>OY292412.1:8813956-10162706 GCA_958496275.1 Zele albiditarsus | reverse complement strand
CCCCGAGGAGTCTCTTGACTGTACAAAATGAAAAATTCATCTTGAATAATAATTCATCGTTTGCAGAGAATATATATTTTCATAAATAAGTACACAAGGTGAAATGGAAATGTTGGTGAAAGAAAAAAAAAAAAAGAAAAAGAAAAAATTGGATGTATTTGAGAATTTTTTTTTCATTTCACGAATATAAAATTTAAGGTGGTAGTTTGGTGTTTGGCATCATTACAAAAATAATGAATAACAAAATTCCAGTTGGGGCAGAAAATTCTAATTCAAAAATTTTGTTCAAATAAATGAAATGAGTAAAAAAAAAAGAAAAGAAAAAAAAAAACAGAATATTATTTTCGCTTCTTTGAGCTGTATTATTTTATTTTTAATTTGATATGCTGAGAATACATTTTATTATTTCTCAAGTGCAATTATAAAGTGTAATGAAATATCAGTTTAAACACGAATAGTAGATTCAATATTATTGTCTAAAGATGAGAAGAAATAATAAAATTACCAATCACGTGACTGTCATACTCGAGAGAAAACAACACAGAGTAACAAAATTATTCGATTCAACTAAACCCCGTTGAATCCTGTTCAGCAAGAAAAAAAAAGAAAAGGAAAACAAAAACAGAAACTCAATTGAAAGAATAGGATTCAACGAAATTTTTCTGGACCAATAAATTTTTTATCACAGTATGTACTTATGAATACATAGTGCCTCAGTTGAAAGACAATATCTCACATATATATTCATTAACTTTCACATACATCAAATAAAATTCATAGTAAGAATTAGCACAAAAATGTAATGAGCAAAAAACACTACAAATTTCTCCATGCACGTGTTAATTTTCGCCACGCACATATTGATTTTCACCATGCACCTTTCAATTTCTACTACAATTTTCACTATAAAATTAATATATGTATAATAGGAAAAAAATACATAACAAGAATGAATTTGTACAATAAAAAATTTCCTATCTAATATTATAAAAAAAGAAATATTGAAATGATCCAGAGCATTTTTATCTTCATACCGTTGTATTCCTAGTCTCGTAAATTTCTTCACTCTCGCCTCCTCGCCAGTGACACTCTCTTGATGAACACTGTACCGATAATTCGATTCTCCACGTCTCCAAGACACAGGTGAATCGATTCATCGAATTTTTCCTCCAAGTAGTACAAATACAGCAATAGTCAGACAACATTAATTGTATCATTGGCGTATTAATATTGACACTCAACTGACAATAACATTAATGTCAATATCGTAGCATACATAATTTTTAATTTTCATGTGTTCACAAATAAATTTGTCTCCACCCTCTGGCACTGTCCGTTTGTCTGTCTCTTCGTCCCCTTTTTCTTTTCGTTCACAATGTGCTCCTTATACGTTGTCGAGTAGTCCTTCACTTACGTATACATACACCGTTCTTCACAATGAGCCACTGCCAATGAAATGACTCCTATTCTTTTTTTCTCTACATAGAAATACATATATATTTTTGTTTAGATATTATTTTTTCAATATCAATATTACGCAGTTATATTTCATTGCATTGAAGATAAACACTGATACAAAAGAAAATTGAATACAAAACAAATTATATTGATTAAATAATGTACAATTCAAATGACGATAATATAATTATGAATAAATCGCATTTTAATTAAGTGTGTAATATAAAAATCCATCAAAGCTATCATTAATTCAGTGATATTATTGGATTGACCCAGAAACAATCGAATAAAATTAATTTATATTCGTGTCACAATATAAACACTTGAAGCTGCAAGTTTATATTCTCAAGTTCTCTATTCATCATTGTTTGAAATAATAAAAATATCTATCCTCATACAAAAAAAAAAAACAAATCGTAATTTTTCTCACCAACTATTAAACACAGAATAAATCTCACATTCACCAATTATATAATTAACACTTTGTCTATCGCTAATCAACTTGATAAACAAAAACATTCTTTGATTTATTTGGGCGCGTCGTTGTCTATACACCTTAGGGTGTTGCTCGACTGTCGTGCTATAAGAGAACCAAAGAAAAACTAGACACTCACGTAGTGAGCGTGATGCACACTATATGGAATACAGGAATACGACGTACGACACATCATAGCCACCCCTCGTGTCTCACACGTCCACCCTCTTGTGATTCAATGGTAGTAAAAGTAGCGTAGTATCCGCCACTACCGTCACAACATATATACGACTATATGCAATGTCACTCAAGTGAACGTAATTGCGCAAAGAAGGGGATGTGATGCACACAGAATTATGCACCACCCCCTTCCTGATTGGCCAATCCTTTACTTATCTTCGCACAGAATATCAAGTGATTATTTTGCCCACTCTCTAACTTTTCATTCAACCTCCTGTCTATTTATTATTTGTTTACTTTTATTTTTCTTCCGGTCAATCGGGTCGAACTTGTTGAATTTGATGAAAGGGTAAGTGAAAGAGATGGAGGGGATGATGGGTGTGGGTGAGGCAGAGAATGAGATATATAGAAAGCTGGAAGAGTAAGGGTATGCTTCCACTCTCCCTGGTGTCATCCACGCCCGACTTTCTCCAGCCAAACAGCTCGCCCGATCAATTGTACGGTGAGATACTGAAGTTCCGCACTCCCGGCGTGCGCGCCACGCGAGTCATCGACATCCCGAGAGCTGCTGTGAGGCTGGAATGACCCGGGCGTCTCGACAACAGCGCCGTTATATCGATGAGTGAGTTCAAATGAGGGTGCGCGAATTGTTGGCGAAGGAGAGGGTAGAAATGTTGGATAATTGGTGAAGAGAATATTTGTGGACAATTTCAGATTTTCAGTTACGCGGGGTATCTATGATTATTTGAATTGGAATGCACGAAGGATCAAAGTACAGAAAATTATTTCTAAATATATACAAGTCAATATTGATTACTTAGATATTAGGTTTGAATCAGGATAGAAACATAGTTATGATTACTAGACAGCACGACGAAAAAATTACACAACGTATAACGAATGTTTACCGCATTTGTGTGTTCCGAGAATCTGTTGAATTGCTATACTAGATTGTAATAATATGCCAGACGTATATGACAGGTTACAAAGCATATGATGAATTCATCAAGCGATAGTGTAATTTTTAGTCGTTATAATGTAAATTGTATTGAAACAATCAAGAGGGGGCACTTTGGTATACTAAACGGGATGGAAACAATTATGATCTTCATAGATCATTCAATGATGCTCACAGTATCATATTCTATACTACAGTAATATTTGGAGTACTTGTATTATAAAAATTACATTCTTCAAATGTTCTCTATTTTTATTGGATCAAATTACATTCAGATCGTATTTTCTACTCGACATTTGTATTATTTCCTGTATAATTATTATTTTTACCATACTCTATTCATCGGTTTTAGTTTCTTTGTTCGCACCATAACATAAAAATATCTGAATAGATTTCAATAAGATTTTTTACCCGCGGTGATTTGTTTTTGGTTTAGCAAATAGGTTAGTCTGTAACAGTCCCTGCTCGACATCCATGATAGATTGCAGAGTACATGATAATATGAATAGAAATTAAACAAAAATATTTCCAATATCTCTTCGCTTTAATTACCACTATGTATAAAAGTAATTTTATCTACAGTTCTTTGATGTTGAGAACATTTGATCGAAACCAATTGATATTCCAAGTGTGGAATTGTTAACAATACGTGAAAAGAAAAATATGAATGAATTATATCTGAGATATATTATTAATAAAATAATGTTTATTTATGGTACGTAAAATATACATGAACATAATCGATCGTGATAGAATATTGTCATAATTATTTACAAATTATTCGACAATAAATGTTGGTTATTTTGTTGATTAAACTGTGCAATCTGTTTAAGAAATAATACAATTTTCCATACATACTATATATTCGTATGAAGCATGTATTTAATTTTCTGCTCTGACATTACGTAGAGTATTATATTTATTATCTATGTCTTTTTGTTTTCCAAGTTTCTTCTATGTTCATATGTCTTTCTTCAATAATCATTTCTATGCAATAACACTTACACATACAATATTTACAATGAAATGATCAAAATATCGACGTAGATTGCATCAACAAATTACCATATACTGAATAGTTCGACCATTCGTTTTCTTCCTTTCTTCATCGTATTTTCATTAATTTCCAACGCATGTTTGCCACGCCAAACCACCGCAACACATTGACACGATGAAATAGATGACAACGATTATGACAGCCACAACAACTGCATATAACTTAATATTTTTCCAGAAAAGAGATCGGGCCAAATTCCTGCTTGTCTTCCTGAATGTCACAGACTGAAATGATTCATCGGGATAAACACATTAAAAATTGATGAATTGGATCTAAAAGACATGATTGTTTATGCAATTTATAGAATTATAATACTTACATTGGCACTCAAGTTTTCAGTCTTATTCACGAGAAGTTCCAATCGTTCACCGCGCATAGCAATATTATCAATATTTCTTACCATAATGTCTTTTAGTTCATCCAATTCACCATGCACTTTGGACAGTGTATCAATATCCTTCGATTCACTGTAATGTTTCTGCCAAAACGAAAGCAACAATATTGATAATAAACTTTCATTCAATACCCAACATATATATTTTTCAAGTAGCGTTTCTTATTAGTAGATTTGTTCAACTGATATATTGTTAACACACATTCATAATGATGTTTCAAAATGATATAAGAAGTTTCCCCAATTTATTTTATTTGTGAAAGTGAGTATGTCCCGCTCGACGTGGTCTTAGAAAAAATTTGATCTAGTAGTATTAACAAGAAATGGTTCTATATCAACAAAACAAAGGAATTTTTTCGTTTCCATACACAGATACGTAATCATAACACTTCACAATATAATGAGAAGGAAAAAAGTATGGGGTGCTAATTTAAAATTTTGTGCACGAGAAATATTGGTACTGATGAAGATCATCAACATCAATATGATCAGCCTCTCTAGAGTTGAAGTCCAATAGAGACATATGAGTTCTGTGGTAGTATATACCCTCTTGAGATCCTCTGTATCACCAGCGATATCACTACTATGGGGAAAATGTATTCTACGCTCCCCTTATTTTTGTTTATTGAAACCCAACGAGCTATCGAAATCATACATTCTTCATGTTTCTTTGTTTCGTGAGTCTATGTCCAAAAGATCAACACACAGATTGACCATCATTAACATTAGGTACATATTACCATTTCATTCGATAGCACTCTGGAGAACTCAGTGTTCATAGCATATGCCAAAGCTGTTTGAGCACCAGATCCATACATGGCTTGAAATCTCCTTTTGACCTCATTGAGATAAAGGAATGCTCTCGATCGTTGAAAATCCTGAATATTCATAATACAAGTAAATAGTAAAAATGCATGTCATTGTTTGTAATTCCATCAATAAAAAAAATATCTTACATCATCTGTGATACACATATAAATAATTCTATCTTCACAAATATAGTGAAAGAGATATGGTCCCTGGGTATAAGTCAACTTATCATTTTGAGGTGGTATTTTCACGAGAATTTTTTCAGTTACTTCCTCAAAATTTCCCGTATAAGCTGCTGCATACTTAGCCAACACTGTTGGCCCACGTGCAACAAGACTATATAACAACGGCATACTGATATCTGGAATGTTAAAAAATTTATTTTAAATGCGTATTTCGAAAAATTACCTTCACGACCATCCACCACTGTTTATTCAATTAATTTTGACAAATACCGATGGCCACCTGCAATATAATCAACGGTTACGTGGAAGAAAAGTAAAACGATTGATGAGATAAATTATGAAAGTGCGTGAGAATTAATTGTCAAGCAATATAAGACGTCATGAATAATCTAAAACTTACTCACGAAATTGTCTAACTACGATGTAATATTTTTGATGTGTAATCACGTACTTCTCTTTGTTCTAAATATTATCGATTACAATTAATGTTTATGATGAGAATCACCAATATTTGGTTTGATGTTCACATTGAAATAATCAATTAATCACTATCATGTATAATTTCATTTGTGATTAATAAACGACTGATGAATACGTCAAAACATCACCCACCACCTTTATTGTCTAGATTGTTATAGATTAAGCATTGATTGTATATGAATGAATGAGAAGGGTATGTGGAGTTTGTTTATTGTAAAGTCCATGTCGCTATTTAGTGGAAGTCGTAGTTAGTGACGCCCCCTATTCTCAGTAATGCACTTTTGAATTCTCCTCTGCAAATTTTCCGTGCTCTTCTTTATCATCAATCAAACCTATTTCAAAAAGAAGCGCAGGCTTATTTAAATAATACTTTAAATACTTTTAAATTTATATTCGACTTTCAGAAATATATTATCGGTGAACAAATGTATAATAATATATTATAAATGTTATAAACAAACGACTATAAAATACGAGATTTGATACTGCTGTATTTATTCAATTTTAACGTTAAACTGAAGCATTGTGAAAAATAATAGGAAATGTTTGAAATAACGCGCAAGAAATGTGCGCGATGATAATATGCGAATGTATTTCACGAATCGATAACGGTATCGCTGGTGTATAGTAAATAGTATGTGCTCTCACACTTTCTTTCTAAGTGAAGTGCCGTTCAGTAGCGTTTCGACCGACAGCCGGAACATGATAAATCATCTTCTGTGTTAACATATATATAAAAAGAAAGAAGAGGAAGAATAAGAAGCAGCGTCCTGATCGCTCGGACCATCAGCGATTATATTTATTCCTTCTATTTCTCAACATCAACAATTTTATTTTGGTATATTCATCTATTTGAAAATTTGTGGTGATATTTAATCTGATGGGTGAGTGCACATATACAATGTAATAATAATAGTAAGTAATAAATGTATATATTTTTTTTTGTCATTCATAACTATTAATAATACTATGTTACCATGTATTCATTATTATTTTATACAATTTACCGCAACGAGTTTTTTTTTCAGTTGAGTTCATTTACATTTCGATATGTGCGATATGTTGCGAATCGTCTGTATTATATCTTACTTAAGTGTATGTCAACATATGAGAGAAATATATGATTTCATGATTGAATGTTATTCGAAAAGTCAGTGGCAGTATGGATTGAAGAACACCATTTATTTCATTTTATCAAACAGCCAGATTAATTGAAACCAATTACGTTTCGATAACTATATTATTTGTCTGAATCACCAGGTACAATTTATTGTACATGAGATCCCAGAAATTCTACGAGCGCATGACGTGGAATTTCTCTATTCAGTGCGTTCAATTCTTTGTATATGAATAAATTTTTGTTTAAACAAAAGTATTTAATGCGGAAAAAACACAAATCATAATAGTTGACCTTTTAAACCAACGATGAGTAGTAGATTACCATTGAAATTGTGTATTCGAATAATCTATGGATATAAAAGGAAACATTGAAGTAAGTAGGGGACTCAACCGGTATCTTTTATCGGGCAATTAAATCCTATGAATCATTTAAATAATACATAGATGTTATTCTCAATCAGACTGGAAATTGAATTTAAATAGAACGTAGCAATTTATCGTTTCCCTGATGCCGACTTATTAAACACCAATTTCCAAATTTTTCTATCAAACTACTAATCAAATCACAAGACTCATATCAAACTCAGTAATTTAATGATTATCGAATAGATTTGATTCATCCAAGTTTGAATTTAGAATAATTTCGATACGTAATAAAATCATGGAAGAATTATCCGTTATAGTTTTAAACTTCTTTAAATACATTTCCGCATATGTTCATGATTGAACCTAATTAAATATATTTCTACTGTTGCACTGATACTGAATGTCTGAGTATGAACTATATTAAGTACTAAATTACATTTTATATGTCCAATAATATATGGGATAGAATTTTAGAAACCTTAGATATGAATCGAAATACTAGATATAAAGTTCCATCCAACTTTTGTGCTCGTGCTATAAAATTCCACTGTCATGCAATTTTTTTTCTTCTTATCATAAGAGATAAATTATTAAATAAATAATTACCTGCATTCTATCAATGATGAATCCATCGGGTAAATAATTGCCAGAAGAATCTTCATCAATGAAATCGTTAATAACATATAATTTTATTTTTACAGATAGAACAAGATTAAGCTACATCTCGGCATTGGGAATTGGTGCAGGCACAGCAATTGTCTTCGCTTGGTGGTGGTTGTCAAAAGGAAAAAAATTAAAAACACCAACAAAGTGGCGTAAAATTGGTGAATTGAGCGATATATTTGTTTTCCCAGTAAAATCGCTCGGTTATATTCGTGAAAGTGTTGTTGAATGTACGAAATTGGGATGTAAATCAGGATGGTTGCGAGATCGTACATTGATGTTAATAAACCTTGATGGAAAATTTGTAACAGCGCGACAAATTCCACGTATGGTTCAAGTGAAACCAAGTGTCGCCGGTTCTGTATTAACACTGAATGCACCTGGAATGATGTCAATTAGTATTGATTTAGCACACGTTGGTAAAAGCTTAAGAGCAACGGTGTGGGGAGAGCAAGTACCTGCATCCGATTGTGGTGAAGATGTTGCTCGATGGCTTTCCCGCTTCCTTTTACAAGAGGATACTGGTCTCCGTTTGGTTTACTATCCGCTGCATGCACCTTCACGAAACGTCAAGTCAGTGAATATAGGATTTCCATTGATGGATAAATCGGATGCGGTAGGTTTTTATTGTTAATAATGACAATTTATTACTTTCTTTTTTACATGACCAAAATTAATTTAACAGTCAATTTAGACGGTGAACATTTAACTATTAGTTTTCTAATGTCTGTTGAGTTTCAATATATTTCATTTTATCTAAATGCATTTTCATGAGGAAAATTAATCAACCAATTTTTTATAATTGTCATGAATAATTTTAGTATCAGATAATTTGTCAGAGATTATTCCCAATGAAGTCATTTAAAAAATCAGATGAGTGATTAATTGATTTTAAATCGTTATTCTCACGTATAATGCAACAATTAATACAACCATAGCAGATTGGGGAAAAAATGAATGAATCACAATTCACACGAGCATATATTTATTAAATAAAAATGGTAGTAGTACACTATAACATGATCATTCTTTCATTAATATTTTACTGATTCTGAAATTTTGAGGCGATTTGTTTTTCTTCTCTGCAATGTGCCCAAGAATGTTTAATTACTATTTCATGTTTACAATAGGGTGCATATCCAGATGCCACGTCTTACACTATGATGAATGAGGCATCGATAGCAGACTTGAATAGTCGATTGGAAGATCAAGTTTCACCACTACAATTCCGACCAAATTTCGTTGTCAAAGGCGCCGAGCCCCTTGAGGAAGACACTTGGGATTGGGTGAAAATTGGATCAGTCATATTTAGGAATGTTAAGCCGTGTACAAGATGCATATTCACAACAATCGATCCAGAAGCTGGCGAAAAGAATAGCAAGATGGAGCCCCTGAAAACTTTGAAAAAGTGAGTACCACTGGAAATATCGTAATCAATTTATATTTAAATGATTACATATTCCAATAAATATTTATCAATTTATCGTTCAGATACCGACAAATTGAGGATCCTGAGTTTCGTCCATATGTCGGTGACAGTCCTGTAATGGGAATTCACTTAGGTTTGAAAGGGCCGAATGGAATTGTAAGGTTGGGCGATCCTATATACGTCGGTATATCAGAGACCGAGGATGACAACCCCATGATCTCGTCACTATAGCTACGCCGATGGGACTCTTGCGATTGCATCTGTCCCCAAAATAATCCATTCATTTCACATGGAAATAGTAACGGCAAATAAGAATTCATCACACGACTGAATTTCTCGCTGGCCTAATATCATTCTCCATGTTTGATCTAGCCAATATTTTGTACAATACATTTCCACGTGCAGCAATCAAAACAATATGTGTTTGATTCGAATCTGTATTTTTATAATATACATATTTTGATAATATGATTACATAATATATTATCTTTCAAATCAAACATTTGTTTGTGATACAGTATCATGAGTAATGAAAGGAACTTGTGTATTCACGCTGCAAAGAGAAAATTCTCTTGTAGATATGGAAATACTTTTTTTGTAAGTCATTTTTACATGTACGAATATTCCGTCATGATCGATTCATTGTTCGTTTTGTGGATAACGTGGGTTTTTGAAACAGACAAAAGGGAAGTGAGATATTTATTAATATAGGAAGCGTTAGGTGCAACGAACTTTATAATACAAAACGATGCACAATATCCACTGATTTCCGTCATCATAAGTAACTTTGAATAACAATATGTAGAATAAACAATATGTAGTGGAATATTGAACCAGAGAAATTGAAATCAGTGTGATTATTAATGATTTCATGATAGAGTAGAAGAAATGAAAGACCAACTGGTTCAGCAATTCTCACTAAATTCATGGTTGCCACATGCCATCATCGCGATTCACTAGAAGTTAACAAAATATTGTAACTGTTGAATAATTTAACTTAATAAAACTCCAGCGATCCTCCACGCGCAACTAACTGAGTTGACAGCCCGATCACGAACGACTGCGCTCCAACAAGTAAACATTGCATGCATTTTATCACGCATATATATGTGCGCATGCGTTATATAATATCGTGCATGTCTGTGGAGTACTTTGATAGTAGCAGACGGTTCGAGGTCGACAACGATATATTTTGTTTGTATATATATATACAAGACGAACTTCTGTGGGTATATGCTTTAGCTCCGTGGGAAGTTACACTCAGTAGCTCTTGGTAGCGCGCTCTCACCATACATTCAGTGATTATATGCATTATTCTACAGATAATTACCAATGTCATTCATTGTATCTGTAGTCATTGTTTATTTATGAAATCGGAGCGATATTTAATCTGATGGGTGAGTGCACATGTATCATAAAACAATATTGTCGAAGAATATAAGTTTATTTTATATGACTTTGAATATCACTGGTACAAAAAAATATGAATTATGCGATATATTTGAATAAATAAAGCTCAACAAAAATGACAATATCTTGCACCATAAATATTTTGCTTTAACATTTATTTACTCCCATTTTGTAGGATGTGCAACAACGATTTTTTGATTTTTTGTGTGTTTGTGTGTCAACAAGCAGGAGAATATTTTTAAATTGCGCTTGTATCTCTCTATCTCCATTACCTACATTCAGTGGTATTATCCAATTAGATAACAATTCTCGACTCGCCTGTGATATATCGCACTTAGTATAGACTAATATTTGAGAAGATTACGCAACTTTATTTCCAAATGTTCCAATGCAAAAATTTTCAGTTCCAAATTATCTATTGTTTCCAACAAACTGCTGAAGTGTTACCATGTGGAATATTTTTTTGACTCATTTTTTTTCGCACATCCTATAACTACAACACAATTGAATTTTGTTTCACCGTATCATTTCGCCACGGGTGACAGAAACTTCTAAAACTTCAAAGATATTAGAGGCCTAATTGTAAATGATATTAGAAGGAAAAAATTAATTTTCTTTAGCTTCATGCAATAAATTATTCATTAAATATAAACTTCCCGATCAAATGAATTTGAAAAGCGTCAGTGTGCTTCGGCGCCTCTATCCGTTATGAATCTCAAGAATTTTGTATCATCACGAGGATTCATTCAATATAAAATGATCAAAAGAACTCAAATGAATGGAATTGTTGATATCATATAATAGACTGTTCGAATATCTTGACATGGAATTGATTTAATTTCACTTGGACACTCCACAATTTTTTATTGCAGATAGAGCAAGATTAGGTTGCACCACAGCATTAGCGATTGGGGCTGGCAGTGTGATCGTCTTTGCTGGGTGGTGGTGGTTGAAGGGAAAAAAATTAAAATTACCATCAAAATGGCGTAAAGTTGGCGAACTAAGTGATATATTTATTTTCCCAGTTAAATCATTTGGTTATATTCGTGAGACTGTGGTTGAATGTACAATGCTAGGGTGTAAGTCAGGATGGTTAGTGGATCGTACATTAATGGTGATAGATCTTGATGGAAGAGGTTTAACAATGAGAAAAATTCCACGAATGATTCTTATAAAACCAAGTGTTGATAGCTCTGTGTTAACACTGAATGCACCTGGAATGATGTCGATTAGTATTGATTTAGCACACATCAGTAAGAGCTTTACAGCAACTTTATGGGGTGAACAAGTACTTGCATGTGATTGTGGTGAAGATGTTGCTCATTGGCTTTCCAGCTTTCTTTTACAAGAAGATACTGGCCTCCGTTTGGTTTACTATCCGCATAATACACCATGTCGAAGCTACAAGGCGGAGAATAGAGGCTTCTCATTAGTTGAAAAATTTGACACGGTAAGCAATGATTGTTAATACTGATTCTTAAATCATTACCTTCTAATTGACACGACCCAACTTGGAGTTACAGTCAATTCAAGTGGTAATCATTTCACTTCCTTCATTCTCTATATGCATTTATTTTCGTTGTAGATGCAAAAACAATATAATAATGATATCAGTATTCTTCTGCTGAACTTTTATTCACTTTGATCGATATTTTACCGAAATCCTCTCATCAAGTGGGATCCATTCTAGAATAATCAATAATAAATTTATGGTTTTATTAGGGAGCATATACAGATGCTACATCGTACACTCTAATGAATGAAGCATCAATTGCAGACTTGAATACTCGACTAGAGGATCACGTACCACCTCTACGTTTTCGAATGAATTTCACTGTGAAAGGCGCCGAGCCCTTTGAAGAAGACACTTGGGATTGGGTGAAAATTGGATCAGTCATATTCAGGAATGTGAGGCCATGTGTAAGATGTTTGCTAACGACGATAGATCATGAAACTGGTGTGAGAAGTAGTAAAACTGAACCCTTGAAAACTTTAAAGAAGTAAGTCCAATTATACATATACCGTATAATTTATATTGAAATGATCATATATTTCAAAAAAAATTGATAAATTCATCACTCAGATATCGACAAATTAATGATCCTGTAATCCGTCCCTATGTCGGTGAAAGTCCTCAATTGGGTATTCACTTGGCCTTGAAGGGGCCTAATGGATTCGTAAGATTGGGCGACCCTGTATACGTTGGCGTATCAGAGGACGAAGAAAGTACTTCTGCAATTGTATCACCATAATCACGCGGATAGGACTTTTACGATTGCGTCAGTCTCCGCTATAATCCATTTGCTCCATATGAAAAATAACTGATGAATAAAAATTCATCACAAGGCTGAAATCATCGTTGGCCGAATATTCTCCTCATCAATTAATCTATAGCCAATATTTTGTATAATACATTCTCATGTACAGCCATCAATATCATATGTATTGAATTCAAATCTGTATTTTTGCAATATAAAATAGTAAGATAAATACATCATGAACTTATCTTTCGGATATTTTTGACGTCAATGAAGCATAAAAAGTGAATATTTATATCTATTTCGATAGTAATTGATAAAAAAAAATATATACATATAATGAAATCAAATCAGATCTGATCAGATATAACTTTATACATCTTTAGATAAGATCAATATATAATTAAGAGCGAGCATACAAGCTGGATATGATATCTGTGATATCTTGGAACATATGTAATCAGACATGATTACATCTATTCAAATGCAATCACGTTGAATCCTTCCTTTTTCTGTATAAAGATACCAATAAAGTGGAATATTGTCATACTACAGTCCATCGTCAAATGCGAAGAATACATCTGGACAATTGCATACCGTTCAGTCACTCGAGGATCATTGAATTTATGATGAATTCATGGTCGAATTGTATGTAAAAAATTGATGGCTCTATTGAAAATGCAAGTGTAATTTATTTTTGTACGTATACTAGACAAATCTCTGCATATACATACTTTTCCTCGATGTAAAGTTCCGCTCAGTGGCGTGTTGACCGTTCCAACTGACAGTGATTATATCCATTTTATTTCTCTATATGATTATCATTCATACTGTTTTCTACCGTTATTTATTTATAAGATAGTAGCGATATCCAACACGATGGGTGAGTGCATTCATACTGTAAAACAATGTTGACGGATAAAGAAATTATAATTATTTATGAAACTTAATATCACTGGTAGTTCAAAATATAAATTTAGCCATATATCTCAATGATAATAGTCAAATAAAAATGGAATATTATCAAACTATCAATGTATTGCATATCGATGAATGTATTATTTCTACAGAAAGTGTCCAACAATAAATTGTGGTATTTACATAAGGTGTTAAAGATTTTTTGATTATGTTACTCATATATCATCAAGCTTAAATTCATCTGCTTATCTATCTCCGACTCGTCTGTATCAAATCACATGTAATATACATTGATGTTTGAGAAAAAATATATGACAACATGTCAAGTATTTATAAATAAGTAACTGGGCAAATGTTCGTGGCAACTTCTTACATTTGAGTTTATCGATCGGAATTTATTTAATAAGTTTGATCACGATATTCTACTCAGAATATATTAATCATTCGAGTTACCATATACAATTTTCTGTATATGAAAGTTGACAAATTATACAACAATTAAACACCTGCATAATTATATTTTTCGTCTTTCAGCAACTTTGATAGCGTCGAATATATCCAAGTTGTCCAAGGTTGAATATTATCGATAACTTTCTTATAACTGTAAAAAAATAACGGCGATGGAGTTGTCGCACTTTTAAACATTTGCAAATAGTTCTGAGCATTTATCAACCGTAAGATTACGGACACGACTGTTTTATGCAGTCTTGCATAGACATTTCCGTGTCCATTCTTAACAATTAATCGCTACGAGTCATTCATCAACTAAAGGATTATTATTCTAACAGGATAAATTTCTCTTCCTGCGGAAATGAATTCATCCTCCTCTCCTACTTGCAGTGAGTGTCACAGCATCTGATATTAATTACACGCACGTTTTCCAATTAAACTTTCATCGATAGTTTAAATAAAAATCTCAGATACGAGTTAAAATATGTGAGATAAAAAAGTCTTCTGCAACACTGTTTGTCATCGAACTTCAAACCTCCATTATTACACATAAAAAAAATAGTATTAAGTGATAAGTTAGAGAAAAAAAATTGCTGTTCCTTTTTAAAGACATCACAATATATATATATATATATATATATATTTAACATGCATACAGTTGGATTTATCAGAAAGAAAGTTGGGTACGGTTGAATACTTGTATTTAAATCTGATACTAGATTTGACGATGTCTGATTACATAATATGCCATTATGGTCAGGACTGGTAAGAGTTTATGTCGAATTAAATTAGGTTTAAAATTATCTAACATATCTAATTAACTCATTATAAATATATTATTTTTTTTTCACAGCAATACCATATGTAGTTGTTCAACACAAGTTTTCATGCCAAGTGAAAGAAAAAAACGACAATTCAGAGTGTAGAAAAAATTACATTGATGTAAGAAATAATACAAACGCTCGAGAAAAAAAACAATCTGAATATAATTTTCGCGATGAAAATAAATTATGTTAAAACGAAGTCACACATAATATTGATATTTAAAATACGACTGTACACATATATAACATTTCCAGAGATTCATGAAACTTTCATCGAACTGGAATGTAATCCCATTATACTCGTGTTAAATTTACAGAAAATAATTCTCTGTGTAAAGCGCAGATAATAAAAACCATGACTTGGCTGGGAGCCCTCCATTATTATGACCATTCTGATTGCGGATGGGTTGGTGCGTACTGAGTGATATATTCATTTCCCCAGTGAAAACACTTGCTCATATTCGTGAAACCATCGTTGAATGTACAATACTTGGATGTAAATCAGGATGTTTGAGGGATCGTACATTGATGGTGATAGATCTTGATGGAAGATTTATAACAGCGAGAAAAATTCCGCGAATGGTTCTTGTAAAACCAAGTATTGCTGACTCTGTATTAACACTAAGTGCACCTGGAATGATGAAAATTGGTATTGATTTAGCGCACGTTGGTAAAAGTTCCACAGCAACGGTTTGGGGGGAACAAGTACCTGCATGCGATGGTGGTGAAGATGTGTTCCGAAGGCTTTCCAGCTTTCTTTCACAAGAGGATACTGGTCTCCGGTTGGTTTATTATCCACTGAATGCACCATGTAGAGACGCCAAGTCGAGAAATAAAGGCTTCCACTTAGTTGAAATGTTAGACGCGGTAAGTTTTTCTCATTGACAATGACTGTTGACATAATGAATCATTATCTAATGTTATTGCTACAAATTTATTCAATTTTCCAGTCAATTAAAGTGGTGTAATACTTGATTGTTCGTCGTTCTAATATCTTTCAATTTAGAATATAAATACAGGAACATTTATTCTGTACAAATATCACATTGCATGTGAGTTACATTCTCTCAAATAAGACAATCAGCTTACTGGTCATCTAGGAAATTGCAACTATACTTTCCTTGCATCCGTTACTTATTGTTATTAGTAAGATTTTGTATATGCGATTTCAGAATCTCTTTGACATGGGGATCGAATGTTCTGGACATGAATTAAGCTATTCGATAATATGTCGAATGGGATCAAATTTTCGATACACGATCATTTAGAATAGAAAAAGATTGAATAACTGAATGGTTTTATAGTTATTTATGTAACTAGAACAATTTGTGAGAAAATAATTTGTAACCGCACTCGTAACTGTGTGGTATCGTCAGAGAAAACTGTGTAGCATCAAGACGATAATATTTTCCTCATCAATGAGTCTAGCCAATATTTTGAACAATACATTCTCATGTACAGCCATCAATATCATATGTGTTGAATTCAAATCTGTATTTTTTTAATATACATATTTTGATAGTATGATTACATAATGTATTATTATTTAAATCGAACATTTATTTACACTACAATATAATGAGGAAAGAAAGAAAATTTGCATAATCATGCTGTAATGAGATAATTCTTTCGTAAATATAAGAATACTCTCGCTGGAAATTATTTTTACATGTATAAATATCTCTCTATAATCGATTTGTCGTTCGTTACGTGAAAACGAACGATTTCAAAGAGACAAAGAAAAATGAGATATTGTAATATAGAAAGCGGTAACTGGAACGAATTCTGAAATATGATGCACATTATCCACTCATTTTCGAGATCGTGAGTGACTTTGAACAATAATATATACGTTGAAGAGAAATGGAACATCGACTGCAGTACGGGATTCCAAACTAAAAACTTGTTGAAATAAAAGACATATTTGGAGAAAGTAAAGTTTTAAAACTTGCATAATATTATTACGTAATACTCAACATGTTACCTGTCACTCATTTCATACTTTTTGACAAGTATTTAGATTAAAATTTTCACTCATTTATCCCGTTTCAATTTATGTTCCCATCATTCCATTTCTCCTCAAATTGAGACATGTGATGTCAAGACTGAACTCTTTCAAATTATCCTATATACAAAAGCGTCTCTAGTGAATCTCGACATACCGACATATTTGGTAAGTTGTGAAAAGTAATTTAAAAGCGTTACTGTTGTAGTGATATTTGGTAAGCTATATTATAAATCATCAACTATTCTGTCAGTAGACGATACGTTTGTGTACATTAAATCCAGCAAGTATATCAAAATTCGATAGATTTAAATTGATAAACTTATCCATAGAATGGATGAATATTTTATTTCATTTCACGGCTCCACTCCAGATTCAATTGAACAAAAAAAATTCTATAAACGTTCTCGGTTACATTCTAGATCTTGCACCTGGTATTTTATAACTAGGGGTAGAGTTGATACCAACGTAAATCATATGAATATAGTTTACTACTTTTTCTTACTGCCTTTGTCAATGTTTATTTCTCTACTAGCAATATTTCCAATTGTGACTCTGAGTATTTATCAAACATCAGAACTTAAAGATTTATGAACAATTGTGATAACTTATATAATACCGTAAGCTGGACGGTGGCACTTGTTCTACTATATTACTGTGTGATAAAATGATATCGTAAGGTTTGCTGTGTAGAAATTGGACATTTTTGTTTAAATTTTTACTTTCAAGCTTCTCTCCCCCTCCTCAACTGCAACTATTTTTCTTATGATGCCGGTGATTGAATTATTAAACCTTGCGGAAGGCTTATGTAATTCAGCACTGATACCGCCAAACAAACTATCTACCGGATAAATGGAGAATTGATGTCATTCATTTTGCATTAATGTCAAAATGATAACATACATTCACATTTCCAGTGTCACGGCAGTATGACAGGTGAACATTCACTTCTGTATCTACATACAGATGGATTAATATATTAATTCATGAAAAGAAAATGTTGGCTTGTTTAATATTCGAAGAAAATTCCAGACACTACTGAATTGATTCGAAAAATTCTTGCACTGTTTAAAAGCTTATACTGTTGCACAAATAACACAAACTATCACGTTCAAACGTTACGACGGAATAGAGATGATATAATTGGATATCTACGCGAGTGACTTCGCGGGCAAAATCTAATCATCTATATATTTACAATATAAACTTAGTTCGCACAGATCTATAAAAATGACCTCTTTGTGGTTTTTTTTTTCTTTCTTTTTTCTCTTTCCTCATATTTCGTCACCATGATTAAACCGGAATAGGTTTCTCTCGGATGAACAGATCTCTATAGGTTTTACGCTCGATTGCAGTTTTTAAAAGAAATCGCAATTGTGGAAAGTGAATAATAAACAAAAAACTTCAACGACTAATCAGTTGAAATTGGAATCGAGTGTGGAGCGGAAAAGAATTTAATATTTTTTTTCAATTCTTATCGTCACGATATTTTTCTTCAGTGTCAATATGATCGATTGACACATGTCTAGTAACAATTGATGACTTTTTCACATACTTTTTGAGTACTAGAGAACAATATGAAATTATATCTATCACTAAATATTTTACTCATAATTCTTTGAATAATATCATTTAAATTATCATTTTTTCCATCATTCTCTGCCATACTTTCTCACTGTCTCATGTTGAATTATTGTTTCGGAACTATTTTTCAAATGATAGATGTAATCAGTCGCGCCTTGAAGTTAACGATACGCTCACTGGTCGCCGCAAGTCGCTGAAAAAAAAAGAAGAGGAAAAAATTAACGAATATAAAATAAATAGATACTTGTAGATAATTATAAATATGAGGAGCAATAAATTATTGTGAGGATAAATTGTTATGATATATCGATTATCATCTATGAAATATGAAGTATCACGCCGATAAATGGATCGATGATTTTGATCATTAATATTTTTCTTCTTCTGCCGTCTGTAATTATAGCAACACAAACTATTACGCGACGAGTTAAATGCCACGTCACGCGTAGAGCATAAACGCTTTCCAACATACAGGATCTGTGATACAAAACTTAAATTGTGCATGAACGATTTTTATTACGAAAGACATATTCTTGCGTTTCACAATTAATTTTTTTTTTTTTTTCGTTTTCCGATATAATTCTTAGCAAAAAATTTTAAATACTGTGTTGTGAAAATAATTATTTTACTTTGTTAGAGAGACACTGTTGATTAATTTTTTTAGATAATTGACACAGATCAAGATTAAATTTACTCTATTATATGTAATCATATTTAAGCACTATGAAAACAAAATGATTTAGTTATTGTGTATACGTTTGATAGCCGGTGACAAATTGTCTGTCATCTAACATTATATTCAGTGACATTTAACAATGTAAGATTATTTGGTTATTCATTAGATTTTTTTTAGGCCTTCAATATAAATTTGAAACGATGATATTTATACCCTAGTACAGTATGAATTACAATTATTTAGGTAATAATATAAACGGTTGAGTTAAAAATACAATCTGGATATAATTTTTTACAATGAAAATAAATTTTTTGCAAGAATTTAATTTTTAAGATAACATTAGAAATTTTTTGGTAAAAGATGATATCATATAATGAAAATGAAAATTGGTTGTATCCTGTTTAAATAATCAAAGTGTTCGTTCTTAATTATTTATTTCCGATTTACAATATAACAAACAAAAATAATACTGTGGCCTGTGATAATTATGATTTTGAATGGTAAATTTGTCATATACTTTGTAAACTTTCATAGACGATTGGCTATTATGACCATGCAGTACTTTTTGCTTATTTTCGGTAAAACAGAAGCAATAAAAATTTTCTGTACACCTTAGATTTTTTTTTGTCGTCGAGTGAATATCAATGTATGTGCCATTCTGGTTCCAACCTTTTATCCAAATTCGGATTTTTTTCTCATATAATTGAGCATTATGTGTTACACTTCGAGCTTTTCGTTTTGTTTATGTGCGATTGAGAAATACTATATTCACATAATAGCTTGGAACCCGGATGGCAACATAACGATATTTATTACACATCACAACGAAAAATTACAAAGCATAAAATTAATTTATTCAATTACTCATGTACAGAAAATCTACAAAATAGGTATACCGGATGGTAATAATAGCCAAACGTATATGAAAGTTTACAAAGCGGATGATGCATTTAGCATTTCATAGTACAATTTCCATAATAGACATTATAATTTTTTGTACGTCATATTGTGAACTCCAGAAAAATAATCAAGAGAGGGCAAATTGATTTACTGAATTGCATGAGAGAAATCATCACTGCCCATTACCAATACCCATAGTATTATTTCCTCTATGACAGCAATAAGAATTACATTCTTTGAATATTTCCTATGACGTTGTAAAAAATTATAACCAAACCGTATCCATTATTCAAATATGTTCGTGTTATTTCCTGAATAATTATAATTATCCTCATATTTCGAACCTTAATTTTCTCCGTATATGTTTCAATTCGTTCAGATGAATATTCAGTTTTATTAAGTTTGTCGTATTTTTTTAAATTCTCTATTAGCATGGTTAATAAGCCGTGTTAAATGAAACAATATTATTTTCTCTGTACAAATACATCTAATAATTATAGTTGCGTTCAGAATTGGTTCAATTACGTAACATTAATATCCCTACCCCAACTGATTCTCCTTCCTCTATGATACCTGACGAAAACTATTTCATATAGAGAAAGTTGCGGTGCACATTTTTGCTTTCCATCGATTCGACTCGCCGCTATTGCACAATTTACATTTTCAATCTGAGGCAATTGAAACGAATCATTCTGGTTTTGTGGGGTTACATACCTTTGATAGACCTAAAATTAGGTCAAAGTCCGACGATTTTTTTCGCAGGTTTTTTCTCTTTTCTTTATCAAACTAATTGGATAGAGCAAGTATCAGTCATGATCAATTTTCAACATACCGAATGTCCTAAAATATGAAACGTTTCATAGTAAAGAGTTGCGGTTTTCAACATAAAAATTATCTTCTTTTAATATTTAGAAAAAAATTCGTTGAATTGAAAAAAATTAATTGAAAGTGAATGTAATTAATTCCAATTGAGTCATTAGTTTTGATAATATTATCATTGGCAATATTCAAATTTCTGCTCCTAGAAAAACATAATTAAATAATAACGCGACACTAACAGGTGTTTTTTAATGGAAATTGAAAAAAACAAAAATACTATCAAAGAATAATACCATTGAAAATAAATATAATTGATGAACCGATTTCTCTTATCAAATAAAAAATTTGCAAGTACACAAGAATATGACAATGAACGTAATGAATCCCGTAATTAATACACTATATAGACACATACATAATTGTCAACTGATAAAACCAATGTCAATTCATAATTATAAAATTTCATTCAAATATATCAATCATATTCCGTAAAATTAATTATCATGCAAATTGGAGAATAAAATAACTCATGACACGTAGAAAACGACTATTTTCATAACATTCATTATTAAAAATGATATCAGTCGTATTAACCCAATCACCATAACAATCAAACCAGTCAAAAGTATCAGTAATTTCCACGATTTCCTAAACAAATAAAATTCTCTCATGTATACAAAATATATAATCAGTTATGAAGCAGTGAGAATTCACTATCCCTGTTGAATAGTAAATGATGAACAAATTAGAAATATTTCACGATTATTAATTCATACAATAAATAATAATGAAAAACAAAAAAACAGATTATGAATAACTGAACCTTATTATAAAACTTACGAGAATAATATCCTGTATGAGATTGGAAATACCACGATTGGCAATGACGAAAAGTCGTGTAATTGGTCCGGGTACAGCTTCTTCCATTCGTCCAGGTGGAGCATTAGGATCACCTTGTGGAGCACCACTACCAGCCACGAGCTGTAAAATGTTTAATTTTTGTTTCCACTTCTAAATTTCATCCATCAATTCAACGTAGTGCAATAAACAACAGCCAATAGTGTGTGCTTGTGTATATGTGTGCCAGAGTAACTGTATGTGCCAGGATAAGGCTTATATACCAGGATTAAACGAGGAAATTTAATTGAAAAAATAAAAATAAAATCGTGGACATAGAAAATAGTTAGGTGCAACGGCGTTCCATCTTTGGCCCCGTTGCATCCAGTCCCACTTCGATCCTGTCGCCAACAAAAATCGCAGGATCTCCCTTTATTGCTCAATATGTGCTCTTACAAAATTTTTCATAATACTCTAAATACTTGCGTGCGCCATTTCATATTCAATATTTATTTTTTTTACTTCATGTCTATCTTACAATAATTAATGATTGATTGCATTGGTATATAAAAATTCATATTTATATTTAAATAAATACATATTCATATGGATATTTATACACATGTGTTCATTAAAAATCAACACAATGTACTGCAACCACTACTTCACATAAATATATACTGTGCTATTTATAATGTGGGATATCTTGTTGCTAATATTCAACAATAATTTGTATCTGCGACAAATTACATTATTTAAAAATTATTTGTGCATTTATCACTCTTTATTATCATCTAACATTGATCCGCTATTGAGTGATAGTGAAAATGAGAGAATAGTCGTCTACGCATTAGACTAACTTCAGGATCGTCGGTTGGACGGGGCTTTGGACGGGACGCGATTGCGGGACTGCGATCAGAGAAAAAAAAAACGCAACAGATTAAGCTATTACCCTCAACCCCAATAACAAATAAAAAAAAATGATAATAATAATAATAATACTAATAATAATAATAATATTAATAATAATAATAATAATAATAATAATAACAATAATAATAATTATTATAATAGTAATAACAATAACAAAAGAAAAAAATTAAGCAAACTTAGTGAAAAAAGGGAAAAAACAAATTTATCAAAGTCATATTGTTACACCAAGCCAAATACAAAATTACGACATATAATGAATAACGAGGACAGTGCTAGTATATAGAAGTAGAAAGCAGAGGCAATCGGACAAGTGTTCATTACAATGTGACACGAATTTTTTTTATAAAAGTGCAAAATAGTGCGAGTGATTTAAATATTATAGAGAAATTTTTAGTTTGTGTATTATACTTAAGGGGAGTTTCTGGTCCAGTGCCATCAGAAAAAAGATGTAATTTTCATGATTTTTTTTCACACAGAATATAGTAGATATATAATATCATGGGGCTTTCGGCATGCTATTGATCATTTAAAATTACGACATAATTTTGTGTCTTCAATTTGAAATAAAGAAAGAAGACAGAGGGGAAAATTGACCGGTCTCTGCAGTGCATTTTTGAAAATGTTATATCGTCGGTGATAAAATATGTGGTTTATTAAGTTTACATAGTTACATTTAGTAACATTCTGAGGATTTGAATCTCTGAGCTATCGTGGAAAGAAATTTCA
This sequence comes from Zele albiditarsus, assembly GCA_958496275.1. NCBI lineage: Eukaryota > Metazoa > Arthropoda > Insecta > Hymenoptera > Braconidae > Zele > Zele albiditarsus. Next base: position 10,138,792 of record OY292412.1, on the reverse strand, counting down.
TTTGTTCATATAAAATTATGGCATTGAAAAATTGGAGTGAATATTTTTTTTTCTTTTCATGTTTGTGTAATTACATTTTCACAAAACAAATTTTTTTCTTTGTATATAGACCCTCATATAACTTCTACAAAAATGTGTTTAATCTTCACTAATATAGGATGTTATCCCTGTTATATCATTACTAATTACATATGCACATTTTACAATTACAGAAAATCATTCTCCATACTTGAAACATTTTTCATGTCATTTGTCAAATGAAAGCTCAAATAACTGGACAATCTGACGTTGGAATCGATATTCGGAGAGTTGATTAGCTCACGCTATTATCCTAATTGAGAAAGAATTAAAAACAAGAACCGAATATTGTTATGTAATTCTATACGTAAATTGAATAAACGCGCACAGGAACATTTGTTTTCAGAGTCGATACTTTTTGTTTAAGTGGAGTTTACAAAAATTTCAATAGATATTAAACTGTTGTCTTTAATTTTCACAGTATCAATGTTACATGAATGATAAATCTACATGTTTGTAACAATTGGAAAGAACCAAAACTCTATAAAGTCATCGTTATTTACGTTGATACCAAAAAAAAAAATCTTAAAAATGATTTTCTTTCGGTGAATGAAAACCAAAAACTCGCCCTTCAAGACATTAAATATTACGACACAATTTATATCGTATGAAAGTGCAAAAATACGTGCAATTCAAAATGAAATAGTAGTGGGAATAATAATGAGGAAAGATATAAATAGAGAAATAGATAGAGAGATAGAGAAAAATAAAGTTATAGGATGATTGTGAGCGGTAGCGGTTTTCGGTAGGAATGGCGTACCGATGGTTGCGTGCCAGCTCCGGTCGGTGGGGTGGTGGCTGTAGGGGCGCCGGCGGGTGCGGCTGCGGAAACGGGACCGGCGCTGGATGCGGGTGGGGACGGGCCTAGGTCACGCGAAGCGCTTAGACCTAGACCAAGGCTTTGCGTGCCCGCTACCACGCGGTAAACCGTCCCTGCCGCTCTTGCCGCCCCGTCGGCTGCTTGCTAAGGAGATACAGATGAGTATTCTCTTTATACACTTTCGTCCTTTATTTATCATTTTTTTTTTAAATTTGTTTATTTATTTTTTCATTCAATTATTCCTTCACATCTCTAAACTTTTGATCCTTGACACGCAAGTACACATGTTTGGACGCTTATTGAAATTTTCAACTGTAAATAATTGGGTTAATTGTGCGGAGAACGCCTGTAATAGAGTTAGTTTATGTACCTGATTAATATTATTATATTTTAACCCTCTATTGTATTATTCAATTTTTTATGATTATCCTACCACATTTCTATTTCTTTTTTTTTCTTTTATCTATAATGCAAATTTAAGTGTTTTATTTTGTAGTCACTTTTTCAACACTTCAAATGTTTTACATGTTATTTTCTCAATGGATAAGTTAAAACGTTTCAAAGTGTTTGCGAAATGACTGTAATTATTACAATGGTGAAGATGTAGGGAATTAAATATTTTGAAAACATTTAGATTTACAGTGTATGCAATAATGTATTTTTTTTTTTCTCATTTCTAATTTTTCATCACGTAGTAACAGGAAAAATATTGTCATAACGTTGAAAATTTTATCTTGACTACGGAATTCATGAGTTTAAAGAACTTGTTACATACAAGATTTTCTTTTCTTCTTTCTTCCGTAATTATAACAAAATCTTTGAAAGTTTTTTCCAATTTACAATCAACAAATAGAAAAATCGTTGAAACTTTTGAGAAGAGTTGTTTTAGCAATCAAATACATTGAAATCTTGTTTGCATAATTTATATAATTTAATAACGTGTTATAAAAAAAAAAATAACAAAACGAGTTAACTACCTGTCAACATTTGTTGTTTTTTTCTTCCTTTCAGTTGCATTATATTGAGAGAACAGCATGAAGTTATTAATACACCGAGAAAAATATTGAAATCATAAAACGATGTTATTGCATCACACTTCTTCGATGAATTTACCAATACTTCGAGAACACTACTGTCGCAATCTCATCATATTTTATAATAATATTTTCCACAGTGTACTTATTGTAAAATAATTACTCCAAGTGTGCTCATGAAACTTATCATTTAAAATCATAAAACTTGATACAGTAGAGAGTTAAATTTAACCATCCATAATTATTTTATTCATCAATTTTTCTGTTTAAAAAAAAAAACAGGTATAAAAAATTAAAAATACATCACTCACTCGAATAATATCAAAAAGGAAATTCCCGGAGCCACCACCACTGCCAGTGCCACCAGCATTTGAATTACCGCCGCCTAGTCCGAAATTGAGGAATCTTTTGTTTCTGTTCTCGTCCTCGCCAACCTCGATATCCTCCAACGGTGCCAAATCTGATTCTAATGCTTCGTTTGCACTTGCTTCTTGATTGTCGTCGAATTGTACTCTCACCTCGTTGTTCTCCGAGCCAGCTACGCCTATGTCTCGCACCTGATCCTGCGCTTCTGGATTCACGTCCTGTAAATAATCCACTCAATTGCAATATTATGATCATCAATAAAACCAACATACATAAATAGTATCAAAATTATATGCCACCATTTAATGTTTATAATTATTTTCGGCACTTGATGTTGATTCTTCTCGTATAAAAAATTTCTGTTCAAGATTTTCCTTAAAATTAAAATATTCACAACGTATTAATTCCCTTGCATGAATAATTCCCAAGAAAAATTTTCATCTAAAATCCCTCATATAGAAAAAAAAAACACTGAAGTTTATTTATTATTATTATTATTATTGTTATTGGAATTAAGTTGACATAATTCACGTGATTAATAGTCGACTGACAGCATAAAAAAAGATCAAGAAATTATTATCAACTGTCAATATATTCAATAATCAATTGATAAATGTTATCTGATTCTTTATACTTGTATTGTTTGGTTTCTTTTCGCTCATGATTAATTATAGTTTTACAATGACTCATATGAAATTCACAAATAATTTAATTGCGGAAAATTTTGAACGAGAAATAAAATTTAAGACGCTAATCACCATTATTTTCTACTAGGAGAAAACGGAGAGCCCAAAATTGATAAAATGATACCTATAAATATATGAGTAAACAATGTATATAATTACAATTTAGTTGAAGATCGAATGAAACGAATTATATGCTGACATTATTCTCTTCCATTTAATAATATATCCCATCTTTTGATTTATTATTAATGTCATTATAATCACCTATGTATCCTATATTTTTTACAACAAATGTCGGATGTTTTTGCAATTATAATCCATCCTTTTTATTACGGTCCCCACTTTCCATTTTCGCATCTATTTTTCAACTAAAAGTTTTTCCAACTACTCAGCAATTATCCCCCCCCCCCCCCCCCCTATGAAATATTCTTTTTATCCACTGAAATAAATTATTTTCTAACTACACTCATGCATAATTGTTCAATGAATTCAAATGTACAACTCTTCATATTAATAACAAATTCAGAATTCTCAATGCCAATAGTTTATACATATACTAATTAAAAATTTTACATTAATTATTATTGAAAATAAATCACAAACGTGAAATAAACTATTAGTGTGTACTTTTAATTGAAAACACTTGAGTTTGTGAATAATAAGGAATATTTCAACATAGACAATACTATATTTGCATCATAGGTTGAAACCAGGATGAACATATGGCCATATTCATTAAACAGCACGATGTAGAGTGACAAAGTGTATAGTAAATGTTTACCGTTCCGGCTTTCTCGAAAATCAGCAGAATTACTTCACCAGATAGTGAAATCGTGTAAAAAATCGTAAAAAAACAATCACGAACGAGTACATTGATTTACTAAACGACATAATAATAAATTATGATCTTCATTGTATTATTTTTTACACTACAGAAATATTTTGAATAAATATTCTTCAAATATTTTTTTTAGAAACTTACATTCAAACAGAATATTTTATTCAACTGTTTTCATTATTCCCTGATCAATTGTAATTTTTTCTATACCATGACCCACCGTTTTCTCCGTATGGTGTTGACTGACACATTATATTTATGTGTTGCATGACATATTATGACAAGTAGTTATTGTAATGTTCCGGTTAACTCGGGCTTGAAATATCGTATAGAGCCTGAAAAAGTCACCTTGAAAAGTGTGAGAAAAATAAAGATAAGAGTAAATCAACGTCGTATTAATCGTCTAATGAATTTTTCAACGACGAAAATAACATAGTATGACCTCATCCAACAGAACTGTAAACAGCGAGTATAAGAAAGAAAGGTATTATATGACAGAGTCAATAGTATGACCTTGAGTTTAAATTCCACGATGATGAAGATGAAATTATAAAGGAGATTGATGTATAATCAAAACATTCAACCTTTACTTGAAAATCCATTTGCAGTTATTGACTGTACTGAAGATTCAGTTATTGTCGCCTGTGACATTGACATACTTTCAATAGCTTCCGTCTCATCTTCGTCTGGTTGATAAGTTAGAAATGAAATAGACACATTTGTGCTATTATTATTTATCTCATTGTCTTCTTCGACTTCATCATCGTCAAATGGTGATGCTGCAGTCACTGTTGACCCTATGTTATTCTCTCTACCAGTTTCATCATTATCTCCAAGTCTTCCACCACCAAGAATATTTTGCAGAATTGTTGGAGTCAGTATCCGAATAATTTCTGAGATTATTCTGTTGATTTTTGCTTGAATCATCTGTGTAGGTATTGTTATTTTTAATGTTCTTTTTTTCCAATTTTTCATTAATTTCTTCGCTTTTTATCATTCCATTAAAGAGTATATCACAGTCGATAGCTGTGATCAAACTTTTGTTATTTTAATAAATTACTTCATGAAGAAAATTAACAAAATATATTGCAAACAAATAATCATGAATGTAGTTCTTGCAGTGTGTAAAAAATTAATTAGTCAGTTATACAGTCTATCAATTGCGACTGTGTGGTGGAGAATTTTCTTAATATTATATTCATACGCACAAAAGGTACCACATGTATTTATAAATGTTGAATCGAATACGAGACAAATATTGATAAAAAATTAGCTGAGAATTTTTCTATTTTGGTGTTTGATTTCATGACCACAATTGACTTTCATCAAATTATTTCTATGTGAAATAATTGATGTTTGTCAGACTCTAAATTATGTAGACAGAGTTTGTAATTGGCAGACTTCATGTCGTGTATAATCAAACATGGTTATTAATAAAAATTGTTTACAGACAGGCTGAAATCTAACTTTAAAAAATATATGACTTTTCAATATAAAAAATGCAAAGTTATTCGTCAGACAAATCAAATATAACCAGATCAAACAATGATTAAACCATTAATAATTTTCAATAATGGATTGAGTGATTCTGAAAACACTTTCAGAGTGTAATCAATCTGATTGAACAATATAATTACAAATATTATTTCCGGCAGATAAAGGAAAAAAAAAAAGTGATTTCACTATTCATCAAACACATCGTAAAGTAAAAAAATAATAATACTGTTTGAACAAATACACTTGGAACTTTACGACTGTTTGATAGCAACATGGATATATAAAATCTCTCAGCTATAAAACCTCTACGAGAAATGCATTGCATTAACATATACACTTCCAATATTATTCTTTTCTTCTTTCAAATCCAGTAGAATTCTGTTATATCTTAAAGATATTTTCAATTCGAAATATATATCTAAAAAAATTCGTAATGTCACGTGAAAAATACACTGTGTAAACAATAATTCGTGATATAACTGCACTCAATTGACTTATGGAAAATAGAAATAAAATAATGTTATCTTTATTTCTCTCATGAAAGAAATTGCTCATGCACACGTCTCGTTACGCTTTTTTCATCTGCAAGAGATGATCAGTACGTTGGAAAGAACCGGAAGCTATACTGGTAAATAAATGCACGCCCTTCCTTGTATCGCGTGTAATTATCAATGTTTTCATTGGAATTAATTATCATCAACCGTTAGAAAATATATATCAATTAATCATAAAAATATTCTTACCTTAGAGATAGAAGGAAATAATTGACGTAATATTCCAATAGTTCTCTTACTCCTTAGCGCTGCTTCATTCTCATTTTCTACCAGCATCAATCGATCCAACATCTGCAATATCGAGAGAAATTTTTATGTCCACTTTGAAAGTAGGATTTTTTATATAAATAAACTGATGTTATATTTTCTACAAATTTAAGAGAAATCAATATAATAACTAATTATCAATTAATCATTCAGATTATTTCAATGAAAAATTGAATTTGAAAAATATTTGAAGGAAATATACACGGTAAAGTGTGAAATAAATAAGTTTCATTTTTTGAAGATGACGCGCTTTAGCAATAGTCAAACTTTGATCGTACACAATTTACAAGAACCTTCATAATTGTTATCTTTATAATGTTGTCTGACAAATGTTAATTGCAAGAATTTTTGTTCAGTATCTCATGTAAAAAAAATTTATACAGATTCATCCTCACAACTTTTACGATCAACATTATCCTGAGACCTCATCAGTTAAAATTTCCAAAAGAAACTAAAAGCAATTCCTCATAAATAAAACCCAACTTCTTCTCCACAATCAGATGCAAATTGAATCACGTTTATTTAAATTTTATTTTCCCCCTAAAAACTATTCAACCGAATAATAATCCGATCAATAAAAACATTCAGTACGGAACAGACTGAAAAAGAATAATCAATTGTTTCTGATGCTCTCCATCCGGAAATAAAGACAGAAAAGAAAAAAAAAAAAAAAGAGAACAAATTATGAACTTTCTCGTTTGGCAGATAGCATATTCAACCGGAAGTCAAATTATATGTACAAATATACATATAAACACCAAATGTTTGAGACCAATTGGATATAATAGCTGTACATAATGAAGTATTTGTTGAGACAACATACGCGATTATTTTAAGTAGTATCTATTAAATTTTGCAATGCTCTCCCATCGAAATAACCTATAAAACAGTCTGAGTGCATTCAATATATATATTCACACGTAACATATCCAAACACACACACACACATACACATGTAAATATATTACGAGAAACAGCGGAACTAACTGGTCGAGATCATTGCTCAATTCACAAACGGTCCACTTTCCCTCAATGATCATGTACGAATATTCGAAATTTTTTACCCTCAACAAAAAAAAAATTATTTCCTGGCGCCAAAAAAATTTCATAATGATAAAAAAAAATGAATTAATTAAATTCACGTATGGTAAACATTAATATCGTCATCAAAATATATTCATGGATATTTTCACAATAAATGATATTAATCAAAAAATAAATGCATAAAATAGTTGAGGGAGGAATTTGAAGAACAAGAAAGAGAGTCAAAGATGCTACAGTAGTACTTTCCACTGGCGGGCATCGATCGAGCGAAGAAAGTGTCCAGTTGGCAGGAGGCAAGTCGACGAACGTGCAAGTAAGCAGGTAAGTAAGTGAAAGTGCGAGTCACACGAACATACGTGAATACTCGTGTATACATGAACAAACATCAACATGAATCATTGTATGTGTTGATATACTTGCAATTTAAACCTAGCGAATCATCTTATACCGAAAAAGTGTTTGTTTGGAATTTTTGAAGGCCGACGTTCAATTAAGCTCATATTTATGTATGGCGAGTGTGCATATGGTAATATACACGTGTGTATGTGTATATTTTATACAACAGGTGAAGTACATTTAAAAGTGTACATACTTCCGTCATTTAAATGCAAACGTCGAGTCACGACAAGATGCACTCATTATACTCCGAGATAACTTCATGTGGATATTTATTTCTTTTTTCTCCTCTTTTTTTTTTTTTTTACATTCTTTATTATGAATACTATATTTGCATTTTGTTTATTATGTGGAATTTAATTTAAAAACGAATTATTACAGCGCAGATAATGCTGTTGAATTAAAAAATAATGTGAGAATTTTCTTTTATAGAATTGATAAAAGATGGGGTGCAATGAGTGGTGGAAATTACTTAAAAAGTGGCATCAAAAATTTACGATAATCCCCCGCAATTGAAGTTGTTAAGAGAGTTATACAGACAAAAGAATCATCTGTATTGGTGTATTACTTTCGACTGTGGAATGTCCGGCTTCGTCATCGATATCATATATATAAAAAAAGGAGTATATGTGAAAAGAAGAAATAAAACTGTTCCATATATTCTAAATATAAAAATTATAATACGATAGCTATAATTAAATGGCTATGTAAATAAATTAAATTCATCGAAATAGAATCATCCCCTATTTTTCTTTCAATTATTAGATAAACAAATTGATTTAATGATTTGTTTTTCTGTGATCCTTGTGATTTAATATTTCATATCGCTGTTAAATTGTTTTCTACTGTTCTTTCTAATTTAGATCAAGGATGGTTCAATAAAGATTAATATTATTGTTTCTTTTTCTAGGTTCTCCAATGAGGGATTGTTTGCAAGGTTATTGATAAGGACCCGCACAAATTAGTAATCGTTGAGCTCACCTGTGATTGGAGTCCTTCACTATTGGTAACAGGGAGGGTATAGACTAGAGCCACCATGCACATGGCAATTACAATTATCATTGTAAATTTCATGATTATACGTTGTTAAAGTTGAGCTGGATCTGTAATAAAATTTATCGCCAATATATTGAATCGAACGTTGAGTATTTTTAATGTCTCGATTTTAATAGTGAATGGATATAGTGGGAGACAAGAATATATGAAAGAAAAAAATATCCGTATTATTGTTGAGAAGACAAAATGAGAGAGGCTGCAAGAAAAAGGAGAAGGTTCACCTTTCTCGAGCACGAATCTCCAAGACTCACTTTCGTCTGTACAAATCGAAAGTTGTGCAAAGTCGATTTACAACAACGTCGTACATGTTTTTGTATAATCAAACATTGTTAATTTTAATATTATCTTTAATACTAATTGTTCTAAGTGAGAATGAAAAGACAAAAACAATGAATACATATCTGTTGAGGGGAAAGTTGTCTTTTGTTTTGTTTTTTCGAATATATATAAATGAAACAAACTTCTTTCGTATTTGTGGCGTGCAGAAAGGGCAATATTTAATACCGAAGCTACACATACAATAACTCTTTGTCACTTGCCTTTTGATGACCAATTTTTTTTTTGTGACACTGTTAGAGACAACAACATCACTCAATACGGGTGTAATTAAATACAATCACTGATTAAATTCACACATGATAAAATTTGTTTCCCTTTTCAATAACATTATTTTCCTTTGTAACAATTTTATTTTATGCGATTGAATTTTCATCAATTTTCTAGTTGGGGGATAATGAACAATTTGTTGTTTCGTTTATTTAACTCACCACACACAAATATTCGAACTTGAATGACTTTATATATCTCGCAATCGAGTAGATGCTCGCGTGGCTTACTGTCACTGTCTGTGTAAGACGGCGCTAAGTGAACGGCTTTTATTACCAGGTTGAAACCGCAACCACCACTTCTACTCTTGCTGTATCGCTAAACTCAACGCTAAGACATTGTCAAAGGTAAAGGTGAAAGGAAGTGATATGAAAAATTGGATGGAGCAACTTCGCCAAGTCCAAAGGGCCCCCATACACTTGCTCTAGAAAACAAAAAAATTGAGATTAAAATTATTATGACATTTTATTTAATTAATTCAAACGATTCTGTATATAAAATTTCATTTCACAGTGAGAATTACTATTATATAGTTAAAAATATTCAACTCACTGTCAATCAGTATTTTTTTTTTTTTTTTACGAGTATTCGGTTTTCCTTTCACAAACGTAATCTAAACGTGACATGTTTCGAAAATATTGCCATATGAATGTGGATATATTTGTTGAGAATAGATGGAAAATGGATATTTGTCTTTCTGCTGTTTTTGATCATGCGTACACAAAACATGTCCAAGTTGGCGCGTTTTGTGTTTTCTAATAGTGAGAAAGTTCTCTAGATAACTAAACATAAAAGAGCGTGAATTTTATATATTTTATCGTCAATTTGAAATTCAAGAATCGTATTTGCAAGTTGTAATTACTACGAAATAACATTCCACATGTTGGATATTTGTTGGATTTTTAGATTTTCTAATAATTATCATGAAATTCATTGGAATAGTTTAGTTATTATTGTCACGTAATAAATTTTAAGTATGAATTATTGATACAAACTTATGAACATAATATGTACATTACACGGGAATAAATTCAGAAACATTGAAATACTTTACCAATTAATTTTCTTTCAGGATTCGTAGATGGAATGTTCAAATGAATTTTATGTCAAACTTGGTGAAACCTTCCCGATCAATGTGAACAGTTGTTCCTTATTTATTATCAATAAATAATGAATAACTTATTATTCATATTTTCAGCTTATACATATTTCAAAATGCGGTTCAGCATCAAGTCATTTTTGCTGTGGAGCATGAAAATTTACGTGACAGTCTTCTTTTATAATTGTTAGTGTTTATTACATTTTTAATGTTTCTCACGTATCTGTTATGACGTAAAAGTGTTTTGTATTGAGCATTATTGAGAACTCTTTGAACATAACATTAGTTCATTCATTATTATTATAACTAGTAATTTTGTATTGATATAAAATCATGAAGAAATATTTTTATTGCTGAATTGTTTTGTACTTTCAATCGATTTAGAATCTGAACAATGAAAAGGAATAGAGATTCGAAAATGATAAAATCGCTCCGCCCTGATCTTATCAATACATGCTATGTAATTGCTTGTAATGAACCAAATGAGCTATTCCTAAAGTTTCATTCCTTTTTGTTTAGGATCGTAAGAGATACGAACTTTCAGCATACTTTTTGTCAAATTCTAAAAATCCAAATGAGTGCAATAATTACGACGGAATAATTTAATATAGTTTCAGTGAGGACCATTTAAATCCGAATACAAACCGCAAATTCAATATTGCACATTTCTCTCCGAATTTTATTGGCTGAAATAAAAAAAAATGGAAGCATAATTTCGTTCCTGACGTGATGAGAATAAAATATATTCTGCAATAATGCTAAATTTTACAAACGTTTTTACTCAATTGTAGTCACATCAAAGTTTCATAATACATTCATCGTTTCATTTGGATAGCAATAGAGAAATTTTTAAATTCGTCATTACTTATGCAGCAAGTTTCGACAAACTTCGTAATTCCGGCCCTACGTGGTTACAGTATGCAGGAAGCAAATATTTGAAGTAACCATATACCAGGGAATTATACAACTGGTTAGTGATGTAATCCTGGTCCTCGAAACACCTTTTTTCATCCGCCTATAACTCAAATAATATTTATCAATTTATAAACGTATTATTTCATAGTGTGGTGTTAATACCTTTTTTTCGTGAATGTTGTTGACCTTGATCACATGCATGTGCACATGTTCATTGATTGAAACATGAACCTGATGACAAGATGTATACAAGAGATAAGAGTCATTTAATTGAACATCAACTAAACAGTAACCGGTATTCTACATCTGTATGGTATGGTTGTATTTCATCGAGCATGCTTCCGTTTTATTCCATTATACCTCATTCCGCAATGTGATCACCGCGTAATTTAATCTTCTCGTCATCCCTGGGCTGATTTCTTCACGTCACGAATTCATTTTGCACAAATTTAAAAAAAAAAGTACACAAACATTTGATATAATTTTTTTTTCGCTCAGATTTTTCGAAAATTTTTGCATGAAGTCGACATACTTACAATAACAATTAATGATAATTAATTAACACATGATCATGTCTGTATGAGTGACATGTGTATTTTTGTGACAATCCAATCTGTTACGTACATATACAGTGAATCCTCCTACTTTTCCTGTTTTCCTTATTTCCTGAACCATAGCCTTCTCCATTACGCGCGTACAATAGCCGGCAGGATTTTGTGAGGGAAAAATTTCGATTCGCCTCCTCTCTATTCTTCGCCTCCTGTAAAACAGATGTGTATTTCCCCAAAGTGGATCATGGCTAAGACCAAAATAGTGAGGTTAGTCTGATATTAATTCAGGACTTTCACAATAATACCAGAATTTCAAAGGTACTCAATAAAAAATTTGTGAGATAATATTGTCCTTTATTTTGTACCGTCTGGTGGAATTAATGTCGCTGCAAATAGATCTGATTAGATATACAAGAATATCTAACCACATCTGATAAGATCCGGTTAAATTTTAGATTCATGATTAAAACCGATTGATACGATTTGATCAGATCCAATCATTCTCTCTTCGGCAATGATTTTTGCATCCAGAATTTCCAGAAGGATAAGTGGATTATATCTAAATTTTGTTTTAGATTCTAGAGCATCCAAGTCTACGTTCGAGTCTGATGCATGTAGTTTGTTGTAGGTGATGCAACAGTAGTGGTGTGGCAGACTATGTGAACCAATTCAGATCAAGGTCGCATCACTATACCACTTTCTTCCCGAAAGTCGAAGCAGTGTGAAAGGACTTGAGTTCGTGCTTGTTATTGAGGTCGCAACCTGAAGCATGGAGCGTTTATAATCAACAGGAAGATTAGGTACACCCATTATCAACTGCAAAATTTCCGAAGCAGGTGATAACACAAGTGGTCATGGGTAAAAAAAAATGTATATATCCATATTTGTATAGGACGAGCATATAGAGGAGAATCAAAGGCATTACGCAGAAGATTTACGTGGATATTGTGAATGAAATGATGAAAGAGAGTATCATAAACATGGGGGAAAGTATGTCCTCTACCGTGTGCATCGGGAAACACCGGCTTCCAGATTGCGGATGACTCATTCGCCCTCACAGGTTCTATGTACAGTGGGGTGGAATTGAAGAACACTGTGGAATACATCAAAATAACATATCAGATATACTCGTTCATCGTGAACAGTTTTTCATAATCATTTGTTATTCATGTAAGTGCATGGATAGGCGAAGATTGGGTGAGATGAAGGTTCCAATATTCAACCAAAAAATTAAAAGAGAAACAATAGATAATATTGAACACAGTTTCTCAACCCAGACCTTGATGTTTGAAGCCGGGCAACACAAGAGGGTTCAATAGTCCTTTGTGTATTTTTAAATATCGCTTGATTGTTTTAGTCTAACTTATCCGCCGTCAGATGGCAGTCATTTTCCTTCTCCGATTTTAACTCATACATTACATATATGAAACATTGGAACAGTAGTTTACAACGTTAGCAACGTTCAGTTGCAGGTTAGTTTTTTTAAAAGGAATATTTCTCAATAATCCAAATAGAGTACATTTGAATATTGGAGCAGTCATTTGTAACTCCATGGAAATATACATAATTGAATTATAATCTGCTTCACTACGTTCCTGCATGTGAAAAAAATGTATATACATGTATTATGATGATAACAAAAATCGAATAATAATTTTCTGATGATCATTATTAGTATTATAGAAAATGTAATACCTCACGTTTAATGTTGCCATCATTGTTTTGAAAAATTTGTAGAAATATTGAAACAATTATCGAAGAATTATAAGCTTTGATTTTCATTCAGGAGCGCTGGGTACAAACCCCTCCAAGTGAATATTCTCAATCATATGTTTATCCATGAACGTTTAATTCAATATAATGGTACAAGAAATTTCGCCAGTTAGTTTCTGGTTTGCCAATAGATCTTTTATTTTCTTTTTCCATTCGTTAGTCCGTATCTATAAAGTAAAATATGTAATCATGTAGATTCAAGATAATCGTTTATTAATTATTGTATGTTTTTTATTTTTTCAGGAATAAACACAATGGTATTGAACAGTTCAGACGACGAGGATGATGATGTTTATACAAATGCGGCTGCCCGACTTAAAGGTGAATACCTTTAAGAATTTATTTATATCCAGAAGATATTCCAGTGGTAAATGAGGAGGTCGTAATCTTTCATGATTGATCTTTTTTCAGCTTTGAAAGCTATGAAACCAATTCCAACATCGAAAACGGAAGATGCTGTGCAGGTAGTACCGGAAGAGCCAGGGATACATGAATATGATACTAGTACAATGTTAATTGTGTTTGTATTTTTAATTATGATTAATTAATAATGAATCATTTTCTTTATAAGAAATCTCATTGAGAGTATAGAGTATTTATGATCTTTCAGGAATGATCTGCCTTTGACATCACGATCTCCAGTTCACAAAACAGGATCTAGAAGACGGAGAAGAGCTGCTCCTGCACCTGCAACAATCAACAATAGAGTGGTAATTTGATATTTTATCAAAATATGTTAATGATTATCACTTCTTCTATTAGATCGGTGTTTTCTGATAACCAAAGAATATCTGTTCATTCCCAAAGCCTCTCCCATCTAAAGTCATTAATGTTAAGATAAAAGAGGCTCCGGTGAAAAACTAGATGTTCTTTATATATAATAATATTATTAATAGGAAACGAATATATATTATTAATACATGTCGCCAATGTGATAATAATTCGAAATTGAATGAATTCATATCAATTTATTTCCAGGAATCGCCATTGATTACGATCGATCTAGACGCTTCAATACCAAGTCCATCATGTATGGAAGCTAAGGATCTAAATGATTCTGAAATTGTTACTGAAATTATAGATTGTGATTTAGACATATCAACAATAACTGAAGACGATTATATGATGGATGTAAAAGTTCGGTGGAGGTCCCGGGAAATTGAACGTGTAAAGCTCGGCATGGTAAAATATATTTTTCATCTATGAATAAATTTCACTTCACAATTCCTTGTGAACAGAATGGCCAATGTGGACTTATATAATCAAGGCTATATTAACTTATTTTATCTTTTTTTAGAATGAAAAATTTGCAAAAGTATTTGAGCATTTTGCATTACTAGAAAATGTTCCAGAGAATCAAATATTACTCACTAGAAACGATATTCTAGTCAACCACGCTGATACGCCAGCTTCTATGAATTTGCAAATAATAGATATTCTCGGTAATGGAACAAGAATCACCTGCACTACTTGTATGAATTATTTAAAAATGTTTGATTCAATTTGATTTGTTTTTCTGTGTTTTTGTTCCCAGAGGGAGGTATTGTAGATACAACGTTCGCAAATAATACTGAGGATGCAGAGCCAGTATGCAAAATTAAGATCCAAAGTTCGAGTTCAACCAGACACTTTTTAACTTATGAATTAGGTAGAACTCAACCATTTTCGAAATTGTTTGAATATTGTGGTAAAGAAAAAAATGTTTCTGTATCAAAAATAAAGCTTGCGTTCGATGGTGAATTGGTGTCACCTTCAGATACACCTGATAGTTTAGATATTGATGATGAAGCATGCTTCGATCTTCAAGTTATAGAATCATGAATAAATTATTTGTCGAATAAATATTTGTTAATCAACTATCTGTAATTATTTAATTGATGATTATTTTCATCTGAGTTAAAATATAATTTCAAGGCGTCACGCGTTCTCCTCATTTCTCTCTTTCGAATTAGGTAAATTTTTCATTAACTTATCAAGATTAATGTTGCTTTGATGACGAACGGTTACAACTATTTAAATGCACTAACAATATTCAACAAAAGTAATCACTTTCATGTTGCGATGTACAAGAACGCAATGCTCTGTACGTAGTATGCAACCACTTCATGCATGTAGGAAGCTGACGATGTGTCCTTGATGAGTGCTGCGATACGACTGAGGGAGTGCGCACTTGTGAGGGTTGTCGAACCCCCACCCTGTTTCCCTGTACGATAATCGAAGATCATAGATCTTGCACAAGGGTGCATGAACAATGAAGTTGTGAATTTTTAATGTATGTAAAGCGCATTGTCTCCAGAAGTTTGTTTTCTAGATTTCTATTTTTACGTTGTGAGGTTTATGCCTTGATATCATATCATCGGTTTCAATTATTCATTGCATTAGTGACAGACTCATTTTTGTGGATAAGAATATCAGACATGTCCACGATGAGATTTATCTATTCACTAATATGCGATCTGGATAATTTCATATGTGTATTACAAAATGATAGAAACAAATTTCGAAGTGAGAATATACTATGATAGATCCAGAAGTTTAATAGTATTATTATACGAGAAGATGTTATATTATGAAATTTTAGGAAGAATTCGAGAATGCACGGAAATTAATTGCACAGATGAGATTTATACTAACGTTTGTTGGATTGTGGCCTTTGGACCCTTACTACATTCGATTCACCGTCTGGATTATTTACTTTGGACTCTATATTTGTATGGAATTCGCGGATTTTTACGCTGTTTTGGGCAATCTTGAATTAATGATTGCTAATTTAATGGAAAGTGGTTTTGCATTTATGCTTTTCGTTGGAATGATTGTGATAAGATTTAGTGAAACAATAAGACAATTAATTATTGCAGTAGAAGAGAAAGCACAATCTAAATATTATGATTGCGCTGAAGAAAAAATTATATTTCTTCATTATATCAATTCAGTAGCAATGTTTCATAAAATATCCGTAATTTGTTCTTCGTGTTCAGTTGTTTTCTACTATGTTAAACCTGGCGTTGAATTCATCGTTGCATGTATGTATGAAATATATCTACTTTGTGGAAACTAAAATAATACCGATCATAAAGGGAAACGACGTATTTGCCATTGACGATTTATTTTTTCGCACCCCAATGCCACAAAAGCGCTCACATTGACCGAACAGTTCACTTCTATTTATAATGAGATACGTTTTGTGATGAATAAATTCCTCAGATTCATTTATAACATTCATTCACCACGATCGTATCCCATTAAATACGAATAACTTTGCTCTTAATACAGACCAAATGATTCGTTCCGGTCCGTTTTATATCCATCGAACAATAATCATTTGAGGTGATGAATTTTCCTAAAAGCGCCGTCGTATCGTCTTTCTGTAAGAGCAAACTAGATTGTTTTGATTCCGCATTTCAAACAATTTCTAGCGAAGTGATCCATATTTTTTGTTGTTGGAAGTGAAACAGTTTCCTAAAATTAAAAAACGGCATTTGCTATTGAACATTCGATAAAATCTATGACTTCAATACCTCCCAATTGACCCTAAAAGGATTGAGCCTATATTTTTTTTCTTGTTAAAAATTGAGACAGTTCCTAAGACCAACACGGCTACTAAAATACGCTCAATTGAATTTTCGATCGAAATGTTTCAATCTATCTTGATTTGATAAAGCAATACATCCTTTATTGTTCAAAAGTGAGGAATCTTATAAGGTCAACCAGATATATCAAGAATCGGAAGACGCTCAATAACATTTATACCAACGATACGTTCCGATCGATCACTAATCGATCAATCTTCTTCCTCTTCTTGTTTGTGATTCAGAATCGATTGACCCATGTTTGTGTTTTTTTTTTCGTCGTTTTTCTTAATGGAGAATTCTTTCGATTGCATGACAATATATCCCGGGAAAAATATCCGGATCATTTTAGTAGAGGATATTTTGTCTCGGGATAAGTAGACCGTACACCCGCCGCAACAACTAAAACAAACTCAGACAATCTATTCTATTTTTTTATGCTCTCTAAGAAAAAAACTCAAAAACACGATTTTTTCTTTCAACAAGCTCATTTATTTTTTTGACACAGTTATTTCTCATTTATCTCGGTCCTCGCCCGAATAACAATCTTTTTGATCAAGATCCTTTTCTTCTTTTTTGTCTTAGACTATTACAACGACAATTATCGTATTGTTGCGTCATATGGCAATTTTTAACCAGATCTCTCGAAGATTCCGAGTAGAGGAGACTTGTATCTCTACTCTTAAAATATCAATGGCAAGAGTAATCTCTTTACTATCGAGTCGACAACATACAATTAATTCTTGCACATAAGTTACCTCTCGTTATTGTCAGTTAGCACACTAATTTTTAATGAGACTCCTCGTCAATTTTTTGTGCCTTCTTTTCCTCCGTGTAAACTCGGATATATGTCGTGATTTCTTATGATATATTTGGGATCGTGAGAAAAAAAATGGACACTTTCCTGCAACAGTGAAAATAAATCA
Organism: Zele albiditarsus; assembly: GCA_958496275.1. Taxonomy (NCBI): domain Eukaryota; kingdom Metazoa; phylum Arthropoda; class Insecta; order Hymenoptera; family Braconidae; genus Zele; species Zele albiditarsus. Next base: position 10,120,717 of record OY292412.1, on the reverse strand, counting down.
GACTTTTTTTCACTAATGCGAGAAAATGAACATTTGAACTGAACATTAAGATATTAATCACTTTGCACAAGCTTCACACTGCTCGGAAATCAAACTTTTCTTAGCAAATATAATAAAATATTCGCAATATTATATGCAATTCATTATATTAAACGAGGATTCAGTAATCTGCTGGAAAAGAACAATCTTTAAACGGTTTTCATAAATTTAATCGGTTAAATAGAAATTCGTGCTGAACAATTGATAAATAGGGAAGAAATTTTCTACATTTACAAAAGTATTGTGTAGTAATTTTGGTCGGTATACCATTTTGCCATAAGTGCTGATTCCTTCTTAATTGCAAGTAGGAAAACAAATCTGAACAAAAGAAACAAGTCAAAAAAAGATAATCAAAATCTGAACTTTCTACCATCAAAAAATCTTTTCTCCAAAAAATTATTAGGCAACATTTATTTAAATTTTAGCACACACATTATGAAAAAATTCAAGTGGGCGATAGAATCGACAATGGCATATACATACTCCCGCTTTTAGTCACTCATTATTCTATCTACTAATGCACAAGAATAAATCATTTTTGTATGTTTCAGATCTGAGCTCAACTAATCAAACCATTTTACTCAAAACACCAACGCGAATTAACTTTTTCTATAAACCAGATACAAATTTGAAAAATGCTATTTTTTATTTCTTGGAAATGCCTGTAATGTACACTGGATTATACCGTGTAACCATGATAAGCTTGCTCATGACATTAGTATTCACTGTGTGCAGTCAACTTGCGATTTTATCACGAACAGTGGAAGAAATGCCATCAAGCAAAAGTCATCATGATACATTCCAAAAAATCGTTGAAAAGCATCTTCATATTATTTCGTAAGTTTATGATATACGCAATGAATAACATTTGTTTGCGTCATGAATTTTTCTATTTTATTAAAAAAAATTTATTTCTCAAGAATGACACAATCTATAGAAAAGGGCTTCGACTATTTGCTGTTATTTGAGTTGACTGTTACTACAGTACTCCTTGGATTAATCGCTTATAATGGAATATTGGTATTGAATATAAAAAAGAACACTGGAAAAAAACAAAAAATGATAATTCTACTCCATCATTGATAATAATTCTTTATCGAAAAACATAACTTGTCATAAACTTTCAGAATTTCGACAACGCTGACAAACTTTCTCTACTCAGTATCATAGTTTATGGTAGCACCATGTTAATTGTAATATTTGGTAACTGTTTAATCGGAGAATATCTGATAAAAGAGGTAAATTTCAGTAACTATTATATAGTTAATCGAATTCAATTGGGTTCCATAAACAAACAAATGTGTTTTATCAATAGAGCATCAACCTTCATACATCGTTTACCAAATGTATGTGGTACGAAATGCCAATTACTCATCAAAAATCTCTGTTGATATGCATGAATAATTCCGCCATGCCAATGTATATAACTGCTGGAAAAATTTACATCTTTTCACTCAGTGGATACACAAGAGTAAGAAAAATATATTTTCCTTTAATATCACCACAATAATTCACAGTCAACTTCACTCAATTTTCTTTTTTCAACAGATATTGAAAACGTCAATGGCATATTTTTCGATGTTGCGTACTGTAACAAATAATTAAAAAAGAATTAGTAATTGTGTAATATGATATTAAATGGGTGGATGACCAGAAATAAAAAGGATACCACAAGATCAGAGAAGAAGTTGTTGGCTGGATGGATGCTCCGATGTGACTGATCGCAAGCTCTTAGGGATAGCCGGACCTCCCACCATATCTCCATGCAGATTTGTCGATGATCATAGATCATGCACGAGGATCTTTTTCCATGATTGTTTAATTACTTTATGTACTATGAAAATTATTGAAATTTTCGAATGGAAAAATTAATATTTTCACTATGGTGACACTCCAGTAACATCCCCATGTTTTGCTTCTGATGTTTGTTATGAAAAGATTGAAAATACAAATATTAAGTTGAATAATTTTCACAAATATATATATACAATGCAGAAACTAATTGTGTGGATTTCGAATCACTTTAAAATGATACTTTTGTTTTCGTTTTATAGAGCACCAATCTTTATATGTCATTTCCCAGATGTATATGGTATAAAATGCCAATCGCTCATCAAAAATCTTTGTTAATATGTATGAGTATGGCAGCCATACCACTAAAGATGACCGCTGGTAAAATCTACACCTTTTCACTCAGTAGATACAAAAGTGTAAAAAATTTATTTTTCTTTAATATATTATCAAAATAATTTACACACAACTTTACTCAATTTTCTTTCTTCAACAGATATTGAAGACATCAATGGCATACGTCTCCATGTTGCGCTCTGTGCCAAATTAGTAGTAATAAGTTACTTAATAGTGTGTAGTATAATATTAGGTGAAAGTACGAACAGGAATAAAGTAAATATCAAAAGATTAGAGAAGAAATTGTTCACCGGTTGATCGCTGCGATACGACTGAATGAGCGCAAGCTCGTGGGAGTTGTCGGACCCCCACTTCACTCCAGTAGAGACGTCGACGGTCATAGAGCATGCACAAGGGTACATAAACAATGAAGTTAAGACCTTGCAATTTTTTTCTCACAGGTGAAAATCAATGCTCTGATTATACATCACTGTTTTCTGGATAACACACATATTATATGTCCTGTGGGAATATCAGGATTTGTCGAAGATGACATGGATGATGAAGGAATTTTCACCTTATGAAATTTATTTGAAATTAGTAAAAAAAACAAATGTTTTTCTTTATGAAATATTTTTCGCTTTCTACCCTAAATATCATCCTACGGTATACTTATATAATTTATGTCCAAATTTCGTTTCAGACTCCCAAATTGTCATACACATCTTCTCTCATTGTGTTAACGTAGCACTTCAACAAATACATTTCGGTGGAACGTCACATATTTAATAGATCTGAACAGTATAAGAATGTATTTAAGATATTGTTCTAATTTCTTTTTGGATGTCACTGCAAAATGTAAAAGCTCAGCTTCAAGATCCAACAGTTGAAAACCGTAGTTTATAGGACAAGTTCATCTAACGATTGACACAACACGATTGTTTCGATTCAGGCTCTTGGAAATTTCCGACCCCCATCCTAAGTAACGTCAGACACACAGGCAACCAAAACGCATAAATTGATTATGCGTATCGTGTGAGCGAGCACACAATCCCGAATATTAATAGAGACTATTCCAAGTTCGCCACAAGGAAGGGTGCATAAGCAATGGAAATGTGCATATCATCAATGACTGATGTATAAAGTTCAGTTTTCTGAGATTCAGTTCTTTTTTTTTTCCGTGAGAAATTCACTGTTGTTTTTTACGAATAATACTGCGCATTTGTCTTCTTCGTTCATTGCAATAAGAAGTTTCAGTAACAAATCTGACGTCGATTGAACATCGTCTTTTCACAGTAAATGAAAATAGAATTCCTGAATTGAAATTAATTGTATTCTAGACAGATATTCACTTTAATCAAGACTTCATATTTTTAATATTATAATGTGATATATTTATATCACTAACATTCATTTGAAAATTTCATTTATCATTGGAATTATTTTTTAATTCGTCCGCAAGTCCAGTCAGTGCAGAACAAGAAAAATTTTGGTGAATAGTCTCAGTATCCTCATAATATTTTTGCGTATATCATGAGTGGTTAGACACAAGGGTCACAAGAGGAGCAGACAAAAAATATCTGAATAAAAAGTTAGATAAAAAGTAGCTACTGAAATATGAGTTAAAACAAGAAGGTCTTGTGCGTGGGTATTTTATAAACAGTATCCTTCGTTCGAGAACGGTTGATAGTTCTACAGATTCTTTTTTTTTTTTTGTTTGTAATTGAAAATAACTGTAGAAATTAAATACAAAAACAAGTGTCAAATTTTCGACCGTTCCTTGAATCACAGTGTATTGTATGAGATTGGAACTTTTCAGCGGTACAATATCTCAGCGACCAATTATTGTGCGAGGTTTATCATATGTTCTTTTTTTCGTTCCCCAAACACTCATGACATATGCGAAAACATTTCGGGGATACAATGAGCACTCACTGATTTTTTGTTGTCACACACTGTCTGAATTACTCTTCGCCACAAAAATCAAAAGTCCAATTTAATATTGCATTTAGTGAACCTAATCCTTCGATTAAAAATTTTTTCTTCGCAGTGAATAATATCTTGTTAGAAATACTGAAAAAAAATCTTGGAGAGTAATATTACTAAGCTCTTGATCATTAACACAATAATAAAATACACCCACTTTTTGTTCACTTCAGTTGTCTCTTCAAGAGCTTCTCATTCACAGTATTCATCGACACATAAATGACAACTGTGTTTACATTTTGAGTATTCTCACAACAGTTTCACATGAATATTTCTCATCAACAAATTCTACTAATTTAAGATATTTATCCAACTAAATTATCTCACAACATCACTCGTTATTTGATTACTCACTTAAATGTAATTGTTGTTCAACATTCAAAACATCTTTATATAAATGAATTTTATTTATATTTTCATAATTGAAGACTACTAATTTGTAAATTACCCAGACTGTCGTTTTCTTTTACTATTTAAATATTCTTCAATACATCTTTGAGAATGTGATTGAATTCATGCTTGTAATATGATATTCTCTAATTATCAGTTGGTATTTCAACAAATTGCACTTAGTATGGGACGTTTAAGTATATGGAATATGCTTCAAGATGCTGACTAAGGATAACCATTGACAAATAAAGATGTATGTTAGATTCAATCAACTTGTGTTCCCCGAGTTGTGGAACTGAGAGGATACAAATAATGAATGTCGTGACAATTTCCCACTCCACATGTATTCTTTCTCTGCGCACGCCTGCAAACAAATCCCCACTCACGTGGTGGATAGAAAAAAATAATTGCATAATGGACTTGATTATATAGTCATTACATTATTATAAAATTAAATCGATTGTGCATTAATTTTTTTCAACATAATAGCAGGACCATTATAAACTAAAATTGGTTTTGAAGAATTGTATCAAATGTTGGGAGACTGCAATTACAGTCTAGACGCTATATACATAAACTATTCACCATTATCAATAGACGCCGATCATTTTCATGGAAAAAAATGCAATCGCGAATGAAATTAAAAATATAAATAAAGAGTAGAAAATAGCCACAAGATATACCACGACTAAAGTTCGAAAGGTCATCTGCGTGAAGAATCACAATTTTAAACCCAGAACGGCGCATAATTACTTTTTCAAACCTGTTTCATTTTTAGACGATTGAATAAATCTAAATTGGGATACAGAAAGTCTAAGAACAAAACTAAAACACATAGGTTGAGATCAATACTTTTCTTTTGATGTAGAGAGAACAGAAAAACATGCAGATGATGCCAAAAAAAAAATCCAACAATTGTATAACAAACTATTAGATTTGTTTTATGTATGACATACTTCATGAACAATTATTTCAATTTCGAAAGTATCATTTATAACATCATGATTTTTTGAATTTCTTCACAGATTTAATTGCGAAAAATTGAATGAAAGTTTTCGAACAATGTAATCATACCTGAACTGTAACAGGTGAAAGAACACCAAGTTCTCCCTGAAGATTTCTTAGGTCACTAATTCCGAATTTGAACCAAAAATATTGAGATTCGAAACGCATTTAATATAGCGAATGCAAACTGAGAATAATCTTTGGGTTTATATAAAACTGAGTCTTATATTAAAAATTTTGGAATTCAAATTCCTGATTTGAATTGAGCAACCCCCATAAACCTTACAATACTGAAGCTTTCATCAAAATAGAATTGATGAAGGAAAGTATACTCCAGGGAGTTGAATCTTCAACAAAGTGCACCGACTGCATGCCCCAAAAAAAAAACATGTGGAAGATCACATTGAAAATAATCCTTCCAATCAGATATCCAAAATATTATCTTACATATAAGTTCATCAGCTAATCACATTTGATGGCCACATCCCAACCATGCACAAAGCAAACTCCCAAAACGTTTATTTTTTCTCCTAGTGTGGGTGAACCGGTGGGTGTGGGGTGGGTACGAACTAAAATTGGTTGAACAGGTGCACATCTATACCTCCACCCCACTCCGGAAACATAAATCAATTTAAATAAAGACTTTTACTATATTAGTGCCTATCAAATAATTACAACTATATCCAAATTTTTCATGGTACGTATCATTCAGTCAAATTTTCGTGCCATTTCATCGAAATACTCTGCACAGATAAGAACGATCCAATGTTTCACGTGAGTTGTTCCATATTACGGGAACGAATAATTGTAACACACTTGGATATTCATATTAAAATGTAGATAAACATATTTGTATAGGATCAAAGAATGTTCGATCATGCTGCAAGAGTGATTTCTTGGAATAAAGTTTTGTTATCAGCTCTTGGTTTATGGCCACAAGCACCAAATAATTTTCTTTTCAGTATCAATTTTGGCTACTTTGTCTATCATATGTTCCTCGAATACCTCGATTTATTTCTATTTATCGATAATCTTGAGCACGTTATTGAAAATCTCACCGAGAATATGGCATTTACACAAATTTTAATGCGAATGGCAATGTTGAAGAAATATAATCGACAATTGGGTGCAGTTATCAATGAAGCACTGAAGGATTACGACGCAACAATTTACAGGAATGGTGATGAAACTAAAGCATTCATCAATTATATGAGTAAAGCAAAGTTATTTGTGAAACTTTTGTGTATTTTCGTTACAATGACAGCATCATCATATTTTATGAAACCAATGACAAGTCCACCACCAGGTAATATCAGTTTGCATTATATTTTGAAACATTTAAAATACAGCTAATAGTATAATATTCAATTAAATTTTCAGTTGATGAATCAAATGGTATAGAAATGAATACCACAATGCCATTCATTTTGCCATACCGTTTTTATCTATTTTATGAAGTGAATGATTCAAAAACTTATATGCTGACTTACGCCTCGCAATTTCCATTTGTTTTTGTCAGTGGATTTGGCCAAACTGCCGCTGATTGTTTGATGGTTACTCTTGTATTTCACGTTAGCGGGAAGCTTGCTGTATTAGCAATGCGAATAACTCAAATTAGAAGTGATGACAATCAAATTTGTAAAATGGAACTGAACAATATCATAATTGAACACAACAGACTATTGGAGTGAGCTTCAAATATCATTATGTAAAGAAAAACAAATTTCCATTAACCATTTTTATTTCATATTTATGTATATCCATAAATAATTGTTCAAGAATGGGTCAAAGTATCGAAGAAGCATTCAGTGAAACACTATTGGTACATTTAGTTGGTGCAACTTCACTTGTATGCATTCTTGGTTTCCAATTGCTCAGTGTAAGTAAATTATGACTGAATTATATTCATAAGATATGACTAAAATTAATACAATAGGACAGTATAGTGGTAATATACACCGACAAACATTCAAAATGATTGAAAAGCATCGATTACGCTATCTATTCTCCACTGAACCTTTACCACCCATGACAATGTACTGTATAGAATTGATCAACAAGATCATCGCAGAAGAAAATATATATATGACCATATATGTAACACATGACCATATACATTATACATATGGTCATTCGTTGTCATACTTGATGATCTGTATTATGTGATATTGCTATATATGATTACAATAATACAGATATGGTCATACATATTGATATATACGGTGCCATGTATAACCGTGTATGCCGACATAAACCCATATATGGGAGTACGTACACGATGCCGTATGAAGATCGGTATAAATTCATATCTGACCATATAAAACACTGATAAAATCGTTTTTGATCTTATGCAGTACAACATGATGATCACTTGTGTACTGTCATGTATGATCATAACAAAATCCTTCCAGGTATATGGTCTCATATGATACAACAATTAATTCGTATTTGAACATACATGATCAAATACGTTTATATATGACTGTCAATTATACTTTATGAAAATTCCCATTAAATCATGTCGCTCGTTGAGATTATGCATATGGTAAATACGATCACATAGTTTCAAAAATGAGATCATTGGCGCATATGTTTATTTGGTATCAGTCACGCATGATGTTCGTTATTAAATACTCAATATTATGTGTATTTTCATTGATAGAACTATACCAAAGGACAAAATGCTGATATTGCAACATTTTTGGTTTTCATATTTTTGGTATTTCTCGTGTTATATGCACATTGTGCTGTTGGTGAAAGTCTTATTACTGAGGTATCGTTGAAAAACATTTCAATATCGAATTACTCATATGAAAAAAAAATAACTAATATGATTATCAATAACAATGTAGAGCGATAAGGTATGTGAGGCTTATTACGATTGTAAATGGTATGATATGCCTCAGGATACTGCAAAATCGTTGATCCTTTGCATGGCACGATCACAAAAGCCACTTGGTCTTACTGCTGGTAAATTTGGAGCTTTTTGCCTTAGCACATTGACGGATGTGAGTTTTCATCCCATAATTCATACCATATATAAAAATTAATTATATACTGATACATAATCCAATATTTGTAGGTGATAAAAACTGCCATGGCATATCTGTCTGTACTCCGATCTTTCCTCACTGTGTAATATGTACCAAACAAATTCACATAATCAATTTGTTGATAGCAGGATTTGCGACTATCTACTGTATACATGTATTCTCAATATAAGTCTTAGTAATTAATATCATTATTTTTATGAAAAATAAATCTGTTACGATCGGTACTCACCTGTCCTGTGATTGCAGAATTGCCCCGTCATTGGTGCTTCGACTGTTTGAACATCACTAGCAAGATGTTTCATTTGCATTAATGCTATTTGTTCATCAATATATATTTATCGATTCCAACATTGAACGCACGAACACGTGGTATGAAAATAATTCGAAAGAAGTTCAAGGTATTATATCGATGAGCTCCTGTAAATGAAAAAAATAGTATTACTATTGTATTATTGAGTAATCAATAAATCCACCTGAAAAAGTTCTAAATTCACATTTTACAATTATTACAAATAATGGTTATTTGCTTCTATAAAAACTATGATTTTAGATGATTCTTTTTTTTTCTATGCAAACTCAGAACTCAAACAAAACGTAAATACATACTACTGTCCTGAAATTATTGTTCCCGAAATATTTGATTGAATTTAAATTGTTCCCAATTCGACCGGATTTCCCTTGAAAATTAATTGAATCTAACAGAATTTATTGGAAAATGTTTGGCATCCGATTGAAAATGAATGAGGGAAAATGAACGGAAGAAAAGATTTGATATTTATCAAGCCAAATGTTGAAGTAAACAATTTTGATAAAATGCAAATAAATGATGATATTCGAATGGATTGCATATAGAATAGTATATATCCATATTCAATGCTACACAATATGAACTGTACTACCATCTTCAGTTGCCTCTAAGGGGGAGTGGGTAGGCGGGTAGCTATAGCTAATAGTGGTCAGACGTGAACAGCTATGTTCACCCCCACTCTCACATATCAATTCACATAAAAAGTTAAATTACATGTCCAATTTAGTCATTAATATTATATCCAAGTTTTTTTTTCATGGTGTATATACTCTAGATTATTTTCCCTACCATTCTACTGAAACACTCTGAACAGATATGAACTCTCCAACGATTCACGTAAGTTATTGTGAATAGCAAACACCAATACTTCTACTACACTTGGAGTTTTGTTTAAAAATATAAAAAAGCATATTTGTGTAGGATCAAAAAAGTTTTAATCATGCTATGAAAGTGTTTTCTTGGAATAAATGGTTATTATCAACTCTTGGTTTGTGGCCTGAATCACCAAATAATTTAATTTTCAGTATCAGTTTCGGATACTATGTCTATCATATGATTCTCGAATATTTTGATCTTTTTCTATTTATCGATGATCTTGAACATGTTATTGAAAATCTCACCGAGAATATGACATTTACACAAATTTTAATACGAATGGTATCATTAAAAAAATATAATCTACGATTGGGTGCAGTTATCAATGAAGCGCTGAAGGATTACGACGTAACAATTTACAAGAATAGTGATGAAACTAAAGCATTCATCAGTCATATGAATAGAGCACAATGGTTAGCAAAAATGATGTGTATCATTGTTGCAATGACAGCATCATCGTATTATATGAAACCAATGATGAGTCCACAATCAGGTGATATCAATTCGCTGTATATTCTGAAACATTAGAATATAACTAATAGTATAATATTCAATTGTATTTTCAGTTGAAGAATCTGATGATATGGAAAAAAATGCCACAATACAATTCATTTTACCATACCATTTTTACATATTTTATGAAATGGATGATTCCAAAACTTATATACTCACTTACGCCTCGCAATTTCCATTTGTTTCTGTCAGTGGGCTTGGCCAAGTTTCTACTGATTGTTTGATGGTTGCTCTTGTATTTCACGTGAGTGGAAGACTTGCTGTGTTAGCAATTCGAATTACTCGAATGGAAACTAAAAATCCTGGAATATGTCAAATGGAAATGAGCAATATCATAATTGAGCACAATAGACTACTGAAGTAAGATTCCATTGATGTACCGTAAACATATACTAAATTCCATTATCTATTTTCATACAATTTTTATGTATATATATATGAACAATTATTTAAGAATGAGTGAAAGCGTTGTAGAAGCTTTCAGTGAAGTAATATTAGCACAAATAGTTTCTGCAACTTTACTTATATGCATTCTCGGTTTCCAACTTCTCAGTGTAAGTATGTGATAATTAATTTCATAATTATAACATGTGACCAAGGCTTGAAGGTCATATGATGAGTAGTAAACATTACACGCAGGAAACAAAAGGCACAAACAATGGTAAACAATGCCTCAATATATGAATAAAAAATACTGATATAGATGAATCATACATTAATGTTTGATCCATATTATTTGGTAACAAATCTATATTATCGAAGTTTACTTATTCATCGATGCGCTATCATCCAAATAGGATCTTTTGGAATTGGTCATGCAAAAAAATCGTATCGGAATAATTAATATCCCGTTTCTTTTCCATAGAATTTTTCAAAAGGGCAAAATGCTGATATTCCAGCATTCTGTATTTTCCTAGTGACGGTTTTGTTTGCATCGTATCTACTTTGCTTGATGAGTGAGAGTCTCATTTCTGAGGTACAGTTTGTAATCATTTAAATATCTGTATATTCGGATGAATATCGAGTGATTTGTTCCATCTCTGATAAATGAAGAATCATGAAGTCTGCCTGGCTTATTACAATTGTAAATGGTATGAAATGCCTGTGAATACTGCAAAATCTCTCATTATTTGCATGGCTCGATCACAAGAACCACTTGGTCTTACTCTCGGTAAATTTGGAGTTCTTTATTTCAGCGCATTGACGATTGTAAGTATTTATCCTGTAATTCATATCATTTTCAATTATATGTTAATACTTAATTCTATATTCACAGATGGCAAAAACTTCCATAGCATATCTATCTATTCTCCGGACATTCCTATCAATATGATACGAAAATGTGGAGAATTGAGATGTGTGGTTTAAAAATAACAGATGTCATGCAACGAAAAGAGGATTTGTTTTTCCTAGATAAGTCATATTATTAACATTGGCATTAAAAAAAAACGCCAAAGCATTTATCTTACGAATTCATTTCTCATTTACCTAATATAAACATCTCTAAGCAATTATGATCATATTTGATTCATTCATAATATGATCATCAGTCTTCTGATTAGATCAATACAGTCTTAAGATCTAATTGTCTTCTTTCGTGTATTTGGTATGTGTCACGCGACATAATCATTTTCAGATTACTAGTATACCTTGTACTCATTCCATACAATTATGAGAGAGGACAGTATGGTAATATTGCATTATTTTTGGTTTTCACTGCTTTTCAGTATTTCTTATATTACATACACTCTGTGTAATTAATGAGAGCTTCAAATAGAGCTGAACGTTATTAAGAAATATTTGAATACTCACTCATGATCTGAATGCATGTTGAAGTTCGGATAGACTTCATCCAATAGCACTTCGCATGAGTCTATAAGTAAATTGCATTTATTCGCCATACTCGGTGATGCACAACGTCAACTTTACTACCGGCTAGTTCAGCTTCAATGCGGGTGGGTGGGTGGCTGAGCTAATTCTAGTCAGGCAGGCGCACAGCTATACCCACACCCCCACCCCGGGAACATATACGTATTCAGACACAGACCTGAAATCACGTATCCATCAAGTCATTAATACTATATCCAAGTTTTTCATCACATCATTATAACTATGTCCAAGTTTTTTTCATGGTGTGTAAAGTCCAGACGATTTTTCCTGCCATTCTCCTAAAACAGTCTGAACAGATATGAGCTCTCCAATGTTACACGTAAGTTATTATAAATCGCGAACACTAATACTTTTTTCCACACTTGGAATTTTTGTGTTAAAATATAAAAAAGTATATTTGTGTAGGATCAAAAAAGTTTTAATCGTGCTGCGAAAGTGTTCATTTGGAATAAATGGCTGTTATCAGCTATTGGTTTATGGCCTCTAGCACCGAATAATTCTCTTTTCAATATCAATTTCAGTTACTATTTCTTTCATATATTTCTTGAATATGTTGATCTATTATTATTCATTAATAATCTCGAACACGTAACTGACAACCTCACTGAAAATATGGCATTCACGCAAATTTTAATGCGAATGGTGATGTTGAAAAAGTATAATCGACAATTGCGTATACTTATCAATGAAGCGCTCAAAGATTACGACGTCACAATTTACCGAAATGGTGAAGAAAGTGAAGCATTCATCAATTATATGGAAAAAGCTAAATTGTTTGTAAAACTTGTAGCTATTTTCGTCGCAGCGGCAGCGTCTTCATATTTCATGAAACCGATTATGAGTTCATCACCAGGTAATCTTAGTTTTTATTATCTCTCGAAACGTTTAAAATACAACTAATAGTTTAATATTCAATTGAATTTTCAGTTGGTGAATCTGATGGTATAAGAATGAATTCTTCAAAGTCTTTCATTTTACCGTACCATTTCCATATATTCTATGAAGTGAATGATGCCCAAACTTATATACTGACATACGTTTCACAAGTTCCATTAATTTTTATCGGTGGAATTTCACAAATTGCTGCTGATTGTTTGATGGTTACTCTTGTATTTCATGTTAGCGGAAAGCTTGCTGTATTAGCAATCAGAATATCGGAAATTAAAAGTGATGACGCTCAAATTTGTAAGATGGAAATGAACGATATCATAATTGAACACAACAGACTATTGGAGTGAGCTTCCGAAATTTTTCCATACACAAATATAAATTTCCATCAACTTCATTCATTCCATATTTCTGTTTATACATGAATAATTATTCAAGAATGGGTAAAGGTACCGTAGAAGCATTCAGTGTGACTGTTTTGGCATATTTGATGAGTGCTACTCTCATTGGCTGTATTTTTGGTTGCCAGCTCCTCAGCGTGAGTATACAACAATTAATTCGATATTTATAATCCATGAGTAGGATTCAAGATCATGGACTAAAAGAATAATTAACATCGAATTGGAAAACAAAAGTAATATGATCGGATAGATTTATACTCCGCATGTTTCTTGGATAAAGAACGTATATGCGCCATTCCAAAAACAACTTCGCACTTTGAGCGTATGATGGCGTGCTATTCAAATTATTTGTTTCAATTGATTCTAGAAATAATCAAACATCAGTTACTTCACACAATTAAATGTTACTAATACCAAGAGGGCGTAATACTTAGAGTTCCGATAACTTCAACTGAGTAGTTATATAAGTCGACCATCCATCAGCAATATGATAGAATTAATTTTGATGATATACTGATTGATTTAATGTCGTCAATTCCAATGACTTATCCAGAGAATCATGATTCGATCAGATCAGAACTAGGTGTATTCAATTTTTCAAAGCCAACTAAAAATGGATGGCGAATAAATTTTTGATTAGATCTGACTCTCATAAGAGGTTAGGTCTGATTTTGAGGGGTTGAATAATATTTTTAGGTCATCTAAGAGACAAAAATAACGGGTGGAGATATTTTGTCGCTCGTAATGTTTCATCTCTCACGTAACGCGGAAAAAGACAAAAGAAAAGAAGAGATTATTATTGGTTGTTTACGGAAAATGTAATATTTTTACAGCAGGACGACTCTGCTATACCCAACTTTGAAGAATGCTGGGCATGTCATCTCATTGTATGATATATCAGCTAATCTTATTCTCCCAACATTAAGGTGGAATATAATTTTTTGAATGGCGCATGCACAATTTTCCTTCTAGATACATCATTTATTGACAAATGTAGATATGAAAGTATGTTTCATCATCACTTTATTGTGAAGCAAATGTAATAGTACACAGGAGTTGGTGAAGAAAGTGAGATAATTTCAATGAATTTCAAACCCCTGGATAATTAAACATTATTCAAAATTGAACACAATGATAAATTCCGTTTCAACAATGTCTATTTATCGGAAATGCCGGAGAAGAAATCTTCCTCCTCATGTTTTCAGAAGATCTGAAACAGAAATGCTCTATAAAGTTTTTTTTTCAATGGTTAAATTTTTCATTCGGGAATTTTGTGAATCTTATCCTTGTTCAATTTAGCGCTATGAAGTATGATGCTAAACTCAAGTCCTTTCTATCCGCTGAATAATTGATGAATCATCACAAACAAAAATTTATGGTGCAAAATTTCTTCACTTTCGAGAAATCTTCATAGTCCATTTCAGGGCTGAATTTCTTTGAACTATCCAAAGGAAAATATTATAGAACTACCATTATTTTCCTATCAATTTACCTTTCATTGTAGCCTGCAATATTAACCTTCCAGAGTCACTGATTCCAAATCTGAACTTAAAATTCTAAAATCCAGATTATAGGTTATTCTTAAGATTAGTCATGTGACACAATTATTCCTCAATAATAATGAATACCTTGTGTTTCTTTCATAGACCTATTCAGAAGAGCAAGGTGCTGATATTCCAGCATTCTGTATTTTCATAGTGACAGTATTTTTTGTGTCATTTGTGCTTTGCTTCATCAGCGAGAGTCTCATTTCTGAGGTACAGATATAAATTATCTCAATATCAATATTTGCATATGAATGACCAATAAATAATTCTATCTACAATAAATGTAGAATGATAAGGTCTATCGGGCTTATTACAATTGCAAATGGTATACGATGCCTGAGAATATTGCAAAATCATTGATTATATGCATGGCTCGATCACAACAACCGCTTGGTCTTACCGTTGGTGACTTTGGAATCCTTTATTTCAGCACATTGACAGCTGTAAGTGTTGATTCTTTAATTTCTACGTTTTTGAATTAAATCCATTATGTCAAATTGTATATTTTTGTAGATGGCCAAAACCTCTATGGCATATCTATCAGTGCTTCGATCTTTCTTGACAGTATGATATGGCGATGAAATGAATCCAAATAGTCAATTCATAAATGAAAGAAATTGTTTATACTAGAAGAATAGTTTATGTATATCAAATAAATAGTTATTTTTAGATCCAAACACTTCATGAATCTCATATTCTCCATCAATATTTTATCAAATACTGGAAATCAATATTGTCATTTGTAGCTTGGTTATTTTCTATCGGTGACAAAAATAGTACATTTAGACCAATGGAGAGCATAAATTTTTCTCATAGTATAATTCACATATTTACATTGTACTTTTTGTCAGTGGAAAATTTGCATATTGGGAAACTTAAAAAAACCACAAAAATCAAACACTCAATCTCCAGATCACATTGCTTAATATATCAATCAAACATTCCCGCACTCTGAGCTACTCTAGCGACATCTATTCTATACATCCTACCCACACACTGCATCCATCATTCAACCAAAAATATTTATATATATATAGTTTGTGTATTCGTGTATCCACTAATAACATAATTTTTGGTATGAAATTTCATTTTGTTCGATCAGCCGGAAATGTTGATGATCAGAAAAAAATTATATGAAGTCATGAACATTAGATGAATGCATATTGTGGTAATTGCTGTATGGCCACGCGGTCAATATATACATTGAAATAGGACCGATGGTGAAGAGCCAAAAGAAATCCGCTTCTTGCATTAATAAACCACCAAAATGCAGCCATCGATGAGTCTTGGAAATAGAGATTACATTAGTTTAAATATAAATGACAGTGTTATAAATTCAAGAATAACTTCAAGAAGTCTATGGAGGGTAATTATGCAACAAATTAATTTATGAAATTAATTTTTTTCATATATGTTTATTTATATACTTATTTTTATTTAATTATTCATCAATATTTTTCCTCATTCAAATGTATAATCCTTTCTTTTTTTTTTAATGTTCAGCAATGGAATCAACTGTCACGATTTCAAAGGAACGTCGTTTACTTCATAACATTGACCATTCTCCTGATAACATTTTATTTTCTTCCTGGAAGTACGAAAAATTCTGTTCTCGATAGTGAAATTGATTATGACAATGGCCAGGTGGTGCAAGACACTCCGAAAATCACTAAGGTATTGTTGATATGCCACGTAAACTCATGTGTTTGTTTCACTCTCTTACTCGGAATTCCATTATGATTCAGAACTCAGGCTGATTTTATGTGGAACCTAAATTCACAGAGTGTATATTTGATGTATATAATAATTCAGCGACTCGCACAATTTGATATTTTATCATGAATTAACTTGTTGTTACAGTTGACTGAGGAACTAGTCCTAGTAGATAGTAATGATAATGGGGATCAAGCTGGTGGTGTAGGTGGTGGTGGTGGTGCAGGCGGTGCAGGTGGTGCAGGTGGCAATCAAGTGATTGAGGAACCCGAATTTCCGCCAGACATCAATCAAATTGATGATGAACAAATTGGCGAACCACCACAACCCAAGCCAAATATTCTCAAATTCCATGGGCCACAAAATGAACGTCAAAAAGCTGTTGTAGCGGCATTTAAACATTCATGGGATGGATATGTCAAGTATGCTTGGGGTCATGACAATATTAAACCCATATCCAGAGGTTATCATGAGTGGTTTGGATTAGGATTGTCTATTGTTGACGCTCTAGATACCATGTATATAATGGGTTTGAATGAAGGTAATTAATCATTATTATTGTTTTGATGCAACATTTGAATCACATGTCTATTTTTCTTGGTAAAATTTGACCCTAGTGTGTTTGAGTCTTGGAGTTGATCATTTAATCTTTTTGTTAAATTCGACACTTCAGGTTGGTTGGTGAATGAATAATCTTCCGATATTCTGTGTTTTTCTCAATTGAAATTCATTCGCTCATAATGGATTTTATTGCAAAATGTCATATTGATCCATGGGTTTGCTTTCATAATTTATGTCATGTGGATGATTGATATTATTGGTTTCTACCGTTCTTTGAGCAACGTTATCGAAATATAAAGAACAATCAGATGCATATCCGTGTTTTGCAATATGCTCAAGTCAAATATGCTGATAGATTAGACAATGTCTTTCATGTTAATTACGAAAATTGACCACGCCATTCTCCTGATTAATTTTCACCTTTATTCAATAAGTTATTCCAATAGAATTGACATGTAACCAGCATATTGAGAGTTATTGTTGCTATTATCATATGAAATATCTTCTTTATTCATATCATGGTTTTTGTTCTCTTCTGTTTAGAGTTTGCGCGGTCTCGTGCCTGGGTCGATGAGAGTTTAAAGTTTGATGTTAATAAAGATGTAAATTTATTTGAAGTAACGATAAGAGTTCTCGGTGGATTATTGGCTATTTATCATCTATCTGGAGACAAATTATTTTTAGATAAAGCTGTAAGTTATCGTTGATGTACGAAATTTCGATTTTATCTGATATTTATAAATATAACAAAGAGATGATGTATTTTTTAAAATCGCATATTCCAGACAGATTTAGGTGATCGTATGATGCCAGCATTCTCCACAAGATCCGGTGTGCCATTTTCAGATGTGAATTTGGGTACGAAGAATGCTCACAGTCCCAAATGGGGTCCAGACAGTAGCACAAGTGAAGTAACATCGATACAATTGGAATTTCGTGATCTCAGTCGAAGCACGGGTCAACCACGATTTGAAGTAACTAATGATAAACGCTTTGATATTCAAATACATCCTAATATATATATTGATATTAATTAGCCATATATATTTTCAGACAGCTGTAGCAAAGGTCTCTGAACACGTTCATAATTTGGAGAAATATGACGGACTCGTGCCTATTTTCATCAACGCGAATACAGGATTATTTCGAGATCATGCAACAATAACTTTGGGCGCTCGGGGTGATAGTTATTACGAGTACTTATTGAAACAATGGTTACAAACGGGAAAGACATTGGATTATTTACGGAACGATTATACATTGGGCATTTACGGAACACAAAAGCATCTGGTTAAACGAACAGCTAAAAATAAATATTTATTTATCGCTGAATTAATTGGTGTATCCCGCGATATGAAACCAAAAATGGACCATCTTACATGTTACTTACCTGGCACATTAGCTTTAGGTGTTCATCATGGTTTACTCGCTGAGCATATGGATTTGGCCAAAGAACTTACTAACACGTGCTATCAAACTTATGCCATTCAACCGACATTTTTGGCGCCTGAAATAACGTACTTTAATGTACAAAACAATGATGATGAGAATCGTAATCAAATGGACATGTATGTTAAGAGTACTGATGCGCACAATTTATTACGTCCAGAATTCATTGAAAGCCTTTATTACATGTATTACTTCACTGGAAATAAAACTTATCAAGATTGGGGTTGGAAAATATTCCAAGGCTTTGAACAACATACTAAAGTTGAAAATGGTTTTACGAGCATTGGCGATGTGCGTAATCCACAAAGTTTACGACCACGTGACATGACCGAGAGTTTTTGGTATGCTGAAACATTAAAATATTTGTATTTATTATTTGATGATACGAGAAAATTAATTGATCTAGATCGATGGATTTTCAATTCAGAGGGACATCCTTTGCCAGTTTATGAATCATAAATTATCAATAAATGATAATATAATAGTGATTCACACGTTCTATTGTTATTTCTCAATTATCATATGTTATTTGTAATCTAATGAGACTTTAAATGTGCAACAATAATTATAACAACACACAATGCAACGAGGAGAGTAATTTGTCTGTAGAAATGTCTAGTCTTGAATAATGTGTATGCACATGCGTGTATCTTGAATTGTATACAATTTTATATCTCAGTGTTTTTTTTTTCTTTTTCCAATATCGATTGTTTTATCTTTTTTCGTATATTCAACACTAACGTAAAATGTGAAGATGATCTGGATTATTTTCATGACAAATAAATCCAAAATATTGGCTTTTCGATAACAATAATGTATGCATGGAAATACGAAAAATCACAGAATCGGAAATGAACTCGTGATAATTTTGTATCATCTTTCGTTTTGAATGATATGTAATGGATGAAAGATGTCAATGAATAATGCTAAAAAAACATGTTTATAGTTTCATCATTTAAGCATGCTGAATTTTAACTTAACATATGATATAAGTATAAACTTCATGATCAAGAATGCTGTTTAATGGATTGCCCCCGTATTCGTTATCACGTAGCGATAAAACGTGCGATTATGTATTTTATCGCTTTGTGTTGAGAAAAGTATTGAAGCTCCATTCCAAATTACAAAATAGATATTGAGTCATATGTATTTTTCCGTTTTTTATGATCCAGAATTCGTGAAGAAGTGAAAACAAAAACCTTGGAATTATCTCATCTATAGCCTTGACTGATATATAAAGAAAATCTAGTTTTCTAAATTCCGTGCAACTAAACAATGTTTTTTCAAGTAATTGTCTGCTCGTCGGTGGTCGCACAGAATGAACGTAAAAATTCTCCATTAGGGGAAGTGGAAAATATTAGAAATTTTCATCTGGCTGGAGGAAGAATTGAATAAATGAAAAATTTGAAAAAGAAAAAAAAAGAAAGATTCCCTGTAGATTAGATTTGAGGGGACAAAAGTATAGATCAAGCAATCTGTTGAGGATTTCAAATTTCGCGCTTCCATTGATCATATATTGTTCACCATGTAGACAGATTCATATATATATATTCCATCTTTGCCAGAAACTTCTATTTTCTATCGATTGTCAAAATTAATTTGATCAATTTTTTTTATTATATTTATAATACCGTGCACGGCAACTCCGACGATTTCACTGGTTTTTGAGGTTTCCCGTGCATTAAATTACCGTGCACGGGTACGTGAGAATAGACACTCTGAATATATGTATATATTTATACGTGTTTGGCACATGAACTTCTGTCAATTCAGCATTTAGCATGTGACAGCTGAGGAGCAAAACATATTTATTCCATTACGAATTAGTGGTTTAATCAACATATATACATTTATACATGATATATTATGATAGGTTATCCGCAAAGTAATACGAAGAATATGTTCAGGCAGGGATTATTCATAATTCTCATATCGTTTATATACGTCACAGGATGTCAGGTTAGTATTGAATAATATACTATTCATATGTTTTCATTGACAAAAATAAGGAATTATTCTTCCATTTTCAGGCTCAATCATACGATGATAAACGCTGCAAGTGCATTTGTCCAAGTATTTCATCAGTGATAAATACCACAAAGCCATCAAATGCACGTCTCAATTTTATATCAAATGTTCCACCGAGCAGTTGGTAATTTCTTATTTTTATTAGCAGATAACTGGAAATTGTAGGAAATAATGAAGGGAATACTTGAATTATGCAATATTACTATTTAACTTCTTAACATAAATTTTTTCAGCAATTGTGAGCAAGTAATTTTGCCAAAAATCAAAGATGAATTGAATGGTCAGGAGCTCATTTTTTGCCCACGGTGTGAATGTAAATATGAGAATCGAAACACAACTATTATAAAGGTAAATTCACATTTGATTGTGTACAACCATTTTCAAACAAAATTTCTAATGTATCATATTTTCAGATAGTTGTCATCATTGTTATTTGGGTGATATCGTTATTGGTTATCTATATGCTATTCTTGATCTGTTTGGAACCGTTACTGAACAAGAGAATACGTAAAAATGCTGGTAGTAGTTATCAGGAGCACACCAATGAAGAGGTTATTATAAATTATCTAATTTTATTGAACACAGTATCATCATGTTTTATATCTGTCATGTTATCTCCATATTACTCGTAGGATGAAGCTGTTTCAGCTGCACCAGGCACATCTTCTCATCCAATGGGTGTAAGGGGGAACGTTTTGAATCGTGTTGGGCATCAACAAGACAAGTGGAAAAGACAGGTCCGCGAGCAAAGACGCAATATTTATGATCGACATACTATGCTCAATTGAAACAAAATTAAACGAAAAAAAGTAAATGAAATAATATCATATAAGTATATTCTCCTTAAGATTTTATTAATATTCATACAGTCACTTTATTTGAATTGTTGATGAGAAAATAATTAATTCAACTACATTGAGAGATTATTTATACGTTTTATTGATGGAATATTTTATTTTCATAAGAGATGGCATATAGTATCTCGCAGTTTAGCTTTGACAAATTCCAATGCATAATACGAATGTATTTGACATCACATAGACATACACACACATGAGTAAAGTTTCCTAAAAGAATTGAGTATTCATCTCCATTCTTGGTAAATTGTGCAAAAACATCTTTGGAAGAGTGATAATTATATCGAAAATAGTGAAATTTATGCAGCATGAACGGACTGAAACGAAAAAATCGATCAGAAATTCGTTCTTTCAATCCGTAATACAATTATAATTTAAAATTCAAGACAAAATACCTTTGCAATGTCCACGCCTGTCAGTGTTTTCACAAGTTCGGGCACACGAGTGACAATATTAAGAACCTCTTCAGTGAGTTTTTCAGCGCCGATCGCACCGTTACCGCTAGATACCATCG
Organism: Zele albiditarsus; assembly: GCA_958496275.1. NCBI lineage: Eukaryota > Metazoa > Arthropoda > Insecta > Hymenoptera > Braconidae > Zele > Zele albiditarsus. The sequence goes on along the minus strand of OY292412.1, from coordinate 10,098,573 downwards.
TTATCTTTTTTGCCTGCGAAAGTGGAGCAGCCACTTCAGCAGCAACCTGGGAAAATTATATGGGATAAAATTATTATACAAACTGAAAAGGGCATACAATGGTGAAGTAGAGGGATAAAATGGGGATCGAGCTTATCTATATCGTACCTTTGGTAACGTCTCAAGCATCATGTCCACCATCGCGGCATTGCCATATTCATTCCAGGCTGCAGCTTTTTTCGACATTTGATTTGATTCTGCTATAGCTCTGGCTTCAATTGCACCAGCTTCAGCTTCTCCGCGAATTCTTATTGCCTCTGCTTCAGCTTCAGCTTCCATTACTAATCTTAACTTATTTGCCTCGGCCATCTTTTCAAGACGATATTTTTCAGCGTCCGCAGGACGTCGAACTGTAGCATCAAGTTCTCTTTCACGTCGCACCATTTCTTGTGCCTGGACGGCAATTTCTTGACTTCGCTCAACGACCTTCACTTGCATCTGTTCTTCCATGATTCTCTGTTTAGTTTTTGCTGCTTGTAATTCAAATGCCATTTCAGCTTCAGCTTTCTAAATTTGAACAAAAATTTAAAAAAACATATGAGATGAATATCACGGTAGAATTAATAAATAATAGTGATACGTCTATTTAAGAACATCCAGAAAGTATTATTCTAACTTAAAATCTCGCGATTCCCATTATTTTTCATAAAAGACCATGTGAAAAAAATTGTTAAATTGAAAATGCCCCGACACCAAAAACCAAATGGCTCAGCCCCTCGAAGTGCTGAAGAATACAATATAGATGAAACCATTTTGACAAAATACACTTCGATCGAGAGAAGTTTTTTTTAAATCAGACCATGTATTAAAATAACAGGCATATGTACCCGTGCCTGTAATATTAATAGGTTTTATTGCTGTGTAGAAAAATGGAAAAATCATTTTTCTCCCAATTCTAAATATTTATCAACATAAAAACCAAACAAAAAAATAATAATTCTTCATGATCCCCTGACAGAACGATGGATGATAATTGTTAGACTAGATAAGAAAAAGATTTTCTATCATCGTGCCTTCGTTTGAACTTCCATATCATACGCAGCCTTTTTCAATTCAAAATCGCGTTGTGCCTTCGCAATATCAGCGTCATTCAGAAAACGTGAAGCCATACGTTGCTGTTCAGCAATTGCCTCACGAATTTGTGCGTCCCGTCGTGCTTCAGCCTCACCAATTCTCGCGTCTCTCTTCACTTCTGCAGTACGTGCCATACCAAGAGCTTTCAGGTATCCCTAAAATAATTTTATCAATTATCAATTCACTCTTCGTATTCAGGAAAACAGAAGAAATAAATGAAATAATGAAATTAATTCATAACAGAGCATTCTTGTGAGAATAGTCAATTGGAAACAATGCAAGTCATGCTAATCATGCATAAACATACCTTTGCCGACTGCAAGGATAAAAAACAGAGAGACTGTGAATATTGGATAATAATTGTTCTTATTACATACAATGGACGTTAGACATACATGTAGACGTAAGTGGATTTTGTTGCAGGGGTCAAAAATGCATTTAATTTAATAATGACGACTAAATTCAGTACATACCTACATACATTCATCTGAAGATATGTATGTATATATTATTAGAATTGACTTTCATGCCATTTAATTTTCTCGATACTTTACGACCAATTGTACTAATAAAACAAGACATAGTTAGCAGTTAATTCAATTACCTCTTCATCACGGATATCTTTCAGTGTATATGACACAACGGTGATCCCCATGTTAACCAGATCACTGCTAGCAACTTCAAATACTGTTTTGCTAAATTTTTTCCGATCTTTATAAATTTCCTCGACAGTCATGCTTCCCATTATTGCACGCTGATGTCCTTCAAGTGTTACAAGAGCGATATTATGAATTTCATGTTCATCTTTTCCCAAGAATTGTTCACATGCAGTTGACAGCATCTCTTCATTTTGTCCCTGAATTTTGACCTAGTTGTGCATTTTCAAATTATTAATCATCACAATTATTGGCATAATTATTGTATCCATTTTATCCAACTCCAGAAAGACAGATGATTAGAACAACGCCTTAATTTAATTGACTGGGTTTAATTGAAAAATAAATATTAGACATATTTTTTTTCGAAAAGAGCTTGAACGCTAATCTGCACAATAAAAACACCAACTACATCTGTATAAAATTTGATTTCGGAGTAAAAAGCATTTGGAAGATAAATTGATTCTCTTCTTCGACGAACGACGTCTATGTCTGACTTGCAAAGGACAATACTCATCTGAATTTCTGTTAGTTGATAAGCAAGTTCATTCATATTACCTGTGCTATACCAGTCACGGAAATGGGCACGCCCTGGCTGGTATAAACCGTTGGACTTTCAACCTGCAGTGTCATTGTATTCAACGATATCCTGCAAAATAGTTCGTAATAATAATAATAATCCAGGCTGAATTTATTTTTGATCGTATAAAGTAATGGTTCTATAACTATGAATTCAGATGTAGCCCGAGGATTGAATTAATTAGAAATAAACTAGAAATTGATCTTACTTCCATATGAGTTGATTTCAACTTGATAATAACTATGATATTAGTTGCAATTTTCATTTCCAATTGACAAACTGAAGAAGAACGACGCCTTTATCTTACTGACTTGCCCTTTAATTCAGTTGCACAATACGTACAATTGAAATATGATTTATTTCCAATTCTATGACCAGAAATCGAGGTTGGAGCAATAGTTAAAAGCGGTTGTATTTCGGTCATCATTCCACACTTGACTAGCTATTCTTGATTATTTAAGAATTGAACTAACATCATTCGATTTTAAATCGATGAGAATTTTAATTCAACCCATATACATCTATCAGATTATATCACTGATACCACTTTTATGACAAAATCGTATTTGTTGGCTATCTAAGTTTGTGTTTATTTGACACCGATGACCTATTTAAACTAAACATTCGAGAATTATCTTCCTTTTATAAGTCTTGGAGAATATCAGGAAGATATATCAAATTTGTCAAGTACATCTGACACAAATCACTCTAAAAATAAGAAAGCTCAAAATTGTGAAAGCGAATGCACTATTGTAAAGAATCTTATCTTATCTTACTGAACCTAAAGTATTTATGATGGCAAATTATAAAAATGTTGATTCATACTTTTGTACTTGCTGCATTATTGGCCAAACGAAAACTCTCCCACCGGGTACAAGTAAAGGTTTCCCATAGCAGCATCCTGGTAAAACAGACAAAAAAAAATACCGTACGTGGAGTTATTATTGAATTATCACAATCAATTGAATTATTTATCTTTTTATTTGATTGATTACCTGACACAACAAGTGCCTCGTTTGGGCCACAAGTGACGAATCCGCAACTCATAATCGTTTTGGTTGGCTTACCACGCCCAGCACGATGCTCACGAATTGTGATTCCGTATTTTTATCAACTTACTAATTTTAAGTCGATTATTATTAGTATGTCAATCTGATGTTTGTTTCAAACGTGAGGAAGCCAATAATATGATGTTTGTTGCACACTTCACCGTTCACTCACGGTGTGTGTATGGGACGTATGGGAATAGTATATATATACCCGTATTCATCGTTATGGCTATTACGTCATACGCCAAGGCCATTGAATGCATATACTTACGGCGCCGACGTACTATAACCTCAATCAACTATTCATGATTGACTCCATTTTATTTGTTTTTATATATGCTTCTGTTTATTATTTTTATTATTGTTATCATCATTACTACATATTATCATTTTATAATTGCTGTTATGATGAATTATATTATTGAATTCGTTTATTTATTTGCTGATCATTTTCAATCGCAATTTAATACTCACTTGAATTGTATGCAACTAAAATTTGATGACAAATTCAAAAACACACATCCAGAGATTATACCAAGGATGATGAGAAAAACATGGGAAAAGAAGCAAGTTGTCGACTGATGTTCGATAACAGCCGTAGGATGTTGAGAGTGATTAGATGAATGAAAATTAGAAAATTTGTTCATAGCCATTCGAATTTGGATAGACGACGGATCGCCACAAATTCGTATACGACGATGGATTTGGACGACAATGACGTTTATATCCTTCTTAGACAACTTGTTTAACTGACCGATGCCAAATAAAAGTACAGAACGAATCCGCAACTTATCGAAATTTTCAATTTTAATACCATTTTATTTTACATAATTAATTACTTCTAAGTATTAATATATTTCTATAAAAACATATATATACGTGTGTTGTATTACACAAAATTTAAAATCGTCTGAACTGTTTTTTGAATCGTTCATAATGATAGTCATCGGTGGCCTTTTCCCCACTGTCCTTACCTCGTTTTCCCTTTGATTCTTCCTTGACATTCTCGTGTTTGCGTCCGTTTTTAATGTCTTGTTTCGCCTTACGAACATCACCCTCATCGATATTAACTATAAAATGATATGAGATCGATGGTATTGAGGTTATTTTTTTCTTATCTTTACATTTATACCGAAACGTTGTTGAGATTACTTACATCTATTGTGCTGTACGAAATTCACGGCCATATTTGTAGGTACAAATTGTGACGGGCCATCCTTCTTCCTGTGTCTTTCCCACAGCAGTTTGAGCTTTGCTTCTTCAGTTGCTTCGATATTTTTTATTTTGGCTCTGGAATTATGTTTGTTTTCATTATTTTATCTAGTTTCATCCATGAATCCCCACTCCATTACACGAAGATGATAAACAATTATGCTTACTCAATGCCCAAATCCACTTCGGGTATACCCGAAAGCATTTGATTTGAAAGCATCTCCTCACTCTTATGAGTTGAACTTTGTCTTAAATGTTCAGGAACTGCTTGAAGTGCAGCTTCTTCAGGTGAACAATAAATATCAGTACCTAATTGTGCCAATACGTCCTCATCTGTTCGATTGTTTTTCCTCTTCGATAACTGATCTTCAATGTACTTAACCCTGATGAATGAAAAAAAATCAAATAAACTCATATTTGTAGTGAGATAATTCATGTAATTGATATGTTTGCTTACATTTCTTCATCCTCATCTCGTTTATTTGTTTCTGCATTGAATTGGGTGCCGATTCCTGTATCATAAGCATCGTCCGGTTTAAATTTTGCATTTTTCAACGTTGCCATATTCACCATGCCACCCGTTTTCACGTTAAACGGATCCGACTGCACAAAAATATAAAATCCAAGTTGCAAATTGAACGATACAAAAACCATTGGAAAATTATGAGTGAACTTACTGTAATGGCCACATCGGACGTAACTTTTTCACCAAGAGCGAGGCCTATGATATTCACACCATTCGGTCGTGCCCTGAGTTTTTGAATAACTTTCATCTCCTCAACTTTTGTTCTAAACATAAATATATTATTTATATTGAATTTCTTCAATTGTGTAGATCATTATATGTATATTAATAATTCCCGTTTGTGTTTATGAATCATTTACGAACGAACTTATGGAAAACAGAAAATCCCTTCTGCCGTCCCAACGGTATAAATAATAATAAAAAAGAGCTATTCCTATAATAAACCGTAGAAAATACGCCAGAATCGTGAGTGTTGAATAATTAAACACGACAATATTTTAGCGATTGCTCGTTGTAAAAAACGCGAACCTAATGAGAAATGTACATCACGAATTGGATTGAAAAGATCATCTGGAAAGCTACAGAGTTGAATGAGAATATATAAATAATAAACATTAAATTATTGAATCAACTAAAACAATACTTATTTATTAACAACCACATACCTGACTGCATTATCATTATCACCATTGTCATCATCATTGTCATCTGAATTAGTTATTTCACGAGTTCTCAATGGAACCTTCCTTTTGATGCGTTTAAATTTCACTTTTTCTGTCAATTCTGATGAACTGGATGCGCTCATGATCACTATGGTTTCATGAGGTTATGTTCACCGTTTAATTATCTTTCTGTTTACAGTACTCAACTTCAATATTTGTTTTTTGGTCCTCTAATACACTCCAAGTCTTCTGTTCTCTGTCAATTTCAGACACGAGTACAAATAACAGCAGGCTCAGTCAGACAAATATATTACTCCCCACCTCTTCTACAAAATCACCGAATATTCAGAGCAAACCCTCTATCGTTCAAATTATAAGAACTCAGTAGTTTTTTCAATTAATGTTTATTAAATTCTCCATTAAAATGTCAATTTCTCGATTCATTTATGCATTTCTCATACTAGAATTTACGATCCTTCATGTGACATTTATTAGTAAAATTAATTTACTAGAAAGATATGTGCACCATTGATGTTATGGAATTTCGCGCGCATTTAGATCCACATACTTCACTTGTCTTGGGTTTTACATGAAATACACCAGAGATCATGATGATGTAAAACTCTGGTGGTGGAAAGCTGAAATTATATCGTTACAAATATTATTAGGCGCCACAACTCTTCATATATGAGTTGTATATCATTGTTATATGTTGTTGTATTTTGAAAAATAGATATTGAAATTGTTATGCTTTCAGGATTGGATACGAGCAATGAAGAAAATGGTGAGATCAAAGCGAGGCTGTTGTGTACGGGGATGTAACGATAATCCGGTGAAACAAAAGAGATTGTCATGGAAATCTATCATGTTGTACAATTTCCTCTGATTACTTTTTTCAGTTTAGAAAAAATGTAAACATGATCTTTGAATTAGTGCGATGGAAACCATACAGGTAAACAGTTTATTACATATATTTGATGAACAACGAAATGATAGTTTAAAAACTAAACAATCGAATAAATTCTATACCGTGTCAATATACTGTAATTCATATTCTATATTTATACTAATATATATATGGATGAAAGTGTTTGTATGTGTCGTTATTGTAATAGCTAGAAGTATTATAATTTGTAATTTTTCTATTGAAATACCGAGAGTCAAAAAGAATATATTTTGAAATTGTGCAAGAGTGCAAATTAACATAGTTTTCAAAGGAAGAAAAGGTGAATGTAAATCATTGATCACATAAAGTGTTTTGTAAACAAGTGGAAAATGACAGTGCCATTTTGAAAATTAATGACATTAACTCAGTATTTACCCACTGATATGAAAATTTTCAACAATACAACCAAACACAGCTTGTATAATATTGCGGATAGACAGAAAACATAACATGTTGTGATTAGTTATTTCGTCTGATGCGAGGGAAGTATAAGCGCCGATTGGTCAATGAACAGACCATCGGAAAAATAGTAATAAATCTTTTATGGTTGTATTAATCTCAGCTGCTTTTTCTATTAATATTTTTTACAGCCTTAAAATCCTGAAGACAGACAGTGATACAGAAAAAATTCATAGTACTTGTATCTCGGTACAATAATTAAAATCAAAAAAGGAGTGGGTGTTGAACATAACCTATAAAAATTTCATTCATTTGAAGCGCCACATACACCTACATTTTTTTTTCTGATGTTTCGCGCCTATATCATAAAAAAGTATAGCATGTGTGCGCGTTGTATCCCCTCTCTAAAGGCACACCCGCTGCTTTACACATTTCACAATAATTAGGGTTTGGTATAATTTGATGGACTTCGTGTGGGTTTGGTTTGTCTCCGTGTTCGAATGTGCATGAATGTGTAAATGATTGTTCAGTAAACTGTGTTAATAATTTCAACCCCGTAAATTTGGCACACGTGACGCAATAATTAAAGTAAATTGTTCCAGTTCAAATGTTCTTGGACAATCAAACGATTTAGCAATTATTTCTAGCAACTTTTTTCCAAGAGAATACATACACACAAAGGGTGCGGCTCATTATATGCGTGAGTAACCATTTGTTCGCTTTAGCCTATCGTATTATTGTACGTTCTATTATTACTGTATTGCATTTTTTCATGCGATTTATTCAATATTTTTTCAGAAGTAAGTGAAATTTATATTTTAAATTAATTATGTCTGTACTTGGGGATCTAGACGCGTACAAGAATAATACTTACTTTACAAAACACGAATATGGAGATTTTTCACCGTTTTATATTGCCATCACCATCTGTTCTGTAATAGGTGGATTTCTATTCATCCTGAACATTGTATTTTGTTGGTGTTCACGTCACCGAGAATATTGGCAGGACAGACATACAGGTGAGATTTTTGATGAAATTATTTAAGTACAATAAAATGAGATGAAAAATGATGACGAGTGATAAATTTGCTCCCTATACTCGCTATCACATTGAGAAACTGTATAAATTGTCCAGAACAATATTTAAACCCACATTGAAAAATAATATTCAAATGAAGAACAGCAGTACTATAGTATTCGAATTCAAAAGCATGTATTACTGCTCAAACGTATACAAACTCAAAAATGACTCTAATTCGATATTGCATGCCTCATACCTAACCGATAGACAACACTGGCGAGAAACTGACAAACATTACCTTCTACAGAATCAGAAATTAAATTCATGTCTCTCACAGTCAGAAATCTTTAGAACTTCAAAAAATGTTTTATTAAACAATAAATTTCCCACGAGTTTCAAACACTTCTCTCATAATCGCAACATTAAAAGCATTATGGAGATAAAAGATGAAATTTGAATGTGAATTTGTTTTAAGGAAATCGTTGGATACAATCTTTATGGGTAGTAACACCACATAAAAATCCTCCGCTGGATTTGTCTGAACTGAAACCTGCGATTGTTCAAACGGCATATATGCCTTATTATCCTGCGTCTGAAGCTGGTGACGCTGAATCTCCATATCCTGATTCAAGATTGGATTCTCCAGTACCCCAAGAGTATCTGGAATTACACAAGCGAGAGAGCGAAATTTAGTCTATTCAATCTATAAATTGCATAAAACTATAATATCGTAGTGAAGAAAGGAGGATCGTTGTAGTTTTTGAAGGTATAACAAAACAAACTATGGGTCTACACATATTTTGGCCAGCTAGTGCCTGTTTAACGCTTTTCGTTGTGGGAGTTATAATGATACTCCTTAAATATGGACATATACGATCATTGTCGTGTAGAAAAAATATACCGGGTCACGTCTACGGATATGCTGTCGAAGAGGGTCACGCTGCCTATGAAAGGGATATTTCGTACTCTGAAACAGTCGCATAAGTCCAGGATTTTTTTTTTTTTTTCTTCGTTTTGTATACGTTTATACGAATTTTATATACTCGACTAAATAGAAGTATAGATCTTTTGCAAATAGTTTCTCTTAATCCAAACATCAAAATATCGATTCCGTCCAATATACTATCTTACATTTAAATATAAGGATTATCAATCACATCAATTTTTTATACATGTGTCTTTTATACACATTTAACCCTTTTTTATTATTCTACAATTCAATTGACACAATTTAGAATTTAGAAAAGACATTATTGACGTTCATTTATATACATTTATAAGTAAGAATATACAATTGATTATATCATTTATTCGACAATACCGAACAAAAACAGAATTAAAATACAAATGTATCAAGATAGAACTACATTGGAGATAATGAAATGTACTTTGCTGTAATCATGCACCAGAAAATATTTGAATAAATCATTATTTTTCATTTTTATATAATTTCCATTTTTATTGACAACATTGTTTATCGTATTTATTACATTGTGTATTTTTGGGTTACACATTCATTTAATATACGCATAAGTAAATTACAATACACACGATTCGGTGGATTAGTTATTCAGTATCATAAAGATGGTGGAATGCAATTTTGTCTAACAATTGACAAAGCCACAATTACAAATATAGAATAAATTTAATCCACATTTGCATATAAAGATGAAGAAAATCGGTGTACACAGATCATAATTCATTCATCCCATTCGGTTCAATCATATAACATTCAACGAATGTCCATATGGCTTCAATCATTGGATTTTATTTTTTTTCTTCTACAATTTTGATCATCATAGCCAATTTTATCGTGTCGTTTTAATTTCTTTTTCCTAATTTTTTAAATCGATGACTGATGCGACACCGAATGAGAAGACAATAAATTGTGAACGACTACGGTGATATTGTTATACATTCGATTGGGAAGAAATTGTGGGAATACTTGAATATCGACTCGACATTAACGAAGTAATAATCGAATTGTAATTATTTTTTGTCTTTCTTTAAATATATCAAAGCAAGTGATTGATACATTCTATGAGTTTCATCTACTTATAGTCCATGAGGAATATATGTCGAAAATGAACAACTATATAATCGATGGCACAATAGTGTTATTGTTTCTATCACGCTATGTTACAATGCAATATTTTAACACACACCGAGATTAATGTACGTTTCGATTCGTATTCTTTTCATGTCTGTGAAGATCCTGTGCTCCTCGTTTATTCCCCTTTTTTTTTTCAACAGAGCACGACATTCATTTAATATTCAATAAGAGAGAATGTTCAATTGTTATACGGGATGTCAAATTCTGTAATAGAAGTGACCATTTATATCATATATTAAGATTAATATGTTACGATGATATGGTGTGTACATATATGATTTTTTGACACTACGTTGAGTAGTACTACGTGCCCAGAATTTCATATTATCATTCCGCCATAATACCAAACATGTCTGTGGTTCTGCGTATAATTTTATCTGTTGGTAGAATATATACTGTCTTCTTGAAGGAAAAATTGTAATGAGTAGGTGTGAAAAAAAAATTTTCTGATTGAGAGATTAGTTTCCTTTTTTTATTATTTTTTTTTTTTTCAATTTGATTTTTACGCTCATTGGTGTGATGCATCATGGAAAGTATTGTTTGTGGGATGATTTGTCTCTATATTATGATTATCTGGTATTTATCATTTCAAAAGCGCAACAATTGCGGTGAGTATCAAGAAACTTTTTTGTCTGGCGCAAAGGTTGCTCGTTGTCATATTGTATTTAACTATCAACATTGTTTTTTTTTTCCGCTTTTTTTGTATGTTTTTGTTTCTTTTTTTTTCTTTCCAAACGACCAACAATAAGAATTCATTGGCCAAGTGACAAATATATAATAGTATATGATATGAAAAAGAAAACGGATAATTTCCCATCATCAAACTCGATACCAACATCAATTGGTATCTCAATAAGTCAATGGCAGATATCGTATATGATTCTTATTGTACATTTTTTTTTTTTAATTAGAATAATGCTGATTCATTTTTATTCGATGGCTATTATTGGACAGTAACAATCAAAATGATTTTCGTTTCTGTTATTTATTATCCATTTGTTTTTTATTTTCTTAGTTCTTCTTACGTTTTACTCCTGTCTCCTGTGAAATAAACGAAGATGTGGCTGGCTCTTTATAATAACTTCCTTCCTTTTTCAATTTTTTTGCGTCAGTCATTATACCATATATAACATGTAGATACATATATATATATATATATGTTTAATCGGTATCGATTGCCAGTAGAGACGGACTTAGACACAAATAAATTGCGCGTAGATTTAATTGAAGATGGTTATTTACTGCTTGCCACTCTTTCTATTTGCTCGATCGGCTGAAAAATTTAAGTGTTCGTGTAAAAAATAGAAAATAAATGGATGAAGAATTAAGAGGAAGAAAAAGATTTGTATCTTTCATTCTTTTTTTTTATTGTAATTGATGATTTCATATACCTTTGGCAACTTTTTTCGTACTGACAGTTTCTGGTTTACATTTCTTAGTTATATGACGCGTTTGCTCGCATGACGGATTGCTATTTGACTTGAGGTTGTCCACTCGTGTCATGAACATGTTTACACAGCCACTGAATGTTCCTTTATCATAGCGACACGCTGTGCTTTCCATTAAGCATTATCAATTTCAATAAATACCATGAAAAAAAAATAAAAATAGAAATACAATTAACACGTATTCCATAATAATTTATATTGTTCTCTTTGGAAGGAAAGCTAAAGCTTATTTTGTGTAACTGAAACCAGATGTGTATTTGCTAAAAATTGTCTTTCCAAACATAATGTTTCTCGACCGCGTTGACATGATTGCTTGAAAATTAATAAATCAATTGAGTTCGAACAAATTCTATTGTACACATTGCTGTCACTTTCAAAACAATCTGCCACGCTTAATTTTTTGAATTCAAAAGTTTGTACGAGTAAATGAATAAAATCAACAAAAGAAAATTGAATATTGAAATCTACGAAATGATATTACGCCTACTCTTTCAAATTATTTTATTATCTCTAAACAGGCTTTCATCCTTGGGTTTCATTCTTCTGGATATTATCCTACCCCCCCCTGAATCATATAATGTAACTTTTTAGTTTCAACTTTCCAATAATCTCCCTGGCACAAATAAATTAATCCAGTTCATTGTAAAACGTGAAACGAGTATGAGATAACGACCTTTTGAAATTGGAAGATCAAAATGGAAATAGCAGATAGCAGCTGATACACACGTTTGATTTTAGTCACGTCATATATCGAATGTTGTGAAATGTTTACCTCTTTTACATTTCTTCTGGATAATTTTGGTTTGCTCGCACGTTTTGTCACCTTTTTTTAAGCTTAGCGTACGCTGTCGCATATTTGTTTTTGAATCACAATCAGACCATTGACCTTTTACGTATCTGCACAACGCAGCATTGCCACCAGATGCTGAAAAGTTTTATAGCTTATTTAGAAAACCTTCTTTTTGCTTCACACGAGTATGGACATTTTTTATATATGTCATAGTGAAGAATAACAAAATAAATGAATAAAATTGTTCCATCCATACCGCGTTCTTTAGTACCCCGCACTGTTCGCACGAGGACCTCATTACCACCATCCTCATCTTCTTCCCATAGATCAGACTCTGCTTGTACTGTAATTGCTGTCATTGAGATTGCTACACCAAGCACCAGAATCAAACCCCACCACAGCTTCATTGTAGGTTTTTATATCTATTAATAGATGAAACAAGAAGCATATTATATACATAAAAATTGACATGAATGGAATATCAAGATGTCGCATAAGAAAATGTTTGTTATTGATAGAATAATAAAATTTTGTAATGAAAAAAAAACTGGTTGTAAGGACGTCTATTTGTGATACTTTCTGACGAATTCTCTTGCGAATATTCAATTGTTGATCAGTTTTATTATAGAAGTTTCGGCAGTTTATACTTTTTTTTTCTCTCATGTCTCTCACATATGAATTCTTTCATTCCCAATTTGTGCAAGAGGGGAGAAATGAATACGAGCAGCACGTATAAAAAATTATCTATACTAACACACCATATTGAGGGGGAACAGACACGGGTGATGACCCGAAAAATTGGATATTTTTTCTGAATTTTTTATCTCTGGAATGGCTAGAGATAAAAGAAAGAAATGAAGACACAAGCGATTTGTTTTTTCAAAGTTCTTAAATTTGTGACAAAGTTCACAATATTTGTTTCTATCCAATATTTCGAGAGAGGCGTTCATTATTTTCTTGTGCCCACTTGGCACCTATTCATCTTATTCAATATTATCAACGCTTAGCAACACAGTGTCAAGATGTCGTATCGCCCTTTTTCCTGACGGTTATTTCTTTTTCAACCACTCCCAATAATGTTATACTGATCGTTCCACATACATTCGAGTGCACATATCATCACTGAACATCGAACAGACTCAATTGTGATGTCATTGTTCATTTAAAAAGTGGAAGACGAATTCTTGTACATCTGTATGCCAATCCAATCATGAGAATTAAACAGTACTAATGAACTGGCACAATTTATCAGTTTCAAGGATTTATTCGTTCATTCTTTCATATTGCATTCATTTAATAATGTCAATATTGTTCTCGATTCGTTTTACATAATATATTTTCATTGGACCACTCAAGATTACCTCTTCAATCTATAAATTAAAGACATAGAAGTACACTTGATCCAAAGATTATTACAGCATTTGAAACAAGAATCACTGTCATTTTCAATTCAAGTGCATACAAATTGTGACTTTATTTAAAATTAAATATTCCCAATTGGAATCTTCTTCCAGAATAATCATGATAAATTAAATATTGAATACAACTGTTAATGCCTAACAAAAAGATTATAGAAACCGAAATGGCAATGGAAAGAGATAAAACTGATGATAAAACATGGCAAAAAAATGCTATGAAAATCTAGTTTCATTAAAGAAATATTTCATCTCTGTACCAAGAATATATACGTGTGCCTAAAGCGACAATTCTTACTCTCAATTAAACACAATAATATGTACCAAAAAGAAACTACATCATTTATTTATAATTCCTGATTCAAACATTCTTCTTTCCTCATCATAAACCATTTTATTATATCATTTTCAAATCTTCCCCCAGTATTCGCCACATGTGGAAGCCATATAAAAAAATATACATTCCTATCTGCGACAGTATTACTGAGAAGAAAAAAGAAGTATCAAAAATACACAAAGTCGGTGAGATTATATACATCAAAATAAAAAGGGGAAGGCCATTATAAAAGCGTGTGTGGACATTTTGTTCTCGTTCTCAATGTGCGCGGATATGTACCCGACTGGGAATTGAAATGTCTCTACCTCTCTCCTGTCCCCTTTTGTATTTCTCATCATGGCACTCATCTGTCTCGCCTCTCGGGAGCGCAACAGCCGGCTCTAACTCTGTGACAAGGCGCAAATACTGAATACATAGCTTGAAAAATAATCTCGCAAAATTACAGTAGTCACAGAGTAGGCAACAGTAGCAAATACATACAGTTGCCAACACTATTATGTGTATATATTTACATGTATAACAATGTATGTATTTATATATATATATGAACACTCTGTGTACATATATATTATTTGTTGGCAGATATTCTCTCGGGCGAACACTCGCGGGGTTAACGATCTCGTTGCAGTTGACGCGAATAATGCCATTGCGAGCAGTTAGAATTGAATAAAGCCACGATATATCTATACAGTGTGTTCTTTCTTAAATGAACCATCCAATACACTCGAATAAATGAAAAAAATATTCCACAATCAAGAATAACTACATTCTTGAAGTTGATATTCTCCAATGACGAATGAATATCGTTAATTCGGAAATGAAATAAACAAATATATATTTTTCGTTTGGCTAATTATTTTTGTTTTCATTTTACTTAATATCCTAGCACACATAGTTACAATTTTTGTTGTCAAATTGTATAGGAAGTAGTTAATCTTGTATGAGAAATTGATCGGAAATGTCGAGGGTATAAAAGCGACTAAATGTGACATTGTCATTGTAAAATATTTAGTCAAAGACTTATTTGATTTATTATTTGTCATGTTGGATTATTAACTTTTGTTCTGTTCTCTTTATTCGTTTTAATTTTTTCGTCTCTTTTAATTCCTCTTGTTGTAAGAATATAATGTGATATTTTATGTGTCATAATTTTTATAGAGACAGACTCGAATTGAGGATACAATTTATTTTTGTTTGAAGGGTATAAATAATCTTTTGATTAAAGATATTTTCTTGTTTTACAGTGAAATATCTGGTAAGTTATTGATGTTCGTGGGTTAAAAGACATTGAATGGAAGTACTGTTGAATTTCATTCAGTAATATTGATAATTCCGTAGTGATTAGTACAATTTTTCAAGAACAAGCCATTACTTCTATTTTACTAAATATCACCCTATTTTTTTAATATAAAATTATAACATTTCTTTCACGATCCCCAATTTAATTGTACGTATTTTCGAATACAAAATCAGTAATTTTGTATTTACAGAACTGCAGAATAATTTTGAATGACCTGCTTAAAACATTAAATTGTTT
Source organism: Zele albiditarsus (assembly GCA_958496275.1). Lineage (NCBI taxonomy): Eukaryota > Metazoa > Arthropoda > Insecta > Hymenoptera > Braconidae > Zele > Zele albiditarsus. The sequence goes on along the minus strand of OY292412.1, from coordinate 10,082,769 downwards.
TCCATTGAATGCCTTCGTTTGGTACGAAATTTCCAATGCAAATTTCCAATCCACCAATAGTAATCCAATGTTATTTCACGAGCTTTGTTATCTCAAGGATTTTTTTTCACCAGAGTGCATACATGAGTGCATCTACAATGTGCACTTTACCATACATCACATTCATCCCTTTAAATTATTATGCAAACAAATTTATTGAAAATCCCTCTCGAAAACCCAAAACTTTTCCATTAAATTTTATCCGTTTACCCAACGTCCATTAAAAATATAAAATAATAACACGTAGTAAACGCTTGATTGGCTATCCATAAATATAAATATGATAATAGCTCATACATTTATTTGTAAATGATTGCAGAAAAAATAATAAATGAATTCATCCATCAAAATGATTGTTCAAAATTATTGACATTATTAAATATGCAAAATATATACCCGGACAAATGAAGATAATAAATAGTAGCGAAAAACAATAACATTAACAACTAATATTTATTTATCTCTATATTTTATTTGAAATAAAAAAATGTTTTCGTTTTTTACTCTTACAAACGACGGCCAAGGTCGTGGAAAAAAGCGAACCCTTGATGGATAGTTATTTTTAGTATGACGAGAGGCGATTGTCATCATTCAAATATATAAAGAGTAATCGTCCGCGTGTTATTTGCTCTCATAAAGCACACACGAATGACCAACCAGGCAACCATACATATACACATACTTATACACCGGGGATCGATAAGTGGGATGATAATAAATAATCTCTCTTTCATATATTATCATATATATTTCTCGTATCATATCGTACCGTTTTCCGGTGATCAAAACCGATGACAAAACATTCTGTGTGTCAAATAAAACATTGAGAATAATAATAATGCATAAAAATATTATTTTTAACATGAGAGTGAAAGAAAAAAAAAAAAAAGAAAAATGAAAGGGAACAAAAATCAAATACTGCTGTTGATTAAATTCAAATCGGTGGGTGCGAGTAATACATCGCATCAGAAAATTCATGAAATTGCGACGGTTCGTTTTGCGCAATCCGTTGCCCCCTCCACCCCCACCCCCTGAAATATTTACGTGTTTGTGTGTGCGTATATGTATGTGTTATACGCCTTCGCAAATGTTACAGCTGCCTCGCAAACCGCCCTCTCCTCTTTGCTCTCTTTTGCTCGCACAACGCGCGCACAAGTAATATTCTCGTTCTCTACTATATGTCTATGTGCTATGTACTCTATATCTCATCTATACCGCATTGTTCACTGACCCGAATTTCAATTTTGCCAGTCAAGCGATGAAAAAAAAATTCTCTTTATTCGTAGCCCACTGCTTGGTGTTGCTGCTGCTACTGTTACTGATTTTTTTTTCATTTTTTTGCATTCTTTCTATCATGCGCTATGTGTCATTCAAAGAATAGAACTCGACAAATATACTATTCTATAGATGTATATATATATATGTATTCATTCATTTAATTGATTGTTATATATTTCATAAATGTTTTGTATTGACAGTAATTGATTATTAAATGTGATCAATGAATATATATCATGACATAAATCGGATAAAATATTTTGATTTGTTTTGATGAATCATTTTGCGTATTTTGAGATAATTTAAAATAATTATTATCCAATTTTATTGATTGATTAATTATTTAATTATGAATTATTATGATATTTTATATTTATCAAAGCGAAGATCAATATTGTATTTATAGCGCTTGGAAAAATAGAACGGAGGGTGGAAAGAAAGAAAACGATGAGAAAATATTAAATATCGAAGCATGGAGCAAATTTTTTTTAAGTATCCCAATGTGTTTTGAATTTAATTGCACACACACACACACACATACACTTACACTTACACGTATACACATTGAACTTTGTTCTCATCGCAAATGTATAATAGGGGTGTCTGTATATATGCGTGTATGTGTGTTGGGGAAAATCAATGAAAATGTTACCTAGCGAGGACAATAATGCCAAGCACAAAGTGAATAAAGGACGAGAAGCAAAAGAAAAAAAAGAAAAAAAGATCCAACAAATAAGATTGAGAGAGAAGAGAAAAGGAAAAATGAAAAACTAATCTATGTCAGATTTCGAATTAATGAAACATTTGAAAATAAAAATAGATCAAAGAATTTTCGTATCACACTTCCTTGACGATTTATATCAATTAATTCAAATTCAACACTTTAAAAAATAAAATGACACCACAATTGACGCATTAATGATTTAAAAGTAAATCATTTTTGGGGATACAAAAACAACATAAATACAAATAAATGAATAGAAAAACAACTCACCTCTTTGCCGAATCAATTAAATTATTGAATGGAAAATTCGATCTTGGCTACGAGGAAATTATTCGTAGAGTCAAGTACAACGACGATACACAGTGGTCGCGATTGATGATACCGAGTTGATACGCGACAGTGGTAGCTTCTCTTGGTTCGTTTCTTTTTTATTTCCCCTCAGTGTATGGCGACTGCGCTGTACGCTTATGGGAGAGACTACTCTTGACTGCATCTGCTCCGGAGTGCTCCGGAGTCTCCGAGCTCTCATTGCTTCTACCACTCGCACACAATTTATCTATTCCTTTCTCACTCACTCATTCTCTTGTTTCAACTCTGCCCCGTTTTCGCACAATCAGTCGACTGCTTCTATATATTTCCCCCTTTGTATATACAAGCTCATATCGAATGCTTGTGAGACTAGACGAGGAGCTTGAATTTTCGTACTCCCCTGCCCTCTCAATTTATTAAGTGTAAGCACGAAAAATTCATTTTTTGTTTCATTAACCCTTTGAAGCATACATTTTTCTATTGATTCGATTTTAATGCGAACTCTTATATGGAGGTTTTTGGGGATGCTTTTTATTCAAATCTGAATTTCAAATCTCACGATTCCAAATATAAGAATTTAAAGATTATTATTGATTACAGTTTCACATATTGAGGGTGGTAAACAAATGCTCTGTGAGAGCAACGGCCGTACATTCAACATTTGATTCGGAGCCAACAAGGAAGAAATAGAAGAAGATTTATTTGTCAAGTTTAACTAGAGAGTATCATTGGATAGTATAAGAGTTGTGAAATAGTAGAGGTCAATGCACAAACTCTTTGGCATTTGACAATGGAGCTGTGGGTTTGTAAATTGAAATAAAAATGAAAGTTTTTTTCTACCAGTAGATAGGTAACGGTAGAGTCAATGCGTGAAATTTTATTTCTTTTGGTGTTGAAAATGATATATTTCCATAGAAAATTTCATATTTGATAAAGAAAGATCGACGAAAATATATAATGATTTTCACGATTTATTGTCACAATTTGCATTTGTAATTTGATTGAGATTTTGGATGTAATGTAGGAACTGTTTTCATTACGAAAAAATTAGAGAACCCATGTAGACATTCGCTTCTTGATTTTCAATCAATTTTCCAGAATTAATTTAAACAATCATTGTAGCCATTATGAAAAATTGTTTTGTCTCGTCCGATAATCTTTCTCCGAATATGTACTCTTGAAAATATACGTTAGTGATATTGTATCGATAGTCTGAAGAGCGATTGAGATATTTTAGATTAGCAGCATAGTTGGAGTGTTGACTCGTTCGAGCTTGTCGGAAACTTTGATAATGTCTGCCCAAAACTATTTTTTTCCAAAACTTGCATGTAGTATAATTTGATAAATATCCAATCAATGTACTCACCCATTCGAAATTTTGTAGATGAGTTCATTTACTCCTGGATGAACCAGTATTTCCTTTATTATTATTAGATTGAATCATTCTGTTACATAATCAATTTTTTTATTTTCCTTTCAACCCTCACTATTTCCATGATTTTGGAACTTTCCTTTCACAATAAACTCCATTCGAATTGTGTTATCATGTAATAGGAACAAAATCTATTTAAGTACTATCTTAAGCCAATACATGAAACATAATAGTATATGCAATCCCGACGCCAAGGTCCACAAAAATATTTTGTGAGAAAAAATTCCCCGGAATAATTATATCATGTTTAGCGAGTTTTATCTGGCTAGAAAAGTTGATTCGCCATCCAATTTATTCATTAGTCATTGATATGTGACCTTCTTTGAGATGAACAACTACCGCGTCAAATATTTGAGAGTAATGGTTCAAACTATTTCGTAGAACTAATTTTCAAACTCATTTCTTTTTTTACATGTAAATATATGAACATATGAAGATTACGGGCCAAAATCATCGTCACTATATGATAATTCATCACACAAGTGTGGTTTTGAATCGGGATAAATCAGTATTACGAGTTATTCACCGTAACACAACAGAAAAATAGTCCGATAATCAATTATCAATCCGAAAAACGAATAGGGCAATTGATTTGCGTTATTTATAATTAAGTATAAGAGAATCTTATATTTATTTCATTTACCTTGAAGAAATCATAAATCATAAATATATCAATGTAAAAGACAAGGAAAATCGCGATATTGTTAATGCTATTAAATTAAATGATTGTCGTCAAGTTAGTTGACATCTCTCGAGTGCCCGATTGTGTACATCTATGTCTGCCCGCGTGTTCTGTCTCCTTTCTTTTACTACTCGCATTTATTGTCGCCCACAGAGCGATTCAATGCCACCGTATATGTGGCTGTAATGTGTCGTCCTTATTTCCAAAGCTACGGTTGTATTATTCATATAGCCCCGGTGTGTCATATGAAACAATTGCGAAGGAAATGGGATCAAGTTTGAATGATTGTCAGAAGTGAAGTCAGTCTTCCGGCCAAATAATTTACTGAAGAGACCACTTTCAATATGCATAAAGTTGAAACGATGTGTCTTCTTTCGTTACAACATATGCCACATACTTTTTTTTGTGGTAATTATATTTTTTTTTTAATGATTAAGTTTTTCTTTGTCTTCAAAAATAAACATTTATTTTCAGAATGAATGCTTACGAGTCCATAATTTCTATTATTCTAAGAACTCTACATCCTATAGACCAATTGTTTGTATTATTTGAATTTTTCATATATTAATCCAACACACATGTATATGTATACATATATATGTTTAATTAATATATGTAATATCTTCTTCAAATCAACGAATGATTGTGTATTTTATTTCATTTGAAGGATTTCACAGATCAATTATGACAAAAGTATTTATATATATATAAACAATTAAATGGACATTGCATGATAACATGGCTCTTGCAACATGATTCGTGTGACGTTAATTGTGTATGTATATTGTACAAAAAAAAAAAAAGGAAAAAACAGATATATATATTTTATGTCGGACTCGATAGCTCGCTTTCTCTATCGTTTACTTTTCGTTCTTCGGTTTCATCGGACTTCCTTATTCCATATTCATTAACTGACACAAACATGAGTATCTTATGATTCCTAAAAACTGAATAAACATTTTAAAATGATAGTTTTTACCGCTAAGGTTTATATTATCACAATGGTGGATCCCCAAATTATTGGCCAACTTCACGCCAATTCCCATTTTTTTTTCTTTCTAGGCAGCCTCCTTTGAAGATTGCATGATCTCGTCGAAAGAATTCTCCAAGCACTGTCGTAATTCTGCATAACTCACCACCAACACGCTTTGTTCATCGCGAGACATCAGACAAATCTATACATTATGAAATAGAAGAGGAAATAAAAATAAATAAGAAGACAATTAAAAATGGACGAAATTTAAAATAAAACGTCATTGAGCGTTATATTTATTTTTATTGGTTTGAAAAATATTCGAACCTTGTCTGCTGAACCAGCGTCCAATTTGTTGAGACAAGAGACAACGTGTGCCATATCAAGCCATGGCCGATCGTCAGGCGTGACTTGATGAAAAACGTAGTCCCTAAATAATTTAAGCATGTAACGGTCACCCGTCTCTGCCCATGTTAGTTCCATATTAAGCTCTGGCCTTTCGTTAACCGTAGCTAGTTTAACGAGTAACCTGAACAGCCGACCATTCTCAAGTTCCTTTGCCAGCTCATTCTCAAGTACGTCAGAGCGTAGCTGGACAGTGTCCAACTGTGTATAGAAACGTGCACCGATCATGGGCATCAGATCCGTAACACTTTTTCTTGCTTGATCAGACAACAAATATCTAAAAAATAACATTTTTCAATCATGAAATATGAATTGAATACATAGTGCATTGTAATGAGAAAATTGGAAGAAAAACACAATAAATCGAACAAGGAATGAAACAAACAGTATAAAATTTCGTAGATCGGTGGAGTAAGAGCGTGCAACGAGCTCGAGTGATGCTTGCATATTGTCACGGTGGACGGCAAGTAAACTGCGACAGGCCAATGCCAATACCAACTTCCCAAGTGAAATAAGATCTTCCTGTTGATAGTGAAGAATTAATGAGAGGGGATTTGCTGCATTACCGTCATATGTCACGACATCGGGAACTGCCGCGCAACTTAAACGCAAACGAGTTCGCGAAGTTAGCAACACTTTTGTTGGATCTAAACATCGGTATGCTACACCTGTATAAAATGCGACGTGTGATATTAGTTGTTGAAAACTACAATTTTACCAGAATTTTGTTTGATATGATTGCCAAACAATAGATACGCTATTTATTATGTTATTAAAAAAAACCACATTGTAAACTAACCGCCAGCATGTATGACACGTAATGCAGCCGTTAATTGTATGATATAACTCCAAATAACATTTTCAGGTAACATACTATTGTGTTGTTGTCGGAGTATTGTATTTTTTGTATGACTGTAGGGTCGTGGTGCATTTGGATCCGAACAAAACGGATCCGCATAACCATTGAGCTCTGCTCCGGAAAAATGTTTACTTAAAAGTGTTTCCGCACCCGGATGATAATCATAGACAAATACCATGGCTGGAACATAATATTGCAAATGTAATAAATATTTCTAACACTGTAAATTAAGGAAAAGTCCTTACAACACTACTTACACTGATCACCAAATGCTTTTGTAGTGAAAACTTCCAATAACTGCACAACATTCGTATGAAAAATTCGTTTCCACATGTCCACAAGTACCATACACTTTGTATTACCCAATCGAAAGTCTGGAGAATAATTTTGTTTTCCATTAACATGTATTAGAATCAAGTTTGTTGAATAAATGATACGTTTTTACATTTAATTTCTTTTTTTTTTACCGTGAACACGACGTAGACAATAACGTGCACCATTTTTCAGACTCGTCGCTTTATATGTTGATGTTTGATAGCCCAATACTGTGGATGCAGGCTTATGAATCTGTTCTAGAGGACACAATTCATGATAATTGTCAACTTCGGTTGGTAAATCGGGAAATTGAACTGGATCAGGTTGACTCAGTGTTAAGGAATTTTTTTGTAGTATATCCATTCGAAGATTGGCACTCATAAAAAAACTTGAGTTTACTTGTGGTGGTGGGGTTGATGGGGCTGAGGAACTATTGGACGTTGAAGTTTTCGTTGATTTCGTTGCTTGAAGATGAGCCGGTGTACCCGGATAAACATATCCTACCTGGCTGGGTCCAACACTTGGGATCTGTATAACAATTTGAATTCTAATTATGAAACAAAAAAAAAACCTATATTCTTAGAATACTTCGTGCATACAGGGCCGTATTTCATGAATGTATAAATAGGGAGTAATTATTCAATCTAGAGAAATTATTTTGTGAACATTAATTCATTACAAATTATTCACTCTACAAAATCAATACCATTTTTATCATTATCTTAATGTTCATTTGATAACGATAGATGCTGCTACGTAACTAAATATAAATGGCGGGCCCAATTTACTAATGAGATTATCAGGATTCACGATATTTGATCACTTTTTCATCACTCAAATTGCCATTAATAACCCATCAACTTTTCATATTGCATTTATGAACCATTCCAGAAATACATTAGACGGTGTTTATCATAAATCTCTAATGCGTTAGTCATAGAAATATGAGAATTAGGACACGAAAGCAATATCAGCCGATGCGCTAATGTATAAGAGCACATTGTTAAGTTAATATTCCATTGGAAAATTATCATCAACCTACTAACATTTTTTTGTTCTCAAGCAAATATCATTTTAGGAGGGCATTATATCGGAGAATGAAGTTTTTTCTCCAGTCTCTCATAAAATGCTCGAACTACTGTGAATATATATATGCAGTTTATTTTCTTATACAAATATGTTTGTACAAGTGTACTTACATCATTGCCGTCCTCGTTAAGAACTGGGTCACCAGCGGCATTACCAAGGTAAAAATATGTTGTCCCACCAACATTCTCTTGAGAATGATATGAATTACCGAATAAATTTGGCGAACTGCTAGTACTACCAGTAATACCTCGTCCTGGTACGAATTCAGGACTCGCTGTAGTTTTTTTAGTAGAATCCAAAGACAAATTTGACAAATGTTTTGATACTACATTTGGATTTAATGTTGTTGCGGGACTTTGACGATTCTGTTATGAATAATGTTTCATTGTTGACATAAAAACGCATTACAATTGCATTTCAAAATACAAAAGCAACCATAATGCTTACCATATAAGTCGCAAGTTTAGACTCCAAAGGAACTACATTTGTTTGTGGTGTATAAGCAACGAACATGGATGGATCCATATTGCCTTCGATTGCTGCATTTACCGCTATGAACTCTTTATACGCGCTGGAATAATATTATTTCAGCCGCTATTATCACCCTCACTTGATGTTTTTCTTTTCATGAACTGATAGTTAAATATATCTCATTCACAATTCTCACTCAGACAGTCAAACCTGCAATGAAAATTATCAATTAAATTTTCTTTGTTTCTTCATTTTCCTATTCTTTTTTCCCCATCACAATCCAGCTGATATAATTAGTCATAGCGCGCGTGTGTTCTAAAACCCCCATGCATAAAACAAATACTTCATGGTACAGTAAAACTGAAAAATAATTTATTGGTTTTTTTTTTTCATTATAAAAAAAAACAGTCCGATCTAAAGGGGTTATGTAATAATTCGATGTTGAGAAACTGGAAATTTTACGTTACACAGACAACGACAGCAATGGCAGCTGATTTTGACAATACTTTTGGAGAATCAGTCATACACAAGACGATAACCTTGACAGTGGTAAACTTGTGTTGTTCCAGTAATTTATTCACACAGAAATATATTTATATTACATATAAACATATTGATATATATGTTTGAATATTTAATATATATCCATACATTTATATGAATATTATAGTGATACAATGATATTTAATTCAAAATGAGAATATAATTAGTTAAGAAAGTGCGACATAAGGATAACGCGATCAACATAACCAATGCAAGTTGTACGCTGTCAGTGTCGTCGCGTCATTTTTTGAGGAGGCGCGAAAATTCTTATTACCACGTTTGCGCGCGTATTTCACTACTGTGAATCGTAATATTACATGATAAAATGCGCCATTATTAGTACCCAAATAATTTAATTATTGTATAAAATAAAAATAATAATGTAAAAATAAATAATAGTATATTTGAAACAAGAAAAACACGCACACTTAGACAAAAGAAAGACCATCCCAACAACCAATTATGCGATCCAGTATATTTATGGTGTTGAGTTTCTCGTCTCCGTTCAATCTTTTTTCTCACTCTTGTTTTCTATTTCAATGCCAATAGATCTCTCTCACTCCATCTTCCCCGCTTTTTCTTTCTTTGTCCCCACTCCCTGTCGTATAACTATCTCAGCAGTTCATACGCTTTCGTTTTTTCCTTCGATCGTGCGCTGCTGATTGCTTGTCGTCCCAGGGCCCTTGTTATCTCCTATTTTTGCCGCATGCGGCGTGATTGTTGTCAATTATACATATATTTTCTCTCTTCTTTGGCATATTATTGTACGTATTTATCTATATATTTATTGATATAGGGGCGTAGATATACAATTCATATATGCATAACCAATATAACCTCCAAATATGCAGTCGAAACTTCCGTCGTTGGCACTGTATAAGCAACAATACTTCTCCCACTACGCAAATATCAGCCCTACTACCATGCAACTAAACTTCATTTTGAATTCCCCGCGCAAAGTGAGGGATGTGGATTTATATAGATAGCCTGATTGTGGCAAAAATAAATTGAGATTGGACTATCTCTTTCATGTTCCAATCACGTATATTCTCAGAATTTCGTTTCCCTAAATTTTCCGCTGTATCTATATACATATCATAGATTTAATCAGTTTGGATTGAATGTAATAGTCTCAAAAAATCACCCTTAAATTACATCCAATGGTATCGAATTATTATTTGGCGAGATATTATGGATATCGTATTTCAATCTTCCTCATACATTCTGATCCACAGAATGAATGATCGTGAAGTCATTGATATGTGAGGTTATTTAATAATTGATAGATATTTAAATTTCCAGTTGAAATAACAAAGAGAAATGTCACTGACACACAACATTCGAACTTCGCGGGTTAAAAAGATCGACGAGGGTCACAATGCTGCCAACGTGTCAGTATTTATGTTTATATATTGGCGAAAGTGATTTTCTGCACGTAGTATAGAATTAGGATGTTTTCAATATATATAATTCATTGACAATATTATAATCATCAAAATCATTATCAAAGTTCACTCCATTATTGGTAACCACCAGTTTGCACTGCTCGTACATAAAAACCTAGAAAATACATACAAAAGAACAATGATTATTCCCGTGCGTTGTTTCACTTGTGGCAAAGTAATTGGTAACAAGTGGGAAGCATACTTGGGACTTTTACAAGCTGAATACACAGAAGGGTAAATATTTATTTTGTATCATTATTTATAACCTCAATGTCACTCATGCCGTATCCACCGGTGTTTCGTTACTTTGTCGTTTTTTCCTTTTGTATCCTTTCATTGTAGTAAATATGTGCAATTTTTTTTTTTCTTATTTACAGTGACGCTCTGGATGCTTTGGGTCTGAAACGTTACTGTTGTCGCAGAATGCTTCTTGGACATGTGGATCTTATTGAAAAATTGTTGAATTATGCACCACTAGAAAAATAACTCACTATAATATTCACACTTATAACTCATCTGTTTCATCATTGTAAGTAAATCATCACGTCATACTACTCTACCACAACTTTAAATATAAAATAGAAATGTTGCGATAAAATGTTTTTTGGTCAATATTTTAAATAACTGGAAGAATAAATCATACATTTGAAGATTATGTGAGTTAGTTTTTATTTAATTATTGATGAATTCGTTCTAGTAACAAATTGAGTTATAAAGTATGTGTACTATAGCTGGTTGAATTATATTTAGTTACATAACTCGATGCACGAATTCTTAAAGAAAAAAAAAATGTTTGCTAGTAAGGTGCACGAAAATTTTACATTCATGAATATCAATTTTATTTATAATTCGCCCAATTTGAAAAAGACAACACTCTCACTGTTTCTTTTACTTTAACAAATAGAAGTTGTATAAAAATGCATTTGTACATCGTCATTGTGATGATGATACGAAATATGAGTCCAGCATAATGGTGATTGTTTGATTATGCCTAACTTATATTTATCTATGCTCTAATATTGAAATAACATTTTTGTACTCCGTGTCTTATTCATAAAATGAGATGCCTATTATGCACGCTAACATAAAATTTCTTTCATAAGCATTGCGATATTATCGAGGCACACATCAATTCCTGTCGTTCACGACTTAACGATAACGAACACACATTAGTGAAATTAAAAATTATAATATATTTTTCTATACTAAAGAATTTCAAATTATGTTATATCAAAAAAAAAAAGGGGAAGCGGCGAAATGGGATAAAAATACTACGAGCAATTCTTAAAAATAATGAATTCAAATTAGTTAAATTTTAAATTTCCAGCGCACTCTAATAATTAATACCTTGATTATGATTACACTATGTGTATGAATGTAGTGATTGTAAATTCAATACCATGGCCAACATAAAATCATTCTTGAATTCTCCATCTTTAATGTATAAAATCGCGATAGCAGTAGAAAAAACTCACATTATTATTGAACTAATTCAGATTACATTCCTATATCATAATTATGATCATTTAACCATTTTTGCGATAATATCTTTTATAGCGCTTTCTGAACCGAAATAAAGTGCAGCAATTCCGACAAGGGTGATCACTATGTTCTTTATCACGATCCAATTGCAGCGGCCGAATCCAACATCCCAAAAAACAACCATTTCTAGAGCAATTGGTACTAAAATTCCCAAGATAGAAAAGCAAAATGCACCGATAAGGCCGATCAGGGGTGAAATTTGTGGTACGGCAACGGCAAGCGCTACACAACCGACCACCATTACAGTGCGAAGAATATAGTTAACTAGTAACGGTTTCTTTGTGAAATAATCCTTAATTTCTGTCCAGGCAATGTCAAGACATACGAAGAATTGCAAACCAAAAGTGAAAAATACAGCGAGTCCAACAAGAATCTTTACAGCTTGAGCGGGAATTTCGCTGATATCCAAGTCCTCAGTGATCAAATCCTTTGTCGAATTGGGATATCTTGCATAGCCAAGGAATCCAAGGAGAATGTAAATAACTGTGACTGCAGACATTCCTTTATTCATTACTCCACAAATGCCAATGAAATTCCGTGGTGTTTTCATATTATTTTCAAGTGGCATTACCACACCAATAGCTTCAAGTGCAAATATCGATATACTGAAGAACGTTGGGAGGTTTCTGATTTCCCCTACTAGCGGAACTGTACTAACATGCGAGAGGTCTTGGAAAAGATAGTAAAACGTTATTGCAAGACCAACTCCCATGAAAAGATTAGCCACCATTGATACGGGCGCGAGAATTTTTAGATTTGGTACCCAAACTAAAAACACCAGCGGCAAGAGAAGGCACGCAATGATTATACGTATCTCAGTCTGCATCACGGTATCTTTTACAATTTCTGCTGTTCCATTTATGATTGTGGAATTGTCAGCATTGATTGCGATACCTTGACCATAAAGATAATAATCAATTACTTCTCTGAAATTTGTGGCAATAATAACAGTGTACGCACTGCAAGTACCGAAGTAAGTGAGGAAGAGAGATACTTGGATGAAGTATCTGTCGGAGAAAAAAAATAAAAAGACAAAATTAGATATCAGTTATTGAACACAAATTTGATTTCAATTATGTATTATTGAGAAAAATTTATTACCTCGATGGCGTTGCAAATTTCTGTAACATTTTTGGTCCCGTGGCACAAGTCGCTTCCGCCACCTCGGCATAACTCATTTGAGTTTTTTTCGTTTTGTGATACAAGACGTGAGCGCACTTCACCAAAATATATGAGCAATGGGTGCAAACAAGTGACACAAATATGGTGGCGAAGATTCCAAATGCAAGACCAGCATTTCTGAATGCACATGGCATAGCTAAAATTCCAGTTCCCAATGATGCTTTGAGCAGATGCGTCAAGGTCTGGCCATCACTGTAGAATATAAATGAATAGAATAACATGAATATAATGAAATAACTTGGAATAATATTCTACCACTTTTCTAACGAGAACAACGAGTTGATCACCCGAAAAATTGATATAGTACAGAATTATTATCTCTGTTGTTTTGCGAAGAAGTTATTAAGAGAATTCATTCAACAATATTTCAAATCAAGGGGAATCATGAGACAACAGACGCGAGAGACAAAAATAAATATATATTCATGTCTAAATAGATGGCATATTTCCTAAAATTTAAACTTTCAATGAAATGGTGACGTTTTGAATAATATATTCGGATTTTAGTATGATTCATATGGCTGCAAAGAATCAAATGGCGAAAAGGAAAATTACCACGCTTGATGATACCGACATGGATTTTGTGAACAAACGCATGCAAAAATTATTGTCAATGGGATTGAACATTTTTATGAATATTATTGCGATATAGTTTGACTATTCTTAAATTTATTTCATAACAGGAAAAGAATAATTTTTTTGCCTTCATTATGAAAAAGTCTCACAACGCTTCAATTCACAACCATTTAAGTTTACCTTGTGGCAGATGGAACATCACGATCAGCGAATGGATCGAATCGATTTGGATCAGTTAATGAAGTTGCTAACTCCACATCTTTGGGGATCACTTGCACTTTGTATCTGAAATATTTGAATTAATATTACAATATTGTTCAGTAACAACTGGGCTGGCTTTGATTGCTTCAAATTGAACTATAAATTAAATGAATTAACTCGATCATCAAAGTAATTATCAACAATAGACAGAGTATATAACTCATATGAAACTTTCATCGCAGTTATTTGTATGTTACACTTTTAATGAGTCTATTATACAATGGGTTTGATTATTGAAACGCAATTTGATTATACAAAGTGCACACTGCGAGTTATCCTTGCTCTACATAATTCATATCTATTTACACACACGTATGATGCACGCATCATAATCATAGAATGAAATGAATAGCAGAAAAATAATACAGAAAAATGGAAATTACACATCAACAGGATCATACTCGTTTATACGCGTATTATAAAATAAAATAAAATAGATTAAATGATGTTATTTTAACTCAATTTCATGTGATTAGAAGCATTATCTATGTTGGGAATGACGCGGGAAATAAGGAATTAACGTTAGTTTATAATACTCACTTCGTCGTTAGTTCTTGTTTTGAATTATCATTTGGTAAAAATGTATGTAATTCAGTTGATCCTTTACTTTTATTAGCCTTGAACAAGAAAAAAATAAAGATGTAAAAATATAAAAACAATATAAATATAACAATCGACATTGTAATAATTTTTTTTCTCATATAACAAATTATTACGACATTGATATGAAAATAACATGCATACCATTGTGCTATATGTTTTGTATTCCCACAACTTTGAAAATGATACTGCAAATGAGAAAAATAACAAATTATTTATGCAATTATTTGGTACATGGTAAATTATTTACTTCAATTATATTTTTGTTATGGTATTGTCTGAACTGATGTAGATAAGACTGTGTGCGTATCACTTATCAGAGTAATCGCAAGTTGCTTCATTGAGTAAATAGTTTTGTCATAATATTAACTAATCATCAACCGATGAACCATACTATATATAAGATTATTGTACATATGTATAGAGGAAATAATTCCGCGCAAGATTTTCCTCATTATTTGCATAGCGTGGATGACTGTGGCTCATTAACATATTATCCAACAGTTGAAACATGTTTACAAACTGCGTGAAATACTTTAACACAATTCACAATATTATGGGAAGCGATTTTATGTCTCGACTATTGATATCACACGAGAATATTCGGATTGAGTGTCATTCAGCCTCAATAAAACTTGTTTTTCGAGATCGATTACCTTATTACTTATTTGTTTATTTTTATCACAGGATAGAAATAATTTTCATGATGTTTCTATTCTATACAATGTGGAACAAGCTTCCGGGGTTAACAGCTGTGATGTCGAGCGTCTTATCAATAAAACTAGTGATATAAAAAAAAATTCAGAATCAACATAATTTGTTATTTCAAGGTTGCCGACGATGAAAAAAAATAATGATACTGATAATAAGTTAATAATGAACAATGATAAAATTAAATTCATGGGTCATCTCAATCATATAACGAAATATGTCTTTGGTTGACTTGTACACATAAATTCAATTGATTTGCAACTGCAAACCGACCATATATGAGATACATGCTCTTTTTATCTCCTAGTTTCAGGATACACTTGAATTGATAACATATTATTACTCCTTTTTCCTTGTATATTTCCACACATTAATAATATTCGGTATTATCACAAACAGTCAACACACAGTTCACCCTACATATATGATTGGCAAAACAATAAAAATTTATCACGAATAAAAATTGAAATAATAAAAAAAACAACATTAAATTTATGTTCGAAATCGCAAAATGTGACGTAGTAAACATATGTTTTAAATGCAGCATATTGCGAAATGTGTCAATGTTAGCACTGAAAAAAAGGAGAAAAAAAAAATATGTGTATATATGTATTCAAATACATTTGTAGGAAAGTCATTATAATAGTCATTATTTACGTCTAACTGTGAATCCTTATAAATAAAATCTTGACAGTAATTACTGCTACTAATGACTATTTTCTGTTATTTGATAATTCACTATTTAATTAACATCGCAATCTTCATAATTCTTATCATCATTTACATTAATCCCCAAATATTTAACACACATATTTGCGCCTACAGTTATCATTACTCAGTGTCGAAAGTTTTCACACAAGAATTTTGATTCAACACTAAAGCATGAACTCCAATATATCTGCATTGAATTATACATTTTCTATTATTAAATATTTTAACATAGATGAGTAATATTCAGAAACGAATGTACTATTATATAGATATTCTTCTTGGATAACGATGCACTTGACCGCTGTGAAATATTTTTATCGATGGGAAGCCGCAGGTAGAAAATATCAGGTAGAAAAAAAAAAAAAAAAAGAATAACAATAAATTTCAAAATTGGAATAATGTTCACATAAAATGAAACGCTAATAGAGAAAAACCCGGCATTAGAAACCAGTTTCTCTGAACTGCCATCGTTCTTGGAATGTCCTTATGCATTTTGGTATTATCTTATTATATATATTTTGAAATAGTGACAGTGAATGTGTTTCCACCGTTAATAATAATCACAAAGAGACAGATTTATCCACGCGGTTAAGTTCTATTTTTATCACATGTGGATTTAAATATAGAGAATTAAATCAAATTACTGTTTACATACATTGAAATAATTCTTTGGATAATGTTTCTTTATGCATTGTTAGAATTATCATTATTTATCAAATTCTATCTCGTATTAGTTGAGTTTATTCGTGATGAATGAAACTAATCCCGGGCTTATTTATAGTACATATTTACTCAAAGATTATTCAAGTGTGAAAAAATTAAATAATTCTACTAAATTTCGTACTCCTCCAATATATATCTCCAAAGCCAAACGAAAATGAAGGTGAATTTCATCAACATCAAAATTTAATTGAATTAGATTCCTTTTTTTTATTTCGATACACTGAAAAAAAATCACATGACTTTTCGCCACAATTCGTATTATCGCGGGGATAAATATATACTATTGAAACATACACGCATTAATATAAAAGGCAATTCAATTCAATTGACTTACTTGACCTTGCAATAGATCAGGTATTGTTATATTAATTGTTATATTTTGTTGAGGATATTTTATACAAAAGACATGTCTTGTGCTATGTAAATATTGAATATCAATTTTTGTACGAGCAATTCATTTTCATCTCAACGATAAATAGAAGAAAATAACAACTGAGTGTAAGAAAATTTCAATCTAAAAGCTGACTGTGAATAAATTTTGAATGAATAGAAAAGTAAAATTGTTAAATTACACATACTTTAAATAAAAAGATTAAAAATTTTACATTATCGGATTATTTATTTATATTTAAATCTCATCTCCGCATTAATAATTCATACACCCTTTCGGAAAAAAAAAAAAATAATTTGAATCATGTGTGAAATAAACAAAAAAATTGTCAATTCAAAAGTTCACCCGT
Source organism: Zele albiditarsus (assembly GCA_958496275.1). Classification (NCBI taxonomy): domain Eukaryota; kingdom Metazoa; phylum Arthropoda; class Insecta; order Hymenoptera; family Braconidae; genus Zele; species Zele albiditarsus. The sequence continues at coordinate 10,065,159 of OY292412.1, read as the reverse complement.
AACACATACAAAAATAGAAATGTCAAATATTTACATAATATCAAAAATGCATAAATAAAATATTTCACTTTCACCAAAAAATTTCCCAAAAAATCCCCCCCCCCCCCCCCCCCCCCCCCCCCCATTACAAAATATAAATAATTAATTTTGCTCTCTCAATCTGAAATCAATTGGTGTCCTAAATAAAGAATTGAAAGAATAACACAATTCAAAACAAATATAAATCCATCGTTCGATCAGCTCCGTTACCAAAAATAATAAATGAAATTTGCAATTAATATCGAGCTTATCCACGACAATTAAAGAGTAATATAAATTCATTTCTTTCTCCTCTCCTCTTCAATCAAACATAAGCGCTATCGTAAATAACATCAAAACTATTTGTTATATGAAGAGAAAAAATGAAAAATCAACGAGAGAGGAAAAAAAAAAATGATTCAAAAATTTCTTTTCTTCAAACTATCCTGAAATAAAGGTAGACTACTGTCTATCGCCGGGTCTGACACTACACGTCACCGAAATATCAGCTCACGGTTACATCATACACCTAACGTTTACCCTCTTCCCTCCCAATGCACTAAATGATCCCCACCTCGTAACGCATACTAAGTATACTCTATTCCCATACTAAGCCGCTAATAATGCACTGGTCAAAGACGTCGGTGTTAGCTACCACGCAACCACACAACATTCCCGCATTTCTATATATTCTCTGACTCCACGTGGTTTTGCATAGCGGAGCTGCAAACCAAAGCCCTAACGATCCATCATTCCTTTTCCTTTTCTTTTCGTTCACCGAACCCACATGAACCCAATTGGATTCAAAATTGCATCATCCTAATTTATTATTATATTTACAGTGAGCAATAAATTTTTATTGAATTGAATTTTTATTGAATTCCTCTTCTTTTTCATCGAACAGTTTTTATGAAAGAAAAAATAGATAAACTGGATTGAACTAAATTTAATTTAATCAATTAATTTATTTTTTCAATGCGGAGAAAGGAAAAAATTGTAATAAACCTTTTTTTTTTTTTGCTCTAGTTGTAGTAAAAAATATATTTATGTAGTGATTATTATTGATCGATTAATAATAAAAAATTTATCGTTATATATAAAGTGTTTGAATTTACTTGCATGGTAATCCAATTGTCCACCGTATCAATGCATTTTGAATAGATGTACAATTAAATTAATATATTGAACGTTTATATTGTTAAATTATTGTGTTTGAATATTGTATTGTAAAATTCATGTATTTACTATTTTCTTTTCTTATTGTTTTATTTATTTTATTGAATTATTATATATTTAGTTATTATTATAGTTTTTATAATTGTATTAAAATAATGCGAACCGGTAAACTTGACGTGATGATGGTAACGCCACCCCACTTATGAAACCTGCCAACAGCTGCCGAGAGTGGACGGACAGTCGACACGATCCCACCGGTGCTCGTGGCAAGAGTGAAATGAGTGAAATGAGTAAATTAACTGTTAGGGTATTGTGTTTCTCTGTAGTAAAAATATGGGGAGCTACACTCGCATGAACTATGAAGAATATGGCGCGTGATTATGTTGGATGTTTAACCGTGTGAGGCGCTTGCAGTCATCAAGCAACAGTGTCCAATTATCAGAGTGGATTCAAATTTTTACCGCGTTATTTCATTTTGCAGAGAATTAAGTGTGAACAATTGGTATACAATTTTCAATATAACATTTTTAAATGAAGGATAATAATTAAGGTTTGAATTATAGGTGAATTATCGTTGGCTGAGAACCGAATATTTTCAGAACAATGTAGTAGAATTTTGTACTATTATTTTGTCCTGTATAATCTTTAATTTATTGTTGTTATTCATTTTTTTTTTTTTTTTCCAGTATAATTGTTCATTTGATAAAAAAGAAATAGTTGGGTAAGACATTTTAAGCATCGTATTTATTTTGAGAAGACATTTGAATTTCTAAAATTAAAAATGGAATATCATAGAATTATTTTTGCATCATTAATGATTTTTGATTTTATATTTTTTCTTTCAGTATTTGTACTCAGATAAAATATAAATATTTCAACATTGAGCGAAGCCACAATTTGCAATTGAATGGAAAATAAAATTCATTCTTATTTCAAGTATTGAAACAGTCTCGGTATAAAAAATACTTTTTTAAATTTTTTTAATGGTCAGTTCCTCTAGTTTAGTCGTTACTCACCATAGTGATATAATAATGCCATTGTCAATCTGTCATGTCTCACACGATTCTCGAAATTTACTTTCTCATAAATATCAAATCATCCCAGTATTTGCAACATAATCTGAAATATTTGTAATCAAATGAAAAAGTTTCTATAATTCAAATACTATTTCTGTGATAAAAAAAAATAAAAAAAAAAAATTTTATATCTCACTCAATTATGAATGGAAATTTCGTCTAAGATTAAAATATTCTCAATACAAATATCATTCTGTAATAATTATGATGCATAAATAATATCTGTATTCTTAATTTCTGATGAAAAAAAAAAGAACTACCAAACTAACGAATACATTAGAGCTGAATTAAGGCAAAGTAATGCAATAATATTTTATTTTTATTATATACATATACTTTCTCCTTAGATGGAGAAAGGATACAAATAATTTAACTCTTCATCAAAAAATACTATGTTCAAGGAAACAATTATTTTTCATTCTCAAAAAACACTCTCTCCACCACTTCACTATCAATACATTCCTCAAACGAATTATATAAATCCTTTGCTTTGAAAATAATATTACAAAGAGATATCATATGTTATGAACATGAGAATTACTATAATTCATTCATAATTATTATTTATACTCTATATTTATTTCAAACAAATGTCTATTAATCCTAATCGTCAGACAAACATTGTAACACTTCATTTGCTTGATTCTCAAACGTCAAGCCACACTGTATACAGTTACCATTTGTCTACCTCTAATTCTTCGCACATTACACACGTGGTATGCATTGGAAGTTGCGCATGTGTCGGCATTTTTCTGATGAAACATACGAGCCCAATTGCATTTCAAATTGTATATGCTAATACTGGTGCACTTTATCAACCATTTTATAGTCCAGAACAATTGAGGTTACTTACTTCTATATACTCATGGTAAATTTGAATAAATTCATTTCAACACTATGATTAATTTTATAGAACAACTTATTCCAACTTCACCTTTAATATTAAAGAAAACTATTGAATGATTATGTTCAAATTCACTTACATGGTAATCCAATTGTCAAACGGTATCTCTATTCGTCCGTATTTTTTTTTTTTCCATTCGATATTTGTACTAATTTTTATTATTATAGATATAAAAATAAAAAGTGACCCGGTAAATTTGATTTAGAGTCTATTGCTCGTCACTTTATAAGTGAAACCTGACAATAGCCGTTGAATTCACGACAGTCGACACGATATCACTGATGTCTGTGGCAAGAGTGAGCAAGAGTGAATTCATAACGTGAATGAATCCTAGCTGAGGTGATTAATGTGAGGACTCGAGGACATTCGTATGTACTACAAATATAGAATGATGCGTGTAAGAGCCTATTTATTTATTTGAGTTGTCAGGGGAGGCGCTTAGACAAACGATATGCATCAATAATCGCCTGAAGCAATTTCGAACATTTTTCCCGCAGTATTTTCATTTGCAGAGGGGATAGAAGATAAGAGTTGATCTGAGAAATTGTTTATTCGAGATTGTTTGAATTGAAATAATTATTGAGGACACAAAAAGCGTGTAATTTTGTTGAGAAACTTTTGCAAAAATGTTATTGTGAAATAAATGAACAAATCATATTATTTGATTATTAATTGGAAGAAAATTAAATACACCACGTATGATTATAGCGACTGAATTTGTCATTCAAAAATACCATTACGATTTAATTTTCTTGAATACAAGATAAACTATTCAGTTAAAAAATGAATAACAATAATTATTTCTTCTTAATTTTGGTTCACATCGATATAAATGATTTAATTTGGTCTTTAACGAATTTTCATATAGTTTTTCCGACATTCACAAAATCTGAAGTCCTAAAATCTTGAAAACAAGATTTCGAGTATTTTAAAACTTCAAGAACTTTTTTCTTGGATAGGTTATTTCACAATCAATAGATTTAATTTGTCTAAAACTAATTGTCCGTATCATTCCAAACTCTATCAATAATTCTAGCAAACATAATTTCAAATTCCGAAGAAATGAGAAAGAAATAAAAAATAAATAATGACAGCGAAAAATCAGGTAATTGAACAAAAAAATCAAAAGTTTTGATGTTTTAAATCTCTCTGATTTCTCTTTTTTTTTTTATTTCCTCCAATCATCGTGTCACAATTAAGTATACACGTGTAGAAAAAAAAAATCACGATCAAAATCATGAATTCTAATCATCACTGATAAATTCTCTGCGATGTCAGTCAAGGATAAATATCATACACAATTATCAACAGAAATATTTCCAAATCCACTTATAACTGTGCTGATGATGAACACAAGTACAAGTACTGAGATTATTCAATTCGATAATTTTATCGAAATATGGAAAAAAATTTCTTCAACAATTTTTTTACTAATCAAAATAGAAAAAAAAAAATAATAAACGCCTCCTTAATGTGTGAACACACATGTATCACGTGTATTGGTATCATTAACGTTGATGAACTGTAAATACAAAAGCGTACGTCTATAGTAACATTAGATCGAGATTAAATATCATGGAATTTTCAGTGTCTTATATGAAAAAAATTGGAAACTTTATCTACAATTGTCATTATGACTATAATACTTTGAAAATGAATAGAAACATTATTATATGAAACGTATATATGCCTTATGTGTACGATTCTATATTAATCTAACGCACATTCGTTGCTTTTAAAATACTCTGACCTAATCTAATCATTGTTATTTGTAAATTGTTGACTCACTGTTCAATATTTAATAACAATTGTATAAATATTTAACAAAAGATATCATTGAGCGATCTTTTTTTTTTCATCGCTGAAATAATTTTAACCACTTACTTTAATTCCCGTCGGTTATTCATGTTCATTGAGGGACATATTCTATCCTATGTATATGTATACACTACACATATTTATCCATCAATTATAAAATATATTAGATCCGTCGAAAAATGATTTGATAAATGCCGCCGGCGTCGCTCAATCAGACGTTTATATCTAACGTGTACACTCACTGGATATATTCATAAATGTTTGTGTATACATGAAGAGATATACATAATATTATTAATATACTTTTAGATCTAGCGACTACCTCAATACCAATGTATGTGGTATACGACGGATTGTCAAATTGAATAAGTGCTAAAGCGACGCTAAATGAGTCAAAGAATGCTTTTCATTGTCGACCATAAACCAATCGGTCATCTATAGAGTAATATTCAATTTTCCCCTTTGGAAAATCCCACGACAATTTAATTCTCATTTATACTTTGTCGTCTTAGTCTGGCATCAGTCAGATATAGATTTTTGTTTAATTCCAACGCATCGCGTGATGATACGTTGACATTATTATTGGAAATGGTTTTATTTCTCTCGGAATTGAAATTGAAAACCTATGCATACGTTAATCAAGATGTCAGTTATAAAAAAGTTAATATGAATTTTACGAATATCTCATATGCATTATCTCTAGATAGACGTGAAATTAATATAGTACTTGATATAACTTTTACTGTATTCTATATCAAACATTTTTCGACGCATAAAAAGAAATCTATTTAAGGGATGCACTCAAATGTCATCTCTGTAGCTATATAAAATCATATAAAAATTACAGGGAATTTATTTTCGTGCAGAAGATCGTATGTTCGAACTTTGTGCCCTGTCAACACTGTGGAAAAAAGTGTTATTGATCCAAGACTATTTTTGCCATTTCGTTCCAGATTAGAATAATCTCGATTTTAATTCTTGTTCGAATTAATCATGGTACATTAGAATATCTCCACTGTGATGAACCAAAATTTTTCCTCCCGATTGAGGAAAATGATATTCAATAACGTATAATTATTTGTGTAACCCAAAAGCGTGTCTGATCTTTTTAGTTATCTGACTATTCAGGAATCATCAGACATGGCAGAATTTCATTGATTTCATCTTGCAGTTCAACGTTTCTTTTCGCCCTAAAAGAAAGAAAAAACACGAAAAAAAATTAAATTTTCGTGAACATATTATATAAGGACAAAAGATACTTAGCCAGGTCGAACAAAATTCCTTCGAGAGAAATAAAATAACTCAAGGTGGCAAACGTTTTGTGTTCTCTTCAACGCTATATCTTCGTCACACTGTCTTACACTGTAATACACTTGACAAACTTTTGAATCTACGTTTTGTCATTCAACTATTGAATCCATTTCCCATTAACATCCCCAGCGCATTTGCTGATTTATTTCGCGACAATATTCATAGCAGCAGAAGAAAAAAGGATAACAAACAATATTATCTCTGAAACAGATGAATGTAAAAACCTTCATCATATATATAAATTTTAATTATCAGTATTAAAACAATGTCAATTTTATTTCGACATTTTTAGGTTATGCAATCAATTCCATTGCGGAATAGTTTGCACAACAAATAAATTATGAGAGTACACAAAAGGTAAATAATAGTGGAGAAAATAGAAATAATAATCATATAGTCATGGCGGTAGTACCACCACTATCTCCATCATCATCGGAAAAATCTGTGAAGCGTAACATGCACAAAGAACAATATTTATTCCTGTTGGAATTTTTTGTTCACTCCATTACTGGCGAACGCTTGGCGAAATTAAATCAAATGTTTTCTGTACCAACGTGCGTTTATTTGCGTTTTTTGAATCTCGATGACAATGATGCTGTAGAAATAACACCAGTTGATCCAACATTTCCGCCATTATCAGGGGAAGTGTCGCGAAACAATACAGAAAATTTTTATTCAGGACGTTCCGTACTATTTGCCATACCACATCGTATTGTCATAGATAAAAATGCTGAATTGAAGATAAATATTGAAGTTTATAAAAAAATGCCAGATGAAATTCGACCGGATGTGATGGTGGGCGCTGGTTTATTGGATATGACACAAGAATTTGCTGCATTAAGAAAAGAGATGTTTAATTGTTGGCACAGAGATGTACCACCACCAAAATGTTTTGAAGGCCCAGTACATCTATTTTATCAAAATAATTTAGCAGCAGTCGCTTCAATATTCGCAAGAATATCCGGATTTGGACAGTCAATAGTCACGGAATTTGAAGCACCATCCGATCGATTGCAATCATCAAGTTTTGTATTTAAAGGCGATGAGAGGGACAATAAAACAGTGGCATATAAATGTAAAATTGTGAGTCAAAGTTGTATGGAAGTGTGTGAAGATTCGTTGGTGACAAAGAATCAATCAATAAAACCGTCTATGTCACCGAATTATTTGCCCAGCAATGAAATTAATTCCAATGCCAAAATGATTGTTCGAAATGATCAAGGTGATCATAAAATATTTGATAATACTGCAAATGTTGAAATGATTGAGAATGTCAGAAAAAATCGTGGTGAATTCAATAAACCCTGTGGCAGTCCCGTTGTATTGAAAGTATCAGGACTATTGTTGGATGAGAATGGTAACATGAGAACACCTACGGTTACCGTGGGTGGTGAAAGTGAATCAGCTGACGATCATGATATTTTTGTTTTGAGAATTGGAAAAAAAGGTATTGTTGGTGAGGGCGAAAAATCAGATATTCAGCTCGAAATGAGAACACCAAAAGGACCAATAAAACGTCCACCAATTCGTTATGAAACGCGTGAAATTCAGACAGATATTGAAGTAGTATCTGACATCACTGTAAATGAAATGAAATCGAATGGAAAAGGAAAAAAAAAGAAGAAAGAAAAAAATAAGAAGAAGAAGAAGAAGAAAAAGAAAAAATAATTCATTTCTATGTTCCCACATTAATATTGAATAAATTATTTTTCTCTGAAAATTATTGATTTCCAATTATAAAAAAAAAGTCAGACAGTCGTTTATTTCATCTGCGAAAAAAGTTGAATAACAATTTATAAAGAAGATACAATGTTAATTTATTTTTAGGTTGGTGCAAAAAATTATGATGTGAAATATGGCGCAACAAAAAAATATAAAAAAAGTATTGAGAGACATTTCGTGGGATTAATAAATAAAGCAATGGACAAAGGCGGAAATATGGCTGAGGGGGAACAGCAACTTTTTCTAATAGAATTCTTGGTTGATCGGGTCAATGTTCCATCAGTGCGAGCAATGCAAGAGAAGATTCTACCATCTACAACTTGTGTATCATTTCAAGTATCTAATCTTCCATATTTATGTCGCACTCATCGGATATTTATTCATGCAGAAATTTTTACATTCATTTTTAAGTCGTGAATTTTGTATTTTTCAATTGGTTGTTTTTTTTTTTTCTTCGTTTTTATTGTACTGGTGGATTATATTGACACTGCAACGAATTTCCTACTCGACTGCAAATAAGTATATTCAAATCAAGGATGATTGTGTGCTTGTACATATTTTTTTTAATCGGAATTATTATTTTTTTCTGCTTCCAGATTTACTATTAAGTCAACAATAAAACGTTTTCATTCTATCAATCACCTTATTGAATAATCTAACAGTTAAATCAGATATTACATGTCTCATAATAATATTCCAGAAAGTCGAAATTAAATGAATATTCGTCTCCATCTAAATCTTACAATCAGCACTTCACTTAGCAATAGAATTTATTTGAACTTTGAATTTTGGAAGAACTATCTGTTTATATTCGACGTATGAGAATACTTTTTTAATCAAGCATACTTTGTTTATCAATTCATCGTCATTTAATCAATTCTCGTCACAATGTCCATGTAATAATCCATCTCTAATAAATACAATAATTGTAATTTGAAATCTGAAAGTTTCTCCGTGATAAAACAAATAAATCGGTATAGAGGCAATCAATTATAAAATATTAAAATGATAAAAAAAATTATATTTTTTATTTTACAGATATTAAATTTACCACCAATAAATATTCATCAAAGTGATCCATTCGCTGATTGTGCATGTCCTCCTATTAGTGATAATGCTACGGCCACTCCTCCTACTGCTATCAATCCACAAATCTTCAAAAAAGGAAAATCTTGTCTCTTCGCATTACCCGCAATTGTTCTGGAAAAACCTCTATTCACATTCCCAGTAACAATGTCTGTCTACAAAAATCTACCACCCGATGTATTACCCGATGTCATGCTCATAGGCAGTCATCAAATTGAATTGAAGGATCTCATAAATTCATTAATAAAGGATTATGTTTTCATTGGCGGCAATCCATCCAAAAATATTAAAAACACATTCAAGTATTTCAAATCTTACAAATTCAATTGCAATCTTCTATTTCAATTTCCAAGTTCTATCAACTGAATTAATAAATTTTATTTATTCCAGAATTAAAACTGCAACTGGACAACCAATTGGAAGTGTTACAGTATTTCTTCGAGTATCATGTTTCGGGAAAAAAATTGTTACACAATTTCAAATTCCACATAATCAAAAGCCATATTTATTCAAAGGCGCGGAAAATGGTCCAACATTTCAATGTAATAAAATTGCTGACAACGGCAAATGTGTAACTGACGGAGTCACAACACAAGACAGTAATTCGTCATCGCGTGGCCTTAAACCACCTTCACTTGGAGGTGTACAGAATTTAAAAAATGCAGCGGAAAAAATGCATATGTATCCAAATTCGTTAGCAACGTCTGATAAGAGATGTGAATATGTATTTGGAGAATCTCCAATTAATTTAAGAAAGTGTGGATGTCATAGAACACAAGTGTAAATTTATGAGACCAATGTATTCAACATTTAGCAATTGCCCTATTCATTTACGAAGTGAATCCAATATATATATGAATGAGTGAATCATTCAGGTATATAAATAAAAATAATGCGCCGGCGCCAGATGACAATCACCCTACCAATTTACAATTGGACATCAACACGACATATTGTTCATACATTGAAAGAGTATATGGTCTTGTGTGTATTGTGTATATGCGAGTAGGGTTGTGAAAGACCAATATTATCGGGCTTGCGCACATTGACAGTCTGAATACTACAACCCCATCGTTACTCAATGTATATCAGTAGCGATAGTGACGTACACAATTCATCTTCCGTTCATTCACGGAGGTAAATTCGAAATGGCCTAATCTTACACAGTGGCCTAACGAATTTTGAATGTGTAGTGTGAATAAATGGGAAATGGATAATGAACATTTTATTATGAAAGTTATAGTGAAAATTTTTAAGTTTTTTGAATAAACTGATTTTATAAGGAGGGGAAAAAAAAAAGATGAATGATTCGCCGCAAAATTCGGAGGCTGTGGCTGGTCGACGATCTGGAGCAACGATTGTAGAGAATAATGACGAGGATGATTGGAGTGCCATCGTTGAATGTGTATTTATCTTTTAATTACAATTTTTCTAATAATTCAATAATTTAATGATAGAATTTGATATTAGAGGGAGTATTCTCATGTTTTGTGTGATAATTGATTTTTTTTTTGTGCATTTCTTTCTTTTATAATTTTCTTGAGAATGTGAAATAGTTTGTCGCAATGTTAGAACAATGCGGGAGTTATTGAGGTTTATTTGTCAATCGTGACAATTATGATAAATCGTTGTTGAAAATTTATCGCGTTGGTGATGATGATATTGTGAAAACTAAGCGACTGAATGGAGTTTCAATAAAAGAAGTTTGATTCGTATATCAATTTGTTATAGTAGATACTAATCACCAAACCATTCATATGAAATTTTAATTTTTTTTATTTTATGTAATTGAAAAAAAAGTTTGTGAAACCTCAAACATCTTTTATCGGCTCCATATGTTTTTTTACTTCGGATTTTTGGATAAGAAGAGTTTCGATGTTTATTACAGAGATAACCTTCCTAATTATTGATGATTTTTTTTCATCTTATTTCTCACCAATACACATGGATGAATCAATTTTAATTATGACGATGCGAACTTTAGAATCGGTCGTTAACTCTGTGGGGTATAATTTGGACTAAAGAAAAAAAAAGAAATTCTTACAAGAAAAAGTGGTTTTATCACAAAATTCCAATCGTTTATTTAATAATCCACACAACTTCGAGATAAAACCATTTTGTCTTTCGCAACAATTTTTATTTCTTGAGCAAAAATATACCATACAAAGTTAAATTCTTTTCCATTGTGACAGTTGGCTACAGGCTTGAATGGGCTGATAATTATTTCATCGCAAATGAAAAATGGCCCAACGTATACAATGTCATAATTTCATATTTGCAGTAAACGGCTGCATTTCTACGAATATCACGAGTATAAAACCACTGAGTATTTTCACCCAGAGAATTTAATCTCGAATATCTGCAAATACCACTCAGACATATCATGAGACATTCTAATCGTATAATCAAATGAGATAATTTATTTTTTCTCCATTCCTCATTCACGTCATACACGTGTCCACGTGTATCGTGAAGTGATAGAAGAGAAGAATGCATACGCATCATACACGTCAGCATCTATCATCTTATTTATTCATACATTTCTTTATTTATTTTTCGGCAGACCGTATTGGAAAGATCACCGTCAGATCGTGTGACACGCGCAGACGAGGATCGACGCCGACGAACAATTATAGTTGAGAAAAAGAATGGCACATATGGTTTCACATTACAGGTAAACACACATATTTATTGTTCATAGTTATCTTTTTCTATGCGACCGCGATGGCCATGTATTTTATATATATTATTATTATTGCATCATAAATAGCTGAAAAAAAAACAAATAAAATGCTACGTAAATATTTATCTTTATAGAGCTATGGAATTCACTACAAGAGAGAGCAAGAAATTGAGATGGTGACGTACGTAGATTATGTCGAATATGATGGGCCAGCATTCAAAGCTGGTATGCGTGAGGGTGATGTAATTTTGTCAATCAATGGATATGAAATGGATCGAGCTGACCATAAAACACTTGTTAATTTCATCAAAAATTGCGATTCACGAATGCGAATGGTTGTATCATTTGAGGATTGCGTGCGCAAAGTAGAGCTGCATATGCGTTACATTGAATTGCAACGAGCCCTACAGTCACGTTTGGCAGAATTGGAACGGCTTTGTGAACGAGAACGATCGATATTAATGGGCAGATGGAAAACCCATTCACTACCGGCAAGAAAAAAAGCACCGAACTGCGGTAGCGCTGATGATAGCGATGGTAATACAGCGTCAGCAACATTCAATACATCCGCAGTTCTTCAATGTTGTCGACCAGCAACTTCCACAGAGCATCTTCTATTATACAGTGTTGTAAGCTTACTCCATATATTTTTGTTTACTCATCACTATTTTTATTACACACCAAGTATTTCTGCGTTTGTTATTATTTTATCATTGTCAAACATATTTTGAAACAAAGCTAATTGCCTTCATTATCCAAAAATTTAATCTTATCATTTCAGTATGCCGATGGTCGTCCGTGCCTTATTCCACGAAATGCCGCATGCTTAGTAGCTGTTGGCCCACCACGATCACGCAGTGATCATCATCATTTTCTCTCCAAGAATTCCAATGATTCTATAAATATAACAGCACGTCGCAGTTATCATCAAACAGCGAATGGAATGCCACCATCAACGCCTGCAAAAACGCCAAAGGCAACCAATATGAAATCCACCGCGGGACAACAGCAAATATGTTCATCAAATAGTGATAACACGACAATATTACATCCAACATCACACAATAGTTTGTGTGTGGCATGTATATCTAGCGCTAATAATCAACGACAGAGAGAAACCACTGAGGGTGCGAGTTTGGATGTTTATGATTTGGCAAGTCCATGCTGTGATCCTAATTGTGTGCCAAGCAGAAGACGTCGTGAAAAACAGCGGCGAGCACGCAGTGAACAAATGCAACAGCAGCAGCAGCAGCAGCAGCAGCAGCAGCAACAACAACAACAACAACAACAACAACAACAGCAGCAGCAGCACCAGCAGCAACAAAAACAACAGCAGCAGCAGCAGTGTTCCCATGCGTCTGGCCACAGTCTTCATTCAATAACAAGCAGCGACATATCGACAGCTGAGGTTGCCTCATGCTCGACGTCTCTGAGTACAGACACACTTTATTGGGATCCAAATATTCAACATAGACCCCCCGTGTGTATTCAATACTCGAAACCAAAATCATGGGATAATTTAACTACAAAAGCATTTGGTGGCTATGGATTTGGATATGGCTATCTTGATACTGGTGCAGCAAAGACGCATAGCGCTGAGCGACCTAGTAAAGGGTCTCACGCTCGTGCTAAGACACCAACCTCATCATCATCGTCATCAGCCATTACTAATCAACGTAGATCAGCAACAAGTGGCTACTCAACAAATCCAACGAATCCTACCGCTCGACATTTTCAACCGACTAAATCTACAGAAAGTTTATTAATTCAGAGCCCGTATCAAACTGAATTAGATTCAAGTCACAGCTGCGAATGCCTCGATAAACCTGAGTCTAGAATTGTAACGACACAAGTTGATAAACATAATAAAAGACATGAGCAAGAAGGTGGTTATTCTAGTCATCATCATCATCATCATCATCATCAGCTTCATCATCATCATCGTTATCATAATAATCAGGGTAGAAATCGCCGAAGTAGTCACTCTGATGCTAAATTACGAGCTACTAATAGCTCAGAAGTCACTCGTCTGTGAAGCTTTTTACATATTCATTGTGTATTTATTTATTAATAAATTAGACGTCTGAATATATGGATCTATATATAGTACGATATTACTTTTCTTAATTGGTTTTAATCATATGAATTTCGAGGGATTAAGTTCGTGAGATTCGTAGTACATTTCTTTTTAAGTTACTCGTGAAACTTGCAGTATTTTTTGGAACAAGCATTCTAGTGGATTTGATTAAGTTGTTAATCATAAATCTGTTGGAGATATTGGACAGTCATTAATAGTGATTAATAAATTATATTTCGACTTTCAATCTGTTGTTACATATAATGAACGACAGGAAGGTTGATTAGCTGAGTCATAGAAGTTCTTTTGGATTATCTGTGCTACAAATTTCTATAGCGGGAAATTGATCGATCATACGGATCCAGACCTTGTCTCCCGCCATCCATACATATTTGTATTTATGTCTTGGTTCGATCAAGGATAATTTCAGAAGTTTTGTTTCCCAATCTTGGATATAACTTTATACATAGATATGAGATTGGGCACAAAAGCTTGGTCAGTTTGTGAGGCCATAATTTTTTTAATGTTTTTTCAACCCATTCAAGAGAGTGTACCGCATATTCTGCGAAGACAACTGTACTAATATTTTAGGTGGTTTCCTGCTTGGGGTATATCGGAATCTCTTCGATCCAGGTTTAATCCGATCGCTTCTTTCTACACGAGATATATGTTCTAACAGTTCTTACATCCCAAACTAAGTTGCAAATCTCCATATTAGTCCTCATAAATCTACATTCTCACAGGAAGATGTACCCAAGATTATGAGTTTACAAGGATCATAAATTTTAGATTCATCCGGTTTTTCTTACTCGTATGCTCATTCATCGAGCAGAGCATTGACTTGGGTATTTAGGGAATGAAGGTGGACAAGATTACTATGTATGACTTGGTGAGAAGATTCAATATTTGCAATGCTGGCATTAATAGGTGATCGGATATTTGCAATGTTGCTATTGCGCTCCTTAAGTGCCAAGCCCACCGTTTTGTTTTAAGCACAATCTGATCCAATACCAGATTTTTTACTTGCTTCAGAAGCAAGTCTGGTTGGTCCACGACAACAGAAAACTTGGACCGCCACATATTCGATATGTCTTCAGGCATTTAAGAAATAATTGAGATGGTTTCATTACTGTACCTACGATATTGATGGAAAAAAGTTTGACAATAATTTAGATTTTGTGAATAGCTCATGAAATTAATGTCACACGTATATATGGCGTAAGTATGAACATTCACTGTATACATTCATTCTTACCTTCAATAAACGGCTGTAACCTATCATCGTATGTGTCTCTTGAAAGACCTGTAACATATGCATGTATATACGGACACAAACGTTTTTTTGGAAGCGATCGTCAATCTTTTCATCTATATATATATATATATTCGTGTGAACATACATATATGTATACTCATGTCTGAATATATTTGTAGGTTACATGTTTGCCGACTAGCACAACGAATGGCCATCTACAATAAATATTGTATATTATATAGTTCGTGGCAGAATTACAATTTTCGGAGCAGCCAACATTGCGTTTGTGAAGAATTGCTTGAACGTTTTTCTATATACACGAAATTCTTGTGTGAAAATATAAATAATTCTGTTTAAACCATTGATTGGTTAGCAAGTTAAGAAGATAACAATTTTTTTCACTTAAAACAACAAATAAATACATAACCAACATGTCAGATTGGGATACTGTACCGATAACTCTACGAAAACGTGTCCCCAAGGGTTCTGCAATGAAATCAGAGCAGGTTCACAATTCATTACCATACATGAGATTTCCAATTGGATTCTTGTCAATTAATTGACAGACAATTATTCTTAATTTTGTCTTTAATTTTGTTTAGGCTATTAACACCGCACGTAGGCAGGGTGTAGAGGTTGATACTCAAGTTAAATGTAAGTATATGATGCAATCATTATTGTGATAATATAAACATTATTGTGGAGAAACAATAAATCTGTTTTGCTATCACCACATGCAATTTTGTCGTTTTGTTTCAATTTGCTGCAGGGGGAGGTGGATCTAATAAACAACACGTTACTACGAAGAATACAGCTAAATTGGATCGTGAAACTGAGGAGCTAAAACATGAAACTATGCCATTAGATCTTGGCAAACTTATTCAACAGGGACGACAAAATAAGGGCTTGTCACAGAAGGATCTTGCTACGGTAAATTTATATTTGTCATTTAATAAATTCATGTTACTGTATTATTAACTTTTATTTTTAATTACGTAAATATGATATTACAAACTTCATAGAAAGTCAATGAGAAAACACAAGTCATTAATGACTACGAGGCTGGACGTGGAATTCCTAATCAATTGGTGATTGGTAAAATTGAAAAAATTCTTGGCATGAAACTTCGTGGTAAGGATCGTGGTAAACCCCTAGTTCCCCTGGGTGCTAAGAAATAAAACTCGGGGGTTGGGGGAGGGATATAATACAATGAATATCTGTCTTCATGTATGGTTCTAAGTGAAAAAAAAAAAAAAAAAAAAGAATGAATAAAGAAGAATAAAATTAAGAGAAATAATATTTAAAAAAAAAAGAAAAAAAGAAAAATACAAACGGTAGAACTGTTAACAACTCAATGAATATATACATAGAATTAGGTCCCTCGTGTTTATTCATTTTGCGTTTATTTTGATAGAATTTATTATGTAAGTGGATTTTAATATTGTAATTACGTTTTTCCTTTTTCAATTGAGAGAAGTGCTGCGTACACGATCATGAAATATACACCCAACACAATATTTTTTATGAGCTTTATGTATACAATTACACTTTATTAATAAACACATCATGTTATTCACATGAAAATGATGGCTGAGGGTCTTAATAATATTTGTTATTGATTTTCAGTCATACAATATTGAATGCTTTGATTGAATATAATTTGTGGCTGTAATGAATTGCCAAGAATAAATCCTTAAGGCAATTTTTACTTTTTCTCTTTCTCTTTTGTTGTTCAATGAACTATAAAACGTATAATAACAGTCAATATAATATAAGTCTCTTACCTATTTACATATTATTTTGCAATTGAAATGTAGAAAACTGTAAGTGTATGTATATAAAATAAAAAACAGTGATTAAACACTTTATTGTACAAGATGACTTTATTGTTGTATATTTCGAATTATTGATCAGGAATACAATAAATTCGGTGAATGAAAATTTATTTTTGTGTATTTTAAACAAACGCAATTTTCTAGTTTGTATACTATTCTTTTTTCACGTTCTTATTATTCTATCAATATTTACAGCTCATTTCTCATTCCAATTTACTCGTGTAGAATTTATTTTAAATGTTGCCTCATGTCTTTTTTCATTGCTGCATCAAATTTGAATATTTATGTTAATATTGCGCAAAACTTTGGTTAAATTAATTTGGAATAAGTGCGTAAATCGATCAGTATTATTAAAATTGTGAAATCGGCTGGCTGATTCGCGGCAACTCTTAATCAAATTAATTACAGATAGCATAATACTTATCATTGAAATGTATTATACAATTGAATATATTCATAATATATCACGAAAAATGTAGCAAAATATTAAATTAATCCGCTATCAATTATTGCTTACGTTAAAGAAGTCGTGACAGTCGCTCAAAAATTATTATAATTATTAAATTCATTACAATCATTGTAATCTCATAACAACAATTTCGTCATTGAAAAATAATTATGCATGGAATATGACACAGAGCTTTTATCTGATTCATCGAAGGCGTCCATCATCACTCAATTCAAAAAATTCTAATTAGTTTAATTGATTAGCACCGACAGTTCTGTTCTTTTTTATTATTATTATTATTATCTTTTTTTTTTCATTTTTCAACAAGGCGACATCATTCTTTCATCAATCAAAAAATCCACATCAAATTATGGCAACGTGGAAGTAAAAATTTAATAATTATTCAACAATATTTAGAATTCTAGCAAATTGCTAATTTTTTTTCTACCTTTTTCTCTTAATTTTACCAACATTCTATGAATTTTTATTTATATATTAAAATGTTGGAAAAAAAAAAAAAAAAAATTCATACTTATATATATAGTTGCGCGCAATTATACTCAATAAGTGAACGCGAACACTGCTACGAAAATATTGAATTTCAATATTTAGGAAAAAAAATAAAGAAAAAATGTAAAAAATAAAAATATCATCCAGAGTAAAAAAAAAAATGAATATCGAGAAAAATTCATAACTTAGATTCTAATCATGTACAAATGGACGAATGGTCATACTGACGTGGAACCAGCGCCTAAATGAGCAAGCATATGACAACGTTCACCAAGACGTTCTACACTTGCTTTCAAATAAGCATTTTCCACATATAAATCTTTCAAAAGTAAATCCGACTTGGACAATTTCTCCATAAATATTGAATTCATTTTTAATTGATGATGCAATGAGTTCTGCGTCTCCTTTAATACATGCTGTAAATTCGCAACCTCATTACAATGCTGTTTCCACGTATGTTCTAACATTTTTTCTGTATGCTGCTTTTGATGTTTCAAACTCATTTGTAAACTTTTTTTTTTCTGTTCTTGCGTTTGTAATTTAGCCATCAAACTCTTGATAAAATTCATATCTATTTTCGTTACTTGTCCATCCATACCGGAATATAAACGATTGCTACGAAAATTTTGTAACTCCATTATTTCCTTTATCAGACTCTCTTTTTGTTTCAAAAGTGAATTATATTCTACAGTGATATTGCCGTGAGCACGTTTCCGTGACATTCGTTGTAACTCAACTTTTTGTACCCTCGGCAGTTCATCATTCGTACAATGAGAATCAAGTTGCTGAGGACAAGAACACGAACAACCATTATTACCACTACGTGCGGTTATTTTTGATGGTATGAACAGCACTTTGTTATCAGAAATGGAATGTTCAGCTATTTTATTGAGTTTGCCAGGTTCAAAGAGCTTCTGATTCATTCCATAATGATTTATATTGTTGCTAACTGCTTGTCCACTACCGCTAATGACATTCGATAATTCATTTGGAAGAACATAATGGATTGACATTGAATTTGATTGAGATAAATTTTTTCTCGTAATCCTATTGTCTTCAATGTCTGAAACTTGAACGTAACTATCAACCTTTTCAATTTTACTGTCATCCAATTTTTTCTGTATTGATGTTAGCAGAATCTCTTTTTCTTTGATCGTCTCTGCTGTTGTTTTTTTATATTGATCATATTCTTTTTCTAAATCGGTATACTGTTGTTCCAAATTAAATTTTTCTTCAATTGGCGACAGTCGTCCGTCATTGCGGCTTTTATCACTCATACTAAATTGCTCTTCGTACTCTGCTATTTTTGCTATTAATTCACCGAGCTTCTCGTCTGATATTTTTTGTTCTTGTTCAATCAACTGACGCTCCTCCTCAAGTTTTCCAGCCCAATAATCCTCGCACTGATAATATTCCGTTCTCAATGATTCCAAATCGCTCTCTAATTTAGCACAATGTTCTTGTAATTGTTTCTTCTCATTATTATGTTTTATTTCTTGCTCTTGCAGTAGAGTATTGATTCTATCCCTATTTTTTTGAATAGTTTCTGAGTCAATACCATCCACAATGTCAGTAGAATTATTAATATTTAATGAAACATTTTTATCATCATCAGATTTTGATTGGTCTGATTGGCCACTGTCACTCCGTCTCGGTGGATAATCACGCAAACTTGACGTTTTATTTTTCGCGCTCATCTCCAAATCATCAATTATTTCGTCGCTATTACTGGATATTGATGTATTAAATCGTGATTTTTCATTTCTATTTACAACAAAATCACGCAATGATTCACTCGCACGCTCTTCGCACTCTTCCTCTTCGTTTTTAATTGAATTATCGATTTTTCCCGGAATCCTTGCTAAAATTTGCGTCTCTAATGTAAGAATAATATCAGATAAATTACGTTTCAATGCGCAGTCTGATGAACATGTGGCAGTCTTTCTATCTAAAGCAATATTTTTCAAATCGTGAATAATTAAGGCAATTGTACTGGATAAATTTGTCACTTTGTCATCAGTTATTGCAATTTTTAATTCAGGAACTTGCTTACCGAGTGGTTCATAGTCAGTTACACTATTGGATTCTTCACTGTCAGATAAACTTGCGTTGATATTAAAACTTTTTGTATTATCATGATTTGTTCGAGCCCTGAGAGATTCAACTTCAGACGTTAACTCGTCATTTTGATCTCTCAACAATGAAGACTCGGCTTGTAATTTTTTAATACGATCAACAAGCGATATAACTTGCTCATTTTCTCTTTCCTCATCGCGTTCAGCTTCATCATGTTCGGCCGCCAACATTTGTACTTGTCGCAATAATTGATTATTCGACATTTTCAATTTGGATATTTGCTCAACGAGACTCTGATTATCAATTTCAAGTGTATGATTTTCATTGAGCGCATCTGCCAATTTACTCCTAATTAATTGCTCTTCCTGCTGAACATTATGCAATTGTTCATTTAACAATTTAACAGTTACCATATGTGTTTCTCGTTCACAATTATTTTGCATTGATAATTCCTTCATTAATTCCGCATGCTTCAATTCCAATTGTTTCATCTGTTCCTGTCGTTTTTTCTCTAATTTCATATGATTTTCATCATTTTCTTGTGCGAGAATATTCGCACTCTCATTCGCTTCTGCCACGTCCGCTCTCAATTTATCTCTTTCACGCGTCAATTGATCATTTAATGTATTCATTGAACGCACTTCCTCTTGATAAAGCACTAATGCACCGCGCAAAAGATTAACATGAGTTACCGTAACCGATGAATTTTTCAATTCATGCTCGAGACTTTTCAATTCATCATTGATAACAGTCATCAATTCAGTTAAATTTATATTAACATTCGTAAATCCAAGATCACGCAGTAGAGTTGTCGCATCATTTATTCCTGCCATTTGCCATAAATTCACAACAACACGACGTTCAATAAGACTTGTGTGATCGGGTCCAAGCATAACATGATTTTTACTGCAATTTGATTCATCAACAGATCGATCGTTCCATGCTCCAACATCCAATGAACTATCCTCAATGTTTCTGTCATTTTGAAATAGCAATAGAAATTCATCGAAATTTATTTGTCCATCACAATTGACATCGAGCTTTTCAAATATTTGTTCAAGCATACGTTTAGGTATCACTGATTCATCTAGAATACTCATTACCGGACTATTTTTAATTACAACATTAATATCGTCATTTCTATGATCAATATACAATTGTTTCAATCTATGACACTCAAATGCTAGAGTCACCTCTTCACCATATTTACTTGGTGTCATAATTGATGATGAATCATCGATTACTTGACTATTATCTGGACTGTCCGGAATTTCCTGTGTATTATCCAGTAAGCTCAATAAACCATTTCGAAATTCCTCAAATGATATTGCATATTCACCACACGATTGATCTAATAGTGATCCAATCAATTCAACTCCGCGTTCCTCAAGCTGGAGCTTATCACACAATGATCTCAAACCCTTTTCATCTAGGCCCGATTTGCCTTTCTCAAGACAACTTTCATACACTGATAATAGTTGTCGCTCGTACGGATTATAACCGTGTGCCTCCATTTCATATTTTTTTTTTTTAATTGTTTATTTTTTCATCAGCATTTCACTATCATTCCACAATCACACCATGGAATTCATTTGCCGATGTTAATATTGCTAAAATGTTAAAGAAAAAAAAGAAATTCAGAAATGCGTCCACGGCATAGAAAACATCAAAGTAATAATATACATTTATGTGCGGGGGGAAAAAAAAAAGGAGGATTGACAATAAGTGAGCACTTACCTCCATGAAGAAAAAAAAAACAAGTGTAACTAACAATCGATAGGCTTTCCTTGAATGGTAATCTCATTTATCGTATTACATTGATCGTTGCAGTTTAAGTGTTTAACGATAATCAGCTGATTTTATTCAAGGCAAAAGGGATATTTTGGTATGAATTTATTGTATTCCAGCAATAGTGCATACAGTTCACACTGCACATTCCTGGAACTATTGAATGAGGTTAGGTGTATATATATATATGAATACACACACTGTATATATGTATATATTATACCAAGAAACAAATTTGTAATATATTATAGGTTAATGGTAATGCAGATTATTTTTACCGGCAGAGGATATCATCAACGAATGGTAACGTTGTGTGAGACATTAGGTACATTTATTTAACTCCTAAGTCTGTGCAACAAACTTCTTCAAATATACAAACGAGGTTACCTGAATACGATAAAACAGAGAACTATTATTACTAATAGCTGGTCACTCTGTATAGGGGAAAACAGTGCGACAATGAAGCGTGCTCATATAGAGCTTTCACCGTAATTAAGAATACCACTGGTGCTGCTATCTCTAATCTAATTCTAAACATCTCAAACAATCCATCCACACTAATCTACACACGCTGCATTCCAGACAGTGTATGCGTAAATTAATATTGTTGCCACTAGCCATTGTCACTTGTTGCTGTCAAGTGCGTGTGGCAACCCCTTTTTCTTCCATCATCATCATCATCACCATCATCATATTGAAATTATCACAGACCCATATCAAGACAAATTATATGCATTTTTAAAATGCACATATTAATCAAAAAATTTAGAAATAATTTGTGATAAACAAAGAAATAGAATTTATTACTAGATATATAGTATAATACAAATAAAATTGTATATTAATATGGCGCAAATACAATCATCAAAGGTGGATGAACTGCCTAAGAGTTTTGTTAACGCAATGCGAACATTATTTCGCATAATGGATGATGAAAATAGTGGTTTTGTAAAATATTCAGATATTGAAGAACGTTGGCAGGACGACGGTACACAAGGTTTACCACGTGGTGTATTGGAAAGTTTAAAAAAAGTTACGCCGCCCAATGGTTTATTAACATTCGATCGTTTTTGTGCTGGATTGAAAGTATGTCTTATACAAATACAAAATAATAATACTGATTTGAAGATTCGTGATAGTCAATCAACAAATAGACCACCGTCAGCGCCAACATTAATAACAGATAGTCAAAATAAAAGTCCATGGACATCACCAAATACCGCTGCCATACGTCCGAACAATGCTATTTCACAGCAGCGTACATTTAGCATGCCACAATTGCTCAGTGGACGTAAAGATTCGCCACGACAAATACCATTAGATCCAATTGACAATAGATCAATAGCTGATTCAAAAACATTGAAACAATTTGGACCACCAAAACCGCCAAGAACTGGTGCTGCTATGGAAGGTAGATCCATGAGTAATGATCGTAATTTTGATAAATCTGAGATAAGAACTGCATTACAAAATTGGCAAGTTGGTCTTATGATGAATGAAGATAAATGTATGGATAAAAAACAATTATCAAGTACTGATTATAGCGTTGATTCACGTACATTGTTGAGACAACCAAAAGTTATGGTTGTCGATGTAAATAAAACAATAATCGATGCACAAAATAATCAACTTGCGCATAAAAAAACAGTGCCACGAAGAAGAGAGCCAAGACGTCATACATTGCAGAATGGTATTGATTACAATATGGTAAAGAATATTTAACGATTAAAATTTATCAAAGTAACCAATCTGTTGTGAATGAATGAATTAATCCACTTTATAGTCAATATCTAATTGCCTGAGGTATTCTTTTGGGTTTTTTCGTTTGTAACTATATAACTTCTCACAAAATTTTGTGATCACCGGGTTAGATCATTGTTAGATATTACATTCTGGTACGATACTCGCTTTGAAGTTGAACTTTTATTCTAAAACTAATTATTAGTTTTTTCTTCATTCAAAATAATAACATAAAAGAATAAGTGTTGTAAATAGTGCTTGTTAATATATTTCAGATGAAAAGAATGAAACAGATTGAACAGGAGAGAGATATATTGCTGCAAGGTCTTGCGGCAGTTGATAAAGCGAGAGAATGGTATTTGAAGCAAATATCTACCACCCAAGAGAAAATAAAACACCTTAGCGGAATGGGTTCCCATGTGGTATGGCAATTAAATCGATATTAATTGATTGTCTTTCCTATTTTTGATCTTTAAAAAAAAATATCGTATTTTTCATAGGAACAATGGACTGAAGCACAACAGGAGCGTTTGGAACTTAAGCGTGCTCGAGTCTTAGAAGTAAATCGTCATTTGGCAGCGCTTATAACGAGTTGGGACCGAGGAGGTCTTCCATTGCACATGAATTTAGCATTTTTAAATACTATAAATCCTACGCATATGAATCAAGACATGCTTTCTCGATTGAAACAACAAAATTATCGGTTAACTGAGGTAATATGCTTTTTATATCATGTGATTAAATTGAAAAGGCGTATAATTTTTGTTACTCGCTACATTCGTGCAAATTCTAGTAATTAGGAATTGAAAATCGAAGAAACTTATAGATATATTTGTTCAAACTAACACGCCCCTGAAATTTTTATTCTTGATAGAATCATATTCAGTAATACTGGAATAGAGTATCCACTTGGTAATACACTCACAATTCAATTTATACTACGATGACATCATTTACTGCAAATTGGAAAGAAGATAATTCCATCAGGACGTTACAATACGTTGCCTATGTTATCTATTTGAATAGGTCTTTAGTTTTTCTTGGATTTATGGGAATAAAAATCGGCGCATTTGTAACAACACCATTTTACGATTAGAAGTATCAAAATTGAGCTCAACTGATTAAGTTCTTCAACCTGCTCCAAAAATAGATGTCATTATCTCCGACATTTTTGTGAATTCCATGATAAAATTCCACAGATCTATTTCAAGAGTGTACATTCTCTGAAAATATACATGTGAAAGTTTTCACATTGTTGCTCTCTTTGAATAATTCCCATACTAAGTAATAGGGATTGTGGGAACGACGTTGTGGGAAAAATTGAACAATGGACGGTTTTACATAGGGGAATCTATGCTTTATGAACATCCACACTATGCGCCTTCCTCTAACTCTCTCTCTCTCTCTCTGCTCAAAGTTCACGAAAAGATAGAAAAGTACACTTGAGATATATGGGTTTTTTTAGTAGACAGAT
The DNA here is from genome assembly GCA_958496275.1 of Zele albiditarsus. NCBI lineage: Eukaryota > Metazoa > Arthropoda > Insecta > Hymenoptera > Braconidae > Zele > Zele albiditarsus. The sequence continues at coordinate 10,040,162 of OY292412.1, read as the reverse complement.
GAATATTTATGTGTCGTCTAGATTGGTGATATATTGTAATTACAAATTGTTTTTCATCAGGAATCAAATAAGAAAAGTCACAAAATAGCTTTACTCGAGCAAGAAAAGGATTCACTTATGCGGGAACTTTACAACCGTCAAGCGGGTATGATACAATCACGAAGATCAACAATGATTCACGAGCAACACGATCAAACATTCATGTAAGATTATCCAAATGACGTTAAAAATAATTGTCAATTAATCGTGATTATCATATGTGAATTATTTTTCCAGTATTTGATGATAATAATAATAATCGAAGTGTTTGTGTAACAAATTTGTGAAGACAAAGAAAAATTCCGGCCAAAATCATATCTACAATTGTACTATGATGAAAAGAGGAATCGATAACAACGAAAAATATGGACGACTCAGTGATAAATAGAAATTTTAATACATTTTGTAAAAACATTTTTTTTCAATTACTAATTTGTTCTTATATATATATTTTCTATACAATTTGTGTATTTATTCCATGTTGAATTATATCAAAGCGAGACATTGATTAAAATTCAAGCTAAACCATATCGTTATGAAGATATCAATATACATTTATTCTTCCCTCACATCTCTATCTCGCCTGACGAGTTCAAATGCTGATAAGATCCTCTACTTCCTCTCGCCTCCACAGTATGATACTGTAACATTATAACGCAGCCCTCAGTATCGCTAATTCATTGCATATAAGATATATATCATATGAACGCAAGTTTAAAAAATATATTATTCTGTATTTAATTATTTCAATGCGTCTCATAGAATGTACACGCGCAAAGCGATAATGAACGAAGAAAAAAAAAAGTGATGGAGAGCGCACGTGCGATAATGAAGTAATATTTCCTATTTTTTACGTAGATTCGTTTGTGAGTAAGAGATTATAGATAAGGAGGGGAAAAAAAAAAACACATTGCAACTTGACCCCGAATGAATGCTGAAGACGACAAGAGAAATGCTGTATATCACTTTGATATTTGTTCTACAATAATTTTTTTTCCTCTATTTCATCACACATCGTTCGTTCAACTTATCGCAACACACACTCACATGGACATGAATTATTCTGACTGAAATATAAAAGAAAATTTTCATCTGTTACACTGTTGAAAAATTGTAAGTTTTTGTTTAATCCTCATGAGAGGTAATTATTTTAGTGGATTTGTTTATGCCAATTAATTCAGTATGATTTGTTGTTGACATTCGGAATGATACAAAATCGGCATATTAACAATACAAATACAATAATTATATTTGTAACAATAATCAATCGTGTAATTGGAAAATTTTTAGAGGCAAAATGTGAGGAAATCGTATTATAAAATTTTGGTATTTTTTTTTATTATATAAGCATAAAAGTTATATCATTCTAGTTCCATAGGGGATTTATAACGGGAGACATTGAATAATAATTGATTCATAAAATAAATTATGAAATAGCCATGAAAATTCAAAATACAAACGAAACAATTTTATTCAATGAAAAACTTATAAATAAAAATTAGCTCAGAATTCGAGGTGTGATAATGAACTTCCTTTTTCTTTGAGGCCAATTAATTCACGATTCATAATTAATACTATGAAATACTATATATTGTTGTTGAATGAAGAAATGCAGGCGAAAAAAATACTGAAACTTGAGTAATATAAATGAAGTCATAAATAAGTGCAATGGACGAGAAGAGATGAACGATTCACTCCCCCAGTGTTATATTTCACTTGCATAGTTAGGTAGATATTCAGTTGTGAACATTTGTGAATGTTATTTCTCTCTCATGATAGGCAGGAAATGAGAAAAAAGAGAGAGACAAAGAATTAACGGACGGATGAGGGCCAATGCACGACATCTGAGTCCCATTTACCCCACGCGTTCTTCTTTGCTATACCAGAATCAGAGCTAACGCAGTCTTTTTACAATCGCTGAACAGACCATATACCAGTGGGGTTTCATTTAACTCCCGCTAAGATTTCGTTATTTTTCATTATCCACGTTCTCCGTTTCATTGTGTATGTGTATATATATATACATATATATGTGTGTGTGTGCGTGCGTTAATGTTTTTTTTTTGTTCAATAAACATCTACTTCTTCCTGCAATTCATTCATAAAAATTCCAATCTGGAGTACAATTGAAAATAAATAAGTTGAACGAGTAGAGGATTTAATTTTTTTCAATAATGGGGAAAATAATTATTTTTATTGCTCTATTGTTTATCACTATAGGTATGTAATTTACAATAACAATTTATTTGATGAGTAGACAATTGGAATGAGAATAAAAAATATACATCAATGAATTAAACTTTCACTCTTTTATTTTGAGCCACGTGAAAGTTCGAATCAGCTTCAAACAGAATAATTTATTTTCATCTAAAAAATACAAATTTACAAAGCCAAAAAAATCATAATAATATTAATTAATTAAATGGTAAAATGATTGAAAATTACAAATTGATATACTTACACTCGATTATTTCTTCATATGTATGAGACAAAAGTTCAAACTCATCTTATCCACTCAATAAGTTCAATAGAAAGATATAAATATAATTGAAAATGATTCATGAAGACATGTTTTAATTGTTGTTTATATGAATAGGAATATTGACGGATGCCTGTGATATGGATCAAACTCAATACGGTTGTCGAATTTTCAACGCCCAATGCAGCTGTGGATATGGCTGCAGGTCTGAATTCAGATATGACTCGATGAAAGAGTGTAAATCGGCGTTAAGAGGTATCATCATCATTATCCAAATTTTTTATACATCATAAATAATCGATTATTTGTAATAAACGGATGATAAATCATTTCATCTGTATAGTTTTTTTTAATTATATACACATTTCGTAATTAATGAAATTGTACTATAGAACAAATGTTTTTTGTTTTTGTTGTCAGGTAGTCGATCTAATATGTGCGACAAACCGAATCCATGTTTGCATCACGGAATATGTCTTCAAATATCTCAATCGCCTGGATTTCAGTGTCGATGTGAAGGCACCAGATATCACGGACCATTATGCGACAGACGTGAGTATTTTATATTGAATAATAACCAACAGAATATGAAATTTGTTCTGTTGTTTATTTATTATTATCTTCATCTTTTTTCTTTTTATTGAACAACAAAAAAATAATAAATGATAATATAATTCGACAATTAATGTTTATTCATTTTTTTTTTTTTCAGAATGTCCTGAACCGAGCAATTTTAGCAACGATATTCCATGGGAGTGTGTGGTCATCTAAAATACACGAGGACAATATAAATAATTTATAGAAATTAATAATTATTGTACAATTACTAATTAATAAAAAAAAAAAAAGAAAAAAAAACTGATTTTAGTCCAACTTTAAATAAAACAATGGATCATCTTCATTTTCCTTTCTTCTCGTTTCATTGCAAATTGGAAATTCAACTGCTCTTTGTACAGATAATAAAAGACCGGATATTTTATGCATATATATCCAATTGTTACATATATATATATATACATAACAAGTTTTTATTTCATTACAAACGTAATGATGATGTATACTCGAACGAGAATAAATACGTATACTAATATTCCACGATCTGATAATTTTGTCTGCCTTCTTCTTAGACGGCACAATAATTCTTTCTTTCTTCTCAATATTCATTCACATATCATCATGGTATTCATAATAAAAAGTACTCATTGTTATGTTACGTTAAGTGTGTATACATATGGTCTTTTTTTTTATCTCCACCACAAATTTCATATTTTTTTATCACTGATATATTATTTTTTGGTTTTATTGCTTGCAAGGATTATTCCACCCATAAATTGTACAGGCATATTTTTTTTGTTGTTGTGGTTCGTATGTGTTTTTTGTGTATATGTGTGTCTGTATTTGTGTGTCAAAATCTAAAATGGCCGTAAAAGCCAAACACTTTTGTTTTTCCACATTTTATTTCAGTGTGTAATTAAATATTTCCACGTGGATTAATTTTTTTTTCTCTCTCATTACCTTCATATCACCCATTTTTATGTCCAATAATAACGCCACAATTACTATCACTATTTATATATATTATATATATATAATATATATATATTGATAGTGACAAACTTTGTATTGAAGAAAAAAATGCATTTGCTTATTTATTTCAAATTCGTATGTTTTAATTACTATTAATTTTTTTTCTCGTTCCTTCCCCCGCCACAAAACTGTACAATCCGCAATGCATGGAACTCAAAAATGGAATAATTTCAATTAATTACATGACCATCTCCATTTCAATTAAATGTGCCCTTCATTTCATTTACCTTATTAACACGTGTGATTTTATCAGGAACTTATAACATCATTATTAATATGTATATATATATATTTATACATACACATATATATTCATATATAATATATTATCTAGAACAAACAATTGGCCAGTTGTAACTTCATCATTATTAGTATAATTATTGTTATATTACTGTTATTTTTTTTTTATTTTCTCTTTACATGTGTTGAAGTCTCAATCAAACAAGGAGACGGGGGCAAAGACGGGGGCGAAAAAGAAGAATAGGGTATACTATGAACTGTACAATGATTTGTGAAGAGTGAAGACTTTTTCACCTCATTTATCTTCATCTTTTTCGTTACATTAATATAATCGTTTTTCGCAATAGTTGTGACGGCAGTTTCGAAATGTTTATCAATTATTATATTCTTATTTTTTTTCCTCGGATTTTTAGGTCTATCTACGTGATGAATTAATGTGTATCTCTTGTTCTCATCTTGATTTTTACACTCCATCATTACGTTTTTAATAAATATATATATAATTATAGATGAAATTGTCTATAAAGACTGTGACGCACTGCATTGTTGGTATACTCATTTCTTATTCGAAATAAAATAAAAACAATGTATGTATTTCAAAATGCAAATATTGAATAAATAAGATGGTATTGTGGCAGCGAAGGGTGAGGTAAAAGCATGTACACCAGCTAATGACAGTTGAATTTATTACACCTTTTTTTCTTTTTTACTCATTCGTTTATTTTCTTGAATTTTGCTCAACTTCATTCCAAATTCTTCAATTTCATTATCGCGCAAATATTTTTATATATGAATATAGCAAAGAATAAATTTAATTTTTATGAAATAAAATGTTTGTTTAGTTATTTTTTTCATTTTCCTTTCAATATCATAATATATTTGCGACTTTCATTTGGTATCGATGCGAATGAACAATTCTCGGATGAAAAAGAAAAAAAAAATTATCATTAGAGAGACTTATGATAAATCACCGATACGTCAATGTATATCATTCATCTTTCAATTTTCATTATTTTTCATATTTCTCATTTTTTTTTGTTTTTTTTTGTTTTTTTTTCTTCGTGGAACTATAGACAAGTATTAACTAAAAATGATATAAACAATAATGATATAATTGACAATTTGAAGGTTATGTCGCTAATGAACAATATTGAATCATTTATTAAACATGTCTCATTGAAGTGTGACGATTATCGTTTATCGATTTTGCCTTATTGAGTATTACCATTCTATTTTCCGTTATTATTATTGATTTATTTCCGTTTTTTCTTTTTTATTCGCTTCTTTCTTTATTTTTTGATTCTTCATCGCTTTTTTCCGTTTGATAATTAGTCTTAATTTGGCAAATGTGTTTTACGTTCATTTTTACAATAATAATCTCGTCATCAACGTGTTGATAGGAGGGACTGTGGACAAAGACTAAAAATAATTAATATGGATATAATTTTGTTTACGTAAGTGCCTGATAAAATGTTGATGTATCGTCGATAATGATGTCCTATATTTTTCATTTGTACCATGTATGTCTGTCTGTTTTTATGTGTGTCTATGCGGTGTATAAGTGTGAGTATATTTACTCGATAATGACACCGGGTACATGTTGTGAACGTTCTTGACTAAATCCGCGCGTGCCATCAGGTCCTTTTGGTTGTCGTACAACTGTTAATTTTGGGCCCGCGTCCTCTAATGACACAGTCCGTAATCGGCTTATCAGACGCTCAGGACGTTGTTGTGTTGATTCACCACTGAAATAGATAAGAAGTACATCAGAATTGATTTGTTAATTAATATAATTAGAATAGTGAAAACATTAGGGTGAAATTCCGAGAGTATCGAATTTACTCCCGGTGATTAGAATAATATAATTCGCCACTCGGATAAAATATCAAAGTTGATGTGTAATCATTATTTCTGATGCATATCATTGAAATGATATTTGTCAATATTAAAACTTTAATTCAAAACTCCTGAATTGCCCTCTCGCCATTGAAAAAAAAAAAAATTAAAAATTATAGTGCATACGAATGTAAATACCATATATCTATGCAATTGCACGATTGGATCTTGTTCAAATTGGAGCAATTGTGACTCATTGTAATTTCGTAACCGGAAAATATGGGACAATGGAGAATTATTATTAGCATCATCTAATGAGAATAATTACCACAATCTAGTGACGTTGCACGCTGAAGATTTGCCAGTTCGTTGATTAGTAACAAGAACAAATTCAACTTGATCACCCGGCTGAAGTGTAGCATGATCTTTGACTTCTGTCATGTGGAAAAATAATTTTTTTCCTTCATCAACTTCATATGCAAGAAAACCAAATGCACCTTTCACCGCATCAACTGTGGCTATTCTCTTTTTACGTACAGCAACTATATTACATGCATGACCTTCTGAATCAATTTGAAATTGTACAGGATCACCAATTTGTAATAACTCTCGTTTATTCATCATTCCCATTATTCCAAATTCGTATTCTGCTGCGTCTGCCTCATCGTTAGTCGTACTCAATTTGATCATACCGGCATACTCTAATTGTTCGGGATTTGTGCTACGCAAAGGACGTACAACACTACCATCAAGTACTTCGCTTACAACAGCAGCTCGTGGTATTGTTCCACGCGTGACAACACGCACAGATTCAGCAGCAATACAACCACCTGTACCACGTCCATTACCTACACCTACGGTGCACTCAATTTCAGTGCCGAGTTCCAAATTGCCGGCATCGCCATCAAACGTGCTAAAGAACGACAAAAAAATTTGTACATTATTCTTTGTTTCATGTCATGTTTTTTTTTTTTTTTTTTTTCATTTACGAATTGTTCTTCTTCTTTTACCTAAAGTGAAAAAATATTTCCTTTTCATGATTAATAGTTTCGATGAAACCAAATCCATCCTTGAGAGCGGCAATGAAACCTTGACAAGTCATTCCATTTATTTTTTCGTTACCATTTTGCATTTTTTCACCGCTTGCATTCAATAATGATATATCAACGGCCACTAATTCTTTATTTCTCTTCACTTGACAGATACTGAATTTTACCTGAAAAATACAGTTAATAGTGAAGCAGTGTTTATTTAACGTGATTTATTATGATTTGTGTGAATATTCGAATGTTGAAGTGTATATTTTTAAAAATGTGAACAAAAGTATTTAATACCTTATCATTCAATTGTGGAACATTTTTAGCATCACAGTCTTTTGTAAAGAAAATAATGCTTTTCTGTTGACCATCATCGGTGTAACCAATGAGTCCAGGATCAATTCCATTCACATCCTGAATAATTGTACCCAACAAATCACTTTCAGTTACAGTTTCAAATTGAACAGTGCCTGCTGGTAGATGCTTCAATCTAATAGCACTTTGACGAGTACTTGAAAAAAATGTTGGGGGATCCTAAATTAAAAAATTAATTTATAAATAATTGAAAAACTTGATCTGAATGAAACAAAACATTGACGAACTATCAAGTAAAACTAACTTGTATCACAGTGAATTCGATCTCATCGCCAACGCCGATTTCTCGATCATTATCGAGAACTTCATTGAAATGAAAAAATAATCTTGCATCGCGATCAACACATCGTATAAATCCAAAACCATCTTTCAGTGCTGCAATAACACCCTGCTCCCGTCTCTCCCCTGAGACAGAAAATGATTCAGGTAATAGTGATATTTCTGTAGCTCTCTTTAATTGATCTCTCGTATCGGTAGCAACGAGAAATTGCACCCAGTCTCCGTGCCTGTAATGAATAAATGAAAACAAAATGAAGAAAATAAATGAAAATATATCGTTACAATTCTACTATCAAAACGATTTGCTCTATATAACAATGAACAGTTATTCAATAATTGAAAGTTAAATATATATATAAATGTGTGTACTTTAATGTAAAATCGCCCTTTTGATCCTTATCGCCAAATGGCACTTCGACTTCAGAATAATCAGGTGCTCGATAGCGAATTCGACCTGGTAGAGGATCATTCTGATGTCTCGCAGCAGTTCCTCTCTCCAATGGCTTCAGCACCTGACCTTTCATTATTTCATTATTAACCTCTTCAAAGACAATCGATCCTGGTGGCAGTTTGGTTATATTACACGCAACTTCTTTTCCCTATTATTGGAAATGGAGTATTCAAAAATAGGTTAATGATTGATATTCAAGTGAAGATAAAAATATAAACATAAATAACATGGTATACATTCGATGTGTAAATTATTTCGGTGGTTTATATTTCTCGAATTCTCGTGCATTAAAAAAACATCGAATCAATCTGTCCATCGATAATTATAATTTAGTGAGGAAGATGTCGAGCGAAATTTGATTAAAGACGAGTAACCTTATATTGGTAGATTATTTCTATTATTTTTTATTTCTAACTCAAGTTGGTGCGCAGTCAGAGTAATTCTAATTGTACTATAAATAAGAATTCTCGGTGATTGATTTAAAAGTTGAAATTATGAATATAAAATTGATAACAAATGACTAGAGATCATATAGAAGTAAAGCTGTATCACACTTGACTCTTATATTGGTTATTGAACCATTAATTCTCAAATTTACATTCAATAATTGGTTATGAACAAATCGTATGATGAACATGTCCCATTTACTTCTATAACGAAAGTTATTTCGAAATATTCATAATATCCACTGTAGAATATTAACTTTATATTCGGTGAGTTTTATATTCTCAGTATACCGTTTTTTCCGATAAATAAATTATTGTGCTAGACCATCCAGTGGCCACATGCCCACGCATAAAAAAAAACAACTGTGAAAATCAATGTCCGAGAAATAAAAGGCAATTGATCGGAATTTTGCATACGACTAATGTTTCTAATAATGAAATTTATGTATCAATTTCCGATAATTCTGCTCAAATCAATTTTGTTCCATACCTTCCTCACGAATAATTTATCAAATAATATAATAAATGCTTACATTACGTGTCTGAATTATGAATTCGACGTCATCACCTAGCTTCAATTCTTCCTTCAATGATTTAGCCTCGCTAAAATGAAAGAATATCTCTTTAACTACGTCCGCCCGTTCAATAAATCCAAAGCTCTCTTTCATTGTACACACAACGCCACGATAACGAACTGGATGCGCTGGATTTTCAAGTCTCACATGACATGCACCCAAGTTTCCGCTGAAAAAGAGCGAACGGCGATTGGTCTTTTTGTCTTTGTTTTACATCAATGAAAAATGCATGACATATTATCGCTCAAGTTCTAACACCAAATCAGTCAAAAAAAATTCGAAAGTTTGAGGTTTTTTCAATAGAAAAAAATTACGTTTCCGTTTTTATCACGAATTGAAAATCTGAATGATATACATCACACTCTGTCCGGCAATCATATATCTTAGATCTAAGATTAATGGAGAAATAATGCATGTATGCGTGCCGTGTATATCTACATTTCTCTCCTGAGTGATCTAATCCTTTAACGTATATAAATTATTTTTGCCGTTTCAATTCATGATGAACGAATGATAAACAAAAGAAAATGACTCGTCATATATAACACCCAATGACAATATAAACGCGGATAATAATATGTGTCCTGTCAAAGATATAATCTTTGAGACAAAATTGCAATTTGTTATTTTTCAATATATTTGTAAATTAGGAAAAAAAAAAAAAAACGTGCGTTCAACGAGTCATATTATGTTTCTATACACGATCGAACTTTGAGACAATGATCTTATCCGGGTTTGGAACTCAAGCTACGATAAATTTTAATTATAATTAGAAATGTATAAAAAATAGATACCGTTGATTAGTTGCAATTTGAAATGACACTTTATCGCCGGCACGCAAAGTGACGTTTCCTTCGACATCATCTTTGGTATAGGGCAGGAAAAAACATTCACCACGATTTTCATAGCTAATACGACCCTGAGAATCACCGCTGGCTGGAAGTTCCGTTGTGACATTACCAGTCACCCGTTCCTCACTCAATACCTTAGACAAATTATTGCATTTTCTCAATTTTTTATCCATTTTCACGATCGAATATTAACGAATGGAATATTGAAATAGACTTATTAAAAAATGGAATTAAAAAAAAAAGAGAATTAAACATAAGAACAGATGAACAAGTTCCACAAAATAATTCAAGTAATTCTCACTACTTCTGGAGCTATTTTGTTGACAATGCTGGCAATTGGTTTGCCCGTTCGTCGATCGTACGTCATTTCAAATTCAACAGGATCGCCAATTTTCAAATGTTCAATAGTACCACTGAATTGACTGAAATGAAAAAATAACCTTGCTTGCCTCTCGCAACACTGAATAAATCCATAAGAATGCTGAAAAACAAAAATATTATTGTCAAAATGAAATTGTAATTTGTATTGAAACAAAAATAATAATCATTCACCGGAACTTACCAACAGCTTTTCAATAATACCGGCTTCACGTGGGCCCTGATTGTTCGATTGATCTTGATACGATGAATTGTCAGTAGTAGTAGTAGTAGTAGTAGTGGTAGTTGTTGTGGTTGAATCATTACCGTAGTTACTCTCCATTGATGATAGTGTACGATTAGAAAACCGTGTTGATCCATTGCGTGGTGAAGTGACATCGCCACTCGAATAATTACCGTATGTTAATGTTTTTTTCGTAACATCATAAACGGGTGGTAAGAACATATAATTATGATCGCCACTGTAGTTGGTGCCATTACGATCGCTATTAGTTGATTGTTGTGATCCACTTACAACACTTTTCGTTGGAATTGACATTGATTTATAATCAAGTATAGCAGGATCAGAATTCATTATTGGCGAATGAAATGTCTTCCACTGATTATGATTATTTGACATCGTATCAAACTATTATTTGATGCTGTTACTCAGCTGCACCTTCAATTGAGTGCGATTTTGAGTATCGATTGTGATTTGATGAAGTGATGTATGTTTATCGCCCGTTACTAAATTTCCCTTCGTTTCGTTATGTTGATAATTTTTTTATAGATATATATATATTTTTTTTAATATATTTTTTTATTTCTGCTCCAAGCCCCAACTACCGATATTTAACGCATTCTTCTCTTTCAGATTGTTTGTATTTTTTTATTACTTTTGTTTATTTTATTATTTTTTTTTTGTATTATTTTTTGTAGATTATTTTGTTTTTTTCTTTTTCTTCTTCGTCTTTGTCTTCGTCTTCTGCTTCTTCACGTGTGCGAGCAGGTTGCTCGTGTCCCCTGCACGCCACGCTCAATTGCGCAACTATATTTACTTATATTTAAGAATTTTTAGTCTTTTCAATTATTTAAGTGTTAACATAGATATCACAGAATGGTTCTTGGTACCTTATATCGTTCGTTATTTTATTTCATTTAGATTCTTATTTAATTATTTAATTTATTAATTTTTTTTTTTTGTTATTTTCTTCTCCTTTGTGTTTTTTTTTCTTTTTTCTCTATCGCAAATTTATTTATTTTCCCCGCTTTTTTCGTTCAAATGTCACGACATCACGAGCATGTAATGAAATGGTACCGTAAAATGGACACCTTTTGAAATGCTGCCGCAGATAAATGCAGGCTCGTATTATTCGTGTGTGACCAGATAGATAAACGTGTGTGACCAAGAGGACGAACGTATTTAAAGGTTGGACAGAGAATATTTTAGTTGATACTTCTTATTTCTTTGTCACAGTATTCTAATACGTATCTTTTAAGTGATTATATTGTTATTTTTTTCTTTCTCGTTCTCACTCTCTTCCATCAAAATCAAGCCACCAAATTGGGGTATTTTTTCTTTCTCTAAGTTTTATTTCCCAATTGCCGTGGACAACTTAATTTTCTTCAAGAGGTGAGAAAGAAGAAAAGATAAACAATTGACTTGAAACAAATCGTGGTAAAGAGTACAATTTCAGTCACAATCACGACGTTCACTTTTGTATTGACGTTTAACCATCTATTGTCGTCGCACTTGATTTAGATTCTGTTTAGTCGTGGAGGGACTCGACTATGTCGAAAAAAAAAGAAAAAAATTATATGAACAAACGATTCTCTGGCCAAGTATTTTGAAATTTTTTCAGGTTTATCAAAAACAATTTAATATTAATATTACTATTTCTTCTTTATGCTCCGCTTTGCTTCCAGCACAATTCTTTATATTTGGATACTTTTCATACGTACTTGATTGTTGATTGACTCTTTTTTATTTTTGTTTCAACAGCGATGACGATTTTACAATTCGAAAATCAATTCAGATCGTTTTGTTTTTAATCCTATTCGTTTCTATTTATTTATTTTTTTATGCTTCCTCAATGAAAACAACTGTTTAGTTTGAAATATCAGTCGTCCTTCGTAAAAGAAATGAAATCAAGACGTTAGAGATGATGAATGGATAAATGTTGGCATGAAAAAATCCTGAGATGTCTTCAATGCGTGCTGAGTGTGGTTGTGTCGTTACAATAATAGATGGATCTTTTGAATATTATGTTTGTTATTATGTTCTTTTGTTCTTTGTTATTCTTTGTTACTCTCTTTGTTCAGCTTTTCAAAATTGGAATTTACAGTAAGCGTTGGTTTCAAAAATTGTCCTAAACTAACAATTACACAAGCTGAAAAGGTAGAAAAAAATGTTTGTTGATAAATTACATATTGTTCTATCAATAATTAATTACAATAAGTAATTTATGATTACGAGCTTTGGACCAAAATGCTTGCACATTTTTTGTCAATATGGATCACTGAAGTTAGCTTTTTCTTCTAGTCTTTTTTCGTTCTTATATACTGTATCTCCATCAGATGATGAATTCTCACCAATGACCGAATTATTCTTAGCATCGAAGATGATATTCTACGCTACTCATTCATTCTGTTCTTGATATAGAAAAAAATTATGAACTCATAACACTTGACGAAACACGTTGATGAAGTTTGGAGCAATAGTAATGATTGATATTCGACATTGTATGGACCAAAAAAAAAAAAAAAAAGAAATAGGTTACACGTAATTTCCGGTAAATTTGTCTTTTGTAATAATTTTGGAGCAACAATTGCGAATGAAAATAGTGATTGAAAATGAATTATCATTAGTTAAAACTATATAAGTAATGTTGAAATTTTCATGTGAACAATATAAATGTTGACGATTATAATAAAAAGTAATGTGAATATTATGAATTTTTTTGAAGACAAATGGGAGTCAAGTGGTGGACGTCGTGTTTAGTCGGCAATTACGAGATTCTATTTTCCTTTAACAAAAGCTGTACTTTCGAAAAAGATGGCATGTCGAAACACACTAAAATACAATCAAACTTTAATCATAACCTATAAAAAACCTTATATTGCATCTGTGTGATGCATTTTACAGAATAAAACTCGTAATCGTATTGTTAAATAAACTATTACAAGACTCACCACGACACAGCACAGCACTGACGACATGCCGCCATGTTGAATGTCAACATTTAGGCTATTTGGGCGATCTCTACACGCGCGTCTTCTGCTCCCAAATTTTCGCCAGCATTTTGTATGGATAACATCATGGTGCATTTTCATATTGTGTCTGAAAGAATAAAACATGGGTCGCGAGTACACCTTCTTTAGAGTGTACTATTCGGTGGTGTATTCTACAAATCGGAAATCGGATATCGGAACATGAAAAGTAGAACAGTGGGGTGCAAGCTCAGCCAATCAATGTCGTTCTGCAAAATTTAAATTTATCATTAATGATAAATGATTAATAAAACAGAGATTATTGTGAGAATATCTTTGTGGGAAGTTTATAGTAAATAAAAAAATTGAATAAAAAAAAAAAAGTATAAAATTCTATGTTTCTGTCATGGCTTCATACAGAGCTTGGAGTTCTTTTTCTCTGTCTAGTGCAATTTCTTCCTAACTCTCTGCAGATTAATTTTGAATTCAAAGAGGATGTTCTGTTTGTTAAGGTAAAATTATTACGTACAAATTTCCTACCAAAATTGAGCAGAAATTGAACTGAACTCCAGAATGTATTTATAAAAATAATTCTGGCATTATAAATACAATGATGATATCTGCAATTTTATATCTTATACAGGATGCTTCGCATCAGCCACTCTAAATGTCAAGTACGTACACAACTAAGTAACATCCCCATTTCAACTTCTTTTGAATTACATTAATTTTTCAATTATTAACATTATCCTCGTAAGGAAATTACATTCACCCGTATTAAACAATCGCCATAAATTATCCTATTTTTCAATTTTGCGAATATCTTCATCCATGAAAAACTCGATTGAATATGGAAATCGGAAAAGGACGATGCTCCCACTCGGCAGAATATATATATTCTTTTTGAAACATTTATCGTAGTTGTATCCTCACATCTATGACCCAAATTACTTTATAATAACCTGCGAAGAATACGTACATTGTTTATTTTATTACACTTCTTTTATTTTTTAAATAATATCTTCATATATTATGTATAAAACAAACATATACAGAGAAGATAAGGAAGCAAATTTAAATTTTTCGGAATGTCGTTCATTGGTTAATATCCCACTACTCCATCTCACAAATTCCGATTGTTGATATTTGTTGATATTCCAACCCCCTTTTATAGGTTAGGTTACCTATTACCGCATCTTCACACCTTTTGGCGTCCATTATTATATCATGCTATTTACACTTTCAAATCGTATTTACCGCGACATATTAAATTTAAAAACAACAAGAGTGTTGTTGAATTGACAATTTTTTTTACGTGAATAATTTTGTTAATTTCTGTTTAATTATAATCATCAATCACTTCCGGTTATTATAGTAAATAAGTTTATAGTTCATCCCATCCAGATAATCGTGTTAAACCAGAATTAAGAAAAAATTTATAGGTTATTAATTGTTACTAATAGAACATTGTAATTATGAAATTCATAACAGATTCAGTGACACGATGTGCTGCACGATTGGGCATTCTTTCAGAAATGGAACGAATGCCTGATTTAGTATTTGAAACCCCATTGGTTATGTTACATACCAAGGTACATTAATAGATGTATTTATTATTAATTCTTTTATCATTTAGTAATACCGTCAATCGCATGATCAAATGGGACGGGCAATGTTGTTAAATCTTGAATATTCAAACGGAAATTATTGCGAAGTATTCGAAGAATCTCACCAGTCTTTGGAGGATGCGAAAATAAAAAATTTATATCGACCTGCGTAGACGTAATTGTGAATTTTTTAATTGTATTAATACTGATATGGTATTGAACACTGGAATTATATTTCTAATTCAATGGTATGATTTCTAAAAGTTTAACAAGTGAACACTGGATTCATTGTATAATTGTCTGATTTGTCGTGATGATTTGTCAATTTTATTTCTATTTAGATGTATAAGGAAAGACATTCAGAGACAAATAGTGTGATTCATAAATGTGTGTATCATATCAAATTGTATTCTGATATCACTATTAGTTGATAACAACTATTTCTAATTATTATTCAAGGAGTATGACAATGGTCATCGTAAAGTTCACAACAGAATCATATTGTGCAATACTTGTAAAATATTATAACTTCCATTGACAAATAATTACAATTTACAAGAAATTCAATGTGATTTATATTACAGAGAGGAAGCATTCCTCATTTGACCAAAGACGTTTTTCAAATGTTATCAACAGAACAACATATCTTGTCTCTTTCATTGCCATCATGCATCATGATGAAAGAAGCTATACAACAGGCCAAAATCTCTTTTGCAGAGTTTGTTAGTATGAAGGTAAATAATGTTTACAATTCACAAGAAAATCGTATTGAGATACACTTAAAATTAATTGATATTAACCCTCTTCATCCAGGAGTATCCAAACTTTCTGTCAATCCACGATCCAGCCGAGCCAATGAGTCGTGGATATCAAAAGCATGATTCCATAGCAGTATGGTCAAGGCAAGGACGACATTCAATTAATCCAGATCAATATATGGAAATTGTTGAAGCATTTAAGCCCGATATGTATGTGGCATTATGTGACGGTGACACTGATGAAGCATCGAGTGGTAAACGTATATCAAAAACTGTTGAAAGAAGTAGAGCACAATTTTTGAAATGTTATGAAAAACATAAAGCATCAGAGAGTATGAAGAATCGTGGATTAATTGGACCTATTGAAGGTGGTTATGATTTAGAGGCTCGTGAACGTTCTGTTAAATATTTAATTGATAAAAACTTGGATGGATATGTTATTGATGGATTGCACATTAATGGACCAGCAGTACAAAAAATTCATTATGAATCTATCAAAAATGTCGTGCATCATACAATTGTGCGTAAAAAAGGAGATAATTGATTTAACAATGATAGAATAAAAAAAAAATTGGTTAATAGAGTTATAGAATATAATATGAATTTCGTTTTGTAGGATTTATTGCCAATTGAAAAAATGAAAGTGTCATTGGGTTGCTGGAATCCTGCAGTTATTCTCGAATTAATCAACTCAGGAGTTGATGTTTTCGATTCGTCGTATCCATACGTTATTACGGAGTCGTGGAAAGCTCTGACTTTTATGTGCGTCACTCACGATCATTCGAATACTGAACGGCACTTAATATCCATTGATGAACAACGGTAATTAAATAATTCAACATTTTTATATACTTTTTCGAGTCTTTTCATAATTTACAGTATACGATTTTCAATTCCATTACAGATTTGTTGATGATTTTACGCCCATATGTGCGACATGTGAATGTTTAACATGTCAAAATCATTCCAAAGCGTATTTAAAGCATTTATATCACACCAAAGAATTATTAGGTTTTGTACTTTTAATGATGTAAGTGTACATTTTATTAATTGTTCATATGTATCTAGAAAAGTATTTGTAAATCTGCATAATATCGCTTTTTATTTTCTTGTAGACACAATACACATCAATATATCAAATTTTTCAAAGCAATTCGGCAGAGTCTCAAGGATGGAACATTTCCAATATTCAAGACCAAAATATGCAGCCAATTTCCAATAAGTCATTAATATTGAAACTATTCATGCATATGTAACAGATTAAGACGAAAAGTATCAGAATTTACTTGATACAAAATATATCACCATTAATTGAGCATGTACAGCAATTCTCGATACTCATACAATACATTATATTGTTGGTTTCCGTTTGAAGGGGGAATGAACCACGATGCGGTACATAATTATAAAGAGTTTGCAGCCATGCATCTATGTACATATATTGTGTGTATATAGTTAACTCTCGTTGACTCTCGCTAAAGTTGACCCATCGGGCTAACATAACCTGTAAAGGTAATCTCACCTCTCTGCGCGTTGATCCGATGCGTGCGCATCAAAATGTGGTCAACTTCACAGACGTCAACTGGTGGGGGACAGTTTAAATGCATACAGCAAACAAAATGAGTTCACTATTCGTACCTCAAGATGGCGTTAAAATGCTGTCCGCCATTTTTGTTACCGGCCTGTGCGAGGGCGAGAGACACAGAGTTGAGCGTGGCTAAAACATCACACGGGGAGAAGCCTTTTTCTCCTGAAGTTGCTCGCAATTATACTATTATAAAATGCAAGTGCAGTTTATTTATTAAATAATTAATGGTTAATCAATAAGCTGTACGATTAAATAAACTCGTGAACGTGTGAGAAGTTGTGATTTCATTCCTCATAATATTAATCAGAAAGATTGTGGGCGCAGTGCGTCTCGCAAAACGTGCCCGCGTGAAGCCATCGGACGTGTCTTTTTTTTTTCTTTTCTTTTTTTTTTTTTCATTCGCACATAATTAACCAAACCCAATCATATCGCGGTGGAAGTTTCACACGTATGTATTCGTATTGATATATTTATTAACGCATTTTTTTCTAGCATTATGTTTGTTAACTTTGTCCGTATAATTGAGATGTAATTGTAAATCATTCAATCGCCCAAACATTTTTGCTCCAAAGTGTATTCAATATTGGCGGCCATGTTTGTAATATTCCACCGGCTTGACAATTTTTTTTTCTCTTCGTCACGCACTCGCCATAGTTGTTGAATATATGGCGTTATAACTCATTTCATCACTATGAGCCTGTTGTAATTATGATAATTATGATGATAGTAATAAGGGAAAATTATGAAAATTTAACCGAAATTGTTAAACAATTTCATTTAAGATTATGATAAGTATTAAACTTGAATGTTCATCAATCAATGTTGGATTTCATTTATACTGAGTAAATGTATGATTAAAATGTAACTCTTGAATAATGTAATGACCAAAATTGAGTTAGAATCTTGTAGGGAAACTTTTTATTCATAGGTATTGTTTATTAGTAGGAACTTTAGAATCAATTGATGAATTGATACTGAATGCTTTCATATGGTCGTAAAATTCATGTATGATCGATGATATTTTAATTGAAGTCTATGTACATAGTGACAGTCAACTATTCAGTATAGTGAATTTGATATTGATTAATTAGATTTAGAAACTTCTGGATAGTGTAGTAATGATTTTGTAATGAAGTTGAAAATTGTTTTGGAATTATTTGCCGCAAGTTCATATAAATATTTTGGTTGATGACAATACATATGATAGTCGAGGTACTTTCAGCAAATTTTATAGTTTTTTATTGAAGATTATGTAAATATTGACAATTAACTATCCATACGTAGATGGGAAACAATAATAATGAAGGATGAACTGATGAAAATTCACTTAAAATGTACTAGGGGAATTTGTAACTAATTTTATCCAGTATTGAATTTAACATTGATTATTTTACATTGCAAACATGTTTTTATCTGGTACAGTAGCGTCTGGATGATATGATGACAATGCAACTAAGTGAAACAATCATTTGGAATTATCCACAACGACTTGTATAAATCGTCTTATTATTAATATTATCATTGATATGAGATTCGAAATTAAATAATTTATATGGTATGCGTTTATATTCTGAGAGTAATTTAAGATAACTTATCAGCTTTGCGTTGAAGGCTCTGCTAATCTTTACCATAGACTTTTCACTTGTGGAGAAAAAATATCATGGAAAAGAATAAAATGATGAAAATTCATATTGAATTATTTATTGAAACTTTTCATCAATTTAATTTTGTCGGTAGCAGATTTCACTCTAAATTTATTGAAACTCGCGCATTTTTCCACATTGTAGACATATTAGCATCGGCTGTATTAATATTTGATTCAGAATTTATTAAATCGATAATGTACTATTTACTCATAAGAGAAGCCTAATTATGATGAATAATGGAACAATGGGAATTTATTTAGAAAATCGCGATGAAGAAATCTTAAGAATTGGTCGATATTGAATCGAACGATGATTAACCAAGGCAATATTTTTTCACACGGTAAAAATAATCGAAACAAACTTGTTGATTTTTCTTCAAAGACGATGCAGCTCGACAATTATCTATTTATTAAGATTATCCAAAACAGTGGCGCGAAAAACGAAAGAAAATAGAAAATCAAATTCACTTAAAATTGCCCAATGGCAATTTTCGATGAATTCCATTAGTATTAAATTTAATGTTGACTAATTAATACTGAATTCTTTTACATTGTAGAAATGTCTGAATCAGATTTATTAGCTGCTGATCAAATCGACGGCCTGGATGGGCTCGAGAATGGTCAGGATGGTGATTCAATTATGCAGTCCGATGACATAAAGAGAGAATGCAATGAGTCCAATATAGACGATCCGGTATAGTTATAAATTTATTTAGGTTTACAAATAAAAAAATAGGAACGAAACATGCATATACAAAATTCAATAATATGTGACATTAAATAAATAATTAATTTGATATCATACAGGAGCTAGAAGCCATTAAAGCACGTGTCAGGGAAATGGAAGAAGAGGCAGAAAAATTGAAACAATTACAGTCAGAAGTTGATAAACAAATGAATATGGGAAGCCCACCGGGAATTAGTACGTATTCATTATCATCATATAAAAAGAACAATCATGAATGAATTCTCAATATTGCAGAATTAAATTTGAATATATCATTTTATTTATAGCTAGTCCATTGAATATGTCGATTGAAGATAAGATGGAAGTAGACAATAGATCCATATACGTAGGAAATGTAAGTGGAATAATTTTATTCAATACAATTCGTCTGTATTCACTACTATGATATATTAATTTCTTGATTTATTTTAACAAATGTGCAGGTGGACTATGGAGCGACAGCTGAAGAATTAGAGCAACATTTTCATGGATGTGGCAGCGTTAATCGAGTTACAATACTGTGTAATAAATTCGATGGACATCCAAAAGGCTTTGCATATATTGAATTTGCTGAGCGCGATTCAGTTCAAACAGCAATGGCCATGGATGAGTCAATGTTTAGAGGACGCCAAATTAAAGTTATGCCGAAGAGGACAAACAGACCGGGAATGTCAATGACTAACAGGTGATAATTCCCTATCCGCGATATTACATTTGTGATAACGCACAATTTTATGCTTTATGAATAATTTTCAAATGGTTCAAGGGGTCCCAGGGGTACACGTGGTTACAGAGGTGTTGCACGAGGAATAAGTCGTGGCAGTGCGTATTTTGGATACAGACCCATGAGGCGACCTAGGTAAAAAATTTCCTTGTTATTGCATATTTTTTTTTAACATCATTCATATTAATTTTCAATCATTCTTATCATCGTTTTTTTCTCACAAATTTCACAATTTGCATTAGAAATTAGGTTTTTTTTTTAGTTCAACACTATATGAATCTCCTTTCAGGAGTACCAGACGTGGGTACTATATGCCATACTGACGTAGTTAGAACCATCGTGATGACGTCAAAGGGATTTATATCCGAGGTATGTTATCTTTTTGATATTTAACGACAAAATCGATCTCTCGATGGTTTAATAATAATTTTTTTTTCATTTTGGTGAGACAACTTCGTATGGTCTTTGCATATATCATCAATCTTATTGATTGAAAAAGTAAATTTCCTTGTTATTCATTGTGGTTTATTCATCAATTAGGGGAATAATGTACTCCAAGAAAACTGATGTCACCGATTGAAATGAATTTTATGTAATTATTTTTTTGATAGGTCATATATGTCCAACCGGAAATTGACGAAAAGGTCATGTTCTATTTATTCATTTTTTTTTTTTCTCTTCCTTTTGCAAGTGGTGAATGGCGTGTGTAATAAGAGCGTAGGGATTAGATGAAATTTCCAGGAACTCCACGAGAATTTTCTCCCTACACAATGGTTGGATATGGAGTTGCGATAAATAAGCAGTAATTTCATCAACAAGATTATTCTGCTCTCGACAGACTGCTTGGTTCTAATATTAAGAATCGATATGAAGTCAGAGCATTATGTATTGAATCATTTTATCTTAACGTATATAAAAAAAAAAGAGTAACGGTATTTGCTATTCTAACAATCCAATTGCATTGCAATCAATGAAATTTAAACATCATGCTTTGACTCAATATTGTCTAGCGTGTAAAAAAAAAAAAAAAAAATAATTCGTCCGCATCGTGATCAAAAAAAATTTACGTCGATTCTTATGATATGTCCACAGAAAAAAAAACACATACGATGGGGAAAAAAGAGAAAGAAAAAGAAAAAACTTCATGTCAAAAGAAAAAAAGATTGGACAAAGATGGGCACAATTATTCATATTTGATGCTTTCAATACGAAACTACAATGCGAAATTGTACACAGTGTCTGCTCGCTCGTCGAATGTAGTTCAATTAATTTATCATCATTGAATAATGTATATGGTTGAATAATGATTCAGACAAAACAAAAAAAAAAGTAAAAAGTTACCACCTGAGTTGCCAATAGATAGTTGACACAAACACTGACGAGAAAAAAAAAATTACCAAAAAAAAAACCCCCTGATAAACAATGGATGTTTCGCTAAAAAAATAAATAAAATAAAGAATCACACACGGGTCATTTACAGTACCCAAAATATGTATTAATAAAAAACTACATAAAGCAGAGAATTAATGAATCATTAGTTTTGAGGCAATAAAAAAAAATATGTAACATAAAAAAACGAAGAAAAAAAAAGCAAACAAACAAAAAATTAATTGAACTACACTATCAATGTTTAAGCTTACATCATGTAATAATATGTTTAGTCACGCAGTCTTGTAAATTACAAGCATAAGTGAAAGTTGCCTGATTTTTGGCGATTTTTGAATTACAAAACAAAAAAAAAAGGTGAAAACGGAGAAAAAAAAAAATATCAATGCGCGTCAATATTCAAAATATTTTTTTCATCCATTTCGTTGTATTGTTGAATAACTTTCATTTATCGTATTTATTATTTTTTGGCATTAACGATACAATATTTTCACACAATTTCCGGTATTCATTGCCGTTATTATAATCAATTAATTAATTTGTGACAAGTCCGTGTAGGGGTGAAAGAGAGAAAGAGAGCGCACATGTACATTATTTCATCTCGGCATACAAGTCTCTGGAATTTCGTTAGGACATCAAAACGAGCCTCGATGGATCGAGTATGTATTTATATCATACATGTTATTCCCATGTCGCTAAGTATTTTCCAGGTGGGGCACAACATCAGCATCAATTGAGTGATATAGAGTATGCATGGCAAAATAAAAAAAAAAAAATATCCGAAATAATGGAAAAAAAAAGCAAAAAAAAAGTCTCGAAAAAATCATGACCAGAATTTAAAAAAATAGAATCAGTGTTATAATATCAGATAGGGGATTTGGGCACAGAATAATGGAAAAGAAAAGAAAAAAAAAACAAACAAAAAATGATTGAGAGAAAGTAAGGCACGGCTGTTAATTTGTGAATGTAAAAATAAATTGATAATGAATAAAGTTTCTTTTGGCGCAATTTTGTGAAAATCATTCGAACATTTATTTGTAACAAATATGAATTCTTTATTAATTGCATATATCATGGCGCTCTGCACATATTCGTTACAATTAAGACAGCTACAGCATCAACTTTTCGCTGGATATTATTTTGCTTTTTATTTTTTTTTTGTTTCATTGTGATCATAAGGAGCAACAGCATGATGTCAATAGAATTAATAAATTAATCAATAGTCTCTTTTTTTTTTACAACTTTCATTCAATTATAGCAGATTTACCTCTGATGTGTTTTTAATATCCATGTACATTTGACGCCCGCGACAATTCATATACCTATATATGTATATTTATATATATATATATATATATATATGTATATATATATATTCAAATATATATATATCTTTCATATGATTTAGAATTTTTATTGACCAAAATACCGTCTGATATATATAAAATCATATTTCAAGGTTGAAACATTTCAATCGCATCATCTAGGAGAGATCGAATAACAAGCTTGCACTGTTAAACATTTAAAATTGACTAGCGTACTATATTATTTTTTTTTTTTTTACTTGGTAATTTATGAGAAAAAAAAGAGCGTGGTATTACCATGGCGTGCAAGAGTATCTAAAATTGCGCGACATAGCGTTCGAACATTCGGTTGAGTTCCACCTCCTTCATTGTCATGTTCCAATGCATTCAACATCTCTACTCCACCTTCCTTTGTCAGCATACCACAGTAACGATTGGCTGGAGAATACAAGAAAAAACCATACAGAATGAGGGAAGAAAATATAATTCGTTTCGAACGGTGTAGCAATTTTTCTTATATTAAAAATTAGATAATTCTGCTTACGGTTCTTTGAACAGACATGATGAATAGCCCATACTGCCCATAATTGCACTGGATATGCCTCTGTACATCTCAATAATGGAAAAAATGGATGAAAACTTCGATATGCTACCATCTCACCGTGTGGGGTTTTCCAATTAGTAACTGCTTTAGCCAATTGATCTAATAGTTGATCTCTGGTTGGTAATGTTTGACCAGTTGTCCATTGCATCCAAGCATATGGACCATCGCTCAATAAATGTGCGGCAATTCCAGCAGCAAAATATGACACGTCAATGTATTTCGAATCCAATAGCATCGAGAGCATAGTTATGAACCGCGGCTGCATGAGTTGTTGCCTCAATTGGCCAACCTACGATTAGTCATCGATCTCTTTAAAAACATAATTGTATGAAAGGCCTACCAATTTTATTACAATATCACTTTTGATTAGCGAGACTCTATAAACCAAGTAATGGAAGTAATGTTGTTTTTTGTATGGAGAATGTAATCGAACGATGAATTTACTGAGTAAATTTTTGAGTCCACCGATTCCGAACTTGAATACGAAATTTCACCATTAACAACATCAGGTGGGATATAGCAAACTAGAATGCGAAACAATGATCCAGATTGATATGACGTCGCGTTTTTTTTTTTTAAATTCTAAGGTATGAGTTCAGATGTATAATAAGTAAGTCCAAAAATATGGTATAGCGTATGCTTCAAAGAGTCAAATATGTGAATAGATTATCAACGAACCTCCGCAATATTATTCAATAGTCCAAGAACTTTTGTCTCAACACTCGATTCTCCCTGAAAACATTCGAGTACTTCCAAGTAGAGTTCCATTCCACCTTTTTCAAGAAAAACTTTACATGTCGATGCACTTTCATCAGTTAAATTCCACAATGCGCTCAATGTAAATCTCATTGTAATATCAATTGACGTTGATTGTACTTTAGATCTAACCATTGACAAAAGTTTTGACATATATTCAGGTTTTGTACCGAGCATTGAAGTTTCAACTGTTGATATTTTTGCTGCTAAAATTGAGCATATTGCTACAGACATACGATTCATTGATGCATCATCAAAAGCAGATAGACAATTCATTACTAATTTGGCGCACCTGATACAAATGAAATATTTTATCCAATGAAATATGAATATAATTATTAAATAAATTATCAAATTAGTTGCAATAAATGTAAGATCAAACGAAATACAACAAAAATTGAATGAAATACCTATACTTATCAAAGGCAACATCCTGTAAAATTCGATCACTACATAATGTGAGTAATGTATTTTTTTGTAATTGATAATGATTCGGATAAGATTCCATAGCTGTAAGAGTTAAATCGACAATTTGTTTGAGCACGAACGGATGTATTTTTGTAGCTAAATCGCCTTTAGTTAAATTATATAGGCAAGCAGTAGCAGCCATTTGGACACGAAATTCCTCTGGATGAGCTTTCATGCCAGGTATTACCAGTTTTATAACATCAACTCGTACAACACGAAAATTTGGTGTAAGCCGAAACAAATTGTACAAACATTTTTGCACATAAATTGGTCTATGAGGATATCGTCGGAGTGCTTCCAATATTTGTGACTCTGTACCCATACCGCTCACCTATAACCAATTCGCAAACGGAAAAAAAGGGAAACAAACAAAAATATTGTACATTAATAATAACGAGAACAGATCACACGGAGTGGAAATATTCACCATCAATTTTGGTCGATAATCTTCATGATCGGGATTGATAAAACCATCGTCATAACAAGCGTCTGAATGTACAAGTCCAAGAAATTCTAATCGAGGATGAGCACGAACAAACTCCTTGAGATCCTTGACTTCAATTTCATCTTTACCAGAGATATCGAGACTAGAAAGATATGGCATACAATGAACAGCTCGCAATAAATCAGTTATTTTTGATCGGACTGGTGCAAACATCTCGAATGTATATGAGTCCCTCTCGTCCGATATATCGAGATTTCGCAGTTCGTTTAATTCCAATAGTACTGATGTGAGATTACCGTAGCCACTAATTTTTAAATTGTACATCGCTAAACTTTTTAAACGATCTTTGCATTTTTTTAATGGCGTTATATCGTCCACTCGTGTACATGATATATCCAAATTCTCCAATTGCGGTAAATCTTCAACAATTATTTCCAATCCATGTTTATTGAATTCGGTACCAGATACATTTAACGTGCGAAGAGCTCGCAATTTACTTAATGACATAAATACACATACTCTGTGGGAGAAAATAAAATTAATTGAAGAATAAAATAAAATGAAATGTCGCTTTTTGGAGAAGTATTGGCCATTTCTACTATAATTATTAATCACATTTGTTATTGCATGAATATAGAAAATATATTACCTAGAACAATCTATAAAGCTTGCTTTCGCAACGTTTAACGACCTGAGATTTTGCAAACTCCATTCACCTAGACATCCTATTAAATCATTTATTGTTATTTTCAATCCGCTCACTTCTAAACCCACAATTTGATGTTGCTTCAATATTTTTAAACCTTTAGCGGAAAGGCTAGATGCATCTCTAAGTCTTACATGCCTGTAACATTTTAAGACAATAAGTATCGGTTATTTCAATAGTCATATCCTAGGTTAGAAGAAAACTCTCATAAAGGTGCTTTATAGTCATCTGAGTGAACCTTTAATTCCAATAATCAATAGCTTGGGTAATTAATCAATTTTAAAACATCTATGAAAAGGTTTGTGAACAGAAGAATGTTTAAAAATTGTTTTATGAGGCATTTGTCGTATGTGTAATATTTCTGGTCAGAAAGTTTCTCAATACTTTGCATGAACAAAGTGATCTTGTGGATAAAATTTTACATACAAAATTATTGTTGATGAACAGAATATTTTCCTAATCAATTTAGAACGAAGAATTATCAATTATTTCATTGATTGTTCCATTATTTCCGCCTTGATAGGTATATATAATTATAATATGTAATTCAACGTTCACATATCATGGAGTAAATATGAAGAAAACTCAATAGGATAATTTTGTGCGGTTTATAATGTTTCCCCTTGACATTTCGAATTGGTGATTTCATCAGCATATTCGTAATAGAAAATGGAGGTCCACAGAGAAAACAATTTTAGATCTTTATGAGAATTTTTTTGACCACGAATAGTATTAGTTATTTGGACCATCACACGGAATTAATTCATTCAAATACAAAAAAATAATTAATATTCATTTCATAACCTTAATCGTGTTGTTTTAGAATCGAAGAGTGTAATAGTCAAATCGGACAGAGCTTTTTTTTCGCAAAGACTCGCCAATAATTGTTCGGAAATTTGGGCCGGTAGAAATACATCGGGATCTTTGAAACTCAATCGTGTCACAGATCCACACGTTGAATTATTCACGAGCGAATTAATTGATGGTTTAATAGCTACAACATCGTGTCCATCATTGACATTGCAATTTGTTCGTTCATCTGGAGTGAAAATTAATCGAGTTGATTGCATTTAAATCTGAAATAAACCATGAATCAATAATTCCAATTTAATATTGGACTTACCAACTGCAACGAATGCTGATGAAGATTGACCGCAACTTGCAACACCACCACTACCACCATCGCTCGGTTGCACTTCACAAAGTGCAAGAACATTATCACAAATAAAATCTAAACACACCTCTTGCAAGCTTCTTGGTGACTCAAGCATTTTTTAACTATTGTTTGCATCTAAATGAATATAATATTTATTCGATGACTGAATTCAATTGTTATATTCAAACATTCGTCATGATAGCAATCTTCTTGATGATCAATATTTCTGGAAGTAATATAAAAATTATCTATTTTATTTGTACAATTATAAACCATTAATGTTTTCATAATAATCAAAGTATTTCATCCATTTTGTTTTTATATTATTGAGATAAAGATATATAGCAAATAATCACTCATATCCCTAATGGATGTGATTTCTTTTACTACTTCACAATATTTTTTTCCGATTAGTCTATACTATAAAAATTTGATGAATCCTCAAAAAGAAACCAGAGATTATACACGAAATTGATCATGAATTTGTAAGAATGTTAAAGGATAAATTTACGAAAATTATACAATTTGTAGAGTGAAAAAGATACTATTTCCACTAAAATAAGCACCAAAATTTGTTTTGTTTCTATTCCAAGTGGTCTTTTAGAATATAGGAACAAGAAAAAAATAGAACTTCGAATATTTAGTTGTTGGAAATAGTAAAAAATACAATATGGTCTTCCAACAATCAAGGAAATTGTTGAATGTGTACTACTATTTAAAAACGACATTCTTTCAAGTTATATTTATTCTGACCACCATTCTCTCGATCAAAATGACTTTTTCTTACCCCCCAATTAAATATTCTCCGACTGTAAACACTCAAATAATATTAAATTTCAGCTTACCCTGAATCCTATTTAAATCTACTAATAATATAAACACTTCAATCCAACAATTTCCTCACACACTAAAAATTCATTCGAAACAACTGCATCAAATATTCAATATGAGAAATATGAGAATTTCACATCTCCACCACATTTCTCTCAAAATTCCAATATCATCAAATCAACCACAGATGTTTATTGATCATTAAATAATCATACCAAATATAACCACATGAAATAAGTCGAATTTTTTCAACAAAAACCAAAATTTGTCTTCAATAATTCGCACATCCAACCACCCCAGAAAGAAAATAATTCCTGTCATACATATTCACCATCATCATTGTGTCTCAATGATGAAAAAAAAATGCAATACACTCATCTACACGTATGCATACATTAACCAAACATATCCATAACAAACGGGAAGTAATATTATAATATTCAATATATATCTGGCATTGATAATTAATTAATGTGCTATAAAAATACCTGTAAATAATGTACGCTCAATGATATCGTCACTGGCAAAAACCTATATATACATACATCTTATATATGATGGCTTAATGTTTGTATATATTTTGAAAGTTCATAATAATTTTTTATTGTGAAATTAGCGTACATAGATACACACATCCATCCATCCATCTATTCATACAAACATGCATACATACATATGTGTATATATATATATATACATATATATATAATATATTTATATATATTTATATATAAAGAACCATACTCAAATATATAATCATTCGATCCGGATTGCGTAAAGAGCTTTTACACACACACACACACGCGCACACACATCCTCTAATTGGAAAGAGTTTTCAAGAAAAATGAATTATGTGGTGAAATTGATCAAACCTTAATTTTTTTTTTTCTAAATCCAGAGTTGGTAATAAGAATTTTTTTTTCACTCCAAAAAATTCATCACCTCAACATTTGGATTTAATTAGACACACAAGCACCTGTTGAACTATATATAATATTTAACTTAAAATGTTCAATTGCTAGTGAGACAATAATGTATTATGTCAAATGAAAATGATAACAATGCGCGTGTAAAATGACAGATCACTACTGAGAGATCACTTGCTTATATAGCAGTGCTATGCGAAGTGTGTTCGCGAGATGAAGTGTGTATGATGTGGGTCGCGAATAGAGAGAGGGAGACACAATTTATGCAATGACGATTGGATCGACAAAGTAGGAAAATAGTAAAAATGAAATAATAAACTGTGCGAGAGGGCGAACGATACTGGTAAGATTATTTACACTCAAGTTGTATATATGTATATAGATATAGTTAGTTTAACACGTTGACAAGATATGTTGGAATGTGATAAGATGGCGCTCGTGTCGTGATAGGCAATTGGGAGAGTATAGGAGAGCGATTGAGAATTAGCTTTAATTTTGTTATTGAATGTTAACTGAATTATTTGAGGTTGATAATGTATCTGCATCATTGTGAATGATCACGGTATACGTAAACGGAATTCTAGATACATTGATCATATTGTTGTTTAGAAAATAATTTTTGTGGTTAGTTTTTGTAGATATGAATATGTGGCAGATGGACGGTGTCAGTGTGAAACTGTCGTACCATACGGGTCGGTAATACAGTTCCATGCTGAAGATTTTGAATGTCGGTAATTTTGGAAATTAATGGATGTTGAAGTTATTATATACTTTATAACCATTTCTAATAATATTCGTATATACACGAATTATTTATAATGAGTACTATAATTGTTCTTCTTTAAATCTAGACAGGAATGAAGCGCTAGTTTATACAAGATATATTATTTCTGCCTATCTGCGTCGTTTTATGTCTTCTTGACGGATGCTTAGAATTAGATGTTTTTTTTCTATGGATGAGAGAATATTTTGTTGGACAATTCTTAGCTGAGTATATTTTTCACTTTATAGCACTTCAGCAGACTGATTAATCTGGTTATTTTAGTGTTGATGTTGTTTCTAATTCTTCCTGTTGATTATTGATTCCATACGGTCTTAAATGATATAATAAATATTCAAAAACGTACATTAAACTTGGACGCACATAATGAAAAGAAATCGCGACATCTGAACAACAATCAATACCATCCTTTGTTGGATCATCATTATCCGACCAATACCATCCATCCTCAATGGATTTTCTTAAGTTAGGTATAATGACTTGCTCGGCATTTATAGGAAAGAATCTGCCACGTCCATATTTATCACGTCCGTCTACAGATTCCACACCAACATTTTTCAGGCATTGTCCCATCTCTATGTCTTCAGGACGATGATTACTCTGATTACATTTTTTCTCATCTGGTAGTGCTTGCTCGACAAATCTACGCAAGGCTTCCTTGCTGAGTACATAACCAGCACCGCCGTTCATATAGTGCCGTCCATCAGAAAGAACTTTCAATCGGCAGCCAAAATGTATCGGCATTGAAGTATTGTACGATGATAACATGTATCGTAAATTTTCCAGTATTACATATCTACAAATTTCAAGTTGGAGAATTTATCAATTAATTATTTTACATACATCATCGGAAACTCAGCAAGCTCTACTTTTATATCACATTCAAAACATAGACGACAAGCTTTAAAAAGATATAAGTTCGATTACGTTATTGCAGAGCTACATTACTCCAAGGTTTAATCCATCAAGGTCGAAATTCTTGCCCGTAAGTATCCATGGATCTGTTTGATAAGAGAATTTATCTTTCTAAACTAAGAAGCTATTGGGATGTTGATCAGCACATTTGAAAAAGAGTCGATGAAAGTATTTCAATTTTTGTAAGAATGGTGCGTACAAAGAACTGTGTGAAAGAAATTACATAGAGAAATGATGATGGTATTAATTTTTTCTAGCTCTCACTTCGCGGTTAATCTCGGACTTTGGACATATTTTAATACAAAACAACATGAATAACATGTACAAAAAATTGTTCATGCTTTTTCTTTATCTGACCACTGTCGTACGAAGATTGACCCATCTATTATACATATTGAGAAGTTCCGACTTCATTATAACAATTTGCAAGTACATGAATGAAAGAAAGAAAACAACCTCTCGAAACAGTCACATGAAAATTTTTCGGTGGAAATTTATCACATTGAGTGCTGCTTGCAAAATGGATTCAAGAGATTATATTTAATATTCAGAAATTGTTTCCATCCGCAATTTGCAAGGATGTCCAGAAAAAAATAGCACGAGGTCTGAAACGATGTCACAGTGAAGACATTTCAATTATTTCTAATACAATCACACGATGAGGTTGTGTCATATTTTGAACGTGACACAAGTAATACTTAACGAATTATGAGTCCTCTATACTGGAATAATATTCGTACTCACGTGTCATCATCAGCTTTCATGAACCAATCAGCTTCATTGATGTAATTGTCATAAACATATTGAAATGCATGTCTAGTTTTTGGCCAGAGATTTTCACGGCCTTCACCAACTGGTAATGCAACAGTTGGTAAACTTGTATCTATCAAACAGATATTTTAATAAATGAAAGAATGAAAAATGAAATTGAATTCAAATAAATGAAATATTAATTATCAATATGATTGAATATACCATTTGTGGAGCTCATGAACAGTAATATACTACAGCGTTTTCCCCATGTTGCTTTTACATGTTGCGCTTTGGTTTCATGATTTGCTGGCCCTGTCATCACCCAACAAAGTACACGAATTTTCTTCGCCATTGCCTGTGCAACTTTATCATTATCTTTGTGAAATTCTTCATCTTTTCCATGGAATCTAACTTTAAAATCCGGATCCACCTTATTTACAATCTAACAATAATTAAAGTCAATTATTTATTAACTCATTCTTCAAATATGATTATAATATAAAAATAACATATGTTACGATAAGATTACTCACTTCAGCTTTAAGTTCATAATTACCACTGATGAAACATATATGTAATAAAATACTGGTAGTGCTTATCATATAAAGTGTCAGAAAAATTCGTAAGATAATAGGACGTCTTATGAAATCATACCACCGACCGCAGTATATACCGTTCTTCGCAGACATAATTTCCTTCCCCAGTTATTGTATTCAATGAATAGAATATATTCTTAATTACTGTTTGAACTATTTCCTCATGACACTAAATTTTTTATGTATGAGTGGAATTCATCCTCAACATCAGATTGAGAATTTTATATAGTAACACAATATTTAGACTCACAGAGCTGAACGAAATATTCTAAACTTCCAATGAGAAACCTCGTGGCAAGTGTGTCAATATATACATGGACTCAATAGTGTATTACAGGTAAATTATCAGCGGTGTATGACTCACCAGATATTAAGGTATATTTTCAAATAAGTCCGGTCGTGATTCAATACAGCCCACCAAACATTTTTCACAATTGTCACCAATCTTGGAGAGTGAATTGGTTTTATATCATTCGCTTCCCTTCTTTCAACGACACTAATATTCATTTATAATATCGAAGAGGGGGGTTCGAACACCTGTAGCGCTCTGAGGGAAAATTTTCGGGGTTCAATTTACCTTTGTCGATATCTCAATTTTCAAATCAAGCAGCAATTCACAACCATACCGACATCGACAACAAATGAAACTTGCGGGGGAAAACTGTCAGTCGCATGTTACATGAATGAGAACATTAAAAAAAAGAACAAAATTAAAAACGCGCGCGCTTGTCACCAATTTATATTATCGGATATGAGCTTATATTCTTTTGAAATTTCATCATGAAGTTATGAAACTATTTATCTTACAAGGGCCGGAATTAAATATACCAATAGTAATTCATATATATTGAGGGGTGGTTGAAGAGGTGATGTTAATTGAACTTTGTTCCCGTATTTTTCGTTGAAATCTGCTGAAGATGGGATATGACTCTTCATCTGCATCAATTTATAGGACGAAAATGAAAATTGTATTTGAAAAATAATGCGCTTTATTATTTCTATACGCTACAAAGTTATAATGTTGCAGTAACATCATGAATCCAACTAACATGCGTTATGATAAACAATAATATTGTAACCTCAGATTATGGGCTTGAGGTTTACAACAAAGGAAAATTAAATTATCGTGTCATAATAATAATAATAATAGCAATGATAGTTTTGACAATCACACAGATCAATAGTTGACATATTCAAATAATAACGATGGTGATTCCTCATGCAAATCGTCTGGTGATGAATCTTCAAAGTCATAATCACTATCATCAATGAATATTCGAAGAACATCACTATGTGTTCGTCGTTTCATAATTTTACTCAACTTTTGGTATAAACTTTCAGTAAGTAAACGTCCAGATATATCCAATGTACGGAGATCTGTTGCCATTTCAACAAATCTGGCTATTGCCTCATCTGTTATGTCTATACATTGTGCACATAACAATGTCTTGAGCATATATAAATTATCAATAGCTTCATCAGTCACATGGAATAATTCATTTATTGATAGAACTTTCAGTTTGGTAAGTTTTGCGAGACTTGATACGCCAATATTTGTCACTTTAGTACAGCTGTCAATGAGTAATAATTCCAGATGTTGGCATTTATCCGAGATATGAATTAAAAATTTGTCAGTTACGGCATCATTCTCCAAAAGTCGTAATTCTCTAATATTCACGAGATTTGCCAAAGGATGCATTGTACTTTCCGATATTTTCGGATAATATCTACTGATTTCCAAATAATTCAATGATATTTTTTCGCCAATCACTTTTAACGTCCCCTGATTGAAATCCACACATGACTTTAATTGCAGATGGGTTAAGTTATTGAATTTTTGTAAAGCCTTATTTAAAGATGCTGCTCTTAAAGACGTACAATTTCTTAAAGCAATGTCTTTTATCGCATCTGCTGATAAATATTCGAAACATTCACCAGTAATACGATCATTATTTTGGATATAAAGACATTCTAGTTTTTCATTAGCCATAAACAATTGTCCCAAATCATCATCGCATTTTTTATGTGGAACACAACCTATCACCAATATTTTAATCTTCTTGCAATTTTTTGTTAACGATGTTATAGCTGATGATGTTAATTTATATTCTGGCGCATAAATTTCCTCGAGATTTGGACAAAATTTACCAACTATTTTCAATATAGTTGGTACAGTTACGCTTAAAAAGAAACCTAAGTTCACAATTGTGATATATCTACCACATCGAATGAAAATATTCCTCAGAGAAGCAATGTTGAGCTTTTCTTGATACGATAATTCTTCACCCCATGTCGTAGATGTATAATCAAAACGTTTCATACTTGTCCATGATTGTTTGCTCAAAGCCTGCCAGAGTTTGCAAACTGAAATGAATTTTATTAATAAACACATTGTTTTATATTGAACTAAGTATTAGCATCTAAATGTGTCACCTGGAAATATATATCCGCATTATTCACTACAAATTAATTTCATACTTTTATTATATCCTCTAATCTTTATAAAAAGAAAGCACGGAATTAATTCGTACAGATCTTCATAATTGATCTCTTACCTCGCTCTATGCGTATCTTATCAACGATTCCCAAGTTGGAGAATATTTTAATCAAACAGTCATCATTCAGCCGACTATTCATCAGTGAGTCGTCAGAATCATTTCGTGATAAATCTTTTTTAGTCACACGTATACTACTTCTTGTCTGAAAATTAATAGCAAACAATTTCACGTACATAAATCATACGTGTTCAAAATGATAAATATCTATGCGTAAATTTGAAACCAGGCAGAAAAAATGAAATACAAAATTGAACTAAAAGACCTGTACTCACTACACGTCTAGCTGTGTCATCGATAAATAATTTCTTGATTGGCACTTCTTCAGCAATTTCATGATTGGGAATATTATCCAGAGTTACAGCTAAACGAAATTCAAACATATTATTTAAGGTTTTGAATTAAGTAATGATCAAAGAAGGTGAATGCTGTATGATATAATGTTAAATGATGATATGCATACCTTTTTTTAATGGGTCATTCGCCTTCGTCACCTTACGTGCTGCTCTACTTCTTTTCATGATATTATGAATTCGACGCTCTGAAATGGATCAAATTGATCGTTGATTGGCTACGTTGAATTTCTATACGCACTATTACTATTATTTTATTCAATAAATGTGAAGGGAATCGTGGACCGCGTTGTTAGACACTACTCTTTATCTAGTAATATATTTATTGATACACAAAATATTTGATAATGCATTCATTGTCTTCAGCAAATGTGGATACGTACAGTAGATATTACTGAAATTGATCGACATCAAAGAGTTTTGCAATATTCAGATTAGTTATTGAGTAATTCGTAATTAGGTATAATTATTATCAATATGGTTGCGTAGGAATTGTTTATACAGAAATGAGAAATATCCATTGGAACGATCGTCTTTTTTTTTTTTTACGTCTTTGTGAAACAGCGCGTTGGAAAAAATCGAAATGAAATATCCATAGGTGATACAAAAATGATTATTTCATTTTTACTGAAATGGAACGATATAGATACGCATGTTTTTTTAAATATAGCAAATTATATTGAAATATTCCTTCTATTATAGTGTAGTTGTTGATCAGGTGGTGTGAAATTATTGTTTGTAGATAAAATTGTATAGAAATCCAACCGTAAATATTAAAATATGTACTTGAAACATGTTGTAAATCTACTATGATGAATTGTATAGTTTTCTTCTTGTCAAGATTTAAAAAAATATATTTTCCCAGCCCGCAAAACCGATAACTTTCCTTAAGTTATTGAATAAAAAGATCTACGGGATTCTACGTATGTCTGTATATTTAAGCTCTGTTGACCATATTTGATATTTCTCAAACAATTGTGATTGAACTTGCGAGTTTTTCTAGCTCAACCCCGAACTTCTTTTCAGTTGAGGTGATTTCATATCTCACTTCATAGAATCACCATTCATATTCTTTGTCGTATAATTTTTATCGTCTATCCAAAGTTGAAATTACAGATATAGAATACAAACTATATATCACTAGAGAGTTTTAGTGTCACTTGAATTTATGCATAATAAATTGAATTATGTTTGGTAATCGTTAATAATAATATTTCAGCCCCAGGTTTCTTTCAATAGAAATAGTGACTATCTTAGATTTTACACATTATGAGCTTGAGGCCTCTAACAAAGAAAAAATTGACTGATTGTGATGATAGTAATAATAAATAATAGTAATGATAATTTGTCAATCACACCGATCAATAATTGTCATATTAAAGTAAAAGCAACTGTTGGTTATAAAAATCTTCTGGTGATGAATCTTCGAAGTCATAATTACTATCATCAATGGATATCTGCAGAACATTATTATTTTTGTTCGTCCTTTAATAATTTCATTTTATTCCTTGTATAATTTTTCAGTGAATGAATGATCGGGTTGTGCCAAAGTTCGGAGATTCAATGCCATGTTCGAGAAATCTAGTCATTCCCTCACTCATTACACCTCTATGCTATGCACATAACAACAACTCGAGCATATGTAAGTTATCAATAAATTATAATACTCTTCAGCTGTTATTTACAAAAAAAAAAAGTATTTTTTGCCACCACATCCGCTGATGAAACTTCTGCAATTAAAACAATTTCTATCTTGGAAATTAAGGTCCTCTGAGTTTTCATTGACAACGGACATATTGTTATATATAAATACACATGATTAATACAGTTATTATGAATATGATTGTCTTTTGGAAATTCGCCACCTTCATATCGTCTTAATCTAAGGAGAAGAACAAACAAAACAACTGAAAAAGTCGGTACATATTGGACCTACTAGAGACTAACGCTAAATAAAATGTTGATTCTCCTTGATTGATCAAATAAATTTCATACAATTATTTTTTTGCAATATATTATGTTTTCACCAACTCATATACTTCAATGAGTTAAAGAAAAAAAAACAAACCTTCATGAATATTAAATACAGCTTCGATGCAACTGATTGAATTTGTAAAGCGCTGTCATTATATTATTTCCACCGCGAAGCGAGAGTGTCTTAAAAAATAGAAAATAATTTTACTAACCGCGGGTAACAAAACAAGAGGAATTATCAATAAAACATTCAATTATACATATATATATACATACATATATATGCATATATGTAAGTTTGTTTATTCCATTACCAGAATGACAGTTCTTATGATTTGTATTGTCTTCTGCCTGCAATTAATATGAATACATTACTATTATTATTCATATATTTATTTATTAGTTTTTTTTAGGTTAAGTGTACCCCGCCGGCCGCCATGGCAGCCATAATAACGTGCTTCAGCGCCATCTGCATTGAATTTGAAAGAGACTTTTACAAAATTCAATCCACACATAGAATTCGTGTAGCGCAATTAGCTTTATCTCTATAAATTACGCAGCTTGAATCCATCCAATGTGAATTCATAAAAATACAGTCAGAGTTTCATATTTGTTTAAACAAAACGAATATTACCGACGAGACAACATTACCAACGCAGGACGTGCAGCTTCCTAATTCTACCACTACACGTCGTGCCGATCGAACAAATACACCACCACGCCATCTGAGGAAGCAAACTATTACCAGAGATGAGTAGTAATCTACTCATCTCTGCTATTACTCTACACTCAGACTTCTAGTCCCTCTGATTCGAGCCGCCAAGCAGCACGGACGCATCGCAACCAACAGCTCTAACTAATTTAATATTCGTGTATAACATAATTAATAAATGTAGTTAACAAACCATCCACTTTGATCACCAAATAAATATAATAGGAACATTATTTCTAAACATTTATTGATACGCAATGTATGTATATTATTTTCCAAATTTTGCGCGCGATTCTACGCGTGATATCGATAGAAGGTAACGTTGTTGAAGAAAGGAAAGGGCATTCTATATTTGCACGATTTCCAGAATTTTACTCGCTTCTACAGCCCTGAGTGGGCGCAACTATAGGGCTTTCACTGTAAATATTCATGAAATCCATACAATATATACATACATACGTTAATATATATCTACATCTTCATATACAATATATATATATATATATGCAATGAGTTGTAGACCAGGCAGGTGACACCCCACTGTTGGCAAAAACCGTCTGTTTGCAGGCAGTAATGTTGAATCAAAAAAAGATTGTTTAGACGGAAATCTGGCCGTGCGATATGTAGATAAATAAATAATATTTTTATTTTGTTTTTACAAATATTGTCAGATATTCAAATTTCATTTTCATTCAATATAATCATCGCACACACACACGTATTTATCTACAGAGAATGTCAATCATAACGGTGAGTTATTGGAGTCACCAATTTCTACTAAAATTATTCACACCAATAATATTGATATAACCTGCAGAACATTAACCTGTATAGCATAATGAAAAAAAAAAAAGAAAGAAAGAGCTAATTTTTTTTTTTCTTATTTTTTAGATAGAAATCTGACAAAGTGAAAGGTATATAGTGAAGAAGATAAACGTGATAGAGAAATATAAGGGATTGACGTGAAGAAAAACATAAATAATATATTTAATCGGTATGCATGTTACGAACATACCGTTTAAAATTATTGTGGGATGAATGAGGAAGAGCTATTGGAACGGTCCGCTGCCGAGCGGGACAAAATATTCAACTGCTATGATCGTGGTAGAGAACATGGTGCACAAATAGATTCATGGGAAGATCCTGGATATGAAGTGTATCATACTACAGACAGATATGGATTCATACAGTGCGTAGATCCAGTTATACAGTTGGATATTAATATTAAATTGAAATGAAATAGTTTATTGTATTGGGAGTGTCTGTTCAGAAGGGTTTCAATGATTTAATGTATTCCTAAAATTTTCAAGGATTCAGAAGTTCTTTGAATGGAAACATGCTAATATATATATAATCACACTATTGTATATTGATCTACTTTGGTAGATAGTTGGATTTCCGTGAAGAAGAAAGAAAAAAGAGTAGAAACATGAAGTTTTTCCTTGAGTTCTTCTAACGATTATTCAATATCGGTTTATGACCTTTCGAACAGACATTTTTCACATAAGATAAAAGCACTGTTATTAATTAATATATTTAATATATTTAATTGTTAACAGCGATAAACGTTTACCACGTAAATTGGAAACAAATGAAATTAAAATGCACCATGTTGAGATGGAGCGAGTTAAAAAATGGGAGAAAATGACAAAGCATTGGGAAAGCCCGGTAACCAAAGAAAAATTGCGAAGACGAATATATAAAGGTATCCCTGATCGATTTAGAGGACAGGTATGGTCATTATTACTTGGTATAGAGACATTGAAAATGGAACATAGAGGAAAGTATGAGGAGATGCTCAAACTTGCCAGACAATGGTCGACTGAGATTAGACAAATTGACGCTGATGTTGCTAGACAATACAGAGATCACATTGACTATAGGTAAATTCATATTGACATTTTGTTTTGTATATTATATCAATTAGATGAAATTCAGAAAAGGATAATAATATTTATA
This sequence comes from Zele albiditarsus, assembly GCA_958496275.1. Taxonomy (NCBI): domain Eukaryota; kingdom Metazoa; phylum Arthropoda; class Insecta; order Hymenoptera; family Braconidae; genus Zele; species Zele albiditarsus. The sequence continues at coordinate 10,000,171 of OY292412.1, read as the reverse complement.
AATAATTGATTCACAGGGAAAGATATAGCATCAAACAAAGATCAATGTTTTATGTGCTGGCGGCATACAGCATGTACAATATGGAAGTTGGCTATTGTCAAGGAATGTCAGTATTGGCTGGATTACTATTATTATACATGGATGAAGAGGATGCATTTTGGGGACTGTCTGTTTTACTCGCAGATAAGAAGTACAGCATGCATGGTTTGAACGATTTTTTAATTAATGTTGTGAATATTAATCGTATTAATTCTTGGGTAGATGGAGAAATGTCAAATTAAACTAAAGTAGGAGATCAGTTTTGATGAATTGCGTGATTGAGATTATTGAAATGGTGGAATTTCATGAAGCCAGAAGGATATATGTATCTATAATGATTACAATTATTGGGGCGTGAAGCATATGCTTTTTTGATTACATTCAATATAGACGGAACTTATTAAATGATGATTTTCACTTTCATTTTGGTATTGATATTACAGTTGGAAATAAAGCTGAGGAAAACCAGATTTCAGTCTAAATCAATACTATTCTTTTATCAGTCAATAATGAAAATTACGAAAACTATTTACGACTGTTAACGTATATATATATATGCATCCTTGTGAAGGGATAATAATCTTTCTAGCGCATACACTCTTCTAATTTTAATCACGCGATATAACTAACTTTATTATTCTTTTTTATTAATGGAAATCTTGAATAATCGCATTTGTGAGGATATTTGATTGTGGATAAATTTATGTGTGACGATAATTGATTGTGATTCGTTTGTTTCATTACTTTTTTCAGGATTCTATATTGATGGTTTTCCAAAATTGAATCGTTTCATTGAGCATCATGACAAAATAATGAACAAATTTCTTCCGAAATTAAAGAGAAAATTGGATAAGTGCGGTTGTGATTCTATTCTATATGCACTGAAATGGTTTTTTGTAGTATTCCAAGAGAGAGTAAGTTCATCGATTGATTAATGGATTGATCAAATAGTTTCCATTGATATACAATAATTGATACCAATCTTCTGAAAATTATTTTGTTAGACACCAGTAAGTCTTGGTCTCCGTATTTGGGATATATTCCTGCTGGACGGGGATCGTGTATTATCAGCAATGGCATACACAACAATGAAAATGCACAAGCGTTATTTAATGCCATTAGAGAATCTTGATGAATTCTGCAATTATTTACAAATGAAATTAGAGAAAGACTTTCGTTTTGATGATGATACAGTTATAAATTCCGTTGAACGCAACATGGAAGAGTTGAAACGTGGCAAATTGGATTATCCTGGTATTCCATTGCCACATGAATTACCACGCTGTCCATTTGGCACATTTAAAGAGCCTTCATTTACAAGCAAGGTTAATAAAAATCGCAATTGACAGAATGAAAATAAATATTGATATTGATATTGAATGTTGTTTAGGTTGGCAGACGAGCTGAAGAATTTAGTGATGCTCAACATGTCTTGCGTGAATCAGTGGCACAACGGCGCGAGATGGCAACAATTGAGGATAGCAGAAGTAGTCCAATACCAGGCGATCCACCGAGTGGCAGTGAACTTGGCGGTATTTTGGAAAATCTCACGACACGTCTATGATGTCTAATTTATATAATTTTTGTCCGCATTCCAATCAAGCACCGGTGTAATTGCAGGAAGTAAATTCTCATTCGATCCGAGTCTTGATGATGGTGGATCACCAAATGGATCACGACGTTCATTAGCTGATACATCAGTAACATCAACCGCAGATCTATCAGTCTTTAGTTCAGCAACACGATCTCAGGCATTGGATAATAGTCTTGATACACAAAGCAACATTTCCGTGGGTAGTTCTGGTAGCAATGGATTACCCACACCACGTGCAACGCCACTTCAACCAAGTCCAGATATTGTACGAATTTATGTACCTTATTCACCACTATCGCCGTCCTCTTATGAAGAGGATTTATATCGTACTCTTCCTCGCTCACTCGAGACTAATAAAATACGCATTAGAATTGATCCGGATGAAACTCCGATCGTTGAAAATCTCAAGCCATTCTCCCTTGAAAGTCCAGACCTTGAATTGGATTTGAAATGAATTGCAATATAAATATATGCGCTTTCAAGGAATAATGAAAGAAAAGAAAGAAAACAGGGAAAGGATGAAATGAAAATAAAAAATACTCTTCATTTTATTAATCTTAATGGTACGAAGAAACAATTCGTCCTAAAATCACTCTCACAATAAGTTATATTTTTTTTAAGTATTATATTATTAAAAAAAAAATTAATAGACTTGGAATTTAATGATATATATTGTAAAATAAAATGAAAACGCCTATGGAAATTGTTCAATATGTAAAAATAGCGCCACTTAAAAAAAAATCGCGAAAACAAAAAAAAAATAAAAGAAAGAAAAATAGTTTCTCTTGATTAGTAAGTGTATAATAGAACATGTTAATGGCAGTATTGGATTAAAAAAAAATTAATTTTAAACAACAAACATAATAAACTTAATAATAGTTTTCGACTATATAAATGTCGATGAATGAATAATGTAATTAAAGTTAAAGAAAAATATTCTTCAGTCGTATACTACAAGTATTATCTCAATGATTGTTTACGACGAAACATATAATTATTAATTATATATATTTTTGTTTTTATTTTTATTATCATTATTTTCTCATTTAATTGTAAAATGTGGCAATATATATTTTGGAGACACGAGAATGAACAATATTTAGTTTATATATAGTTTCAATAAATTTATTCAATTTTTTTCTAATAATTCTTCACACAATATTTTCGTTGCGTTTTACATTTACCTTTACGATTTATTTATATCATATAAACTGGCGCCATTTGGCGAAAAAAAAAAATATATTTACCGACTGAAGCAACGAAAAGGGGAAGAAAAAAAGAAGCGAACATCAACCTGACGCCAAAACAGCACAGTCAGCCTTATATACAACGCAAACGCCGGTACATAAACACTACGACTGATACCAGAAAATTAATCACATTAATACAATTGGTTTTTGTTTCATTATATTGCAGTTCGCCAATTGATATCAACAATTTCTACATTGACGAAATAGCATTCAACATCTTCTTTGGGTTCTAAGTTATCAAAGAGTTGCATTCATAATAAAAATGGCACTCGTACCACTCGAATCTAATCCCGATGTGAGTAATCATTGTCCTGTTGACATGTGAACAATTAATATTCCATATTTTTGGTGTGATAGTTAATGTTCTTTATTTTTTATTTTCAGGTGATGACAAAGGTAAAATTATTCACGTGATTTTGAAACCTAAATAAATTATTAACTGAATGGACATACGCAGTGCATTTCATATACTATTGTGCGTAGCTGTAGAATGGGATTTGAACGCCTTTTGTCGATCAATTATTATTAGTTTGTTTTTGATGAAATTTTAATCTAATTCTGGTTTTTGATAGAAGCCAAACATTTTCGGTGATTAACTAGTTATTGATGTTGATTTATTTTTTGATTTACTTCAGTTTTGTTTGACGTGAGTTCGCAGAATATAATATTGATGAGAATAGGGGAACAAATTGAATTGGAAAAATCAATCGTGGACATGACAATTTCAATGTACACTCTCTGTTCAAGAAGGGAATTTTCTTTCGGTCAGTTACTATGCGGTTGAGTTTTCTGATCGATGTTTCTTACACGAATAATTAGGAGGTATAAGGAAAATATAATGAAAAAGAATATAGAGAAATTACAAAATTGAAGGATCATTGTATCGTTTTGAACGTAATAACAATTTTTTTTTCCTGGAAGACATATTGGTTATATTAAATTCCGAGTCAATCAATGTTGCTGTTTCCATAGGTTTGAATAATATTAACGCAAACAACGTTTATGATTTATATATACAAAATATATTATAAATATATCATAAAATTAAAAATCAACATCATAACGAAAAACTGATCGTAGAGACCGCAAAAATACGGTGAACGAAATGAATATGGAGGAACTATTTGTTTATATTTCACCAATTCCAAAAGACTGTATAATTCAACACTCCAGCTTCTCAATTACTTCCATTATAGTTCATACATCAATTGGGAGTACCATCAAAGTGGACTATCGTTGACGTCTACGGTCTAGATCCTGATGTGTTAGCTATTGTGCCTAAGCCAACTCTTGCTCTGATATTACTTTTCCCAGATCGTGAAAAGGTGAAAGAACATTTGTTTAAAATGCTGCCAGCTAAATAAATATCAAATTAATTTAATCTTGACTGAAATTTTTTCGTTTTAACGCCAGGCAAAAGCACATAAAACTGAATTAATTGCTAAAATTACAAAAGATGGACAAGAAGTATCATCCAATGTATTTCACATGAAGCAATGTGTCTCCAATGCTTGTGGTACCATGGCGTTAATTCATGCCATTGCAAATAATCTCGATCAGTGAGTAATAATTTCACCATAAGAATATATTGTTCACGGAAAAAATATCATTCATAATCTCATGAATATATATTCATATTAATTTTGTTTCAGGATTGAATTGGAAGAGGGAAGTTTGAAAACGTTCTTAGATAAAGCAAAAGATCTTTCGTTCGAAGAAAGAGGAAAATTATTGGCCGACACTGGCAGTGATATAATTAATGCTCATGAACAATTGGCTCAAGAAGGGCAAACTGCAGCTCCACAAAAAGATGCACCAGTTTATCATCACTTTGTAGCGTTTGTTGAAAAAGATGGAACGTTGTATGAACTCGGTAAATATTTATACAACAATAAATAACATATTGATATGTTATCAATAAATAATTTACTGTTACTTTGCGGTCGTAGATGGACATAAACCTTTTCCAATAAATTATGGACCAATAACAAAGGATAACTTGGTTGAAAATGCCGCAAAAATTTGTGGTGAATACATGGCAAGAGACCCAGATGAACATGGTTTCACAATGATTGCACTCGCTGCTGCCAATGAATAGTATTTTGATTTGTCATGGTGCTATAATACTCATTTGAATACCGATTTATAATTTGCGGCGTTGAATTAAAGTAAATTACTATTTTGCATTCTTGAAGGTGCTTGTGTGTGGACAATTTTTTTTCTGCTATTTTGCTAATTGAATAATTGATACCAAGTGTTTGTATACTCGTCTTATAATGAAAGAAAAAACATGGCTTAAATATATTAAAAATGATGGAAATCAAATATAGAAACATGTGAAATTGTATTAATCGTGCTGTTCCATTTTATTTCGAATTTAAGTGTTCAGATCATATTAATGTGACATAATGACTTGTTTGTGAAGTGTTGGTAAGTTCTCGAAAAAGTTTTATCATTCCCCGAGCTACACAAAGAGACTAATACACGAGTATTGAGTCCAGTACGCTCACGTTTGACAATTATATCAAGCAATAATTGCACGTTAGTCTTATCAATATGATCTCATCAAAATTTCGTTCCTTCGCTAATAACACTTGGAGACATACACATAGAAACATGATAACAGGTTCATCCACCTATAATAACGCCAATTTCAACCGAAGCTACAAGTTCCTATATAAAGCAGCATCGAACAGCGAATCATCACATATAATTCCAGTGGCAAACAAAATTATTATCAAAATACATTTTTTATTTTATCGTTGGCGAGATTGAAAGAGAACATGATGAATCACACGCTTATATTCATAATAATTGCAATCGCTGTTCTATCCTCCATATCACCTTCATCTGCGGATGAAAAACCTTATGATGTAAGTATTTTAGAAAAACAATAATGTTCCATGGCTTTTACCTAATATACGTCCGATTACATTCATCCGAAATTCCAACTATGCACTCAAATATTCCACAATAAGAAATATTATTGCTAAACAACAACCACGCGAATACATTTAATGGCTGTATTATTATTATCGTAATGATCATATGTAATTTACGATTGTAACTTTTTTCTTTATGACCGAAAATGACGAATTGGTTCCAAAATATTAATTCACTAATTTTTAATATATCTGTTTCACAGATTACAGGTAATTGGTATGTTGTAGCAATAAGGGCATACAATGTTTATTTGCCATTTCCACGATGTTGGAATATCCAAATAGAAGAGTTATCACAAGACATTTTCAAAGGCACTTCTACTTTTATTAATGCGGATCATAATTCAGTGAGCGTTCAGTTCAATGCTACCCGTACTGAGACGTTTATTGATATGGTCCAAACTCAATATTTAACTGTTATGATGACAATGTACGGCACTGGAATAACTTTAAGTGAGTTCGAAATAATTTTTATCATTTTGTTTTGTTTCCAGCTTTAAGTGAAATGAATATTCATTATATGAAGAATGTATTCAAATTTTTTCAACAGTTGATACTATGAAATTGGAGTGGAACCCAGAAAACTCTGTAGCAGTGCTGTCGTACAGGTACAAAACTGATCCGAAACTTCACTTTTGGAGGACTCTATATATGCAACGCCATTCAGAATCATTGGGTTTCGAGATTCCAACTGCGGATTTTTTTGTAGACACGACCTGTGCTTAGAATCATTGTCTCTTCTAAAATATAAATGATGACAAATCAAGAATTGATTTATCCTGATTATCAGCACAGCCCCATCATCCGGATCGCCTTTCTCTATCGATTTTGGTCTTGTCGACAATACATTTTGAGATGTACCTAAACTCTGTTGTAATTGATGAATAAATGACCCAAAAAATTTATTTATGTCCGTAATTGTATATGTCATCATTACCGATACAATCAATGAAAAAAATTTGATATAGCTGATTATACTTCATGAAATAGACATCGTTTATTTCTATTTACCCTCTGTATACAGTTCTGAATACAGTTCAAATTATCAAAAGTTTAAATTATCAATGATTGAATTAGAAAAATCATCAGTTATGTAACCAAATAAATGATAGTTTGAGGAATATCATATGAAAAAATACGATTTTTCCAAACTACTTCAAATCCACATTCTTATATATGGTCATCAGGTAGTTCGATCAAAATGTTATAAAGAAAATTTACCGACCGAGTAGCTGACAACAGAAAACAAAATAAAAACAGCAGCAGCGCGCGCTGTCATTGACACGCATGCGTATATGATTTTATGATCATATGACCTCGATGATAAGTGGCAGCAGATATTATAGCGTACATAAATGCTGACACATTGGTCGCAGTTCAGCGATTTTGCCGGCCGGTTTATCTTTTGTCCTTGCAAAAAATTGTCTTTAATCTTATTATTAATATTGAAGTTATTCAATTGAGACTTTCCAATTTAATTTACCACATTCGCAATAGTATTTTTATTTTTCATTTAGCTAACAGTATCACGCTCCAAAAATGGCTTTAGTACCCCTTGAATCCAATCCTGATGTAAGTAATCTCTGTCCTTTAACATATAAACAATAAGAATCCAATGATCACAATAACAATATTAAAATGTTTATCTTAATTTTTCAGGTGATGACAAAGGTAAAATGTCTTAATCAAACGTCTTTTCTTGATGATGATATAATTAATATATATATATATATATAAATTTCTACATATTATTCATTTGGTTCTGTACAAATATTAACTCTTCGTCGGTTGGTTCTGAGGAAATCGCCAGACTGGATGATATGGTTAAAAAGAAAAAAATTCACTACCAATGATTCACTGACTCAGCGATTCTTAAAGTGAATTGAATCCAACTGGAAAAATTATTCTCGAGATTGTAACTGTTGAATAACGAAATTGAATAATATTTCTGGGAATTTTTCATATAGAAGCAAGGAAGGGTTAAATGTAAATCATCTCTAAAACGTTTACTGTTTATTTTGATTTGTTATTATAGTTTATACATCAATTGGGAGTGCCATCAAAGTGGACTCTTGTCGATGTCTACGGTCTAGATCCTGATGTATTAGCTATTGTGCCAAAGCCAACTCTTGCTCTCATTTTACTTTATCCACACTCGGAAAAGGTGATTAATAATCTTATTGAATTTTGGTATATAAATTATGTGTTATATAAGAAGCAGTGAAGAAAAAAGTGGACTGTTACATTAACATTGTTTTGGGGATTTTAATGTTAAGCTTGAGAACTGAAAGAAGAAAAATTAAGAACTAAAAGTCGCAACTTGTGTTTATGGTAATGTATTAAATGAAGAGTCATTTGGTAGCAATGAATCCACAAAAAAAAGTATGGGTCCGCTCTTTCCTCCGCTGCCTGAATTATTATCAATGAGATCTTTACACAATTTTATTGTTTGATTAGGCACAAGCATATACTACTGAATTGGTAGCTAAAATTGAGGAAAATGGACAAGAAGTGTCATCCAATTTATTTCACATGGAACAAAATGTTAGTAATGCTTGTGGATCCATTGCTTTGATTCATGCAATCGCGAACAATCTTGATCAGTAAGTAATTATTCTTGTACAGAGATAATAATCATGAACATAATAGTATCGATAATTATATGAACGACGTGAGGTGGATCAGAAAATCGTTCGCGATAGAAAGTGTCCTCTCGAAATCAAACGAGCGGATGATTACTCTTTCGCTATATTCATTCAAGTCTTGAAACAAACGGGCGTATTGTTTGTGTCCATTTGTTTTTTCGTTTTCATATATTTTATACATGGGGTGTGTTCGACTAATACTTCACTGCGTAAGCGAACGCCGATACTTAATGAAGAAGAAGACGTATATAATCGTCCTTGAAAAAATTGCGATTGCTGATTGAGTAAACAGCCTTTAGCGCTGCTCTCCAATTCTGTCCAACTGAAAATTTTTCAGTAGTTGCAATCGCACACCCAACATTAACAGTACTGAATATGGACCGCATATGGACACATCCATTGACTTGGATGATTGATATATTTATATGTATTTGAAAATTTGCAAAATGGAGTGTAATAATAATTAAAAGAAAGAAATTATCGCATATAATATCATGATTAACGTTTAATGAATGATGTCCATTCAATAAATGCTGATACTGACATTGATAATAATAATCCAACAGAAGGAAGAAAATGTATTCCAAGCCACTGAGGACTACAAAAATATCGCTATTCTTCATGAATTAAAATTCATATCGCAATTAAAAGAAAACTAGTTGTAAGAAATATTATATTAATTGGGTAATATTTTGTTGCACAGTTCCGAATGATGAACATTTTATTCCCCTGAGAATACTTATCTTCTCCCAGTGTTTTTATATACATCCTGGAGAGTGAAGAGAAACATATACAATTTCAATTGATATGACTTTTCACCAGTGCTTTTTATCAATAAAAAATATAAACGTTATATTATCTGAGCCTATCGGATGTCGGTCCGTATGCTCACTTGATTTTATTTTACGCCTCTTTTTTTTTTAACAATCTCGAATTTATTTTATATATTGTTTTCAGAGCAATCTTTATCTTTATCATGACAATCACATTTAAGTGTCCTTTGTTTTTTATTTTCAGAATTGAATTGCAAGACGGGAGTTTGAAAACGTTTTCAGATAAAGCAAAAGATCTTTCGTTTGAGGAGAGAGGGAAATTATTAGTTGATACTGCTAGTGATATTATTGATGCTCATGAACAATTAGCTCAAGAGGGACAAACTGCAGCGCCACAGGAGAATACACCAGTTTATTATCATTTTGTAGCATTTGTTGAGAAAGATGGATCGTTATATGAACTCGGTAAGTTTCAATGTAATAGCAAATAGTATTATTGCATTATGAATACATGATTATTCATTGTCATTTATTTATAGATGGACGGAAACCCTTCCCAATAAATAATGGACCAACAACAAAAGATACATTACTCGAAAATGCCGCGAAAATTTGTGGTGAATACATGGCAAGAGATCCAGATGAACTCGGTTTTACAATGATTGCATTGGCAGCGGCCAACGAATAATTATCGTACTTTCATCTAATGGAAATAATTGATATATCCAAATTTAATATCGTGATGTCTTTATACTTATCCAAATATTAATTTATCTCTTTTCAATTGACGCTTCTGTCAATTATTATTTTGTAAATTAATTCGGAATATTTTCACATACCTGTCTGATAATAAAAGAAAGGAGAAAAATGGGACCGAAATGTTATACAAGTAAAAAAAAAGAACATTCAAGCAGAGTTCCATTTACAATCGAATTTACTTTATTTCAATATCTATTACTTGCTTTATATTTGTATTTTGCATTCGTATTCAGTGCCAAAGAGTGCATTGTTGATATATATTTTTTTTTTTTCTTCCACAAACATTGTCTACTTATCGAGGAAATCAAAATTATTGTGATAAACAACATTGTTCGTTGAATAAACGCCAAACAATTGAAATGTATTCTTTATTCATTGTGTATAAAACAGAACAGAAAAAAAAATAAAAATATTAATTAATTGGTAAAACCACATTTCGAACTAATATTACTACAGAGCATCACACACAATGATGGATGCGCGGCTTTGATTAGATACCAGTGCAATTTTTTTTTTTAATTTCTACATTATTATTATTAACAATACATTGATACATATACAGCCGAGCGGCTGTACATATAATTTAATTAATTACTCTTTTGCATCTCCAGTAGCATCCTAGTGATAAAACTGAAATATAAATCTAGTATTAGCTTTAAGTACATCTTTGTACATTCTGCTCCGACTAGGACATTTAAATTTACACTTATGGGTTAATATTTTTTTTTATCATCTCTCTTTTCATATAACTATATATCTATAACTTAAAAACGGAATTTTTCAGACGTTTTAACTTTAAAACGGGAGAGGAGGAATTCTATTACAATTCTTATATAACTAATCTAAAAGTGTACATGTGCGAGAATTCCGGTTGAAATTTGCTGCAAAGTATTCTGAGGTTCCTATATGATAATCGCCCACTTCATAATAATCATCGTCATCACCATCACCATTATCTTCATCATCATCATGATCATTATCATCATCAACACCATAACCATCATCATTCTTATTATTATCAATCATTGCTCTCCAACAATAAGTACTTTGACGTGCCCCCAGGAATTTCGGCAACGTAGTCTTTGGATATTGATAATCTTAATTTCTACAGTCGCGGTGGATGACAACAAGGCGTTACATATTTATTACAATTGTGAGGGAAGAAGGACAAGAAAAAAAAAAACAAACTGAAAGAACATATACATAAAGAAAATGCCAAGGCTAGTCAATACAAATTTCAAATAATAAAATGGAGTTTCCTAATTGTCGAAATGATTTTAAAAATTCCAGCGTGTGACACGCGCGATATTTGCAATAATGTGTGAATGTATATTCAGAGGGCTTTCACATATATGTGTGTCGTGGACCAGCCACCGTAAACATTAAGTACAGGGCAAGCAATTACGCGTGCACAACTATCTGGTTACCTATACATATATGTACATATATATGCATAAATATATGTATATGTGAAGACAATATAGCTGCGGGCTATCTTCACAATGGTGAAGCACGCAACAGAGATGAGGAAGAAGAAGAAGAAGAAGTATATAGCCCTTTGACTCTGTTTCTTGACGAGGAAGTTGTACATATAGCCTTGCCAACCATGGACGTTTCAACTCCCATAAATCCTGTTTCACTCTATATGTTTTTTTTTTATTTTTATGCACAAGAAAAAAAAAATATTCGCCCTTCGTGCCCGAGACAGCACCGTGTACACGTGGCGGTGGGTAACAATCCGTATCCTTATGATGTCAATTCATTCCAATTGCGCCATATCCTGCTCTCTGTCACTTTGCGTGCTGTTTAGGAAGATGACGTTTCATGTGCAATGCCAAATGATCGCTGCGGGCAAATGATCTCTCGCAAACAGCGCATTTGAATGGCTTAGCACCGGTATGTTTGCGATAGTGACGTGTTAACTCATCACTACGTGCAAATCGCCATTCGCATTCGGGCCATTGGCACTGGTACGGCTTTTCACCTGGAAAGAAAAACGTTGAGATGAAAGTTAGATGAAATTTAAAAAATGTGGTGTAAGATAATTATCCACTGTTAGATGTGTAATTTGCTTTTCTGGGTTGAATTTTTGCAGTCAATGACTATTCTATTGACGGTTGCGTTGATAACCGGATAACTCGAGAATCTTTTTTTTAACTTTGGATTGGAATAAAGTATGTTGAGAAAATAGAAATCAAATCGTTGAATTTCTGCTGTTTCAACAATTTGGCATCGGTTATATCTTTTATTTCTTGTTTGCTTAATGAAAAGCTTTTAGAATGATACCAGACTTTTGTTTTGTTCTTTCGTTCTATTACCAAGATACTGGGCTGCCTATTTAAGTGCATTTATTGTTTTTTATTGGATGCAGGGGTACAAATACAAATTTTATTGATTCATAGCTCCAATTAACAAAATAAAAATACACAAATGTATAAATCATTACTTAACACCTAATATATTATTGATAATATACATACAATAGAAAGTCGTAATGTAGAGCAGATGGAAAAATTCAGGGATACCCAAAAGCTCAAACAAACGGAACCAGATAGAAATATGAATGAAAGAATATTTTTTTTCTATTCAGAAAGGGAATTTTGAAACCGTGAAGAATTTTGCGAAATGTATTAGAAGGGTAGCCTGGTGATTGAACAACAATGTGGGGGACTTTAAATGATTATATATGAAAGCTAGTGGAAAGAAATTTCCAAATAGATCAGAATGTATTATTGTATCAATATTTTATATTAGCACAAATAACAAGTCAACAAAATACAGTGGTATGTTAACAAATTGCATAAAATATTTTTGTATCTCAATTTCATCCTTAAAATCATAAAATTAAAATTCCAAGTTATAAATTAATCTTGTCACAATATTCTGTCCGCATTGTTTTACCTATGAAAAATAATTCACACCGTTTCAATCAATCATCAACTCTACGTAAAAAAAAAAAATTCTAATAATCATGGAATTAATTTGATCAATTTCACGAGTACTCATTTCTTTTAATTGATGATAAATATTTACATTTCATTCAATCCCATGAAAAAAAAAAAACGAAGTGTATAGGTAATACCAATCAGATAATGATCGATTAACGAGATAGAGAATTGTATCTTCTCCTATATTAATTCAATTGAACAAGAGCACTGACGTTAACACATTATATCGCAACAATAGAATAAAAGAACAATCAGAACCCAAGATTCATTTTTACGAAATCTTAATTCGTAATTCAGAGCAAATAAATAAATAAGAAAACAATTTGAATGACAAAAAGAAAATCAACTAGAAATAAAATGACAAAAAATGTGAATATAATTCTCTATATATCTATATGTAGAAGATGCTGTGGTTGGAAGTGCGCGCCCGTTCACATACTGGAATGTTGCTTGCCTCGCGCCCGCACACGCTATCCACAAGACAAGAGACAGTGTCCACTCTCAAACACACTCCATAACTATATACGTACATACATACATATAAAAAAAAATACGAATATACACAAACATATAGATGTATGTGAATGTATGAAAGAATGAAAATGTGTTAGGGTCTCATGAATACGTTGCCCATAGGACTGACAAGTGAAAGAGAGTGAGAGAGAGAGAGAGAGAGAGAGTCCATTCAAGAAGAGTCTTCGTGAACCACGTGCCTGAGAGTGTCTCAAGTCACCTGACTACTGCTGATCTATTCGATTTAACTCTCATACATACCTGCTCCAACTCATTGTGAAACATGAATGGCATTTGTCTACTTGTCTGTTTTCAAAAGTTGGATAGTTTCATAAATGAAAACATGAAATAAATTATCCGTGTTATGTAGCAAATATTTAATGATACATGTTGAAAATTGTTATTAGATATAAGCAGATAACACAATCGTAAAATTAATTAGAATATTCGTGTTTAATTTATTCGCTAATGCTTGCTGCATTTTCAAAAGATAATATATATATATATATATATATGGCAGGTGAATAGTAATTTATTGAATAAAGGTATAATGTAGAGTGGTGGATGCAATCATATAATATTGAAGCTATATCAGCAGCTCTAGCGTGAATTGATCGTGTGGTTATTGCTCTCGCGTGTATGAACGCGACTGGATGTGGGTCGCTAACTCGTCGCACACCTTGTCAGTTAGGCCATATTCGTATAGGCTAATACATATGTATAATATATGTTTTTATATGTGTGTATGTGTGTGTATGTAGCTCGCCGCAATACCCATCAGGAGTACCACACCCTGATGCGGCACATCGCGACACATAAAGACTTTCGTGTTATATTCCATTCGTCCTGTTTTCTTCTTTGTGTGTGTGTGTGTTTTTTTTTTTTTTCTTTCGTTATTTTCTAGCTAATCGCATTTGCTCATTGACTATTTGCGGATGTGCAATGTTGTACGGACTCAATTGCATTTCCGATTAAATTCAGATCATCGACATAATCATCTGTATTTTTTTTTTTTGCCTCTTTGTCTTTTTTGTATGTTATTGCAGTTTTTGCTATTATGGTATTATATAAATATATTGCGAGACTGAAAGTAAGAAAATAAGAATTTTAATGCAGTTGAAACGTCGAAATAGAGTTTTGAGATGTTGAACAGTTCAATGTTGTATTAAAAAAACATAGATGATTATTTTTGGAATGAAGAAATAATAAATGATGAACCAGAAGCCTAAAAGCAAAAGGATGTATGGAATGAATTTGAGTCGATTTGCCTTTTCGGCAATTTTCTTTTTTTTTTTTTTATATGAAATAATATTGAACCATCCTGAAAGGGCGTATCTGCATCATAATATACCCATCGGTTCACACTTCAATAAAAAAATAAATCATCGTATCCTATAATTAAATGAATACTTTATAACACACTTCATTAATATTCACTTTCATCTCAGAGGATTTTATCGATACGCCCTTATAGCATTATTATTTCTCCTGACCCAAAAATAAAAAAATAAGAAGAGAAGAAATAAATTCCACAATTACAACTCAAACATCTCTCTATATCTGTCTCTATCAATTTCATTCTCCCCATTCTTCATTCCTTCTAGCAACTCAAGAAATATCATCATAAATTGGCCCGACCAGAAAAAACATTTATTTGATTTTGTGTCTTTTGCAAAATTACAATCACACAAAAAATACCAACCTGTATGTATCCGTTGATGGGCTTTCAAATGCGAGCTTTTAGTGTAAACTTTAGTACAACCTGAAACACATAAAAAATTCCATTTAATAATACATATATTCTTTTTTTTTCCTCACTACAGATTTGAAAACACTTTGAAATCTTCTTCTTGATACAAAAACTCTTACCAATAAAATCACAGTGATGGACTCGACGTTTTTCCAACTCTGGATTATTTCGCCGATTGAATTTAGTGATAGCCGATTGTTGAATTCTATGAGATGGATTTAGCATTGATGATGGTTGTGGATATGGAGGCGGTGGTGTTCTTCGTGGTGGGCCACCAAGGGGCGAACCCGGATCGGAAATTGGGGGCGTCAATGGTGAAACATACATGAGCCTCGTCATTGAACCATAGAGCGGCGATGTCGCACTACCACCATGATGATTAGCCTGCACCTCATTATTATTATTCGTCGTATTATTATTGTTATTATTATTATTAATAATATTATTATTATTGTTATTATGAAAGGTCTTTAGAGCTGTCCTATGTTGCGTGTGATCATTGGACCTAACAAAATTCGTCATATTATTTTGACGTCCCTCCAACAAATGGAGTGTTGGTGTTGCTGATGATAATGGCTCACTCTTGATTTCAACTGGTGAAAGTACAGGTGGTGATGTAACATCATCAGTTTCCATTTTAACGTGTAATGAATTTGATGATGATGATGATGATGATGATGAGGATGGTGTCGATTGTGAGCCGAGCATGTCAGCATTCTCTGGATCAAGTTTTTGAATACTTGATGTAATGTCCTCCCACAATGGTGGCCTGAGAAACACATCATCGTCATTGCCTGCTGGTTGACTACGTGATGAAACGAAACTTGCTTGTGGTCGACATGCAGCTGGTCCACTAGTTTCAAAAAAATCATCCATCGGTATTGTTTCACGTGAATTTTTGTCCGGATCATCGTCATCCAATTTTTGTAATTGTTCCAAATCTTGTCGACAGAGTAATGTGTCCAAATCCGATGTCTGCTGAAAGCAAATGTGAAACAGAAATATGTCTTAGTAAGGATTTGAAATATATATTTTGGAATTTATGTTCAGGGGAAATTGGTATGCTTGAGATATAAATTATTTTGGAACATTGAATATCATATGATTTATTAATTCACTATGAAGCGGATGAATAAACTTGAAAAGTTAAATAGAAAGAGAATTACTAAACTATCATTATCATATATACATGGAGTATGAATGACATTGATAGTTTAGTTTTATTCTGCAATATCAAAATAACCAATTCAAAAAGTCATAGAATGGCCTATAAATTAGCTCAACGTCATCACGATAAACAGTAAATATAAACATATACCCATACAATATAAATAAAAAAAATAATATCTATAATATAAAGATTACAACGTCATTCATTGAATTATCATTTTCAATTTCAGAGTAGATACAATTTACAATATGGATATAAAACATGACACGACGTGATGTTGAAGATGAAAAGACTTATATACAAGAGCAATGACTTCGCTTTATGTTGATGGAGTGCACGAGTCAACTTATACATAAAGAAATGAATAAAATAAAAAAGAAAATGAGAATTGCTGTTAATATGCAAGGAGCAAAATCTGGGTATTCAGTCAGCATATCTGTACTCATGGTGAAACGAAAAAGACAAGGTAGTTATAAATATATATATATATATAACACCAGGACGAAGCAGAAGATACATGTTGCAGGTCGTAGGCCGTGGCGATGCCGCGTCATTGCTTGCATGATTTGTACACGCGTAACGCCTCCCGCGCTCCATAGTCACAACGGTGTGAACCACTATAACACCATCGTGCCACAAGCAGTGCAACAGACAGAGAAAGATCAAATATATGATGTCTGTATGATTGTGTATGTATGTATGTATGTGCAATGGATGCACACGCAACATTTTGAATATTTTAATGGGCAACAACACAACAGCCAACATGGAACACAACGCCCCTTGGAACCAGTGACTATTGATGAATGATATTCCATGCTGTGAACGTAGGTATTATTTATATGTATATATATGTTGGTTAAAACTATATATGTATATATACGTATATTGATGTTGAGTGTGTAAGATGGTTGTGGGGGCGAGAAGAAAAATATGAGGTTTATATATACCGAATGATAGAATGTTTTAGTGAAGACGATGATTTGACAAATTGAAGGAAAAAAAAAATGAAAATTAATCATTTAATCATTGGACTGTTGACGGGTTATAGTAATAATCAAATTTTTTGTTTATGGTATTGACGTGATTGATTGTTGATTGTATAGATATTGATTTTTTTTAAGGGATGGATTTTGTAGAGGGAATTTTACAGTGAAATTATTGTTGTAATTTTTAGTGTTTCTTTATGTGAAGAAAATTGAGTGAATGAGAGATATTTAAAATAGTTTAAGATGTGATGTATCATTTGATTGATATTGTATTGTGTTGATGTTTGATTTATATGTTAGTTTTTTATATTGTACAAATATTATGTGCAATCACATTGACAATTGAATGACAATATTCACATTTTCTATATATTTGTTTTAAAATTGACTTGTCGTCGTCGTCGTTGTTGTTGTCTCGTTCAAATTGTCGACGTGCCATGTCATTTTCTCCAGCGATAATAATAGTGTACAGGTAAAGAACAAAGTTCGCCGGTCCAGCTATTAATGCGGGTAATCATAGATGGTGAGAAGGGGGTGGGATCATGTATATACAGTATTAATAATGCCTTTTCGAATCTCCCCAGGCCACAAAGCATCATAATACACTTATATGTGTATATTATAAATATGTGGTAATATCATCATACACCTCAGAACATTATATATATATACAGAGAAGTATAGTGAAAGGATGGCATATATAAAAGTCAATACCCATTAGCTTCTTTATATGATCTCAATTGTCATTGTATAGGTTTTGCATATACTATTTCATATAAAAAAATTTACATTCTGCTCTGATCGTGTTATTTTTTCTCCAATTTTTCACGGTAATATATATGCGTGGTGAAATTCATACTAACTCATAATTAAGCGATACAACAAATAAAAATTAATACTACTTTGGAGATGATTATTTTATTTTCTAATGAAAATAAAAATTAAATGAGGAATATATTATATCTCATATCCAAAGTATAGATTAATTACTGCACAATAAACAATTTGTAATTTATATATAAATAATAAGTATACAGTGACAGAACTGTATCTCAATTATTTTTGTTTCATCATACTTGAAATGTTTTAGGTGCTGAATATAAAAATACAAAACATACATATATGAATAAAAAAAGAAAAAAAAAAGAAATGGATCATTCAACAGAATATAATAGGGACGTTTTAAACCAATGGCTGCTGCCTAAGGGTTGGTAGCGCGTGCGTGTTAAATATAATGGTAAACGCGCAGAAGCAGCTATATAAGCCGAATCGAATCAATCTGGGGCGAGGCCACACCCTTGTTTGATGCACCGACATAGTAACGAGTACTCAGAAGAGGCACTCTACGTCAAAATGGTATAACCAAAGTCGCCATTTTATTTCCACTACTATATTACATTTATATTGAATGTAATATTTATCTACATTATACATAAAGGAAATGGAAAGAAAAAAAAAAAACAAAATTCTATGTACAGTTGTATAAATTTTGTAGAGTTGATAACATAAGTTGAATTTTTGTTTTTTCTTTTTTAGTTATATATTCGCTGAAATTTTATTTTTGATAATTTATTATTATTGTATATATTATTATAAAAGTATGTAGTTGTAATTAATATCACACACACATACACACACATACAGATATATAAAGGGTATGTATATATACAATGTACTGAGCTGATATTACTTATATTATGTCGGTCTTGTTGGAGTACGTGATCATTTGCCTCTGTAAGCACGTCTCATTAAATAAAGAAATTTATGATGGTGTATATGAAGAGGTTCTTGAATGAATCAACTAACTCTCCTCATATAAATGTTTTTTTTTTTCCTTTATGTTGTTTTTATATATGTTTGAAAATATTAAGTATAAGCGCGTGGTTGGATATGAGTATTGTTAGAGTGTTAATTAATTGTATTCAATTATGTAATGATTGAATGTGAATTGAGGAAATTTTTGTTTGTTGAAAAGGTATCGGATTTTTTCTTATGGTTGAATTTTTTTTTTCTGGATATTTTTTTGAAGTGAGTATTTGAGTGGGTTTTTCATTTTTTATGTAAGTTTGTAAAAGATGAGAGTGATGGGAAGTGTATAGAAAAACTTGGGGCAGGTGTGTGATTGTTGATGGTAATTTTTTTCGTGACAATTGTGTGAACACAATTTTTCTTTAGTTCGATTTTACGCACTGGCGTTCATGATGATTTTAAAATTTATATATATATATATATAAACAAAACAACCTTCAGAATAAATCAATAACTATGAAAGGATGACGTGAGAGATTCAAATATATACCATAAATGTCACCTATGACTATCCCCTTCATTATTTCCACGTATTGTCTCTAATTTATATTCTTAACTATCACTAATCCATCATTGTTTCTATTTCATCATCAAAGGTAAATAATTTTTAAAACAATTCCTAACAAGAATGCTTATTAAAATAACCATTACCATAAATAAAAAAAATCCATTGTTTGTTTTCTCTTCTGGCAAAATACAAATTTAACAAAAACCCTCCTGACATGTATATTAATTAATATCTTTCTATCACAGTAATGAAATATTTACAAATAAACATATTTATGTACAGGAATTCAATAAATATATTGTGGTCAAACATTGTGTTTCATATTTGATATTTTGTTTACCTATAAATAAACATAATAATTTTAAATTTAAAAATTTATCCTCACTAACAGTAAAATATATTCTCGCATATATTTTTCACATATAAATTTTCTCCTTACACAAAATATATATTTAATTTATATATTGTTCGTTGTATATAAAACTATGTTTGACAAATATATTTACTCTAATATCAATTTTCATAATATAAGGGATGTGAAAGTGGTGTAATTTATTTATACTTTTAATTTGTGATATGATATATTTAATGATATCACTTTTCTATATGAACATTAAACTGTGGGGACCAATTTTAGTTTGAATTTGCATCCGTGGAAATATCAAGGAAGCATTTTGTTTATATGGATATATATAATATATATATATATATATATATATAGACGGATGGCGCCGCGCCCGAGGGGGCTAAAAACTAAGAAATACACCAGGCTATATTGTGTATATGTATCTATGCTACATACACAAGAGGGGGCTGGAACGTTTCGTGGCAGACACACCAGAAACATCGCACGCTGCATGTGCCACAGAGTAGTATGTATATAGTAACGGACGGATGGACGCGTAGATTCTATCTCGCCATTCACTCGCCTCAGGTAATAAAACTTCACGTCCCATTATTTACTTGCGCATTATCGTTATTTTACGCCCACAAACTCCATATTTATGGTGAAATTATTCAACATTATTTTCCACAGATATGATATGAATGAAATGGATGATTTCAGGGGATAAGACGTATTATCTTTGAGTAAAACGATTCAACTTTTGCACATAGTATTCTAGATATGGGACAAAAAATGAAAAATGAAATAGAAATATTTTATAAATGTGTACTTTACACTTGGGACTAAATTATATTATTTGATTGAAATTGAACATCAAAAAAATTCCCTGAATTGCAAACAATTACAATTTTCCAATAAATAAATTTAATTTATTTATTGAATCACTTTTGAATTAATAGACTTAAAAATTCGTTACATATACTAACCACTTGTCACTTCATCATTCCCTGACTCTCTAAACATCCGCTATTTTTCCCATGCCAATAAATATTTACATCTGTATAAGTATCCAAAGTTGACTTCTGCTATACAATGTATTGATTAAAGTCTTGAGTTTAATGATAATAATTCAAGACACAGAAATGTCTTCACATGATTTAAATGCACGTGATGATAATCTATACTAAAAGGTCAAAGTGAATCCGTTACATGTGCGAATATGATTTATAATTATATTTCAATGATAAATATATATATATCTTTCATGTTATTGAGGGTGAACTAAAATATTTTTAATTAATTAAATGGCAGCAATGTATATATAATATAAAAATAAATAGCGGATGTATTAATAAATTTTTTCAATTACAATAAACAGACGTTCAAATATTCTTGTGAATTCTTGCAATAAAATAAAATATGTATATAAACTCTGTATAGTACTTATGGTATAGGGATATATCTCCAAGTATCATTGTTCCAATATACGTTTCGTAAGTAGATTGGCATTTGTTCAGACGGCGCGGGCAAGTTAAGTTTGACCTTTGAAGCACTTTCTTTGAGCCACGCGTGACTCGATAGGGATATATAGAGATATTGGTTGTAAGTCTTGTGGTGCACGTTCTCAACCGCATAGGCAAACACTGTATATGTATATATATATATATTTGTGCACTTGGATTTTAATTTTCATATAGCATGAGTGATAGTGGATTTTACATAGATCTGAAAGACATTAAATGATCATTTTAATTTTTTCATCCAATTAACCTTTTTTTATTTAATGTTGATGTGTATTCATTATAATAGAGGGCAAATATATATATATATATTTATATTTATTTAAATAAAAGAAAATTAGTCTATGTAGTATATTTGTTCTTTTTATTAAACTTGGTTGAATTATTTATTCACAGTGTGAGGGAATAAATGAGTAGTCATATGTGTCAATGGAGGAATGTATTGTTTGATAAATAAAGAAAAATTAGAAAGAGTAATTGATGAAATTTAAAAACAATTCAATTAAACATTTCTCACTTGGCAACGAAAGTCGCCAGAAAATTGCAGTTGCATTAGAGACTCAAACATAAAAATTAATTCTTGAAACAAAAATAATGATTGATATCCAACGAGAATCATAATTGTAACATGAAAAAAAAAAATATTCTCAACATAATCATGTGATAAAAAATGTCTATAGTAATACTAATTAAATAAAATTGCTCAGTGATTTTTCTGTTCAAGTATTGTAAAGATAAAAACTAAACTGAATATTAAAAAAACATTGTGTCACACGATTTTTGGTATTATAAATCCACATTATATATATATATATATATTTTTTTTTTCTTCAACATATGATGTTATAAAATAGTTTAACATTTAAAAGACATGTTCTAATTAAATATTAAGTGTTACACTTCTTGGTATATGTATAAAAATAAAAAAATTATATGTAAAAACACAAGTAATACTTTTTCGAACACATTAAATCGAGTCGCTTGTGGGTCATGAGAATTAATGAAGACAAGCATGCAATGCATTAGTGTGTATTAAAAAAGAAGCGTGCACGTGTATAGTCTATACACACGTATAGGGATTCGCGACCATGCTATATAATGATATATATATCTTTTTTTTTTTATCCCCTCTTTGCAGCACGTGTCAACGTTTTACCATTGTAAACACGAATAGTCAAATACTTTCTTGTATACATAAACGGTTTTTCGTTTATATCTCATTGCTTAAGGGGATATTCTCACGTTTCAGGTAGGCAAAAAAAACCAACGTAAATCGTTTTTTTTTTTTTTTCCTTTCACATTTTGTCTATTTATGATTCTCATAATATAAAAAAACGTGGGAGAATTGCGTCGTGATGATGAAGAGTTCAAAAGTTATGATGTATAAAATTTGAATGATTAATAAACAACTTTTTTCTGTTTTTCGACAAATTAAAAGCTGATAAAAAATCGAATTTTTCTATCCGTCGGGTAACTTTTCTTCTTTTTTTTTTGTTCAAAGCAACCTCCAAGATTATGAAGAAAAATTCATTTTATATTTTTTGTAAGCCGTTAAATTATTTATATAATTTTTTTTTACAAAGAAATTACTTGAAATAATATCACAATAAGAATAAAGTATTCTCAAATCAACAAAACAACTCTACTCTCGGATGTCATATTTTCCAATAAAAAATAATATCATATTCAACAATTGAAAATAAAATAAAAATTCATGTGATATTTAATTTCAATAATGGACAACAATTTTTCCATTTCAATTTCCCAAAGTCACTTTTTCTCCCCACAATAATTCAATAATTAATCAGTCACTCAATGGTATCAGAATTATTCTTCACTACACAATTCTCAAAATAATTTAATCTCTGTCTAAATCTCAAAATGTGCATTGAAACAAATACTAAAAATGATAGTGAATATTTTTAACAAGAAGAAGTCATAATAATCTCCCCCTATTATTGGAAGTTGTAAATGACATGACCCCTTAATATAATTCCATTATCATAATTTATTATCATCATCAGCAATATTATTACCATTTTCATTATTTTTTATTTCTATTTTTTTGTTTCAGCTGTTGTCATTATTCCTAGCAGAAGCAACATCAGTAGCAGTACGTGGGGTCGCATAGTGACAAGGTGAAATATATATATATTGAAAGGAAACAAAAAGGGGAAGCCCAAGCTGAAGGTAACGACGTGATAAAGTCGCGTGCGTGACCCGTGGCCAGTCTGGAGCCATCTATAGTCAACTATATATACATATAATACACGTTTAACTCTCGCCTGCTGCTTCATCATCGATCTCCGTGGGCCGCCGACTCACGCGATTTGTGCGCATCCCTATGGCGCGAGCTAAACACCCTTTTCATCGTTCTCTCTTCGCTCCTACACCTCCCATCATTTTCATTCTTTCTTATAAATATGTTCTTTCATCAAACTGTATTAATATACAGTGTAAAATTATCATTTATAAACAACTCATTGTTAATATTGATAAGAAAAAAATAGATGAATAATTTTCGATATTATTTTTTGTATATAATTAACGTTCAAACCGAATGTATAATTTTTTTTTTTCCCACTTCAAGATTATATATTTGTATTCAGGGAAGTAGATGAAAATTATTGCAATGCTTTTTTTTTATATATAGGACGAGGTCGGGTAAATTGGACCACCCATGAAATAAAGGACATTGCAGTTGAATTAAAAATTCAAATTATTATGGTTGATCAGGAATTGCAATAAACTTCAGAAAACAATCAACCAAACAGATTTACATTCACGAGGAATGTCGTAATGCTTGTTATACTGTAGGATATAAATATGGAAAATGTGTTTGTTAAAGTGCTGTCCACCAAACAGAGTGGGCAAATTGGACTGTTGGTCTAATAATGTAACTATTACTTCAAGTAATTACTGGTTAAAGTAATTATTGAAGTTGGATTAGAATCACGTTTGGTTTTGTGATAAGTTTGAATTTCCAATTGGGTAATATTAATTCGTATATTGATGGATTTAATATTGGACAGTTGCATTGTTAAGAAAATAAAAAATGAAGCAGAAGTATATGAAGGATTTGAACACCGGTGATCGTCCGATGTGTAACGTGAGTCATTCAAAAGTTGATTGGGGATCATGATCGTAAAAAGTGAGTTAACGTCTGCACGTCTAGCTAGAATATGGAGGAGGAACGAGGTTAGGTGGTGCATTAACGTAATTACTATATATTCATCTGTATATAACTGTATGCGATGGTGGCGATGGGCCAACACGAGTCAGCTGGTCCCGAGTGGCGTCAGCCCATGACGTTACACCAATCTTTAATACTCTCCCTCTTTTCTCAATGGATAAATATATATATATATATATGTATATTTATCTGTAATATATGGATAATTTGCACCTGGTGTCAGCTCTGATTCTATCGATGACGTGAGAGAGGGTGCCCCATCACTATTATACACTCGATGACACGCACTATGTGTATATATGATCTCTATTTTTTTGATGAAGGTTAAATTGCCATTTATCATTATTGGAAAATTACTAATGAATATGATTTTTTTTTTGAATAATTATTGATATTTGGGAATTTTTTTATCGTTTGTATATACTTGAATCTATTGAAAAAAAAAAATTGAAATTATTATCTATTTTAATGGAGGGTATATGGAGGATTTGGATACATATAGTAAACAAAAAAAAAAGTTGAATTAAATCGTTCCATCAATTTTTATAATATCATGTTAATAAATCAAAAAATATCGATTCTATAAACAAAAATGAATTCGAAGTTTTTGATGGATATTTGTTGACTTTTGTGCGCTCGTCTACAAACTTTTACAAACAAAAACTTTCCATTATTTTATCGTGAGACAAACACAGATGAATCATGATAAATTCAAAATATGTAAAAAAAAATCACGACTCAATAAAATTTTTCTATTTGCTATTGTAAAATTTATACGAACAAATGATTCTTTGTACTATACCGGTTAATTTTATTTTTAAAATTAAGAATACAATTTTACCCAAAACAATATAAATTTCATCAAATGATTTTATCATTTACAAACAAAATTAACGACTACATTAAATATACAAACAACATATTTCCACCAAGAACTTAGTTGAACAACACTGCAAAAATTCCCTCATTAAAGACTTACTCTCAACAACACTATAAGTTGTTTGGAATCCAATAAATCCCCACAGTGAATAAAATTAGTTTATATTTACAAACTAATGATAGTCAAATAAAACACACAAGTGTCACAAAGAAAAAATTTCAATTCGCATAATTCTCACAATGACAAAGAAAAAAAAAGGAATAAAGCATTTTTATTTACCACACAAACATTAAGTAAATATTCACACTTTTCTCATCCTCGCTCACTATTTTACCATTCAATTAAACATTTCCAACTCAAATATTTAAATATAATTATATATATAATTATACATATACAAAAGAATAGATAATAAATACAATCAATAAACATTTGATCAATATAACTCAGTAATATAAAAAAGTGTCAAGAATTAATTGCATTGTTATGAAGAAAAGAAAAAAAATGATATACAATAGTTTATCATTCTATCTAAACTACATATCTAATACATATACGTATTTATATACTGTTATTTATTTTTTTTTTTTTCTTTCACGATACGACCCCCTTCTGGTCGCGTCCACAAGGCCTGCTAATGCACTTTTAATTAATTAAATGGACGGATGGTGCCTCACCCTCCCTCGCGCGCGCGCGATGGTTCTTGCGCGGCTGACCTCGCGTGCCGGCTGTCCACGAACGGTGCAAACTCATCGCTATGCTTTTTTTTTTTTCTCTTCTCTTCTCATTCTCTCGCTTGCTCCACCTCCCACCCTTCTTTCTTTCCTTCTTTGTACCAGGTCTCTATATACAACTGCCATAAAATGTGAAACGCAACCGCGAGAGAACGAGGAAAACAAAATGAAACAAAAGATATATTGTAAATATATATTAACAAAGGTTGTTGCACGACTTATGAAGCAAATGATAGTATTCATTGAAGAATTTAACGAAACATAAAAACAAAAATTGTATTTTACATGAAAACTATTGATGAATATGTTCAAAACACGATACAAGGGTTACGTCAAATTTTTTTTTGTCATAATTATCTAGAAAATAATTGAGAATTATCCTTGACAGCTTGCGTATTTGCTGTTGACGATTTTATTACTCAAAATAATTTATTGTTCAAAATTTTGGTTTGTTCAAATCCCATATTTATTTTACAACACGGTGAAAAATTTCTTTCGTTTCAAAATGAATTCTACCTATCATCAATCTTTCATTTAAAGCAGGAATATGTATAGCGAATCTGACATATAACTTTATGCAACAATTTTTTTTAAGAATTATGACATTCATTCACTATGTTCAATTATGAATTTCTCTTTTAATTCATGAAACCCATTATCCACTCGCTATAAATGAAAAAAAGAACAATAGTTCAATCAGTATATGATGTTTTGTACATGGAAATTATTTTGAAAAAAAAAAAACGAAAAACACTAAGAATATTTTAACCTTAAACAAAGTCTCAATTTACAATTGAATAAGATAAAATTTTTTTTTTCATTTAAACTGTGACAATAAAGTCATTAGATTAAGGATATTTAAAAAAAAAAAAAACAGAACCTAATAATTTATATCATTCATATATAAATAAATATAAATATGCGCGTTCAAATAATTTCCTTCCACATTGTACAAATGACGAATGTACAACACACTATAAAATATTATTATTTTTATTATTTCATAATGAATTGTACATATGTACTATACAATAATTTAACGTTGTGGTAAAAGAAAGCTACTTAATTCGAATGCATTATATAGAGTTTCATCCTTTGGCTAAAGGTGGACCACCCGAAGGCTCAGCGGGGTCACCCAGGGCTTCGCTGTAGGAGCGCTCTCATAATTAAGCTCGACGATGACATTTGATTTAGGTACTCGAGAGTCAAGACATGCTACAACAGAGCAAAGTCTTTGCTCATTTTCTTTAATTCGCAAGCGTATATGAGACAGAATATAAAACAGAACGATATCATAACATGAAGGATTTACTTGGTGGCATCACTAACTCAACAACACAAACATTGAATATATATGTAAGTATATGTTATACATTTAAATTCTTCATGCTGTTTACTATTGCCACATCATATATATATATATATTATAATATCAGTAATACAATTTATTTAATGACATTAACAGCGAGAAATAATTCGTGTCGATATTCATTCGATATGTCTTTTAAATTTCAACTTTAACACATAACAACACAGGAATATAATAAATGTCATGAAGACACGACATTCCATATCTCACAATTAAGGGCACACATTTGATATATATGTGTATATCATTTATAAATATATATGTATATACATTTATGTAAACATCGTGATGGAATATAAAAGCAAACTCGATGACTTGGTGCAGTAGTGGAAGACATAAATAAAGTTATGAAATCATCGTAACTGCTGTAGATATGTGTATATATAATTTATATAATTTATATATGGTTAAATATATATATATATGTTAGGCATTCTCTGGTTAGAAAAATGGCTGATGATGTTGAAGTCGTGAACAATATTGATGAAGAATTATTGAGACTTGAATATGAATGAAGTAAAGGATTCATTTCTCGATTTTGGTATTGGGAGTGAAGTATTTTTTGTATAGAAAATTTTTCTTTGTAGTTGATGTATAGAGGGAATATTTTTTTTATAAAATATTTGAGTAAATTGGAGATTTGTTTGAGATTTTAATGAGTTTGTTTTTTGTTTTTTTTTCTTTCTAATTATTGTGAAGCATGAGATTAAAGTGTTGGTTAATTGTGAGAAGGGATTAGGAATTCTGGAGTATTTAAAGTTTCATTTTATTTTATATCCTGAGAATATTTATTTCATCTTTGGGCTTGGAATAAATGTTCAATCTCGATTGTGATAGGATTTAATATATTTGAAGATATAATTGTACTTCATTCGAGAATCTTTATTTTTTATACGGATTTTTTTAGATATGAAAATTTTCGAATTAATAGAATTGGAAAAATGAAAAATTGTTTGTGGAATTAATAAAAATTATTTCACTGATCGAATGAGCATTGACAAAATTTTTAATTTATGATCAAGTAGTAATTAAATTCAAACAAAAGCTTTAAATAATCATCATTAATATTTTTTATAGGAAAAGATTACAAAAAAGTGAGAAAAAGGTTACATTAAATAGATCAAAAAACGTGTATGATTCACGAATAAAAAATCCACACTCCATTATTTATTATGAATCAATAAACAAAATACTAAATATCTGAAACTTCTCTGATTTGAAATCAATATAATTGAATGTGCCAAATCAAAAACAGACAAATAAAGTATCAGTAAAAACTCGTCATATAATAACAACCTCTTAAATAAAGATTCTTCCAATACCTATATCAAAAAGATATATATAAACCAAATAGTCACCACAAATCATGAGGTGTTTGCAAACATATTGTTGGCGTTGCGAATCAGCAAATGAAAAAAAAAAAATATTCACTTGTGTCCTCCTATTTTTGATCACATTGAGATTTATTATCATTCAAAAGCGCGCGACAAGCTTCCCCTTCGCGCCCATGGCCATACACACGAAACTTGTTAATTAAATGGTTTATGGGTGAGACCAAATATTCGAGTTCTTATACTCAATTAGCCATGGTCCTCCGTCGTGCTATCTTAAAAAGTGCAGCCCCCAGTAGACAGCGAGGATGTAAGATCCAGGACGATTAGAATGAATGGCCGCCATAAATCAGCTCCCTCGTTGGTCGCCATACTATATAAATATATATATTTCACTTGTGTGCATTATAACGTTGTGTTTTCTTGGCTCGTGCACCAGGTCCACACTTGGAATCTCGTCAGACACCTCGCGCACACAACTACCTATTCGCTATAATTTTTATTTTTTTTATTTTTTCTGTTAAAAAAAAAAACTTTTAAGTTAGGAAGTGGTTCATTTTGTATTTTTCGTCCAATCCCATCGTCATTTCGCACTCGCTCATTCGTTCTGCCTAATATACCTTCTTTTAGCACTGTCCAAATCTTGATCTACTGGTTCTCTCTTTATTCAGCACATTCACTCTCACGTGGTTGTTTATTTTTTCTTTTGACCTCTTTCTCGTTTTCATTCTTCTTTTGTACATTTTTAGATTTATTCATATGCACTTTGTGAAGTTTTTATTCAGTATCTGCTTCATGAGGTGGAAATTATTATACAGATGATTGTTGGAGTGTCAGCGAATGTATATATATTGTTATATAAAACGTATATGAATAAAATAGAAATAGTAGAATTTTTATAATTGAAACAGACAATTTGATTAATTTAATGGCGTTTTTTTTTTCGACTAATTTTGATTTTTTATTGTGGAATTGTAAAAGTAATTTTCGCTTTATTCTGGATCAGCCTTCAACGTATTTCAATTTTTATACGTGATAATGTAAATGATAGAATAAATTGAATAATATAGAATATTCCTGACAATATATAAAACACATTTTAGATTTGGTTGTAACTTGTTGCATAAATCAGTGAAATTGTACTGGTAATTGGATAGTTATTTGTTGTGATTCAGAATTTTATATCTGTCAAAAAATAATTCTCTTGTAGTTTAAGGATGCTGGTAAATTTGAAATTAAATTTGAATAATTGATTAGAAACTTTTAACAAAGAATCATCTATACTTTCATATTCAGTCGATCGTAAATAATATTGAATATCATTAATGATAATATTGTAATTTTATATTCTTCATTACATTAATATGACTATCAAACTTTCATTCAGTTCATTATTCGATACATGGTAATTACGATATTTTTTTGAATTCTATAATTGCAGTATATAATATCACAAATTATATAGTAATAACTTATAGTCATATAATAACATTAATAACTGTACAGTAATGACTTTTTCTTATACATAACTATTGTCTATTTTTTTTTTTTCAATCTTCTTTTCAGTGATAAAAAATAATACAAGACATAATCAGAATTTCTATTTGCAATTTTTTGAATGCCTTATAAACTTAAATAAAATCACTCTCCAATCAGGAAAAATATTTCGCATTCTAGTTCTTTCTGTATATAATTATTAACTTTCTTCTCTACTCCATTTATTCATCCCCACATTCCCATAATCAATTAATAATTCAGTCAGAAATTTTTTTCATAATAATTAAAAGGGAGAAAAACTCGAATTTGAAATATTTTTATTCACTTAAAGGAATTTTCAATTTGCATTTACATTGAAAACAAGAATTCATTTTAGTTTCAAGTGATGAAATAATTCACATCTATTTTCTTTTTTCAGAGAACATTGTCACAAGTACATTGTATTTTTGTCTGTATCCACAGTATCTCTTGATTCTCTTTGTTAAAAAAAATTAAGTAAGATGCATTCAGAGATGCCTCACCTTCAAATTCCCCATTCATTATTTATTCCAACATATGCGTGATACAAAATGTATATATGTTTATTGTATCTATGTAGGTTTAATGTACATATAAATATTTATCAACCATAGAGATCACTCATCGACGGTGACATATCCGAAATAGGATTAGGTTATCCCTATTAACAAGATGGAATCTTTCATAAGATGGAAATGAATGTATAACCTAAAAATGAATAAATATATTTTCTATTATTTATCAATATGAGACACCGGAAGGAAATTTTTCACGTATGAAGTAAAATTGAAAAAGAATATTTGTATCTATATACATACAAAGTTAATATCCATGGAGATAAATATCCATATATGTAATCTTTGTTTGAACGTTACTATATACATTTGTGTTTCACATTGTCATATGACTTCATAAAGGAAATGAAGAAAAAAGGAAAGAGGTCACGTATATGAAGAAATTTTTTTACACTGTATTGAATTATTATGTTCACATATTATATTACTATATACAAAGAAATGTTTTACACGAATTTTTAATACGATAATTGTGTAATTTTTACGGTGTATTATTGTAATAGTGAATTTCATTGACATGACAATGAATTATTTATGTCGTTATTTCTGAAAGAAAAAAGAAAAAGAAGAAAAATGTGTTTTTGATTCAATGACTGTTTGTCCATTTGTAATGAAAATAAATTTTATTTTTAATTCAAGTTCAAATTGAAATTTTGTTTAAGATGAAAAATGTAACATAAAGTGCTGATAATTTTTAAAATAGACTCTACAGTTTTATAAAAATTTAATTCAAACAGAAAATAAAACAATCAGCTGAATTCAATAAAAATTCAAATAAAATCATCACACAATGAAAATAATGAATATTTTACTACTGTAATTTCTATCACACCAGTATTTGAAATATAACTGTACTATAGTATATAATACCATAAAGATCAAAATTTTTCTCGCTATCCTGTTCGATAAATAAGACTACTATGCTCCTGATAATTTTCCCCCAATTTTCCAAAATATAATGAACAATAAATAACAATATCGATTCTACCATATACTATTCCAAAAATTAAATCATTATCTTATGTATCTCAATACCAAATGAAAAAAAAATTTCAATCCCTCAATATTCGCCCATACAAATACTCCCCACGCATAATTAAAATGCATAATACATTTTTTCTTAAGAAACTCATGACAAAACTCATTCTCGCTTTCACACATCACTTCATATACTATTTCCTTAACATAAAGCACAACATTTCTTTTATTATCATATATAATATTATCCTTTCCCATACTTTTTCACCTTTTCTTCCACTCTTTCAATAATATTATAACTTATATCGCCTCCACCAAACATCATTACTATTATATTTTATTATGCATGTAATGATCGCCGATGGGTATCAGCGTTCCAGAGTCTCTCAAATAAATTTCCATCGATGTTTATAGGCGAGCAACGGTAATTTAGCTTCGATTAGCGGCTACATGCCTAAGCAAGAGAGAGAGAGAGAGAGAGAAAAATAAGCGAATAGACTAAAGAGATGAGGAGAAAGATACAGAGAGAAAAAGAGATAAACAAAGAATGAAGAATATAAAGAGACAGACAACTAGAGGAGGGAAAGAAGCAATTGACTGGTTGGAATGCCCTCGCGTTCGCTTATACCTCTTGTGACGCGTAGGCGTATAGACCAAGAGTTGGAAGGACGCAAAGTGCCCAGGGGCAGGCATCAGCCACCAGCTACATATATGTATGTATGTGTATAGATATACATAGAGGTATAAGCATGGACGAAAACTTGAAGCTTATCCGCGGCCCATGCGCTGCCTTGTTCTCTGATGGGGTCATCAGTGAAAATTAACATACTGGGTGGAATCGTATATACATATACAAACGAAAGACGCGACAAGACGCAATGCATATATATATATATGTGGGTATGTGTTGGTGTGTGGATAATCATTGACTATATAATTTTTCTATGTGACTCATATGATTTCATTTGTTCGCAGGTATGCAAAGATGAAGAGAAATAATAATTTATATTGCCACTGTGTGTGCCTTGAGAGAAATATGTTTATTTTATTAGTGTGATCTAAGGAAGTGACGCGATGTTGCGCTGTTTCTTTTTTTTTTTAGGTTATGTTTGGTGCGAAATGTTTGTTGTATGGGGATGTGGATTTGTTTTTATTTTTAAATGAAATTTGAGAAAGTTTGAATGTTCTTTGTTTGTGAATGGAGTATTGGGAGGATTTTATATATATATATATATATGATGAGGGGACGATGGGGGTAGTTTTAGAATTAAATAGTGATAGAGTTGTGGATGTAATTTTTGATAGCTTTGAATTATATTTGGGAATGAAATAACGATGGTTCGTGATAATAAGATAGGTATTACAGTGCAATGTGGAATTGTAAATGATACAATTTATTTATTTGTAAAATAAATATATTCAGCAATAGTTTTTGAATGAAATGAAATTCAAAAAATGATTTATCATTCACCAAAATATACAAATAATAATTCAACGCTTCATTTTTTTTTGTCTGAATCACTTGAAAATACAGAACCAAAATATTTTATCCACTATATATAAAGACTGTATAAAACTAAAAAAAAACAACCCCACAACAAGTAACATTCTCGAGCCACTATCAAATATTCCACAATCTCATATAACTCAGCATTTTCTCCCACAAATAACCAAATATTAACGAGACAAAACCTAAAAAAAAAAAAATACACGAAAACTAAAAGTTTTCTGTCCACTACATCCATATATTTATATATACATAGTTGTAAATAAAATATAGCTCAAAAGATTTGAGTCATTCATGATGGATTTGTTGGTGATTTATTCCTTTATATTATTTTTTTTTCCTCATATTTCTTTTATTTTTTTCTTTATATAAATTCAACCACAGGTGCTCCAGGCTGATTTCCATTCACTGCAGGAGGTTATCGAGACGAGATGTCAATGTATCGATATATGGTATTATATATAAATATAAATATATATATATATACCCATTTATAACGTATGTAGCTTTGGAATCGATCTATAACGATTGGCTTCTTGCGTCAAGCAGAGATACAATGAGACAATTATAGGGGATGGATGGACATTGAGATACAGCCGACGGATTAGCCGGTAGCCAACACAGTCTCACTTGGAATCATATATATCTTCTTTACATATATATATATATTTATATACATGTGTTTATAGTCTGAGTATATAAGCCTCAATCAGTCCCGCAACTGTCCAAGTGAGTCTCTTGAGACATTTTATATCACACGAGTCATTTTTTGTTCCAGTCCACCAACATCATATACCCAAACTTTTATTTGTAGAGTTTAATTTTTTTATCGTCCTTTCCCTTTTCTATACAAATTTATTTATGCTATGATTTTTATTTATGTTTGTTATGTTTATTTGAATTTATTTTTACTATCTCTCTTTTGTATTTATTTATTTATTCATTTATTTATTTATTTATATCCGTAAACTTATAACTATTCTCTATGTTTGTTCAAGGATCCGGATATTGTTTCCCTACCATCGCATTCGACAACCAAATTTCGTGTCCTCGTGCTTGGATATTATGACGCACAGCGGGATGCTAATGCTCACCCTATACAAGTTTATATTTATTTATACAGATATAAGACTCCTGAATCCATTTGACGCGCGATTTAGATCGTGATTTTGTTTTGGATGGGGTGGAACGTTGCGAGTTAAAAGAAAAAATAAAAAACAAAAATTGTTGTTTGGTACTTTTGTTCTGTTTTTTTTTGACATTTGTGAAGTATAGAAATTATTATTTT
The DNA here is from genome assembly GCA_958496275.1 of Zele albiditarsus. NCBI lineage: Eukaryota > Metazoa > Arthropoda > Insecta > Hymenoptera > Braconidae > Zele > Zele albiditarsus. Next base: position 9,965,245 of record OY292412.1, on the reverse strand, counting down.
ATTATCTTCATTTTTAGTTTTTCATTTTTTTTCGGGCTGTAATGGTGTTTTTGATGTTGATTTCTATATGAGGTAATTCTTGGTAGTAGGAGGAGAGTTTTTAATTAATTTTTTATTTGTCAAGAAAGTAGAAAATATTTCAATTCGTTTCGTGCTATTTTTAGTGTGAAAGCATGTGGTGAATAATTTATCTGTTACTAATTTTACTGTGACCACACATAGTAAAATATCAGTGTTGACATTCACAATGTTATGGTTTGTTAGTGATAAATATCGGATGTTTAGTTGTTAAAAGATTAATAATTATTAACGGTAAATTTAATTTGTGGTTGAATATTGAAATTTGTGAGAACTTTTGTAAATTATAATATTCAATTGGTATTACAGGTTGCAGTAATTTATAGAGTTATACACCATATATATATATATTTAATGGGGGCGAGGTCAATAAATTGAAGTGTAAACACTCTGAGAAGACAGCCAACACTTTGGAATTGCTCAGCCGCAAAGGGATATATATTTTTCTATAGATAAATGTGTATATATATTTATATATATATATAGATGGGGAGCGAGCATGGTGGTATTATGCTAGACCACCAAAGGGACTGTACACGTCTGCACTGGGGGACTCGCCCTATGTAGATGAAGAGCAAGCGCGAGAATACAAAAGGGATCGGAGTTAGTGTCGTTGATTTGTGGTCAACTAATTTTCAACCACGACACAGCACCGCCCTTCTCCTCCATTAGCTAGCCATTCTTGAAACCCAAACCCGTATCTCAAAACTACCCATCATATGTATTTAAATGGTGTCCAATGGTTTATATACATATATATATATATATTATATGTAAAATGTTAGAGAGAGTTGGATAAAATGGGAATAAACTAAAAAATATTTTTACAAACTGAGAGAAAAAAAAAAGTGTAGATTTTAATTCGTATATGGTTATTTCTTTTTCTTTTCATTACTCATTGAGTGTATAATTTCAATTATCAAAAAAAAAATATTGTATGAGATGACTTGTAAAAAGCACAATTTTCTTGAAGATCTATCTTATTCCCCCCCTACATCATAATAGTTCATGGGAATTTTACATTCTATATTTTTTTGTCTCCTTTTTTCCCATTTTAATCTGCAAAATTTTCCAGGTAAACTCACTAAGATCTTGGATTGTCATCCAGGAATACATTTTTCTCAAGTCACTATTGATGAATCAAATACTTTAGTTTAGTTACGACTATTGGCAGGAGTCAATATATATGAGTTATATGGTCTTTTGACTGGTGAAAAGGACAATGTTCCCTGCAGGGAAGATAATCACGCCCCATGTGACTGCCCCTAGAGTTGACTAATCATGTTGCAGCTGAAGTACGTGAGTAAAATAGAGAGTGAGAACCCCCCACAGGTGATGTCTATAAAAACCATCGATCGCATTAAATAAATATATGTATATATATATTTGGTTATTATTCAACCCTCGTGTTGGTTTTTTTTTTTCTCAGAAAATGTTGGGTAAAGCTGATTGACTAAGCTGGATCATCTTTGATTAAATCTCTGTATTATATACGTCAGTTTATATACAATTATGTTACAAATGTATGAACACTTAAATGTGCTGTGATGGATTCAGTATTTGTTATACAATATTTTATTTCAATTTTTCATTTAGAATGTTTATATATGTAATTTGTTCCAATGTAAATTGACATTTGTCTCAATTTAGGAGATTTTTAGTTTGATTTTTATTGTTTTAAGATTATTTTTTGCAAATTATATGAAATTATAGAATTATTATGGTGATATTATTCTTTTTTTTGTATGGTTTAACTGAAAAGACGAGTGAATATGTTGAGAATACTATTTGTTTGATTTTAATTGAGGATTGGAGATAAATTATTTTGAGTTAAAAACTCATAAATTTAAATATCAAATAAAAAACAAAATAGCAGTGTAAAATAAAATTTTCACAATAACAGTATATCAAAGTATAAACACATAATTGTCTACCAATTCATTACAGATATTTTTCATTCTTTCTTGTAGTTGAAGAGCAAAAAAAAAAAAATATGGAAAAAAAAAGAAGTAGAAAAAATTACAACAGAAAAAAAATTACATCGATTTCACGATTATGGAGATACGGTTTCCAGTAAACGTGACGTTGGGTTTTCAAATGAAGAATGCATGACCTCAATATATAGAATATCTATATACATATATACATATAACTCAGTGCTGTTAGAAGTATAAGAAGCTAAAGAAAACCAGGAAAGGTACTCCACCCATAGTATATAGAGAAACGAAGAGCAATCTTATGAGGATGAGCGCACGGTGTACGATTAGCCACGAGTGTGTTAAAAGCACACGTACACGCACATATTTATATATATATATATATACTCATGTTATAAAATATATTTCACGTTGTGCATAACGGGTTATAGTTGGTGGTAAATATATATGTATGCGATATGTAAGAGAACTAGCTAAAGATTCGATGGACAGTTCACGTGTGCAAGTGCAAATTATTTTATACACTGACAAAATAATTTTATTATTTTCAATAAAGCCATCAAATATTGATAAAAATTTTCGTTATTTAATGCATCGTATTAAACATACCATTCAATTGAAATTAATAATTTTGTGAAGATAAAACGTGTTTGTGTTCAATGAAGTGAATACATACATTGATAATTATATATAGAATAAATTTGATTTGATACAAAGTAATATTTAAATTTCAATCAAATGTAAAATATTTTACTTTCAATAAATAATTTATTACCGTTCAACGAGATAGTTGTCCTCGATTTTAGAAGAGTTATGAATAACATCCTATACGGTGAATTATATTTAATCAAGAGACGTTTGATAAATTTTATTTATATTTATATCTAATGATTATAGTTATAATTATTATTAAGTTTATCGTTTATATAAGGGGTGTTCTTAATTGATTATGATGATGTCAAATGTATATAGAGAAAGATTGGGTTTGATTTGAGACAGATTATACAAAATTCATGAAAAAAATTGGATAATTATGTGAAATAATTATCGCAATATTTTTTAATTGAAAAATTAATGAAAGTAATATTGTTTTATATTGTATTATTATTTTTTTTAATTATTGTGAATTGTTATTTGTGTATATAAGATTACTGTTGTTGATTATTATATACATTTTTTTCTGTATTTGAATATGACTTGTTTGAAATAATCAAAAATGAAAATTGTTTATCTCATTGTTCCAGAATTGATAAAACTTCTTTAATTATAATGCCGTGAAAAATTAATAATTCTCCTACGTATAATTTTTTGAATGATAGACTTAATTCAATTCTGGATCCTTTTTTTTTTTTTCAATTAGATTTCAGTCCGAAATTTAATATAACCAATTCAAAAAAAAAAAAAAAAAAGAACAAAATCATAATTTCTAAATAAAAAGTATTTCCAAATCGAAAAAAAAATCCAACTCTTCATTACCCCAACCCCTAAACCGTGAAATAATTCTATCACAAATTAAACTAAACACTAAAGAGAAAAAGTCAATCATAATGAATAATTTATTCCCAACAAATTCAATTATTTAACCTATCAATAAATGTTGAAGAAAAAAATAATTATAATATACCCTACACTGTGCTGTATAGTTATCTCAATATCTACATACATCCTTCGCACGTTAAAAATCCCATAAAATATTTCAAGCAAATAATTCAGCTTATTATTTGTACATTTATTATATCAGTGAAGTTAAACTTCATACATATTATATCCGGCGGAAATTTTGTTTTTTTGACGGAAATCAAATCTGAAAATGCCAATAATAAGCTTCTATCATTGTATTACATATATAACGACACAAATACCTATATGGATTAAATGTCAGAGAATATATACTGCGTATGTATGGGGACGTCATTGAATCGAAACGCCTTGGTGCTCTAGGCACTCACTCGTCCATGCATCCGGCGCGCGGGGAGTCAAAGGTGTGCGTTTATAATATATATGTTGATGCCCGTATATATATATATATACACAGTGCAAAAGCCACCTCCTGCGCGTATTCTTTCTCTATTTAACTCACTCACTCTCTCACTGATCCTCCTCACGAGTGTGTGTATAGGTATATATATATATATGATTACCAACTGTACGAGTGCGTGGGAGTAGCCTGACCGGACCATTGGAATCCACGTAACGGGAATTTCCGTTGATCCAATGAGAAATTATTGTTTTTCATTTATATCTTTGTAATAATATACACATGCATTTACAATTAGATAATTTTTGTTCTCAAAATTTGGCTATGGTTAATTATTATATTTAGCTGCGTGAACAATTATTATTGTGAGTATCAGTTTATATAAGAAATGAGACGAAAAAAAAAAAAAAAATATTGTTTATGGGTAGATTTTAATTAATTTTTCTCGAGTTAACAGAGGGAGATAAATTTTGTTTTTTTTTTTTTATTTGTGGGCTTTGAAACTTTTTTTGTGATTAAAGAGCTTTTAATTTTATTCTGTGTTAAGGGTAAATTTAAGATGTGAAATAATTGATTGGAGAAATGTTTTTTTTTTTTTTTTTGTGATGGGGGAAAACGAACTCGAGCGGAAATGTTGAAGAAAAAAGAAGAAGGTGAAAAAATTGATGATTGTAAAAGGGAAATAAATATACTATGATATTCTATAGGGGTATTTTTACTTTGTTTTATTGTTTAAGTGGGAAATATTGAGGTGTGAGTGAAGTGTGGATATTTATTCTTGATTGGAGGGTTATCAAGTTTTAGAATATGATTATGTTTTGATAATAGAGAATATTTTCTTTTTTATTGAATAAATTGTATTGGCGAGATTGTTTAGGAGATAGAATTGAATTTGAATAGAAAGAGCAAGATGAGAATCCGGTTAATAAATTTTATTTTCTTTTAAAGTTCCTATTTTCTTTGACATTATTAAATGAATAAAACAATGGATGGGAAAACTTTCCACATTAATTATGTAATATTCTGTAATAATTTTCATTAGAGAATATTTATAAAATAGCAGATTCTAATTGTTGATTTGTTAAAAAAAAACTGTTGTCCTGGTAGTCAAATATAATAATAAAATATTTCGCCATTTTTAATATCACCAAACAAAATTTTGTCTAAATCTTCACACAACAAATAATAAACATCCCTCTTCTATTTAATTCATTCAAATCAAAATTTTCCTATCATCATAACTCTCAAGAAATTAAAACGACAACAAAAGTGACAAACAAATAAAAAAAAAAACATCATTCTACCACCATCCCATCCATCTCACGAAACTCCAGCATTTAAATTTCACCATCTTTCCACAAACTCTCTCCCTCTCATCATACTCCATTACAAATCTCCAAAACAATAATCCTCAAAAAATTAACCACAACAAAATTCACAAAAATTACTACTCCTGTCATCCAACAAACCCAACTATAATTCCAAACAAAAATAAAACCTCATAAATATTTATTAATTCCTAGTCAAATATAAAATACAAAACACATATCTATATCCCCTCACATAATCCTATCACCAAAATATTTGTAATTTTTATCTACAAGCTTCATCCAATAACATTATCAGATCGTATAAAGCCATGTTTACTTAATTCAACTTGACTTTATCGCATCAGCTGAGTGATCCGATTGATTTCAAGCCGTACATTATATCTATATCCATCACATTCATAAATATATATACACACATACATACATTGAATAAATACAGTTATGCTTCAGCTTAATCTTTTAATTATTCCACATGACGAAGTTAATCAGAAATAAAATATTAACAAACAATGCTTCAACATTACAACGACAAATAGCAAGTATAGAATACAGGATTGAGATTTGATAATCCACCATCTCAAGTGAAAGTGAATATAAGCCAGCTTGTGTGTTCTTGTATCCATGTATATAAATATATCTTGTAAGTGTGTATACATCTTAATGATACAAAACAACGTGTTGGTAATAATGGTGATGATTGTAGTAGTATATATATGCTCGCGCGAGCACGCGGTAAAAGGGTGCTCGCGCGCAGAGCGCACACGAGGGAATCGCACGCCCAAGGAGAGTGCGAGAGACCTACGGAGTGCGCTCACATCACATTCTAGGCTATTCCGCATTCTGTTCCCCCACTATTAAACAGTGTATACTTCTCATCTAGAGCCACTGGCTCACCTCTACGCCTTCAAGCTGGAAAAGTTGTATGAAGCCCCTACCCCTCTTACTTCTACCTCTCTTAACCTATGATATACACGCGTTTATATGGATGGAGTGAGAGAAAGGATATGGATATATATAAATGTGTGTTTGTATGTGGAGAGGGGGAAAAGGGGACAATGGCGAGTGACTCTTTTTACATGTGATGGTAAAAGTTGAAAATTAAATATGTGAATGAAATTACATGAAGCAAAAATCACAGAACCTCTTATTATTGTAGTGTCTTTTGTTTGTATATTTCTTTTTTTTTTTTTTTGGTTGGGATTATTTTTTGTGCTGTTGCGGGTTTGATGGATATGTTTGTTGTTTTTGTTTGGTGTAGTGTTGAACTAGTCGAACACGGCCCACTGATCTCGCGTCTTTGCGGAATACGTGAGTTCATGCATGAGAGGATAGATTTGTTTGGTTGCAATAGGGAGTTTGTCGAGTTTAGTTTGGATGAGGCGTTACTTCAGTTGGAATTAGTAGTTGGTTGTTGGGGTTCTTGGTCATCATAACATTCAGGAAATTATCCGAACGAAAATTTATTGACAATGATAGTTAGAGTGATGATATAATGTTGGGAGTAATGGTATCCTGAATGTGAATGTTGTAGGATAGTAATTTATAATAGAACACAAATGTCATAAATAATTTTATACACTATATGAGTATGTTGATTTTTTTTCTTTGCTATTGTTTATCTGTTCAAGTTATTGGTTCATTTTTAGATAGATTATTTAGTATTTTTACATTCTTTGAGCTTTTAAATTTGTGACTTGTATTTAGATATTTATTACCGGGTTATTTCCGAATTTATCATTCTCTGATTTCACTTTTTTCTAACGTGATATTTTTGTAGCAGGAAATATTTGTTCTAGGATTTATTAAAGAGAATAGTTTTTGATAAGTTTTTCCTCATTACTCGTATTGCAAATGCAATAAATATTGTGAACACGTACGTGGACTTTATTTATTGACTGTTCCTATAAAATTACTTGAAAAAATACCTCTTCTTTTAACAATTCATAATGTCTATACCAATATAAAGAGAAAAATCATGAAAATGACCAATAAAATAAAGATTAGAAAATTCGAATTACACAATTTAAATTCCAAAAATATAAATCTATTTAAATACATCTATCGATACTCATAAAATAATTATACAATAACTCAACATGTGATACATAAAATCATAAATACCGGATATGTAAAGTAACATACTCTCAAACTAAAAAAAATTCCATATACAATTTCCATTTGAATAAAATTAAATTGATATAAATAACAAAATCGAAGAATCTTTTCCTCAAAAAAGAAACAAATCAAAGCGCAATATTTCTCATAATATTATTGTCCTATTATAAAACTAAATTAATATTGAAACCCAATACACATTGAAATATCCGCCAATATGAGAGTGAGAGTGGCGTTGATATCAAAACACAGACAAGACAAAGAAATTATAAATTAATATTATCGTTACCTATACTTATATACATATATATACATATATGTATTATATTTGTTTGCGCCAATTGTTCGACGATGCATAGAGCAAGGACGAGATGGCAATTGTTGCAGTGACTACTCTACGTTAAATAAACTTACGCAATATATTATTAACATATTTTCCCGTTTTTTTTTCCCATATTTTTTTTTTCCATATATGCATATATATATATATATTTATAATATTTTCCATCGACATCTGTATTTCTTGCACTACTATATATGAGAAAATTGTCTCAACGTCATTTAGATATATATGAGTCGCGTGGGAGGTTCACCTTGCGCGCATAACCAGATCTCTTTCAATTGAAATGCAACTGATATATATATATATATATATATATGTATATATATGTATATACGCATTTGAATGTATATGGAATTAGCAAGTTGTAGAACTTTACACGCGTACTTAAATATTATTTGTTGCATGCAATCATTATATTTTTTTCTATTTTTATTACTATCTTTTTTTTTTTTTTTTTTCAGCGTGTTTTATTGAGTACAATAATTGTGCGTACACTGGGAAGAAATATTTTTCTCAATTAAGAATAATTATATTGTTGAGAATCATTATCTTCAATCGGAGATTAAGATTGTTGTTTTAGATATTGATATGTTTTTTAGAGTGTGGAAAAAAATTATATTTTGAGAATGTGAAATAAAATATTGTAGGATTAATTTGTCATGTATGATTAATTTTTATTTCATTATTAATATTATAACAGTGTCCTCTGTACTTTTTTATTGAAAATAATTTGATAGAAAACAAGAAATTATGGGGTAAAAGAAAGAGAGTGAAATGTTCACAAATATATATGTAAAAGATTCTTTTGAAAAAATTCAATAAATTCAATGAATTTTATTTGAAATGGAATCATTTTTTTTTTTATTCCAACCACTCTTAACACAACGTTTTTCTACTCATTCTGTGTTTTAAATGTGATTTGTTTATCAGTGTCATATTTTTTTTTTTGACATAATAAAAAATTTCTCACATTTAAAAATTACTTTTAGATAGCATAAATTTTCTATTAAAAACACGAGTATGTATCCTCAATTGAAAAATTCTCATACAACAACCACTTGAAATGTAAAAAATAATATTCACATTTGTTTCAAGTATTAAAATAGTCATTGTATCAATAATAATTTTTTCTTTATTGTACATTGATATCGGATAAATTGTCGAGACAAAGTGATATTTAGTTAATGCAGTAAATGCATAAGAAGATTTCATGCAAAACTCGACAAAATTGTCCTTGCACACTGACGTTTTATGTGTTTATATGCAATTCTCTTTACACAACTTCAGCTCTAATACTGGTTCGCGATTGTACTGACATGATTCCGATTTACATTTCCCGTCTTAATGGCACCGGGTGACTTGATTTATATAGAGTCGAGATCAATTGTATTATATACTCGTTGTGGCAGAAGTATCGATGTATCTACCATCGGCACCAGTCTCCCCTTCTTTATTTATATATATATATATATTGAGTATCGATATCGTCGAAAATCGATTTCTTCACGGTGTGGGGAGAAGCAATACTCTGTGTGTGTTTCACCATTTAAGTGAAGCAATGATTAAAGTTCAGGTCAATTACATCTATGACATTTCAGTTAAATTCAAGCGTTGAATCTTATAAATTAATTCACTTTGTTTTAATTCACGAATAATCCAACGATAATAATGAACGAAATGAACATGGAATAAAATGGGGATAAGTGAAAAAGAAAATTGAAATAAGTGAGAAGATATTGCTGTTGAATGTGTTGGGTGAAGTAAATAAAAAGAAATGATATATTTTATTGTATATTCTGTTTTCTTTTTAATGATTATTTGAGAGTTATTATGTGAAAGGATTTTTCGATGAAAAGGTGAGAATAATGTTGGAGTTTGTAATAAAGCGTGTGAAAATCGGCGAATAACTAGCTACACTGGAAACTTTGAATGCATTTTTTTTTTTCGAGTTATTTTCTGTTTTTCTTTTTTTTTTCAAGTGGCGATCACGATTCGTTGAAAACAGATGTGACGATTTTATTTCAATAGGGCTCATTCGATTTGTATATTAATTCTTTATAGTCTGTTCTAGAATGGGGGGTGTCCATGATGAATTTATATTTATTTTCCATGCATTAAAATTGACAAAATTATGGGTAAAAATCTGACAGTTTTTAATACTGTCTAATGTTTTTCAACACTGTCACCTCTGTCAAGTGAGTGTAACATATCAAGTTTCCACATCCTCATAATGACCTTATAATTATCTAGATACGTCTACATATTACGCATAAAAATAAACTAAATCCTCGATAGAACAAAAATAAACACAAATAATGATTTGATCATCATTTCTTACGAACGAAAAAAAAAAGGCAAATATGAAATAGAAAATAACTTCAAAATATTTCTCCAAAATCTACAATGAATAAATAAATTCATTCATTCTAAAACACATTCGCTACTAAACATACCATAAATAAATCCATATCCACAAAACAATTTCGATAAAATTATTTTTCTAAATATCCAAGCATTTACAACGTCATTAAACACACATTTTTCTCCCCACTCAAACAAACTCCAATGCAAAGAGAAAATTTATAATAGAATTGTATTTAACAATAATAAAAATAAAAAAAAGCACATCTGAATTATCCAACATCTTCGTCCTAACTTTACACTTTTATATTGTCTATGCATTGTTGACGCACCAAACAAACAAACAAACAAACAAATAAGCAAACAAACGATAAGAATAATGAGACATACAGATATACTTTAAAAGCCATGTCAATATACATATACATTCCAACAGATTTCTCTCTTCTCTCTCATTCTCTTGCACACACACACACACACACACTACAATTGACTTGTCTTATCTTTTTGATACTTTATTATTGTATACATATTTGTATATTCCCTCTTGCTCTTATTCGCATTCAAGTTTTGTTTTTTTTTTTTTTTCTTTCCTCTTCTCTATTCACATACATGTGTTGTGTCTCAAGTAAAGTTTCACCAGGAATCAGACAAGGCCACGGACAAGAAAAATTCTTGAAAGAATTTAATCGTATATTGTGAATATACAACTTTGTATATGTGTGTATATTGATGTCGACATTAATAATTCAATTGGCTCACTCGCGTAATAAAACTAAGGGAGTAATTTATTGCGAGTTAATAGATGTGTTGTTGGTGCGACATTAAGCAAGATATATTATTGTGTATATAATACACATGATACACACTCTAAAGACAATTAGTAACATGCATCAAGTCGCCCTATCATGCTGGTGTTGAGTGAATGGCATTACTTTTAAACTATGCACTAATGGCCCGGTTCAATCTTCCTCTCAGTCTTACTTTCACTTATATTTCTTCTCGTCTCTTTTCATATGTAAAAAAATTTACACCTTCTCTTTTTTCCCTTTTTTAATCTGTCAAATGTTACTTGGTTATTTTGTATCTATACAGCTCCATTCATCAACATTTTATCGTCGACTCTCATTACTTCAGGCAGCAAAAAAATACTGGTGGAACCGCGCGATTCTGCCTATGGGCCGCTTGGTAATATTACCTGAGGGCTTTTAGTGGTGGAATGAAAAAGGTGAAATAAAAGTTGGTTACATTAGGGAGAAATGAGACCAGGTATATAGTATGAATGAACGATTGATATATTTGTGTGGCATTTATTTAATTTGAATGGTTAATTTGAATTGTTGATATCAGTAGTATTGATTTGGTATTTGTGCCATGTTTTTTCAAAGGATTTTTAAATATGTGTTTGTAGAAAGAACGTTTTTTTTTATTGAAGAACTATTCTCACATTTGCAGTGGGCATTAATTTTATTGTTAATTTATTATGATAATGAAAATATTTGTGATTTTAGATGTTATTTAAAAAAAATTGTTGTCTATGAATTTTCTGATTTGAAATTGTTCATTTATTTGACGAGGTGGATAAACATAAATGGGAAAGGACGTGTCAAAGAAAAAAAAATGTCCTTAAATGAAGAATAATTATATTCTTGTATGTCATTCCCATCAATTAATAAATAGCTATTTTATAGAAATAACAACGAAAACGTTTTTCCAACAACAATTAAATAATTACCTATATAATCTGGAACAAAATTTCAAAATTTGTATTTGAATAAAGAATGAAATTTAATTTCTATTTCAACGTGAAACTAAATTTTCAATTGTAAAAATATTTCATGTTCAACTTTTATTTATGTTTGTGAATTTTTACATTGAACTACTTCAACTATTCTTCAATATTACAATTTCAAACAAACACTACATCACTAAACTTGAAACACAGCGCCATGATCGTTACAACAAAAGGGATTTCTTCACTATTACACAATTGTCGATTAGCTCACATATTTATAATCATGTATATTATTCCGGATGTATTATATCGAGTGAGCTCAAGATATGAGCAGCTATATCTGTCGAGCACATTCTCAAAACCAAAATATATATATATATATATATATTTATGTATATAAGAATTATTGTCGATATAGTCAATGTCACATTGAGATTAGAATGTTTATCGTCTTGCTCGCGCTTCGTCATATTTTCAAGAGTGGTGAAATACCTATATTCCATATTTGCTAGGATTATCCACGCGATTTCCGTTTCTCTTATCACATGTAACTTCGACACTCTGATGGATGACGACATTCACATTCAACTAAATGTAATAAATAATATATGACAAGAAATTTATTGACAGAAAAATATTGAATTAAGATTTAATTTAATTAGAGTATAATAATATATTATGTCTTCCTTAACAATGAAAAGTTATTTTCAAATAACAATATGTTATAAATTAACAATTTCAACAATTATAAAATATGAAAAATATTATTCAACGTAGATTATATAATCGTGTATGTATATATTTTATCTTTGCATATTTAGTGGCACTAAAAAATATTCATAGTGAGTAAATTGGATATAATGCTCCATATTTTATTCTATACAATTACCAGATTGTTGTAGTCTCTAGTGCTGCTGAATTTTATAACAAGAAAATTATGTGATCGATGTGAGCTAACCTATTATTAATATACGATGTACATAATATTTTTTACTGAATTGATATCTTCTTCATATTTCATATTTTATTATTATTTAAATTGCAATATTAGAAGTCATAGTTTATTATTATTTTATATAATAAAGGATATTACAATTGTTATGTTTTATTTTTTTTCTAAATCGATAAGTGTATTACTTCATGTTTAACTTCAAAATTATTTAATAAATTTATTCTGATCAGATTTATGATTTTAAATATGTGAATATTACGTTAATGTATCACCAAGAATACTCAATATATTCAGGTTATGTTTCACCCTATCACTTATATATATATTTTATAATTGTTTACAGTTAGCAAGATTACAAGTTTTGCACTCTTATCTCTCATTAATCGTTAACTTTTTTCAATCAATTAATGTTTTTTACTTATTTGTCAATGAGGTTTTGAATTATGTGTTGTGTATGTAAATTTTGTGTTGAACGATTGAGAGATAAAGCGACAAATAGAAATGCAAAACTTATAATCTGGCTAACAGTAAACAATAATATATATGTATTAAATATAAATTGAACTAGAATATTTTCTTGTAATAGTATTTTTAATCAAACAATTTTAACATTCCAAATCCTCTCTTGCCACCAAATATTAATTATTAAATCATATTTATTTTCAACACATCACAATAATTTACATAGAAAAAAAAAGACGTGAATTATTATTCAATACAAATGTTGAAAACAATCTGTGAATTGAAAACACTCTTTTCAATTCCGAATATTACAACATCCAGCCCACCATTTATAACCATCAATTTCTTTATAATTTCAATTTTTCTTCAATCCTTCCCCTCATTGCAAAAAATCAATAGTCTACAATCATACATTACATATATAAATCATCCATAAATCTTCCTTTCAAGAAGATAAACACGAATTAACAATACCTCAATCTTGAACAAAGTATCAAAATTTATTCTTGCATCACAGATAAAATAAAAAATATATTCTCAATCCAAGTGCGATAATATTCTACCAATGAAGAATTCATTTTTTTTTTCTTTTACCACCATTCATATACAATGATTCATTTTTTTTACAGTGAACACAATCTCTGTCAAGCAAACGTCAAATGGATATTCGCATGCACATATAAAAATATATATTTATGCACATATGTATTTATGATTTGGGGTCGAGAGTCTGTGGAATTTCAAGGAGCATATATACCTTGACATGTCCACATCATCATCATCATCACCATCATCACCAGGTATATACAGTCAAGCTTACTCTTATCTCCCCCTTCATAACCATTGCGTCGATTTGGCCATCATATACAAATAAATATTATATATACATACATATTAAATATAAAGAAAAGAGTATGAAAATAAACAAAAAAAAAAAGTACTCAGAAGAACACGCACTCACGGTGTATAACTAAGTAAACATACAATTCATCTACGATCTACTTAGCAAGTATTTACACTTCAGGTGCAATTCTCACACTCTATTTTATTTATTATTAAACTATATCTTCCATTAGACTTATTTATTTCATTATTATTTTCCTATTTTTTTTTCTCTTTCCACCTTTTTTTCTTTCGTATAGTCATGCAAGAGTAGGCACGAGTATAAATGAGAAAACGATTTCGCCATTGCGCGATGCATCTGCGAGAATACATATATATATGTGTATGTGTGTGTATGTATATGTAGAAGAACATTCGAAGGCATACAACGAGCATGCAGCTCGCCATGGGAATCCATAGGTCACGCGAATTCCAGCGATATCGAATTGTCGTGTAATGCTAGTTGCCAATAATTTTATATATATGTATATATATATATATATATATTTATATTTATTTCATTTTAATTATTCCATTTTTTATATCAATGTAATATAATTAATTAAGGTAGAACAAAAGGTTTTATTTATATCGATGCACTTGTAATAGTGCAAGTATTGTAGATAAAACTGTTTGATTGCAATTTCATGAAAAATTTTGTTTTATTTTTCTTTTGTATTTTGGGATTTAAAAAAAATTATTGCTATCAGTGATTTTTCGTAATTTGTTATTTATTTTCTTATTTGTTGAATGATGTAACTCAATTTGAGTAGATTTGTATTGAGATTTATTTTTTTAGCTTTTTTTTTTTTATTGTACTTTAATTTCGTTGAGAGAAATGGGAAATGTTTTTTGACGACGACGGTGTTTTGATTTAAATATTGCAGGAATTGTTTTCTATTTAGATTATTCTTCAATTTTATATGAACAAACGAGATTCTAATTGGGAGACAATTGAGGTGTTATGTTTAAGTTCGATTTATTATTCCGGGAGAGAAAAACATTAGATTTGAAAAAGGTAACAGAGAAGAGGTGCATAATGATAAGGGATAAATTTCTACTCCATGATTATGTATAAATGTGATGATACGAAAAGTCATATGAAAAAAATGTTAGAGTAACTTCAAAAGAATGCATATAATAAATTTGTAATAATAATAAAATCATGATTATTAAACATTTCGTTTTTCTACGTTTTTTTTTTTTCTTTTTTTCTTCCAAGATCAATTACTTTGCGATTCATTCATACTCAATGTTGTCTAGGACTCTTCGCCTATCACCAATCGAATAAATAGAAATATATCAAAATTGCTTTGCAAGTGCTCAAAATAAAATTGCACAAATTCAGAAATCATTATTGACATGTGTACCCCTTTTTTAAAAATCTACTTATTACCAACAACAAATCACTTGGAAGAAAAGAAAAAAAAAAAACAAAACAAAACAAATCTCATGAGAATTTTTTATCAACAATTTCTCGCATATATCACCATAAATAATATTCATAAATTTCTATATTTCCGGAAAAGATACAACTCTCAGGGCGGAGTCTCTTTCTCCCTCTCTCTCTCTCTCACAATCATACACAATACACATAAACACGCATACTTACACATTGATATACAAATATAGACAACAGAGATGGCGAACGAAGGTGTAAAAGCAAGATTTTTCTGTGACGAGCTTCTTTGTTCCATAAGTTACGAATGCGCTCAGTCACGTTAGAAAGTCTGAAGTCAAGCTATAGCACACACCGTATAACCATCGCCACAGAGTCACAGCAGCAAAAGCAGCAGCAGCAGCAGCAGCAACAACAGCAACAGCCGCTGTAGCAGCCTATGGGCTTATATATACCGCGTGTGTACTTCGCATTGCTCCACTCGTCGAACGACGGGCGCTCGTTTGTTTGTATGTTGCCCCGGCGCCCGATTCCTATATACCGCACGTTAAGAATATACTCAACTTAACATCTCATTCTTTCTTACAATATTATTTATCTTTCTCTTTCTCTCTACTCTATCTTTATTTTCATACACCGTTGCTCTCGCGCGCTGCACACTGTGTGCCATGCGCACAGATACCAATCTTGTTTCTTGACCTATATCCGCGTTTGCATCCTTGCGCAACGCGACTCTTTGAAAGGCGTCTTCGAAAATCCCCCTGTGGCGTGGTCGCGCGAGCGCGCACGCGCGCACAAAACCATACACATACAAATATATGAATACATGAACATCATACACGCCATGAATATAATCATCTTAATAATCGACAGTTAATTTTCCCCTGACAAAAAGTACCATGTAGAAAATGAAGTGCTCAAAGTATCCAGTGAATAATGAATCAATGTGTATATGAGTGAAAACTTTTAATTTGGTTAGTGAATGGGAACCAGCATGAGATCACATTGAGTGGAGAGTTTATTTTATCTTCAAAAAATATATTAATATTTAATGAATTACTATTTTAATCGTAGGTCAAATAAATTAATAAATTGTTATGTTTAGATGAATAGTGATTGTATTAACTAAATGTTCATTGATATTTAATAATTATTATTAATATTTCATGAATACATTGTGAGAATAAAAATTAGATGATGAATATGTGTCAAATGGAAACTTATTAATAGTTTATAAATTATTAATTGATGTTGTAATTAATTTGAATTATTTATTGTCTGTTATATTATAATTCAAGATTCTTTCATCTCAAACAACAACAAGAGCAATAATAACAATAATAATTATAATAATCAAAATATAAAAATATTATAATAATGATTATTATCATTATTGTAACTTTTTAGCACTTGGTTTGTTGTTTGTAGTTAAAGTGTCCAAGTGCAACTCGGACGTTGTTAAATAGTTATAATTTTTACTAACTCCAGATCATCTGATATTCGCCATGTATTTTCATGGGAAATATGTGAGGATTTATTATATTGTGGATGTTAAATTATTTATGTACATATTAATGTTTTGATTGATATTTGATTAATTAATTGACGGACGTGAGGAGATTTTTAAAATGGGTTGTACTTGTAAAGTGATGTAGGTTTATATGTGGAGAAAATTTTAATGGATTTATTTTTTGCATCGTGTATTATATAGAGAGAGAGATTGAGAGGAACGAAAATGTTATTGATGTTGAATACAGTCAACTTTTCTTTCATGGATATATAATAATTTTTGTTCATTAATATTGATGGTCGTATAGTGGAAATCAATATGTGCATGATAAAATTTATAATGATATGTTAATGGTAAAATTTATCAGGTCGTTAAATTATATTTTTGGGAATCTTAAGTTACGAATATTCTTGTGGTAATTTTTACGATGCAATTTCCCCAATGTGGGTTTTTTTTTATCTTGAAAAGGAAGATGGTTGAAGACCTCGATTTTATTGAGCTCTATATTGCTGTTGCTTTACATATACTCTGACCGAGTTCTTTGGGGGGGGGGGATGTTACCATAGTGAACTAATTTTGAATTGGTAATAATAAGGTTGTCATTAAACTTGTATTGAAGATGTCATGATTCAAGAGAAGTAACAATTGACACTTTAGAATTAAGTTTTTAATCTAATTTTTTATTCTCATTATTATTTCCAATTTAGTATGAGGAGTCATATTAATTTTTGATTACAAAAATTCTCGGGAAATAATGTTTCACTAATTAATTCATCAGTGTTTTTGTATTTTGATTATGAGAATGAAATATATCTTCTTAAATTTATGTATCGAACATGATTGTGTCTATGAAAATATTTATTATACTGGGTTAAATTGTATTATATGCATGTTAAATAAATTTAAATTATTTAAAAATGTGCTCTTATACAGTAGCATATGGACACAAGGAATGCTCTCGAGTTTCAATCTTCATATTCCTATGACTAAGACACTTGAGAGTTTTGATCAAAACCGTTCAATGTATTCCCTAAACATTTAAAAAATTGTATATAAAAAATCAACAGAGCCTCAACGATTATATTCACGAAAAAAAAAAAAAAAGTAATTAAAATTGAGACCTGCTATTCACATTTTGTACACTCGACAATGTCTACCAATATAAAATAAACACAAGAACAGCAATAAAAATTTAATTAATTCATAGAATCAACAATACATAATTAATTATGATCAACTAAATAATTTTTCTAGGTTGGATAATTAAACTTCTCTTATAAGCTTATATAATACGACAACAACATGATCAAGCTACTTCGAAACTCTATTTTCCACTCTCTATATCAAACAAGAAACAATAAAAGAAAGACCTATTCAACCTTCATCACACGACAACTGCACAAAAAAAAAAAAACAAAAATAAATCACTATCACCACAAATAAAAAAATTGATTCCTCATCATTCTCAAAAAAAAAAAAAAAAAACAAAACCAACTTTTCATCTCCCTGAAATTCCAATCATTCCTCATGAACTAAAATACCACTCTCTATTCTTTACAAAATACAAATACATTTCCATTCCCTTTGGCAGAAAAAAAAAAATAACACACACACACACACAATAATAATTATTCAATCGTAATATCACTTGGTATTTTTCATACAATGGTTGAGTTGTATCAAAAATAATCCCTCATAAATAAACCGACTCGCGCATCGTTTGTGAATCCAATCGAGCGCAATATACGTGATCATGTTCATGACAAAATACGTGATGGGTATCAGTGAGCGTGTATAGACGTTCATCATCATCAAGAACGCCAACCGACACCACGTACGGCCAAGTGGTACACCTATACATATAAATATACAATACATACATACAAATATATATATATATATGAAACTGTTGGGCGCCGTGGTGGCTGTGGTCGCTAATAAAGCCAAGTGAGAACCAAGAATCCCATTAATCTCAACGCCGTTTTTTTTTTCTTTTCACTATTCTCTTTCCTAATTAATAAATAACTCGTGATTATTATTGCATGTCTATTTATATACAGTAATATATATATATATATATCTTTCGATGTGGGTAACGATATCTGGAGAATCTCTCGAATGAAGACATCGAGTATTCGCCAAAACTCCGTTCTCTCCATTCGACTAATTGGTTCCGCATATATTAATTACTTGGTATATTATATCGATTTTAAAAATCTGCATAAATCACTAGGTAATTGGATTGAATTATTAATAACCTGAATTATGTGAAAAAAATACGGAATGTTATTTATTTTTGTTCTTTTTGTTTTTGGTTTAATTAAGAGGTGATGTTTGAGATTGAATTAAAGATTTATTTAATAGAAGAATTTGTACGTAATATTGAATAGGATTTTGTGATGATAATAAAATATATTAATGTTATGTTTGATACTTATGCTTTTAATTTTGTCGAATTGTAAGTCATATTCTATAAATCCAAGTGTCTATCGAATTGTACTAGGGTAATGAATAACGAAGAATATCCAACTGAAGAGAACAGAAATTGAGTGGGCATGACTAACTGTAACTAACTAAAAAGATATTTAGCGTAGCAAAATCATTCTCAATTAAAGTCTACCTATTTTCCGTGATAAAAGTAATTCCTAAACCACTATCAAAGCATTGGAAACAAATAATTAAACAAATGAACTAATAAAAACTTCAGTCTCACAAAAAAAAGCTGTAGAAAAATTAAAAACCTAATCTATTCTTATTCCAAAGTAAAAAAAACCACTCTCATTAATAGTCCAAAAAAATTTTTCCACCATCATCAAAACATATCCAATGCAAAAAAAAAAAAAAAAAATTGACATAGTTATTATCAAATTCACGAGAATAAAATTGAATAAAATTCAATTACACTCCCCATAATTTTACAATCAATATCAAATTGGCTAAAATTAAATTGTACCGCAAAAATTTCTTTTATAACATCAGTGATATTCAAAACTGTCATTGGGATGCTGTGAATATAGTCAAGAACTCTTCGCTGCAACGGCTTATGCACACACACACCTATAACACATCACATATATATATATATATAAGAATCGGGACGTTTTCGTTGGGCGGAGGTAGCTCGTGCCTGCTGCTAGTCAAGCGCTTTCCTTCCGAGAGTACCGTTACATCGCGCGTACCTAAGAGGCAAAACTCAACGTGCGCGGCGCGCGTTTCCCCGCTATAGTAACTCTACTTCGATCTATACTAGTCCCAGTAGTGTGGCGATTGGGTGTGCGACGATGGGTCCGGGGTCTTGAGGCCTCTGACCACGGGCCTGGACGCTCCCGCCGGGCCTTGAGCACGCGCCGTGTGCTACCTCTTTGATTCAGTTATGTATGGACAATATCCACCACTCTTCTCTCTTTTTCACTATACATCTTTCTCACTTGCCACTTAACTGATCTTGGCAGCTCTTTCTCGATTCGTTTCCCTGCAGCTTCGTTTATATACACACTCACATTCTATCACTATCGTCGCGCTCACTCTCGTTTTAATTATTAATCGTAGTGTACGCGCGCTCAAACTCGTGCAACCGTGTGTATATATAATATTGCGTAGTATATTGTGACATTCCATTTTTTAACACACCAGGGCAATTTTAACAAAGATTTTTTTTGTTTGTTTTTGTTTGCTACCTGTGAATCAGTATCTGTATTAGTGATATGAATTTTATTTCCTGGTTTAGGGCATTGAACAAAATTTTATGTTGTAGGAAAAAATTATAGTTTAGCTAATAGAGGAAATTACAATTTTTTAAGAATTAATATTAACGGTTGTGTAAAAAATACTATCTGCATGTAATTTTTTATAGATAAAATTTAGAATGAAGAATGTAATTTTTATGATAGTAGTATTTATAATATTACTGTAATATAGAATATAGTAGTATGAAGATCATGAATTTTTTTTTTCCATTTAGTAAATCAAAGTCATCGCAACATTATAATATCGATTTCTAAATTTGTCATATGGTTGTCTATTAAATATTACTATGTTCTCATTTCAACTATTCATATTAATATTGTTCACTCATATATTTAGGTATTATTTACTAAAAAGATATCAGCACTTCTTTACCTTCGTGTAGGGAACACTGTATATAGTCCAAATGTCATGTTTATCGAATTACGAAATGTATATTTGTTTTTTTTTTTTAGGTTGTATTCGAATTATGGATGGATGTGTTTGGGTTTGTGTGTATGTAAGTGTGTAAATATGGTGTATGTGTATTGAGCGATTATATGTTGGTGCACGCGAGACACTCGTGGACCCGAAAAAGAAAACAGATGCCCGTGTCGCGAGTGCACGCCGCGCGACTTTCACTTGCATCAACGAGACTTCGCGAAATCTCATGTGCTCTCCTTTATCCTGAAGCAATTGATTCACTCTCGTTCGTTGCTTGTTCAGTATATTGATTTTAATTATATGTAAATATATTTATTTATTTATTTATTTATGTTTCTTTTCCCGGATGGAAATGAATAGGTTATTTCTTTTTTTTTCTGTGATATGTTTATTGGGAAAAAGTGAAAGGGAATGAGTGAGAATTTTTATGTGAAATTTGGCTTGAGTCATGAATTAGCAAATCTTTACACTCAATTTTTTATCAGAAACATGTTTTCATAATTCAATAGTTTAAGGATCACTGTTAGAATTGTATAGGAAAAGAATTGAAAGAAATTAAAATTTATTCAATTATAATTCTCATAAAAAATCAAACAAATATAATTCGCATTATATTTATAATATATTCACTCGTTTTTCAGATACAATTGTATACGAAGGACTAATCTTATTAATGTTACTAGTTCCTGATTGAATAAAAAAATTCTCAAATATCTATATAGGTGAATTATTTCATTAGAAGAGAATTTTTCACTTTATTTATTAATATCTCAACCGATAGAAATTTCAAAATGTTCATTGATCAACTTCTGTATATACTAGACGGAATTGGCAATCATTATTGCACAAAATGAATAAAGGAAAACGATAATAAGAACCTCCATAACAACAATATAAATGAATAACGAATAACTCTAACTTGTCACAATAACATTCCATTTCAGAATCAACAAAAATTTCCTAAACAAAAACACCAAACAGGAATAATACATATCTCCCCCCCCCCCCCCCCCCCCCCCCATCCATAGAATACACAAAAAAATAAATAAAGAACAAAATTAGACGACCTGAACGAAGCAAAATGTAAATTAAAAATGGAATATTTCTTAAAAAAAAAATAAAAAATGTGTGTATAATTTTTTTCATGGTTTTTGTTCAACGAGAGGAAGCAGAGAAGAATGGAGCCACTGACTACATATGTGTGTTGAAAGATATCAACGGGAGAAGAGGTCGAAACTTTTAAGATGCGCACCGTCGCGCATTCAACACAACACACATATACACGATGTCTTCGTCTTCGTGTTGTTCTCGTCGTCGTCGTCTTCGTCATTCGTGGTCGTCGTCTTCGTTGGTTGTCCCACCGACTGCGTAGCAATCATGCCAAGCGCGCACTCACCAAGCGACAGACATGCTGGAACGCATGTAAATTCTTTCTTCGCAGTATAAGTAATTCGTACACGTACAAAGTCACGAGTTATTTGTTTTTTTTTTATTTTCCTTTTTTTATTTTGTTCATTTATTTATTTATCATTATCATTATTATTGTTATTATTATTATTCATTTATTTGAGATATAGTTATACCGGATCACAATTGTTAGGGTATATAAGATGATTGTAGTATTAACACATTAGTGCACACTGAATTGGGTATGATTACTCAAATTTATCATTTGCTTATATTTAGTAAATACTTGAGACGATTAAAATGCATTTATATTTGAAAAATCACTTTTTTCATGACACTATATATTTTTATTTATATCTGCAGTCCAATCATTTGACAATATATTTTCCATCACCTATTATTCATCCATTATGAATTGACAAGAGAAAAAAAAAAAAAAAAAAGCGCATACTGTAGACTAAACATTTTTTATAGCGACGGGAAAACCGAAAAGAACAATTGAACGAGAAATGTAAATTAATGTTCATACATAACAAACAAAACATTGTAATATCCAATCCATAGTCGACAAATATTTTATCGTCGAACTGTGGAAAAAAAAAAAACAAAAGAACCCCATGAACAAAACACAAATATTTATTCTCAATTTAACAATATCACGTTCAACTATACATTACCATTATTGATTCAAGAATATACTTTTTCTTTCACTGTATCCATGAAATTCCCAATGAAATGAAATTCCAAGAAGGTTTGAAAAATCCAATGAAACGTATATTCGACAATGTCGCGAAGAGTGTAGAAATAGGAAGTTGAGAGGACGCACGAAAAAAAAAAAAAAAAATATGTATAGACATATAAATATATATACAATACATAGAAATACAACCGAAGTCGAGTCGCTCATCGCACCATTAAATCGAACCTCATTAGCATGGATGGCGTGACGCTACTTCACAGTTATTACAGTAGATACCGATGCTTTACAATCCAGCCTCGGTGTGCTAGCTCGCAATGCTAATGTGTTATACAGCTGAGACTTCCGTGGTATAGGCTACAAAGCGTTTCTTTTACGGACATTGGGTTATATGCATCGCGACACTAGACACTATGGTGACTATTTCTAATTATGAAGACGTATACTCATATATATATATGGAGAATCCCAATATTATCATGTGATCATTGGAAACAATGAGGGCTTTCTATTGTTGATAAATATATCATTCATTACATATTAATCTCTTGCTCAGAACATCTCATTGCTTTTTATTAAGTTAATTACTGTTGTCTAGTTGCAAATTTCCTATTCACTAGCAGTGTTTTTTTTTTCTTTTCATTGATTGGATCAATGATTGATTGGATTAATATTGTTGAAGGGCAGGGGATGATACGGTTGAATAAATGGTAACATCAAATTGGGGATTAAGAAAATCTACAACACCTAGAACCTGTTAATTTATTTCCTGAAGTGTTAGAGTGATCCGAGACAGTTAAAAAACTTCTCGAATCCTTCAAGAAATTATCCAAAGCGAAATTGAATTAAATTTTTAATTCTAGTTTAGACTTCAGATGTTTATCAGTCTTGATACGAGAATACTTTTATTTTTAGTGTTCGTTAAAGAGTTATGAAGTCACGAGAGAGACATATATGTTGGGGGTTGAATACTAATAAACTGGTATATTTGTATCATATCAACAAGTTGCAATGATAGTATGGCTGTATTTCTGTATTATTATATTAATTTTCCATCACAATGTCAATTTACTCCCTGTCTAATATATAAACATGATAATTTGAGACATAAAAAATACTCCTTGAATCAAAAATATTATTTATGATTCAAAAACTAATATTCAACTTGAAACAAATATAAATTTGCAGACCCGAAAAAACAACACAATAAATCAAAATCAATAATCATATCATGAAAAACAAAAGTGAAATTCTATTCCTCATTCAAATAATTTATTCTTGATTACAAAATATTTTCTTCACTAAGTAAAAATGAAAATCTCATAATTCTCAATAAGATTATTTTGCTTCACAATTCAAATCATTGACAATTTTAACACTATAATTTTTACTAACTAATAAAATTTCAAATCAATGAAAAACATCAAAAACTACAATCCTTTTAATTAATAAACAACTATTCCACATATCGCAAAATAAACTGTCAACATGAATAAATAATTTTTTTTCAATCCTATCCACAGGTATATGCTCATAGATATAGGTCGCTGACGGTCCAATCGAGCGAGTCGCCAAAAGACCGCAACAATACACAATAAGGTCGCTGGGTAATTTCCTGTTGGTGCTGACGAGTCTTGCACACAGTGCGAACACATCGCTTTTGTATCCCGCATATCACACACACACATATACACATTTATAAATATTGCTACTACGTCTCTTCTCTTTTTTATTTTTATTTTTTTTTTACCCAACACAAATAATAAAACTTCCCGCTCATTTCGAATGAAAATAAACGCGTGTGTCATCAACAATAGTTCCAATATACAACCAAAAGACATCAATGAATTTGTTCCAAGACAATCAACCATGAATTGACAAAAAAAAAAATACAAAAAAAAGAAAGAAAGAACGAATTCACCGTATCCTGTCAACCGACCAGGCGTAATAAGCCATACACATCATCATACATATAGAAAAAACATTTTGTCCTCGACGCAACACTCAGCTAATACCGTTTCATCCAACGATGTAAACTGACAATTATCCACCATTGTGTCATACACGTACGTATACATATACAGTAAAAATGACGGTATAGTGTATAGTAAAAATTACAATTATTTAAGAGATAATACAAACGGTTGAGTGAAGAATACGATCTGAATATAATTTTTTACAATAAAAATAAAGAATATATAAAAGAATGTAATTTTTATGATGCCAGTGTTTGAAATATTACTGTATAATATAAAGTGTAATACTATGAACATCATAATTTCTTCTATGTATAGTAAATCAAAGTGCCGTGCGCTTCATTGTTTTTCTACGATTTACAATATAACGAACCAAAATTACAATGTCGCTTATGAAAATTATAATATAGATTGCCAAATTTATCATATGCTTTGTAAACTTTCATAAATGTTCGACTATATTATTAGTATCCAGTGTAGTAATTTTGTGAATTTCCAGGAAAACAGAAGCGGTAAAAGTTTAATATATACCGCCTGTAATTTTTTCGTCATGCTGTCTAGTAAATATTGCTATGTGAGCTCATCCTGGTTCCCAATTACCATCCAAATAAGTATCTTTACTCGTATATTCAGACAATGATTACTATCTTTCAATTCATTCAACACTTCAGGGTGTCAAAGCGCATTTGAAGTTAAGAATACTGAGTCTAAGATTGACACAATTAATATAATTCAAATATGTTACTGCGCCTCTCTAATTATCCAAACTAATTTCTTCACTATTAAAAGTTTTGTATTTTCTATTAAACTTATTTTATTGTTAATCATAAATATCAAACTACGTTTCAATATTGATCAATACCATCCACAAGTCCAATATTTACTATACTCTGAGCTCTTTATCTTCTCCATAAGTATACACAGTTTATTTTTTCAACTAAAAACAGTTTAGTAAGAAATTAACTTGAAAGAGTTATAAAAAGTTACGATACATTGCTCAACTAATTTACTGTTCCTTCGTCCCCTCAAACAAAATATAGACTATACCATCAATGTCATTATATATATTGTGTATTAAAGGGTCAAAGAGTTATATAACATTGAAGGTCTCATTAAGATCAAGAAATTCCGTGGGAAAGTATTGAGTGGGGTTAAATGAGTACCTGATGGCAAATAGAACACACACACACACACATTAAATGATCGCCCGTTATAATAACATGCTGTATGCAACAACCGATTATATTATATTAGGGTTGATTACGCAGTTCCGTATATAAATAAATATATAATCGCGAATAGTGCAGTGATGTATCTTTGTCGTCGTCGTTGTCGTGATGTTCATCAAGGTTTGATGTTTACAATGTGAAAAAAAAAAAACAAAAACAAAAACAAAAAACGACAGAAAGAAAGGAGGAAAGAAAAGAATAAGAAAAAAAATAATTTGTTCAAGAGAGATCACGAGGAATATATAAACTCTCTATAGTTTGTATTACAGCAAAAGACTCTTCATCAGAATTATTTTAATATATTTACACATACACATGGACGCCCGCGCAACTTGCACCCACGCTAACTTCGTTCAAGGGGTAAATATATGTATATGTGTTTGTGTATATACATGCGAGGGAGCTCACTTCAATGTATTTACATATGTGCGAGTATGCATATAATCGGCATGGGCGCGCTCAGAGAGTTTCACGCTTCATGACGCGCATCATATCTGTTTCCTGGCGATTGCCAGGACTCCCCTTCTTCTTTATATATATATATATAACCTCCTTCTCATCATTATCATTTTTATTTTTATTATTATTCTCATTATTGGCCACCCGAATTATGACTTATGGGTTTTTTCATATGCGTAAATGATGATTGTTAATTTTATGAATCAGGTAAGTACATGGAAGTGTTTTTTCTTTTTCTTTTTTTTTTTTTTTTTTCGTGTAAAGTAATGGTGATATTGTTGTAGTGGTGGTTGTATTGACATTGTGACAAGAATTGAGGTAATATTATGTAGAAGAAGGTACATTTTCGGCGAATTTTTTGTTGAAAGGTCAAAATTAATTCGAAATAATATTTTGTGAATAATTAGAATATAACTTGAACATGTTGGTATTTTTATTTCAAGTGTGTGAGAAGAGCTGAATTGTTTAATGTAATGAAATGATTTCGTTAATTATAATTATTTGAGAATTGATCGCTGCAGAAATATTTAAGATTTTTAGCAGTATTTTTTCGATGATTTAATAATGATAGACATGTTTTCGAGTGCGTGAAATATAAATAGCGACTTTCATTCATCGATTAGATTTTTGGAATCTACGAATAATTACCATTTGTTCTCTATAAAAATAGTTGTTGGGGACCTTTCCAAGATAATGAAACTCGTGACATTATCAATAAATATATACTGTTAAAATCAAGAAAAAACTCGACATTACTCCAGTGATAAATTATTTTCGCCATATTATTTCAATGCGTTCCGCCACTGTACGCCTTTGCAAATAGCTGAGAAAGCACAACTTAACTCACAACGACTAACTAAATTCAACGAAACTTGCTCTGTCTAACCTGAACAACATACTGAACAAATGCTCTAACAGCAACACAAATAATATTCTCTACTTCAGATAGTTATAGTACTTCATATTTTTTATTGTCACCATATCTCTACATTATTTTCCGTGAAATATAATCAGTAAAATGTCATAAGAATAGAATATTCTCTAAATCCTATTTTTTCTCTGTAATTTCCCTAGTTTATGCAATGAAAAAAAAATGTTGAAACAAAAAAATCTACTCACTATCCTCCACTAACTCCACTCAATTCCAACACATTATTCTCACAAATATATATATTCCCAAACATCTAACCTTCAATACTTCATAGAGAAAAAAATAAAAATAGAAAAACAAAAGAAGGCAAAACCCAACGTTGTTGCCACACAAGGGATGATCGACCTTGGACTATAAAATAAATTCTAATTTCAATCTATACCTAATGATAGATAAATTATTTAATTACATGTGTTGCAATTGGGTTGGGTCTATACCAATTATAAACATAAACATACACACACTATTCTGACATCTCCTGACAATGTTCGTGTGTCGCAATTGAAAAGTCATCTAATGTCTGTCTTACATAGTGATTCCAGCCAATTAGTTTCTAAACGTGACACATGACAATTTTTTTAAACCTAGCAAAAGTAGATGGTAAATAGCCATTTATATCTATTCTTCATATATATATATATATATATATATATATATATATATATATATATATATACATCAACATATAAAAATAACTATATACAACTATATATATGCATATATACTGCCCATAAATCGGTGTGTATACGAGCAAGCCACACTCAAATCCATTATGGTATGGCCTCCGTGAACAATAACTCTTCTCCACTCTCAGCATTTAATGGTCTCGTCCATCTATTTACCCATGGAGGAAGCGGAAGTGGCTGATGGGTAGATAGGTCGAGCGTTTTGTAACTAATTTCGTGAGTAAATTGTCCGGAACATTGGTTTGGTGCACAACTCGTATCAGAGTCCGTGCGCGCGCCCGATGCTTCACGACACTATGTAAGCAATGTGCTAAATGCATATAAATAATAATAAAGAATGAGAGAAAGAAAAAGAATAAAAAAATAATGAACATGGAAATAATAAAGCGTGAAAATTGTGTATTATGATGAGGGTTGAAGTGAAATGATGTAAAGTATTATAAGTATGTATTTGTCGTGTTTATTTTCACGCATGTGACTAACTAATACAAGAGTTAGTCGGTTAAAATTTAATTTATAAAATATTTCTACACTGGCTTTTTAATGAAGATGTTTACCTCTATCATCCAAAGATAATTGCCATTTGCATTTCACATTATTTATCACCCATATATTATGAATGAAAAATTAATGTTTATGAAAATGATTAAGTGATAATGGGAAAGAATGAAGAGTTGGGGGGACAAGTTTTTATTCTCATTGCGTTTGTATAAACGCGAGCACGAACGTGCATGAACCTGTGAGTGGCAAATGCACCTTCCCTTTATACTAAATAAAACGAGCGTGGGATGGAAGGAGAAAGGAGTATCATTTTGGCCCATCCATGTGTATATATGAGTTAAGTATATTGTATAGGTGTCTACCTATATATATATATATATATATATATATGTATATGTTTATGCTTGTTGACTTGAAGTGCATATTGCACCCACTCGCAAACTTTTATTTTTTTACTAGATATATATGTGAATGTATGTGTATGTGTATAAATAAATAAGCATAATAGTTGTGAGTCATTCTCGTCATCTTTCTCCTCTGATAATAAAGATAAATTATGATATTGTTGTTGAGTAAATATATATATATATTGTGTGTAATGGGGTAATAGTTAATTGACGAATAAGTGGAATCAATTAATTGTTGGGTTATATGTAGGATTATTTCTTTTTTTAGTGGTGTTTCAGACTTTGGATGCATGTATTTTATTGTATTGATTGAGTTAGGATTTTTTTCATTGGCGTTCTTTTATATTAACTCATAATTTTGAAATTCATAGTTTGTGTAATTATGTTTATGGAAAAGTGTAGATTGTCTTCATTGTTAAACCGTTATATTGGATTGAAACTGCAATAAAATATTATTGATGACATAATGATTCTTGGGGAGAGAATTTGCGACGAGACGATTTTAATCTTGATCAAAGTCTCAATATGTAGATACTTGAATCGAAAATATTATTAATTCTCATCATAAGTTTAATAATTATCTTTTAATCAATAATTATTTTTCTCACAGATATTTCCTTCAAATAAAATACAGTTAATTAATCAAAAATTAACTGTGACTGTAATCCAATTCTCAATGGTTCTAACTCACCCTTCATGAAAGTACAACAAATGATATAAATTAAAATTTTAACGTTACAAAATTCACGGATTTTAATATGAATATTTTCTGCATGACCAATTGACATAATCATAAGCAATATACATTTGAGGATTTATTTAATGAGTACAACGCCGATGACTCTTGTCCCATATAAATATATACAGTGTGGACTGTATGGTTATGGTATATGACGAAGGGCAGGAGGTGAAGCGTGGAAACATTTCGTCCGGTGGTCGTTGAAACAGACTTTTCAAGTCCGGACATGATAATCGTGAATTTCCGCCAATATCTTATTCAACTGATATATATTTATATGTACATATATGAGTCAGGTATAACCATGCGTGTCTTCAAACTTTTTTTTTGCATTACTTGATTTGTTTAATCAACTTCTTCATCACACACGGAAAAAAATTATAAAGCATAATGGAAGTCCTGAATTAATAATGAAATAAAATTGATGAGGTTGAATAATGAATTGGACATAAATTGGACTGTTGTATAATTGTTTCTATCTGAAAATAGAAATTGTTATCATACCACTAGTCATTTGTTGCACCGTCTCATCATTATTCTATTCTTAAATATATTTTCTCATTTTTCTAACTCAAACATTTGAATATTATTTATCAGAAAAAAGAACAATGTATTCATGAATTAGAGACAATTCAATTCGCAAATATTCCTCGATAAAAATCCAACATCCTCGTTCCAATAATGTATATAATTTTCATTCAAGAATAAAATATTCAAAGAATTCCATAAACGTCGTTTGCCATCAACGATCATCAATCTATTTTTCTTCTTCAATCCTTTGTGTTCTTCCCCCTCCATCATAAAAATTTAATAGTTCAACTATATATTTTCTCCGTACCATAATTATTTTACAGCAGAACACAGAGAAAAATAATTCCAATCTTGAACAAAATGTCAAAATCTGCACTAAAATCAACAACAATATTTATCCCCATAAAATAAATTAACCAATGTCAAATTTACTACTCTTATTTACCTCACTAAAAACTCTCAACTTCTAAATTCAAATTTTCTCCTCATCAAAGAATAAAAAAAAATATCAATATCGCCTATAAACATACCTACACCCTAATTATTAACATTCATCATTCACAATAACACCACACCACACATACGTTCACATTACAAGATTATAAATTACATCAATTACAATTAATTAACATCGACCCCAATTCTCTTACTTGATGTCACAGTAATTTAATCGCCACAAAGGGTGACCAGAAATATAATTGTATAACTATATTCCTCTATCAAGTATCACCACACAAACAAACTAAAATCAATAAATTTTATACCTACACACCAATAATATACATACACATCCAACTTACTATATACTCATAAAACTCCAATTATTTCATTCTAACAATTTACAATCCGTTGAGCAATTTACAACTGTTTCATTTCTTCTCTTCCTCATCATCTCTCAAATGTTTTTATACAATTTCATTTTGTCTTATTTTATATGTTTCTTTATTATCATCATTATTATTTATTCTTTATATATATATATATATATATATATATATTCTAACTTTTTCATTCTTAAACACGATGGCTCAACTCATTTTAAACGGACCACAAGGTTTCTTTGAATTCCACAAGATGAATATATTTTCACCGGAACTGTTGCATGGTACGCCCTGTATTACCATTCAACCCAACAGTTATCTCTTTCTCAAGAGTTTCCGTGAAAATGAGGCATAACTTCGAACAAATAGGTATATATATATACATACACATCATATATATATATATATGTATAAATATTAAAAGAGAGATGAGATAGAGTGATGAATAAAAGAGTGCACGAGAAGAAGAGAAATGTAGAGAAAAATATAAGCATACCATTCTTTGTAATATGCGACACGCGTGTCCCAAGACAGACGGCGTATCAAAGGATATTTACCCTGTCAACATTATAGGTTTAACGTGTGTGTGTATATGTATGGATGTGGGGAGACGCGTCGTCGGCAAAGCGACCAAGACAACACAGATGAAGAGAGATAGAATACCTTTGGCAGCCTAACCATGATAATAGTGATAGGTATCATTACTTTGCCTTATTATTTTATGATCCCACACATTCATAATGTCAATACATTATCCATATCACTCATGGTCGTGCGCGGACGCTTGCACGTTCAAGTTACAAGAGTATATGTATTTGGATACGTATACAAGTGTGTATGTGTTTATTTATTATATGTATACCTGACTCTTATGGTATTATATGTGTATGTACCTATAAAACAACGATGGAGATGTAGTAACTGTATAATAGTTTATATTTATGTATATACATAAATATTTTATTTTTATTGTTTGTTTTTTATTGTATTTGTAACCTATATAATAAATCTATAAATATATATATATATATATATATATATATATATATATTTACTTTTTTTCCTTTTCATTATTCAGTAGTTTGTTTTGTTCTATTTTATTTGGTTTCGTTTGATTTGGTTTTATTTTTTTTTTTGGCTCTGATTGGCAGTGCTTTCAAAATATATGGAGGTAAAGGTGTTTTAAATAGTGACACACCTGTGTTTATTCGTTTTTATTGCAATAGCAGCTAACTGATGATATAGTTTCTTTTTTTTTCTTTTAGGAAAGAATGATGAGAAATGGATTGCGAGTGTGGCGCAATTTAAGAATGCAAATTGTGACGAATTTTTCAGGTTTTTTGGTTTATGATTCGGAATTTTTGTGAAGTGGTGATAAAAACGTGTGTTGATGTTGATACAATGGGGGAGAGTACGGTGAGTGGTTTGAGAAGAAAGAGTTTCTTCTTGGATAAATACTATAAGTTTATTTCACGTTCTCTTTTTTTTCTCTCTGTTATTGTTTCGTGTTTTGAGTTTTGACTGGAGAAATTAAATAATTCATTCAGTGAAACTGATCAAAAAAGTTATTTATATATATTTGTCAAATAATTCATACAATTTACGAACAATCTGATCCAACCTGAATATATATTAATCCTGCTAAATTCGAGTCACAACCAATGTAATCAACATTGCATTCAATTCCTCATCAGCAATGGTACCAATAAAATTCGAGATTAAATATAACAAATACATCTTAACCAAAAAAAATTTGATAAACAAATCACACTATTATCAAACTTTTCTTCATCAAAACAACCACACGGTTAAATAACTGTACTGAAACATTGAAACGTATGTTTAATCCCAGATCAACACACAACATGATGACACTATAAAAAAAAATACCTCTCAACAGTATACACGACTCCGGCACAAGAAAACAATGAAAATTTATTCAAACAAAAAAAAAAAAACTAACAGTTTTGTTTTGTTTGAAAAGACAAAAATAAAATTGTCCTTGGTATAAAATCATTCATAAATAAAATTATGATATTATTTAGGGGGAGTTTACACATGCCTTCAAGTGCGTCCAAACCTCAACTATCCAAACAAATAAACTATCACAACTATAAACATTGCTATCGTAATCACCCAACAATTTATATTACAACCATCTGCAACATAACGCTACAATAACCATCCAATTTAACACAACTTATTCACCAATAACATTACTAATCCATAATAAAAAAAAAAAAAATCCGCCGTAAGTTTACTACTCGCTAAAATTCTTTCATCAAAAATACATCATCATAAATATAATCATAAACAAAAATATCACTCTGTAATTATCGATGCATAACTCAATTCATATTAATACATAAAACCATAAAACACTCCGACAATTTATCTAAAGTCTACATATCATGAAACGTATAAAATAAAAAGGAATGTATACACAAAAAAAAAGAACAAATAGTAAAAAAAAAAAAAGGAAAAGCCAACCGTATCGTTCAAGTTACAGGTGAAATATTTGACACAAGTACCGTACATGCATGACCCAAATAACCTTGAAGAAAGATCATGATGATCAATTGCCAGCAAAACACGCATCTTCCTCTTTCGTACTCTACACACATACATATATATATTTATTTATATATTTATATATATATATATGTTTTCTCAGTGTATCTACCCGACACGTGCGATTTTTTGTTCAGCAGACTTTCCGCATTCCGTTCAAGGAGCTTTCACGCCCGTCGCGCGCGCACATGCTTGAGTCTATGCTCACTTCGCTTCACATACACCAGAGTAATATATACATAATACATATACCATCCAATATTGTTTCTATATACATATACGCAAGAGGAATATAAGGATCAAATTGAATCATAAAATCGTTCATTATTATCAGACAGTATAAATTATAAAGAGAATGACGTTCGTTTTTATTGCCGCGTAATTTAAATTTTGATTTCGCGCGCACAGTATCGCTCAAGAGACACGTTTTGACACACGTACCTGCGGTCATCATACACGCACACGTGCGTATATATTTTATGTATGTGTATATATTTCATATATTCATGCGACGAGTTTTTGTTTTATTTTAGTTTTCGTTTGGTTTTTTTTCTACTTTTTCTTTTTTTTTTCTTTTTTTTTCGTACTCTCTCTCTTTCTATCTTCTTATTATTTATTTCGTTTTTATTTCAACCTCGCACGACGCATATGCAACTATAATGTAATATACAACACGCAAAGATATACACATGTATAAAGCTCATGTCCATAAACTCTCATCATCAAGTGTAATATAACCTTTCGCTTATTATTTTTATATATAAGTGTCTTGGTTATTTTATTCTTGTCATTTTTTATTTTTTATTCTCGCTTCTTTATTTCGTTCTTTGTTTTTTGTTTCTAGGTTTGGTTTTAGCAATGACAATAAGCAAGAAAGTAAACTGATGCGTTATGTTAAGCATTTATATATACATAGGGTTATCATGTTTAAATACATATATAATATTATATATATTTTATGTGTATTATTATATCTATAAAAGTACATAGCTTTAAGTGTCCGTCTTGGTACGGGTGGAGTTAACTGTACAATCCATGTACATGTTTAAGTATAGCATGGTGGATTTATTTAATTGATTAGTTGATTGAGTTTTAATTTGAGATAAATTATCTTGTGGTTGTGTTTCATTTAAATTTTGTGTTTCCCATATCATAAATATGTAAGATATATATGTAGAATATTGCAGGATATGCATTGAGAGGAAATTGTTGATGATACAAATACTTTGATTGGAGAAGAGAGTTATTTTTATTTCAAATTTTAATTGAAATATAGTTTGAGATTAAAATATTGTCAATTTCTGTCTATCTTTAAAGTAGATGTGATACATACGACTGTTGATTGGACTACGAGAATTTGATGCGAATGAGAAGTGAGTCCCAAACAATTGTGGAGAAAAAAAATTATGATGTAGAATAAAAATAATATATATTATTCATCAATTAATTTTTGCACCAAGAATATATACTTATGTTTGAAATGAGAATGTTAATCCTTGATGGTCAAGAATATAATTATCCTCGACTTGAAAATACTATTTTTACTTTCCATGTTATAATCGTGATTGCAAAACAGATTAAATGTCAATGTGTCAAAAAGAAAGAAGAGATAAAAATAACATGTATTACTGCGAATTTGTGAATAATTAATTTTTACTAGGCAAAAACAAAATACAATTTGTTCCTTTTTTTAGTTTTTGCCATTATATTCCTGGGTGATATGTATGAGATATAGTACTTTGAGGAAACAGCACAGTTTTGTTTTGTATCTATATTTCAACAAAGGTATTTCACTCGACAACTATAACCAAGATCTGTCTTGTGGGTCTAGTGCCTAAACTCACTGTCTCCTTTAAACAATACTTCAAACTATCATAGGGTGATATACTGAATTGCATTATAAGAGACAAACTTATAGATATGTATAGATACGAATTCGGACAACGGATCGATTGAACCATTGGTGACATCGAAAAGTTAATAAACAAGTTTCAATATTGGTTGTCGGGTTTTGTCAATAGAAAATAACGGTTTTGTGTCTCTTCTTAATGAGAAACCTCTTAAAATAAATTTATATTAAGAACACATTATTGTATGTTGTATAATATAATTTTTAAACCATGAATTTCTTTTCGCGGTAAGTTCACTTCGAAATGAAGCTTTTCAGGCATTCTGATTTTATTTGGAATTCTTTAGACGAGTTTCTTTCTTGCCAAACACGTAGCGTTTCATAGCATTTTCCACAAGTGTAGATATGAAAGATACAAATTGAAATTGTCAAGAAACAACAGGCATAGTATGTAGATAGGAATTGCTGAATAAAATTTCAACGAAAGGTGCTATATACCTGTAGATCTTACGAAGTTGTGGATCTATCGTTTCAACTTATCATCAAATGATAATTGAAGTTGGAAAAGAATATCTTTAAGTCATTCGGAAATAATACTTCGATTTTATAATTTCACCAAGGCATACGTAACGGAATCAAATAAATTACGATCACAATTATTGAAAATAAAAAGTACTGTTTAATCAAGAGTTTCATTGTTGATTTAATGATTACTACAGTTGTTGGACTCCGTATAGATACTCAGGAATTTATTAATTCGACACCTTTCGAATAATTGTAATACATATGGTATCTGATTAAATGATTGATTCATTACTCGACAGAAAGATTGATTTAAAAAAAATAAAGAAGGAAAAATAAATTTCTCGCTAGCAGAATATATATCATATTTTGTACACCAAAATTCATTTGACGTGTTACAAAGATAATTGAAACAAAACAAATTATCGTCATAAACAATTAGTAATTACTAACAGCACTTTAATAATTGTAATCCAACAATTTTAATATTTAACATAATCATTTCAAATTTGTTCATGTTTATTATTCGCAAATGACGATGAATATTAATTGATAATGATCAAAAATCTCTTCACCGTGATGACACTACGAATTAAACTGTATCCGTATAACATGTTCTTATCTATACACCCCCATATAGTAATCATCATAGTCAGTTTCCAACCACTTAAATCCCCTCAATTTTCTTATTACACAATTGCCAAATGAATTGCGCCATCTTTTGAAGAAGAATAATAACCAATAACAAAAATGCACAACTATGTAACAGCTTAAATCACATGTCTTTGTAAACTCCAATAAACAATAACATCCACATGATAAATAAATTCATGTCCTATT
This sequence comes from Zele albiditarsus, assembly GCA_958496275.1. Taxonomy (NCBI): domain Eukaryota; kingdom Metazoa; phylum Arthropoda; class Insecta; order Hymenoptera; family Braconidae; genus Zele; species Zele albiditarsus. Next base: position 9,927,829 of record OY292412.1, on the reverse strand, counting down.
TCATATAGCCGTCACTTCTTCCTAATTCCTCTGGACGATATGACCTGACATTTAACATGAACATTTCCAGTTTCATCTCACCATGTCTCATCCTAACTAAAATCAAATCTCCCTAACTCCACAATATAAACAAATATGAATTGCTAACCTGCATCTGCAACCAGGAATAATCAATGTATGCTGTAGTGGTAGCGGCAATAGCAGTGGTACCACCACTTGAATTAGATTGCCACGCATCTTGACCAGAATTAACCAATGACAATCCGTCGGGTTGACCACGATCTGGTACTATTTGATCAGCATATTGATATGTAGGTGATATTGTTTGTTGACCACCTGATGGTAGTGCACTTTGATGATGATTATGATTATTATGATGATGATGATTATTATTATTGTTATGATGATGATTATGATGATGATTTTGATGATGATTATGATTGTGATTGTGATTGTGATGATGAAGATGATGTGTTGTGGTAATACATGAGGATGTTGATGATGAAGCTGATGCAGTGGCAGAAGTTGTTGATGAAGGGTGTTGGACCCCCGAGCCGGCGCTGGGCTGCAAGCAGCACACGCTCACGTCCATCCGGGGGGGCGGCGAGTCGTAAAATCCTCGCTGTTCCGGCTCTGGATGCTCCCAGACTGACCTCCCGAGGACGGCCTCCCGTGGAATCATTCAATATCAAACACCGGAAGATCCTTCAATTTTTTTATTCTCGTTTTTTTTCTTTCTTTTTTTTCTTCAATTCGATTCACAATTCAATTTATATATAATTATTCTATTTGAATATCGATTTCACTCACTTCAAATGTATTTTACCCAATCACACATATATATTTACTTAGCGTAATATATATATATATATATATATATATATATTTGAGAGTAAACGAATAATATATACCGATAATTCGCGTGTAAGTTCAACACACTTGAAATTATTATATTTATATTAAAACTCGTTTAACAAACTTTGTAGACGTTAAGTCAAACACTTCACATCGCACCTTGTGTTGTTCACGACACATGTCGATTTGTCAGTGTTTCAACGAATGACCTATGGACACACACACACTCACACACGCATATATATATATATAACAAGAAAGATTTAGCAAGTCTTAACGATTGGCAAAATAGGTACCGGCATGTCTCCAGCTTCTTGATGCGCGAGCGGGGCCGTGGAGACGCGCCGAAAAACCGGTCGCACTAAGTCCGCATCGATGAAACTCTCACTCTTTCTCTTGCGTTATATTTATCTTTCGCTTTTTTCTTTCTTTTCGTTTAATTTACTTTATTTCCCTGTCTCTAATCCACCCTTGTTATTAATTCTTTTAACTTGTTCTACACAGAGAATAGACATGAACTAATGACAATTGAAAAAGAAAACAAACAAGAAACAAAGAACAAAAATGTATACACATTTAAATTCAAATGAATGAATGATAATGTTATTATATTTGGTGGAAATGAAATTACCAAAAAAATAATACACAAACACAATTGTGTGGTTGAAAAATCACGCGTAGAATTGAGCGCCAAAGTTGTATCGCAAAATGATGAGCGCACAAACACCACCGCGAGGCTCGCGCGAGTGACGTTTACAATGACAGCATATCCTCACCGTTAACGCGCGCGCGCCGCAGCGACCACGAGGATTCAAGTCGCAGTGGTGGAGATTGTTGATGTAAGTGGGGAGAAATTGAGGGATATTGTATTCAGGAAAATGATGGTGGTGGTGGTGGTGGTGATGCTAGTGGTGGTAGTGGTAGCAGTAAAGAGTGGGAGATATTGAGAATAACGACGACGACCACGACGACGACGAAGAAGAAGAAGATGAATAAGTGGCGGTGGTGGTGAAGCGCGCGACTCGTTTGACGGAGACGCGCGTCGCGACGCAATCTGTATCATTTACGCTTTTTTATTATTAATTAATTAAATCACTTCTCAATATTTTATATTTAATTTTTAATTTATATATAAAAATGTTTTTTTTTTTTCTTGATATATTATTATTTAAAATGTTTTTCTTTTGAACAATTATTCATACGAATGATTGTATTAATTAATTTATGTATTAGTAAAAACAGAGAGAATAGGAAATAATCTTGTACGCATGCGTGGATATAGCACGCGTGTCGTCAAGGCAACGGTTGAGCGGTAACTGCTCGGCTCAACGCCACGGCGCGCTCTCCACTTACTTCCAAGTGAACGAGTGTATAGGCCATAACGTGTTGGTTGGTATATACACTGAGAATCAACGGCGAGGTAAGGGATCTCCCTCGCTCACGCCCCGGGCGCGAGCAATCCACGCAATACACGCGGACGCTTAGGCGGCCATCGAGCTATGTACTCGGCACATGTGTATATATTTATGCGAGTGTGTAAGTATCTATTGTTATCTCTCTCAAGTAAATTCAATGTTATGTATGGGTATATATGTTTAATGCTTTTTGTCTCAGTCTTTCTCTTTTTATAAAATTCGAGTGGGAGATATATATATATATATATATATATATATGTGTGTGTTTGGATAGGTGTATGTACCATATGTATATAGAGACTTTGAGAGACGACGTTGAAATAGCCATGGCCATTCCGCCAACGCTCACCTGACGTCACTTCAACGAGTGCGCGCGCAAGAAATCATGAGTTTAAAAAGACGAGAAGCTGTGTTCATCTATGCATAGAATATATAAAGTTTGATCCTTTTAGAATTTTTTTTTATCTGTTGCAATTGAATTGTGATTGATGAGGACATTTTTGGGGGATATGTAGACCGCGAATTTATCATCAAAATTTGGTATTTTTTATTGTTATTTATACTGTTGGGGGGGGGGGGGGGGGGGGGGGGGGGGGGTCCTTTTTCTTACCTTGAAGATGTTTTATGTGGTTTTTATTGATAAATGTATGGTGTGTTTTGCGTTGAAGGTGGGTTTGGGGTTTTGTTTTATTTTTTTTAAATTGTTGTGGATTTGGAAATGGGAAATATATAAGAAAAATTTTTGGTTTTGTGTTTGAGGAAATTAATATTGAGGGTTTTTTTTTGCTTCTTTGTTGAGGGAAATGGTTGCTGATTGTGTTAGTAAATAGATGAGATTTTTATTTGTACGTGGATATTAAGGTGTTGGAATTTTTGTGATGGATGAATTTTGATGGAAGATAGCAGTTGATTTTTCATGTTATGAGATGCTCGATTTTGATATGATTCTAGGGGAAATCTACTATCAGTAATAAATTCGAAATTTAGGTGGGACTTTTTTTTTTTTAATAAAATTTTCTTCAACTCATCCCATACAAAATCCACAATTGTTAAAATTGCTCACTATCCAAATACAAAAAAAAAAATAATAAAAATAGTCTTCCTATGACGCAAACTTGACGTCAATAAATTCTATGACATATCTCAATTAATTTCTGAGACAATAATAATTATACAATTATTAGAAATGATCTTGAGAAATAAATTCTTAATCATTCTTCTCAATTCTTAATTAAATATATCATATTATATAAGCCTATATTTAACAATTAATGCAACAAGATAATGTTGGACAACTTCATTCAATGCATATACATATACGTATAATAATTATTATAATTTACTAGAAGATATAATAATTGTTAAACACGAGAAATTGTACGTATGTGTAAAGCATATTTGAAAAGTTTATATACATCTAGGTATTTAAAGTATAAGTATATGTACGGTTTGTATTCACTATACATGTGGCATCCCCATGGAGAAGGCGAAAGATATGTACATACATATGTACATGTCAATGCATGTGTATATGTACAGAGATGGAGAGAGAGAGAGAGAGAGAGATTCCCTTTCTCTTCAGGATTGTGAAACGAGATATTCTATCGTTTGCGTTGCGGTTCCAACCATCACATTGGATTTATTATCTGTAATAGGTTATACGCAGATTACAACAAAGTGCAAATATTTCACATGACCTTCAACTAAAAAAAAAAAACGATCAAGTTGGTATATAGATGCTACTTTTGGTTCTCATCATAATATATATTTATATATTGTATAAACAAATCAATGAGCAAAATGTATATGAACGGATATGTGTGAGCTGATGTAAAAACTTTAATGGGTTTGTAACGGAGGTGAATAAATTATAACAAAGATGGAATGTCATAGAGAGAATTTTTTTTAATATGATCATTATGTAAACGTGAAGGAATTTTATAGTGAGATGTGAAAATGTCTATTTAACATTTTTTTTTTTCTCAGAAGAATGAATGATTCCATAAATAGTTTTTTTTTTTACTGTAAAGCAGTTAGATGAATAATTGTATGCAGTTTATGAATAAAAAATGGTTTAATTGAAATTTATTTTGTAGTAAGAATTTAATTAATATTTTTGTAACATTGAGAATAGTTATTTAATCATTTGGGAGAGTTGTAACAAATTCTGTTTTGGTTGTTGTGAGAATTGTGGGAAGTGGATGAATTGTGATAAATATTGGGGAATCAATATTGTTATAGTCTGTTTTCGTTTTTTTTTAATGTAAAATTATTTAATGTAAATAAGTAGACATTGAATCCAATATTTTCTGAATGTACAAAATCAATGCTTATATAGTTTGTTGTTCTGTTCATCAACTCAGCCATCGATTGCTCTATGAATATGATAAGTTACTGAATAGTTTATATACAATTCACTTACAGAAATAAAAGATATTTATAATACGTATATGAGTATCATTAAGTACCTTTTTTTTTTTTTAATATGACACACGTGCTTTAATCTTTTTTGTATAAAATATTGTAATAGACATTATCGAATCATTGTATTAAGAAACTGTACCAATGTTATTTAATTTAATTTAATCCTGTATTGAAATTAAGTAAAGAAGAAACTTTTCTTTAAATGCTCAAGCCGACCAACTATTAACCTCAATAAATAGTGCTAGCTTTGGTGATCGTCCCACGTCCTGAAATACCCATTAGCCACAAATCTCATATGCATATATGAATGATGATTTTGTCTACGAAGGAATTGCTAGTCATTTTGTTTATTAATTCATCAAGTGATTCTATAATTATATCTTATTATATGAATATGTCTGTATGGACATAACCTAATGTCCAAGTTATATTATTATTTTACAAGTGTGTTGATTGCTTAACGTTTTAACAATGTTACGATTTGATGTCTTGATTATTAACACACTTTAAATATAATATTCAGTTTACATCGATAATATATTAACTTTCTACAACACAGAGTCATAGATGTTGTAACATCTTTTGTCTGATGGTAATCATTTTCTTTCAACCATGAATATCTGATTTCTGTCAGTAATTTTTATATCAACCAAATCTAATTAAAAAATAATCAAAAGCAAATTTAAACCGCTACAAAGTGCAACGACCATACCAATAATTCTCCTGCCACTTAACATTGAAAGAAACAAAAAAGTAAGAACGAAAATTCAGATGAGACAATATTTATATTCTCTTTTTTTATTCCAATTTCAAATTTCCTTTTGTTTTTTTTTTATATTTTTCTACCACCAAATTGTAAATCTACATAATATTTATTCCACTGTCAGAAAAGCCAATTACTGTGCTGTAAAGTTGTTATAACGTAAGATACTTGTGGATCATTGGTTATTGGATGTAATAGTAATATTGATGAAAAGCCCTGTAATCCAACTAACAAAAGACATCGCAAAGAATCAACGACTTGAATGCTTGGTAAAGATCAGACAGAGAGATATATACTTTATTGCGTCGCGCGCGCCTGAACGTCAGTATATATACGGTACGTAATAAAAGATATACCATTTTCTTTCTCTCCCTCTTACTGTATCCTTTCGTGTTTCTCTCTCACTCTCTCTCTCTCTCTCTCTCTCCCTCTGTTTCTCTTGCTCACTTACTGCCACCTCCGCGTATATTTCCAGCTTGAGCTAGACATGCACGATCGGCAATAACCATATTTCACATACATATTTACGGGCCTTCCGTTCCATTTACCTATACGAACATTTCAGACCCCCCGCGTCCACTTTTTGTTTTTTTTTTCTTATCCTTTATGTATCCTATATACATATGTGAATGTGGTATATGTGGTGAAACTATAAATTCATATTATTTCAAATGACGTGACGAAGAATGATTCTATCATTTTTCCTTATTATATTGGATATGCATTTAGATATGGTTTTATATTATAAAAATAAATTGAACTATCATTGGATTTTTTTTTTTTCGTGTTGATGTGTTACACATTTGAACGTAAATTTTAAGGGTGGGTTGTTGTTTTAGAGGGTTGTGGAATATTTAGTGGGAGAAGACATTGTGTTTGGAGGTTTAAAAAAAGTATTGTGTTTTTCATATTTATGATTTTTTTACTGATTTTGCATTGAAAATGTTGGGTAAATGAAAGAATTGGTAAACTCAATGTAAAATAAAGTTGTTCTTTCATTTTGAATTAGTGTAGTTATTTATAGAGATTGGATTTAATTTCGAAGGTGTCCGAATATCGGAAAATGGTTAGTTAAAACTATATAGCTGAAAAAAAAAAAAACAGAACATTTCTCATCCATCGACAAGAGATAGTCGAAAAATATAAAATAATAATATTTGATACAATTATCTTGTGCAAATGTTTGATCGCGTATCAAACTCAAACAAATGAAATTAAACGAATGTTCTCCAAGAACTTTTGCATAACAAAAAATTGCATCCCTTACAAAAATTATTCCAATGTAATTTAGCGCTGTGTAAAACTATTTTCGTAAATTTTTCATAAAAAAGTATGGTGCAATCCTCGATAAGCATGAATATTTCAAACTAAAAAATTATTCATAGCACAAAAAATATCTTTAATATATTAAATAAATAATTTACTTACCTTTCATACGCGTCAGTTGCAAAGTGTCGTTTGAAGAAAATAAGTGTCATAACTATATAACAGCAGCCAGCACCAAACCACATTTCAAATCCCCACATAAACAATATCCACAACTTTATCCACCACGTTGATCTGGAATCAGAACAAAACAATAACAATTAAATAACCAAAAAAGAAATAATTATCTCAACATCACCCACCACAATCATTCAAATATTACATTCAAAAAATGAATAAGAACTTTGCAAAATAAATATATTTAATTTTATACCAATTCTTCTTAATTTACTAAAATCCATTTCATATAAATACACCAACCTCAGTGTACATACCGATACATATATAAATATTCCAAGTCCTTCACAATATCGCCACACAATGACTCAATAACTCAATAAAAATAACACTTAAAATGAAAAAATAAAAAAAGAAAAACACCTCACCACAAAAATATACAAATGCTTATTATAATTTATCCACTCGCATATATTCGTCTCATACAACTCAGTAGCATCCCTCTCATCATCCATGGTGTGCCCATATATATATATATATATATATATAAATACATGTGTGTATGCCATAGCCATCACAGTGAGGAGGGTGCCCCCCTCGCATGTTCTCGTCTCATTTTTTTTTTTCCCCCCCGGAAGCAAGACGCAACTTATGAATGGGAGTGCGTTGCTATTGGCCAACACTGCTAACCAATAGCACAACTTGTATCCACACTGCGCGTCACGCGCCAGCTCAAGCGGCGCGAGCGCGCGCGCATGTTTCGATTATAGCAGTTGGGTGATCTTCTATAACACATGAACAAGAGCGAGAGAAGGAAGACAAAAAAGAAGTGGTAAATTTATATATATATATATACAAACAAGCGAGAGAATGAGAAGCAAAGACAAAGGGATTACGGAATCAGCTGTCAGACAAACGAATGGTGGAGACAAGAGGGGCTGCGTGTTCGCCCCCGGGGAGAGAGAAGAAATTGCTCGCCGTTGTCACTTTAATATTTACGGCAATGTTCGATTTACTCCGGGTATAAAAAGAGTTTATGTTTATATGAAGACGAAGGATGTGAAGAGAGGTAGAATAAGGCAAGGGATAAAGAGAGAGAAGGTGATGGAGGATTGTTTAAGGGGTTTTCAAACACGATTGAATCAATAGTCCTTGGACATTTATATAAATATCTGTATATATATGTATGTGTATGTGTATGTATTTATGTAGAATACACATTTGTGTATAAAGATCAGATCGATATATGTTGATTATTTATATATCATTGTGGAATGAATTATTTGACAAATGACTTGTGGCTTTATACAGTTTCTAAATGGCACTGTCATTTATTATCTTTTCTTTTTTGCTATATTTTTTTCTTTTTTGTCTTATGTATTAGTTTATGGATGTCGGGAAATGATTTAGACGAATTGTTTATTTAATTCATATGAATTGAATTATTTTTAGGGTCAAATCAAACATCAAAGAGTTTAGTAGAATGTGAAAATGAATTTTATATGAATTTAATTCAATTTTTTTATATATAGGAGCAATGTTTTGGTGGAATTGTTATAGAGTAATGATGAATAGTTGTTGATAATTTATTTGGGGAGTGTATTAACAGTTAGTGGGAGTACGCGTTTAGATAGGATTTTGATAGAGATTATTTTTATGCAGGATACAAATAAACACGGTGAAAATTTTGTGATAAGAATTATAGTGATGAGATGGTTGATAATAGAAAAGACAGCTACGGATTGTTAAATATTCAGTATGGATGATAGTAAATTTTATCATGCAGATATTGATTCATTTCATGTATCCAATATGAAGAACAAGAGATTACTGTTGCTTAACTAAAAATTTTCATCAGAAATTCCGTAGTATATAGAAAGGAATCGAATGAAGAGCAACGTGATTTTATGATGTGCAATGTATCGAGTGAAATTTTTTTTTTTATATTCTAGATTAACATGTCCATATATTATAAAAATAAGAAACATATGACACCATACTGTCGTAATGATAATTAAAATTAACTATCCAACTGTTTTTCAGCAGAGCTGTAAACAACAAATGACTGATAAGTACGAACACCTATCCAGACCTATTAATATTGTAATAAACTCCAGTATTGAAAAGCGACATTAATCAACAACTACAATTCATCGATACTACAAAATTCCAACATTAATCATACTAAAAATTGAAGGAAATCAAATTAAAACGTAACACTATATTCTACTCTATTACAAAAATTATTTCAGTGATAAAACAAAGTAAGAAAATTCCTTTCCTACATCGATACAATTCACCATTACACCAGCACTAAATAAAAACTTTCCGCTCTACTAATTAAAAATTCATATAAACATATCTCCATGTAAAAAAATTCACCCCATTCACCTTTACTAAATTTCCTTTCATTCCATCATATACCTACCACACACTGTATATACACAAACAATTGTTCATACACTTACATATATCCACCCATATAAATATACTGAAGAACAAAAGGAGAAATGAAATTGACAAACGTTATATATTAATAAATATTAGAATTTTTTATCTTACACTCTCAATATACTCTAATTAAGTAATTATCGTTGCATATCTATCAAACCCATATACAAATACACATAACATATATAATGAAGAAGTATATATGCATTAGAGATACACAATGTCTGACATTTGTATACACAACCGTGCACACGACAGAGTGAAGAAAAGTGCGCGCGAGAAGAGAGAAAGATTGAGAAAAGGAAAAAAAAAAATGAAATGCCACACGATGGTTACATTACTCCGTCATCGTGTGACCCCATTACCTTGACGTGCCCACCAGAAATTTTCACAGCGCCCTGTCATAAACTCGAGCGCCGGCGCGCATCTTCCCTGTATTTAACATAAATTAAGCTACAATTGTCTCGTCGACTATTTACCAGCGATTCATGCCTATACATATTAAAAATATATATCTACATATGATTTTGTGTATATGTGTGCGTTTGCGTTTATATATACTTACAAGTGCAAGCGCATGTTCCAGGCTTTTACTCTATACAATCATCATATACGCTCGACGACTGCATCAATTTGAATTGTGTAATGTTTGCATTCGAATACCCGGAACGTGTGAAAATATATTCGATATATAATAATAAGCCGACATAAGTATCATGTAGTCATGTTGGATTTAAATAAACGAAAAAATAATACACAATAATGTGTATGTTATATGTATACATTTATGAATGTATGTACTACATAGTCTTTTATTTTATTATTATGTAAAGTTTATGACGCATCGAGTGTCACAATGCAGCAAAGAAATACTGATAATAATCGCCATATATTTACTTTCAATTTGTTTTGTAATATTTTTGTTTCAATGATCATTTTTTTCAGTTTGAAAGAGTAATTTTGTATTGATTATTTTTGCCTGTGTGTTTGACATAATTGAATTCATTTTTGGTTAAGTAGAAATCTGCAGAGTTGACTGCTTTGAAAGTGAATTGAGAATCTACTTTATCCGATTGAGGATGACAAAACGTTTACTGTATTACCGACATTATGCTCCGATGTTCACATAGGAATTGACTAATTTTTTTTAAGAACATTTCAATTATTTTCAGTATTGAAATTTATTTACCGAAAAAAAAACGTTGATCTGCGCTTTTATTATGAAAAAATCTTAACCTGACTTGTAAACTTTATCTTCCCATAAATTTTTTACTTACTGTAGTTATGAGTTATTATGATTTACCACAATCATAACCTCTCTATTCTTCCTTCCCGCGATAAATACATATACATGATACTAGAACCTCAAATTTTATTGTTCATTCTACTATTTTTATTAAAAATATCCTTTTTACGCAGGATAGTAACTCCGCTAGTCTGATCCGGTCAATTTTTATGAACCTTCTGGATGGATTCAGGTCTTTACACAATGGCCGACAATAAAAAATGCCGCCAAGATATACCTGAACCCTGGCAACTGATTGTTCGCCATTGCAATATGGCTACTGTACAGATTCAATGGCGCCATTTTCGAATGAACATATTTGAATGAAAATCAACATGTTCCAATTACCCGGCTGATTATCAATAGAATAAAGAGACTATTTTCTCTCACAAGCGTACAATAACATAACCTTAATTTATGATAATTAACCGTTACAATTTTTTCATCACATAACAAAGATCAAATATAATTCTATATATTCTCAAGCATCTTATAGCTACTCCAGATCTCTGACTCCTATGAGTATAAATATTATTTTCATATCTGATCAGTTCACATTGTGAATCGTCATGAATTACCAAAAAATAATACTCAGAATCCACATTACATTTGCATTAAACGTTTTCGGAGAGAAAATTTACTAAAATCATTTACCTTCGCATACATTCGGTGAATATACCATAGATATTTTTCCCCCAAAACCAATACAACAACACTATTTCAATTAAATACTGAATTCTAGCCAGAATATACGTCCAACAATATACAAATAAAAATTGACATTAAATATACTCGCAATATAGAAAAGAAAATTCACAATTACCCCCGTGCACTTTGCACCTCAGTATCATTTCCATATTCCTGAATAAATTACAGATTGTTCCAAATTTAGAGGAACGCTGCAACTCCCCATCAAAACCGTGTTCCCATTGAACATAGAGGGCGAAAAAAAAAAAATAATAATAATAAACAAACAAAACAACGCTATCTACATCAAAAATCTGCGTGTGATTCTAACCTCAATTCCCATCCAACATTCTCTGAATAGCAAAAAATGTCAACGTAATACAAAGTTAAATGGAAATATACAGTAAAATATAAACTAAACACAAACATAACCTCAAAATTGTATAGTAATATTCAAAATATACAATTTGGTTGTTCATAACGAGACTCGATTACTGCGCGGTCAACACAGGCAGTAGTCAGACACACTACAGGCTTTGGTGTGTTGTTTTTCACCACCCTAGATCGTCATTCTACCCCGTGTCAAATAACACCTGCTTACGTAACGCAAAATTATTTTCACAATGATAAGAGGACGTGGCGACAACGGTGAATACGAAGTGGCATTGTGCTTTTCGGTATATTCGGACTGGTAGCCAGTAGCCACATTAAAAATATAATACAAACGAACATAAAATAAAGGGAGAGTGGGAGCGAGAGAGAGAGAGAGTGAGAGAAGGGGGAAGTGGATGAGGGGGAGAGAAAGAGGAAAAGTAGGAACGAAAAAAAGTATGTATGTATGAGCTAGTTTGTGTGTACAGTGACCTGATTATTCTCTCTCTAATATTCAATGTCTGAAGGTTGTCGTTATTGCTTTGTGTAAATATAGTATATGCTGGGATTTATATATTCTTCGTGTATTCGAGCCCCTTTAACTATCAGCACAAGTTTGAAGAAGACGACGACGACCACCACCACGAAGACGACAACGGCCAACACCTCACCCTCCATCGATCCATTAAATACTCGCCCGCGAGACGAGAGCTATGACAGCAGCAGTCATGGAAAACGTGAATTGGAATCCTGGTGAGAATTCATTTATTTATTATTTTATTTATATTTTTCGGCCTATTTTTCTTCAATTTTTTGTATTTAAGATAGTTGTTATTCGGGTAAAATTAGATATTTTTATAAGATACATACACACGAAAATATACTTGGGATGTAGTTGTTGGAATTGATACATGATGTGGATATAATTTTTATTGACTTTTGCCTATCACCATCACAATGTGTAATATCTGCTTCGATTAATTAATTTATTAGATTTTATTGACGCTTTTTTCTTTATCCTTATTTTACATATGTGTTATGACTTTTTTCAGCGCTTTCTACACTTCTGAATTCACTTGAAGAAAGTAAATCTGAGATTCCAAGTTGTACTGATGAAGAATTTGGATTTTTAAGTGAACTATTACGATCGAAAGAATTGAATGCGCTTGTGAATGTTCATAAAAAAATTCAATCAAATGTTGAGGATGATAAATTTTTTCCTGTATTATCAAATTCAATGGATATTGATATTGAAATATTGGATATGCTTGCAACAAAAACTCACACCTCGGAGACGTGCAAAGAATTGTTTCATCTTCTTCAGAAACCACACATTCAGGTGAGATAAATAGTTTCATGTTTAGTTTATAATCGAGGGGTGAGTCTTTCGATAATGTATGAAACTCTCGATAAATTTTGGAAAATTAATGAAGACTCATTCGTGATAATTAATTTCTTGTTTTTATTGTGTCAAATGAAAGTTTACTTTATTTCATACTGATGTGTTATTCTCTCCGGTTTAATCAAGAAGTTTGATTAATTGTTACTGGAAATTGGAAAAGACCAATCAAATTCGAAATTTGACTGTATATTTCTTCGACCATGAGAACTTGATTAAATTATCAAATTTTTAATCCCTCCTCATTAGAAGTTTCATTGAGTTTAAAAATTCACGTTGATCTCACGTGAAACTGAACCTGCCACTGTTGAAATGTATGAAGTTTTGGGAAAAGAATTAAGCAAAAAAATCCAACAGATGTCAAGAACAAAACAATTTTCTTCCACCTCTTAGACGACAAAATTCGTTTTTAGTATCAGCCTATAAAATCTTCAGTAGATTAAAGGGGGATAATGGAAACATGAACAAAAACAGTGTCAGGAATATAGCGAAATATCTGGGTTAAATGTGAAATGAATCTGTTCATAACTTTTTAAAATATCGATCACCCCATCAAGAAGAATTTGAATTAAAAAAAGACAAAATCTCATGTTCAATTCTACTTTACATAATGATAGACTTTTGGCACTTCAGTATCTCGGTCATATTCGTTGAATTGCAATATATAAGTTAAGAAACATTTATTCAAACCATAATTCTTCCAAATAATGAGGTCGAATTTCCTTTCAATTCTCACTAAATATACCTTTTTCAATATAAAAGGGATTATTGTGTACTCACGATGCTGTAGCACAAAAGGACTACTATCCACGATTGTCAGAAATACCATTAGAAGTTGACGAGGACGAGGAAACTGTGAAAATAGTTCAACTGGTGAAATCGGACGAGCCACTGGTACGTCAAATTGTAAAGGAATTGAATCGATTCGTGGGTACCTGAAGGTCCACCACGTGTGTGTGTCTGTAAACGTATGTTTGCGAGTATGCTGTGGTATAGCCTTTGAAAAAGGCTTAAAAATTAAACCAACATAATTTATATTGAGCTGATTTCTGGAATGAGATGGTAACTAATTACAGTAATATAATATAGGCAAAACGGTTGTCGCAAAATCAAAAATTGTCACCATCACGAGTTTTTCAATCCTGCATGAATTAAATACGCCTATAAAAGTACTCCAAATGAATTCCTTTAATTGATAATCATGAGATTAAATTCCTGGCTCTGTTTTCATTCGAGTTTCACATATTTTTTTCATTTTTTTTTTCCTGTAATAAAACGTGAACGTTTGAAATTAAAACTATATTCGATATTTTTTTTATCTCGTGATCTCGTGAACAGTGTGATCTCCAAGTAATCACGTATTTTGTTTTTATCCCATTACAAAACTTGCCTACGAAAAAAAGGGCGGTGACGGCGTTGAACCGATCGTGGTAAGTCTTCCCTTTGCTTTAGTTGTATAAAAAATGGCTTTTGAATATTATATACAAAATTAATGTATATATTTTGATGGAAAAAAAAAAAAGCAATTGCAAATATTCCACCCTTAATTAATTTTTCTTGCTATCCTATAGCACCAACATTTATATATTTATAATAAATATATATGTGCCTGAAGTTTCAGACGTTCGTGCCACAACTAAAATCAGTATTTCTTTTTCACGCTGATTTTTGGTCAGCATTTTTTATTGTACTTTCTAATAATATTGGAAAAGTTTCAATAAATTAATTTATGCGGATCTAATCCTCTCATCCTTAATGTAAGGAGATTACTTTTTGCTAGTTGTATATTGATTACAACTTCAATCATCGTTAACGATTTTAATTCTGCCGAGAAGATAGTCAACAAAAGTCACACCTTCAACCACCCCTTAACGTATGTAAGTTACTATCGGCATATTTGATTGCCGGCCCTGGTAAAATGAGTTTGAAATTCGATCAAAACATCCAGTGAATTCGTGGTACAGTAACTTTCGTCCTTTTTTTCTTTGATCATTTTTTTGTGATACTTTTCCGAAAGATTACTAGAAAACATACGCATGTTGAAGGAGTGACTTCCGCGAGAGATGAATTGTTGAAATGTTAGATTAACGTTATTTGAGGCATAAACGTTCAGAACTTCAGGCACATAAATATATACACTCACATATTTTTTAATTAAATTGGACTGATTTTTAGTTCATTTATTTTATATGTCTGCATGATTCTGTGTTGTGTACTGTTTCCTTTTGTTGTTTTTACTATGCTGTAAATAAAGCATCAATTTTTTAATTTTATATTATTGTATTATTTTCCAGCATGTGTTTTATTTTTCTTAAAAAATAAATGGTGATTTTACTTCACATTCCGAATTATAATTAATTCCTTCAATCACGTCCAAAAACAGAGCATACTTATCCTCCATTCCACAGAACAAAATCATTTTTTTTTCCTTCCTATTGAAAAGAAATTTGTTCTGAAAAATCTAAGTGGAAAAGAATTCATCCCATTCGATTTTGTTTTTTTTTTGTCTTTTTTTTTTATGCAAAAATATCATCACATTTACATTTGACAAATCTAGGGCGCAACTATAAAGACATGCGATATCACGAGAAAGATCGTGATAGCACGGATAATGCATGGCGGCGCGGCTGACAGATCTGGATTAATTCATGTTGGCGATGAAGTTTGTGAGGTGAATGGGATCAGTGTTGAGGGCAAAACGCCCAATTGTGTCTTGAAGATACTTCAAAATTCCGAGGGCACAATTACCTTCAAAATTATTCCAGCTGATAGTAAAGGAGGAATGAGGGAGAGCAAGGTAGAAAATAAATATGCAAATATAATAATAATAAATATTAAAATCCTGTGACGAAATGAAAATTACTAATATAATTAACTTTCAATCTGCATATTCATAGAGATAAAAAATTCTTTCTTCATTAATATACAAATTTTAATTGCATAAAAGGTACGAGTGCGAGCGCATTTCACATACAAAGCTGGCGAAGACACATATATACCGTGTAAAGAGGCCGGCTTGGATTTCAATAAAGGTGATGTGCTCCATATAGTTAGCCAAGATGATGCATATTGGTGGCAAGCACGTCGTGAAGGTGATCGAAATATGCGCGCGGGTTTGATTCCAAGTCGAGCTCTTCAAGAACGCCGAATAATTCTCGAGAGACAGCAAAAAGACAAGACTGATGATGATCAAGACAATTTGAGTAAGGAAACAAGAATTGAGAAAATGTAGCGGATGAGAGAGCGTTATATCGATGCTTATAATTATTTTATTCTTCTAACTGTTAACTCCTTACTAATGTCAGCTATTTATCTAAATGCATGATATATTCAATTGCCAAATACATCATTGACAGTTAATTATCATCATCATTCTAATTACAAACTCATGTATGAAATTAATCTGTGGCGTTGGATAGGCTTGTGTTCTGTTCCAGTGCCTTTGCCTACATTGTGCCCACGTCCCACTACCTCCTCTTCACACGCTTCGCCTACAAAGTGCAACTTGCAGGGAATTAAAACTAAAAAAATCATGTATGACGCTACAGAGAACGATGATTTTGATCGTGAAGAAATACCAACTTACGAGGAAGTTGCAAAACTTTATCCAAGGCCAGGTCTTTATCGTCCAATTGTACTTATTGGTCCACCAGGCGTTGGAAGAAATGAACTCAAACGACGATTGATGGCCACCGACTCTGAAAAATATAAAACTACAGTGCCATGTAAGTCATTTTTCAAATGAAATATTTTGGAAAGTACTAGACTTTTCCTGAACTTCTCATCAAAGTGGTGAATTGCATGAATAATTAGAACACGAGATCATGACATTCTGCTACCCTCACAATACAATTATCTGATAATTCTGATAATACTTCGGGTTACATCTATTCAAATGTGATAGGATTTGATGAAATTGTTTTTCTCACTTAGCAATATAATGTTCCTAACAAACATATATCCAATAATAATAAATACTCATAATATTTCGCGCTGATTCGCCGATGATGACGATGAATTAATGTCACAGTACACAATAGTGAAATAATATGGCTCGAAAGTATGAAAAACAGATGAAACAATTAATCCATGAAATATTTGGGTCAAACTTTCCTTTTCAATCACCTGACGATATTATCAATTTTTTTATCACTATTAGATGTAGAGAGGTAAATCAATTATTTCTCGAATGTATAGTATGATACAAAACGTGAATATATACCTCAAGTTGAAATAGATAACTCGAGAGAATAAATTTTGATCTAAAAGTTTGCCCTAATAAACAAAAACAATAGAAAATGCGGAGTTTATATTTTACATAATACTTTCATGCGAAAACTGAAACTTTATTTCTTCCGAATTAATGTTAGTTTGTTTAGTTAAATCAATTGTTAGGTCGGAACTTTTCTCTCCATTGAGCAATTGATTTCTCTTTAATAGAGAATACAATCCCGAATGAAGACGAAAATTCCAAACCAAAAAAGTTATTCAATCAAACTAAATAACTCGAAAGAGTAAAGTTAAAGCATCTACACTACATCATCACAACACATTCTCATTCATTCCATTTATTATATTCATTTCACCAAACTTTCGGATTGAAAATTTTCTCCCCTGTTATTTTAAATAGAATTATTTACTCTCAACATGCAATTCCATGTATCAAACGATTCCAATTGGATTATCTCCTTATGATGAAAAGTAGAAACGAAATTAAAATCTGTCCATTTCCCAAAAATAGAGTAAACAAAGTATTGATATATGTTATATTGAAGAACTGGTGTTTTTTTTTTTTTTTTTTCAGACACATCAAGACCACCACGACCAGGTGAAATAGACGGCAAAGAATATCACTTCATAACACGTGAAAAAATGGAGGAAGATATTGAGTCCGGTAAATTTATTGAATATGGCGAATACAAAGGCAATTTATATGGCACCAGTGGTGAGAGTGTGAGCTCACTAGTTAATGCTGGCTATGTATGTCTTCTAAATCCACACTATCAAGCACTAAAAATGCTCCGTACACCGCAATCAAAACCGTACGTGATTTATATTAAACCACCGAGATTTGAAATATTTAAAGAAACGAGAAATGGAGCGCGTGCACGATCAACATTTGACGAGTCCAATTCACGTGGATTTACCGATGATGAATTTAACGAAATACTTCATAGTGCTGCACGCATTGAATTTTTATATTCTCATCTCTTCGACGATGTTATTATCAATGGCGATTTACCGATTGCATTTGAACAATTGGTATCAGCTATTAACAGGGTTGAATCTGAACCATTATGGGTGCCGGCGTCATGGGTCCAGTAAACAGAAAAAAAAAAATAATAAAGTAAAATAAACGATTTGTTTCTTAATTTCTGATTTATTAAATCGCCGAGTGCTGAAATATTCGTGGATGCATTTCCAATAGTTTAGTGGTGAATTGAGAGTTGTAAAACGGAGTGAAAACTCGTTTGCGTCATGTCACGACTGTGATCCCATTATCTTCCTTTACTTATATCCGAAGTAAACCACGAAGAAGAAAAACCAGAGTACAAGAATTAAATTACTTATTAATTCTTTGTCCATATTTTTCCCTCGGGTGAATCCTCACTGCCACGAGAAGAAATAATTAACAAAAGGGCATGTATTATGTTTTTGTGATGATTACACGCGAGGAGGATTGCACACGCCAACAATTTATTGTAACATAAAAGAGAGAGAGAGAGAGATAAAAATGAAAAATGTTTTATAGATTAATTTTCAATTGATCCCTTTTGTGTGATGATTAACACGCTATGATGAATTTGACATAATTGAAAAAAAAAGTGGAAAAGTTCTGATTAAAAGAGGGTTGGTGGAATGAAAGAAATAGATAAATCCCAATTGTTGTTGATTGTTGCCAAATAATTATTAATGATGAAGAAAAAGTGAAAAAAAAAAAAAATGGAATAGAATTATGAATTCATTCAAGTATTATAACTAAATGTTCCACATGTTGTATTTTCCACTTGGCTATTTTCCACATTAAAAAACAAAAATGAAAATAATAATGTCGGTAATATTGAAGAAGAAAACAAAAAAATTGGATCTGAAAAATTGCTTAATTAGTTAATTAAAAGAAAAAAGAAAATAAATACAAAAATAACGTGTTATTATTATTGTGTCGTTGCATTGAAGAGTAAATGATTATTATCGATGTATAAAATGCATAATAAACATAAATTCAATCTGTATGTTGATAAAATAATGTGGTTGCAATTTATATTACGAGAATGTGGAAGAAGCGGAGGTGAATATTTTTTTCGAATTACTATGAGCATGAACACAAATTGAGAAGCAAAATTTTTGGCTATACCATTTCATCCAGGAAGAACTGATTTACATATATACATACATACATGTGCGATTCAAAATACAAGAGTCGTCGCATATTTTGTCGCTTCGAAATTTTCGAGGGCACAACGCCGCGGAAATAGAACATGCCAACGTGACTTGTGTCCCCGCACGATCCACCTTTGGCTCGTGATATACACAATTTGTCGGGCTTTGTCGTCTACGTCTCTCTGGACCCTTCATCGAATTCATCGTAATTAAAGTAGGAACATAAAAACAATATTAAAGTTAAATCGAACTGAGTGCTTCAAAAATTACACTTGCTGCAAATATTTCAGTACAATTATATCAAAGTTGCCACCGTTGCAATTAATCACTGGAAATTATCATGAATCGATTGATAAAAGGTAAGTTTTCAAGATCAAACATAAAATTACGTCCAAGTCAATGTTTAGAAAATAATTTAACTGAATGTATATATTCATCGTTGCGAATTGTTACAAACTTCTCGATCATTTCTTTTTTCATTTTTTTTTTTTGTATTTTCTTCTTATTACATCATTCGTTTTTTTTTTTTCTTTTCTTTTTATCATTTTTCCCGCAATGAGTGTACATTAATAGCCATTCTATTGCAAGGTTGGTGAAATCGATAAAGAACTCGTTAGAACACATAGAGCGAGAGAGATCTACAAAGTGCAGCGCCGCAATGTTTTGTGATGAGATGCGATATAATTTCCAGGTGAAGGTATCACCGCCTCGCACCTGAACATTATTCGCGCTTGCGTGCTAAAATCATGAATCGCGTCAATTTAAACTTTATCCAGTTGAAAGAGTGACGGATAAGGGTGAACATCGTGAGTAATAATATGATGTTTAATCAAAAAAGTTCTGATACTAACATTATACCAGCATCCAATTTTTAATTTCATTAGGTAAATTATAATTAGCATTATATATTTCTAAGTGGATTTTTTTTTTTCTGTTTTTGTGCTTCATAAAAAGAACTTCTAGTACACGTGTTTATTGTGTTTAACAAACAAAAAAGTCTTCTTGATCGACAGACAATTTGCACACTTGTAACAAGTATAAAATTGATTATTAATTTGAATGCAGATTTTTCACATAAATAGAATTTTTTCCGTCTCCAGTTTTTCTTTAAAATAATACTATAGTATATTAAATATAGAATGGACTGTTGATTTGTCATAGCAAAAGACAAATTCAAAAGATTAAAATTACAAAAGGAATTGATGGTCTTATATAAAACGTATCTTATAATATGCCATTGATATTTTGAAAGAATTTTATCCATAATCCATTAAAAAAGTTCATTGTTGAATGAGGAATACTTTTTTTTTCTATAGTGAATAATTAATTATTCCTCAGTTTCGTTGCCGATAAAAATCTCACAAATAACATTTATATACTTGAATAACAGATTTTTCATGGAAATTAAACGGTTTTATTTTTTTAAATTAGTTTGTGCAAGACGTTTTTTTTTGTCCGCTAATATTAAACCATAATACCAAACTCAAAGAGATGAAAAAAAAATAAATAAATAAATAAATATCTCGATACATAAAATATCCAGCCGATCCCGATCTTTCCATTGCAAAAAAAAAAAAAAAAAAACAAGTTACAATTCTCCGTAGTTATAAACTAAAAATAATTTATATTCACTCCTAATAAATGCAAGAAAAATTTCTCGTCGTTGTATATTTCAATTGACGGACTTCCTAATTGCAACATAAGGAAATTTTTATTCAAAAATATAAATAATGCATCAAATATGTAATAATATGTAGACATGTGATATTGTGAACTTGAAATATATGCGTTTGCAACTATGTTGGAAAGACAAACTTAATACATTAAACTCTGCCAAATTCACGTCAATTTTTGTTTCAATGACTGAATATTGTTATTTATAAACTGTCAACCATTTTCATACACTTGTGTTTTTTTCCTCATAATCAAAAAGCGTGGGTATGCATTCATATAAATATATGTAGACACATAAATATATACAACATGTTTGATATACATGAAATCACGTTGACTATGCGCTGTCTATAAATCTTTAGTCAGTATAGGTCGATTCATAGCTCAAGTGTCCTGACTATATACTGACACGTTTAAAAGGTCCAAGGATATAAATTTTATCCATTTGAATAATGTGTTGCATTTAACCAAGTAAATCATCAACAATCAACTCTCTCTTATCTTATATGAAGATATATTTATTCATTTTATGATGCATTATTCAAAATATTTCATTTTATATTATTATTTCTTTTTTCATTTCGATTTTATATTGATGATAAATGTTTCCATCGTTTTGATATCTTTTTTTTTTTTTTTTGACATACGTGCCTTTTTATTTTCCATGTCAATCTAAAAACTGCCAACCTTGAACACGAAATGTGCTTGTTTTATACAGTCCATTGTGTAAAACTAAATATGTTTTATTCTTTTTTTTTTTTTTGTTTTCTCAAGACGCGATCCTCTTCAGAATATATATTATTATGTATACATATAGAATAGTCGCATGTTGGAGAGTTTTCACCCTCGAGTCCTCACATAATATAAACCACAAGCCTGTAATATATTTCTACTTGTGGTGTATTCATCCCCCTGGAAAAAAAAAAATTTATATATTGTATTTGAAATATTTTTACTGTTTTTCATATAAATATATATTTGAAGAATTTCCGATCAAAGACCCTACTTGAATTCACTTTTTACTCTTTTTTCTTTCCATTATATATTTTAGATTAGCATTGTGAATAACATGAATTCATCTATTGACACAAGTTTCGCAAGTTTATTTTATTTTGTGTATTTAGAATGCTCAAATGTTCATTCTAGTAAAAGAGAAATATATACTCCTCTCAATATTTGTATTAAATGTTTTAAAAAATGTTAATGACAATCATTCAAACTCATGATATACTTGTGGATGAATTAAATATCTCAAATTTATTGGTGTTATTTTCCAATTTTTGTTTTAGATAATCGTTGCTTCAATAATTCCAAGATATTGAAGTATTGTTGAATTAAAAAATCCTGGAAGAAATAATTATATATATTTTTTCACCTCGTCTTCTGACTATGACAAAATAAAAACTTGTCTAAATATGTTCTGACTTAATTTTTATCCTTGATATAAAAAAGTTATAATTTTTTTATTTCACTAAAATTTTGATTGGAAAATTAATGTTTAATATCACCATGATGATCTCATTTCCCCTAGAAACCTTATACGCTCTCAAATAATTTTTTCACCCCTCAAAATACGTTGATATTGAATGTGTACATCATATATACTACGCATCACAACCCATGCCGGAGGCTCAATCAACGTCGTGCAATCATGCACGAAAGCTAATCAAACAACGCTTCCGGGTGTCAGTCAAAATTCAAAAGTAAAACTTGACCTAGTATACGTATATAGTGTCATAGAAATTACCAAGCGTTATCTATTAGATACTGAAAACATCAAAAACATAAATTATTAAAAAATTGCATATTAAAAATTAATTTAACAATTCAATAAAAATATATGAGTCAAGAGGAAAAAAAAAAAGATAAAAAAAAAAATTCTAAAATAGAATTTCTATAATTTAAATTTATCAGTGATGCATCGGAGGGTGTTTGCGTCACACTCACACGCGTGCGCGGTAGATCATACACTTGGTTTCATTTGAGTTGAAGGGGAAGTGTGGTATAAATCACTTAAAATAAAATAGTTTTGGGAATTTGATTTATTTATGTATATTTTTTTAGCGAAATAATTCAATGGAATTTTTTTTCTAATTATTAGAAGTCTTATTATATATTTAAACTAGTTTGGAAAAGTTTTTTCTTCGGTTATAGAATAATGTTCAGACACTGAAGAAGATGAAGTTGAATGTGATTTAAGATATTTTTTTTTTACTTGTGGAGCAAAAAATAATACGTAAAAATAATATACGTAAACATATGACAAATTGTGAATTAGATTCAAGTCTAAATATATCTTTTATTTGAAATACATATTCGAGTAATTTTATTTCAAATCCAAGAATAATATCTTCATAAATTTCTCACATATTTGCCAATTCCATATACACATTGTAGATTCAATATATATTACTCTGAATAGAAAGTTAAATTAGCATAAATAAAGATGATGAAAGTTATGATATAAAATGTAATATGAAGATTATTATTTATATCAAAATTAATCATGACAATTTTCATTTAATAATTATCTTTTAAATTATTTCTTGTAGAATATAAAATTTTCACTTGGCTCAAATAATACATTTCTTTTTTCTTTTCAAAATTATTTTTCTGTTGATCATACCAAAAGTTTTGAAGTTCTATTTTTATTGAGAAGTTGCACTATTGAATGGTAATCACATCAAACAGAAGAGGAGTTGAACAAATCTGTGAAAATTATGAAACTGTCACAGAAGTGAAGTTGCCATCTCAGCGGTAAAGTTTCTCTTTACTGTAATAAAGATATTTCAATTTCCCATTTATTTTCACGCATGAAGTTGTTCATTCAGACTGTAATTTTAATATAAAAACTAAAACTTCTCCAACGTTTATTTCCTTGGGATTATAACAGATGTTTCACTTCAAATTGATAGAGAACTACAATACAACAGTGGTGAATTTTCTTTACATCATACTTTCAATATATACAAACATGATTCGAGAACAGACAAAAATTCGCTTTTCTTCTACAAATATACAATAAAATATAGTGATACTTGAAAAAACTCGTCGTATATTAATAATACAAATTTTTATTTTACATTACGACTATATATCTCATCACTAAAGAGTATAAAATATTTTTAAAATACAAATATAATATTATCCATAATCGTGTGTCATCAAAGATCAATATTTGTTTTTTCACCTTTCACAATTGTTTCAAGTACACTAAAAAATAATACTTCAATTATAAAATTTTGTACAACACAATTATATCATTACAAAAGAAAGTTAAATTAAAAATATTTCAATATCAAACGTTGCAAATATTTACACTCCAGAATTGAAACACAAATGAAATAATTAGTGGTGAATTTCTCATTTCAAATCCGATAAAATTTATTTGGATCAAAAAAGAATTTTGGAAAAACCTCAAAATGCATTTTTTTCTTTTCCAGAAAATGAAAAAAATCCCAAAATCTTTTTTTCCTTCAGCAAATACCTTCGAGCTCCCTTAAACAAAAGTATAAAAAGATCAACGACAATGTATAGGTTTGAATGTCATGATAACAAAAAAAAAAATGTTCACAACTAATCATTAAAATTAACTGACATTTGCATATTAGCAACAGTGACATTGATTAACAGATACTTACATCATTTTGCAGTATATGATGGAGATAAACGCGTCTACCGGAAGACGATGGAATCTATCTGGTGTCTCAACGCATCGCGAAAGCGTCATTGGCATCCCCACGGGTGGAATACGTCTCCCCACTGCGTCAGAGCCGACCACTCACCAAGTGAGCATAAATATTTTCTCTCACTCATTCTATTTCACTGCTTCATAGTATTCTACAAACTCTTATATATCATTTGCTGGCACTCTTTATTCACGTATTGCGCGAGTTAGTGACAACTTGTAATCATATTTATTATTTATTAAATCTATAATAACATCAGAAAATAATAATAAATAAATACGAAGAGACAATAAGAATAAAAATCGATTAATATATTTGATTACAAGTTTAATTACTCTAATGTAAAAAAATTAAAAATATCCTGCAGAAGATTCATCGAATCATTGACGAACACGATACATGGAAATCAAAATCAATTGATCGAAAATCATTCACATCAAATAATTGTTTATTACCAAACCACAATATTGTTTCAACACAACGTCAATTATCACGTGGTACCGATGGTGGAAGTTCATATGGAATTCGTGAAAATTCAATAAAAGATCAATTAAGTGGATTGTCATTGCAACGACACAGTAAAAGTTCTGGTTATAATTGTCAATTAGTGAACGGTCGTGGCGATGACACGACGCGCAATGGACGTGATAAAAAATCATTGTTGAGTAATAATAATTGGGAACGTCGAAGAGAAATTGAAAGATCAAATTCGAGAACGAGAAATGTTACGATTTCAAAGTCGTCAAGTGTACCGGCTAATTTGAAAGAAGGTTAGTGTCTTTTTTTTTTCCTTTTGAGAAGAAGTAAACAATATTTTTCAATTAAATTAAAAATTAGATAAAAGACATTTTTTTGGTGGATATTTTTTTGGAGAATATTGTTGTAATATACTGTGAGTGTAATTTAGAAAACAGTGGCGAAACAAGTATTACTGATTAGGAAATATTTTTCGCAATTGAAATGAGGATTAATTTAATTTTTAAACACAGAATTAGATTTTAAAATTATGTGCAAAGTTAGAATATTTCTAATTCAAGTCTTGCTTGAATATTATGAATCGTTTATGGAATGTTTGATTGAAGTTCCAAATTTATTAACTAGAAACAACCGTGTACCTGAAAAAGAAAAAAGTTATTGATTATATATGCGAAATGAATATTGAAATAAATTGTTACTTCTTGTTACAATTTTTGTTACAAACAAATATTCATTATTATTATCAATCATCTTATTGTTTTGATTCACAACAAAGAATGCAAAATTTCTTGCGATGGCACTCACACTTAATTAATAAATAAACCAATTGTATAAAAGGATGTCAAAAATATTGTCGAAGAAAGAAATGATCAAATCATCACTCGAAAAACTAATTTTAAATATGTCAATTAATAATCTCAAACCATTCACCGAGTGTATCATTGATGGACAGGTGGTGTGTCATATGTGCGTGTGACAATATTCCTCTCGTGATTGTTGACGCCAAACGAATGTATATTTAGTCGTGTCAGGGCCGTCGGTTGTTGATGTTCCATTTTATTTAAAGTGTATAACAATAATATGTTTTACAGGATTTGGATTTAATTCATCTGGCAGAGTACCCATTGACGGAATTCTGAAAAAATCTTCATTACTATATGATAAATTAAACGATAATAAATTGAAAAAAAATAAACTAATAACGAGTCGACGTGTACACAGTATTGTATCAAATCTCAGAAAATCACCTAGCTGTCAAACGTTGAATATAAATTTAGATAGAAATTCCAGTGGCACTTGTGATGGTTCGTCAGTGAAAAAGTCCGTGTCATTCAGTTTGGATACAAGTTTTGCTGAAAAAAGAACACCATTCAATAAAAAAGTATCAGCTGTACATGAAGCCAAAGTTTATCGCAAAGGCGTCTTACGAGGTAAATGAAATATTGTGAATTTATTGAATGAAAAGTATTTTTGAATTAAAATTTACTGTAATATTGGACAACAGATTTTTCTACATAAGGAAAAAAATTTTATTTCAGTTATAAAAATTTTTTCGGTTCTAGAAAATAATGTTTTAATCCCCACGAAAAAAGTATTATGATATCCCGTTATTAAAACATTCATCAATGTTTTCTTTCCTTCTACGTTGCTATTAAATGATTAATATTTCAATCAGATATTTTATACACAGTGATTGTTGTGAGAAAGATTCAGATTAAAAATGTTTTAATCTCAATCGAAATCACAAAAGTTACATTCCAAATCAAGATGAAAATTTATCCACAGTTTTAAATAAAAAAAAATAGTCTTTCAACCAAGAATACTTCTCTTCGACTGTTGAATTCCGTGACGTAATTAGAATGCTAGAAGATTGAGATTGGAAGCCCCACTTGACACATTATTATGTTTTTTTTTCTTTTTTTCAACGACGACAAAAGTTTGTTGGGAATTTTTTTTTTTTATTTAATTTGTATAAACATGAGTAAATAATATAGCATTAGTGATAAGTCAGACCTGGTGGTGTCAAAGAAAGAGTTTATAGAAAACCCTATTTTTGATAATTAAAAACCCAGTTTTTAATTGTCCATTTTTTAAAGCAAAATTTCAATCAAATATCAGTGCTAATTGTTGATGGAACTTCTAAAAATTAATTATAACCAATGAGTTATTCACGCCACTGTTTATTTCTTGATTCAATTGTGTCAGATGTGAGTTTATTGGATTAAATACTATTGTGATAATTCCCCGGTTCAGGTCAAGGAATTTAACTATGGTTCACTGGATTTTTATTGATATTCAACTTATAATATCCACAAAGTAACATTTTCTTTCACTACCACTCAATCTTGATTCGGAATTGAGCAGGCAGTTGTATAATTAAAATTCAATGAATGAAAGTTGATGAAAAATTTCACAGAATTTTCATCAAAAAAAAAAGAAAGAAAGAAAGAAAAATAACAAACTTATAAATTATTGTAAAATAGTACTCTTTGAGCGTGGCAATCTAATGAAATTGTTTCTAAACAAAACGTGTCCACAAAATTCGGGGTAATTTTTTATTATTGCAGTAATATGATTTTAATTATAATTATTTTTGATTCATTATTTCATACGATTCTCAAAAAGTTGTGTTATTACGTGGAAAATATTGTAAGAGAAAAAAGAACTCAACTGAATAGTGTGTTTATAATTGTTAAGAGTTTTCAAGTAACGTGAACGCCACCAATTTTCTTAGATAATTTCTCCCAAACAAAATAAATCTAGAGAAATTTTAGACAACCTTTACTGCACTGAGAAAATTCTTCTTATAAAATTTCGTTGAATTGTAACAAAAATATTTCCACAGTTTTAAATACAATTAATAAAATAAACATGTTACAATATTTTTAAAGTATTCACGATATTTATAATAAAATTGTTAAATTGATAAAAATGCTGCATAACATTCATACAAATTTCTATTACTCAATATTCATACAGACGTTCATGACGTAGCGGCACCGAAAAAAAAATCCACCGATTTGTCATTATCAACGAACAGAGAGCCAATAATGAGTCAATCACTTTTGAAAGCAGCAAAAGACGCGGATGATCTTGCATTCACTGATATTGTAGCGAGAATGCGTCGTTCAAATCACAGTTACTACGTGGATGTCAATGCAACTGATTCCAGTGGCAGGGTAAGAGATAAAAGCATTTCTTCTTTAATTCTCACCCGAGTACTTTTGTTTATTGCATTAAAAATTTGGTTATTTTCATGTTAGGATGTGCCACTAATTTTTTCCCATCTCAAATGACAAATGAAAGTAAAATTAACCCCGTACAAATTTTCTGTTGTCATTACGTCTGTAATACAATTTTTCCAGCACTTTTTTTTCAGTCAATATCCAATCGGTAGACTCAAATTTATTCCTTTACAGCATTGCATAAGACACCTACTACCTTTCAGCATTGTAGGTCTCTATGACTTAGTGTGTTTTTAAATTCTTACTGTTATTAATTTTTTGTCCTATTCTCATGAAGAAACAAATTTACTATCACTGCCTGTTTACGTAAAAGTTATTTTCGGCCACATGCATACAAAGCTCATCTACGATTAATTATATAATAATTCTTTCATGATTCAGCGACAAGAACACCGGGTAAGGGTTCATATCACGTAACGAATTTCATAAAGAAATAAGAACGATAAACAGTTATAATTTTTATAGCAGATAGTCTTTTGGTAAATGTGATATTTTTAGATAAATGAAACTTTCTCTTGTTTAGATCCTCAGTATTCGTTATATATAATGAAGAATAACTTTTGTTTTCTTTAAATCCCTTTGAAAATCACATTTGAACAATAATAAATTTTATTTCCACTTCAAATAAAGTTTTTAAAACGTTTTACGAGATTAAAATACCCTCAAGTCAAGTATTTTTTCAACACAATAACGACACATAAAATATTTGATTGGACTATTAATTCTCTATTACAAAGGAAAGCACAAACTTAAAATGAATTGAGAGTAGAAGCAAAATAAATCAACAATTATGCATCACGAGCTAATAATATAATATTGTATTTTATTCATGGAGAGGAAATATAAGTACCTTCAGACTTCAAGAAAAATAGTTATTCATGATCAAACAATATCATCGTCAAGAATATAATTATTTTCCATTCACAAATACTCTCGTCTCTGTACAAGATCACGTTAACTAAATGTACATAATCCCATTGAAGAAAAATAATTATTTATCTACATATGACTTCAAACATTTTGGAGAAGAAATAGATTCCTCAAATTTGCGAGAAAAATATAGCACTCACATATTATGAAAATAAACAATTCGATAAGGTAGAAAAAAATCAGCAGGATTGTTTTTTCAAGATTTCACAGTGAGGGATCTCCTCAGTCTAAAAATATCATTCAATCGATCAACAAGACCATGTTAATATTCATTCAAAGTTATTTTGTCAATAGATAGAAGTTTATTCTAAGACGTTTATTAATCATCGCGTGTGAGTGTAATACTCGTTTGCGATCAGACATCAATCGATATTGAAACGCAAAATTCCATTTAATTTATTGTTTCGCACGATAGCACGCGATCATTCCGGAAGAACTTCTTCATTCTCCCTCTCTATTCTTTTTTTTATCTGTTTCTCCTCTTCTTTTACATTTATTTTCCTTCCGATCCCCTCGTCTTCAACGAGAGTGTTCAGCTTCCTCAATGAATTCCAATGAATTTCGAATAGCATTCAAAATTATTTTTAGGTTATACTGTAAGCACATTGAATGTATATAGGGCGTGTTTGTTACGTAGGCTGGAAAATTTATCACCTAAAACTATATTTATAAAAGTTTAAAGTACCAAATAAAGTGGACAGCACAGTCGTACTGTAAAATTGCGCAATATAAATCAAAGATACAGTTGTGCTAAAGGGAAACTACTTAGGGTATTAAAAAAACTAAAATCGGTTTTTCTCTCAAGAATATTCTTCAGGGATGTGATTAGTCAAATATTACGTAGAAGTTTATAAAATTGATAGTAATACTGACTTTTAAAACTGCATCCACAATTGGATCCAAAACACTTCGCATCCGATTCTTTTTAAGCTCATACAACACAGTTTAATTATATATTCGAGTAGTCATGAGTATTTTTTTATGTAATTTCATTATTAATTATACGAATTACATTACTTCAATCAAGACACAACGCAGAATGTATTGCTTGGTGATTTGTCAAGATTATCCCCTTTTCAAATCATCTAAAACAAAAAGATATGATAATAATATTTCAAACGTTGAATAAATGTGCGAAAAAAATGTTTTTCAAGTCATAAAAAAAATTACATGAGCAAATTTTTTCAACTCGTCGGACGATAGAAAAATGTCTCCTGGATAATTCGAAGAGAGAAAAAAATTATTTGCATGAGTGGTTTCAGAATGAACAATTTATTATCACTTTCATTGTGATGTTATCATATAATGGAATACTCCATCAGAAAATTCCCTGGTGCACAATAGAATTTTCATTTACAATACCAAGTAATAAATAACTTCATATATTCATGACATGTATGAAAAAATTAACTCATACTGATTAAAAATTAGGGAAAGTGAAACACAATGCATATGCATATGTCACATATATTTCACAGAAAAAGAAACACAATAGTATCTTGTTTTCTTTTTTTTCTGACAATACCGCGTGCAAGATCAGCGGCATTGGGGTCAGCGTCACCGTTTGTTATGTCTTTTTACACTGAATTAAAAACACACGGTCAAGGTCGACAACATTCCATTAGCGTGAATGTTGTTTAGCTTCTTAAGGATCTATTTTGGATTATGCATAGCAGAACTAATTATTTCTCTTTTTTATCTTTTTCTTTTCTCAATAGAATTTATGCAGCGAATTAGTATTCAGGGTCTTACATTCTGCAGTACAGATTTTAATTGCTAATACGACTATTATTTTGCAATACAACAGTATTTTGTTGTGATTGTGTACATATATTGAGAATCCATCTTTGATTAATGTGAGAAATATTCGGTCTGTATTGGCAGTGTATAAATTATGGTATTTTTTCCAAAATTAATTATGGTAGAATAATTGAGCACAAGAAAAAAAATCAATTCGTCTATTATCAATTTAGATATTAAATCTTTCTGAAATAATCAAAAACATAATATTGGTATTCAATTGGGTAATAATAATAATAAGATGTATATTTGAATGTTCTTCAGAAACGAGTGACAATTCTAAATAGTCTCATTGTAACCTTAAAAGTGAAATTGCTCAAGCGACAAATGGAGAGCTCACGAATTCACAATTTTACTCACAAAATCATGTGATAATACTAAACAGGAAGCTTTATCCCTGATTGAAGATAATCACGTTCAAGAAAATAATTAGTATTGATTGAATATCAATAACTCCTAATTTTCTATAGACCATTTGTACATAATAATTCCACATATTAAGATTACTCGACTCAGGTGAATTCAAAAGAAAAAAATATAATGCTAGATTAAAACGTCAAAATGTTAAATTAAACATGCTTCAATATGTTAATGAATTCCAATGAAAGATTAGACTGATGCAAGGAATGATATTAAAAGATAATCCCTGTCCAAGTATTTATCAAGCAAAAAAAAGTATCTTCATGATTGATAAAATGATGAAAATTTTGAAAAATACAACGAAATCTCAATGAAATTCTATTTTAATAAAAGTAGAATTCGCACAAATAAATCAATATCAATAAACATATAAAAAGATAACCATTACAGATATAAATAGATACAATAACACTATTGATCTACAAAATATAAAAACAAATACATTACCTTCTAGTTAACTAAATGACGTGAAACGCCAGTGGAGATAGAATTGAAATCTTATTGCTAGAATTTACGTAATACACATATGGAGCTTTGATACTCTATTTCATGGATTCGTCACTCATGAATACATACGCATATATGTACATGTAAATTAAATGAGAAAAAACAGAAATAAATGAATTCATTTGACTTACGTATGGATGTGTTTGTGTTCAAACTAGAGCGCGATTAGCTACGTAGCTGGCAATGGAGCTGATGAGATGCTAGAAATTGTTCTTTCTTTACCTGGTATTAATCCCAATCTGCCAGACAATGAGGGTAATACACCGCTACATTTCGCTGCACAAGCTGGTAATAAAATCGAATATAATCATTATAATAATAAATATAAATCACAAATAAGCTTCGTTATATATTTATATTTTTTTTAATATCAAATTTAAATTGAATTTCACTCTTACTATCGATGCAAATTTCGAAACTTCGTTCATGATTGAAATCTTTGCAATTCGAATTTTTCCACAGCATAAATATTGTTATATAAATTATCTGATTGGAAAGTTGATTTATGATGATAAAGGGAATACCAGAAATCAAAAAGACATTGATTATCATATCCGATGAACGTCTGTTATAATTATATCAAAATCCACAAACTTCCTTTCCGATTAGCTTCAAACATTTTTTTTTTTTTGTTTTCATTTAAGTTATCTTCAAACTTATTATCGCCACTGCTCACGTGCGAGTACCATCGACTGTTTCGTAATCTGTGTCTTGTTCAATCGTTTACATTTCACATAATTAACGAAATACCTTTATTGTGTTGAATATTTATTACCTTCTATAATATAAAAATAATCTTCACAAGTAATAGAAGAGACTCAGAATGGGAAGCTTTGTCGAATAAACACCAACTGATTAATATTAACAAAGAAATCAAATTCAATATTACAATGTTTTATTAATATTTCGAGAATTTTTCATTTTCGAACGAAAATTATACCAATGAGTAGAATAAAAGAATTCATTTTTCTGTTAATAATATAAGGATAAACACTGCTCATTACTCTGTATCCAAAAATACTTTTTTATCAGCTTATAAAATTAATTGCATACCTCTGTTGACTTTGTGAATTAGGACAGGCTGAATCATTAAATATTCTGCTGCAACGATGCACGGGTATTGAACTTGATGCTCGCAATATCCTTGGCTTTACTCCACTAATGAAGGCCGCGCTTCAAGGCCGAACAAAATGTGCGAAAATCCTTTTATTCGCTGGTGAGTTGCAACAAATCAATAATGAAATATGAATCCCCTGGAAGAAACCTGTACCTTTAAAAAAAAAATTAAAACATGTAATAAAATTTAATTAGGCGCAAATCCGACGCTCCGTGATTATGGAAAAGGTTTGAAAGCTGAACAATGGGCAAGATTTTGTGGTAGACACGTTTGTGCTGATATTATTGAGCGATTTTCCCGACACAGACTCATGGAAAAAACTTCATGTCGTTGGGGCAGTGAACCGGAACTTGCAACTAAAGTTCTCCAAGGAAAGGTAGAACTTTGTTAATTTTTTTTTTCTATCCAGTTAAACATGAAAATTCAATTCCCAAAGATTATTAATTCATAAATCCCGTGCATTTATATTATAAATAGTAATTTAAGTAATTAGATTAATAGAGTACATAACGAGATTCAAATTAAAATCATAAAATCATAAGAAAAGATATACCCAAGAGAAGTATCCACTAAGTTACATGGACTCTAAATTTTAATTTTATGTTAGCCTCTTGATTATGACGATATAAATATATTAAATTATTCCACCCTACTGAAAATTTCAAAAAGCCGTGAAGTAACCCGTTTGGCTCCAGTCACCCGATATAAATTCGCATAACATCAAATGTAAAATTACAATAGTGAAATTTAAACGTTTTTATACTACAGGTCATACCGATGCCTTCAGCACCAGCACCAATGCAGTCATCTGGATTCAGATCAAAAATAAAGCGCGTATTTAAAAGTTCCAGTTCAGATAAAAGTTTTTCTCTAGTATCACAATTAACAAATGCGGCATTATGTGCGAGTACACCAGCACTTCCAAAACCTGGTGACATTGTACCAGTCAAGAGTCTCATACGTCCGCTAATCGTTCCACAATTAAGGTAATGTCGTAGATATCAAAACTTTCTACCCATCATTATTCATTACAAAATGATATTATAATTAATTATTATCCTCAAACATTTCATGTTCATCTCATTCTAGAGTGACATTGGTAACACCTGGGGATATAATGGAAAAAAATGAGGCCATTTACATTGAAAATGATGATAGTGTAACTGTGAAACCTTCAAGAGCAAAGAAAAAAAATAAGTAGCATTTACCCAGACGATCTTCATTAATAATTGATTGCTGTGGACTACATAATGTTGGTGTAGTTGAAGAGAAACAAAAATGTGCCTCGCGCTCCCTCGCTGGACGAGTGACGCCATAACGACTGGATTATATCACAAACCCCGCATTTTATTCATATATTGTAAAATCAAAGATATTTCATGTGTCTGCCTGTTATGTGTGTGAATACACATGAATGTGTATGCGTGTATAGTGTACAGCATTCTCACTTTGCAAATGTTTCTCACAGAATTTTACGATCGACCATTTGAAATTGCTCAGAGCCTGTGCGTTACGATGTGTAAACATATAATAATTATTTTTGGATCATGTTGAAAAAGATAAAATATTTAAAGGCCTCTCACGCGGATTATATTGCGTTCGATCGTACTCAAAAACATTCAAATAACATACTTCATTTTGTTTATCATAAAAATTATATCGTGACGATTATTAAATACAGGAATATTATATTTAATATTTATATATTACATATTTATGCGCAGATGCGCGGGCGGAAGTCTGGTAATTTGACAGAATTAATTTAATTGTAAATTGAAGAGAATTTATTTTGTATATTATCATCCAGCACGTCGATTTTTTCGTTGTCTTCTATTTTTTTTGCTCGACAAAATTTCATATGCCTGTTGAATCTCCATGAATTTTTCTTGAGCTACCAGGCGTTCTTCATCTGTACCTTTTACTTTGTCTGGATGATATTCCTTGGATAAACTTCGCCATTTGGCTGTGACATCACTTTGCGACGCGGTCTGAGAGAGACCCAACACCTTAAAAAAATTGGAAAAATAACAATCAATAATAGTTACATTATAATTCAATGTATTATATTTATATTAAAAAAATATTTTATACTAACTGTGTATGCATTTAATTCTCCATGAGGATCGGATAAATCTATTAATTGTCGCCAGGTTGCCCAGAAACCTTGTTGCTTCATTTGATCCCATGTTGCCCAAAGAGATGTCTATAAATGGTGAACAAAAAAATAGAAATCATCGGGATGAAGATCTAGTAAGTAGAAGCAGTGGGAATTATTTGAGTATTATGTTCAGTAAAATTCCAGAACATCTGCACGGTCGAATAATTTAATGTTTGCTCATCTTTCTCTTGGAGATAAACTAGCAATTCTCGCTGATCATACATGAAACTCAACTCCCGACAAAAACACATTCGTCATTTTTATCATGAATGAACATATACTATGGGAATATAATGATAACATTCGTTAGAGCGCCACATTCTCAACAACACCGACGGATTACAGAAAAAGTATTCCAAAACGTTAATCCAAAATCTCAACGAAACATCTAAAAAATTTGCCAAATCCTTCCATACATTTCTCCACTTAGGGCAATCATTGTGAACAAAATTTCAATAACCAACAATTATAATATAAAGACAATAATATTAATTTACCTTGAGATCTAACCACATTGGTGACCTAAAGAAATGTTTCACAGCATCGGACAACTTAATTTCTTCACCATCACTGTCAGTGATAACAGCATTGAAGTAAAAATAACTGGTGAATAATGCTAAATACAGTGCCACACCAAGAACAAATATGCAACTCCGCTTATAAACTGAACGTTTCTTTCTAGGTTTCAATCTCCATTGCTTGCTGAATGTATCAAATCCCAAACAAGATGCCACAACCATAACGCTCAGCCATACATTATCATCTCCAATATAATACATCGTTGGATATGTCGCATACGAACAAATAAGTGGTGCCCATATTGTTCCTTGTTCTCTACCAACATTTCCAACGAACCAGACACCTAGAAAGTATCATTGATAAAATTATATGATGAGCAATAATCGAATGTTTCTGATATTAACACATTGATGAAATTGAATATGCGTCAAAGAATAAAAGTTTAGTCTATCGATAGAAATGACTGTCTGAAACGAATTATTATTAATTCCCCGAAACTAATATTTCTATCATATATTGTTTACACATACCTAAAGCAACTGCAGCAGGAATCAAAACAATCAGTGGCCGAAAATTGATTCCATAAAGCTCATCTTGAGGTATGGCCAGCCATAATAATTCTGCCCACAAATATCCCGTAATTATTTGTCCGATAAAACGGGCAGTCGATGATGGCGGCTATGGAATTAAATTACAATCAGGGCGTCAGCTAATATCTCGTAGCTGTTTGCCAATTACATTGTCAGCAGATGAGTAAAAAAAAAAATTATGTTTACAATTCACATTATATTATTGAATCAAATGTGATAATTTTGTTTAGCATTACTAGACCTCTCCAATAATATAATTACCGACAATTTCTTCAATGAAAATCCCTGATAATAAAGCATTGGAATAAATATGTTAAAAAATAATGGAGCTGTTCTATAAAAGTATGTGAAGAAATTGTCGATAAATGTGATCAAAGAGATCTTGCAAAAAATTCAATCATTGTAAATGGAGAATCAATGAGTGTAAAATAAAAAGGATCTACCTGACCCTGATAAATTATTTTAGAATCCAAGATTTTATTACCTTCTTATTCTGTTTAACTTGCAACTTGAATCGTTCAATATAATTCGGTTCATCATTGGCATCATCAACATAAGATGATAATTTAAAAAAATCTCTTATCCATCCCAATCCAAAGTAACCACCAAGTGTTGTTAAACAAATAAATGCATGTGCATCACGTTCAAGATATAGATGATGAACTCCAAATAATCCACCGAATAACCACCAGAAATATGCCCAGAATTTTGATTTAGTTTTTCTCTTCATCATTGATAACGTTCCACCATTTGAATTCATTTCGTTCTTTACCATTGTTCGTAATTATATTATTGCGCTCTCAATAATACACAATTCTCTTATTCTATTCTATTTCTATTACACATTCATACGTTATCAAACCAACTTATACATTTAATAAACAATGATAAGCAAATTTTTACGTATACTTTAGAATATTCAAATATACAATAATTGAAGAAATAAAAATAAAAATAAACTCCTTATGTTATTTTCATTTCAATTATTCATAATATATATTCAAATATAATGTGTAATATCATCTTCTCTTCAATAATATCATTCAGTTCACCTTATCCTATATCCCTTCGTTTCATATCAAGGTTAAATATTCGAATCCTTGACTGTAAATCGTCGTAGAAATATAAAATATAACTGTATCAAAATTTCATCATAAAATTTGTATTGTCACACAACTAAACTTGCGTGTTAGTTTGAATAACGACACGTAGTCACGATCGGTTGGTTGGTGTACACAGAATCGTCACAAGTTAACATGAAGGAAAGAAACTATAACGTGGCTTTACCTCTGAGATTGTGGACTGGTTCAATGCACGTTGTGAAGCAACGAAATGGTATATAAGAAACTAACGGTACAATTCATACTTGGATATATAAATGGGAATGTGAAAGAAGAGTGGGGCCTGGTGTTTGACGTGGTGGCCCGTAACTCCTCGAAGGTAACGCGTGGTGCAAACTTGACCATGAATGGGCCCAGTTCAAATATATACGAAATAATAAAAAATATCAAGATAGAGTATTGTTTATCAAATGGAAGTGCTATAAAGTTGTGAGCATATGTATTTATTTTCGTTGCTTAGATATTGCACGACGTCATCATACCTTTTTTTTCATCTAATCATTTGTGTAACAAATGAGTCAGAAAAATGCAATTGTTATAATGACAATGAAAAGTGGGACAGAGAAGCATGATTATTATTTAGGTGGTTCGTTATACACCTGTGTCGGTTGTGGCCTACAGGTGGCAAGTACCCACTTGTTGATCCACATCTTCTTTACATTAGCACAATATATGATAAAATTGATATAAGGCATATAAAATAAATACGGGTCTCATTGTGTGTACATAATCTTAGATTATATCAAATGTATCAATAAAATTTTGTTATTAAATCCATTGATTTATAACTGTTGTGAAAAAGGAAAAGAAAATTGATTGGTTGTGTACCCAAAAATTTATTCATATGAAAAGATATAGTTGAAGCATAGAAATCTGTTTGACCTACTGTAGGTTCTGATTATAATACCGACGGAGGGAATCGAAAATGGCAATTACTGTGTGCCTATAGAAATAATTAGAAAGTTATGCAAGGACATGGAATAAATTACAGCAATTAAATCATTGTTGAAAGCTCGTGAAGATTCGAAACTAAAAATTTTGAACTGTCTCACGACCTTTATCACGTTATAAACATTACCAGAATGGTGAATATATAATCACTCAAACGTGAAAGAATGTCAAAAGAATTGAATTAACGTTTTTTTATCGATAACAGTCATTCACTGAAAGAATCGGGATTTCTGCAACATCATATTTCCAGAAGAAAATAATATCAAAGTCAATAATAACTCAATAACCAGCTTACCGTCATTACATATAAAGCCAGGACAATTCATTATGAAAAATAGCCCCCCTCCCCTCCCGGAGTTATTGAAGAATTGTAATTGGAATGTATCATCATCGACACATTAACAGAAAATTGTTTGTCTCTCGCACTGATAAAAGTGCCTACGATTCGTCTCTTCTGCATCCATTGCTACAGGTTATGTATTCAGGGGATCATGTATAGTGCTGCCACCTGCAACTCCTAGTTCTCAACACTGACGCCCACTGTTGCGAGGATCATAAACTATTGCAAAAAAACATTTTATCATGATCTAAAATGATCATGAGGCCGTGAAATAAATAAATTTAATACTTTTTGTTAATAATATACCCATTCACATGATTGTATTTCTAGAGGTCATGATGTTTTTGCATGAATGATGTGACGAAAATATTCACTTAAACGGACTCAGTCAACATCAAAATGGCGCGTATAATGAAAACACGTGTACGCCATTGGTGTGTTGACCGGTGGAATGTGATAATGGTTATATTTATTCTGAACATTACCGAGTTTGAAAATCGTTAACATGCTTCAATATATAGAAATAAACAGTTTATAGAATGGAAAATAGTCGAAATAATTCACTGAGTCACAAAGAGTGGCGACGTTTAGCGAAAAAACAACGACGCAAACGTATACGACGAGATTGTGCTCTCACGAGAGAAGCCGAGGAGAGAGAATTGAGGGCGACACTTGAACGAAGCGCGAACTATTTGAATTGGATAATAGAGCAAGAAAAATTGGAGAAAGAACGTGAAATAAAGGAAGCAGAGAAGCACGCAGAGCGAGAAAAATTGTGGCTTGAAGCAGAGGTATAAATTATGGAAACATAAATTCTACTCTTGCTCTTTTATATTCATGTTTAATTCTTTCTCGTTATTCTCAACTTTATCATAAAATAATTGTATGTCTAATGTGGTTTCAGGTAGAAGCGCAAAAAGTGTGGCAAGAAGTTCAAGAACGTAAAGCAAAAGCGCGTCAGGAACAATTACAACAGGAAGAAATTATAAGAAAGGAATTCGAAGCTAAACAAGAGGCGTTAAAAAAGAAACGTGAAGCATTTGATCGTTTGAAGAATGAAGAATTCAAACGACAGGAGAATATTGAACGTGAAATTCATGAGTATATTGATAAGGGGACTAAAACTCCAGAGACATTACGATTAATTACCGATAGTCAACCAGGCAAAGAACTCTGTCCATTTTTTTCTAAAACAGCCGCCTGTAAATATGGTGATACATGCTCACGTAATCATCAAAAACATGCTCTGAGTAAAATTATAATTGTACCTGGATTTTACAATCACTTTTCATTGGAAAAATATTCTGCTGAATATGACACGGATATTGGTTTGGAATATGAAAATTCAGAGACCCGTGATCATTATAGAGAATTCTATAAAGATATTGTACCAGAATTAGAGAGCTTTGGACGTATAAAAACGTTAAAATGCTGTTGCAACAGTGAAATACATCTTCGTGGTAATTTATACGTTGAATATTACACGGAGAGAGAGGCAGCGCGAGCTTGGCGACGACTCAAAGGTCGTTGGTATGGTGGCCGACAAATAAATTGTGAATTTGCACATTTTAAATCATGGAGAAATGCCGTTTGTGGTATGGCCAAGTGTCCGAAAGGTCGTGCATGCAATTTTCTCCATACACTCCGGAATCCTTGTGATGATTATGACATCAAGAGTCCACCGAGATGGGCGAAAAAATATGGTGGCGAGTCGTCGAGCAGCAGACGAAGTAAAATGAATGATGAGGAGTCGACAAGAAGTCATAATAGAGATGAACGTCGCAATTGGCGTTGGTCAGAATCACCTGAACCAGAAATGAAATATGAACGCTCTGATGATGAGCGGCACAAATATCGTGATAGTTCACGTCGTGAAAAACGACATTCAAAATCACGAGATCATCATTCAAGTTCAAGAAGTTCGCGATCGAAAACGCACAGAAGTTCTTCGAGTACTACAAAACGAAAAAAACGTCGTCGTTCTATCGACAATGAATCCAATAAACATTTAGTTGAATATTGCGTCACGAATAAAGAGAATGGTAGTGATTGTATCAAGAAGTCAAATACTCGTAAAAAATCAAGAGGAGATAGATCAAAATCACGGAGACACAAATCGAGACATAGTTTACAGAAAGATGATGAATTACATTCGACAATGGAAACGTCTAAAGATTCGCCATCGATAATACAAACGGATAAAAATGATTGGGACACAACAGATTCTGATAATGAGAAATGAATGATACTCGGAGATTCATGAACGAATGAATTAATAAATAAATATGTATATATTCTGAAAAAGAGCGGCCAAAGTTTATTCAACCATTAACTTGTATCCTTTCGTCAATTTATTTGTCAGTTTGTTTCATTTATTGATTGGAATTTAACACAAGATACGATGAGGATCAATTTTTCGCATATTAATTTTTTAATGTTAGATATTATCACTAAGAAAATATGTAGACAGTGTGTGAATGATGTTAAAAGTAAAATTTGATACAGTTGCTATTTAATAAAGACGGAGCGAAATAGCTGCGGGCCAGCTTCGAGTGATTTTTGGATCTTTATTTTATATATTCATCTGTTTATGATGTTGCATGATTAAATAATTAATTTTTGTGTTCAAAAACCTCGGTGATGCTCCAAATGTCACTGCTGTCAGCGATGTTGGATGAATCATAAAAACTATAGCAGGAGTAAATATTTTAATATTTCGATTGTACACATATACAAATTTATATTGCGTAAATTTGTTTGCTAGCGATTTCGTCTTGTGAGATAATTTTCAATATCAGAAAACGTTACGATTTCAATTAAAATCATATTTAAATAGAATCTCCTTAAAAAAAATGCACTTTTCCTCGAATACGTCCCTTCTCATTTACAATTATTCAAATCAACAATCTTCAAATACATTTCGAAAGAAAAAGATCGGGCAATTTAATTGTTCATCATTCATTTTTCCTACTCAATTTTACAACAATAAATAAATAAAATATGGATATTCCGAAAGTCCTATTTCAAATATTAATCTCATTTATTATAAACATATTTTCCGCCTGACAAAAATCATTGAACAAAGCAAAATCAATATATTGAAACTTCAGAAGTCCATTTTTATTCACAACATGGGAATATATTTATCGAATGCAAATGAAACTGTGGTGGTCGGGCCACATCCTTTTTTTTTTGCAGATGATGCGTTCTTTCTACTTTTATATTGACTAAAGATAATGATTTAAATTTGAATGTTGAATTATATTTATAATTAAAATAAATTTTATTTGTATCCATACAATACATTTATTGTTACAGATATTGGCTGATAGAGTACGTAAAAACGCAGTAGAATCAAATGGAAAAACGCAGATCACTAGTCTCTGTGATAAAATGATGGATCCTAATATTGAAAGTCCATTTCAACGACTCTCTAATATTTTCGACAAATCAAAATGTGCTGATTGGAGCTAGTGAAGACATATAGAAATACATCATCCGATTTCAATCAAACAACGAGTGAGT
This sequence comes from Zele albiditarsus, assembly GCA_958496275.1. Taxonomy (NCBI): domain Eukaryota; kingdom Metazoa; phylum Arthropoda; class Insecta; order Hymenoptera; family Braconidae; genus Zele; species Zele albiditarsus. Next base: position 9,885,291 of record OY292412.1, on the reverse strand, counting down.
TTCGTATATTCATAAAAAAATTACATTCAAATAATAAACCAATTTTTTTGCCATATATTTGCTGATTTGTTTTCTTTTTTCTTTATCTGTTCAGTGCAATTGTTGATCCATCAAACTTGTACAGAGTATGAATGTTATTAAACAAGCATTGATATAAATTCCACATTTGAAATACTTTTTCCACCCGATGTTTTTATACAAATGTGTCCCGATTTATATGGAACTAGTAAGTAAATAAATTTATTTACGAGTAATATAACTCGTTGATATAAACCTAATTGTTTATTAATTAATTTCGCGTTTAGTACTCAAAATTATACCTCGGTACCGTGTTTTCTGGTAGAAATACGTATACAGTTGAAGAGTCCACAATCGAAACCGCAGAGATCGACTTTCTTGTTTATTGGTTCTTGACTATTGTCTTCAATTCATCATATTCCATTACAAGAATTTTTAATATAAAAAGTTTCGAGAATGAACCGCCTCCTCATTATTTTATGAATGATAGTGTCAACTGTGGCGGAAAAAAAATACCTTCCTTAATTTTTCACAAAACTATAATTGTTACGCGATATTTAATAATAATTGTACAAATTTACGGTTATTTTGATAATACATGTTCAAAGTCTCACCCTATTTAATTTCTTAAGAAACGGCAATATTTCGCGAGTCATAAAACTGAATTAACGATACCTGAACTTGATTAAATCGGAATAAAATTTTTTTCATATCGATTCTAATTAATATAAGACAAAAATTTCGCGTCTAATAATATACATATATCACAAAATTTATACTTTACTTCACGACCAAACTAAAAGCAATGAAGAAAAAGGTCTGACGTACATTTCTCTCGTCTGGAGAAAAGTTTTTACTCTCATCAAGTTTCAATAGTGAACTCTTCAATTGAGATAATATGATCAATAATAAAACTAAAAATAATAGATTACATATTAATCTTTAACATTGGTAATAATTCCAGTGACGATTCGCATTTACTGAATACTAGCGTCAAACAAATGTATCTCATATATGGTGGGCCTTAAAATATGTTATTTTTACAATTGAAAATGTCAATCGTTGGCACGCTTTCTCAATTCTCGAGGACATCAGCGAGCAAACTCTCGCCATTTTAATCGACATTATAAAAAAGATTGGAAACACTTTTCTTTACAGTGTCCTTTCTTTTCCAGCGAATAATAAAATATTATAAACTTTATGCGATAATTCGTTCCATTTACAAAAATAATCTCCATATTTTATTATCCTCCAATTATGATTGATAGGTTGTTGCACAATTCTCAATTCTTTGGAAAAAAAGAGATCGGTTGCAGATCTTCATACGAATTTATTGACTGACGTTGAGGAATTAACGAAAGCCAGACAGAGAGTACGAGTGATCATTGGCGAATGAATTGCGTTATGTAAAAAGATTTAGTAGCGTACTTCTATTCTCTGTTACAATCTGTCGTCACGACAATTTAAAAATTCAGATAAATATATATTTTTATCTTATGAGAACACAGAAAAGAAAAAAAAAATGATTGTCGACAAATTTTCACTGCCGTCATTACCTATCATTTTAAGATGACAAAACGATTGTAATCAATCAACTTCCAACTTTCTGAATGATCCACTTATACCGTGTATTGTCGAGTCACCTGAATTTACATCCATACAACTCAAACCATTTTTCAATGCGGAAATGGCACCCTCTCGTGCTTTCGCTGAATATAAATTCAATCGCACCTTCATTTTATCGTGGCTCAACAGCGTTGGACGCAATTCCATCAACTCCTTCCGCCAAAGATCTATAGAACATTGAATTAAAAATGAATTAGTAATAGAGTAGAAGAATTTGGATTTTTAATTTCACGAGGTAGCGACATTCCGGTGTTGTTTAATTGGTTAATATTGGAAGGGAATCTCGTGTCAATACTCCAGTCACTATTTTTATCATAATTTAGGGTTGAAATCTTTGAAATAAGCATAGTGACAAAATTATTCTGAATTAATTCTCAACATTTGCAGCACTAATTTTGTTTGATAGTGCAAAGGATAATGCAGATACATAGTTATCGATCCCAAGAAGTTCCTGAGTATTGGCATGATAATGAAAAAAAAAAAATAATCAACAATAAGAAGTAGATTTTTTGTGTTTTTGTTTTTTTGTTTTTTACCAATCATCTCTTTCATGGGCATGGTGCCACCATATTCTTTTGGCAGCATGCTGGTATCCATTTTCTGTTGTACAGCATCCTCCAAGCTCGTATATAACTTGACACGTTTCTTAATTTTTTCTGATATCAATGACATGCCAAAATCCAAGGCGAATTTAAGGGAAGGATGAGCATTTATTGCATGAACTTCCTTGTGCCTCATTGGAATAGTGCGCTTGAAGCAAGAATGAAAATAAAAAGAATACAAAAATGACTTTCACATAATTTGTACTGATGAAATCTTCGAATCTTGATGAAATTATTTATAAAATTCTAATGCGGATGATTTCTGTCATCAACTATAAAAAAATAAAAAATCACGAAGGAACCGGTTACTCCTAATTCGTAGAAGATTGAATCGAAAATACTGTTACATGTATTACGCCAATGCGTCCTTGAATCGATCAACCAATTCACAAATATTTGAAAACGAAAACACGAAGTGAAAGTGACAATAAATATAAAAACGTTTTCATTATTCTCTATATTACATTTAGATAACTGTAATTTATTTTCACTGTTTGAAAAAAAAAATTTTCATCATCTCTTCTAACACTTGAATGATGAGAAAAAGAGTGGAAGCGTACGAAATTCGAAAGTGCATGTAAAAATATATCTTTACTTTTTTTTACAATCACGGATTCATAAAAAAAATTATAAAAAGACACATTAGTATTCGCTGGAGTATCACATTGTCTGATATAAAAAAAAAAAAAGATTTCATTTCTTTATGGATCTCGTACATCAAAAATTGTAAGAGAAATAAAAAAAAAACCGTATTTCAACGCATTTGCCGATTTGTCTACCTGTGTCTAATGTAAATTACGTAATCGTACGGAGGATTATTAATATATAATCATTATTAACATACATTTTTTGTGTCAGGATGTTTTAAAATAGCAGAGAAAAAGAAATCTGGTCAGTATTTCAATAGTTTGCAGTCAGCAATTATTGAAGACATAGATAAATATGTTTGAATAAGAAAGTAACGAAACCGTGATATATGTGAAACGTGTAATAGAGTGAATAAAATTTATAACAGGAACAATAACGAGATCAAAAAAAAAAAAGAAAGCGAAACAAAAATTTTGAAACTAAACAAAATATCGGAAATAATATTGGACTTTTTATTGGTGAATTTCGAATTCACATGAGATATTAGACAACCGAAAAAGAAACTCAATTGTGCGAATTACAAATTTCATATGCAGAATATAACGCTAGACTTGTTCATGATAGTGATTAGTAATTTTTGTTTTCTTTCCTGGCAAATGCTCACATAGATTGTATTATATCAACCATCGTGATAGAAATTTTTTTATCAAGTTTGCATCCCAATTCCATCACAACTGAAATATCAATTTCGTTTATGTAAATTCCCCACTCAATATCTCAGCTCAAGTATTCATTGAAACGATTTTATTTTCATTCAAATATAAATAAAAACATTCAATTAATTTATTTATTAATCGATTTCAAACTCACCTCGCCATTTTTAACAATACGCACAGCTTCACGTGGTGTAAAAAGTGTCAAGTGTGGAAAACTTACACCGCCACCATCCGCAAAATGAACAAATCCATTAACTTGATTCAATTCATCTTCCATCAATGCTTCATACGTGATACCATGAATTTTGCACATATCTGAATTTGCATATTTATAAGGATCAAAAACTCCTAGATGAAAATAATAAAAAAACAATTGAATATATCATTTGAATTAATTACGAATGAATTAATTTTTCAGATTTTCTATTGCAACGCACCAGGTCTGGCCACGATAACTCGACGGCCTTTCGCATCACGACCAGGAACAGCAAAGAGATAACTACAACATATTATTATTCATAATGATTAATTTTAAAAGGTAATTATGAGAATTATATAGGCGTAAAATATGAAACAGCATTTTCTCTTTACCCAAGTGAGAGTAATTCTTCCATTGTGGGCTCAGTAATATCCAAATTATGAAAAGCAGGATGGTAAACGTGTCTGAGAAGAAGATAACGCTCTGTAGCTTCCTGTGCCATTGGCACATTGAACTTTTTAGTTCTGAGGAATCGTAAAAGGAATGAAGAATCTGTTGATGAATTTATTTTAATGAATAATACAAACATCCAACAATTTATGACAGTCAATACATAATTCATTCATTATCGAGAGAGCCTGATGTATTCCTGTTAAATGAAGAATATAATTTTTGCGAATTTTCCATTTTAATAAATAAAATATCGGGAATTTTTAAAACCTCCAGGACAATTACATACAAAAATTTATCTTCTGTTAGAAATCAATGTTTTATCAAAATGCTACAAAACTTCTTTACCAAAGTCGAAGTTATTTTTTCAATGTCAAGTTCACTTTCTGTTATATTACCATAATGAAAACACCACTGTGATCAACGTTGCTGTTCAATAAATATACATTATTTAGTTACAAAAAAAAAAAAATGATTTTATATCATTTCTAAATGATATAAAAAATGTAAAATAAAATTCTTCCAAAGATTGCAAAGGGATTCACACAATTATTTCTAAATAAGAAAAAAAAACAATACGAAATATACCTCATTGGCTGCAAGTTAAACCAGACTCTCCCATTGAGACCATTCACTGAGAAAATAGCGTACTTTTGAGTAAAGAACTATTTTGCATACTGAGAATGAATTAGGTACAGTATATCAAATTGAATTATTATTTTTCATGAGACAAAGAAGTCTTTTGCACCCATAGATACAAAAAAAAAAGTAGAATTGACCATCGATTGAACAAGATCAATAATTATAGAAGAGTGTATATATTCTGACAATCAGTATCATCGACAAACGAATGTTATTTCATCTTTGAATCATGAATACCTATGACTCACAGAAAATATGCATTGTTCATTGAATAATATTATGTTCCAGAATGTAATTATTCTTCATTCAAAAATATTTTTTTTCCCAGTGAGCACAAAAGATTATATCAAAAATCAATATACCAAGACGTGAATTTTCAATACGTGGATTCATTTTAATCCAATTCCTCATTTGCTCCAACGCTTGATCTCGCGTATTTTTATCCTCTCGTAATTCTTCCTTGGCAAGTAATTGCGCTTCCTTTGGTAATTTGCAAACATATTCGTCCGCCTCAGTGACCCATTCAGTTGCGCCCATTGTAATTAATCAATTAGCCTGTATATCTAACTTTTTTATAATTGTTTATCTGAAATTAAATGACGAATCAATATTTATTCTACATGAGTATCGAAGTCGAACAAAGCAAACAAAGACAACAAAAAAAGCGAAAAGCAACAAGACAAAATGTAATGTAGGTGAACATTAGCCACTCTTGCCAGATGTTTCAATGACTTTCACTTTTCTCCTGGGTCACTTGTGTGACCTCGAAACCTCGTATACATCATCATAACACAAATTTCAAAAAAATGAATATTAAATTTATGAAAGGGACAAAGGCAATTACATAAAATGCTATTATATAATCTAAAAATTAATGACGAAAGACGTGAGCCTTGAAATATATAAATTGACAAATAACTATCAATGATGTCGGTCATATTTGGTATATACTGAAGTTAATTTGCATGTCTGTGATATGATATAATATAATGAAGTATATTATAAGCAGAACGACGTAATATCAATTTACACACTGATTCAATGAAAATATAAATTGGTATATGTTTGTATGTTGTGTAATCACTTTCTCCCGTTATGCAATAAGCCTCGAGTATAGGTGAACAACCCATCATTCGTTTCCATGGATGATTCAGACTGAGAGTATTTTTTATTATCTCAATAACAAGAATATTTATTTTTATATTGCATTGAGATTTTGTAATACTATCCGTATTATGTGAATATCTCCTCTATTCAAATGTAATTATCTATTTTCTTCTTTCTATTTCTTATTCCGAGCACCACGTAATCAGTATGCAAAGTGTGATTATTTCATAGATGAATGGGCAGAAAAGTCAGTACAATTTAATTGAATTACCGTCCACGTTGGATCAAAAGTTTAAAGTGAGAGAAAAATTAAAGTCAATCAACTGCGTAGTGTATTCACATATTTGTTATACACCAGAAATATATGGGCATTATGTGTATGATATATGTGGAATATATTTCAGAATATATTATGAAACATATGCAAGTGATCCTATGTTGTAATATTTATTGAAACATATTTCACATTTTTTTTTTTTTTTTTATCAAAATGTATGCAATAATTTTTTTTCACGTGTTTAATAATTATTATCGTATGTGTAATTATTCAACGAGACTACGGGGATGGACGAATATTTCATATGATTGTAATTTAGTATCATTAAATCAGCTCTATATAAAAAATGAATTCGTCAAGTGTAAAGCAAAACTAACTTCATTTACTTCTGTTATTCAAATTGGTTTTAAATGTTCAATTCGCTAATAAATTTACATGTTTTGTTTCTATGAGAGAGAAGAATCATCATTCTCGTTATGCATATTAACACAATTGCAAATAATAAGGATGATATTTATAATGACAATAAACGTATTAATAATAGTTTTTTTCGTATCGAAAAAAAATTTATATTTCCGTTTTTTGAGATGGAAATGAACTTCGAATCAATATTCTATCATGCATATGTTGGGACAATAATCAAGAATAAATTAGTGATCATAATGATAAATGTATAATACTAACAATAATATTCATAATAACAACAGCAATGAATAATAATATTACCCAAAAAAGTGTTTTTTTTTTTCGCATTGAAAAAAAAAAGTTTTGATACTTTTCATAGAGAAGAATTATTTTGTAGTCATCATTCTATGATACACATGTTGAGGCAATTTAGTGCGAAAAAAGAAATTGTTCGTATACGATGAAAGTATTTATTCCAAATTAATTCAAAACGTGAACAAAAATATGCAGAATTTTATATCAACAGGTTGATAAGTATTCTAAGGGTTTTTCGATTTTATATTGGTTCAATGAATCCCAAAATAGGACAAACAACAAAAATAACTGCTTCGAAATAATAGCAACAAAAGCCACGTCATTGGGGACAGAAATGATGAATTGCAAGTTCGTTGATGCCTTGAATATTTCATTGACATATTCATTCAGTTTATTATCATATATAAGTCACGAATTTTAATTATTTTTACCCTTGATAATTGTAAAAATTGCGCAATTTTAGCAAACACACGTTTACGCGTGAACATATTGTCACATCAAGTTCAAACTTCACGAAGGACATTTGATTTATATATTCACAATGCGTAATCAATGAATTATTTTTATTTTGTTCAATCAAGATGACACCTCTCAACTGATGACCGAGAGTCACTGATGGCACACTTGAATAATAATAATTCATTGATCATTATTATCATTATCAATCACTGGATTAAACAAAAAGGCGAGAAACCATGCGTGAGCATTTAAGTTGCAAGAAGGAGAAAAAAAAAAAACAAATATAGACCAAGTATTTACTCAAGTCTTTTCCGTGTAGAAAGTAAATAATTTATCGTGCGTAATAATATCAACTGGAACAGTTCAGGTTTATTTAATACTAACCCATATAAATAATCGTCAATGTATTTCTCGATGAAATAACTGTTATAATACACCTATATAATTTTCCTATAGATTAAATAATAATATACAAACGCAAATCCATTATAAAATGGGTTATGTGTAAAATCATTATTACTACTGTCCAATTATACTATTACACGTAATGTTTGATACAAATATTACAGCATTTCAGAAATACCACACGTATATTACTTAATGCAATTAATATCTTTGAAACAATTGAAGTGACAATTATATGTTAATGCTAAAGGATTTTTAATTTGTAATAACGAGCACAATTTTTCTCGCTCATCAAAACAAAATCATTTCGTTTTTCCGCATCATTGTAAATTATTGATAAAAAAATGATTAGGAAAGAAAAAATACACTTGTAATAAACACTGTGATAAATCTGATGAGGGTCAAAGATGAAATTATAATTCAAAATTTTTAACACTACAAAAACAAAACATCAGAGAGATGAGTGGAAGTAAACAAAAGTAAAATAAGTAAGTGAATACAACAATAACGATGATTTGTGAAGAGAAGTTTTGAAGAGACTAGAAAAAACGCACATACCCCAAACGCCTGTGTCTGTGGAGCAAACTTGGAAGCAACTGCCCCCTTCACTTCAACCAGTCAGTCTTTTATAATTTTTCAGGAGTTCCTCTCTTTCTCCCATAACAGTCACCTGGAGTCTTTGAGTAATCAGTTGTCGTACGCGCAGACAACTAGTATCATTATTCTAATACCTCCCATTATTTTCCTCGACAATAACTAGCTCCATTCCTTTTTTTTTTTTTTTTATTTTATTATATTTCGTTCTTGACCATTAGACCCTAAAAAAAAAATTTTTTTCCTCCGGCGCGTGTGAATGATTTCAAAGTTTCAATGCAAGATTATTTATTGTGTATTTACACAATCGATAATTGCGCACTTTCTCAATGGACAATGTCGAGGACTATCGAGTCTATGCATTAGCAATATTTGAGTACAATAAATTTTTTATTTATCCGTGTTTGTTCGTTTTTTATTGTTTTTTTTTTTTTTTGCTCACTGTTTCATAAACAGGAAATTTTTTTACCGAAATTTTTATAACAGAACACACGTCAATTGTGGTGAAAGTTCTTTGTAATTTCTCTCTTTGATGATACATGTTCTCAGGATCAACTTTTGTCGGTACCATCGCGAATTTATTGGCGTAATTTTTATCCAGTTCAGTTTAATCAGAGTTCGTCATTTAAGTTGACAACTTGTGATGATTGTAATCAATTGAAACAGTATTAGATCATTTGGACTCAGGTTTGTATGTGAAGGATAAGTTCCAATGCCTCAAATATGATGCGAGGATTCTTCTCGTGAATGATTCCGTTATTATATCACGTTTTGATGAAAGAAAAGTATTGAGTCAAAGGGAATTATAGTTTTCAACATGATATTTTTGAATCATGGAAGAATATTCCTGATCAAGTCATAGATGTCCTTTTGATCCAGAAACGAAATTCTCACAAAACATAAATACAAAATTATTCAAGTTTGTTATGTATAATAAATTTCGTCTTCCACAATTTTCCACAATTCATTTACCCTTTAAATAAAAAAATTAAGATTTAATCAATTTTCAAAATTGTATAATATTTTTTCAATGCTCATGAATGCACAACTACTTATTTGTTTTAATTATTCAGCGATAAAATTCTCTTATTGTCGGACAATCTGTGTTGTTACTTTATTCTATTTTCCATTATTATTTTGAGAGAAGAATAAATTTTTTTCTTGTTTCAATTGTGCATATAGTATTTTCATCAGAAATCCTTTTTTTCCACCAACGTCCGATTCATACAATATCTGAAAACTATTTTTTGAACCGAATTCACTTTGAAGAAGCAAAAAAAAAGTGAAAGGGCCGTGATAAAAATAACAATATAGTGAATTATTACTTTTTTTTTTTTTTTTTTTTTCGTCAATTGACGATGTTTTATAAACATAAATGTATAAATATCAAAAAAGTATGCGATGCATATATATGTGTATATATATAAATGTGTAATGATAATTATAGGGATTGAATTAGTACTGAACAAGGGAAAAAAATTTTTTAATTATTCTAAAACCGCAGTGTGGTCTTAGGTCGGTTACATCATTTGTGTATGTAACAGGTAAACATTAAGTAATGTTTTTGTGTTGGCGAGTTGGAAATTGAATTTTGTGTGGCTACTATAATTTATATATACAGGAACTCAATTGATTGTGAATGTTGACAATTAAAGAAATATAATGTAACTGTTTGTTCGTTTTTTTATTTCTATTGAGTGTGATTCTTTGAAATCATTACTTTCTTTCGGCACAATTTTTATCATTTTGCATCACTGAACGGAGCGTAATAATGTGTAACGCAATACACATTACTTTTCTACAATTTCAACAAGTTCTATATGCCATCAAACACGCAACATCGAAGGGAATAACTTCTCCCAACCGCTGTTGGTGCTGTGGCTGCTTCATAATAATCAGAAAGTGAAATGCGAATTATAGTTGTGAGGAAGTTAAATATTATGTTATCGTACCATGTAATCACGTATATAAAATTGGAGCACGGATACTGCATAGAACTTCAACGCACTAAATTTTTTTCACTTTTCAGATCGTTTCTGCGAAGTTTAAGGCAACGGAGCGTGAGGATAAAAGATAGAATTTCATCTTGTGTGAATAAAATTCAGCAATTTACATCTGATTAATTTGTTTTCAATATATATTCTTGTCAATTTTTATATTCATTCAACGTGGAAAAATCACATTAATCATTACAGGTTTACATCTTAGAGAATTAAAATTTTGAAAGCGGCACATTTTTGTTGTTTCTTTTTTCGCATTTTAGAATAAAAAAAAACATTCAACTTTGCGCCAACCGCACAAATGTGTTTCCAATATTGAGCAATTTGTCCATTTGATTCTTCCTTTTGTCATTTTCAATTTCAATTCACAAATCCTCTTGTTTATATTTCACACCAGACTTGTTATGCAATGAAGTATTCTATCGATACAATTTTTTTCATTTTCATCAGCTATGTCTTCGCATAGAGTTGTACTTTTGCATATGCTCCTTTACATCCACTATTTGTTAACAACAAATGTCTCCTTACTTTCTGGAATTGCTCATCCGTAAGATGAATGTCATTTCTTTGAGCTTCATTTTTTATACATATGTCAATAATATCTGACGTCAATGGACCAAAACTGATGGTCTTAATTGGAATGTTTTCTGTTGAAAATGCTGTGTCAATTTCATTTAGACTCTCTTCCATATCCATTGTCTTCATCAATTTGTCATCGGTAACTTCTGGATTAATTATTGCCAGAATCATTGCACAACTTTCTGCTCTGTTGTTCAATAATTTGACCAAATTCACTAAATCCGTTAAATGATTTAGCTTTAGATGTTCAAGAATCACCAAATTGCAATGCATTGAAGATAAAGAATTGTAAGCTAATTCGTGGATGTTGTCTAAAGGAGGACTGTACTCGAATATATTGTATTTATGTGGGAAATGTTTTTCAATTATTTTTCCTGTGTAAGATTTGCCGACCCCGGATCCACCAACCAACACCACCACATTGAATGTCGCTACATTTTCACGATAATGATCGATCAATTGATTAATGGCATTATCTTGTCCATAAATGTTTGCTCGTAATTCTAAACTCGCATTAGTGAAATCGAATGGGTTTTCATTGATTTCATTCCATAAACTGGAGGCTATTACTGCTATCACACCAACAAGTACAAAAAATACGAACTTCATACACGAATTACTTGGCTCAGTCGTTTTCTTCATTCGCAAATCCGGAAAGACTTTGGGCACTAGCGGCTGTAATTTTCTACTTCTTCGTGTAGGATCGAATATTTTCAATCGTGAACTTCGATTCATTGGTTGATTTAATTTCCGTTCGGGTATTTCGTGAATTGTTAGGTCGTTCTTTCGTGATGTTTGAATTCCGGTGAATTTTTGTGATTTGGAACTATCTTTAATGTAGGACATTAAGTTTATTTGAGATTGTGTAATTTTCCTGATGGATTCATCTGTGGATTTGTCATCTAAAATCATGATATCATCGTCATAGATATTTGTTAATGTAGCGAAATCATCATTTGATGATCTTGGAGGTGGTATTTCTGATGACTTATCGCGGATACACTTTGTTTGCCAGCCAATGAAATTCGCAGCGTCACTCTGTGCAGGAAAATTTACGTTCCACGTGTTTTGACCTTTGGGTTTTCCTCCAGCGGTAAAAATTGTAGAAAATTTTAATTGTCTAATGGGAAGAGAAAGGCTAAAGGTTATTTTTCGCATGAAGAAAATAGTTCGCAGGAAGAACCAGCAATAATAAATCAATGAAAATTATTTGCGATGTTTACATACTTGATATTGGAATTTTCGTCAAATTTTTGTTCACATTTGTATTGCTTGACAAGTCCTTCAGTAGGATGTGATTCTTCAATCACTATACGACGATTAACTGATGGAGAATCCGAAAACTTAATGGCACTTGGAGTATCATATGGTGATGGATTTGAAATATTTTGTGACGAAAAATTATTTTCCATAACTCACCAACAAACGTCTAGAAAATGAATGAAAAATTTTGTTTTAATGCCTCGTTGCTGTAAACCAGATGTTGACATTGAATTGATAAACAAAAATTTATTAGCAGGGAATTTCTAGTCATGTGGGAAATATTCATTTTTATCTGCGTACATCAACATTTAAGAGCGAATTTCCGATAGAATAATTCCCAGGTCTATTACGATGAAGGAATTCCTTCACGTTTCGTGTTAGGAAAACAAATTCTTTTTCTATATTTGGTTTCTCTAGGAAATGAAAATAACACAGATGTAATGGTTTCTGAGTTGAAAACACGAAGGTCAAACGGTGCCGAAAACTCCAGACACATTTCCTCACGATGTTTGTTTCAAACTGATTGTCATGATATTTCAAAAACAACTACACCGATTGTGTGACAACAGAATTAATTCGATTTGCTTCACAAATTGTAAATCATCACAGATAAAATTGAAACGATCCATGGGAAAAATACTATTCACATTCATCAGACTAGAGTTCAAAAAATCAACTGGAATTCAACTATTCGGGTCCGAATCTAACTACTGCTACAGCTGGGTCAATTTTCTCTCTTTTTCAATTAATACTCCTTCAATAGTATGCCCAAAACATTATGGATAATGCTTTCAGCAATTCAAATCGTACATTTTTTCCCCATGACAAGAGAATAAAATGGTTGTATATGCATTTTGACGTAATAAATCTAAACAGACACATTCATTGAAACGTCGCTCCAAAAAATACACAAGATAGCCAAATAAACATAAATATTCACAATACGAATGTATTTTCTCTCATAGAGTTGAAACAATTGGAACACACCTGTCTACTCTAGTCTAAATATTGCTAGACATGAAGCGAAAAAAAAATAAATATCCACGTCAACATTAATAATATATATACATAATTTAACTATCTACTTTGTTATATATACTTGCGATAAAAACAATTATCGACTCATATATCTTAATAATACAAAAATTAACAGACCTAAAGGCTTGACCTTTTCTTTTATCAACATTATTACGACTACTACTTAACAAAAATTTTCGAATGAATTTATTGTGAATCGTCTCATCCGTGATATTCAATGACCGTTTTGATATATATTAATGTTGACATTTCTAACCTCAAATAATCAGCGAGAAAGGAAAAACTGCAGCATGTATTTGAGAATCAAATTAAAAAGACTCGCACTATGTATCTATATTAGTTGAATAAATGTTACAGGTATGTCCAATAATATGGATTTGTCCAATGATAATAACTTTGTGAAAAAATCTTATGCTGAATTTATGTATATATATATATATAAATTATTCATATCTGTATATAAAAAAACAGCATAATGTGAAACAATTGCTAATATTTATACAATGTGGCATGATTTATCATGGAGAAAAGATATATGTGTATATATATAAGTAATAATAAGACGAATAAAATTGATTACTGGAGAGAAAAATTGTGTAACCGGTATTATATAAAAAAGAATCTAATTTTATTTACTTTTATTTGATGTAGCAAACGTTAATATCCCTCGTTTACTTTCACGCGTGCGCGTGAAATAGCATCGACGACCTGCCGATTTGAATGATGAATAAAAAGAAGTAGATAAATAAAAATTGAATTATATCTTGTTAACGTTGCCATGCAATTTGATGATGAAAATAGGCACATTTAATGTCAATTATAATACCAGTAACATATTGCGACTTGTACACTAAATATTCAAAATATGTTTTTTGCTTCCTATTCAAATATTGTGAAATATAACGTGATATTCATGAAACAGTTTAAGTATTGCAATTTATAGAGGTTTTTTTTTCTCGTTTGTCTTTTAATTTGTAGTTTTATCATGACATGTATTTTAATAATAATAGCAATAATACCCTGCAATACATGATAATGCAAAGCCACTGTTGATACTGGAGTGTTTTATAAATAAGTTGCAAGTAGAAATGCGCAGAGAATCCTGGATATTTCAATGAAGTAACAGCATTTGATTTTTCTTGTATTTTTCGTTTGATATGATTTATGTATAATATATATAAATTGAATTATAACTTTGTATGGGAACGCAATATTTCATTATTTATTCTGTGTTTTTCTTCTTTCTTTTATTTCTGTTTCGTATTTCGATGCATTAATTCTGTTCCAATATCACCAATGAATCAACGCAGAATCTCAAAACTCTTTTTATTCAATATACACACAGCTCCCAACAACTTAGCCGTTTACTCTTACAATGTGGTAAGGGCCCGTGATTTATCCTCCGGTTTTTCAGATCCCCTAAAAGATAATAATGGGAAATAGTTATTTAAAAAAAAATCATTTTGCCAAGAGTCAAATGAATCCTGTACTTTTTATCAAGTGGCTAACACTTTAATATCACGTATGAAAATTACAGTATCGTCATTAGGTCGGAGGAATAATGTTTACTTATCAAAAAATTGCGAAATTTTTTTTATTGAAAAAAATTCTCTTGCGTATAAATGAATCACCTATGGCTCACCTATAATTACATTTTTCTCCGGATAAGCACTAGATCAAAGACTTTGTTCGTACATAGAATTGCAAACTAATATTAACAGTCAGATTGAATTGTTCAATATCTGTGGATGATATGATAACCCAAAATACCAAAATTATTCAACTGAACAATTTCGAAAGTAATTAAAAAAGATTATGTCTATCTAAAAAGACATATAATCCACACCTAGAAACCCATTAACTTTGCTTTTCTTATATAGCAACAACCCAGAATATTCTTCAACTAAAATTTTGAACGACTGAACTATTACCCAACGTCGGAATTTAAACAATTCCAACACATTCATTATCACCACATGATAAAAAGTACAAATATCTACGACGAACATATGTTCAACAACTCTCTACGTACCTATCGCTTGGTAATATTTTTTCGCCTGAGTCTGATGTTATTGTGGTAACAGTGTTATCAGGTACATTACTTTCACTTGATGGACTGTTAGAGTTCGGTACTGCGGTGGGTTCAACATTTTTTTCAGTATTATTGTTAGGAGCAATATCATCTACATTTTTATTAGACACCTCCAAAGGTTTTTTGTCATCACTTTTATCTGTCGGTGTTTCAGGTACCTCATCCTTCCCCTGTTGTTGTTGCTGCTGCTGCTGCTTTACTGACGTATTAGATTGAACAGGTCCCGTTATATTGAGCGTACTATCAAAATTATCGAAATTGGCCCAGCCAGCAGATTCCTCAGATGGTGAAATAGCTGAATCCCAAGGATTCACTTCCGGTAACACATTAGTATTGGGCAATGGTTCCGCTGATCCCCAACCTAATTCAACTAATGATATGATTTGAAGAATTCCATTTTCATTCATCGAATTATTCCAAGTCATTTATGTTAATATTTATGACTATGAACTTACGATCAGACGAATCAATTTCCATATGTAAATCTTTATTATCCTCGTCTTCGTCTGATGATATAGAGTCGTGTTGTTGCTGTTTATATAGCCAATCACGTTTATCAATAACGGTCTGAAACGTCAATTCACCTTCGTCGCCCCACTCGATTCCACTTTCGTCTAGGCCGGCTTTTTGCTTTTGTTGACAAATCTATTGATACATATTTTCGTTTAATAATCCATAATCTCTACGACATGCAACCAAGTGTGCAAATTATTTTATATTTGTATGCAATTTTTTGTTACTATGTGATTTACCTTATTAAATGCTTCTTCCTGTTTGACAAGATCGCCCTCACTCAGAGTGAATGGCATTGTGTTTAATTGATCAACTGAATTACTAGGCCTATTGAAATTGATAATATTTTTCATTAATATTATAGATTAAACCTTGAATCGATTTGCCCAAGAGAAGGTGGCTGGTGTATCTCCAAATGTTCTCTTGAACGGAATTTCGAGTTCGAAGAGTATAAAATATCGTAGTACAAAATATTGCGAATTTCATTATAAATCAGAAAATTAAATTCTTAACGTCATAATTAAAAATTCGGGAACTTATATAATGCCATATTGAACTGCATTTTAGGCTTGCTCAAATGACTGAATAGTATGAAAAATTATTTCATAACAAGCTTTTTTTAACATTTTTGCAAAGTGTGACAGAAAATCTGAAAATCTACATGAAAGTCGATTGAATTGTGACTTCAGAGAGAGGAAAACATTCCGAAAAATCAGAAAACTCTCATCGAGTTACACCAGCCAGTTCCTCCAATCCAATTAATTACTCACTGCAAAGCATCATTGCTATCATTGAATCCATCGTCATGAAAACCATAATGATCGATGAAAGGTGATGTCATGTGTTGTCCCTGATAATTTGCATAAACCTAATGAGATTTATTATAAAATTGTAAAAACCATCTCTAACATAATAATCACTGTGCTGATGATTACTCAACTAAATTAGTCATCATGCATTTTTTTTTTACTAACTTGTTGAATATAGGCATCTTGCGAATATGAGCTGAATTCTTCAGTACTATCTTCCGACGATGTCATGTAGGCTACCGGAATTGCGCACTGTGAGAGAAAAAAAAACACAAACACACTTAAGAATAATTCAATGAATGGAATGACTTTAATCATTATGTGAATACTGAGTGGAAACAATCACCAATTGTACTTCTTGTGTCAAATTAATTTTACTCAGTTGAGTATAAACAAGCGTTTCCCATTTTTGCAGGCACTCTGCACCCAAATTGTTCTTTAAATACATATCGAAATCTTGGGTTTTATCAGATTTCTTCATTATATGATTCGCTATGCTAATCAAATGTCCCATATAACCTTGACGGATTCCATTTTTCTTATTTCTATTTGATTTTTTAGCAAATAAGAAATAATTATTAGTTTATCGATGTTATTAAATGATGAAAATTGTTTTGAAAATATTTCAATGACTCACTGTTTATTATCATTTCCATCCCAAGCTTCAAAAATTCGATCGATCAATTTACACTGAGCGAATATCTAAATAAAAAATGAAAATTAATTTTGTTCTTGATCTGTTTTCGCATTTCATTTTTCTATTGGAACATACACAAAAAAATCGCTACTTACGTGCGTATAAACTGAATTACTATTTTCCTGCCAATCACCATTAATTACTAAGGCCAAGCATTGCTCAACTTGAGTGTGAAGGAAATTGTTCCAACAATATTTGGAAAATAAATCCTAAAATTAGAAAAAGAAAAAAAATTTAATAATAAATGTTTATCAATCATTGAGATTACAAAACATTTTTAAATTTTGTCATTGATATGATTTGTTCTCACCAGTAATGTTTGAAATGTTCCTAAATCTGCAAGCTTTTCAAAAACTTTTATATTTGCTGTCGAAAGAAGTGCTGTCAATAATTTCGCGATGTGTAAACGAGTATTTCCTAAAGGAACTTCTAAAAGTCCCGCTGTTGTTTTAACTGCCCTTTTCTTCAAAATAAATGGGGAAAATTCAATAATGATTCTTTAAAATTTAGTTAATACTCATAATGACAATATTAATTACGAGTTCACTCACAGGCGGTGGATTTACAAGGAGCTTCTGTAATTTTTCCAGGTACGGTAAAGTGGCATTTTGTACAATCATGTACCCTAATGTATTTTTTATACGATCCGCATTGTCTGCAATTTCATCACCCGTATTATTTCCCTGCATCTCTGGCTCGATTAAAATACTAAAAAATGACAAACAAATATTCACTCAGCATACTCAAATCCATATGAATTATATCAATAATAATATTTTTTATTATACCTATTTGTGTCCTGACCAAGGAGAACTAAAAGCACTTGAATTCCACCCACAATACTACTCTCCGTTTGGTCACCAGACAAAATTGTATCTAATAATAAAGATACCGTTTCCTCGCTGTAACGCAAGGAATTTAATATATGATGAGATTTTAAAGGTGTCGCTAAATGAAAAAAAAAAAAAGATGCAAACAATACTCACGACTCCAATGTATTTAATATCGGATCAGGTTCTGCACGCTCAGTACATGTTATCCTATATTCCCTTGCTGATTTAATGATATCACAAAGTAACTGCGCCGCATTTGTATGCCTTGCCGACCCCGATGTAGGTGACAATAACTTTATCAATTGCTGTACAAGTTGCTGTGTGTCCAGCCACTAATTTTTTTTTTTTGTTCAGTGATGTAAAAAACAAAATGATAACAATGAATAACTAAATAAATATGAAATAAAATTATGACAATAATGGTAATAAAATTCAACAATAATAATAATAATGATAAGGGTAATCATAATAAAATGATAATAATGATGGAAATTCATGTGAGAGAATTGAATAACGTACAATGAATAAATTTAAAAAATTATTAACACCATGGTACAAAAAATTGTTAGAAAATTGCATTTCCCGTCATACGCTAAATAAAAACATTAATAGTGCCTCTCACATTCAATATATTTTGGCGCATATCACTGCCCTCGACCTTTGTCACGAGCTTCAATACTAAATCCATAATAGCCGATGTCTCCAAATGCTGTAGCAGTCGATCGACACACTTTTGACGAGTTTTAAGAAACTCTAAGACCTGTAAACACATGAATTGATAGGAGTACCAATTCTGGAGGTTAGGAAAAGGATTGAATATAAGAAGGAAGATATGAGTTCCAGAGGTGGTTTTTGAATGGAGAAAAAGGAGAAGGGAAAACATACTCATATATATTATTAAATCATGAACTTAGCTCACAGCAGCAACTTTTCACATTGGCACAATATTGCTTCTGTGACAACAACTTGAAATGTTTACGTTATTGATTGATTTGTTTTGTTTTTCGATTTATTTAATTATGTTTATAGTTTTTCGTTACCTAAAATGAAATTAATAAACGAAAAAACAAAAGAAAACAAATTCAAATTTATATTTTTCAATATTTACCTGATCTCCCTTACGAATTAGTAAGACACCAATTATTTTACTGAAGAATGAAGCTAAAAGTGGATTCAGTGGTTTATCTGTGTCAATGAACGAATATAATTTCATCAACAATGCTTCGGAGCCTGTAATTAATATTTCAAAATCATATTAATACGTACTAGAAGAAAAATGTTAATTGAAAATGCAGTTACATGTCCATTGATCCCAGGTAACTTTGATCCCGACATTAAACCCTCATTCAATAAGATCAACGTGATATATTTAAAAATGATGGAAAAAAATTAGTATTAAGTGATTTTATGTAAACGTGCACACAGGAAATATTATTCTCGATAACATTCGAATCATCTACTCCGGAAACCAACTGAGTTATCATAATATCCTACATTTTGATATTGTAATCAGAAATAAATATTAAATTCTCATATAAATCCCCATAACCTGTACAATGTACACAAATGCCACTGACGTCCATCTTAAAAATACGAGATAAATAATAAAAGAGTAGTGTCTTGGCGTTAGATGGAAATCAAATATAAAAATTAATTAGCAATTCAATCGCAATGAAATCCATTATGAGTAGACAAGATTCGAGATGAATAACTACAGCATATTGTGAAATGATTAATTTTCCCATTAATATAATTCTTAAAATTGCATAATCACATCACATGCCGACTTTAATTTTCAAATGGATCGGAACCAAATTACCCAAAACAAATGGACATAATCGAAAGGGTGTTGATGTAACAAATAATGTAAATACATAATCACCTGCCAACTTTTCATTGAGTGTTGGAACATTACATGTGAGCAACTCACAAGCTACGTTTGGATACTTGTACCTCCATTTTTCCTCAATATCAACCTCTGGCTCCTTAGTTATTAATGTAACTAATTCCTCCATTACTTCTGGCCTGGTTAAACTAATATGAATTGGAAACAAACAAAACAATTGTATCCACTGAACGAATCAAGTTATAAAAATAAACCGAGCTCAATTATTATTTATGTACTCACTATTCAACTAATTTCTTGTTTTGACTTTTACATTCTGGCACAATTTCCTCTTGGTCCATTAATTCATGTAGAGTGACATCCTGGTTATAGAAAACAGAGAAATAATAATAATAAAAGTAAGCAGAAATATTATATACATATGATACAATTGAACTTATTACTCATTGTCACTCATATTATGATTATAAATAGTGCAACTAGTTGTAACAGTGTAATAGACATTGCTGAGGCATTGAATGCCATTAACAATACCATGTTATTTACACGATTATAAAACGACAATTGACAATTATTAGAATATGAATATATACCTCTTTGTTGAGTAGTGCCTCAATATGCGGCGACAATGCATAAATGTTGGTCCAAAACATGTTGGTGTTACGGTGTGGCTCTCAAAGTAGCCCTAAACACTCACAAATACTGAATATCTTAAGTATTTCAGCCTCCCACAGCATCCGGACGAGTACAGACACAGTGTACAAAGATGTAATACTGAGGAAAGATTGAACGCTAAATTGAAGTCTTCCACTACGGCGGGCACATCAGATATATACTTTTTCACAATCGTGACTGCGACTTTTGTGTGTGCGTACGTATTGCTGCTTGCACCACTATATGTATATTATGTGTAGTACATAACACACATATAAAAATTTTTATATGCCTATGCACATGAGTGTACGCGTGTGTGAATCGAGTGGTTTTCCTACTGCGCATCACTTCTGCGCACACTTAACCAACATAAGGAAAAAAAATATGTATACTTTTGTCGCAACCCGCCATTTTTAATAACATATTGTGTATTTTTACTCTATATGTGACCCATTTGAAAGAGGTTATCTATTTTTTATGGAAGAGGAAAAAAAATGCTGATATAATATTTATACTGTTTTCATTTATATGATGGAAAAAATGGATGTGTAATGTTTCGGTGAGGTTAGGAATGAGAAAATGGGTAACGTCGTTACGTGATATTGTTTTTAATTACAGCGCGGTAATATTTGGCGGAAAAAGCTGGGCTATTCTTACTTTTGGGTACATTAGGACTGGTACTCATATATAAAATATTAATATACATATATATGGGAGTGGTGAGTTGTTTACATTGGGGTGTAAACTGTTATTTCTTTGAATAAAAAGCCGATAACATTTTATTCAAAATCAACTGAGTATTTTGGCCAAATTATTTACAGGGAAAATTAACAGAAATGATGTAATTAAGGTTATAAATTGATCGGATGTGACATAGTTGTTTATCTCTAGAATAAACAATGAAATGCATTTCACTTCAAAATGCGAATTCGCAGTAATTTTGTGTTGAAAAAGCAATCTTATTCAGACTGCAACAATAATTTGTATATTTGGAATTGCACTTTTGTTTTATATTAATATGGCCTGGAGTGCAACTGAAATTAATTGCAATATCTCAACATTATTTCATGTGTTTATGTTCACACAAAATGATTGTACTTTTCATTCAGTTCATAAAGTTCATAACTACACTTTTGATGTCACGTATGGTATACTTTGTATATCCTGAGATACGTTCTGTAATCATGCCTTTTGCAATCGACTCCGAATTATTGAATAACAAGGGGCGCACTCGATGCTCTCGACATTTGACGCTATTTCATTTTTCATTGACAGACGGAATCAAGATTCAAAGTCACGTGGATTTTAATTTTGAATTGGGATTTTCAATTTATAACAAACGCGGACACAAAATGTCCTATAAGTACAGATATCATGCATGGATGACAGAATGTACGAAGATTATCAACAAAGCACGGAAAGATCGAAGGCGGAAGAAGTTTTCAGCAGTTACAGTTATTAATGACATAATAAAACTGGGAAAAAAAAATAAAAAACAATACATAGACGAGAGTTTGTCAACCGACTCAATATTGGGACGGCAAAATTATGATGAATTCCGCCATGCATTATTACCCGCACTTTCCTCGGATGAAGAAACATTTAAAAATTATATGCGTATGACCATAAGTCAATTCCAAGAGCTCCTGTCTCTAGTCGGACCCCTCATTGAAAAGTCAAACGCGGAACTAAAATCTATAAGTATTCCAGCACGATTGGCTATGACATTGAGGTTTGTTCACCGTAGAGATTATGATTTTGTAACTGCTATCGTTCAAATGTTAAAAGGAAATGAATCGCATACAGATATTTAGCAACCGGAGAGTGCATGGCCTCTATTGCCTACCATTATCCTGTCGAAGTCGCTACAGTAGCTACCATCATTGGTGAAACATGCAAGGCACTTTGGACTGGCCTCCATGAAAAAGTGCTTGCGTATCCGTTGGAACCGCAGGGTTGGTTAGATATTGCTGCTGATTTTGAAAAGAAATGGGATTTCAATCACTGTATCGGCGCAATTGATGGAAAACATGTTGTGATTCAGGTACGCACGGATATAATAATCCTGAATGAATATATGTGTTTGATTGTTATGTAGTAATATTTGTTGCAGTGTCCGGATAATGCTGTCGCAACAGGCAGTGATTATAAAAAGAGTTATAACATCGTAATGCTCGGTATCTGCGATGCCAATTATATGTTCACGTTTATTGACATTGGCGCTTATAGTCGACGCAATGGTGGTGGAATTTTCAGGAATTCTTCAATAGGCCAAAAATTTAATGAGAAGAAAATGAATTTGCCTCAACCAGAACACGTTACTGTTGATGGAGATCCTCTGCCGTATGTTCTCGTAGGCGATGAAGCGTTCCAACTGTCCTATTATTTACTTCGACCGTATTCAAAAAAGGGATTTCTCAACCGAGAGCGAATTATTTTTAATCACCGACTCAGTCGCGCTAGAAAAGCTATTGAGAATACATTCGGAATTTTAATCGCTCAGTGGAGAATTTTGAAGAAACCTATCGAAGCCACTGTTGACGACACCATGACTATGATCCAAGCTATTGTATGTCTACATAATTGGCTTCGTAAACAAGATATTGGTCACAATGAATACATTCCCGATAATATAGTTGATCAATTTGGCCCCAATGGTTTTATTCCCGGACGTTGGAGAGGTGAAGTTGAGAGCAGTGCATTCCAAGAAATCAGCACTTGCGGTCCCAATAATTGTTCTCGATTTGCTATGACGATAAGAGATGAATTTTGCGACTTTTTGAATAGCGAGGGCGCTGTGTCTTGGCAGTATTATTGTGAATAAATTGAAATAATTGGAAGCATATTCTATATTGTGGAATGTACATATTACGTATGAATAGGAATTATAAACGAATCTCTGCAAAAATTTATTCTTAACCATTCTTCAATATTATATAGAAATCACAGATTATGGAAGTCTATGCCTCATTTATATTCTCTTCTGCCACTTTTGTAGATGCTATACGCATTATATCTATGAGTGTTTGCATTCGTTTTGTATATGGTATCCTTCGCAATTGTAATCCTACTGCATGTAAAATAGAATCGACTTCATCTGGTTGAGGAGGTGGTGGTAGGACGATACTGTTACCCTCATCATTACACACCATATCCGGAATTTTGTTTATTACACGTTTAAATTCTTCAGCTTCTTTGTGAGAACTCCTACGCTGTCTTTTTCTCGTCACATTCGCTAGAAACGTTTCAAAATATTATGGGTTAGCTTTCAACGAATAAATATTCCAAACTAGGTATTATAATATTGATCAGAATTGAAGTCATAAAAATATTGATAATAATAATTCTCGAATCGGTATCATTACCTGATTCATGACTGTCTTCATTGTAATTCATGTTTCTACCTAACGGTAATACGATTGATAGATCGTTATCTATATTTTCTTCGTGAATAACATTTGTCTCTGTGCTGCAATCATTATATAATTAGTAATAACAGAATAAGTGTTTGCACTTTTTACAACAAGTAGTATTTACCTTTTTATCATACAGGAACCTCGGAGAAATTCCATCACTTCATAGTGTTTCCATTTCTGATTATATTCCCTTCCTGAGCCGTTGGCTTGTAGTTCGGTCTGGATAATTTTTCTATGTGTATCACGCAAACATTTGAATTTATTCTGTACTTCTTTAGGGTTCAACTTACCTGAAAATATTAAATTGAATAGTATAAAACAACTGATCAACTTGAATAAGTGAAAAAAAGCGAATTCAATTCGTACCACCTAACTTTTCCGAGACCTCCTCCCATAACTTTTGTTTCAATTCTTTATTCCTCTGCTCTAATGGCAATGAAAAATCCCACAATGGTCTCCTCTCCTGAATTTCCAAAATTAATAAATGCGTTTCGGTTTCGGTTAGTTTCTTGGTATTTGATTTTCTAACCGTTGTGCCACCAACTTTCCTCCTTAGATCAGAATTATCTTCCAAGGGATCAGCTAAAATATCGTCATCTACTTTTTTATTACATCATAATCCGTTCAACATTGTTCATTCTATTAACATATGGTAGACTAACATGCATTTGGATTCCAATTCTCCTGTTTTTCCAATATCTCCTCATTGTCATCTGCTGTTGAACTTCGACGAAGAATTGTTTTACCATCATCTACAAGAGTTATATCAAACTTCAGTTTTAGTTAAGGCACTGGTTGTATGTTGAATCAATCGGCCGTACAACATAATGTATTAAATATGAGAAAGTATCTTGAGTACATACCTAACATTGGATAAAAATAATGTGTTTTGGCATCAATGAAAAATTTTTTATATCCGTCAAGGCATCGATGCTTCGGCATCTCATTCTTTTTGCATGTGTCTTCGCACATCACACATATCAGCTCCATGTTCTGAAAAGTTAACGAAACATCATGAATCATATTTCTATCAATTTTTGTTAGATAAATAACGTTGTCAATTGATATTATGTATTGCCGCCAATATAACCTCCACGATCTTGTCATACACAAAAATACAAATTTTTAATTTGCAAACTCTATTTTTATTAATTTCTATTATTCTGGATGTGAAAAATATTGATTTGAATTGTTAGAAGAATAAACTAATGTTTGTGTACCTCGCGGAAATTCATTAGTTAATTTTCGAGCGAATATTCGAATATAGCGTCGAAACTGAGGTCGCAGAAATCAATCCGGCGTTTCATATGTTCATTCTTGTTGACCTACAGAAAGCTATATCTGAAGAAAAGAAGCCGCATCATATCAAGTCGTGTACATATATGTATAGTTACCTGAGATTCGATAAAAAATCTTTAGTCACTTTTCTTTGTTAATTTGTTCGCCAATTTTCATTTGTGTTCCCGAATATTTCTCGAATTCTGTTTCATGTGGAAAATTTCCTCATCCCGGACATTCTTTTACATTATTCATGAAATTTGGTTTCAAAATTGGCGCCAATCGGCACTCTCTTGTCATTCGCTTATAATATATATTTTATAATAAGCCTTTCGTACCAACCTTTAAGCCTACGCAATTTTCTTCTGAATAACAAAAATCCCTATACTTTAGACCAATAAAAATACGTATTTAAAATAAAATCTTCCGGATATACCTAAACCAAAATGCATACAAGCGTGATCTAATTATGAAATGTCCGGCACTGTTGCCAAATTTTCTCGATATATAAACGGAATTTTTTGATTGGTTGATAGAACGTATATTAGCTCCAGTAAGAAATAGTCAAATAAACAACTAATCATCCTTGAAGTTAATAACTGTAACTTTCATCGGCTTAATTCGTTATGCATATTTAATATTAATTAACAAAAAACATATTTATGATTGATATCTTGCACAATAATCGGTTTAAAAAAACAAATGTATGTACTGCAGATTTGACTGGGCATACATCTTTAATGTGTATAACATGAGGGCGTGAGAGTAGCCGAATGCACGACGCGATACTGTACTTATATATCGATCTTAGTACATGAATATGCTCCTAACCACACAAAAAAGAGTCTGACTATACTTAACACGTGCATGAGCTGGACGAATGCGGCTATTACGTATATTCATAAATTGAATAAACATATATAGCTGTTCCTCTAAATTGTGAGTGGTTTTGCTCTTCATATCAAGAAGGGGTGCAACAGTCACTCCTATCAATCATGTCCACTACATTACGGTTTGCTAAACATTTGAGAAGACTCACCGGTGTAGGATGGCGAGTGGTGTTGAACCAACCACGAATCGAAGTAACCGGAGTAAAGCTTGGATTTCATCAAACTCGTTCACTAGACTTGAATCTAACTAAGTAAATAACTTATTCCTCTGTTTGTGTCATGCAGTCATCAGTTTTATGAAATCAGAAACTGGAAGAAAAATGTGAATTTATTAACTGAAAATGTTTCCTTTTACTTTCCACAGAAGTTACGCAACTAATGCTGCAACTTTATCACGAGGAGTTCAGTACGGTGAAAATGATTCGCACTTACAATTTTTATGTGATCGAGTAGGACGCATTGGAAAAGTATCGATAAAAACTGTAAGAAAAGCTTTGCTTGAAGTTCAGAAAAGTGGCAAATTATCAAGTTTGGATGCACTTTCCTTAATTAAAAGTTGTGGTCGACCCCTTATCGAGGCACCCAATAACGAATGTCTTCAATTGGTGCACGAGATATGGGATACTTGTGCGGGATTGAAGGTACATATGGACACATCGCATTACAATACACTGCTTAATGTTTATCTGGAAAAAGGTCATACATTTTCTCCGAATAGTTTTCTTACGACCATGTTGGATTCGTCAATTGCACCTAATCGTATTACCTACCAAAGATTAATAGCGGCTTATTGTGATAAGGGTGATATTGCCGGCGCGACAAAAATCTTAGAGACAATGAACGACCAGGGTTTACCATTATGCGAAAATATATTTAATTCATTAATCGTTGGACACTCAGAGGCGGGTGATTTGCAAAGTGCTATTGGAATATTGGAGACTATGAAAAAGGCTGAAATAGAACCGTCATCAGATACATATGTAACAATATTGTGTGCTTACGCTAAACATGCTCATATTGACTTGATCGATACTACTTTAGATAAACTCGAAAGTTCCGAACGATATTTGGGACAATCACAATTGCTAGAGATTGTTTATGCTTTGGCAGTCAATGGACATATAGATGAAGCTGAAAAATTTGTTGACGGCAGACTAAGAGAAGTGAGAAGTGATGCTGATGTGAATCGTATATTAGCCAAATTAGTAAATATCAACCAAATATCATTAATGATGAAAGTATATGAAGCAACCTCGATTGATCCAATGAGACATTTGGTTCGTAGTAGAACTATACTCAGAGTTATAACTTCCAATAACCAAATTTTGGCGGACGATATTATACATGTTTGCAAGTGGTTTGAGGCGAAGAAGTTTGATAGTGGTGCATTTCAAGCAGCAGCATATAACTGTTTCCTATCAGAACGCGATGCAATAGTTATTTATCCATTATTCAAGGCATGGCGCGAACAAGGCCATGAAATTCAACCTCATTATTTTTGGCCAATATTGAGATTATGTTTGAAGCATAATGATGTAAATGGGATGATGAATGTTATGAAAACTATGATTGAAGATTTTAAAGTAATTCCATGTGTCGAGACATTGAAAGATTTCGTACTTCCATATATTTTTGACAGCTGGCAAGACGCTATACAAGCACTCAGGACATTGGGGGTTCCAAAAGAAAACATATATTTAGCAATGTTACATCGCTTGTTGGCAGAGTACAGAATGAAGAACGCTGCAAAATTCATGGTTGTGTACCCAATTAAATATCCGAGAGAAATGTACCTTACTGATTTGGTAAATACGTATATGGTACGTAAGAACGCACGAAGTTTTTTGGATGCATTACGATTATTGGACCGGGACCCAGCTGCGATTAATGACAGTACAACATCAATAGAACTAATCGATGACGCTGTACGGCAACTTATAAGAGTTCTTCCGCCATACCAATTTCGCATTCTCACTAATTTCCTTAATGAGTTGAAACAATTTCGTTTGAGCATTTCACCAGAGGTTGGCGAGGAAATTAAATTGTTTTTGAATGACAACATAGACTCACAAATTTCGGAAACGATTGAGAAACTCACTATGCAAACAGATACCGAAGTACCAGTAGGTGAATCTAATCCATATAAATACGAGGGAGAAGGAAAAACTGATTCAGTTACTTTACAAGACTTGAGGGTAGATTTCGCCCAGGCTCTGGATCGAAAAGATATAAACGTGGTTCGCCAAATTATAGAGGCCATGGAAGTAGCCAATTTATCATCACACCCTATATTGGCAGAAGCACTTGAACAGTTCTGTGAAACTGAAGATATAACATTTGCCGAGCGGTGTATTAATGCAATGAAAAAAGATCCAAACATGAAACTGGACGTTATTAAAAGTTTGAAATACGCAAAACTATTAGTGGCAAAAAATCGTATTGATGACGCCATAGCGTTCATTTCTGAACTACCATTTATTTTAGAAAATGTGAATGAGTCACGGACTTTTAGGCGTCAGATTCGTGCATTAATAGAGACCCTATCGCAAGTGGGAAGTGTCGAGAATTCGTTCCAAATGTTGGAACTTTTGAAATCGAAAAATTTAAAACTAAATGGAAATGCAGTTGGTCCAATGGTGAAAGTTCACTTGGATAGAGACGACTTGGTAACAGCACTCGAAGTATACCGACGTATTTCTACAGAATATAAATTTGCCCCATACAAGATGGATTTCATTAAAACAATCATTTTAAAAAAAGATGCACAATCCCTACAGACGATAACAGATATAAATAAGAGTATTCACGGTGAAGGTAGTTCAATAATTGACTTGATATTTGCATTTATTGAATGTGATCATCCACACCAAGCGCGAAAAATTTGCGATTCTTGGGCCGGACAAATATCACGAAACCGATTGACACACCATATTACACGTCTTGGTCAGCGTGAAAATCTGAAGGCCCTCCAACAACTACCAAAAGTGTTACGCGGACCGATACATGTGGATCTGAGCCATATGTGCAATAGTATTTTGGATGTGTACATAGAGAGAAACGATTGGCAGAAAGGTTTAGAATTATGGACTGAAATGCAAGAGACCGATATTCGACCCAGTGAGATATTTCTCGAAAACTTGTCCAAATTATTACGACATAATAACCAAGAAGTTCCATTTTTTCAACTACTTACGAAAAACAATGGGGATTCATCGTATTCAACAGCCGAACGTAAATTTCACCAAGCTCTAAACGAACGGGACTATGACTGGGCTCAATATATATTAGCCTCGGTTTCTGATTCGGAACAGGCCCATAAGTTGTGTGAAACTATGATATCCAGAATATTGAGGAACGAAAACATTGATAAAGTAGTTGACGTGACGAAAAAAGTTAGTGACAAATATTGGCCCTTATCTACCGGATGTCTCTCTGCTCTACTTTGGAAACTTGTTAATGCAAATAGAATGCGTGATTTTGAAGCATTAGGTGATCGTATGACAGATGAAATGAAGATCAATTGTAACTATCATAAACTACGCGCAATAGCATCTATAAACACTGACGGGTTTAAGGCTTTCATTGAAAATATGAAAATATCTGATTCGGATTCGGCAGCAGTTATGAATGATATACCCGTCTATACTGTGGTAAGAACATTGATTTCCGATCCAAGCCTTGTAGAACTCACAAAAAATAAGGCAGAGGAACTACACCAAAAAGGGATACACTCCCTGATGCACGCTTTGTGGAATTATTATTTCATCATCGAATCCCCTGAAGCAGACAATTTATGGAATAATTGCATATCTATGATAGGAAATCCAAACGTCCGACCTATCATTCGATATGCAGGAACGATACAAGATCAGCGATTGATCGAGCGCGTCCGTGAATTCTTACGCCAAAATTCGACAGTGGCAAATGAATGGGACTTATCACTGAAGACGGCATTGTTTAAAATTCACAGTGAGTATAAACATCTGATTTCATTTCATTTTATAAGATAGTTCGATTACAACATGAAGAATTAGATAGAAGATTATAGATTCGAATGAATTTCCACTGGATTACAATTTGTTCCAACAAAACAAAACAAAATTAAAGTCATTGACGAACTTTGTCCTTAAAAGTTAATTGGAATCATACTATTAAATATTCATGCATAGAAAAGAAATTTACTTTTGGACCTCAATCATCATTTTTTTTCGATTCACGTTTTACAGAGTTGTCATTAAAAAAAAAATGGATGTTTCAAAAATCAGTAGGTTGGAAAAAAAAAACTGAATCGAATTTTTTCATCCTGAGAATAATAGTAATGAATCGAGGTTTTCAGTTTACAGCTGGAATGCTCACCATTATTGAGTTGTGAAAACATCAGTAAAAATTTCGTGTGGTTTAAGATCCATTGAAGTGTCTTTAATTGCAAGTTACATATTTTTTTTTTTTTTTAGTTGGTACATTCAATTTAAATACGCCTTTCACGAAATACAGTCTTGTGTTATCAAACTTCCTCTAACCGATCAGAACATATCTTGAGTTGATTCATTTATGTATGATTCTTTTTAGCTTCTCACGGACGTTACCAAGACGCATTACAACTACTTCAGAAAGAACCACAATTAGGTTCCAAAATAGGCAGACGGGATATGAAAACTTTGAAAAAGGGTCTCATAAATTCCGGTGCAATATTGCCATCCGTCATTCAAGGTATTTATAGTTTGTAGTATTAATTCTTCTCTCATAGTTATATTCAACATCAATTTCCGATAATAATTGATTTTGTCAGATAATTCAACAGGTCCAGAAGAAAGTACCGAAATGCAAGAAGAAAGTGAACGTGATACCGTGCAAGAAGTATAAGGTTATAATGTAGTGAGATAATAAAATCCAAAATATCGTAATGTTGTATTAAAACATTTTTGTTTTATTCATGAGTTAGATGATTATTATAAGTACGGACCATACACCTGTAAAAGTTTTAAGTTGTATTTTTTATGAAATATGAAAAAAAATGTAATTGCCAATAATATTTCAATTATTCATGGAGCTTCTATTTTCCCTTCTCTCATATGTTATTGCAAAAATTTTGGAAAGAAACCCCAGTATTGGTAAAATGGAAAATCAACCTATTATTCTTTGATACATATGAATTATTACCACAATGTTCAAATAACGGTGAGACATTTTGAAATAAATTGAATACGCGTACGTTCATTATTAGATTTACATGGTATCATTATTATCCAAGATGGCGCAAATTGACATGTTTTTTTAGATATAAAAGTGTTTACTTCTGGGATCATAATGATGTGAATAAAGATAATGCGATTCTAATAATCTATTATTTTTCCCACAAAACACAAAATTCTCGGGTAACATACTATACAAGAGTACAATTTATGTGTTATCAATAATGGAGGATACTTTCTTCTTCATCCGTATAACCATAATAACTTATCGATGAAAATTAAAAAATGAAACTCAAATAAAAGATTATTCTATTTTCATTACTTTCTCATTGTGCCAAGATAATTATTTAGTTACATACAGTTTTAATTTCGGCCAAATTAAACTCATATGAGAACAATTCACCGCATACATTTCAATATTTTCTTGTTTACGAAACACATTTATAGTAACGTTCAGGCATCAGATGGCAATTGAAACTTTCAAGATTTTTGAATTCTCGTCAACATCACGTAGAAACATTGAGCCCTTTATAATTTCACAATAGTTACGAACATAAACCATACAATTTAAAAAACTTCCTGTTTCATTTTCTCCCATGAGATTAGGGAATTATTTGAAGTAACATACAATTGGAGTCATAGTACACCCAATTCACAAACAACATTTGAATATTTTTCTCTCCATGAACAAATTGATGAGAACATTCAGTAAATCAATGATAATTCAAGTTCAAAGGTTATTAAAATTCTTAGTGTTTTTCTTTGTTTTGCATTATAAAAATATCATGGTTTCTCCTATCCTTAAAAGTGATTTCAAATTGCGAAGCAACATGTTAACACTATTTCGTCAACAAATATCGTATCACCCCCAATATACTTTCTCTTAGATTATTAACTGGTTCTTATTAAAATTATGAATCAGAATTATCATTATCTATAATTTATCTTACAAAAATTCTTCACACCAATCGTTTAAACATTGATAGCAATCTGTCGAGTGCTTTGAACTCGCTTGACAAACATCCTTCATCCATTCTTGAAATAGTTCACGATTTTTTTTCAGAACTAAATATTGTCCTAGAACTACATACGCCTGCAAATGAAACATTCAAAAAATGAATTAATAACGAAATAATTAATCCATGTATATTGGACGATAAATGGTAAATGAATATGAAAATATGTAATAAAAACCTTGTCAAAGCCGGCATTTTCTAACCGCTTTCCCAACACCTCGCCCACACCAGCTAAATCAGTCACTGGTTTTTCACCCATGGGCTCAGCCACAAAATTTTTATGCTTTTGTGATGTACTCGACATTATGTTTTTATATTTGGTAAATATGTCTATAAATAAGAGCCAAATTTTTTAATATTCAAGTTATTTGGTCGATGTACAATGTATTATTGGGCAACAACAAGCCGAGATATATATATATATATCCATTTATCGTGATGAGTCAGTTTTTCGTATATTGTTTCTTTTCATGTGCAGTAACAGCTAACCAATGTCAGAGTAGGTTCATTCAGGAAGTACATTGCAATTGGACGATCGGGTAATATTGACGCTTACATAGAAACACTGTCGATATAAACAAGTTGCAGCAGCCTCTAGTGGTCGCCGCGACAATCATGTTTTTGTACTGCACGACAAGTACGCCCTTATGCAACATAACCCTATACAAAATGTTCTGCATCTGATGAGATTTGAATATGCAAACTGTGATTGGTCGAAAGCTCTGTATAGTCAAAGAAGTTGGGAGTTGGAGGGGAATAATAATTCTTAGAATTTATGAACCAAAGAATATACTTCTCTATATCTTATGATGCAATCTCTTTGTAGAATCTACATGCTCCATCTACCTCATGAAAATTCGAATTGAACAGCGGTTAGATGATGAATTCATGTTCGAAAAATTGTGTAACTTCATTATGAAATACTAATCTTCATGGAAATTGTTCCACATAACGGGCAATTAAGGGTTGAAACTATTAGAAATAAGAAGTATATATATAATATTGTCAACATTATGCCCTCATTCAGGAATTGAAAAATACGAAAACACAATCAATTCCAATTTTGTGAGTGAATGATTTGGCGAAGACTTGCGGATAAATGATTGGACAATTCTTTCTTGTATTTTTAACACAAAATTCCGTGAACATTTGTATGAAAATTACATCCAAATACCAACTGCGCAATGGAAATAATCCTCGATACTCTTTCAATTCATAATGAATTGTAAATGTTTTTCTGCATGTATTATTTGTATATTGATAAGCTCACAAACCATTCATGAATCCATGGGTACAATGGATATACAATATCACTCTTTATATTTTTATTATATCAATTATGACACTAAAGTCTAGGAAGAATTCGAGTAATAACAACATGTTTACAACACCCAACGCACTCTTACGAATTGACAAAAGTATATGATAAGCATTTTTGATGGCGTTGTATATTATATTAAATACGAATATTCACTAGATATGTTTTAATTAGATTTTCGAAATGAGCAATTAGAGTTTATTGCCAATAAACACTTGTACAGTTGACCTCTATGAATGAGAACAACAATAGTTTTGAATAAAATGTTCATGTATGCGTAAAAATCAAGAAAATATCATAATCAAAAATATTAATAGATTCCTTGATTATTGATGATTATGAATAGACTTTTCTGATCTCATTTTAATGGTGAAATATTTTTTTTCCAATGAAAAAATGTTCTCGGTTCATTCCTTAAACTTGTATGGCCTAATTAAATCGATGATTAATAACACTAATTACCTCGACCGACATCACTGAATGTTGATGTCATACTCTAGTATCTACTTGAAGAATCATTCGCGTTTCCATATCACATACAGATCAGCCTGAGGCCTTAAATGTGGGGCCATGAGGCCAATAAATAGCGAGCACGATCATCAGTCTCGAACATTGTCTCAATTGTTCACCTGTGGTCTTCATCATTGTTGTATCCTGTAATGAGTAAGGTAAAGTATCTTATTAACAATATATCATATCAATCTACATATCAGGAAATTAGGATGTAGTAAACAAATGTTTTAAATTGTTTATTGTATCTTTTCTGGAGGTTTGATTTTAGAATACACTTCATATATTGTGGAATGGGAAAAAAAGTGGCATACGCGAACTAAAACTTACAATAAAAATATTGAGGTGACCGAAAATATGATGCACTACTAATAAAAAATAGAATCTACTCTTTTTCTGAGATTATTTTTAACGTTTTTGGAACTAGTTAAATTAATGTTGATATTCTCTTATTGAAAGATCACTTTTTATCCTTTCAGATTGGAACAACAATATCCCGTGGGAAATTGAAAAACCATTCAATCTTATCAAAGAATAAGACGTTGATATCATTTGAACAGCACATTAATTGTTTTTTCAATTTTGAAATAATGTTCTGATTTTTTTTCCCAATTGTCAATTAAATGTTGATAGCGTTATTATATATGTGTCACATGCAAAGTTCCACCAATGCGTGTGCCACGTTTTCTGACATCGGCTCCAACTATTAATTTCATACATGCATCGTTCCAGATTTTTCAATAGAGAATTTCATGTTCCAGAAAAAAATCTCGATAAATTTGCATCTAATCTGGTATAGATATTGTAAATTATCGAGCAGTCTCTCGAACACTTTCATCACCAATTGGTCAATGGACTTTCTGAATTTAATTTAAGAGAAATATATTTTTTTTTCTCCAATAACGAAACTTTTTCCATTCACTTCTCCAACATGAATCGACTCATGACGGTGATGATTAATAATCACTCTGACGACATTTACTGCTATTGTCGTGTATTGATTTTATAATACCGATGTTGATGTCATACACCTAATTTCATTTCTTGAAAAGTGATTAGCCTATGATACACATTTATAAAAATCTTTTCATTCATAATACAACTACACATTCATGAGAAGGATTCTTAATCCTGATATGGAATTGATTCTCAAATTTATACAAATGATTAAATTTATGTTAATTTTCTTATCTTATAGGAGATGATGTCAATCGTAAATGCCATCTTGACAACTGCAGTGTTCTGGTCTCTAACACAGGGCATATCGTTTCCATCATCATTGTCTACAATTGAAACATCTGTACCATTGAAACGAGTAGCACGCGATATTGAATCAATTAATTATCGTCTTCCTGACAATGTAGTTCCTCATTCCTACAGAATTAAACTTGTACCCGACTTGGATGGTAAAAATTTTACATTCAAAGGTCAATCGAAAATCAGCGTAACCGTGAGGAAACCTACGAAGGAAATAACTCTTCACGCTAAATATCTTAACATTGATGATTTCATTCAGTTGAAGTGTTATTTTGGAGGAAAGCCAAGTGAAATATCAATTTACAATGCATCGAATAAATCAGTTGACAATGAAACTGATTCCTTAACAATTTTCTTTGGAGAACAGTTGCTGAAAGATTCCAATTGCATTTTGACATTGAGCTGGAGTAGCACAACTGAGAGTTCTCATCCGAAAGAAGGTTTCTTCGAAAGTATATACTCTGAAAATGGTACAACCAAGTGAGTAGATAATAACATACGCTCCGGATTTTGAATTTACCTGAAATTTGTATCATTAATTGTAATATTTATGATAATTTAGACGGATGGTATTGACTCATTTTGAACCCTATTATGCTCGACGTGCATTTCCTTGCTGGGATGAGCCAGCATTAAAAGCAAACTTCACTATCTCAATAGAACACAACAAAAAATACGTCGCACTTTCCAATATGCATGTAGTAAGAAATGAAGAAGATCCTCAAGACCCTACACGAACAACCACACATTTTGCTCCAAGTCCAATAATGTCCACCTACCTAGTGGCTGTCGCTATCGGTGATTTTGCAACCGTGGTAGAGAATGATAGTGGAAACTTCCGAGTTTGGGCTCGAAAGGCTGTGACTCATGAAGGGAAACATCTCCAAGAAATTGGTCCAAAAATATTGAATATGTTAGAAAATTATTTAAATTTCACTTACGAAGCGCACGGATTAGAAAAAATGGAAATAATCGCAATACCCAACCTAGGATTTGTTGGTGCCATGGAGAACTGGGGACTCATCACATGGAGGTCAGTAACATATCCATATAAATGGATGAAGCAATTTCTCATCCTTTCTCCAATGAATACTATCATGATTTACATATTTTTCAGTGAGTCATTACTAAGTATGCGTGATGCCAATCCAAGTATGGCCGATGAATTGCGCGTTAAATTGGCAGCACACGAATTGGCACATCAATGGTTTGGCAATGTGATAACTCCAGCTTGGTGGGATTATGTATGGCTGAGTGAAAGTTTTGCCGCCTACTTCGAAATGGTCATAGAGCATCAGGTGAATGCAATTACAATGAATTCGATCTGTTGAATAAAAAGAGATTTGATACGATTTGTATGAATATGTTTGCTGTTATGAATTTCCAGTTTGAACCTAAATGGCGTGTGCGGGACAGGTTCGTAACAGAATCTCTTCAGCCGATTGCATTCGGAAGAGATAACACTAGGGACATTCACGCTATGAGTCAATATCTGAGAGGACAATTCAATGAAAAAACTGCTTTCGACGCAATAACTTATAGCAAAGGTCTGCCGTACTTATCGATCAATTGAAATGATGATCATTTATTTTCATTTACTCAAACAACAATTCATTCTCAGGTGCTTGTGTTATTCGCATGATATCGAACGTTATTGGCGAAGAAGAATTCCAAACTGGATTAAGACACTATGTTAGAACTAAGTAAGTTTGAGAACTAAATAACATAGATAGTGATTCATTTTGAATAGATGAAAATTGGAAAATTCACATAGATTACAGAGAACTATTTTCACTAGAATATAATAATTCTTAATTTACTAGGCAATATTGAAAATTTTCTTGCAATTATCAATAGTGCATTCAAATCAGCCACGCCGGAAGATCTGTTGACGGTATTGGCCAACGGGAATCAGGATTTGTACAATGCCATGTCGAATTGGGTGAATACACCAGGCTATCCTGTTATCACAGTTACGAGAGACTACGGAACTGAGCAGGCAACAATTACACAATCGCGTTACCTCGTAGACTATTACAAAACTTCCTCAGAGCGATACCACATTCCGTTGAACTATGCAATCGAGGGCAAGCTTGATTTCAACGATACCAAATTCACTCATTATTTTGATCCATATTGGAATGTGATACAAATCGAAGGATTGAACAGAGATGAATTTGTCATTTTTAATAAGCA
Organism: Zele albiditarsus; assembly: GCA_958496275.1. Taxonomy (NCBI): domain Eukaryota; kingdom Metazoa; phylum Arthropoda; class Insecta; order Hymenoptera; family Braconidae; genus Zele; species Zele albiditarsus. Next base: position 9,847,491 of record OY292412.1, on the reverse strand, counting down.
ACAATTTGGATATTATCGTGTCAATTACGATGAGAAAAACTGGAGGATGATTGCAGAGTATCTGAAAAACAAAAATCATAATGACATTCATGTTACCAATCGTGCGCAACTGATTGACGATGCATTCAATCTGGCAGTAACTAATCAACTAAGATTTAATGTTGCGTTGTCCCTCATTGGATATCTCAAGAAAGAAAACGATTTTGTGGCGTGGAAAGCAGTGTGGCGAACAGTCGGAAAAACATTTCCATATGTGAAAGATTCGGATTATGCTGAACGTTACAAGGTGTTCTCTTTTATCAAAATCTTTGTGATAGTATTAATTATAAATATTTATATGAATAACTAATATTCTATTTTCCAGCAATATATTCTTCACCTATCAGAAGAATTAGTCCAACAACTTCTGTCTGTTGCCACGAATGAAAATGATTATCTCATGAAAATATATAGAGACGAATTCTTGTACTGGCCTTGCGCATTAGGTTCAGAGTTGTGCATAACAGAAGCATCAAAAGAAGTCAACAAGTGGCTAGATAACTACGTGGAAAATCCGTATGTTCAACTTACTTATTTAACCACAAACCGTTTTCTTGAAAGTTAGCAAAATTACATCAAAGAATTATTTCAGTCACATCATAAATCAAATAATAACATTTGTTCAAATATTCAGATAATCCTAGCAACAACGACAACGACACATTTAAACAAAAGTATATAGATTGAATGAATGGTCGAGTAAAGCTCCTAGCATTAATAATTAACCACTGCCCATTAATTACAATAGACTCCATATGAATATATATATATCCTGATTAAGAGTTGATTTTATCACCAGAATGATGATTGAAAAAAAAATTCATCCACAATCTTTGGTCATAATTCGCCGTGAAATTTAATTCCAGCGATACTCGATTACCAGCTGAGTGGATCGTGTGCGGTGGGAGTTGGAACGTGAGCCACGAAACGTTAGAAAAGTTGTGGAAAATTTATTTGGACAAGGAAAAAACACTATTTTTCAATGCAATTAGATGCTCATCTGATGTGATCATTTTCGAGAGATATCTATCCAAGACCATTGCCAATATTAGCAATGAGTCCATCAATTTTTCAAAAGTTTTCCATCAATTTGTTACAATTCTGGATCAGAAGCGTGCGAATATCGTACTCGATTTCATCATTCAACATTACAATGAAATCATTACACTGTAGGTTTCCATGAAATTTTATTGTTGGCTATTTCATTCAAATATTTGTTAACAACATAATATATGAACATGTTTATTTTGCAGTAAGGGATACAACAGAGATCAATTACAAACTGATTTGAATACGTTGGGAGTAGAATTAAATGGTACTGATCAACTTGATAAGGTTAGTGTATGAAAAGCGTTAATTTAGGAGAATGTTGTGAAAAATTCTTTCAGGAATTGCAGATAATGTATTCATAATTATTTGGTATCAATTTCAGTTCACAGAGTTTCTCGAAACTAACAAAGACTCACTGGGTCAAGTAGAATCATCCAGAATACTAAAGTATGCTAAATCGTCTAGGAAGATTGTCAATGAACGTTTGAAAGCGATAAAAGAGTTCTTCGAAAAAGATTGGTATTATCATTCATTGCATGCGGAATTGAAGATGGAAAACAAGAGTATGAAATGTATGTATTATTCTTAATATTTCATAGTTATTGATAACAAGTTTCATATATAATTACCAATCCCTTTCTAGCTACTCTATCCGCTGATCTCAATGACATTCAAACGAATAAGCAGTTCAAAGGAGTAAATTTGAATATCAATTAATAATGGTGATGAATATACGTCGGCGTGTACTGTTAAAGGAATTCATATAATGAATATAAAAATAAATATATTGTATTTAATTTCATCGTCAGTTATATATTCCATTTGAATATATGTTAATTACAAAAACTTTGAATTTACTTATTTTTTCAACGAAGGATATGGCAATTAAATATTGGGATATGATTCAATAACATTAGAAAAAAAACTGAATAACAAAAATAAACTGGATAAGATGAGTGTATGGGAATATATTATTTAACGAAATGTTTGATGCGATTTTTTCGTACATTGAATTTAGAGTATTGATAACAATTTGGTATCAATCGTGGCTTCCAACGTTATTCATTCCCATTCTAACATTCAGAGAAATTATCGCTTTTCACCAGTGTGTCTGAAGACACGTGAATGGCATTGAGAAATTTGCGACGTTTTATTTTTTATTTTATTGCGTAAGAATATTATCGTTTTTCATTAACAATAAAAAAAAATTTCAACTGGAAGTTGTCATGAAATATTCAACTTAACTACCTATCATCAATTATTTTTAGCGTGTTCGATAATAAAATATAATTACTTGTTAGCGAATCACAGAACATGCAAATAATATTTTTTATTTTATCGTTTTTACTTTCCACGTTTTGCGCAAAATTGTGGATGACATTAAAAGACTTCCAATGTAATTTTTTTAGATCCCATCATGCAGGAACATTATCAGGATACCTCTGCTGCCATTATTATTTATCTGACTCTGCAGAAATATTAATGATGAAAAAAAACAATCAGAAAACGGATAAGTAGGTCAATATTTCACAAGTCTATTGCTATTTGGAATGTCTGTTCTTTCAATATAAATATTTTTTATCATATCCTGATGATTAATAAAACAAAGATTGATGAGAACAAATGTTGATGTCATATTTCCAACCAGCTTGATCTAAGGTTTTTAATGAATTTAGTATGTAGCTGATGAATACTTAATGATAGTTATACGAGCACAATCATCAGTATTGAATATTATAAACTATATAATATATTTGTCGTATATCCCAAATGACGGTATTTTTGAGAAAAATATAAAATTTGTAGATCACGATTCAATGGCGGCTGAAATTTTTCCATCCAACATTATTTTATGTACTTATTATTATCTTACAATATCGCAATCCTATGAGAACTTCAACTAAAAGTGGGACCAAAGAAGCCAAACACGATTTTGGACAGTATGTATTATCATTGTTACAGATAGTATTGCCTAATTATTTCAATCATATTTTCACACGTAGAAAATATCAATCTTCATGGAATCATCATAATCTTTCTCTAGATTATCTATCAAATCCAATGATACGCAGAATAATGAAGAGTTGAAAGGGATGAAATCGTGGATAAAATAAATAACGGAGAATAAACGAAAAATAGTCCTCACCAATTACATTCATTGAAAATCTTCAATTGTTCTGATTAAATAATGATGATGAGTGAATGGATTTTATCATCATGATTGCATTTGGCATTAATTGGCAATTGCAATTTGTTCCTTAGTCAAAGTCATAACATAACCTTAGTCATTAATAATGCAAATTATCGGGAATACGGCCGAGCCTTAATCTTCATCGATAATTGATAAAAATCAATCCTTTTTCTTATATATTGCCCTGTAGGGACAGAGATAAAGCTATAACATAAAACTCACCCCTTCTCGCATCGCGACACTAGCGCCAATAAAATTACTAGTATGTAAATGTCGGTCAATTAACTGAAACTTGACTTTAACGTAGATGAGAAGAGACGGTCATTTTGTATCACAGTAGTCATAACATACTGCTGCACACCACAACAATTGTCTAACTACCAATGGACTGTATCAATTTTTTTCATTAATAAAACTATATTCATGTTTCATTCGTAATTTATATTCTCATCAAAACCAAAAACTTTTTGTACTCATTGATAACAACACAAAGTGTGAATATAAGATATATATATATATTTATACATTTTGATATTCTTGCTTCTCAATAAAAGAGGTATCTGAAAAAATGAGTTCGGGATTTATATCGGAAGCTGAATTAAGTGAACAGCGAAGAATACGACAAGAAGAATGGGATCGTGCACGGACAGCTGAACAGCCACTCGGTAATGATAATAATTGAATTATATTATTTATATAAATATTTAATTTAATATTTAGGTTATGTATTACGATGTTTAGCAATGAATTTTCAGAACCACCTGATGAGAAGTACGATCACAGATCGTTGTATGAAAAATTACAGGAGCAAAAAAACAAACGAGACATTGAGTATGAAGAGGCTCACAAATTGAGTATGTTATCTGAAACATTGTAATAATAAATAAGAAATTTTTTCTTCTCTTTTTTTTTCTCTATCAAATGACATTAACTATTGATTAATTATTTTCGACAGAGAATATGATAAAAGGGCTAGATGATGATGAAGTTGAATTCTTAGATCTTGTTGATAGAACTAAATTAGAAGAGGAGAGAAAGAAAAATTTGGAAGAGGAGAAAGAAATGCGTGATTACAAAGCGGCAGTTGCTTCATTGCAAGAGAAATCATTGGATGAACGATTGAAACAGGAATTAAAGAAACCGCAGAGTTTGAACAAAAGTATTGCGAGCGATAGTGGAAGAAATTCACAGCTACGTTTGCTCGCTGGAGTTGTTGTTAAAAAACCAGAAAAATCATCATCTGGTATGAATTTATTTTTTAATGATTTATTTTTATTAAGGTGAGAGAAATTAGTCTTCTGGAATTGTTCAGCAACTAGGTATTAAACGGGGATTTTTTAATGGGTTCATTGTCTAAATGTTTTAAATTAACATTACTGTTATATATTAACCATAATTACAGACAATTCCATGGAGAATTTTTCAGAAAATTGAATATTTTTATGACGGAAATTTATATTGAGAAAACTAAAATAAAATTTTATTCCAATGACACACATCGATAATTCGGTTAAACATTGTGTAGAATGAGTATATGAAATAATAGGAACAATCTAATTCAGTCTGAGTGTAGTTCTGGCACGAAACATCGGGAAAAAAAATATACTGAGAATCGAATTGATACATCAAACTTTAATCTTGGTTAAAGAAGATAAATTGCAGATGTAGAGAAACTAATGAAACATTTTGAAGCTTGACATGCACTCAATATCTATGCCAAATATATCAAATCAATCTGTTCATAACGTTTGAGATATCAACTTCGAGAGTGTGAGAAATTTTATTTCGGGACGTAATACTTTGAAACTTTTCATTTGAGATATATTTGTCATAATGACGAATAGTTTCAGTACTCTATATATTCCCCAATTTGTTCGAGTGATTTTAGAGTTGTATTTTATCAAAATAATCACCGGATATCAGCTAATTCATTTGTATTCGTGTATTTTGTGTAGATGAAGCAAAAGGAATCAAGAGAAAATTGTCTGAATCATCAATTGAAACAGCGAGTGAAGAAAAATCTTCGCCACGAAGCAGGCGAGATGACACTGTGATACCAAATATTCAATCGTCCACTGGCATGAAATGCATTGGTATTTTACCAGGACTCGGTTCATATGACGATTCTAGTGACAGCGATTGCAGTTCCCAGTCAGAGCCTGAACACGAATGCAACAAGTATGATCTTTTGGGGAGAGCAATTGTTTGCGAGCACGACAATAAGAGTTAGATAATCAACGGATAAATTTTGTATATGATTCTCAAACGTTTTGAAAATTGAAAATACAAACAAAAATACATAAAAATTTCACATTCTTATCCAATGAAATAACATTCAATTATTTATCGAGAATGAAATAAAAATGAAGTAATAAATATTCAACAATCGCGATATGAAATTATCAAAATTTTTCATCTTTATTAAAATAATTGTCTCAAATATAAAATGAAATATAGTGGGATGATAAAAACTGATGGATAGAATTTTACGTGATGGCATTAAATATTAACAAGAGGATACAACAATTCAAAATATTAAATTAAAATATAATGTTATTTCTCTTTTTTTTTCTTTTTTTTTTTTTTCGTTTATTTACAGCACGAATAATCGCGATAATCCCCAGAGAACTTCTACTGAGAATTGAAAACAAGAGCCCAAGGTGTTTCGTCGCCGATAATTTTACAACATTGTAAAAATTACTATAAGTTGATTTTTTTCTTTTCTTATCTATTATGTAATTGTAAAGTAGCACCACTGCCACAATCATGTTTTGACAGGAGAGTTTTGTGTTACTTCACAATATTTGAATAAATATAATATGTATGAATTTGGCGAAGCAGCACGTATTTCTTCTTTGTTTTGTTTTTTTTTTTTTCGTTTTGCGATCACCACAACAAAATATTTTATTTTCTTTCTTTTTTTTTTTTCCATAAATAACATCCCATATTCATCGTACAATTCTTTACAACCATCATCAATGTGTCTCCTGACCCAATAGTGAAAGTTGTTTGAGGAATTGTTTTGCATTGATCAAAGTCGTTGAACCGTATACAACTCGTTTATTGGCACTACCTCCAGTCTTTTGCTACAATCAAACAGAAAAAACAGGATATACTCAAAAATCTTTACTGAATAGCTTCGAAAGTGGGCAGAAAATTACCATATTTACCTTTACATAATCATTTAAATTCTGATATTCAATATAATTGCCGCCGCCCACGATGAATACAATAACGTCTTGGAATGTAGTACGATTTTTTGGAACCTGTTCTACTTGCTTGAGTTGCTTTGGGTCAAGATAATAATAATCTTCAGTAGTCGAGCTCTGTCGCATTTCAATTAACTCATCGACAATTTTAGTTACAGGTAAATTCTACAATAAACAAATATTCATGTATAAACTGAAGAAACAAAATTCAAATTAGGATTCACTCCACTTACGTGTCGTTTGACAACTAAATTTTTCACACCCTCCATAACGAATGATGATCCTTGATTCATCAATTTCGAAAACATACTGACAGTCTTGGTGCCACCTCCCTCATAATTACTTTGTAAACTCGATAATTTTGTATAACTTCGCCATCTCTTGATATACATAAGTGGATTTAAATCGCAGCCAGTATCAGCCAACGCCGCTTCATGTTTGTTAAATTCAACGTCCGACATATTTGTACAAAGATAATAAATTATAAATAATCGAATTTTGTCTTCAGGTGTTCCTGAATCGGGATCATTTATGATATCCAATATACTGCGATCGAGCGTCTGTTTGCACATTATTTTTTCTTCAATCTCAAAAAATGTATCCAAACGACGTGATTTAATTGAATTTAAAATACCAGTGGCAATTGTCGTGTGCATATCAATTAAACGTTTCATTTCCAAAAGTTGTGGCAATGAGTTAACTGCATTTGTCAAACGTGCCGTATTATTAGACACCATTGAAGACGCTGCATCGCTTTCATCATCATTTCCCTGCAACAAACAAATTTTGTTATGATTGATAGCTGAAAAAAATTCTAAATTGTCCAATTACTATAATTGGACTTTGAAAGTGGGAAAAGAAACATTGTGGGTCATTTATTTACATAACGTTGGACGATATAAATCACTGACCATTGTGCTCTTTAATTTTTTAACTTCTTCTTCGCACGCGCGATATTGCTCCAATTCCTCTTGTATAGCCTCTGCAACTTGGGGGAAAGGACTGCCTTTGTGTTGAGTCCAAAAACGATCTGTATTATTGAGTTCACAAGCCCGAGTTTTTGCACGAGCACCACCAGCGGGTGATCGTCCAACATTTTCTTCTACAACCAATCGATTCAAAGCCAACTCCAATACATCATGCGCTAATGCTTGATATGTCCAAGTATGATGCAATGGTGTTGCCATATCAACACTACGATCTAGAACGATAAATAATGGTCGCTGAAATGTGAAGTGACCGGACACAGCTTCGCCTTGAAATAAACTGTTTCTTGAATCCCAAACATTTTCACGCAATTTTTTGTCCAATTTTTTTGCGACCATTTCCGCGGCATTTCCTCTAGGACAACGAATTATTGGTACTGTTCCCAGTGTTACAAATACTGAGAATAGACTATCAACAATAATATCCATAATTGATTCCATCTCCGTGTCTTTCATTTCACCTTTGTTAATTGCATGATACGACATTATATCGCTGTTTTGGTGTCGCAAAATAAACATATCGTCTTCCAATGTTATGAAATTGAGATATTGATCGAAGACTTTATGGATATTAGCAACGACACCAGCGAGCAATGCCGCTGATGCAAGATCTTCCATTTTTTGTCTTGATATTGGAGATATGAAATTCAAATGATAGATATCATAAAGACCACTGTTCAAGTCGTGTCCAATTCGGTCTAAATTCTCTTGTGATGGAGCACAGAAATATATCGCTGGCACTTCTGGAATTACATCTCTGTCCGAGTGCAGCTGCCTATAAAATTAAAAAGAAATAGGAAACATTTTTTTTTTCTTCGTTAAATATTTGATATTCTATTACAGTCAATAACGTGACAGAAAATATTATTCACACACATTATGGACAAACATTAAAGTAGAAAATTTACATACAAAACAAAAGCAGATCGAGCAAATAGAAATGTCTTATATAACAGTAGAATTATTTTGTATGTAAAAATGGAACGAGGAATTCCACTGAAAATTTTATATACAGATTTATACACTGCCTCATCATTGTGTTCGATATCAAAAAATAAAAAAATATTCCCTCACGCGCCTCGTTTTTATTTGATCCTCATTCAAATTTCCAATAACATAAATGTTTCAAATTCTTTTTTTTTTTAACTCTCTTTGAGGCATAAATGTCTCAGTGCGACACCATTGATCGATTAAATTTTCAATCAAAAACATCATACTGTAAAATATTTACTCGAGTTTTATCTGCCTTCAAACTCTACGATTTTTTTTAAATTGCCATCGATTTCTTAAGCTCAATTTCAATGATCTTCATATAATAAATATTGAAAATATTGATAATTCATGGAAACATACATGTGTAGCGTAATACCAAGATCCCTCAACTCTTTAATAGAAATCAAAGGCGATATAATATCTTGTCCAACTCTGTCATATATCAAAATCTTCCACGTTGGCACAGCAGTAGTAGCTTTCGTGTCTGGTTGATTTAAATTCAGCATTTGCTTTAAAGCATCTATAAAAAACATACGTATATATATATATATATATATATATATATATATATCAATAAACGTATCAATATTCATATTGTGACAATCCCTATATAAACATAACCCAAAAATAATTGAATAATTAATAATTGTAATTGTTATTGAATAATCAACATACGTATCTGCTTATCTCGTAGAGACATCATATTTGTAGGAATTCAATTTCCAAAATTTGTATTTAACCTAACAATTCTACACCAGTCAAAATAATAAATGATTTTCTTTCTGCTGACGTAAAATATGTTCTGTCAACGTATATAAGCGAGGGGTGGAGATGGTGTGGTGGTGGTGGTGGTGGTTCCCGGCTGTTCCCTGACCTCGTATTCCTTGTGAGGGCGCAACGATCGTATCGCACAATGATACACCCGGTCGATAACAACGAAACTGACATAATTTAAAATTGAAAATATTGATTTCAGAAATTTTCATTGAATTTAGTTTTTATCCTTGCATACAAAATCGCAAAATCTATTTCTTCAAACGCTACAACAATACTCAATGTTTTAATTCATATTCGTCATTTATCAAATACCTTTTTTATCATAAGGTTCGGTGTCCAAGAGGTGTTTCATTTTTTTTTCAATTCAAATGTAAGTAGTTTAATTTTACCGTGCACCTAAGAATATATATATATATATACTCTTCTGTTACCACGCATGCGCAGATGCGTATATTCGTGAAACCCTTTGGCCAACTCCTCGGCTGAATTATATATCTCAAAGCTTTTGAGAGTGTAACATTCTAGCTCTTAATTTTGCAGAGGTATTCAAAGCTTTTTTGCATAATCAATTAGAATCAGAATAATAATCAACACAGAGACACGAAAGTTCCGAAATTCATTCCATTTATCTAATAACTACTGAAAAATTTGAGGGAATAATTGTAATTTCAGAATAGCCGTGTTTCGTAGAGATCAATAGAAGTTTTTTTTTTTCACTCAATACCACAAAGAAAATTATAAAAAGTTATACTTCTACCTAATTCAAATTTGTCTCTGTAAAAAGTCGATTAAAAACAAGCGATAGAATTCTCCGAGGTTATTCTGTGCTTTCAAGTAGCCAGAGTTTTTTATATGAAATGCATTCTGATCTTCTGATACTTGAAAAAAATGTGATAAAAATGTTGAAAAGTGTATCATAACCTCAAAAATTTTGTTGGCAACAGCTCTTAACGAGTGGCAACACTGCAGATGAATTATTCAGAATCTTTGCATACTCAGCTACGCGCTATTATTGTATAGAGAGGTTGATTCTATCTGTAATTGTTAATAATTTCATTAGTTACTACTGTCATTGACGATTGTCTTGGTTATTGTCGTATTTATAGAAGAAATAATATGTTTTGGTATTTTTTTTTTTCCAGTGTACACATTCAAGAAGAAAGAAACAAACAAAAAATGAAGAAGGTTCCAAAGCGGAAATTAGCCGATAAAATACATCGTGGATTTGTCAATACATGTATCGGGGTATCTGCTCTTCTCGCACTGGGTTGCGTTTACACTGCATTTCAATATATGGTAGAAGTCAGACCAAGAAAAAAATTAGCATTTGAACAACGAAAATTGGAACTTCTCCAAGAGGGTGCTGCATTTGAAAGTGATGAACCACATACATCATAATGTACTACATTATAATTTTTATTTAATAGGAATTCCTGTATATATATGAATGTGTATCAAAATTCTGTTGTTCAATATTGAAAACAAGAAAATGATGAATTACGACTGTAATACTGTTGCAGAATATTGTTTTGTAGAAATTCAGATATAATTTGTAACAAATGAATAAATTTGATACAGAGTTACTTTTCATATGTGAATCAATGATTTCTTTCCTCCTTTTCTCATTGAATGTAGACTATTATACTTTAAAGAATGCGGTGAAGGGAATAATGAAAGGCGGAATCAGTCAAAAAAAATGACAAAAGTATTCTCATAAACTTTTTTTGGCAGTTAATTCATTGTCTTACAAATTCTACAGTAATTTCCTTTTTTTTCCGCTTATCTTTGTGTATAATCATTGATACTTCAAAGTGGTATAAAAAATGTCAATTCGATTGCACAAGATACATATGTGGAAACGTTTTGTCTGTAGGAGGAAAACCAAAAATTAATGCAATGTTTTATGTATATTTACACATGATTACGAAAATCTGCGTGTTCGTAATGATTTCCTTTTTGCTTCTTTCTTGTTTTTGAATTAAAAAATAATATTTTTACAGACAATAGTACGCTTCCAATTTTATCATTGATTAAATTACGCATTCACTTTCACTAAACGTATATAATTAGAGGTTAATTATTCTAATTTTTTTCTAACGCTGATGGATCGGTTTCTCGTCATCAAAACCATTAATAATAATAATAATAATAATAATAATAATAATAATAATAATAATGACAATAATAATAATAGTCAGCAATGAAAAGTAATTCATATCTAGATCAACATATTGAAATGATGATTTTTTTTGAATGAATAATAATTTGTGTCTCTTAAATATATTTACAGTTCGGTATATCATTAGTATCGAAATTAAATCATATAATTCGTTCACCACATTATTAATGTCTTTTTTGTTCATATATCGTGTACGTATACACATAACTATACACATGGTGTATTTTTAAAATTGACATTAATCGTTTAAAACTTGATATTCACGTACTATTTGATGATGGTGATGTATTACTGCTTGTGTCAATTCGCATTGAATCAATTTTAGCTACAATTTTCAATGCTGGGCCCAATTTGATGCTCATTGCTGACATAAGGTGATCTTCTTTGAGTAACATTAGTGCTTGTCCATCGATTTCTTGTATTGCAAAATCTTCCGCGTAATCTGAGCATCCGGGTAAATTTCGGATAAAGTCACATACTTCGTTTACCTAATGAACAAAAACAAATATTTATATAGATATGAATAATTTTTATGTACTTTTCTGAATGGGTATGAGTGAATTGTGCATGCAATTATTGTAGGATTATTTACCGTCCACTTAACCGGATTAATTTTTGGTATTGCTTCTTCAGTTGGCGTTGTAACAACTAACAATTTTTCATCTAAATTCTTTTTGAAAGTATCATTGTCATTTTTCTTTGTATCAACATCCATTTCCGTCCATTGTTTCTCTATTGTATCGCGTTCACGATTTTCACGCTTTCTACTACGAAAACAAGAGGAATAAAAATATAATTCAGTGAGTACAATAATGGAATTTTATACACAAAAAAAAAAGGAATTGAATTCGAATGATTGCATCGAAATTACTTCACATACCTTTTAGCACATATTGATGAACAGAATCGTTTGTCCTTCTTGAATTGTGCACTGTGTTCGTCAACAATATTATTACACCTTATACATCTTTCATTAGCTCCTAAATTTGGATCCGATTCGAGGATATAATTAGATGTGTGCTTTTTTCCTGTTATGGAAAAAAAGAGGGACAAATACATTAGTTAAAACTTTGAACTATTTAACGATGTGGAATTTGAAGATAAAGAAGAAAATATGACTCGTACTTTTCTTATTTGGTGGTTCTTCATGAGAATCTTTTTCTAACAAATTATTATTGTTTCTATTGAGTGAATTTGTATCTTGATTTACTGATCCATTAAGCGCTGAACGATTAACAGCAAATGGTTCTGAAGCTGTATAAAAAGATTAAAGAATAATTATGAGTATAATAAAATAATAATTGAACACAGGCAATTAATTGTTGCCTTGTTTTTATATAATCTTTGAATAAATATACCTTCTTGGATAACGAATCCTTCTATTACGTGTGTGAGAACTTGTGGCTTGACTAGTGCCTTAGGTGGTGCTTGTTTGCTGTTTGTTGATACTGGTGTTGATGTTAATGTAGCTACCGTTGGCTCCTCCGCAATTCCGTTTGTAATTGAATTGACAGCGTTTGCTAAATTTACAAGTGGATTGTTGCACAATTTGTCATCAACTTTGGGCGTTGTGGAGGAGTTCTCTTCTTTCAATGTAGTGTTTTTGCTCGATTCATTTTCTGTAACATAGAAAATAAATTATTAAAATAATTAGAGTATTATCAGAAGTTATTTGATATGAAGAGGAAATGGAATGTCTGATTAGAACGACAATTTCACACCGTAAATGATTTTAAATTTACCGAAATAACGTGAAAACAAAAATTTTGGCGACTGCATAATATCATTACGAATGCAAGACGTTGGTCTTTCTATTTATATCGCATTTATTTCGACGCCTTTTTGGATTGAAAATCTCTACCTCGGTTTTCGCACATCATGCCTCCACGAGGATAATGATTGAGGGTTTGCATGTTTCAGAATATATTTTGCAATGTATGAAATTGTATCACCGAATATTTGAAAAATATACCAATAATAAATATTTCTAATGTGGCGAATGTGGAATATGGAAAGTTAACATACAGATAAAATTCTGAGCGAGTTTATTAGATGCGTATATGACTCGGTCATAGGTTCTACTAGAAATAGATTAATCCACTAAGGACTTCCATTGTATTTTCCTATGAAATTAGAATCCTGAAAATTGGTGTAAAATCCAATATATTTCTATCAACTCATCATTTTTATTCCAAATTCTTGTTATAAATATAACGATTTCGAAATATAAATATAAGACCGGTCCTACATCTGATTTCCGTCGGAATCAGACTATAACTTGTGTTTGAGCAATATTCTACGAAAAATCAATCCAAAGATCAATATGAATATACTAAGAACCAGTCCAAATGTTATGACTTTCTTCAAAAAAAGAAAACCCAGATTTTGGGGCTGATTTACTTTCCGGACTTCGGTATTCAACCCCCATTATATTAAAAAGAACTAAAAAAAAAAACGGAAACCTACCTTGCATATTCGGCGTTGTAACCGATGTGTCTTTATTATCACCATCCTCCTTCTTATTAATCTCCCGTGATTCTTCAACAACTGACGTTGTATTAGTATTGCACTGTTGCACCATTACCGTTGGACAATCATTCGTTTGATTTCGTTCATTTGGCGTCGCTACAATCATTGGTGTACTATTAGAACCATCTGATTGCGTTGGTTGTGATGCTGCTTCATTCTGTTGATTCAACATCGGCATTGTTTGTACTTGTGGTGTACCGCTGACAACTTGGTTCCCAATGATTGATGTTGAATTCAACGTCTGTCGAAAAAAAATATAGATGCATTTAATTGAATGAAAAAAAAAAAAATAAGCAAAAAACTAACGTTAATGCTTTTCATTGAGCAATTCTCTTCGCAATGATAGATCAGTGGAGTTGTGATGTATTGCAATGAATCTTTCTGAGTCACTTCGATCACTTCTTACAAGATGATTTCATTTGATATTGGTTTCAAGAACCAAATTACTAGAAAAAATACATCCGATAACGATTTCAAGTCACAATTCTCCAACTAACAATTCCCTAACAAGATTCATTTCAACACTTAATGATTATGTCCCGATATATTCTTCAACTTTAAGTATAATCGACAATGAACAATTATGACATTTACCGGCATGGGTAACTGTTGAACAGCGGGCATTGATGACTGTTGCACTTGACCCATTTGTAAGGTCGTAGCAACTCCAACTCCCACGCCACTCATGGAAACAACGGGCATAATTGGTCTCTCAGTACCCAATACTACACCCTGCTGTTGTTGTTGCGGTTGGAGTGTCATTCCTGAGGACCACATGCTCGAGTTAATATCACCGCTCACGAAACGGGGGTATGATAAAGGCTGTCGTAAGGACATCATACCCATCAGCGGCTTCGGTTGAATTTGTGGCTGGGAGTTCTGAGCTGAATGTTGTTGTTGTTGATGTTGTTGTTGTTGCTGCTGTTGCTGCTGCTGTTGTTGCTGTTGCTGTTGTTGTTGATATTGCTGCTGTAGTTGTTGATGCTGTTGTATCTGTTGCATCTGTTGCATAAACATCTGTTGGTACTGCGGCTGCATGGTTGCTTGCTGCTGTTGCACTTGTTGTTGCTGCTGCTGCTGTTGTTGTTGTTGTTGCTGCTGCTGTTGTTGCTGCTGCTGCTGCTGCTGTTGTTGCTGCTGCTGCTGCTGCTGCTGCTGCTGCTGCTGCTGTTGTGGTGATTGCATTACTGTTTTGTTTTGTTGTCCGAAGTTTTGCTTGTCAGCGGTGGACATAGGTGAGCCGGGTGGTTGCGCAGAAGTAACAACTGGAGTATTTGTTGTTATAAGTACTTTGTTACCGTTTCCGCTATTGCTCGTAACATTTGGTGGATGTTGCATTATCATTGTGGCGTGATGAACATTAGATTTCGTTTGATTCGCAGCGTCAGCTTTTGTCGCCCCTTGTGAGGTATTTGTCCCGGGACTTGTGCGAACCACCGGCTTACCACGGCCTTTACCACCACTCCCACTGCCCTTGCCACTCTGAATGCAACAAAAAAACTAAAATGGAATACCATATTTTCGCTAATAAAGCATAAACAAAAATTAAATTAATTAAATAATTGAAGAAAAATTATTGAACATAAAAGATACTGATTCCGGATTTAAAAATGATAAACATGGAAAAATTATAGAAATGTTACGAATATAAACCAAAAAAATTTTATAATAAAAATCATAATAGAGTGAATCTTTTGAGAAATAGCCCATGTTGCAATTTGATCCCATTTTTATTTTTCGTTATTCAAACAGTGATCTGTGTGTGTACCGTAGTTTGTACTCCATGAACCGTTTGTGTTGATACCGAACTTGCCGGTCTAATGTTTGCTCCTTGTACACCCTGAAGTGACGATGGTAATATGCTCAATGGTCGTTGTCCACCACCACCCTGTTTTCCTTGCTGTTGAGATTGCTGTTGAATGTCCATTACACGTGGTTTTCCACCAGCAGCTGCAATTTGCTGTACTCCCTGAATTTGTTGCTGTGCGGCCAATGCTATTGCATAAAATAGTTATAATCCAAAATATTCACCAGATATATGAATTGAAATAGAAAAAGGAGCCGATAGAAAAGAAAAAGGAAAACCCATATTACAGTTAAATATTTGAAAAAAATTTACACATACCATTGTGTGTTTGAATTGGTTGTGGACTCTGTATATACATATCTGGTTGCGTTGGACTACGAATGAATATTTGATTGGGCGCGGCAAGCAGAGTTGCACCTGGTGGTTGGAGTCCAGCAGTCCATGCCACTTGTGGCGTAAATTGCCACGGTGCAAATTGCATACCACCACCACGCGCTGCGGATTGAGTGCCCGCCGCACACGTCGTATACTTGTAACAAAAAACCAAAACAACTCAATATAAATGTTGTACATAGAAACGAAAAGATGAAACTAAATGAGGCTCAAATATTAAGAGAGCTAACAAAAATTGAATTTAAACACCAAAAATTAAGTAAATTACTTTTTGTACTTGATCATTCTTATTGGCATTTTGTTGCTGTTGCTGTTGTTGGAGTGATTGAGGTGGTTGCGGTGAACCAAGTACACCGAGTTGACCAAATACTAATGTTTGACCACCACCTGGATTTGAAGTTGGTACTGGTAAATAACCAGCTGGAAAACCTTGAACTTTACCACCAGGACCACCATGATTGCCGCCTTGTCCTGGCGTTGATGCAGTGGTTAACATATGCGGTGTTAATTGCCCGGCAGATTGAAATGGCTTGCCAGCAGTGATAACTTGTATTGATGATGGATTTATTCCAGCTGGATGTAGCGCTAAATTTCCAGGCATCAAAAGCGGTGTACCTTGTGTATTATACAATTGTTGCAAATGATAGGCTTGACTTTGCATTGGCTGTTGAATAACTTGTACTGCTTGTGGATGAGCAGCCATTGTCGTTATAGTTGTAGCGCCTTGTTGACCTGACAATGCCATTGATGCAACACCAACGCCCTGTTGTGATTGTTGATGTTGCATTGATACAGCAACCGCACCCTGCAACTGTTGCGGCATACTGGCAGCAACTTGCGATTGTACTTGCACCTGTGTCACATTGTGCTGTGCATTTGCCTGTTGTTGTTGCTGCTGTGGCGATTGTTGCTGCTGTTGGACTTGTACTTGTTGCATTTGTTGTTGTTGCGGTTGAATTTGTTGCGTTACTTGTTGTGAATGACCATCCTGTTGCTGCTGCTGTGGCTGCTGTTGTTGTTGTGGTTGCTGCTGTTGTTGTTGGGCCTGCTGCTGCTGTTGGGCCTGCTGTTGTTGTGGCTGCTGCTGCTGCTGCTGCTGCTGTACTTGCCCCTGTTGTTGTACATGCTGCTGCTGTACATTCTGTTGTTGTTGCATTTCGTGTGCGCTTATCATCATTTATTTATGAGTCTAATAGCCACCCGTAAGAGCGCTTTTCTCGTATACCGCTTTTGTTTATTAACACTTGACCCTTTTGATTGGTCGTGATGTGCAATGGAAGCTGAAACATTTATTTATTTTTAGGACTATTTTATTTATCTGGAGAAATATAATAAAATATTTAATTGTGCTATAGTCTCATATATAGAGGAATATATATATATATATGGGTATTGCAGTATACATGCGCGTGAACATACATAAGCGTGTGCGTGTGTACGCATGGATACGATTATAAATGTTTTTATCATTGTATAATTGCGGGCGATTACAGATAATTATGACTAGTATTTTATATGAAATTCAGTTTGATCGTCTTATCTGATTTATTGTTTGATACACCAGATAAATAACGATGAGTGTGTGAAAAATTTGTGTATAACCTAGTTGTTGGCATCATTACGTGTGATTCATTCAATATCATAAGTTGTTTGGTGTTACACTGCTGTGTGTACGTGTAGTTCCGATAAAAATATAATTATTTTCACATCAGCATCGTCTCGAGCGAAATAAAAGTGAGTTAGTATAAATAGTATGCGATAGAATAAATTATTTGAATAATTAATAGATATTTCTATCACATAGAATTAAATTGAGTGAATCAATGTTTATATTGGTAATATAAGTAATGCGTGACTGTGTTTGAGCGTGCGACTTAAATGTGAATTATTGGTACATCAATAAATAATATTGCATGTGTATATACATGAAGAATTCATTAATATTTATTGATGAAATGAAGTGGATATTTTCAATATTATTAAATCGCATCATCACACCCAATGAAAAGAAAAAAGAAAAAAAAAATCGACATAACCTCAATCTTCTAATTGAAAACGTATCGAATGAGAACCACTGAGACATGGTCGAGGGTGGCCAACAATGCACATTTTTTTTTTATTTCGCCGCACGACAGGCATATATATATATATATATATATATATATATATATATATACAAGAGAGAAAAATAGGGATGTGGAGAGAAAATCCAGCTGGAAATATAGTCAGAGCGAGCGAGAAAGGGAGAAAGGGTCCGCTGGTGATATATGAGTGGAAGGAAAGCATTATATACCGAAAAAAGGGATAGAGACATAAAGCGAAACAAATAAATAGAAGACGGGGGAAAAAAAAAAACATAAATCAAAAACATGAAAAAAAGATAATAAATCACAGCAGCTTTCTGCACTCTCCATCCGGAATTAACCTCAAAAAAAATTGCCAATTGAAAAATAAATAAAAAACCGGCAATTCAACATTGGACATTTTTCTTTATTTATTATTTTCCATATATATAATCTATTTTTGTATATATGTTTCGTGTATGCGCTGTATATAAACTCCTGTGAGGTTGAGAGTTACTTTCAATGCCCAAGAAAGTCGCAAAATCCAAGGTCGAGGGTAAAGGAGTGCAACAGAGAAAACAAATGCGACTCATGGAGACTAACCGAAAGAGAGAGATATGGGTTAGATAGAGAGGGGAAAAGTGCGCCAGCAAACGCGAAGTGTCTTTGTATATATACATACATATATATATATATATATATATATACTTCTTATATATGTATATACCTATAGCATAGAATTTGTAATTTTGAAGGAGAGCCACACAGTTTTAGAAAGGGGGGAATGTACCCAATGTAGAATAATGGTGGTGGTGGTGGTAGTGGCGGCAACGATATCCATCTTGGAGCGTCGCAGAACAAAATGTCGTCCTGGGGCAGCGACCACCATAATTAGCGTAACGGTGAGACAGAGAGGGGCGAAGGGGGAGGAAGAGAAACGAGACACAGCGGGTCGAACCCCTCCCGACATGTTTTTACCCTTCGCGGGGCGGGAGGATTCCCAAAGCCCCAGCAACCAAGGGGGGAATAGCAACGCGAGGGGAGCCCGAGAGTGTGTGTGGTAAAAAGAGATGGGGGAGAATGGAAAGGAAAAAAGGGAAAAAAAAAAAAGAAAAAGAAAAAAAAAGATGGGGAAAGAGCACGAATCAGCCAGGGGCCGACTGCAACGAGATGGAACTCGAGGCAGGGATAATAATAATAATAATAATAATAATAATAATAATAATAATAATAATAATAATAATAATACTAACAAAAATAATGATGACGAGAGGGGAATACATATAGCGACCCAAGTTTTCTTTCTACGTTTGAACAGTGATAAAGTATATGTATAGAAGAATAAAAATAATCAACAGACATACTACGAAAGTAAAAAATAATCTATTATATCAATTTTTCTTGCGTGAATTTTAAATGGAGTGATACAGGGCACTGGAATGTATCGTGTACATTACTGTTGACTTAAGTTTCCCACAGAAGGATAGAGCGAGAATAATTGTATGAGAAAGAAAAAGAAAAAGAGAGCCACCGCTTGGATACTCACATGGCGACTGCGCAGTCACACCTAGGCACGTTTTAAAATTACTCCATAATATCCACTGTCCGTCATTTTCAACACAATAATAAACACCACAATTGTTTACACAATAATACAAATATGTATTTATACACAACTAACTTATTATCAAATAATAGGAAAAATATTCACTTATTGGAAACGTGTGAGGTAAAAGGAAATATTTTATAAAAGGAGAAAAAAAAAATTAAATTCGAACACACGTTGACGTTGGAAGTTTACGTTGCGCCGTCCCGTGAACATTGGCAGCCTGGTGCTCTGCCTGTCTGCCTCCTCGTTCCCCACTTCAATACTCTCGTGAATTGACGCCCCTCACCCCTCTCGCCCCACCAAATAGCCCCTACCAAAAGCGCACGCCCCACTCCATCGTTGACTATACCGAGGTTGGCTCCCCTTCCTCATTTTCCTTGGCAATTTCAATGCATTCTATTGGTCCGACGTGGACAAATCCCAAAGGTATCGTGCTTGCCAAGAAAGGCGGGGCCACCCGGCTGTGGAATCTCTCAAAGGCGCATGTAGCATCATTTCCAAACCTTTGTGCCTATACATGCGCGCAAGTAGATGTATATGTATAAATTTATATATATCAGATATACATGTATAAACGAATACATGGACGCACGCGCACGCAAAGGGGGACCATTCAATCGTTACGAGAGCCGACCTCTACCACAACGCTCCCGGCAATCTCGCCCCTTTCGTTTCCCCTCTCTTACCTACCATGTTCATAGCTCAACTCACACACTAACGAACACGACAAGCACGAGAGATTCCGTGATATATAATTCTCCCCAACGTTTACAGGGCCGTAACAATATTTTGCCAATAAAATACTTTCTTTAAACCGGAATTTTTTTTTCTACCAACTGTTTTTCAACTATGAATTTTATTGAATATCATATCAATTATTGTGACAAGGGTGGGGAGCATTCTGAAACAATATTCCTGAATAATTTAATTAACACTTGAACTAAATAAGTTTTTCGGAAATGTAACAGTACAAGTAAGTATGTACGTTCCTGAAAAGTCTCACGAACCAGGCGCGTAACCCAACCAAGGGGCTTCCATGGGGATAATAATACCCTTATACAACTACAGACTTTCTACCTGCGAGACCCCAAAACTCACACATACATATACATGTATATTGTGATATACCTCCCATAGTATCATCGTATACAGGGCTAAGCCCCTAATCATTGATCATCAAATGGTCTTAAAATTTTTACGATAATATACAGTTCTAAAAATAATTTTCCATAATTGTGGAAGACAATTATTTCTTCGGCACTGTTAAACCTACAATTGAAAAAACATTTTTGATCCTCATATAATGTTAATAATAAAAAGTTTATGGATAAACATAATGATGTAATTCATAATAATAATTGCAATCCAATCGAATACCTTGTTGGTTTTTTTTTTTTATCATTTTCATTTAGAGTTTGAAATTGAAGATAAGTAGATGGAATTTAAATGGTGGGGCGCCACAAATGAACACAAGTGATACGGTCATGGCACAGCTGTCTCGTGGCCACGTTAGCACTCCCCGCGTTTCGTATTTCGCACTACCACATTATCACCCTGCACGCATACATTCACTGAATATACATAGTTGAATATTGGGTGGTGGATTATATCGCGCTTAAAATCTCCGACCTATCCCGTGCGAGTGATTGTTCTCACTCTCTCTCTCTCTGTCTTTTTACCTATATCTATATATACTGACTCGTTCACTCTCACACACCACATAACCCACCACTGTCTTGTACTCAAAGCACAAACAACTAGCTGCGGGAATACGAAATGCATCAGCTTACCCAACCATATATATATATACATACAATAATAATTCGTTGGCATTTTGAAATTTTCATTATCATACATTTTCAATCTTCCCTCGCTCTCTAATCTTCTTTACAAATATATATATATATATATATATATATTGTATGTATGTATTAATTCCTTGAATTCAAAACAAATGAATCAAGTCATTCCCTTTAAAAATGCCCATTGCCAACGGATTTTTATCAGAAGTCTAATGAATATCAAACACACCAACATTTGTTTTCGTTATTCTGATGATAAGGTAATGAGAGTGAAACGATATACAGGAAGGAATAATACGAAAAAATGAAAACATTAGAAATTCATGAATAGACTCTTTAATAAATCCCCCCCCCTCCACATACAGAATGCCCTCAGAATCATGAGTTGGATTGTGTGTTTAAATGTTCTTTCTCGTATTTCTTTCCTCCCTTGCCTCCCATTCTCCCTATATTTATTCATTCCTATATATCCACCTACTCCTTGATGAAGAGAGAAATCGGCTAAATCGTGAAACTATTCGTAAAATACTTCTGGTTTCTCATTCTAATTTTCGTTCCCGCTTCGTCTCACCCACTCGTACTTTGTGTTTTATTCACTTCAATAATATGTATACATACTACATATATATAATCTAGATTTTTATGTGCAGGGAAATATGGTGGGGATAAGTAACCGACCAATGGTTTAGGTAGGCCGGGGTTGCCAAGGAGACCGGTTAATGATTCGAGCTGCCACAGAGGAATTGGCTTGGTTGTACACGAACCTCGCGCATGCGTGACACAAAAGCCACTTCACAAGGGAGAGAAAGAATGAGAATAGAGAGACAGAGAGATTTATTAATAGAAACGTGGGCCTGCGTTGGGAATATAAGGGTGTATGTGTGTCTTTATCATTTGTATAGGGACCAGTATGTATGTATGTGTTCCCCTCTCTCTGGCAAACAAGTGGAATAGGCCGCAAGCATTTCACTCCTCGCGCATATATCCATTAAATTTCTCTCTCCGTTTTCACAGTCGATTCCCTCTCTTCCATCATTGTATATGCCAACGGTTCACTTCCCGCTTCGTGTTCGTGCACGTTTCTCTTCCCCCCTTGCGCCGCCGCCCCGTCACTTCCCACTCTTTCAACTTCCTTTGAATACGTTGCTTGGGGGTCACGCGCGGACACGAACGCCGTGCGTTGCGCGCTCGTTGTCGACGATTGGTTTTCTTCCCACCCCTTAAAATTTTCCCCACTCCATCGTCAATCGTGTGCGCGTGGTTCGTTATTTTTTGTTTTTTATCGTGCTCACTTGCACTCGCGCACTTGTCAATTTATTCTTCATTTTATTATTCTGTCTGACTCGTTTAAACCCGCACTTGCGTGTTCATTCGCATTCGAGCAGCTTCTATCTATATATGTTTTTTTATTGTCTGTCTTTATGTATGTATGCAACCAGACGTATTTCTCCCTTCATCCGTTTTCACTATATCGTTTTTTGAGTATATGATTTGATATGATTGGCCCGGCGTCCGTACCACTAACTATACCAATAAATTTATCTTCAAATTGCCACCAGGAAGGTGTGTCGAATATATAAATCACCATTAATTCCAACTCTGTTATATATACATTACAATACTCTCATGTATACAACATTATTGTATAACAATTAATGATATTTATTTTGTAATTCGATATTCTATAATGGATGACTAATACTGAGATAATATGCATGAATATGTATATGAGAATGGATGAAGTGTAGGTCAAACAAGCATAAAAAGTTGTTTGAAGAGACACTTTTGTATAGGTGTTTATCAACCGAGAGATAATAAACAGTTGAAACAAGAAGTTATACTACTTTTGTTTATAAAGGATATATAACCCCTGAAATTTATGTTTGCAAATGTCAGTTACATATATTAATAGTAAATAATATCAACGTGTGAGATTTGGTGTTGACTTATCATCAGTGTTGCTTATGTTGATACTAATTCTAACACCATTATCGTTGCTGGATCGTGTAACAATAATAATTTTACAGTGTCATCATGAATGAATAATACTATCATCGTAGATAAACCGCAAACATCTCATATAACACCAAGATTTCAATAATGTGGATTTTAAACATTATTTACGGTAAGTATAACAATTTTATCGCGAAACATATTCATATACAAATTTCTCTTAGAGTAATATCTATGTAAATAAAATAAGTGATTGATTGTATATATTTTATCTAACTGTTTATATGTAAATCATTAAGAAAACCTGAATGTAAATAATTTATAGCTCTGTATAATGTAACATGTTGCAATTTATATTATATGACACTGTAATAAACACATATTCATATATATATATATATATACATCTGTATGAGTTTCTTATTAATAGAGTCATAGCATCGTAATAGTGACATTCAATATAGTGTCCGAGTGGTTGCTATATATTGCATGCATGGCGTAAGTTACGTAATATTGACGCCCACGTCATTGGCATGGCGTATCAGACATTTTGACGCGCCAAACATGGTTCGATTTAATGCGTGTATATTGCCCCGACTTATGCTATTATATTTCCTTTACGATTCACACTAAACAAATGAATGTAAACGTTTAATGGAGTATGTGTAGCGGCGACATGTTAGAATATAAAAGGAAAGACGTGTATGAAACGGTGTGTGACGAGATGGACAGGTGAATTAGAAAAGTTAGGAGAAAATAGGTGCTAGTTTTTATTAAATCACTAGTCATTATTCTGTATAATTACATGAGACATAAAGAGAAAGTAACAGGAGAGAGTGGGAAGATGGAAATGCAACTGACGAGTACAATCTATTGTGGTAGAATTAGCTGTTCAATCAATGGATGACGAGAAAGAAATTGGAGATATTTTCAATAATAAAAATACACTGCCAAAGGTTATCAAGAGTGTATGAATTTTTTATATACATAATCGTAATCCTGTAATCAACACAAAATGTCCGCAAAATTAAAAAAAATGGTGTGGATTATAGTAAACTGTTACCTATGGTAGAAACGATCTGCGAATGACCGTTATCAGTGGTACTGTGTCCAGATGTAATTTAACACGTATTATTTAATTATGATATAGTATTATCGTAACACCATTTGTTGATAATACAGTTGATACACAGTAGTTATACAGAAAGTGAAACAATTCAACACGTTATAAACAAAAATTAATAATTACTAATCGTTACAATCAACAATGAAGAAGCTATGAACAATGGAATATATCCAGCGATGAGAATGTACACCACGTCAAGATTCAAGATTAGACATATTCTGTATAAATATATATATATATATGTATAGACTATAGACTCATAAAAAATATAGTAACCGCATGTACATAATCTTTAAATACATACTCTATATACCAATAATTTATTATCAAATTGATGTTTTAGAATTATAATAATTTCCATACAATAAAAGATAAAATGAGAAAAGTCTTTATCACATTTTTCCTCCCATTCTGTTGAAGTTCAATTATTTTAAGAATCAATATTTATGGCACAATCGATATATTAAACGGATCCCAAATAGAAATCCTTCACCTAAATATTCAAATAGAATACTAACACATTTGGTTTCCAATGTAACATAATCGATTGAATACTGAAAATACAATAATTTCGATTGTTCATCATTGATTCAAATTGTATATCATAAATATCCAAAACAGATCTGTCGATTTTGTTACGTGCTTTGTAAACAATACAATAGTTAACAATCAGATGTTGAATTACTGTGTCAACTGGTGTATTCAAGATACTAAGAATTAGTTGGTGTATAGAACTATATACAGAGTTATTTCCCTTACTAAATAATTCTAACCGATTCCGTTAATTTAAATCACAATGTCTAAAATCCAATTTCTTAGTCAGTGTTCTTTGATCAATATGTTACCAGTCATATTATATAGATACTGGATCATGTACATCTTTAATCATAAACCAACGATAAAGAACGGTGATTGAAGTCTCAACCTGCACAGCAAAATACACCTATAGGAGAACATGTAATTGGAACCACGAATGTTCCTCTAAATCTTGCACCACCTGCTAATAATTCCAATACATTTCGATAAATATATTCTGGATCCAGAATATATATCAAACACTTGACAATATCTAAAGACTCTTCTAAACAGAGAGCAATAGTCTTGAATAAATTTTCAAACTTAAATGAATTATATTCACTATCTCAAAGTATTTCAATAATTTCTCAACACTCTCAAAAGTTTTAATTAATTCTCCAAACACAATTCTAATACTGAGTATTTATTTTTAACATACTTAAATTGGCAGCGTATATAATTGATGTTAAATCGTGACAATTAACCCCATATTGATAACACTGTACATATTATTTCATCATTCAAAAAAAAAAAAAAAACGTCATTAAAACGCCGCCATTAACTATATTAATCTTATATAAAATATCATTCTCCATACGACTATACACTATAACACATGACTTGACTCTTTTAAAACCAAATAATTATTCCTAATATCTTCTTCACTCAGTGATAATCACAATTCTGCTATTTCAACAATCATAATACCAATTAAAGTCATATATATATAAATATCCATATGAAATTCACATTTAATACTAAATTATTATTAACCGCTTACAAATAGTATAGTATATAAATATAATATAGTTGATTTAGATAGCACGTATATAGAGAATGCATGTAGATATAGGATATTGGTATATGCGCGCGAGCGGAAAAGCGTCCGGCGAATGAAAGCCTCTGATAAGAAGGTGCGCGCGCCGTTGAGGCGAGCGCGCTTGCATCGTTCGTTTCCTGTGCATGTTTGCATCCACAGATATATATATATATATATATATATATATATTCATATGTATATAGCTTCACCTCTCGTGTCGCGGTCGTGTAGGAACTTCAATGCTTGCAGAAAATCTTTCGGTTACACGTCGCCATTTTCTAACATGCTTTCATCATCCTCAACCATCTCCCTAAAATTTGTCACGGCCCTAATACATATATATATATATATACCTATATTTGTATCCATGCCTCACCCTCCGTTCATCCTATGAGAACTGTATATGCATATATATGTATATAATGAGAGCAGAAAAAAAAAAAAAATGCCATGTCGTTTGAAACCATTTTATTATTCTATTGAATCAGAATGACTAATGGGACTCGGGTTTATATGGACATATATATGTATATATTAGATATAGATATAATTTGTTTATTGTCTTCTGATGTAATGGTCATTTAATTTAACTATTACAATTTACAGATTTAGAATCTTTACTGTAAATGTTTATTTTATTGGATGTCAAATTGATATTGTAGATTAGTTATTGTATCATGGATGAAGTGATGTATATACGTTTGAATAATATGTTGTAATTTATATAGTGTATTATTATAATTATTGTTTGTTATTGGAGTTGTATAAAACTTGTATGTAGGTTAAAGTAAGGAGTAACTTGGGACACTTGAGTGCCATTATATTTCGAGATAACTCCATACGTATACAATGGAAAATTCATACATCTCTAAGTGTGTTAGAAATGACTACAATGCTTTAAGATAGGGAATAGCACAGTATACGTGCTGTTAAAATAACACACTACAATTTGCCGTGTATCGATGTTATTTCTGTTAAAATTTTACTTGGGTACTTTTATTGAGCGATACCTTTTGAATATATAATCATTGTACGAGAAGGATTTAATGCTTAATGTGAAAAGTTTAAAAAGTTTCAGTACACGTAGTGTACCAAGTTACACTACTTTACTCTATAACTTGTTTTGTTTTTTTGTTTTTTATATTTATGTGATGTTTGAATAAAAAAAATATTTTATTCTTTTATATATGGCTTTGAAATTTATTTTAATTCACCTGCATGAAAATTCTTTTGTTTAATTTTAACGTTAATTTGATGAATTTATTAGATTGAGATACATGGATAATTTTCTTGGGTTAAATTAATATTACATATGGATGAAATATTATGTGCAGTTATTATTATAACAATGGTATATTGAGAAGAATTATATAAAGTTTTGTTATAATTATAAAAAAGCGTGTAATAATTATACGAGTTATTGTAACTTTTGATAATATTTTATACTATATAAAATCATATAAAACACATGTAAGAATTACAGAGAATATTTATCTACTTGTGAATAATTTGTATCGTATTAATAACAAATAGTACCAAAATACATCACTAATGATACATATTTTTTATAAATCGTTTTACTGTTTATTTTTAATCAAGAAATTTAATAAGCTGCTCTTATTGATAATAATAATATCAGAACAGTGTATATTAAATCAATATGACAATTACACTAACTCGTTAACAAAAAACGATCTACCAACCTAAATAACACTAACTAACAATATTCGTTTTTTGTTTGGATGTAGCTTATATTTTTTATTGAATTAAACAATGAGCACAAAATATTTACTCGTAATAGTAAAGTAACTCAGGTAATTCATATTAATTATCTAATTCTTCCAATGTCTTAAAATATAACTGCATCATGATGATTAGAGGAAAAATAATAAAGGTGTAAAACTATCTAAGATGCATTCGAAGATGAATGAGCAAAAGAGGAGGGCTGTACAAGAAAACGAGCAAGCAAGACAGCAATAATAAATATAAAAGGCCACATCCTTCCCTCTCCATCCCCCTTTTACAAATGATCAGCCCTCCCCGTCCATCATCGTTGCGACCACTTAAAAACTATATACCTACTGCGACCCATTTCACTTTGCTTTTATTTGCCTTTACAACCGAGAAAAATCCAAGAGCGCAGCGCCAAACCTGCACATTCCCGTTAGGGACAAGAATTCCCCCACTTCTTCACATATCATTCTTCCCTCTCTACCGCGCAGTCACTTGTTTGCTGGTTATTTTTTTTTTGTCTCCCCTCTTATTTCCGTCCTCTCTCACTCTCACTCGCTGTTTCAACTAAACGCAACGGACTCTCTTGCGTTGTTCGACTCCCTGATGTGAAGCTATATTCATACTATATCCGTCCTGCTTTATCCATTCGCTTTGGTCACATTCACTCACACAATATCTCTTTTCCGATCTTTTTTCTTTGTCTGCTAAACTACCTACAGTATTTCACATCATCTTACCCATATATACACATCTGTTCTACTATATCTATATAGTTATAGAGACAATAAACAAAAATTTTGCCCTATACCGCTTGAGGTACACCATAACAACGTTGTGGGCGTACCGAGCGTTCGTCTTTCTTTTTTATCGACATCATGACGCCTGCGCTGTCTGCAACCGATTTTTCTCCATTCCCATTAACATACACATGATGTTCGCCCATCTACAGATATGCTATGGTAAGACCCCACTCGACGCTTCTACACACATATATATATATATTTCCCCTTCGTCACAGATCCCTTGGGTATCACCGGGTGAACAAAAAATGTGCGGGACACGTGTGCAATTTTTTTCAAAGTATTATAGCGAAGCTTGTGTGTATATGTCTGCCTTTTTTTCCCTCACTCTTTCTCTCTCTGTCTCTTAGTCTCTTTCGTTCTGCTGATGATATATATATATATATATAAGTATACGTGGGTCGAACGTATACATATACACTTTCATGCTGGGATTTTGTATATCCAAATTCCTACGTATATATATATGCATCAGGAAGTATCTGTGATGTATTGAAGTTCGCCCTTGAGGGGTAAAGAGGAAGTTTGTTATGTTGGACAACAGCGAATTTCTCCGAATTTTTTTTTTTTCCACCTTGAAGCGTGAATTGAAGGTGTTGTTTTTTTTTTTTTTGCGTTGTGTGAGGGAGAAAAGGGGTGGAGCGCGCATGGGCACAAATATAGATCGGCGTGCGAGACGTGTCTGCAAAGGAGACGTTATATACATGTTTATATAGAGATAGATATATAAACGTTAAGAAAAACTAGCGTGGGATATATATGGATTGGGAAACTTAATCAATATAGATCTGACATTTTTTGTCGACAGTTGGAATTTTATACATGATTTTTGTTTTTGCTTTTTTTGTTATATATATATATAAAGTCACAAGACTTTTGTTTATAAGTTTATTTGAAGTATGTGTAATGATTTCAATATGGATGAATATGTTTATTTAATATGATATATATATATATATTACAATTGTTTTTAACAGAATTTATTTATCATTAATAATAACATAAAGTGTATGAGTTATTTCTTTATCATTCGTTGACTTGCATCTGGGTCGTGATACCGATTATAAAGGGGACCTTTGGCTTTGATGAGTTTATTAGTCAAGAGAATATATTTATATTTCTCACTATGAACTCTATATTTTGGCAAGGGCATTTCTATTCTATTTTGTAATAATATAGTCTTGATTTATAATAATATAAAACAGTGAATGTATTTTTTTTTTTCTGCTAAACTGTTGACAGGATACAATTTAGATATTACTATTGATAGTATTAATTAATTAATAAAAATAATAGTTTATTATTATCATGAATTTATTTAAGGTTGTGAAATGGTGTCTATATATCTAGCACAAATTTATATATGTATATACATAGACATTTGTACATTGAATTAGGAAATGTCTCTGATAGTTTAATTGGGAAGAGTGTCTGACCAATAATTGGTTAAACACTAGTAATTGGAAGGTCACTAGTTCAAATCGAACTGCAGGGGTGATATATATATTTTTGTCACGATGAAAATATAAATTCACATAGTATACAC
This sequence comes from Zele albiditarsus, assembly GCA_958496275.1. Lineage (NCBI taxonomy): Eukaryota > Metazoa > Arthropoda > Insecta > Hymenoptera > Braconidae > Zele > Zele albiditarsus. Next base: position 9,817,090 of record OY292412.1, on the reverse strand, counting down.
TGTACAATTAAATTAATTGGGGTTTTGTGGGTAATATATAATATTCAGACACTGCAAATTCAAGTGTTCTATTTCGTATATGCTACAATGGTCACAAAGATCAAGACAGGAATGAAAAGTTTGGATTTAATTCTTGATTTTACACAGTGAACATCTGGATAAAATATTTTCCTCATGTTTTACCGTATTGTTGAGAAAACCCTATAATTCTGACAGCAATACTCATACTGCTGTCTCATTCTGGTAAATCTATACCGATGCTCAATAACAGGGACAAATTTTGCATGTTTATAAACAACGGAGAGGACAAAAAAATCCCTGGTACTCAGTATAGGTTATAAGGTTATAACAATCTGAAAAATAGAAATGGACAGAATTACTTTTTTTTTGTTATACTTCATTTGGTATTAACAAGATTAAATAGCTGTAGTGACTTTACGGTATCACTATATAATAGCTATTCAATGGATGGATACAGGATACACAGCTATAACTACTGTATATAAAATTGCTTCAAGTATACCGTATAGCTGTAATAGCTATTTAAACTATTAACTTTCATTGGAAAGTAATTCTTCACTTTAGCAGATTCCAATCCACTGATTTTTATTTCATATAGCCATTGGTATTAGATAATTATAATAAATATCAATTTACATAGGCTGTTAAAAGTTTCGAGGTTATATTGTTGAGTGACGCAGTATTGTCGTTACGTACGGATAGGCACAGTCAATATATCAACAGATATAGCTAAGGTGACTAAACAATATGGCTGTTCTAACAATGCAATGTAAATTCAAGTGTTTTTGAATAATTACATTTCTTATCTTTATTATTGTACATTGTCACTTTTTCAATATTGAAAAATGTATATACAGTTTACTAATTGACGATTTTAATATGTGAAATGTTTTCAATTGTTTGAAATGTGAGTAGGAATTACAATCATTAGATTTGCAGTGTTGTTTAGAATGAAATTAGAAAATGATCATTGTTATATAATACTGTAAATGACATATTTTTCTTTTTATTGGAGTTCAAGGAACGCTGCAATACCTAATGGATTAATTTGAACACAGAGATTTATTCACAATTGTTTTGGAAAATTATTCATATTTAGACTTTTGAATGAAGTAGCTGAGATTTTATATGGAAAATTTGTATTAATGGTGGCCTTTGACAAAAATTGTAGTGTTCAAATAATCGTAATATGAATGAATAGAAAAATTCTTTCGTTTTGTTGTGTACATGTACATTTTTCTTCATAGCTACCATGAAGATCAGTATGTTGCGGCATTTTAGTAAAATATGCAGCTGGAGCCAGGTCTTTATTTCCCGAAAAGGAAATCGCTTTTCTGGTGAAAGATTTGCTTCAACTGGTGTTATGCCAGATTTAACGGCTGTCCGATATAATGTGAAGCGTGGTGCTTACAGTGAGATCACTGGTATGCATGTTCAATATTTTGTGCAACTTTTGGGCGAGTCTCGAGTCATCACAGATCCAGCTGAGTGCGATGGATACAATGTTGATTGGATTAAAATGGTGCGAGGTAAAATATATATGTATATACATGTACATAATATTTTAGTATAGTTCTCAATCGAAATTTCACAATAAAAAATGAAAATGAATGAATATGATTAAAATTTCTGGATATTGAGATGAATAATTTTTAATATGCTTTTTTATTTTTTATGTGAAGTAATTACAATAATTGCTTTGGTACTGTATGTAAATGATTACGGTATAAATTGTAGACATAAATCCAATGGAAATTGTCTGAAAAATTTAATCATTGTCATTTATAAATTGAAAAATGGAGATGAACTCTTAAAATTATTCCCATCAGATGTATGGATAAATTGTCGATGCTCTAAAAACAAAAATAAAGCAGAAATTAATCGTAACAGAACTTGTGAGATTTCGATTTGGAAACCTCAATGTTGGAAATCTCAATGTTGAAAATATTATTAAAAAAATTAAAGGTGTGATAATATTAATTTTATATTCATTATCAAAAGGTAACAGTCGACTCGTATTGAAACCAAAAACAACTGAAGAAGTTTCTGCCATTCTTAAATACTGCAATAAAAATTATTTAGCTGTTTGTCCACAAAGTGGTAATACAGGATTAGTTGGTGGTAGTGTTCCAGTATTTGATGAAATAGTTCTTTCTATGAAATTAATGAATCGAATTATTTCTACTGAAGTATTGTCAGGTGAATAATTATATTTTATTTAATACTCTCAATAGTTCAAACATGTAATTTGATATCCTTTGAAAGCCATCCTCTGTACCAGAATCACTTTCCCCAATTTCAATCACGAATATCTCCGAAGCTAATTCGCCAATTTTTATCGTTAACCAATTAATTTTAACGACAAAACGGTAGATAATCGAATAGTCATATCAAAGATCTCAAGTTATGATTTAAAATCACTCAAAAATGAGATTGAATGCAGGATGATGAATTAAAAATCCCATATTTTATTTATTTTTTATTTTTTAACATTCGATTAAAAATATCTGGGTGACCTTTAAGAATTGAATGTGTTTGATCAGATTGTTGATATTAAAGGGAGAAATATTTTAATGAAAATGGATAGTAAAAAAAAAAATTAATAAATAGATGAATAAATGAAAGAAATAATTGTAAATATAAAATATGTAGGAGCTTTAGTTTGTGAAGCTGGTTGTGTTCTGGAAGTATTGGACAATCATTTACATGAATATGATTTAATGATGCCCCTTGATTTGGGTGCTAAAGGAAGTTGTCTCATTGGTGGTAATATATCGACGAATGCTGGTGGACTTCGACTATTGAGATATGGCAATTTGCATGGATCTATATTAGGTCTTGAAGCTGTGGGTATAAATGAATTATTATCATCATATGTTCCAATGTTTCATTTTCAGTATTTATATTTAATTGTTCTATTGTTTGTCTTTATATTTACTGTACACAGGTCACTGCGAATGGACGAATTATCGATTGTATGAGTACATTAAAGAAAGATAATACTGGATATCATTTGAAAAATTTATTTATTGGCTCTGAGGGAACTCTTGGAATAGTGACTAAGGTTGCAATTCAATGTCCAACAAAACCAAAAGCCGTTAATCTTGCATTTGTTGGTGAATAATTCGAATGTGTATATATAGAGAAGGATATTTGCATTTGGTTTTGGTCTAATCGTCTGAATTATTTTTCACAATTATTGGTTTTTTTTTTTTCGAATCCATGTAAAAAAAAAAAGAATCATATTTTCTATAAATCCAGTCATTCATAAAATACAACAATTTTTATGATAAAAATATTATTATCATATCTCAACTATATTTCATGCCAACGCCATGATAAATGGAGTAATTTAATAACTGAGTAAATAAATATTCATCGCTTTTATTTCTCTAACTAATACGATGAAAAATCGAAGAAAAAATATTCAACGACATGCCAAATCATATGATCCAAAAAGGAATATAAAATTAACAATAAAATACCTTATACACACCGATAATAAATCTCTAAATGAATATTTCATTGTCAAATTAGGTTTGGACAATTTTGAAAAAGTATTAAAAACATATCAACTTGCAAAAACAGAGCTTGCAGAAATTTTATCTTCATGTGAAATGATGGATTCTGAATCAATGTGTATAAGCACAGATCTATTACATTTGAAGAGTCCATTGGAAAATAAACACAAATTTTATATGGTAATTGAGACATCAGGCAGTAATCAAAGTCATGACGATGAAAAATTAACATCATTTGTGGAAGAAGCTATGGATAAAAATTTTATTGAGGATGGAACACTCAGTAATAATCCAACAAAAATAAAAGTACATGAATATAAAAATGAATGAATAATTAATTTCTATCTATCAAAAATATTTATCCAAACTGTTACAATAACAGAAAATAACCACTTGTTTTCACAGTACATGTGGACACTCAGAGAACGTCTTGGTGAGGGATGTCTTTTGGATGGCTATTGTTTCAAATACGATGTCTCTTTACCACTTCCAGATTTTTACAAATTAATTGAAGCACTTCATAAACGATTGGACGCATCACGTATCATTCGAATAAGTGGCTTTGGGCATTTAGGTAATATTTTAAACTACAAATAATGCAAGGAAAAAAAAAAAAGAAATCACGTTATATTAGCAAGAGAGTATTGGTCAACTAAAAGCACGTAATTAATTCTTTATTCAGTGCTCAAGATAAAAATATAAAAAAAGATTTGTTTCAATCAAAATAATAAGTAACACTAATTAAATATTAATGAAGACAAAATATTCCAATGCAAATGAGAATGCATTGAAGTGTACTTTTCTTCATGTTTCAATTGTTTTTATCATTTTATTGTGAGTATGTTGTTACGAGTGAAGAGGGAAAGGGGGCGTCTTATCCATTTCTCCCTTATGTATTGGAAAATTTTGTTTGTTACGTGGAGTTCTTGAAGGGTAGCTTTGGAAGGATGATCCGTGAAAAAGCCATTAAGTTAATATGTCTGCGTATATATATATACAGGCGATGGAAATCTCCATGTGGTGGTTTCAACGAAAGAATACGATCCGGAGATCGAGTCCCAGCTGGAGCCATTTCTATTCGAGTATGTATCAAAGCATCGTGGGAGTGTAAGTGCTGAGCATGGAATTGGCTTCAAGAAGAGAAAGTATCTTGGATATAGCAAAGAACCATCAGCAATTGAACTTATGAAGGAGATGAAAAAAATGATGGATCCTAATGGAATTTTAAATCCTTATAAAGTTCTTCCCGCCTAAATTTTTATGTATACGCATGTCGTATATTGCATAGTTAATGTTTTTATGTATTCGCGATTACGAAAGGTTATGTTCCATAGACATTATGAAATTATAGATTATATGTTGATGTGATATTTATATCTCGTTATAATATAAGAAAATGGATTTGTTCTTCACATTGTAATTTTTGATCATTTTTTTAGAGTAATCATGTGAACGAAATTTTGTAGAAAGTTTGGAGGGAAAAACATGAAAAATTGTTGAATGCCTGTGTTTTGCGAACTGGCGATTATGATATCGCAAAAAGAAATGCATTCATTCGATTGGAACAAAATTCATTCAAATCGTCAATGAATTATCAATCGTCTCTACTAGAATGATAATGATCCATGAAGAGTTATTATTTTTTTTTACATGATTTTCAATCAAAAGAGTAAAATATTGAATATTTCGTTTCTTCCCAGTTACCATTTCTTTTGAAAAATAGTTTTAGAATGACTCAAGTGAGAACTGTAGAGACAACCTTCGAAATTATGGGGATGGTTTTTTTTTTTTTCTCTCTTTTAGGAATAATACCGCAAAGAGAATCGGTTTAAAACGGACTAAAACTGATTATTGTCTCAGTTACATTGTTAATTTTTTGTTTCTAAAATGCTGCTGTAAATTTCTCGCCAATTTATCAATCCGATAATTAGCCTTCAATATCATTGAACAGATTATTTAGTATTGTTTTATTGTATGAAAAAATATGCCGTAAAATTTTACAATGGAATTAATTGTGGTGCCAAGAAAAATTTTTTAATATTCACCTGTGTTCGATGTTTTGTAAATAATGATTCCTTTTTTTTTCAATCAATAGAAAAATATATTCCAAGTGAATTCTTAATATATGTTCATTTATATTTGTAAAATATTCTGAAAGAGGCGAAAATTCATCAAAGTAAATTATATAAACAATATCTTTTCATATATGTATATTTCAAATATATATTCGTTCTTCAAGAAAGAGAAATATATATCATTCAGTAACATAATTTTTATAGTTTCAAGAACACTCTTATTTCACTGTTAAGTGTTTTGACCTGTACATTTCCAGTCATCACATACTTTACTACATCACAACTTTTTTTCCACTTTTATATATATATATATATATAAATATGTGTGTTTTAAATCTATGCCTCGGGCATACACATATATTGTATGCAAATTCCTTTGATGTCTTTCTGTCTCTCTGTCTGTATGTATATGTATATAAGTATTCTATTTGTGAAGCTCATTTGGTTCAAGCTCTACCTCTCACAACTTTATGGAATTAAAGAAAGTGAAAATTGAAAAAAAAAAAATAAGAAAAGGGAGTAATTAAATTTGCACGATGTTTGTGAATATAAAACCAGCATTATGTATAATTAAAGATAAATTATTGCCAATAAAAACTTTACCAAACTGTACTTTCTTCTGTTCGTCAAAGAATGAAAAAAAAAAAAAAACATTTTTAATCCATGGCCGTAAATATTTATAATTTTTTTTTTCCATTGGGATGATTTCCTTTTCTGTTCTCATGACTAGTGATTGAAACCAATGAATATTCATTATTATTCTTTATCATTGTTTATAGTTTAATCGAGATAAATAACAGATAAATTTCGCGATGAGTTTTTATATAAAAGAAATATTTCTTTGTTCCATAGAATAATTTTGATTTGTCATGAAAAATTAGCATTTTCGTATAAAATTTAGTGGGACAACAATGAACTCAATATTATTATTGTATATGAATGAATCTCTGGGAGAAAAAAGAGAAATAGTAATTCAATTTTTCGTATATATAAAAAAAAAAAATGTGCGTTGAATAATTATTGTCAATATTTGCATGAAAAATAGTAGAATGTGTAGAAAGTTGATTGAAAAAATTAAAAAATTCAACTATTCCTGATCCAAGTCCACATTTGATGCTTCATAAATCTACAGAGAAAGAGATAAATTGTTAGAAAACATTTCCCATGACAAAATCGCTATAATTCAATGAAACAAAATTGAAAACGAATATTAAATAAAAGTAAAATTCGTAAAAAAATTAAATTTGTATGATATTCATTGGAAACTGCTTGTACAAGATGATTAATTGATTGTCATAATCACAGACTGGAGAAATAATGACTGGCGCAGAATATGTGATGGAATTTCTGGACCGTGAGCGCAACAGCAGCAGGTATATACATGCTCCATTTGTAGCTACAGTCGCTGGTGTTGAACTATATAGCGTGTATTGCGCAATCGATAAAACGTGCACCGCACTTTCATATACATATATACAAATACATATACACTGTATATATATGGGTGTATGTTTTATTCCATAAATATAAGGCAGGACTATTTCCCTACCACTGTTGCATTGTACATATACATACACATTGTTTTTTCACTTCTTATTTATTTTCTCTGTTATGGCTAATTTTGTTTTCTTAATACGTGTTTTGTATTTGTCAGAACCAAAACACGCAACGGTATTATTATTATTTATATTATTATTTCTTCGATTCACATGAGCAGATATTTTTCTTTTTCTCTGTGTTTATATTTTATCAACCGGAGATATTTCTTTATATTTTTACTTTTGTTTTAAATTTGTTCCTCTTTCTTCTCTGCAACAATGAAGAGAAATAATATATATTCATACGTAATGCATAAATTTTAATATATTCATATTTTATTTCTATTTTATGCTTCAAGACTTATTACGACAGTGTTGCGGTTATTTATTTATTTGTTCATTTTTACTTTTTATCTTAGAGTATAATCGTAAATGTACATTACCTTGTACATTAAAACATTGCTTTATTGTATTGAAACCACTTTTCTATGTATATATTTATATATCTTTATATATGTATTTATATATTCGTTTGGGATGATGTTTTATTTTATCGAAATACTTTATACATTTCTCTCGTGAGGATTATGCATTTATTATATTGTTGAAACTATTGATCGTCATGATAATATTGGACACGGTGGAATATAGCATCAAGTTATGAAATATTTATAGTTTGACGTAATAACGATCGTGAAATTTCGTTCTAGCATCGTTTGCTATTGAAGAAAAAGTATGTATTCATCAATATTGTTATTAAGAGAAACATAACCTTCACATATGCGTATGCATATGTAGATATGTAGTAGATATACATATATATAATTGACGAGAGTTAAAAAATAAAAAGTGTCGACGAAATATGAAGATATCCTTTGTGAATATTTTTTAATTAAATTGGTATATATACATATATATTCACGCTGATGTAATTACTCACACATACTTCAAACGGATGGAGAGACAAAATGCAGAAAAAAAGAGGAAAAGAAGAGGAATCATATTTTGTAGGATGTGACAACACAATCTCGTGTGTTCTATCTGGATATCATTTTCTACCCTTCCTCTCTTGCATTATTTGCACTTCTATATATACAACTTTATCCAACGAGTACTCGTTTTGTTATGTGCGTGTAGATAGTCTCGCCGGGAATAAAACCAATCTCATATAACCACTAAAAAGTTGATTGTGCCGCCCCCTACATGATGAATATGGATACAGGTTAGAATTTTCACAGTCGATATTGTAGATTTCTGGTCAAGTGGGCAACTTCAAGCATTATGGCTCTCTCTTTTGAGTATTCATGCACACACACACACACACACATTCACTAATGCATTTATATATATACATTTAACAGCTCTATTACTGTATGTGAATGACCTGCCTAACATGGCAGGTGCTTTCCTTTTATATACTTCCGCCCATACAGGTGGCACTATATATATATAGTCCCTAATTTATATCTTTCTTCAAACAATATCAACCTTTTTTTTTTATTATGATGATAATAAATGGCGCGTATTAACTCATTTTTTCGCTAATTCTTGATATTTAACAGGGTTCACATGGTAATTAACGAATTTAAGAAATTCCCACATGAATTTTCTTTTCAAATTGGATCATAAAAATATTATTTATTTATTTGTTCAAGATGTACAGCTTGCTTTACCGAATCCTATTACATTGTTTATATTTTTTTATATACTATAGTACTGTTCATTTTATTATTCATCCATTATATGAATATACATCATACTTGACTAACATATATACTTTTGTTTATAGGTCAGCAAAATATTAAAATGGCAGCAATCTGAAAAAGAAGCATGAAAATGCAGATTTAATACGTGAAATATACTTGATATATATTATTTTTAGGTTAGTTATCGGATAATTAGAAACTGTTGGTGTCTGCTATTAACTCTTTTGAGACAAATCGAGGTAATGGTATATAACTGTTCCACATTATGTATCATCAGAAATAGAATTACTTTTGTTGAATATTGAATGTGAATTCGCTAACACTGTAATTACAAATTTATGCAAAGTTTGAGCCTTAAGATGTATAGTGCGCTTACATATGCCAAAACTTTGTACATGTACACTGAATATAATCCCAATGTCTTGATCATAAAGTTATTTTAGTAAATTTCAGTACAGAGCGGTTAAATAAACATAGTCATACATAAAAAACATTTTTATTTCGTATACAAAATTTATGATCTCTATAAATAAGCTCATTCACTTATGCTCATAACATCATCCTAATAATGATGATTTCAAGTATCACTGAAAGCAGATAACTGAAATAACGAATTACCTATTATTAAATTGGCAATTCTAAATATTTATGTCAAACTCTAGTTTTACTGACGAGGATTATTCAAACAGCCATAGCTAAACTGCAGAGGCCTCTATCAACTATTCAAACAAATAGTTACAGCTATCCGAATTGCCATTGATACCATACACGAACCTGCATCGTACACTGTACGACGTACAGGCATCGGCATACACTGATATTGCTATGACTATCTATAAACGACAGTAGCTCATCAACCGAACATTAATCCCATACAATTCCCAGCGACATCTGTAATTAATTATCTACATATATTATCAACCATGGATGACTGTGTGGCAAAAGGATACAATCTAAAGACTCCATCTTCAAAAGCGAGAGACTGTTTTTTTACGGAAATTAATGCACCAGATGCACATCAAAGAGGTTATAATCGTACCATGACTTCCCCTCAACGAAATTACTAAAATTTTCGTGCACCAGCAATACTGTACATAGCCATTTCAGCCATAGAGTCACTTACAACCCTTCAACACAGCTCTCTCTCTCTCTCTACTTAATCCTATAGCTGTACGACAACCTAACCTCAAAAACATTAAAAACTTTGTTATAATAACAATACCGTAACATCGCAAGTACTTTTTAATTAGTCATAACAACCAAATGGTATTGTTATTATTGCTAAATATATTTTCATTCAATAATATATATCTATACAAGCTCCTGAGACAAAGATCGATAAAGACGTCGCTTGGATGAGGGGGCGGTAGTGGCGCACGAAATGATATAGACAAAGTAGTGGAGGGATGTTGGGTGGTAGAAAAGGTATATATGTAATAGCAATACGTCGGCGGGGGCTCGACGCAAGGATACCGAGGATACCCGAGGGCATGCTGACGGAATGCGTCGATGCTCAATATCTGTAATGGTGGTGGTAGTAAGCGAACAGTAAGCGATAGACAGCTGCGGCAGCAGCAGCAGCAGCAGTAGTGCTCTGTTGATCCTGGTTAGGTACTCTCTGCTGTTGGTGGAGGTGGCTGGCGATGGTGGCGGTGGTGGCAATGATGATATGATGGTGGTGGTGGTGGCGATTGAGCCCACACATCGCGACTCGCGAGCAACAAAAGTGTACACGGCGCGGTAAGTACGCCAGTTACGGGCCAGTTTTTCTCGTGGCCTCTTGCCAATCGGACGTATATTACCAATCCGAACCAATCGCGACTCAATATATATTTTTTTTATAATATAACAAAAATGACAATTGGGTACTTTTATTAATTGTTTATATGTATATATTTGATCATACATTTTTCTTTTGTTGTTTAGATTGTGGTGTCTGTGAATTTTGGTGAAAGGAAATTAATATATGTATATGTATATATATATATTGCATTACATTCAGTTTATTGTCGTGGTAACGTTTCATTGTTGACGTAAATGAAACGATGATATTTATGAGAATAGTGTACGACTTGGCAGTATAAGAGAGATGGAGTGAATTTTGGAAGTGAAAAAAAAAAGTGACTTTCATCAAATGCTACGTAAGTTTGACAGATAATGATTTGAGAGATATTTATGAAGAAGATTTGATAATAATCTTGCCTGAGTGACGAAATGATACAGCAGCTGGTAATTGTTTATATTATTTTCAATATATTCTCATGTGAAAGAAATTTCGTAAATTTTTAACTCATTACATTTTATTTCGGGTTTTTGTTGTTTTTCGTTGAATTATACTATGATGTTGGTTTGAAACTCATTGTGTTATGTGCTATCCTGTGTGTATATGTGTATCTGTGCAAAGAGCACTATAAGGGTGGAGTAAAGATGTACAATATCGTGTAAGAGACGTGGGGAAAAAGAAAAAAGTGAATAAAGTGGAGATAAAGTACGAATAATTTTTCGAATAATCATAGAAAAAATTGGAAAAGAAGAATAGTTGATAATGAAGGAATTGGAACAGGTACATGATGCACCGGGCACTCGGGTGCTAAAGTCCCTCCTGAAAAAACCTGGCCAGGGTAAACAGCGCACGCACAAAAATCGCGTTGTAATTAATGAAAAGCTCAATGAATTTTTTGCAGCTGATTATATAATATTAATTAAAGAAGAGTGTTGCACTGATTATGAAGAAGAGTGCGATTGTTGTTGTCAAGAGCCTGAAATACGTTTGGGAAATTGTAAAGAATGCAGAGCTGAATTATTAACAAGACATTTGTCAGGTGCAACTGGTGAATTAGAACAATCACGATATCAACAATCAACTGAACGAAATGGCAAAATTGATAATGTTGATGATAAAAATGTATCATTTAGGGGTCGTTGTGCTATAACTCCTAATGATGATTCTCATTGCGATGATGAAGCAGATGATGATGAAGATGAGGAGGAAGAGTATGAGGAAGAAGTTGATGACGATGATGAAGATAATGACGAAGCAGAATCATCAGAGGAGGCTGAACGTGATACAAGAATTATTACAACACCAGATCATCATCAACAGCAACAAGAACAGCAGCAGCAGCCGCCACAACATGAGACTTTGAGTCCACCTGAGGGCTACAAGGACGTTTGCGATGAGGATATATGTCAAACAGTAGAGAGCAATAGTATCCCATCGGAAAATAATGTGTGCCTTGGACCTGTAGTCGTTTGCAATGAATGCAACTATTATCATCACCAACAACGAGCGTCAGGTGAGTCAGTGAGGTTCCAGTTACACACTCGAAAAAAACCTTCTCCTATTCCATCACAACTATATACCCATTATGTATGTAACATATATACCCGTTCATGTTCATAAGTATATACACTAACTCAACACCATTTCTGTGTGATGTTTTGTGTGTTTGTATATATATTTTATACCCCTAGGGCTTCTCAATCCACTCGATTCATATAATGGTTTCCCCACTACCTCACTCTTTTTCATTCTTTCATTTTTTTTTTGTTATTCACTGTTGTGTCTTGAATTGTATAGAGATATGTGCGTCTGCGCATTGTGAATAAACAAGGCCGGATGCGATGTGGTAAGACAGTGGATGTAAAATATAGTTGAGAAGGTTATTTTTTTCTATGAGTATATTGTTGAGGAATTGAGGTGATTTTTGTTTGACGATTTGGATGACGTTTGCATGAATTTGGATAGGGGTTGTGTAGATGAGAGGGTGGTATATTGAAGAGGAAATGATCTTGTTACAATTAAATATCTTCACTTTGAAAAGATTCTTCTTCAACGAGTATATGTATATTGATAATTCTTTTTTTCAATTAACTTTTTTATTCATTTTTATTGGAATAATTTAATTTCCGTTCCTTGACTTCTACAATCCCCCATAGACATTTATTTATTAATTTATTCTTTTATTGAAGTATGTTCAATTCCACAATTTCATGAATTAGTTTTATACAATTATATTCATATTGGTAATTTATTTTTGCATGAAATATCAATCATGAGATCATTTTTCTTCATTTATTTTTATTATATCTCGATGGAATGTTTGTATCAGAACAAAGTTATTTCATTTTCGTGCCCTTCATGAACAGAAATTGACTATTGTCAATCAGAGAAAGAGAGACTTTCTCATCATCTCCGAGCCATGAAAGACCCCAATGATTTTATTGACTCACATGAGAATTTCTTTTATTGATGAAACTATTCTGCAATATCCTTAGAAAGAAAAAAAGAATATATATATATATAGAATGCACTACACAAGTTCATATGAATAAATAATTTTTATATACATGTAGAAATGGAGAATCATGAAGTGACAATTTTATAGATAAATTTTATTTTATCATACATAAGGAAAAATATACGCAATTTATTTCAAAATCAATTCTTTTTCTTCTTTAATGAGGTTTGAAGGATGTTATACAATCAATGCGTGTGAATTTAACACGTGCTTCTAGACAATTCATATGTATAAATATATGTGTATACGATACAATGTGTGAGGCCTGTGCTTTCGCTCACACTGTGTACGTATAGGTATACATGCTTTTGCTCTCATTGTTCACAATGCGCATTATCTCGTTTCCTTCATATATCTATTCAATTTCACACATTCCCACAGAATATATAAATAATATATATACATTCCATGTAATAGTTTATGTGTATGTTTATGGAGATATAATTATTATTGTTTCAATGAAAGTTTGTTTCACATATGAATATCAAATGATTTCTAATATTATCTAATCCATATATAATATTTATATTCAAATTATTATGTTGTGAATATTAATGTTTGACGTTACCTCGGCAATCTTTGATAAATTCACTTGGATAAATAACAAATTAGAAAAAAAAACAGTGAAAGAAAACAGCGAGTTGGCAAAAATGGTTATTGGGTTTTTATAAATTCTCAAGATTTCAGCAGAGTAAAAAAAAATCGATCATCCCCATAGATTGTTTCTGTTTTAGTAAAGACTATAGGGAAACTTTATACGAACCGAAAGAGCTTTGTTCAAATTCGATCGGTGGATTAAGTATAAAGATATTATGATCGCCAGTTTGAAAAAAGTGGTTTTAAGAATAAACTCGTTTGAAGTTGTCCGATAGATATGTGTCTTCATATTTGTACAATTCCACCACAAATCCATACAATTCTCTTATATATCTTTAACTCTAATAAAAAATGTACCATTCAAGGTAATGGCGACATTAGCTGACTGTATACGGAAAAATTATTGCTGAATAATTGGAACAAATAATTAATCATTTATTCAAAGTTAAAAAAAAAGAGAAAAAATTTATGGAAACATTTTTTTTTCTTGTGTTTGACATATTAACTAGACTTAAGATCATGATCTTAAGTCACAGCTCTTTTGTTTGCTTTGGTGGATGACATAAGAACTTAATAATTATTGTTACTGAGAGCTAAAGTTGCTTATATACAAAAGACCATCAATTATTTCACATTCTCGAGAGTACTTTTAAGTATTTACTGAAAAAAAAAAAATATATATACATATATATTTTACTCATCATCTTTTTAACGACTACACTTGGAAAAAAAATATCTCACACTCAATAAAGTTACTTTTATACCGTCATAGTTATTTTATTTTGCAACTTAACAAGTGGTTGCATCTATTGCTCAATTTGCAATCACACAATAGGTAATGCCAATATGAAAAAAAAAGAAAGAAAAACAAAAGAATTTATTGAATTTTTATGACTGCTTTCTCATATAAATTGTTGAATAACATAGGTGAAGGTTTTGGTAATCTCACGTAGTACATTGTGAGTCAATATTTTCAGGTCACAGTTTCCCTAGAATTTTTCAGTTCCTAATTAACGAACTTTTACTGTTTTTTTTACTAACTGAAAGTTCATACTTTGCCAAACGAATCTCACTCAGAATCAATTAAACGTGTTTGTAGTAATGAAACTACGTTTGAAAAACCCATGAAAACGTGCTTTCAAAGCTTTTTTCTATATACTATTTTGTTTTCAATTGTACACCACGGTTTTTGATATTGTAATTAAATATACGAAAATAACAGTTCAAAGCTTTGACTAATTCCCTACTTCTAGATAAATATAATCACACTCTTTTCTTGATGATTATTATTTTTATTTTCGTCTAATTTCAAAATTATTTAGCTGAAAAAGTTTCCATAGTTGGCTTCTAAAATTATCAACAAATATCAAATAAATATCATAAATAATTCCAGCATAAAAATCTTGAAGAAAACAAAATTAAAATCTCAATGAGAGAGTAAATATCGGAAAATTTCTTCAGTCTCGCTAAAGAATAAATATTATTCCATTATATAAATTAATCTCACAATTATCCTAATATATTTTCATGAACATATAATACAGTTTATAAAACATTACAGACTGTAACCGGAATTACGGTGTATTAAATGCGTGTGGCGCGCGTGTACAATATGATGACGATCATGTGGAAAGTCTGGAATGCACAAAGCATTTTTGTGAATATACTGTATGTACATATACATAGTTACGAGTTTATATACAAACATAGAGTGAAAGAGTAGTGAATGACACAAAGATCAGAGAGAGAACAGAAGGGAGATAAATACTGTAGTAAATATGTCACTTTCTAAATGGTTTAACGTGCCATATAGTAATAAACATAAATAGTGAAGAATGAAATATATAATAGTTAGTTACGTTTAAACAATATGTATCATTCACATAATGTTTGTTCCGGGAAATCAAATAAATAAGTAATGGAATATTATAGTATTCAAACGTGTGCTATATGTGTAAACACATATATATATAAATAAATGTAAGGGAAAGAGGACAAGAAAGTTAAATGGAAGAAAACGAGAGAAACTGTTCCTAACAGGTGGGACGCTGGCGCGACGGATCAATACACCAGTTTGATGGAGTAGAGAGCAAACGAGAAAGTGAGAGAGTATAGACTCTTGAGAATGAGTGAAGGATAGGGGAAAAAAAGAGGGTGGAAGAGAGAGTGGTGGATGCAAAAGAAAAAAAAATAGTATAAGGCAGATAGTCCCAAGCAAAATGGACATATAAGAAGCACCTCCAGTGAAACCGGGGAAACCTTTTCACAAATTATAGGTTTTTTTTTTTTTCTAATCTTCTTCATTTCTACTGCATCTTTTATTTCTTTCGCTTCATCATTTATTTTTAATTTTTTTCTCCTGGCGTTTAGGATTCACATGTACGCAGAAATGTGTATGTAGGTATGTTTGTTTTCTGTTTCATCGTCTAGGTAATTTTTTTCTGACACTTTTTAAAGAATTTTTTGAAATTGTTTTAAAAATTAAATATGAAAAATTGAAAGCACCTCAACGACCAAATTCATGATACAAAGTAATAGATAAAATTTGTTGATCCTTAAAATCCCACAAATAAATTGTGGTAACTATTAATATTTTGTAAACTCGATAACTTCCATCAGTATTAAATTGACAAGAGGAAAAGTAGTTAAAATATTATTTATATGTAGAGCAATCAACTTTCAATTAATCATGATAAAGATAATATATTTCTTGAGCTTTATAAATGAATCTGCAACCCTGGATGCTATAATGATGTCAATAGTTATACTTTTTCCAACTTACGTTACAAAAAATAGTCTTCAAGATAGATAAAAATGTAAAAATATTACATTATATAAAATTGTTTGTAGATATTCACAGTAAAATTCATTTATATTGTTCATATGAAATATTGTGAGAGAAACATCGAGAAAAATATTCTGATGAATTAAAAATCACCATGGAATATTATAAAGAAGAAGAAAAAAAAAGTGTCAACGACACATTGATTGTTTTAATGCTTGTGCTAGAAGTGACAACAAAAATATACGTACACATTCGCATAAAACAATGTCCCAATGACACACGTAGAGATATATTCGTGCGTTTGTGTCTGTCTCTGATGTATCGCCTTACCTTTTCCGGCACGATAATGCAACTGTTTTACGCCACTGGCATTTACTACCATGTAGGTATATTATAAAGCAATATATATACCTTAGACTATATTTATATATATATACACATATATTTATACATGTATACGATCATGTAGTGTTGAAAGACTATCCACAGTAACATGAACAACATAACAAGATAACAAACAGACGTTGCATGTGTAAGCTATTGCCAAGTCTTCAAATTGGTTGGCTGCCAAAAAAGTCCACTATATATATATATGTATATATATATATTATAGTATCAGTTTGTGCATATGCACACAGAATGTATGCTGTATATAATACTTCTATAGGTATAAATTTTTCTCGGTTGAAATATTCCTCATTAGATTTTTTTTTTCCTTCTTTTTTGTTCGAAGCCAAAAAAGTATGTAAAATTTTTTTTTGTCAGTGAAAAAAAGATTCTCCGACGTTAAAAAAATTACGTTTGAACGTTGCAGAGTTTCAGAGTGAAACCTCACAGGTTGGTTTCTGTTGCAGATTTTTTTTTCTTTTTTTCAGCCGTGATTTTTAATTTTGCATACTGACTTTTATTAATTTGTAGCCCGAAAAGTTTCGGGAAAGTGATATCTCCTTTTTTGTTTCGTTGTCAGTTAATTAATGTTGGAATATAAATTGTGATTAGGAGTATATTTTTCATGGGGAAAATTTGATGAACTGTTTTTTTTTTTTGTCATACTTTTTTGCGTGAATGTGTCTGTGTAGGGGATTCTGATTATTCATATTTATTATATGAATATGATTGAAATGAATATGTTTTGAAATGGTTGAGGGGTAGGTTAATAATTAATTTTTTATTGAAATACTATTTTATGTTGTTTTGAAGTTTCAATTTGAAGTTGACTGTGTTTCACAAGTGATAATTAATAATTTAATATTTTAACAAATGTTATTTATAAAAATTCCAATTCGAATTGAAACAAATTCGAATCGAAATCACATCAAAATTCTACGTGTGATAAAAGCCAACTATTTTCCAATTACTTTATTCTTTTCTCACAAGCAATCTCGAAAACAATGGAACAAAATTTGATGTTTACTTGTTCAGTTGAACTATAAAATTGTGCGAAACCAAAGAGGTCAAACTATTATATAAAATGTGAATTAAGTTGTGAACAACTGGGCCACCCATAAATATTATTCGATCTAACATAAATTTGCACACATATATTTTGACTCCTCACAATTTATCTTGGAGAAATATTAACACAAACTTTTAATTTACTAATTGAGCATATTCACAATATATACAATTGTAAATTGAATTATCATTAAATACACTATATTACAATAATACAATTAATTGTCATTATATAGTAATACAAAAATTACAACATATTCAGACATGATATATAATTGTCATCAATTAACGATGATACTATATTAAAATTAATTATGATATATTTTAACATGACATTGACATCACGATATCAAAACACAATATATAAAAAGTAGAATTACATTTTTTCTTGTTCATGTTATGTACAGTTAACTTTTGTTTAACTGTACAAAATGTTATACATATCTTTTGGATTGTATACATCACTAAAATTACTATGTACCATTTGAGAAAACTCGCTTGGTATATGGTATTTTATTTTTTCGTATTATTACATCAATTTCTGTCATAATGTCGATATGGTCAGCTACTTTCATGTGAAAATATACAAAAGAGAAATTTTTATACATTTTGTTGGATGAGTGCATGTGAATTTACATGAAGAAAATTTCATATTAAATATTATTACGAGAATGTAGGCAACAGAGTATGTATTAATTTTTACTTTATAGTTAGCAAAAATTAATATGTGCAGAGTAAAAATTAATATATGCACGGCGAAGATTCATTGTGCACAGTAGAGTTGAGTATGTGTATGGTAAAAAATTAATAATGCAGCACATTATATTTTTCAAGTATCTCAACTTTGCTCTTCGGTTATCTCCATTTTTATGATAATTTTAAGAGTCACTATTTTTTTTTTTTTTTTTTTCTTATTAAGTCATTTCAGATGTAAATATTCTAGTGTGTTTATAAAAATTGCGGAAATAGTTGTGAGACTTATGAGTGATATTGAAATGTTTAACGAAATATGGAAGAAAATATATTTTGCTGTGAAACCATTAACAAATATATTCAAAACACAATACACATTGGGTTCTGTCTACTGTCACTCAAATTTATTTAAAGAGTAATTGAAAAGTATCGCCCACTGCTTTATATCACTTACTTTTCACACAAAATAACTGTTGAGGACCTTTTAATTTTGAATATTCAACTTTTAAATCAATTTCTCAATACATTAAACGTTTTTTTATCATAAATCTTGAGTGTTTTAGTAATTGAAATATAATAAATAAAAATATGAAATTTATCTTCATTAAACCATCTCTTTTAGAAGTTAATCTCAACGAAAAAATGAAGAAATGTTGCTTTTTCTGGACCACTCTAATACAAATGTATATAAATAAAAAAAGGTACAGGATCTGGAGTGTGCTGATATCGCTCTTTAAATGTGCGCAAGGGGATGAAAAGCAAATTATCCTGCGCAACCCACGCGTCTACTTCGTCTCATTCCAATTTACTGCGTCATGACTGTATGGTATACATACGTACATGTTATGGGTTTATGTTTATATATATATGATTGTGTGTGTGTGTGTGTACAGACGTAGCTACTCGCGCCTGCGTCGCAGTATTGAATCAAAAAGTATCCCTGTGCCCACGTCTATCCAACGTTTCTCTACTCAACTCTCTTTTTTCTCTCGCATTATTATTATTATCAATGTTTTTTTTTTGTTTCTTTTCCTTTTTCCCCTCTTTGGGTTTTATTTTGCACACTCGGTGCCATTGACGATGTCCTCCACTCGTTGTTTACCCACAGGCAAATTCTGCAGGCCAGAGGCTAGATATACACTTTTGTCGACGAATCGATTTATCGACATGGAGAGGAATTCAAATTGTTTTCGCAATTGCAGAAATGTTCGTCAGAATGGAAATCAATGCATTTCTCACGTTGTTTTATTTTATTTTGTCTTTCTTTTTTTTTTTCACTGTCTATTTTCAGGATTTTGTGAACTTTCATGGACTCTCTTTGTCTGCCTGTCTGTTACGTAATGTTTCGTTATTTTGGTTTCTCTTACGGTTTCGAAAACTATTTGGTTTATATATTTGGAATTATATTGTTATTGGACATTTTTGCGTAGGTGTCAGGCAAATATTTGTTAAATTGTATCGGAAATTTTTTTTCTCTATGATTTTCATATACGAATTTGTTATATCTCAACATATTTCTTATTTAATATTTCCTTTGTGACATATTTGATGATTGAATAAATGTTAATTAAAATCATAACAAAGAATACTCACCACTCTGGGCTTTGTTACAATTTTTTCTTTGATCTAGTCAATTCTAGATATCATCCAAATACATTTATATATTTATGTCTAAAATTTTGTTCTCTCTAAATTCTTGTTTGAATTTTATTCAATTGATGGATTTAGTCTATCACAATTGTATTATTAATATGTAGATAAATATCAAATAGTTATATAATCGGTACATGAAAAATTACATTTTAAATCACACACGAAAATTAATTCTTCAAATTAATAATTTAGCATTCATATATATATATATATATATCAATTTATTACCATATGATAGATGATGAAATAGCGAATGAGTCAATATATAAATAGCAGGTAAAATTTGTTGAGGTGTGCCCATTACTGATTTACAATCACAATCATAACATAAAATTATAATTCCCTAATATTTTATTTTTCTCATAATTCTCATATTTATTTTTTTTTTCCAGCTTACTGATTCGTAATTCAATTAACGTTTGAGTAAATATTGGACAAATATCCAATATGTATGTGTATAATTATATGAGGAATTTATTTCTTTTTCATTGGCTTTTTTTTTTTCACCTACAACTTTTTTCTTTCTCAATCTATCGATTGAAAATGTTGCGTGTTGATGTTAAATGAGGTTATTGCACGACTTATAAGTTGAATGCCGGTACTTTATTGAAGAAATTAATAATACATAATAAAAATGTGTTTCGCCTTGAAACTATTAATAAATATGTTTAACTGACAATACAAATTGGGTTTCGTCCAATATTCCTCATAACTATTGAAAGGATAATTGAAAATTATCCCTCATACTTTCACATTTAACTTTATGTTACTAAAACCAATATTTTCCCTATTCGTTGGCAATTTTACCATTGAAAAATCATAATAAAAAAAATCAGTGTCAAAGTTTCATAAGAAAAATTAGATGAATTTGAAACTATATAATTTTTTAATTTCTCACTGTATTAAAAATGGATTTCACCAACTCCTATATCTACTTTATAGCATGATGAAAAATTTTCTTCATTACTAAATTACCTTTAGATACCATAAATCTTTTATTTTAAACAGAAATCAACACACAATCCATAGATAGATTGCACATGCACCAAATCACTTTGTATCAATCCCATTAAATCAGAATAATTTTCTTATCAATCAATTGATCAAAAAATATTTTGGAATTTATACTAAAATCCATTATATTTATTTCAAATTATTTTTTACCAATATATTTCTCCCTCAATTGTTATATTAATTCACCTATCCTTTTTCTAGTTTAATTAACTGCACCTTTCTTTTCAACAAATTCAACAATACCACATGTAACTCTCTATTCTCACTCTATAAAAAACGCAATATATAAATAAAACATTGTACAATCAGAATTGACAAATATTATACACAGTGTGTGTGTGTGTGTGTGTGTAAATATAACAGTTGCATATGTATATGTATCTTTATGCATGTATTTATTTAAATTGTATCCAAACAAATCTCTACATCGCCCACACACAATTGCAGACAATACACAAATTTTTTATTTATACTCTCTCTGCTTTAATCTAATTTATTAATTTATTCCTAAATCTTAATCATATTAAAACTTTTTTTGTTGTGCTAACGGTATAAATTGAGAACATCAAGAAGCATTTGTTTTTTTTTTTTTTCATACGTTAAGACGCTTAGTCTATTATTATCATGATTTTATTTATTATTATTACTATTATAAATATGTCCTTGGTCATGAATGTTCAGGCTTGGATGACTCAACTGATTGTTGTCTTGTATGATTTTGGAGCTTTATTATTTGTATAGGGTCAACTGTCGAAAAATAATAACGAAAAGAATTAATTCTTAGCCATATCTTGGCTATTTTATTTCCGGCAATTTAATATTGTGTTGCCGGCGTTTGCTACCAAGCGCGAAGAAATCAACGTGGCGTGGAAGTGCAGCCGCGCAACTTTGTATATACTAGTATGCCATATATATATATATATTTATATGTATGTGTATTTATATATATAGACGTATGAACATATACTATTTTATATAGGCATAAAAAAAAGGCGAGGGAATATTCTTCCCACGCTTGGCATTTTAATGCATAACGAGTCAAGTCGAAAGGCTACAGTACGCATTGAGTCTATATACATAATATATGTATATATATGTATTTATGTTGTAGAATGTGGGCGAAAAATGTATCACATATATATAAATATTTTTATTATTATAGTTTAGGAGATATTTTATTATTTGTCTTGGTGTTTAATTTTTTTTATTTTTTTCAAAATAAATTAATAATAAAAATAACTACTATCAAAGTGAAAAATTAATCATACTTATTATCATATTATTTATCATTTTTTCTTTCAAATATATAATGAGAGAATTGACAATTTGCCACAATTTAAACTTTTTAATTCATTTTTTTTTTCCATCTTATACAAATCACCTTGATACAATTATATTTACATATATATATATATATATATATATATATATATATATATATATAGTTTCTCCATATTCAAGTAGAACAATTGAAACAACTGGCCTCATTCTTTTCATAAAATTAATATTACTCGTGAAAATTTTAACTACGAATAAAATGGACCATCCACATATCTATATTTTTATTTCTGGTAACTCTATATATTTCTCGCTTTCTCACTCGCTCTACATATATGTATAATCTGTAAAATTTTCTTTTTCCTCATTACTATCATCATTTTTTTTTCTTTTTCTTTATTTTCCAACCTCTTGTCCAAGGATATATATGTCTTTAGCAATTATCCCCGCTTTTTAATCAAAAACTATATGTCGACGAGTCGACAGTCTCTTGTCTATAAAGCGTCGCCTAATTTTTATAGCACAAGCTGGAGAATAAGAGAATGAGTGAGGATATGAGAGAAAAAAAAAACGAATAACTATATGAATGTTTTTTCTTTTTATTTTTTGCCTCGACGAATCGTAATTGCAACAATGACCTGCTTCTTCTTTTTCTTTTTTTTTCCTCTACTCTTTCACTCATTGGGACTTTTATATATTTTTATTTCATGCTCTCGACAGCATGACAATTAATTTAATTGACCATCTACGTTGATAAATGCAATATTCTACACGCAACTATGTTCATGTCGTTTAATATAATTTTACTGTTGTATTGTTGAATAAAGGGAATAAAAATAGAGAGCGAATAGAAATATTGTGAAAATAAATTTCCAACTACCGTCATTTAATTATTATTTTTTGTTTGTTCGTTTGTTTTTTTTTGGCATTATTTTATTATAGTTGGATGTGTTTATGTGGAAGATTGAATTTACGAGTTTCTCATAATTTTATTTGTTGTTGAAACATTTTGTGAAGTGTATATTTAGTTGGAAAACAAATTTGAAGTTTGTTAGTTAATGAAGTTTTTTTTTTTTTTTTTTTAGGAATATTGTATTTAAAATGTGATTTTTTATATTAGCAAATGGGGATTAACAACAAAAGGCTAAAACTTGCATGATTAACATTTATCATAATAATAATAATTGAACAGTGACAATGTTCTCACAAATAAAATTTACGGCTACACAAAAATATCAATTTAAAATATATCTTATTTTTTTAACCACTTATTGAGATCAGTGACCTTTTACAGAACAATAAATACAACAATCTTATACACATTGCATAAAAATAACAACAACAACAACAACAACAACAAAACAACCATTAGTAAAATTTTTTTTTACAAATTACAGAATAAAACCATATACAAAAGAAAATTCACATTTAGAATCCCAACAATATCTACAACAAAATAAAAACTCATCATTTCCATTTTCTGTATTATAAAATACCCATAAACTCCATCAATCTTCGAACACTTTTCAATATTCGCACAATCACATTTCACCTCTTCTTATCCATTCTCCCCATCCTCACTCACTTCTTCAATTCAATCAAAAATGAAAAAAAAAGAAGAAGAAAGAAAAAAATATCCATCAATAATTTTTCATAAAATTCACAGTTGGAATTATTATTTTCTTTTCCACATTCGACTAATAAATCCACTCGATATATAAATTATATTCACGTCCCTTGACACCATCAGTATGAGGAAGGGCTGCTGATGATAAGGGTAAACGATAAAAATGACATCACCATATGTAAATTCAAAGCCCATACACACACACACCCCATTAACGTTCATTCGAACTTTAAAATAAATAATAAAAAGAAATACCAGGAAAAAAAAAAAAGGATTGCTTTATAAATATCTGTGCATATATACTCTGAGTAAAACTTTAAAACAAAAAATTAAATGAAAAAAAGGGAAAGCAAACTGAGCAAATAAATATATCTATTCCTTCACACATGAACATATATGACGAAAGCTTTTACTGCAGCTTCCAACGCAGCCATATTGCATTTGCATCAATACATATATATATAAATAAATAAATATATATATATAAACGTATAAAGAAAAGCTTTCATAACGAATGCAAGATTTATTACGTTTGACTGCAGGTCATTGCGCTGGCAATTAATTACACATGCCCCATCCTATATATCCATCTTTTTTTCTTTTTTTTTTTCTCACTATTTCTCCAGTTACTGCTCTGCTTCGTTATCCAATATAACCGTCATTTTTTTCCTCTCCTTTTCCCTTTTTTCCATCCCCTCATTCCACTTTTGTTTATTTTTTATCGCTCGTGTCAAAGTTGATTAAATCATACGAATGGAATTCGGGAAAAAAATAAAAAAGCGAAAGGAAAAAGTTGAACGAAAAATAGGCAACAAATGAAAAAAACAGAAAAAAAAAAGATAGAAAGAGAATGATTTTTCGTGTAATCCAGTCAACCGGCCAATGAAGAACGAAAGGGCTATAAGGGACAGCGAATAAAAATGAGAATAAAGAAAGAAGGAAAAAAAAAAACAACAAATGATAAAGGTGAAATAAAAAAATTGTAAAGTCATAGAGCAAGGTAAAACGAGTAGGAGCCGGATAGTATTCATCGTAGCGTGACTCCGGTGTTCCTTAACTTCCGCTTGCCCGCACCCTCTCACTCTCTCCCTCTCTCTTTCATTTCATATATATATATATATATATATATGGATGTATATATTATGCTGGCGATATACATGATAGGATAATGTTACGGATTCTAAAGGTTGTGGGTAAAATCCTAGTTGAAAGGTACTTAACTAAAAATAATATGAGGAAACGGGTGGGGAAAAAAAAAAAGAGGGAACGTAGTTGAGGGACGGTGTAAACTTCCCGCGCTTCAACACTGCTGCTTTTTTTTTTTCTTCTTAAGTCTTCTTTGCCACTTTTTTTTCTTTTTTTTGTTCGTTTCAGACGCAAATTGTGAGACTGTGTATAACTATATTATCCTTGAAATTCCAAGATGGTCCTTGGATGGCTCTCCCTCATTGTTTTCAATTGAGCACTCAAT
The DNA here is from genome assembly GCA_958496275.1 of Zele albiditarsus. NCBI lineage: Eukaryota > Metazoa > Arthropoda > Insecta > Hymenoptera > Braconidae > Zele > Zele albiditarsus. The sequence continues at coordinate 9,791,355 of OY292412.1, read as the reverse complement.
GTGGAGTCCATGCGCGTGATCCACGACCATGACCTCAAATTCCCACGTTTTTATTTCTCTTTGTATATATTAATGTGTGTGGTATTTTATATGTAGCGTGTAAATTCCACAATTATATTTATGAATATATATATATGTTTGATATGTTGTTGGTATGTTAGATGTTGATTTGTTTTTTTTTTTCTTTTCACTTTCATGGGGAGAAATGTTTTGGTGGGTTGATATAGAAATGTTTTATTGTGCAAACGTTGTGTTGTTTATTTGAGAATGAAAATATTTGTTGTGGGTTGGTTGGTGTAATTTCTTCTTTTGGTTTAATGGCAGAATATTGTTTGAGATTGAAATTAAAATATTATGGTATCTGTTTGCTAATGTTTAATTATCAATTTCACAATGCTTCAATTTTTGGGATTATTATTTGTTTTGTGATGGTTTATAAGTCAATCAGATATTTTATATTATGTTATTATTATGTTCGGACATGAATTTATAGAGTTGAGGATATTTTTATTTTTCACAAAATTGCAATCTGCAGTTTTGGAATTGGAATTATTGTTTATATTTATTTCAAGCGGTGTTCGGATAATGAGACAAAAGTGATTGGATGTCAATCAGGATTTTTTAAATAATACTTTTGAGACTTGAAAATAATTTTTATTTGTATTTTTTTAATTATAATTGTAGAATCACTGGTGCTACACTGTTGATTATCGGATAACTTTGTTATGAATTATATTTTATTAAACTATAGAACAGTACTTTATACGAAGCAGTAAATATATCCTGAAAAATTTTAAGAAAAATAATTTATCTTAAATGACAAATAAATCCACTGATATTAATCTTTATTTCATAAATATTCTTCTCTCATATATATATATATATATATATATATATATATATACCTTTACGCAAAGTAATAATTTCCATTTTTGTTTTAAAAAAAATGTAGCATTCAAAAATTATTCTCAGTTGAAAAATATTTTTCATTGTGCGATACACAAATAAATTTTAATTATGACTATTTTTTAACAAATTTTTTATCGGTATAAAATATAACTGAAATGAGTGAGTAATAAAACCGTCCACAGCACCCGAACAAATTTATCGAGCGTATAATGAATTTTGCTTATTATTTATTTTATGAATTATGCGAAACATATTTTTTTTTTTTTTTTTCTATACCATCGTTTGAACTTTTTCATTTTTTTTCTCTCTTATATAAATGTAAATTTTTCTACTGTAATACTGTGAACACCGTTTTCTTTTTTCTTTTTTTTTCTCTCATCAACATGATATATAAACATTTTTTTCCTTCACTTTTCTTCTCCAACAATCAATCGAATCATACGGTACCAAGATTTTTTCCACGTGATTGACCATATATAAGTTGAAAGTATGTATACATAGTTGAACTTTAATAGACTTAAGCTTTTAATTAAATTCCGCGAACTTTACTGACGACTTTTAGATATATAGATTTTTTTATATATAATATTATCATTTATTATCAGATAGACAAAATGTCGAGTGGAGACAAAAAATTATATGACAGTTTTGAAGTGTTTTCAATCAAAATTTTATTTAAATTCACTTGTATGGATCATTTTTTTCTTTCTCTCATCATCATTATTTACAATTGTTTACATCGACAAAAATCCTCGAACAAACAAAAAGTTATAATAAACAGTATAAAAATACTTTCTATTAATATTATTTGTGAAAAGAAAACAAAATGGAATATAAATGAAACATTGTTTTACACTACTGTGAAATTTTTTCTGTAGCAACCCCTCCAATTGTCATTGTCAATCAATTATAAATACTAATTAGTATTCTTCTATCGTTGTTTGCTTTTCATATTTTTTTTATTTTTTCCATTTCATTGCGGAAGGAATTTATGCGCCACACACAACACGCATGGGAACACGTACGTGTGTAGTACAACGAATTCATGAACAAAGGAATCCCCCACATGATGCATATCACGTTATGTTCATTCACAGTATCAACACTTGACTATATAAATATATATATATATATCCCATATAGAACCTGTATAGGATATTAGTAAAGTTTTAGGTTCCACATATATATGGATGTGTGTTGGCATTTTGTATACACAATATAACAAATGATTGTCTTCATTATATTCATTCAACTATTATCATAATAAATTCATGGAGTGACTTTATTCTGTTAAATTTATGGACAAACATATTCTTTGTAAGCGATTGTACATTAATGTTGTTGTTTATAATAGATTGTATTGATGAAAATTATTGTATATTTTTATTCTCTAAAATGTTTGTGAAATAAGAAATAATTGTAATCCCCAAAAGTTTTCTTATTTCATCAACAATAAATCTATAAACATACAATTTAAATATATGAAATATTATTATTATTTTTCTGATATATACAAATGTGATTCTCGTTAATCATACTCTTTTTGTCTTTCAGAGTTACAATTTTTCACCAAATCCCCACAATTCGAATTCAAATTAAATTCCACAATTTCACAAATAACTGTAACAAATCAGTCAAAAAAAAAAAAAAAAAAAAAAAAAAAGTACTGACAAAGTTTAACCACAGTAACAAAAATCACCAAAATTCCCTCACAAAGCAACAGTAAGAAAAATATTACATAAGTAACTCACGTCATTCCATAGAGATTAAATTTATTTTATAAATATTGAATTCATTGCACCAAAAAATACTTATATGAATAAACTATATAACACGCCTCCATGATTTTAATGGCACAGCACATACGTTGTTTTGGTATTATAAAATTTTATTTCCTCATCCATAAAAATGCATATGAAAACACGACGTTTTTTTTTCTTTTTTTTCAGCACTAAAAAATGTAAAAAGACGTAATATGGCACTTAAACACCCCTCTTGATTTTATTCACGCAATATATTATGTTATGATATTAAACTATAATAATAACAATAACAATAATAATAATAATAATAATAATAACTTACATAAATCGTACAAATAACGTTGACATGCTTTTAACGTGATAAAAAATTCTAGTGATAAGAGTTATACATTTCATTTTATCTTTTCACATTTGATATACTTCAGTGTATGATAGTCTTTTGTCCAGGTGCATTCACTCCACGCTCTAAATTAAAAATGCAATAATAATAATAATGATGAAAAAGTCGATGGAAGTTTGTGCAAATATATTTTACTTGCCCAAAATCGAGTGTGTGTATTATATTTATTCAATCTAACAACTAACATATGGAAATGGAAAAAAACAAAATAAGCTCATTAAAAAAGGAATAAAATATTAATTTAATATTTTTTTTGTAATTGAATTTTGTTGCAGATAATGATGTTCAAGCACATGGTAAAAATGAGTGCGAGCCAAACAGTAAAAATGTATTGGAGAAGGTGGATGAATCTAATCAACAAACTAATGAACAAGCCCAACAAACAACACCTGGTAAATGTCGTTTCACTTTATACTTATTATTATAACTTTTTTGGTTTTATAGATAGGAAGAAAGGAATGGATGGAATAAAATGTTCCTGACGATAGTGCAGTTGATATCAGTGTTGGATATATTTCAATTCTTTATTTGGGATTGATTTTATAAATTATTGAAGTTGTGTGAACGTATATACGTTGATGGTTTATTTGGAATAAGTTATTTGTGGTATTGAGAATTTTGTTTCATTCAATTAAACTCAATTGAATTGTGAGAGTATAATTTTAATTTGTTCTACGAATATTTTTGTATTTATCTGGGACATCAATTGTAAAAGAATATTGGATTAATTAATATATAGGATTCCAGATTATTTTTCTATCAAATTCACAAAATAGAATAAACAGTTGTACTTAATAATAGAATATCTTCCAATGTCCAACACTGGTTGAACAAGATGAATATTTATTCGTTGAAGAAAACAATACTTCTTTTAATTTTTACCATTTACGTTTTCTTGCTTATCCAGATCTTCATCAGCGTTACCTCGTGGAGACAATAACAATGACAACAGTGACGGAACGTCGAATCGTGCGTGAAATAAGTGAGGACAAAGCCGCAATTCCAAACAATTCATCCGGCAGCGTGGATCAAACTGATACAATAAATTCATCAATTGACAATGCCACTATTGAATCGACTAATGAAACAAATAGTTATTCACATGCCGAATCAAATATTGACAATGATAAAAAATCAATAAATTCAAAATCATCAACATCATCGTCATCATTATCATCAGGGAGCAATGAACTTGATAAAGAAACAAATGATCCCGCTGAATTATCACTGACATTTAAATTAGGCAATGTCTCATTAGTGACAAATAGTTTTAAACCAAATTCAGCTGTACGACAATTATTTCCCAATCCACGTTTTATTTCACCGCCACCGGCTTTAACTAAAAATGTCACAGGTATTTTATCGAACGACGACGCGACTGATAGCGATAGCTCTGAAGCACAACGTTATCTTGTTACAACTGAAAGTTTACGACTGTTTGATTCCGTAAAACGAGCTAAAATGTCAGGTTCACGTAGCGATTCATCGGAAAGTGATTCTTCAACAATCAAACGTACAATTGAACGTAATGCATTGCGACGTAGTCTTGTTTGTAAATATGACACTGGTACAAAGAAAAAGAATTTAATCAATCGTGATTTAACATTGGAAGAACGAATACGTCAATTGACATGCGTTGATCAGGATGATGAGCAACAAACAATTGATAATACATCGAATAATGGCGCTATTGTCAATAATAAAAATGAAAATAATGGACAATTAACAAATGAACAATTGCAAGAATTACCAATGAGAACATCACCATCAGGTGAAGAGAGACCAGTAAGGAATGAACGTGTTGTCAGACCAATGAACGATTGTCATGAACATTCGTCACCATCACCACCATTACACCATCATCATCATCATCACTTTCATCATCATCATCATCAATCTGCGTATCGTAAAATAACTGATCAACTATTTGGACAAAAGAAAATAGAAAATATGCCAGATTTGGGTATTGGCGATCGTTCAAATATTGTCAAATCATCATTAACAAAAATAAATTCCGATGCACGTAAACAATTTCTTGCAAGTTTAGCACCATTATCATGTGTTACATCAACTGGCGTTGATGCACACCAAGATTATTATCAATTGTCATCGAAAATGTGTAGCAATCGTGATTCAATTGGATATAATTCTGATTCATCATACAGTCTAGAGGACATTGAGGCAGCATTGCGTGGCGATGATACGCGAAATTGTAAAAATAATTGTGGACCACCGGATGTTACTCGTGGCACTCCCACAGGAACGGGACCCGGTGACGCTACTGATGCCACAACAGACGAGCTCTTGGCATTCGTTGAGCAAGACAAAACACGTACTGAACGACTTAAAAGACGTTACGACACTGATGATCATCATGATGATACAGCGTTGAATAACAGCGTTGAAAGAAATGGTAATAATTCTATTCAACAGCAAAATGGCGAGAGTAATCATGGTGATAATGATATTATTAATAATGAAAATGATGATGATAATAACGATGATGATGATGATGATGATGATGATGATGATGAATTAAATGATTACGGATTTAATCGTCGACCGTCAGTTCGCGGTATTAAACCGCAATTTGAGACAACAAGTGAAATCGTACGACAATTACGTTATCGTAATGTGCCAACATCATTAGCTGATAAAGTACGTGGTATACAGAATCCATCATGGTCCTATTATGATACTGGTACGATTGACAAACGTGTATCATTTGTTCATGATCGTGATGAATTAATAAACGGCAAAGCGCGTGACAATACAATTAATCGAATTAACACAATGCAACGGCAAATTGATGATATTTATCAAACAATAGCTGAAACATCAGTTAGCGTTCAAGGTAATATTGAACGTGGCTCATATCTTGAGAGTACATTACCACGCAATTTACCACCACGTATTCCCACAATTGCCGCAGCCGCTGCTTCAGTCACGGACTGTCATCATTATGAACAAAATAATGGTGGTGCACAACATTTTCAAGATCATCAACGTCTGAGAATGACGGAAGTGCATACACCAACAAGCGTGTACAACAGTAGCTTACCAGCCAAGGCTAGACGTGCCACTGTTGCCATCTCCAATTATCCATGTGGAGTACTACCTGTTGAAAATACAAAGTGCTATAGAACAATGTACTTGGTTCCATACAATGGCATTACTGATCCAACGTACCAAAATATACAGCGAATTTTACCACCGCACTCATCACCAAATTATGCCAATCATATTGAAAGATATCCGTATCCACGCAATGTACGAATTGATAATCAACAACCACAACAACAGCCACAACAACAACAGCAACCAATTCCACGATATTATCCACGTACGCAGCCAGGTTCAACGACTATTGCTACTGGTGGTGGTGGTATTGCCCCACCACATTCACAATCAAATTTACATCTTCATCTTCATCATCAATCGGATGACATCGGCGGTTTCAATACATCAGCCATTGGTATGCAAACAGTACAATTACAACATCATCAGCATATATCACAATTGGCAACGTACAACGTTCAATCGATGCCGACGGCTTATACAGTGATGGCACCATCAAGGGCCGCTGGTTATCATCCATATCCTGTGCATCCTGGACGCATTGCCGCTGATGTACAAACACAAACTGTCACATTATCACCCGCAGTTTGTAATACTGTTGCTAGTGGTGTTGGATATAATGGAACTAATGGTCAACATTTAGTGAGTGCTTCCTCATCGTCATCGACATCATCAACTCTATCTTCACCGACTAAAATTATTCATCAAATGAATGCTATGTGCACGTCTGCTGAACGAGGTGTGCCTGAGGGCGCTGCCAGTGCACCAGCTCATGATTATGTGTCGCAAACAAATAATATTGTTGGACACAATGTTAGTAATTCATTTATTGGACTTTCCAATAATGTGCCTCCACCAAATACACAAAATTCTGTTTATTATGCTATGAATGTCTGAGGAGCTTCAGTATCCTCGTTTTGTGTAATGTATTGTATTAATATTCGCCCGAGTATTTATTATTTATTAGGTGTGAGTGTGCAAGTGTGTTTTTTTTTTTTTTTTCCTTTCTACTAGGTGATTATATTTTTGGAAACGATGAATTGGTGTTGTGCTTTCCAACGTGTTAGTAAATCGTATTTATTATTGAGCAAACATTTAAATATATGAATGGCGAGGTCTGGTTCAATCGTATTTCACATTACGATTTGCTCCATGTGAAACTTGTTCCATTTTTCTCATTTATTTCTCGATATAATTCTGAAAATATTGAGGGAAAATGGTGTGTCGGGCGTGGATACAATTTTGTTCCAAAGATTTGTCAAAATAAAACGTTCTATATGATATTATTTTGTCCATTTGAAATCTCAGACAGTATGTGTGTCCAAAGAGATGTTTTCGCCCTCATTATCGTAATTTATCCGTGATGTAATTCAATATAATCCAAACATATATCCTAATATTATATATCTTTTGCATATAGACTTTGACAGAAATATAAAATTGTACAATTAAATAGACGATGGCGTTTGTATGCGACATGATATCTTTTGAGGATTTATTGTAAATAGAATGTGTCAGGAGTTTTTATTAATGTATATGCAATCAAATATTGTGGTGGTTTGTAGAATTCGTGTATGAATTTTATTTCAACTTCAATTGATATATATATATTATTTTTTTTTGTCAAATTTATTCTTCTACTTTATGAACAACACACGACAACTTTGGCGAGAGCTATTAACAAATATGAAGTGAATTACTGTTAATTTAATGTTTATCAATATCATTCAAAGCAATGACACGCACTCGGTGTATCAATAGCCAAAAATTAGTTTTGATTATATAGTCGTTAATTATAAATATATATGTTTGGATGTTTTGAATGGTTATAAAAGAGGCATATAAAGACGAGGTTATGTGTGAGGGTGTTATATTGTATACAAGCGGATGAGAAACTATTTATTACTCGTATAGAGAGTTATGTAGTGTATGTATAATGGTAAATGAAGTGAAAGAGAAAGAGTTGAAAATTTAGCGAGTTGAAAAAATAATCGAATGAAAATTAATCTTGTTGGTTTTTTTTTTCTTTTTCATTTTTTATTATATGTATATGTCTCTTTTCTTTTGTTTTATTCTACTCGTTAATCAATATTCCATTATTTATTTAGTAAACTATATTGGAAATGGAGAGATAGGGAAAAAAAAAATACTGACAGTTAAATGGAGAGAAAAAATAGTTTTTTAGACTCTCGTAACCGCGGATTATTTTTTTCTTTTTCGTATCGAATATATAAAAATAAATATATTGTGTGCGGGAAAGAAAAAACAAAAAAGAAAAAAACAAAATGAATCCAATAACAAATAAACAATAACCAAAGTCGTAGTGCTGTTAGTTGTTGTTGTGATACATATATAATGTTTTCATCTGTAGAATTTTAGAAATTAAGCCAAATCGGTATTAATGAATGATGAAAGGGAAAAAACATTTTTTGAGGAAGTATTTGCACCTAATTGTTTCATTAATGGGTTTAATTTGTAGAATGTTTTTTTTTCTTTTGTTTGTTATGAATCAATTGTGTGCTGAATTCGGGCAATAGAGAATTTGTTTATGAGTTGTAAGGAGTTTATTTATTTTTGTGGATAGTAGATGAAAAAAAAAATATGAGTAATTTACGTTGAAAAAGGCCAAACAGCAAAGAGGATATCCAAAAAATATAGTTGGGAAAAATATAGCTGCATTTATATGGATTGATGTGTTTGATGACAATACCCATGTAGCATTTACGGGCACTATATCATCAATCAGATGTCAGCACTCACGATTTCGGAATTTAAGTGTTTCTTTTTTTTTTTTATTTTTGATAAATTGGTCACTCTGGTAGCTGTCACCTGTGGAACCGATATATGGCAATATTCTATTTCTCGTGTTACTTTTTTTTTTTTCGTCTTACATTTTTTCCGAGATTTCTATCTATGTGAAATGAATAAAAATCGACAATTCAACGAAATTCAATGGTGTTTTCATGCGATTTATTAAATGGGAGGTTGTTTATTGAATGATAATTGTCAAAAGAATACTGGAATTATTTATTTTGAGACAAATAGTTGAGAATTTTAATTTCTCTATGGAAATAATTTTATTTATTCGGGTCTGTTGGTGAATATACACTTTCACATTCATTCATGCGATTTTTCTTTTTCGTATGATATAAGAGTGATAAAATAATTGAATTCTATTGAAAATCAAAATTTATGTAAATACAAAATTCAATTTTGACGCTGCATATCTTGAATTCAATTTATCGTAAAAATCTCGACAAAAATCCATTTTGTGCAGAATTTCATAGCGAATAAAATCATATTTGCATAATTTCTACTTATATATTATCGTTCTTGAACTATAATAGAAAGAGTCTCAACCACGACTTCAGTTTACTTAACAATCAAACGCCATTGAATTCTGTCGACTTTTGATTTCTCATTTATTTTACACCCAAACTATACTGATCGTTTGAGAAAATTCCTTGAATTGAATTTTATGTAGTTGAAACTCTTTGGGGCAACTGCCTCAATGCGGTTCGTTACTTCTCGATAAATCTTCATTCCAAGTTCGAAAAATGTGGTTGTAAGAAAGAACACGTTAAAACTTATTAGATTTTTTATGATAATAAAAAAATTGAATTTTTTTCTCACTTACATTGTTATACTTACTTTCAATGAACAGTTCTCGTCTCATACAGTTTACAATATTTCAATAATTTTTTCCATTAACTTTAGAAAAAAATCCCATTGCAAGTAAACAATACAATATCATTATTAATATTATTGTTTATTTTCCACGTAATTATTTTTAAATAATCATAATAAAGTACAATTGAATTATTTCAAATTATATCAAGCAAATACTTCCTCAGAATAAATAAATAAAAAGATAATGAATATACACGAATTGATGAAAAAAAAGTGGAAGCATTTAGGCCAAAAATTAATGACATATAATACACCTCATAAAATGTTATCAATTGTTTAATATTTTGTCGATTTTTAAATATCTCAAATACGATATTATTAGAGTTTTATTTTTAATCTTCAACAATAATTATTAGGAAAAAGAAGAAATATTTAATTGTATCTGTTGATCGATAATTTCATATATAAATGGAAATATAAGGAAAAACCAACAATTGTTTTGTTTTTTCCTTTTTTTTCAATATATTTATTCAATGATTCGATAGAAGTTTCGTTGGCAATTACAATTTTATTAAAAATTCAGTATAAACAAAAAAAAAATACCAAGAGAATGTGTTAGTTAGAAAACGACGAGAAAATTATAATATTTACATAATAAATGTTATTAACGAGAAGATTCGCACGCGAGAAAAACGGGAGGACTTTGAAAACAATTGAAGACTGCAATAATTAAAAACACTGGCCTACTTAAAAGAAAAAAAAAAAAGAATAATAAAAACTAACAAACAAAAATCAGACAAAATGATAATATATACCTGTCGATCTAAATAGAAAGAAAAGAGAAAAACTGTTTTTTTTTTTTTTTAGCGTAAGTTTTAATGTCTGTATAAATAATTACTGTGTATAAACACATTTCAGCTAAGTGTATGTGGACGAAATGAAAAAAACTAAAGAGAAAACAAAAAAAATGAAACGTAATGAAGCGAAAGAAAAAAAAAAAAAAAAAGTAGAAGAAAAGAAATAAAATAATGGAACACCTCACTCTCGTACCTACTTATGACGTATGATAATAATTTCTTTATTTTCTTCAGTACATACACGTATATATGATTATACGAAGTGAATTTCATTATTTATTTTACCTTTTTCAGAATACCCATAACTCTGTGTATTTTTTTTTTTTTTTCCCACCTTTCTAGTTACCCCCATTACAATTGAATGTCATTCCAAAGAATGAAATGAATTTTTTTTTGTTTTTACAAATTATACATATATTTCTTTCACAATTTTTTGCATTGCATTTTGTTGTTTTTATTTCGTTATCCCATTTTCTTACAATTTAAATCTCATTTGTAGTTCCTATTTTTATTATGTTTTTAAAATAATACAACTATTTATACACTTGTGGGTGAAAATATTGAACTATTTTTATTTTAATTTACATATTTATGAAATTGCAAGACGTAATAAGTCAGGTACAGCACATCATGCACAAATGATATAAATCAGGCCTTTTTGCAAACTCGAATTATAATGTAAACGTATGGAATATCAAATTTCTATAGAGATGAAAATGAGTAAAGAGAAAGAGAATAAGATAAATTGAAAATTATAAAATTATAACAGTATTTGGGACCCTCCGTAGAAATATATATATAAATATTTGAATAAAAGAAAAAAAAAATAAATAAATAGATAAAAGAGAAAAATTAATATTATTGAACGCAGTTTGTAGTGTTATCTCGAAGTAGAGTATGATCGATTATTAACGTTGGTGACATTTGAAAAGAAATGAAAAAGTAAAATGGAAAAATAAAAAAAAAAGTGAAAAATACATTAAAAAATTTGTAAACGTGGAAAAAATTTGCATTTGGTGCGTTTGTGAGGTTTATATGCATATAAACTTTATTATAAATATATATATATAAATATTATGGGCTAACATAATTATAGGTTGAAATTGTCGGAAAAAAAAGGAAGAAAAAAAAAAAAAGAAACGAAATACAAAAAGAAATGAAAATATACGATTGGTGTTACAAGGTCGACAGATTGTAAAAGAAAGGTGATGTAAAAGTGTTACACGTGACGTTGAGTGAAAGGTGGAAAGAAACGAAATATTTTCCTGTTTGACGCATATAGAAGAGAAGGAAGTAAAATAAAAACCAAAAAGAAGTAAAATTGAGAGACAAAATTTGCTAATAGATTGTACAAGTACAATTAACTATTTTTCGTTCATGACAGAGAGAAGGTAGATGAAAAATAATACAATGCTGTTATCATTGCTAAAACAGGAAAAAAATGAAAAGAAAAAGAAATAGTAATTACTTTCATGGAAAGTAGCAGTTTCTCAATAATACAAACTCAAATAAAAACCACGTAAACATATTTACACCAAGAGGTTTCTTTTACGCAGTAAAATATCACGTAATTAAAACCAAGAAGTTGTATACACCGAAATATTCCATTATTTATACCAGATGAATAACATAATAGCTGCTTATTTTTTTTTTCCTTCTCTTTATTATCAAAATTCGCGCCGGGATATGTATAAATAATTGGAGAATAAACGATTGAGGAATTAAAAGCAAAAGCATTTTGGATCTAAACAAAAGTAAAACTAATTAATACTAGTGACATTCAATAGTTTTTTATCAACTTCAATAGTATATTTTTGACGTTATCCAAAATGAATTAAAAATTAGCATCAGAAATCATTGTTCAATAACCAGAGCAACCCGGGGTATTGTCTATTGAATTTTCTGGAGCTTCGAAATGAGTTTGGATTTTCTATCAAAGTATACAATAGGAGAAAAATCACATGAAGGTTTTTGAATGTTCTAGATTCTTTCTTTGGAACAGAAAAATATTCTTCATTCTCTTTCTGTTTGACCCCATTCAATCGACCTTCGATGTTATACCCGGGATTTTTCCATTTGTTCCATTATTCAGAGGCTTTCTCTCACATAATATCGATAATATATATTTATTATTGGATAATAATTCATTTTATTGACATTTTCTTTTTTTTTTTTTTTGGTACGTTAAATAAAGCTTTTATTTGACAAAATTTGCATTTATTTTTTTGTTACCAATAAAAAAGCCTTATAAATACTCTGATTATTGAATAAAGGCACAATAAAGTTGTGTGCTACTTTGACTCAGTCTATATGAAAAAAATAATTTTTAGGTATTTAAAACACTTGGCGAATGACCGGAGATTTTTTTTGCTCAATAATACACTCCTCTAACTAATATTTAATTCGGGAAAAAAATTGAAAGAGTAACGGCCAATTTCATGAAGAAGAACTGACAAAAAATTCATAGATTCAGTCATTCTCACTAATTAAATTGGACCTGCCAATTATATTTTTCATAAACACGGAAACATTTATCATCATCAAATTAACAAATGAATAATTGAAAAATAATAATCATATATTTCTAGCGTTATTAATTTTCAATCAAATATGATCATTGAAATAATTTTCTTCGTCTGAATAATTCGATCCTTATTATCCATCCATGAAATACGGAACTACATGCTGGAATTACTCTAATTAATTTGCTCCAATAATGACAATCTGGTATTAAGAGAAGGATTAAATATGGCGCTTTATAATACACTAATCAGTATGAAATTTGATACTCGTGCCGTATTATTCCTCAGTAGAATTGATACGTAACGATACACTCCATCAATATTCTATATATTTCTCAAAAATTTCTTCAACATTTCCTTAATATCTGCATTGTCTTCCTTTACAATTAAACAATAAATAATATTTAACTGCGTAGCAACATGTCGAACATCACCATTATGTCTTTACATTATAATGTCTTCAATGTTTGATGAACTTTTTGGTTTTACTCACGCGATATTAATGAAGAAATGCGAAAATAAACTGAAACAATACAGACAAAATGGCGCAAAAAAAAAAAAAAAAAGTAGGGAAACGTTTCAGTGTTCACTGTTCAGTAAGACTGTAAGTATATTTCAATGAAACATAATATTTTTCTCTCTAGACAACTTAATTAAACAAGAGCGATTAGATGAAATTCAATATGCAGAAACTGCCAAGTTGCACGATGGATTCCGAATTTTTGTATTTGTCAATAATTAATATAAGACTATTTAAATCCTATAATTTCCCAACTGAATTTAACGATGGGATATACTTCATAGTATAGTTTAATATAATATACACAGAATTATCAATTTTCAAACAGGCTACAAAGATAAAAGTGGGAATATATAATTGTATTATAATATTCCCACAACGAGGAGAAATAAAAGAGACAACAAATTATTCTTTTTTCAAGTTCATTATACATCTGAACAAATTATATATTATGTAAATTCTCTGCAGGAATTTTTATTCGTCTGTCTCTTTGTCTGCTCCAATTCACTTTTGAATAATTCAATTAAACGCGTCAACAAAACGTATTAGTTCACCAAAATGTATCAAGATAATATAGTTAGCCTTTGTGTACTGCGAACATGCAGATTATTGACAAAAAAAAAACTAATAAAAATGAGAAAAATAATAGATTGTACTCAGTAATTGACATATTTTATGCTAATACTCTTACAAAATCAACAGAACGTTGATATATCCGAAATTAATCGGTTGAATTGAATGTGATGATGATGATGATGATGATGATGATGATAATGATAATGATGAAAAAAATGAAGAAAAAAAAAAGAAACGAAATTGAAAGAAGAACAAAACAATATATGCAAAGATAGTTATACTTTTACGATGGATGGCCAAAGAAAACAATACAAAATATAAAGTTAAACTGTATATATTCAAATTAATTGTTAAATCGACTAGTTACCAGTGTGTAAATAAAAGCTTTACTCACGATGGAATAAACACTACTACTACTACACCATAATCATTCAACAATATATTATGAATAAAGATGAAGAAGAAAGAACATTTATTTTATAGATGACAAAAAAAAAAGAAAAAAAGCAGGTAAGCCGATGATAATTTCTTAATATTTTCTCTCATTTTTTTTCTTTTCAATTACCGATTTATTAAAAAATTCACATTAGTAACTTATCATTAAAAATGCCTTATTCATTTATTAAATATTTGAAAGGCTGGCTCCGTCTACCTCGCCGTGGTTACCACTTCCCCGAGGTTATTGTTCCTTTTTTTTTTCTCGTCATTTTTTTTTTTTCTCGTGTTCGCTCCAGACCAAGATAGCGGTGAGGTGTTTATTTTTTTTCTTTTCTTTCCTTCCCTCACTATTATATCCTTTTTATCCTTTCTTCATTTCATTATCGCATTTCATTCGATTTTTCTATTTATTTTTTCTTTAAATATACGTTTGCCATTTGCTTGATATCGTGTGTTCTTGTTTCAAAGAGATTCGTACAAAGTATTTGATATTTCAATAATATGCATTTTTTCACTGAAGAAAAAAATAGAATAAAAATAAAATCGTGTTTTTATTTTTTTCCATGCAAATGTTAACGAAAAAAATATTTGTGCACGGGCGCGTATCATCATTCTATTGGATAATTTGTCGGCTATGGCAACACCGAAAAAATTAGAAAAGAAAAAAGAAAAAAACATGGAAATATATGGACTTGATATTTTTTTTGTCATGTTTACATGTTTTGTTTTCATCTTCTCCAAATTATTATTACGCAATTCATCAAAGATACTGTTAATAAGTAAGAAATGGTGCAACTTGAGGTAGATATGCCGCAACCTCATAAAAGGCTGTTACATTCTCAGAACCATTTGGTTTCTTTCTTATTTTTTTTTTCTTTTTTTTCCTTTAACCAATGTCAATTATTTCATCATGATCGTGAGAGTGAAGAATAAATGTGTAATAAAACACGTACACGAAGAGGGCGTTTGTCGTATGCAATTAATAACCAAGTCCGAGGGGGGAAAACAAAAGAAAAGAAAAACTGAAAAATAAAAAAAAAAACTCTAACGTCGCCTGCAGAAAATGAAATAATTATAATATGCAGTCAAATTACAGTACTGCATACATTTATAATATATAACCGAATCATTCTTTTTTTTTTTTTTTTCCTCTCTTTGCACGTCGGTAATGTTACAATTGTCATGTATTGTGTCTATGCATGTATGTGTGTGGGTGTGTGTGTGCGTGTGTGAACGTAGTTTTGTCTGTCTGTTTATGTAATGTAGTGCAGTGGAGACTTACAATATCGGGCGCAGCATGCCGAAGTGATTTTTGACGATAAAAAGAAGAAAGTGTCTACAAAAAAAAAAAAATCATCTACAAGATGACGCACTTTCTTCTTCGCACAACTTCCGGCGGTTCTAATGCCGCCAAAATTGCTTCATCAAATACATTCTTTAGGCCTTTCTGCAAATATAAATGTTTATTTATATTAATATTCACAATTCGAAAATGTGTATAATGATTTTTTGTTAATTAAGGATTGGAGTTCAAAGGGAGAACGCAATGTAAGATATTAAATTGGTTTCTTCTTTCGCATTTTGTCGAAGTTATTTCATAAAAGTATTTGTTATGAATTTTGCATAAAGATGTGAAAAATTGTAGAAGTTACGTGTGGCACTTTCAGTGAAGGTGTTCAAGTGGCATCGTAATACTATGTTGAACTTTGATTCAACATTGAGAACTTTGAATCTATCTTAAAACAACTTTTTTCAAATGATGTAAGAGATGTGGATAAGTATATATCATTAAGCAATATTAAATATGACACAGAAATTTTGCATTTATTACAGTCGCGTTCCCTCTCAAATAAACAACGAGAAATGAATGGAATTAATTACCTGCGTAAGGGCACTGCACTCCACATACTTGACTGCTTTTAATTCCTTCGCCAATTTTTCACCTTGCTCACCAGTTATTGGCTTTTGTTTATTTTTCGCGAGTTTTTCAATAGTCGCAGCGTCATCTCGTAAATCAATTTGTGTTCCAACTAGCAAAAATGGTGTTTTCTGACAATGATGAGTTATCTCTGGAACCCACTGAAAACCAAAATAAAAACACAAGTGAATATTTGTGTGTAATAAATATCAGATGATTAAAAATCAAATAGAGCGTGAGCTTGGGGATTTCAATACTTTTGGCAGAAAAAAATGTTCAAGCATTTTTTGTATTTTAAATGAACATTTAATAGACTCTTGAGATATTAATTTTTTACTCAATCACAGTCATAATGTAATAGATCGACTGGAAATTGATTTACAATTGGGTCAAAATGTGTGAGAAACTAACAGGAACTCAACCAAAGTTATGGAAAGTTATGTCAACTGCAGATCAATTTGAATCTAACTTCCACATGACATAATTTTCCACTTGATTATGACCTCAAAATTAATTTTAAGTTCCGTTTCTATTTGATAGACTAAAAATATACTTCTCATTTATTTCAACGACTTGCGGTACATTTTCAGTTTCATACCGATTTTTTTAAACGTGAAATAAGCCCTTCATTGATCGACAAGTTCATACAATTAAATTGTGGAGTATATTTCTAATTTTATAACTTGAAATAAACATTTAATCAACAGCCATCATGGGTTCTATTTCCAGTTGGAATACCGACATTCGATTATAAATCAACTGAAACTTCATACCAATTTAATTTTAATATTTCATCGGCTCTGCCAGAGGAGAATCAATGCTACAGAATTGAATCGACACAAATATCACAGAAGACAGTGACTGTTAATATTTTACGAATATTTGTTTGAAGTAACTCGCTAAACATTAATTGGCTTGAAGAACGATTTGTTAAGTGTATTGATATTGTACATTGATGAGTGTATCATCAAGTAGAGTATACGTTTTCGATTTTAGTGTACGTTAATGATTCAAAAAGAAAAATGCAATAAGGTACGTATGATGTTGAGTATACAAAATAATTTATTTTTACTAGCGCTCTCTTCTTTTTTATTCATTATTATATTATTCATTATATTCACGCAAATTTGGATAAATGTAGCAAAGAAAAAACAGAGAGGAAGAAAACCGTTCTTATTATTGCCAAAGCAAATTGAATATTAACAATTGTATCTTAATTTCTTCGTGATGGTATCAGACAAATTTTCCGTTTTGATATTGGTTTTTCGAATAGATATTCAATTTTCACACAACTCTCAGTTGAGAGGGTGGCTCAACATCACCCCAAAATTTCATGCCAAGGTCATATTGACTCTGTGCCAACTTCCTGCTATTATTTTTACTGTAATTCATTCTTTCCGACCATTTTTATTGTTTAATCGATATCAAATTGTTCCAGCAAAATACATACATATGACGATATTGAATTTTGATTGATAGTATTTGTGTTTCATAAGTGGAAATGTAGACATTTGCAATATATTTTTCTTGCTAAAAATTGATAGGGTCTATATTATTCAGGTCAAATATTAGAGTTGAAACTGTACTTTTGACATGCATATTTCATGCCTTTCAGTTTCAGTCACGCAATGCATATTTCTGATAAATTTTTCATCAATGATTGAACATTTTGAAACACCGTACCAGCCCGAAATATCTCATTCCCGATTTAAATTCTTACATTTGTCGCTTTTTCTCTCATGTTCCACAATAAATTTACGAGCATTTTCGCGTCTCTGGGATATCATTGGCTATTGAGAATTATCTAATAAAATATAATTGCTTGAGTTAAGTGTATTGAGCGATCGAACTGCCAAAAAAAAAAACGATTTTTCTCACAGTACAAATGTAATAATTGTGAATACTAAAAATTATTACATTTGTACAATCCACGATGTGTAATAAGACACAGGTAATTCAATATTAAATATAGCAATTAATAACTATAAGAGTAAATATTGACGAAAAGTCAAAGAGAAAACTGATTCCGGGAATTGATTGAAGAATAAATTGTATCCCACTAAAGAATACCATCATTGAATTGAATTAATTTAAATTCTTAGACCATTTCCATTCATCAATAGTTAGTTTGATAGAACTCTGTTCAATGGGCTTTCATTCAAATTTAATTATTTTTCGCTCACTATCAAAAGCATTCCAAGAAAAAAAAATGTCATACTCACTTTTTCCTTCACATTTTCAAACGACGAAGGCGATACTACCGAGAAACAAACTAAAAATACGTCTGTCTGTGGATAACTTAGTGGTCTGAGTCTATCATAATCCTCTTGACCTGTTAATACATAACAAAATAAATTAAAGTTATTATTCCAAATCAATAAATACAAAAATGTAATATTAAAATACATCAAAATATTTACCAGCTGTGTCGAACAATCCTAAAGTATATGGCTCACCACCAATCATAACAGTCACTGCATAATTATCAAATACCGTAGGCACATACTCTGAGGGAAATTTATTTGTCGTATAGGAGATAAGTAGGCATGTTTTACCAACTGCGCCATCCCCAACCACCACACACTTTATGGTCTGCATCGTCGTCAGCACTCCTGACAAGAAACAATTAACAAATAATAATATAAAACATCTACTCAATATATAATAAATAGAATACAATTCAATACAATCATTATTCTGGAAGTTAACATCAATTATTAACAATCATTAATATTTATCGTGTATGTAACGTGTGTCTGTATATGCTTGTATATGTAGGTATTGTGGCAAAAATTCCAATCACCCATTATTTGCCACACGGCACGACATAATTTTTTATCACGACAAACAATTTTTCCCATTTAAAAATAAATTATGCAATAATGATAAATAAATTATAATCACGTTCGATCAATGGAATTGAACCAATTCAAATTTCATTATAACGATTATTATTTCAATATTCAATACCGCACACATATGCATACCGGAAAAATTGTTTTTCAAGTAGCCATTTTGCCTGACATCAGTGGTGAGACATTTTACCTGATATATTTTGTTGAGCAATACAGCCGTATTATTTTTAATAATTTATGTCAAGTGGATTGTCGCGTTAATTGAATCAATGGTGACACTGTAACACTGTCCAATTGTTGAGTGGAATAGTATATGCAGTAAAAATATTGAAAAGTGCAAGACTCAGACCACGGAACAACTGGGCGTCGACAACAATTTGCTGTCACAAAACGTTTCAATTTATCAATGCAAGGAAACTCTATGGTTTGCTTTTGAGAGAAATACAATCTGCGTGCAATGCGACCCCTACCGTATTTTTTTCCAGACGAATAATACAGTTGGATTGACTATATATTAAGTGTATATATATATATATATATATATATATATATGTATGTATTTTGGTGGTATTGTACAGTAAAATCTCTATCGATGATACAGTTCAGAGAGGTTCAGAGGCTGTAGAGAAAGGGGAATTCCTCAGAGATCGATTACAATATAGGTTATGTTCACTCCGGTTCGAGTTGAGTCAGAATTGACCAATCCGATCATTGGCATTCTTTAATTAATGTAACACGATTGGATAATTCCAAATCACCTGGAGTAAAATCTATTGCTATAGGACGTTTTTTATTTCTTATGTGTTTGAACTTGCACCAATCTACTTTAACAATTCTGCCCACGAAATTCAAAATTATGAACGGTTGAACAGTGAGGATCGATGTACAATTAATATAAGAGAAAAAAGCCATGATCACAGCGCATCTTGTCAATTGCAAGCACAGCATGTCAAAAAGACCTTTCAAATATCGTAAAAATCTCATTTTCAAAAAACATTGGTTAGAGATGAAACTGTATGAAGAATGAAAATCTAAATACCAATGCTGTTTTTAAGAAAAATATTAAATGATTTTGATCGCAGTTAATGTGTTCTCATTTAACACATCGCAAGCTCTCGTGTATATCACACGCAATTTTTTGTACATCGCCAGAAAGAACGCTGCATTGCATTCGCAACTTGATTCCAAATCCGGCCACTAGAGGTCGCCCGCTATACTTTGTATCATGAAGAAACACTAAATTTCGAGAATTCATATCTAAAAAGTGTACTGTCATCCGTTGTCGAGAAATAAGAAACAATTTTATATTCTTCCATTCATTATTAAATTAATTCTTTGAAATAATAATGGCAATGATGAGCGGTTACATGGAACGTAATTTGCCGGATTATCAAATGCCTGGTGCAAAAAATGCGAGCTTTAGTCCTTATGCGGATAACGGAGGGTAATGTATCATTATTGTCATTGTGTATAACCTCACTTTTGTAGTGTATAAAAATATTTTATTAATGACTATAATTTGATGTTTGATTTTGCAGGAGTGTCGTTGCTATTGGTGGCGATGGATTCTGTATAATTGCATCTGAAACACGATTATGTGCCGGATACTCTATCTACACTCGTAATCAGGAAAAATTATTTGAACTTTCACCCAAAACAGTGCTGGGATGCTCTGGATGTTGGTGTGATATTCTCACATTTACGAGAATAATTGCTGCTCGTATGCAGGTGAATATTCGTAAATTCGTAAAAAAAAAAAAGAGATAATCTACTTGGTCTAAAAAAAAAGAATCTTTAGCCTACGAACTTGCGATTTCATCAACTCAATCTAGTTCAACATAAAAACAAAAACATCTTGATAATCATTTACAAATTTATTTTCAGATGTATAAGCATGAACACTTGAAAGAAATGTCAACACCGGCTGCAGCTCAAATGATATCTACCATGCTCTACTATAAACGATTTTTCCCATATTATATCAGTAATATTCTCGCAGGATTAGACGAAGACGGTAATGGCTGTATTTACAGTTATGATCCCGTTGGTCATTGTGAAAGAAATATGTACCGAGCTGGTGGATCATCTGGATCATTACTCCAACCACTTTTGGACAATCAGGTAAATAATCTAAATCATTATTATATTTCGTAATTATTAAAAGAAAAAAAAATTCTATACATTGAACAATTTAATTGAATCGTTTTTGTTTAGGTTGGTTTCAAAAATCAAGAGGGAGAAAAACCACCAATGACACAAGAGCGTGCATTAAACATTATCAAGGATGTATTTATATCAGCTACTGAAAGAGATATTCTCACTGGTGATGGAATAAGCATCAAAATCATCACTAAGGACGGCGTCCAAACTATCCACGCCGCATTGCGAAAGGATTAGAAAGGATAATGCTTAGATGAAATATGAATTGCACTAAAACTATATTGTTTCTTATCATGAATAAAATCTCTTCTTACAATACCTGATCATCTTTCTTTCACCCCATCATATATTTTATCCATATCATTTCATTATAATGAATCTATTTACATATAAATATGTGAAGGGATAAAAATTAAATAATCATACGTTTTAAATTAAAATTTTTTTCTTTTTTATTCAAGTATCGATTACACATACGATTCCGGGAATTCGAATGTTACATCTCGGCCAGTCAATTTCTTGTACACAGCAGCGAAGGTATCAACCTATAATAAATTGTTCACGTTAAAAAAAATGACAAAATATATATTTTATTTATTTGCTTTTGATTATTAATAAACTCCATACCTTGTGTTCAATATTTGTCTGCTCGTTTTTGTCGAGATGGACCTTGATCAACTGAGAACCGTCCAATTTCACGCGAATTCGCTTGCCCACAATTTCAACTGGATAAACTATATCTTCGAGGAGGGCATCATAAACAGCAGTTAATGTACGGCTAGAATAATTGAAATTTATTATATTAATTGATTGCTTAATTTATATGAAACATGAAAATAAAAATTTTATGATGGGTAATGTGATATTTACCTTCGTGGGCGCTTTTGCTTGTTCTTGGTGCGAGTCTTACGTGTTGGTTTGGGTAAAATCTTCCTCTCACCAACAAACATAACATGTTTGCCTGAGAATTTCTTCTCCAATTCACGAACAAGTCTCGTTTGAATTTTTTGGAATGCCTTGAGTTTGGGCATTGGCACGTAAATGATGATTGACTGAATGAACAAAAATGAATAAAACATTAGAATTTTTAACAAATTAATTTGATTAATAATGAAATTGAGAATTGTTAATTTGCAAAGAGTAGATGCTTGATGAAAAGGTTATGATGAAAGGCAGTATCAATGTGAGAGACACTCACCTTCTTGTTGTTAGTTTCAATTTCACGAGCCTTGGTGATGTAGAGCTCTCTCAGGTTTGACTTGAGGTCGCTGTTCATCTCCAGCTCGAGTAGAGCTTGAGAAATGCCGGCCTCGAATTGATCGGGCTCAGCACCGCCGCTTTTAACTATTTTTGCGCTTGCCGTGAACATCTGTAATTTAAAGAATGGAAATGAAGTGTTTCATTTTTGTTTGTCAATCATTTAAATGATTCAGGGAATGAGCCAAAGGGAATTAGTCGTGATGATTTTTAAATGTGTAAACCGCCATAACTGCTGACAACAATTATTAATTGTAGGTTAGGATTATGTTGACATTATAGCAATTATTGTTGTAATTTAAAACAACAAAGAATTTAATTTATAACATCAGAGAGAAATGTTTGAAATTATTATTCATATTTTGTGACAGGTCCGATAATTCATTGAATAAATCACTTTAGTTTAACATTTGATGGGAAATCGGAGTGAAACTTGGTTATATAAAATCCATTGTAATCCATGAAATTTCGACGCATCCAATATTATTAGCACATTCACACCATAATTCAATTTATTTTCTATAAATTTCATTGTATAGTTTTTTTTATCTTTAGCAATAATAAACAAATATCATTGAAATTCGTGAAATACGTACCTTGTCTTGGTCGCAGTCGCGTGGAAAAGGACACCGATAAAATCAACTATTTAGATGTACTGCGACATGTTGAATTTCATACTGAGCCATCTGTTGGGAAGAGTTTCAGTTAAGTGTGAAAAATGTGAAACACGTATGGATTTTCGGTTTATCCTTGCATTTCTACATCCAAATATGTAGAACATAAAAAATATCAGTGGAAATTCGGCGAAATTGATATTTTAGCAAATCAAAATTAATTGGAAAAAACCTCCTAAATTCATTGCGGCTTTAACCTCTCTCAGATCCGCGTAGATACCCTACAATCCCTACATTACCGACAGTTCTAACGAACATCTTGTTCCTTTTATTCAATCGAAGTGATTTTCAATAACAATCTATTCAGTTCAGTACATATCATTAAAACATTTTTTTCTCGTCTGAGTGATAACATAACCTCACTAAAAACAAAAACCATGAAATTTTTTCAATCCAAAAAAATTTTATAACAAGTTTTGAAATTGTATAAAATATTTCGATCCAGACACACCAGATGGCGAAACTGTGATAAAACCCTTCAAAAATTGGCATTTCAAATATCAATAATAAATAATCAAATAGTTTCTACAATCCCAAATAACGCATAAATAAACATTCGTAATATCAATTTATATTCTCTCATAACTATCAAGAACATCCGTATTCATAACCCCTATTTTTTCTTTACATACGTATGTATATATAGTACTAATTGCGATTCAACTCTTGTATCCTTCTTCTTCATGGCCTCTCGTTAATGGCTGCGAGAAAATTTTCATCAGCTCTCATCCGCAGTTCATTCGAAAAAGATTCACATACGGTATTTATCACTCATAACATTGATAACAACAATTATTATATACAAATGTAATTCCTAGTTAATAAAATAATTATAATCATCCATTCATGTTATTAACACTCCAACACTAAACATTTGACAATTCTTATTATTCCTGTATGTTTCTACCTATCGATTAGGTAATCATTTTTCACGACAATCAAGTCTATTTTATCAATGTGACAAAATACCGTGTTGAGAACATTGATTTTTTTCAACAATAAAAGTTTGATAGCATTCAAGTACCAGTAGGTGTGGTACATTATTTATATGTATATATTTTTATAATTCACAGAAAATGATTGGCAGGCTCGTGTTATCCTGTCTCAGGAATCCGTATCGAATTTCGATTCGTTTACATTCAGAGCTGGTAGGTCCACCAATAAATTTCAAATATGGTAATCGAGAAATTGTTGGCTATGGAATGAATGGTGAAGCTGCATATATAGATCTTGAAGATTTCCCTATGCCTGCTCTTCGATTTAAGGAAACTACTCCTGATCTTCAGGTAAATAATATTGAATTGTGGTAGGATGTGTTGCCGACAAATGTAATTGGATAACGTTTTGAATTTTATATAGGTATCATTTTGGTATAGAGGCGTTTAATTTCAATTGATTTTTCAGCGATAATACAAATTTTATCATTTTTATTATCAATTTAAATAGATTAAAGTGGCGTTGAGGTTTTCACTGAAATATGCGGTGAGATCAGTGTCCACTTCAATGTCCAGTAGTACTGATAATTGTTAAGACTTTTATTATTGAATATATTCTTATTGATCTCAGCTATTCAGTAACAGTAGTATTGTATTCACCAATAATACATATATCACTGTGAAAATTGTATTCCATTGTAATTGTATTGCCGCATCCTCCTCAAATACACATGTTTACTTACACATGTACTAATGAAAATTAATAATATCATTAAACATTGATTATTCGTCGATTTAGGTTATCAAAGACAAGGAAAAGGGCGATTGGAAAAAACTATCTATCGAAGAGAAAAAAACCCTTTACCGTGCAAGCTTCTGTCAAACATTTGCTGAAGTCAATGCACCAACTGGCGAATGGAAATCTATCATTGGAATTGCACTTTTGTTTATTAGTTTTGCACTTTGGATATTCACATTTGTGAAACTTAATAGTAGGCAATCATTTTTCATGTTTATTTGTTTTATCTTTTCATCAACACAGACAAATTGTTAAATTAAAACTAAAAATTATCATTTCCAGTATCACCTCCACTACCTTCTTCATTTTCTGAAGAATCTCAACTTGCACAACTCGATCGTATGCGGAAATTGGATGTCAATCCTATTCACGGTCTAAACAGACGTAATTAAAGTATCGATGTAAGAATTTAGTTGAATTCTGCGTTAGACGCGATGTAATTGTTGGGAAAAAACGAATTTTTCATTTACAATGTGTAAGTATTGTGTATATGCAAGGCATCAAGTGGAATTAAAAGCTAAATAAATGCCAATTACATTATAAAAAAAATTGTAAGGGTGGATAATGGATAAAATTTTTTTTGCAACCCATCCCAAATATTCATTCATTTTTCATCGAATGAACAATTATTAGTGTTTATTTAATTATTCGTTTTTTGTCAACACGACTTCAGCATCATCTATAAAACTTTACCCTGGACAAATCTGGAAGAAAAATTCTTAATATAACGTTCGTTTATGTTTGATTGTTGTTGAATTTAGGCATTTTCAAGTCCGAAAAACTTTGCATCCTGTCTAGAAACCTTATGATACAAAAATGGATTCTGCACACAAGAGAATTCTGCTTGGGATAACTGTGACTATAGCAAAATTGAGGACATTATTTAATTGGTAGAAATTACTGCCATCTAAATGAATATTAAATTTTTAGAATTGATAGAACTCAAATGATTTCATTTCTTAAAATAAAATTGATGAGTGAATTGTCAAAAATGTAATGAAACAATAAAAATTTTTAATTGATATCTAAAAAATTTTGTGACTTTGAATATTGATATATTATTTTAATCCTGTGGATCACGTTTCATCAAATGAAATTATAAAATTCATATGTCTGATATATTGTCGGTATGATAGAGAGATGAATTGCGATGAGAAATAAAAGAATTTGTCATGCTGTTGTGAAATTCAATACATAGAAACTGTAATAATGGAAATGAAATGAGAAAGTAACTTGTATACTTTCTTCTTGTTTTATTTTTTAAAATGAATAAAGTTTAAATTTTGGATTTTTGTATAAATTCATGATTTTAGTTTATTTCAATTGCTTTCATCACATAATACCGCATTTAAATTTGCGAGAAATTAATTATTTATGTATTCACTGCCGTTGTACTATGATCTCCTTAAACAAAAAACTCATTACTTACAAGGATTTTATTTGATAAATTTTCTCATTATCTATTTAAATATAATATTATGCAAAATTTTTAATCAAACATATAGCTCCAGTAGCTTCTGAATTTAAGCGGAAATTCCAAACAACTAACAACCCCATTTCGGCACAGATTCACACAATTCCATTCAATTTATAAAATTCCATTTCAAATTTCATGACCATTCGTTATCAAATAAAATCCTTATTGTTATTTTTGTTTGATTGGAATCTCCATGGCACGTTCGCTCAACATCAAAATTAAATAATAAAAGTGCAAAGGGAAATAAATAAATATTTTAAAATTAACACAAAACACAATTATCGTTTTCTTTTTTTTTTTCTTTTTTTTGAGCGACGTTTAGGCGCAGGCCTTTTCGTTTTATTATGAAACGTAATGAACTATATGTTTGTACTTGAGATTATGATACATTATTGTATATAAATAAAGTGATATCTTACAAAGACTGCTCAAGTATTTTTTTTTTTTGTTTGTTTTTTCTTCTTTCATGTTTTCTTTTCCATTTTTTTTTTTTTTTCATTTTCATTTTAATACAGTCTTGTGTAAGTTTATACATGTTAAATAAAATTACAATAGCATTAATAAACTATTTAGGCTTCATTCGTGCGAATAACAATCATACAAATTGATTCGGACAAGATTTATACCATACATTATAATACGAAATAGCCTGTTTACAAGTAAATTTGTATGAAGCGCGCTCTGCATGTTTTTTTTTTCTTTTTTTTTATGAGAAAAAATATATGTATACCCTACGTATTTTACATTGAAGGAAGAAGAGTAGATAATATTAAATTTTTTTTTTTTTTATAATATTTTTTTTGTGTATTTTTTTTTTTCTTGCTTTTTGTCTTCTATATATTGTTTTCTGCCGCACGAATATGGAATTTATATCCATATACTTCACACGTTTCACACGAAAAAACTAATATTAAATGGGATATTTTCCAGCAAAAAAAAAATAATAATAAAAATCTATCTATACATAAATATGTATATATATATATATATACTAGACAATAGTTAGAATCGTTTTTCTTTTCTTTCAATCTATCCATGACGTTATTTTATACAATATATACATTATAGGCAAGTTCCCACTTTTTTTTGTTATTTTTCATTTTCGTTTTTTTTTTTTTTTTTTTTGTAATTTTTTCTTTTCTTCGTGTTTTATTTCATCCATCAAACGACTTAATGTTCTCTTGTATTACAAGAATATAGTTTTGTATAAAAAACTAACGTGTCTTTGTTGAAGCTACAATAAAAAAAAAAAAAAAATGGAAAAAAAAAATTCGTCTTAAATATAATTTGATGAAAGATATATATATCCCGGTTATAAGAATGATAAAAAAGAAATATCGACAACGTATAATTGGATGATAACAAGAAGATTATGGCAATGGATTTTTTTTTTTGTTGTTATTTTTTTTTTCTTTCATACACGACTCCCGTTACGCGCGCAGACCTTCTATTGAACACAATTAATTGCTTTGACACTGCGACGAAAGTGCATTATATCAATAATACTATTGTGAAAAATAATATTTTATAATACACTGTCTCGCAGTCATTTATTTACTTTGTTATTTATTTATTTATTTTTTGTTTTTTTTTCAAGTCCTTGTTTCATTTATTCATTTATTTATTTATTTATTTATTCATTAATATTTATTTTTTTCATGTAAAAAATGAACTGGTCACGTAAAATCCGGGATCAAATCACAGTGAGAACCGAGAGACAGTTTTATCAAAGATGATTTAAGAGAAAGGAATGGGGAATAAATATTATGTTAATGCTGAAGATTCTTTGGTTCATTTTTTTTTTTTTTTAGAATTTAAGAACCAATGTATCAATTTCTGGGACGATTTCTAGTATGTAAAAAAAAAAAAAAAAAAAAAAAGGAGAGAAGAAATAACCGAAACAATATGATCCTCAACAAAAATGCGTGGGGACACCATATTGTCAATAAACAATGAAAAAAAAAAAAATCAAAATCGTCCCATCGTCAAAAGAATGACAATATAAATTCACCGACTTAATATATTTTTATTGAGTTAATTTTTGTTTTTTTTTTTTTTTCGTTTTTTCTTTTTCTTGCATTTATCGCGTTTATCATTTATATACGTGCTCTTTTTGTTTCTTTTTTTTTTTTTTTTACGTCTACTTCTTCGTAATTTCCAAAATAAAATGCAGCAAATAAAAATCGCGTTGAATTTCACCTTAACGACAATCCACTGAATAATGAGTAAATCATTTGAATTTTATTATTAAATTTTTTTCTCATCGGATATTTTCCTTTTTCTCTCTATTTTCTCTTGTCTTCTCTCATTCATATATTCTAAACGGTTACGTTCTATATTGCTAATAATCATTCACAATGTGGTGTGTATGTATGTTATTTGTTGTGTGACTTGGACGAGTTGTACCTCGCGGATTTATTAATTCCTTTTTTTTTTTTTTCATTTCACCTGAGGTAAACGTTTCGCCATGGCGGAAGATTAATTTAAACGCATTGTTCGATGCGATATATTTCATCACCGTACACAATCACCTGGGGCACGATGACTCACCGTTTTTTTTTGGCGTTTTGGCCCTTGAACCTTTGTACCTAAACTCTGACTACCACCATTATTATTATTGTTATTATTATTATTGGTGTTGTTGGTATTATTGTGCTGTGAATTCTTCGGTTTATTTTGGCCGAATGAATTGTTGTTGAGACCCCGAGGGTAAATTCCACGTGAATTATGATGATTATTCACTGTAATGATAAATATTATTTCATCAGAATAATGAAATATATTTATTAAATATCTATTTTGAATTATTGATGTAATATATTTACCATGAGAATTTGGTTTATATGGCTTTTTCCACTGTGGATGTTGATTTTGTTGGGTATTGTAAGCATTCCGGTCCTTATTTCTGTCGTCAACTTTGCTGCCAGTATTCGGTGAATTGCCACGACTAGATTCTGAGTCCTAGATAAATGTTTGAAAATAAGAATGAGCATTGAAAGATGAAATGAATAAAAAAAATGTGATGGCGCATAAGGACAAATTTTTTATTATGTGGGAAATTTTTATCCTTTCAAATTTTTAACTTTTTGTTTTTTTTGTTTTTATTGCTAAGCTAGTTTTCAGTAAGTCGGTGCGGCGCATGTATTTTGAGAAGTAATTATCCGATTGTTGTTCAATTTAGACTTCAGCTGCGGATGATCGCTTTTTTTTTTTTTCTTTGACTAACTTCTGCGAATTAGGAATTTTTCATGTCTTTTGTAATGATAACAAAATGAAACAATAAGTATTCCAAATTTGAACTTTTCTTTGGGAAATTCTAGAAAAACATGTTCTTCATCGTACACACACACATATATATATATATGTTTTTTTTTTATTACATTCAAGACAAAATGGCGAGCACTGATTGTGTTCAACTGGTTGGCATGACGTTTCAATTGCCGCATAAGTTTGTTCACGTATATGAATATATAAACTTCTCTAGTCAATAAAGAGAGTGTATATGACTTCACAGATGTATAACTTATAAATATTATAAATTGGAAAAAAAAAAAGATGAACGACTTATTGAGAAGAACAAAAAATTAATTGACTTTTCATGTCAAATCAATTGATAATAGAGATTTCTCCACTGTAAAAATTAGTACACTAATAAACTAATTAATAAATGTGCTTACTGTGTCACTAGCAGGCGCAGAAAGTGTTGAGGCATCAGATCCTGTAGAGCTCGATAGTGAATCTAACTCGGCATGTGTAAGTGGAAATGTTTCCTTGATCCATTTGCGATATTCAATAACTTCATCAGTTACTCGAATAATTCGTCCCAATATACTGATGACATGTGATAAAATAAAAACAATTTAATATATACATTTCACCAATGTGGATGTTTAATTTTTTGTTAATATTTGTTATTCAATATTCTTACCTGACTTTACTCGCGTCATTAACAACAACATTTAAGGGACTAACTGCTTGAGAAAGTACATAGTAAGCCCAATCAAATGCATCTTTTACGTATAAAGCACCATAACTACTGCGACCAATATCATTGCCAGGTGTTAGGGGATCTTCAATGCATAGCAAAGATGGTCGGTGTCCATCAATCATATCTCTTTGAACCTAAATACATTTGAATAATTAAACAATTATTTATTATAAACTGTATTCAATCAAGCAAAAAATTTTTTCTATTTATTATTTGCCTAACACCATTGAATATTCTATTTCAATTTATAATATTGAATTATTATTATTACTATTATCATTATTATTGTCATAAATATTACCTCCTCTTTAGATATGTAAGTACCACCTTCCTTTATTCTAATTCCAGCCTTAACGTAATTAAAGTTTCTACCATACAGCTCTAAAAATTCGATAAGTAAAACTCCCAAATTAGGATCACCACAGTGAGCATTTTGTCTAGGATGTAACTGTAATTGGAGAGAAAAAAAGAAAAAGAAAAAATACATACAAGAAATAAAATAATGAATTCCATTATAATTGAATGTAATGTATAATATTATGTTATATGCCATCATTAAATAGATGGAGAGAAGAAAAAAAAAAAAATTGTGAATTAACAAACATACGTTGTGCACAAACCTGCAAAAAACTGATAGTCATGAGAATTAAACTATATGAGGAGATACCACCAGTAAAAACTTCATTGAGATCCCTCTGCAATAAAAATTGTTTGAGGACCATTACGAGTCTGTCTATTACAGGATAACGTCGCTTATATTCCTTTATTAATTCAGCTGATTTCACTCCATTATTCATATTAAAACTGATATCAACTTTTATTTCAGTTTCTTTGTCAGTTAATTTAACTATTGGGACACTGGCCTTGTCCAATACTTTTATTGTTGATGGCTCGGCAATATTTTGATCCAATAATGCACTTTCTAAAGTACGTAATGGAAGATCTGACCAATTTCCAATTACAACTAGGTCAATATCACTGTGAAATAAAATTTAATTTATATATTTCCATCAAAATAAATATTCTATAACTAATTAATTCTGTAAATAAATCATTATCATTATCATTCTTTTGTTGTCATATAAATATTTCTTGGATTATTACCTGGTAGGTAAATAAAGACCAGTACGAAAACTACCAAATACTTCAACTTTTGAATCTGGCCAAAGTTCATAGATTACTTGTTCAATTCTCCGTACAACACGTACACGAAGAAAATGCTCTTCAACAGATGGGCCCATGTACGTGAAGAAATCCTGAATCTCTTCGTGCAATCTAATTCCAAAGTATCCAAGAAGAAGAAAAAAAAAAAAAAAACGAAAACATTCATGAATAAATAGTTAAACAAATCAATCAATCAAAAATTCCATATTGATAGGATATCATTAAAATCTCTACCATGATTAATAGCATTTAAATATTTGCTGCAGCGATGAAAAATTTTAAAGGGCATTACGTGAGAAATATGCATTATCATACATGTGCACTTATATACCCAGACATATCTTTCATAAGTGCACATGTAACTAGAAGAAAAATGTCCTGAAAAAAAAAAAAAAAAATCCCCTCACGTGCATTACAATTCCTAACCTCTATCCCCCTCCCACCCTTTCTCTCTCATTTTCTCCTACAGTGGCGCTGCAAATATGCGCCCTCGCGCGGGCTGCGGCACACTCTCTAAATATATTCAAGGTTGAACGAGAGGAGCTTGGCGTAGACATCACGGGGGGAAAAAAAAAACCCACAAAAAAAAAATATATATATATATATATATAACGGAGACATTTTGTACATAGGGAAAAGATCAAAAATGAATTAAGTACATGATGATATAAAATTTTCTTGAAACAACACCCACCCAATTACACCCTTGGAGTAGTGTTTGCCAGGAATACGCCAAGGACATCCACCGTGCACGCCGACTAGAGCATCGTGGTTGTAATTCATTCCATAAGTGCTAGCACGATTATCACCTTTCCTTCTTGATGGATTGTAATAATTATTACAGCTGTTATGTTGTCCACGTTGATTACTCGTTGTCCTATCATCAATCACACGATTGTTCACGGTATTATCAAGTGATATAAAGTCCTGGCCGCTTTTATTCGTGGCCATAGTCGTTTGTCCACTACTACTACAACTAGTACTACTAGCACCACCACCTACACTACCACCACAGCCACCACCACCACCGCCACCACCACCACCACCGCCGCCGCCGATTACGCCGTTGTTATCGTGTCTAAGTGTCAGTATATCTAGACCCTTCTCCGCTTCCCAAATGTGCAACCACAAGTCTTTTGCGGGGCCGAACTGCTCCGGTTGATACCAACCGATAGTCGGATCCATTAAACGCCACCTTCGTTGGGCCCACTTGTCCCGCCGCGGTCGAACACTAAACGACCCGCCGGCCTTCTCACACCACCACCACCACCACACAATTCGATAAATATATAATCACTGAACTATTATAAATTTATTGTTTAATGTTATTGACGTTGACAAGATGAATAAATTGAATATCCCACAACTCCTTTCTCCTCAATATACAGATGAGAGAGTGAGAAACCATGCATACAGGTTGCATCCGCGATTCGACTCGCGATAGATGTCGCGCATGAACTAATAAAAGTAATAATGTGATATGAGGAGAATGTTGTATGTGAGAGAGAGAGAGAGAGAGTGAGTACTGAGTGTGCAAAGTATATATGTATGTATGTATGTACAGAGAGAATCTAGAAAGATTTATCCTGACGTTGATTATGAGAATGTTGTTAGATGGAATTGATATTGTCGTTTTTGTGGGGATTAATCAGCGCATGCGCCTGCCCTTAAAATTATAATTTTATCGGATGATGGTAATGTAGGTTAGGGTGGTTTATAGTGAAAAGTTTTGGTTAGAAAAGGTGGAGTGGATGGAAATAATTATATGGTGTAAGAGGTTATACAGATGTTAATATGGATGATGGATTTAAGAAGACTCTTATATGACCATATTTTATAGATATTGATTGAGATAAATTTTGGGGTTATTTTGAGAATATTGTTTGGGGAATTGGATTCGTATTTTCGCGGAAGAATGAGTGTATATGTTTATGGTATGTAGTGAAAAGTTATCGACTTGTGGTATTGTAGGACATTCTTGGGATAGGTTCAGGTAGAAGAGTCGGAACAGAGATAGAAACTTTTATGGGAAGAGAAGAAAAATATTCGACTAATTTTTATTTTGTTGAGGAATTATCTCGATAAAATTAATAAAGTGACGAAGAGTTTGTGTTCATGCTTATACAAGAAGGTAAAATTGAGAAAATTTGATCTTACTATACAAACATAACCTAGATTTAATTCGTATTTTTGCGCCTACAGATTATGATACGATAAATACATATGATAATACTACCAATCCATGATAATGTAATAAACATTTGTACCGACCAGATTGATATGTAGACAAACCGCAAAGAATTTCATGGGATGTGAACTATTATATTCACATTCTAGTTCATGGCTCAGCCTATAATGCTCGGCCGTTTTTCGTGTGCGCGAGTGTGATCGAGTGTGATCGACACGCAGCAGTAGATTCTTATTTAAAGAACATTTCTGCAAAATGGTGTCACTGTACAGACAAGCTGTTTTACAGCTATGTAACCGCTCATTTTCGGTTACTGCCAGAAGAAATAAAATTCCCGGTAAATGATTTTTTATTCTTATAATTTTTGTCGCAACGCATTTGGCGATCAATCATTTGGCCATGCCTATACACATACATACAATACCGACATTATGTAATTTACTCCATTCAACAGAATTTACTTGCTTACTTATAATTCACTTTGTTATTATGAGCCTTCGTCAATTACGTTAATCCCGTTTCCATTCGAATTTTCTTCACATTCAATTTTCATTGATTAACCTGATTTGGACAAAATGGATTTTGTGAAATTTTACAGAAAATCTACCCGACCCCATGGACTTGGCAACTGGATTAGAGAAAAAAGAATTGCTGGCTCTACAAGCTGGCATTGATGTGAGTTCTAAATGTGAACAGAGTTGAAGAAACAATTTCAGATTTTAATTCAGATTATTGAATTGTAATATTTTGCTGTTCAATTTGTTTCATACAGGATCCGTTTCACATGAAAGCACAAAAACGAGGACCCGGTACTAAAGAGAACCCGAATATAGTACCAAGTTTTGCAGCCAGCCGTATTGTCGGTTGTGTTTGTGAGGAAGATGCTAACAGTGTCGTCTGGATGTGGCTTCACGAGGGTATGCCGAGACGCTGTGAGTGCGGACACTGGTTCCAACTCGAGCGAAAACCTCCCCTATAAATAATTAAATGATAAAATACATTGGCATAAGTTAGTCAATTGTTTGCAGTTACTTAGAAATAATCTTAAATTACATATAACTATTGAAAGACTGCAGAGTTATTTCCAAATATTGATTCCCCACCCACATTTCCTGTATTCAATAGGTATGTGACATGCCAATGTGATGAAAATGAACTGAGAAAAAAAAAAAATGGAGAAAAACACTAAAAATATTGGATGATAAAAATTAATAAGTATTGTCATAGTGACAAAATTATCAACGGTTTCATGTACATAAAATTGGCGTGGATATTTATTGCAAATAAATGCCAATTGTTGAAGAATATTAATAATAGTATTATCTAAGGATGGTGAACAGTGATTTTTGTTTCACATTTTTTTTTTCTACTCAATTGCACACAACAATGTCTTGTAATTAATTCTCTTTTTTATTCGAATTTTCATCGCCATCGACAGTGTTAAAAAAAAATGAGTCCAGCTTGTGTTTTTTAACATATATAAAACGTACCGATGTATTTTCTTACTTGCACAATTTAGCTTCGTCCAATCATTCTAAAATCAAAAAAAAAAAAAACGAGCGATTACCGTGAACAAAAAATACCGCAACAATGATTATAAAATTCTTAGAATTAATCATAACAGATCCCGAAAATGCTCATTATCGAATGGCATCTGTCTTTTTTATGACCGTCTGAAAAAAAAAAGAAAACAATACTTATACATATAACCCCATTAAATTATTACAATTTTTTTCATTTTTTTCGCCGCATTATCTTTAATTATATATTTGTCACTCAAATTTAATTCGAAGTTTCTTCATTGTTCGCGCTATTTGTTTCATTGTCAAAACACTCATTCATCACTACGTCAATATTGTTTGGGTGTGATTTTTGCGAATCAACTATTGATAAATCTGATTTTCTTTTCATTTCACCAACAATTGTTAAATAATTTGAAGGCACAAGTCCAATGTTGACACTGTCTGTGGCTTTGGACCAACCAGGTAAATTTTTTGGTTGCAATGATTGTGGTGCAAGCCATATTTTTTGTCCAACCCTCAAGTTCATTTCAGCAGGCGATGCAGCTACAAAATCATATCCAGCAGTTGCTGAATACACAGGTTCATTTAATTTGAACCATTCCGTCGGATCATTCTCATTATTCCCTGCTTGTTGAACGTTATTCACAAGTTTGTGAATTAAATATGGAATGGCAATTAATAATCCAAGAAACATAAGAACAGGCCATGCTGTTGGCCCAGTTTTTTCACCATTCACAACTTCCAATACAGTCTTTTGCCAAACTTTATCGTCATTTGGATCATTCATAGATAATCCTGAGAAAGAAAAAAGAAACATGACGTCATTATTGACTTATTCAAAGTACAAAATTAATTATACCATGAGGTCATGTTATCTAAAATTTCACTGAACACAAAAGACTTATCACGAAAATTTACCTAATTGATACATAATTCGTTTGTACAGCCATTTGACAAATCTTATCAGTGCGAATGTGTTCAATAATTGGCCAAACATAGAACGTGCTCTACCAACATTTTCAGCTACACTTAATATCGCACGAAATGAACTGGTCATTGCGAAAAATGTTGATTCAAGCATCATGGTTATTGACGAGAATGTATTTATTATTGATTCAATAGATTGGAAAGCTGGTCTACTACTTTCTTCAGCAAATTGAACTAAACGTGTTTCAACATCGCCACCTGCACCACAAAATTGTCCATA
The DNA here is from genome assembly GCA_958496275.1 of Zele albiditarsus. NCBI lineage: Eukaryota > Metazoa > Arthropoda > Insecta > Hymenoptera > Braconidae > Zele > Zele albiditarsus. The sequence goes on along the minus strand of OY292412.1, from coordinate 9,754,517 downwards.
GCCTGATGAATATGGATACGAACTGTATCCGCCATAAGATCCATATCTTCCATATCCCCAATTATTATTACCATAACCGCCATAGTTATTTAATCCGTTGCTCATATAATTCGGTCTAAAACCACCATAAGATTGATAACTATTGTTTATTGCTGGTCTAGGTGGTAATGGCGGTGGATGAGCTACATTCATACTCGGTCCATAAACTCCACTGCTGAACAAGCAACCAATAATATCAAATTATTAACATGTACATATGGATGCTATCTATAAATATAAATTTTATAAATATTCACCTCAATGCACCAGGTCCTGGTTTAAATTGATTGAAACTGGAAGTACTTGGCCTTTGTTGATTCATTTCTAATATTTATTTTTATTTATAAAATATGAAATACTCGTTGATGAAGTAAATGGCGCGACGCAGTGTGCAAATGAGAATGTCGTAGAGATAAATTAATTCATTACAGATCTCTCATCATATTTGGTCAAAGGTCATTCATACTCACTAAGTACATAGTAATATATTCTCTATTTAATACAAACGACAAGTGACAATGGACATTAGTTGTAGTTATAATCAAATGTTCTGGTGATTCCAATACACAATTTAAAAATTTTTTGATCAATGTTAAACACAGAATTGTTCTCAATTTTTTATATGATAATGAAAATTCAGTCAGTAAATGTTCATTATCGGTTCTTGGCGTGATTAAATTATTTGTACATTTTGTGTGTAGATTGGCACATATGAACTCACGTGTAGTGACTGTAATATGTACTCTTTTTTTCTTCCTTACTCTTTTCGTAACACTTCTGTTTTGACGTATGTGAGGATAATTTTTGCGGGAGAATTTTCATATGACGACGGAATTTCAGCGATGTCGTTGTACGTATAGTTCATAGGTTATATATGGGGTATGATGCTTGTCGTCATGCTGCTGAAATCAGCTGTCTATTTGGACAATTCGTAATCGAAAATCGGAATCTAGCAAATGGAGCAATAAGTAGAACTAACCAATCAGCAGACTTCAGAATAATTCAAACTTAACCTCCAATGTGAAAGAGGGATTTATTACATTGTGATTTCTTTTGAGATTAAAGGTTTTGAGAAGATAAAAAGTATATACAAATTGTTCAATTGCAATTTTATTGTAACAATCATAAATTTGACGATTTAATAACAATTTGTTTATTTATTTTATATATATTTAACTGAAGTGATGGGAGTCCTTCCGATTCCGATTTTATGGTATTCATTTTCTCGGACGTGCGCGAAATAAAATTCTTACTTCAAATTCAAAGTCAGTTGTAATTCTCCCACGAACCATAACCTTTGTACAAGAATTACAAAAAAATCTTCCAATATCTGAATTCCGAATTCCGACTTCCGACTTCCGATTTAACTACAAAAGACAGCATCCTGAATGGCGGACGCATCCACCAATCTCACTCGTTGAAATACCCCGAATAAAGAGAAAAAATCAAGTACCAGCAGAAATAGAGAGATAGCGAAACAAAGAGAGAGAGAGAGAGAGAGAGAGAGGAATAAAGTGCAAAGAAGTGAGATAAAACATTGAAACAGATATATACTTTGTGGTATACTCTTGTCAATTTGTCAAGCAGACGGACGCGCTCGAGTTCTGCACGCGATTTCTCAGTGTTTCCTATAAGTTAACACACACTTTCTCATATTATCAACCATAGACAAATATAATTGGGCAGTGTTTCATTTCCTCATTATTGCATTAAAAATATCACAACAACAATAATACATACATATATGTGAGTACTTTATATATATATAAATAACTTTATTATAACGCGGTATTTTATTTTTCTATGATCTCTCACAGTGGTTAGGTGTAACACGAGAGAAAGAAAGACAGCGTGAGTGTATCATCACACACAAATCACACAAACACCGGGTGGCCCAATAAATTCCTTACATACATTATCCAAGGTAATTATGAGTAAATATCTCTATTACAATATCGGATTATATTTGTTGTTCATATGTTTGTATTTAAGTGATTTAAACGAGGACGCTTGTCTGATTTGATAACAAAATCACCAGAGCGAATATGGCATTTTTATTATACATTATATATCATGGCATTATTGTATTACATGATTATCTATTCATGAATATTTATTGAAATAATATTATTAGTTGTTCGGTTGAATTGAAATATTATAAAATTGTTGTTGACAAGTATTTGTTTTATCTAATAAATACATCTAATGTATTGATTTTGATGATAAATTAATGAGATCGTGTTTCTCACTGTATGCGCGTGTATTGTTAAAATACAATAGTAATACTTTTTTAGCTCTTGATGTTATAATTTTTCTTTTTTTTTTTTTCAGTTTTTATTATTATTATTTTTTTCTTTTTTTCTTTTGAATGTATGCAGATATTTTGTCTAAGTACCGTGAATATTTTATAATGAGCAATTAATGTGAATGCGGGAAAATGTATAGTTATGTATATGTGTACTGTTTTACAGTTAACAAAAGGACAATGGAGGGTGGTGGTGGTGTATTAACTGCTGAACGTAGTCCGGCTCGTGCTAATTTACACGTGGCTTTCACAGAAAAAGGGGAAGTCAAAGAGCGACGTGAGAAATTTCTCACAGCCAAGTATGGTTCACACCAAATGTCTCTCATTAGGAAGAGACTTGCTGTTGAAATGTGGCTTTTTGATGAACTTCAGAAATTATATGAATCAGTTGTAAGTTGAGAATTATTAAACAATATAAAAGTAATAATAATAATAGTAATAATGATTAAAAACTAGCAATTAGTGTACTTGTTTTGTTTTTTTTTTTTTATCGGGTTGCTATATTGCAGAGTTGTTTGAAAAATATATAAATATTATTTCCCGTCGTATTGAAAATTGGATCAAAACGATATGGCAAGCAATTATATAGTTGAAGTGTTCACAATCGATGAAAACTACGTCAATTAGCCGTTATTGAAATGGTTTCTGTTGATAGCTGGAGAAAAAGAAAAAAAACTGTTCTTTGTTTTGGTGCGGTTTAATTGGAAACTTGGAAAAAAACAAGAAAAAAAAAGCGATTCTCATATTGAGAATTTAATGTGGAATATTTCTAGTTATAAAAATGGTTTCAGGTATCGGAAAACTGATTCTGTAATATAATACTCGTTTGTTATTTTTTGTCTGATAAGAAATGAGTCGATTATTTAAATCACTGTCACTTCATAATGGCTTCTATATTCTAAATTCCATCATGTCATTATTGTAGCGACGGGTTCTTTGGGTAATTAAAAGCTTTGGTAGTAAGCCGAAAATATTTGTTTGGTAGAACGTGTCGTAAACAAGCATGCAGAAAAATAATTGTAGCAAGTGAGGGGGTTAAATAATTAAACCAAATTGCAAGATTTGTTGCGATGATATTATTTCATGACTCAATCTTTTTTCCACTCGAATTATTTTCTTCATTTGTATTAATACTCCATTTGAAATCTTCTCCAGTCAGCATTTAATTCTTCCACAATTTTGTATGCACTCTCAAATTGATAAAAAATTTCAATGGTTGTTTTTTTTTATCGCTATATACCGAAGGAAAAATAAGTTGACCTAACTAAATTTTGTTGAATAAAAAGTAGTAACAAAATTTGTAATTGCAGATTTAATAGATGAAAAAAAAAAAATTGATTGTTCTTTTTCTTTTCTTTTTTTTTTTATTCTATTTTCAGAGTGACAATGGAAAGAGTCGAGAAGTTGAAGTTGATATCGATGAATTATTAGACATGGACAGTGATGATCACAGACGATCTTATCTTCAAGTTAGATTCAATTAATAAATTAAATATATCACATAATAACAAATTATTTTACACAGTTATTTATATAATGTATTTTATTTCATATAGGGATTGTTGGTTGATGCAAAAAAGCCACATGACGTCAAGGTAAAAAATAACTATCTCATGAATTCGTTATTGATTCTTAAAATATTGAATGAATATAATTATTTATTTAATGTTAAATTATTTTCAGAAATTCATCAATGATTTGCTAGAGAAGGCAAAAACACTTTGAAGGGTATGTACCTGCCATGGATTAGATGTACTGCTGATACGCTATACGTCGTGGAATTTGCTCACTTTTTATTGCATTATTATTATACAACAGTGTAATTTAATGCAAAAATCTTGAGTGCGTTTCAATCGCTAATTGCACTTCAGTCATTAATAATTTAATATATGGAGTTTATAGATTAGAAGCAAATCTACGACTACAAACACATTTACATACGTATACAGACACACACGATACAAAACGCGTATTACAGATGATTATATTCGTCAATTTCAATTTTATTTGATTCTAGTTCACAAACACAACCAAGAATGAAAAAAAAAACAATTAGAACCGCGTTCTGATTTTACTTTTACAAATATCAACAAGTAAACGAAATTAATTTCTATCATATCGTAATATAAACATTTAATTGATTGGTGTGTGTGTGTGTGTGTTTTTTTTTTCATTCATGAAACACTATTTGCATTTTGGGAAAATTTGATCAAACGATGCCATCCATGAAAACAATTGCCCGCAGAAGCAAAAAAAAAAAGAATTAATAATAAATATAATTTGATGATGGTACAAAAAAAAAATGAAGCATAACATGAGAACAAGAATAAAATGAAGCAATAGATTTTTTAAATTTTCACGTGTTTGTATATGAGTGAATAGCGTCAACAATGCTGAATATTTTGGTGGGCATTGTGTAGTACACGTTTGAAGAAAGCGCAAAACAAAAAAAAAAAGATTCAATCAATAAACATAATTTCTATACGGAAATAATTAAATTCTATATGTTGATCGAATAAATCGATGAATATGAAGCATTGCATGTGGGCATTATTGGTTAGCTAAATTTGCAATTGAGAATGTGTTTTAAAAATTAAAAGTCAGGCAAGTGACAACCAAGTGCCAAATATTTGTGACACGTGAATGGAGTCAGAAAAATAAAGAACATATATTACGATAAATTTATTGAAGGAAGAAAAAAAAAAATGATCAGAGCAAAAATTACAACAAAATTAAATTTTTACAGTCACGTATGAAGAAATTCCAGTTATGTTTTTGCATTGATATGCAATGAGAATTTGTTGTCGTAATTCATATCGTGATATAATTATCCAAAAGCATTGTGAACATAGTTCAATCGCTTGCGATGGCGCTCATTATCGTTTTCTCATTATTTCTCACAACTATTCATAAGTTTAGTTCTGTTTTATGTTTTTTATTTCTTAAGTTATTTGCTGTGAAGAATTTCTGAAATATGACACTGCCCCCCTGTCCCACTGTCTTGTTCATGCAAGACAAGAAAATAATTTTTTCTGTTTACATATTCTCCACCAAGAAAATGAACAAGGAAAAAAAATAAATAAGAATACCGTAATTGACGTACAATTGTGTACATGGCTACATATTCATGTGTAGGTTTTGATCGCTTTGTAGATACATATCTTTTTGATTAACTCACATTGCATATCGGTATACTGAGAGATAAAACAAAATCGTAGATGTGATAACGATTGGGCAATGCGAAGCGCATATTAAATGATTATCTTCATGTCGAGAAATGAATATATCATTATAGGTGGAATTAATTGTTTCATATAACAAAAGCTACAAAAAAAAAATATAGAACGATAAATTGGAAATATTCCAATTTCACATTATATCTTGATGATGAATTTCGTGAACGAAAAAAACAAAAAACATTCAATTTACACCAGTTGCGATTAATCGCACACAGCACGTGTCAAGATTATTTGTCGATAAAGAACAAATTGCCAAAGATTTATTTCAATTACATGAAAGAAAAAGATAAAATTTATTAAATTAACATAAAAAATTAATGGTTAGATAAACATTTTTGAGGTTAGATTGAATAGATGAAAAAGCCTATCAAGAAAAAAAAAGAACTTGGTGCTTCAATAAATGAAGATTTTATGGGGGTGGAGAATGAGAAATAATAAATAAATTACTCACAATCAAACATTTAGTCTCCATTGAGTTTTCAATACTTATAGTTATTATAATTAAGTAGGAATGTTAGAAATGAAAATAAAAACAATTCGTTAATTTTCATTCGTAAAAATGATAATGTTGTGTTTTGTTATCGTATTGGAAATATAAATTTATTTTAATGCGCCAGTGACGTCTGTATAAAATTATCAATTGAATAACATACGTCACACGAAATTCATATCATCCGTTATGATGCAACACAAAGTGTTTTGCAAGCAAAATTGATTAAGTGTAGTGAACATTACATGAACAGAAGAAAGAAAATAAGAAAAAAAAAAACAAAAATGAATCGATTGGCATTGTGAAAGAGGCATTATCATTTATCAGTTGAACTTACAGTTATTTTTTTACCTTCCTCCATATTGTTATTATAAAACCGTTGCGTTTCTATAAGAATTATTATCAATATAATTCATTTACGTTGATTTTATATCTCTTTGTACTTCCAAATGAAAGAAGAAAAAAAAAATTAAAATAGTTTTAAATATTATTTTATAAAAATGTGCGAGATTGATAACAAGACAATTGTCATATTGTTAAGACCTATAGTACCATTTTTTTAAGGCAAATGTTTGTGCTTAAAATGGCAAAGAGCAATTCGCTGATCAATTAGAATTATATAGACATGAGTAAAATAGAGAAAAAGGAGAAAATAAATAAAAAAAATTTACAATGTAGCATTGCTTCCGAGTGAAATGAAAAATAATGTATGTGAACCCGCGAGAGAGAACCAAGAGAGCTTAATCGTGACTTTTCATTATTCTAACGTGCATCGACAGTGTGTGATTATACGAGTATATGGTATATTATAATGTACTCAGGAATGTCAATATATAAAAGTGATTTGCAAAATGATTATAACCATAAACAAAAACTTCAATTTTGCGAATGTTTTTTTTTTTTTTATTTCAACTCACATTGTAGTTGTAGAATTTTGTATCAAATCAAACCAGACACAATCCTTATTTTTAAGAAATTTTCACGTCCGAAAATAAATAAATTGTCATAAATATGAAATAGGTAGAGTGGTTTTTTGGGGTGTATAATTTTTTTCGGAATTCTTGGAGATAAAAATTCGGGAGAGTATATGGGGGGGGGGGGGGGGGGACAATTTCGTTTTATGACACATTGAGATCCCGAGTAAAAGAATGTCTGATAAAATTTACGTCCGTGCAATGGTTCAATGTACTCTGTTTCGTTGGGCAAAGAGAAAGAAACCAAGAATAAAAAAAAAAATGCATCCATCCTGAAGAACAAATTTTATTCATGAAATATTGTTGAAGGACATTGTTGCATGGTGTTGTATATTACACCATGCAACGATGACGTGTGGATAAAATACCAAGTGTAATAACATGTACAATTCATTAAAAAAACAAAAAACTCATTGAGAAATTGTGTATTTCTATTTGTAATGTTTATTATTCTATAGTTCATATCCGCCCGCATTATTTCCTGATATTTTTTTATCCTTTCCATTAATGCTTCGACTTACATATTGTGGTTTGCATTTGTTTATTGCCACTAAGAACTATGTAAGGTGATTGAGTTTCTTTTTGTTTTGCTTGAAGTAAATTTAACGTACCAAGCGGTGTGTCAGTCGACGACATACGTTTCATTAATACTTCTTGTTCAACTTTTTTCATTCTCTTCTCAACTTTATTTTTTCCTGGTCCCTTACCATGAAATTTATGTGATAAATATCTGAATGCTTCTTTAGCACACAATACATGACCATCATCATCAATATATTCCAATTTAACGTTTGGTTTAAAGCCATCTTTCTCTTTAAATTCTGATGTAGGACCATTGAATCTGTCACGACGACCAAATTTATCATCATCGCCGTATGTTTTGTCTTCAATGGAATAATTTTGTGCTTGTAAATGGGCAAAACGACTGGCTGATGGTCGATTGGTATCTTCTTTTTGTAAATATCCTTTACTCATTGCAAGTCGTAATGCTCCACCGACACCTTGACCAAGTGATGGTTCTGCATCTAAAATGGCTGCCTCCAATGTCACTGGTTCAAGTGCAGTTTCATCCAATTTAACAGTGTTCCAAGCGCCACGTCCATCATCTTCTTCCTCATTGTCCATTGACTCTTCTTTTGCTTCTTCTACTTCAAAATCCATCATTTCTTGATCATTCTCTTCTCGATTACCTGCCAAACCATAAGTTGGAATGTCACCGAGTGTTCGGCAAAATTCAGCTGTTGCATTCAACGTTATATTGCCCGATAAATTTTCATCTAATTCAGTCGCTTCATTTTTAATTGCCTGTGCAACTATTTCAATGCTATTTCCACTTGGTTTTTTAGAATGTCGTGCCTTTCTTACGGCATAATATTCCTCCAAATCCTTATCTTCATCCTCCATTTTAACGTTTATCGATTCCTCCGATGGTGTTTCATAATCAGCATTGTCCATAATTTCTGGTTGAGGTTGCTGCACCTCTTCCTTTAATTTAATATCGCCTTCAGGTTTTCGTCTTCGTCTACTACCAAGATCACGCAAATAATCTGTATTATCTGGCACAAGATCGTCAGCCTTCACAATTTTATTTTGACGTATTTTACGAATTTTTTTCTTTGGTTTTTTGAATTTAGCGAGCTCCTCATCGTTAAAATATTCACTTGCTAATTTGGGTTCGGTCAATTTTAATGTTTCAAGACGTTTATTTGCCAAACGTTGTTTTACAATTTCAGTACGTCGCTGTTGAATTTCCTTAGCACTATCAACGCCCAAAACAAAACTTTGTTTTTTTTCACCCTCAATTTCTTCATCGTATTTCTCAAGTACATGATTTTTTGGTAAACCAAATTCATCAAAATTATCCTCATCATACGCATCATAACCAGGTTTTTTAGTTTTATTTATTATGTTTCGTTTGTATATTTCATCATCTTTCATATTGACATTAACCAGTATGTCTTTTCCCTCTTCAAGTACGCCCTTATCTTGAAGAGTTAAAATTACTGTTTGACCCTCGACAAAATTTTCCTGCAAAAGAAATATATTTTATATATTATTGATTAACAATTGTAAATTCAATGTATTGCAAATTCCCACACATGCGCAATTTTTGAGAACACCTTAAATGTATGCAATTAAAAAATTATGAAACTTACGATATTGTGCTCGACTTTCAGACCTCTGAGATCTCGATCAGAGTAAGCTGTACGTCTGTCATTCCTCACATCCTCTTTCACTAATTCCTCAATTCCAAACTCCTCATCAAGTTGATCCAAAAGTTTGGCACGCTCATCAGCCTTTTTCTTTTCATTCTGAAGCCGCCGATTTTTCTTAACCCATGCATTAACATCATCATCCGAATTATCTTCAGTTAATAATTTAGTTTTTGCTAGATTTGCTTCAATTTGTCGTTTTTGTTTTTGCAAATTTAATTTATCTCTGATTTTTTCTGTTCGAACAACATCACTTGTATTTTGTGCTGGTTTGTGATAAAATTCACCCAAATCATCCTTTATTTTATTAGGCTCTTCTTTTGATGGTCCTGAATCCACTTCCAATGGCTTCAATCCCAATTTAGCTCTCAGTCTATTTGTTTCATCAATTGACAGCGATGCCTGAGAAGCACCACCTTTTGGCGGTGAAGGACTGTGTTGCTTGGATATTTCAGGTGGTGGTGGTGTTGGATCATGATTCTTTGAAATTTTCGGCGGTGGTGGAGGTGTAGTGACTATTTCAACTGGAAAGAACAAGACAGATATATAATTTTGAGTTTCCATGTCATTCTATGCTAATAAAATTAATCTGGCATGGAACCATCTATCAATAACACATTCTATTGCATCAATTTATAATTATTGTATCTTATTTTTGATCTTCTATCAGTACATTAATTTATTATCATCAGTAAAGAAATTATTACAATATATCGTTCCTATTTGTTATTCTTGATGTTTGTAAAAATTGTCTCACGATAAAAAAATATCTACTTCTTTGTTCAACTAAAACAATGAAGATGACTCAGTACCCAACTGCATCCAGATATTCATGATACTCCTGCCACAATAATCATTGACTACGTTCATAAGTTGCTAATCAAAGTAGCGACATTTTTTTTTTCTTAACTGGAAGATTACCACTACAGTCATCAATCAATTTGCCCCAAAACTAATTTTACAATGCTTTGTCAGACAATGCGAGGCACATTGTCAAATGCGAATGAAAAATCAATGTTTATAGCGTTCATTAATATTTATATTCACCATTCCAATAAATTTATCATGAAAATTTATTACAGGAGAGAATTTTAGATGATAGTAATTATTCCAAGCATTGGATTGATTTTATATTGCTTTTTGAATAAATAAAATAGATAAATCAAGTAAAAATTATAAATATCCAAATCATTTCACAGCGTTTCAAAAAACTTGGCTTTCAATTCAACTCGCGATTGTGAAATTCTTGATTTCAATTATTATCCAAATGCGTTCCAAATTATTTTATGATATCATTCTGATTTTATTAGAACTGAATTGCAATTCTCAGATAATTAGATAACAAATATAAGAGAAAATCGAACAAGATGGAACGTTTGACATTTTTTTACGCATCCCCCAGCAACTACAACATATTATGAAACAATCAAGGTTCAGAATAAGTAATTGGAATATGAAACGATTCATAATTCAGATTAGCTAACCTTTTGTATTGCATATTCTATATTTTTATTGTCATTGCATTTATATACACATGTTCAATTTCATATCTTTACTCGTAAATTTTATATCGTTTTCTATTCCAACTTATAATTGTGAATCTTGATTGCACTATAATATGTTGTAGCTACTGAGGAACATCCGATGTCCAATCTAATTCAATTTTCATTTATATTTGTGATTGAATTCTCTGAGAATTGTAATTTAATTAAATCATGGAATCATGGATAAAAAATCACCATAATTTTATCTCAACGTAGTCCATCGTTTTCACGGTAACACCTTAACCTAAATTCTCGGGGACCAAACTCTCCACAAGAACCAATTATCAAAGGACGATATCTCTGAGTGAATTTACCAGGATTAATTGTCTTCGGGATCAAAACTTGCGTTGCCGTTCTCTAAAGCAAACTATAAAGAATAGTCATAGAAAAAAATGTGCAAAGAATAAGAGAACTTAATATATATCAAAAATCAGTATTTGAGGTTAGAAACTTACTGTCACTGTCGTAATCTTTACGTTCTTTCCTCTTGTGCTTTTTGTGATGTCTATGTTTGTCAATTTTTTCTCTTTCAGGTGGTGAATATGATCGTGAACGACTTCGATGACGTTTTTTCTTTGTGTCACGGCTTTTTTCAGCCTTGTGCCGTTTATTTGAGCCCATAATTAAGCACGTAATACGAATATAAATATACAACTATTGGAGTGGACTGTTTGATTCGAATTTATAGGTTATGTTTAATATTTTGGGGAGTATAGCTATTAAATATTAAGATTGTAGCGCTTTTGGTGATAGAAAATGGTATTATTTTACCCGCAGGAAGTGTATTTGAATATACTTTTCTTATCCAATACTTATATCAATATGATATAAGCCCACAGGGCTAAAATACTCCTCTATAACTAACATACGTAGTTGAATATTCTCAGATATTTATTCGATAAATATAATAACACAAAAATATTGAACATAGGAACCAAATGTATATATTTACATTATATGTTTCTTCCGCCACAGATACATTTGCTGTTTGGAAGGGAATAAATATTGCCGTGGGCACCATAAGAAATTTGTTTCAGTCGTTGACACGAGAATTATAAAAATGTACTTACAGTATCATTGTGTTTATCACGAAGTACGTATCAATTAATAAAATAACAATAAGTGAAAATAGATGAAGCATGGTAGTGGAAAGCAATTAAAATAATTATATTTTTTCCAAGTAGATACGTACTGTAACTGATAAGAGACGGAGTCCATGATTACTGCAGGGCAAAATGATTGTCCAACAAATGACGAAAGTGATATCGTTAATGATACTAGAGGTCACAACGTGTCGTCAACATCACAATAGTTTGAAATTATTGTAGCAGTTTTCATTCGGGCCGATAAAACGAAGTCTTAAAATCCGCATTTGAATTGAGAGTGCAATTTATTTTTGTTTCAAGTTCAAAAATTGTTATTGGATCAACATAATATTGATTAACTGCAACAAAACCCACGTCTTATATAAAAAGTATATTTTATTGTTCATTAAATTATTGTTTTCAGATAACAAACGATGTTATCTTAATAGTTGTATGTGTAGGTCATGTCAAAGAAAAAAAAATATATCATAAATTGTTCATGATTCTCTTATTGGATTCGGATTTACTACACAAAGTACTTAAATTATAATGACGATAAACATACACTCTTTGATGAATCCTATCACATTGCGTCTCTGAATGTAAACTCAAGTCAGGTGAATATGTATAAACATAAACTATAGAAGAAACAATTTATTGTCTGTAGAGTAATGGGAATTGAGAAAAAAAAATGAAGCTGATATGTGAAATGGACAAAATATGATTGATAAAATGAGATTCACAGTCCGAACCGATTTTTAATTTTCGTCGCTATATTGATCTTCATCTTCATCATATTCCCAGTAAACATCTTCGTCTATTTGCCTGTCAATTTCTTCGTCTGTTTCATTGCCATCATCGCAGAATGCACCATCATCACCAAAATGAACTGTGACAATTTTATTTTCACTAGGTTCACGGAATACCTCTAATGTACCAAAATCAAATCCATCATCATCAATCGCTGACCAATCTTGTCGTTTGTCCTCAGCATCAACCTTAACTGACAGAATCACGTCGCGTTGAATTTTCGTACGAACTTTATAATCACCAAAAGAACGCTCTGTTTCCTCCAACGTTGCATCGAATCGTCCAACAGTTGATTGTTTCGTCTTTGCGTCAACCCAAACATAAACACCTTCGAATCGATTATTTTCTTGAGCTTTTGTTATGGTGAAATTCCAACTTTGGATTTTTGGGTGATTCACCCAAATACTCCCGCGCAATGAATGAACATACCAAGTTCCAGTAATCTATATATAACGAATGAACAAACAAAGTTAAATCGATTAAAATCATATTATATGTCTACATATAGAGGTTTTAATTTAATAGCCATAATAACTATCGAAATTATTACTAGGGAAAAATTATTTTATGGTAGATCATGTGCAATCGACACTAGTCAACTATTTTCTCCTTCAAAGTGTACCCTTTCTATACAAGTCAATGCTCACAGAAGAATGTCGTGCCATTAGCGAAACAGTGAATTCAATAAAATATTATTCATTAACAGAATATTTGGGGGTTAGAATACACCCTCCTGCGCTCGTGAGTACTACATCTTTTGTTCAGTGGATATAATGATAATATTAATAGTAATAATAATAATAATAATAACAATAATGATGATGATAATAATGCACTTACATCTGGATTTGCAGATACAGTGGATGTGGAAAAGAGAACAGCTAGAGTAATGAATCCAAATATTACGTTAAACTTCATCATGATGAATTTTATTTTTCTTTTTATCAACAAGTGAATTGGAAACGTATTGCGAGTGGAACCGTGCTTGTTACCAAACTTTTTGGGAATAATACACTGGCGGTCATTACGGGCACCTTTATATGGTGCCTCATCGCTTCAGTCAAGCACGTAATTTTCTGGGAATAATTAATGATGTTGTAATGGTAATGTCTAAATATATTGGATTCAGATTTAGTTACTAGATAACTGAAACCACAAGATAAATGTATCGTACGTCATTGCTGTATACCCAATGGAGTTCGTGGAAAATTTAATTACAGCTTGGCACTGTTGTAGGTATTTTATAGTTTTTTGATGGCCTCGATTAGTTAGAAATGTACTACGTTTTATAAAATAGTGGAATCGATTCGATATGGATATTGGAAGTTATATTCGATCATGTAGGTTGTTAGAGAGTCAAGATGGGAAATGTTTCAGGCACTGATGATGCAGATGCATTAACTAACAAGCAATTTTCGCCTCATCATATAGAAATCTATTGCGTCATTTGACTACAGTTAATATGTAAAATATGAGACAGTCTTGAGATACTCGTGTAAGTCTGAGCATATTGTATATTACTTGATAAACTAACGATAGGAATAAATGGATGAAGCTTTTTGGTAAGAAGTATATTATGTTCCTTGGAAGTGTACACTTTCTGTTACTGATAGATGGAATTCGTGATTGCTCGAGGATAAATTGATAGTCATACGAATGACGAAAGTGATAACGCTGGTGATAGGAAAAGATATACATCTCAACATAAAAATGTCCTGGTGAACACGTATATAAGAATGAAATATAAGTTGATATGTAAAACGCACAATCCTATGACTAAATAAGAACCACACTCGGAGTGAATTTTTGATTCCTGTCGTCATAATCTGACATAATTATATCGTTCCATATTGGCGAATGAACGCGACAAACAACAGCCCGTATTGGAAATAATTCTACTTCATAGTCTGCAACAATTTGACTTTTCATTTCTCTTTGAACCAAAATAGAAACACCTTTGAATAAATTTCTTCCTGGAGATCTCGTTATGGTGAAATTCCAACTTTGAATTGTCGGGTAATGGACCCAAAAGTTACCGGTTAATGAATGAACATACCAAGTATAATTATGTTTCTCATTAAATATAAGTCGATGTCGTTCAGCCTCAAGAGTTTATCTGACCCGCTAGAACAACTTGGTACTCTATAAAAAATAATTTCATTGTATTATATTGAGCTTAAAAAAATGAATAGAATTTTGTTATTATTTTAAAACCTCCGGGTAACAGAATATTCATAAAATGGCGGTGAAATCTACTTCCGTTAGAAACTTTATCCATTCTGCCGGTAGAGGCGCATCAGTGTATGCTCATAAAACGAACAGCGTGCTCTGAATTATTCAATAAATAAATAAATAAACATAACCTCAAATATCAGAGTGCTAATGATGCTGGTTAAAGCGTCGCTTTCTACTCGTGTTCAGCAATAAGCAACGTATCAAGAAACATTCTATAATCTTTTGCAAACGCTTCATTTATGTGTGTACCTATATTACACACCATTTACAACTTTCAATACCTCAAATACACTGGCGCTTGCGCACCACCTTTTTAACTTCTGCTTTAGCATGATTTCCGCGAGTTGGCACGCATGATGCGCAAAAGTACGGCCGGAAATAACAAAGTACCGGAAACATATTGCAGTAAGTATTGAAAATGGCCCCCTTTTTTTCTCTAATTTCTCATTCTCCCTATAACTTATAGGCATACAACAAATATTTTAATTAACCCGTTTTCCCATCATCAAATCTATGAATAAATTGAAATTATCCAATTACACATGTATATAAATATCTATGTTCTGATTGAAATATCATAGATGATTGTATACACCTACACACATTAGTATATACATACTTAAAACACATAAACATGTAAAGAATGTATTACAAATTCATAAAGAATGCGTGAAGGATCCCTTTTCGAACAAATTGCAGCACTTTCCAACAAACGTTCCGAACGCATGTTAATGCTTCTGAGGAATCCTTGAGAGGAAAGAGCTTTAACATGTTATTTTTTGTCATTTCAGTTCAGTATTATGGAAAAAGTACACGAGGGAATCCCGTTAGATTGTAGTCGGCATTTTGGACCGCCTGAGATGCTCGAACTACCTGAAATTGTCATTAGGTCAGCCGCGTACGGCTGTTACTACGACGGTGAGGGAAGGAAAGAGAAGAAGAAGAAGAAAAAACAGAAAAAGAAGAAGAACAAGGTCTCTCTCTCGCTCCGGGTGTGCTGATCTTGTATATACATACAAGCGGCTAGATGAGAGTCCATCCTTCGTCCTCCACTTTTTTTTTCTCTTCCATTTTTTATTTATTTATTTTCCTATTTTCCTTTCGTTTCCAAGTCTCCCACCCACTTTATTTTGTCTCGCTCTCACTTGTCATCTACCTCCAGTCGGTTTATCTCATGTGATAGAGCCATTATCGCGTTGGATATATTAGTACATGGTCCATCCCTTCATGTTTTTTTTTTTCTTTTAAATAACCAATAGGAACGCGAATGTAAAAGTTAGTCAGAGAAACATTAAGAGGGGTAGACAAAAGGGAAGTTGGGCATAAGAGGCTTCCTGAGTAAAGGATGATGATGGTATAAGCAGTAGGGAGGGGAGACAAGGGGCCCAGTTGGCCGGGCCTTCAAGTGGGTCCACATTCGTGTGCTCGTTCGTGCATCTCGTGTGTATGGAACGTGAGAGTGTGCTTGAGGGGATTGAGAGGGCAATAGGAGGACAACTTGCGCGAGAGCGCGGGCCCATATTCACAAAGTAGACTTGAAAGAAAAGAAATGAGTGAGAGAGCGCTTGTATGTATAGATATATATATATATATATATATGTGTGGATATGTGGATATGAGTAAAAGAACGGGAGAAAAGGTGGGAGTGAGATAGGATGTATATGGGGGTACCACTACTGCGCGAACCGCATTCTCTACCTGTGTGGTAAAACGCTCACTCAGGACCCCAAGGGGCATTCTAAAACAAAAGACCATTCGACGTCCTGTTCTAACATGACCCCTCATTATGAAACAATTTCCACATTCTATACCTCGTGTTTATTGTATGTATGTATGTTTGTATGTATAGATGTGTACGTGGGTTGAGAGAGAAAGGAAGGTCCATGTTTATATACTTATATGAGGAGTCTCCAATCAAAACTTCAGAAATTTACTTTTTATAGATTTCTTTTTTATTTTGGTTTTCAAATTAGGAGAGTGAATTTCATTTATTTTCAATTCCCAAAAGAGTTACTAACTTATTCTTGTTTTATTTTTTTTTTTTCTGCATTTGCAGATGTAGATATTGAGGTGAGAAATATATTTTCGCATTTTTCAGTAACATTATTTGTCATTTCATTTGAGTATTGGGAATAGTTATGAATAAATTTACTAGATAGGCAAGGATCGATTTGAATTACTGAATATTTATTACCAATGATTTATTTCTTTTTCGTTGTCAAACAATTCATCATTTTAATAATGAAATGAAGGTGATTGTGTCATTAAAATTTTGAAGGAGTTATATTATTTTCACGTTCTCAATTGCGAGTTTTTTTTTTTTTTTCTAACGCAAGTAATATATCAAAATTTCTACAGTTGTTTCTATAATAAAATTATTTTCCATTTTTTGTGAATTTTTTCTTTTATCGCGAACTGCCCATATATTACTCTTCGATAATATTACAGCGAAGACAATCTATATATAAAATAATTAAACAATAACCAACCCTCCATCTATTTGTCCGTACTCTTTCCAAAATTAAATGACGAACATTTTATATCGGAATTTTGGATTCTACTTTTCATTCAATAATTTTTTTATCACTCCACCATAAAAACAAATTGTCTCTGAGAATAAAAAGAAAACTTTGACTATGCGTTGGCATGAGCTATAAATAAAAAAATATTCCGCTGATTCATTCACATAGATGCGTTCCCTGTGTACAAGTATTGTAATGATGTTTACCTATTGCTATATAAATATATATATATAAATATATATATATATATACAAGGAAAGGATATTTTTGTTTCTTTTTTTTTTGTTTTCATCATTTGAATTCAAATGAATTGAATAGTGAAACATCCAATGAATTTCTGTTAAAACTGATTTCAATTTATTCGCAATTTACATGCGTCATTAATTGATGAAAGTAAATTAAGATTCTTTGTCCCGCAATTGCCAATAAAATTTTGGAATTGTATTATCTAAACAAATATTATATATAAGATATGTTTAAAAAATATACATTATAATTAATATTTTACAAATTATAAATTATTTACAAATCTTTACACAAAACGATTAATCGCTTATATTCACACATTTTACAAAGTGAAAGGATTAAGTGAGAGATAGAGGGAATTAAAGGATGTGACTATGGATAGGCAAGGGGGAAGGATAGGGGTTGGAGGGGGAAAAGAAAATTAGGAAAAAATATTTGGAGCTCAAGTTTCAATAAAATGAATCTAAATCGCTATAATCAAGAGCTTCTGTACAAAATATACACGAGCTTCATTTCTATTTTTAATCGGTGATTATTTTTGTTCACCATTTGGAAAAAAAAAGGGAAGAAAAATGAAGTAAAAAAAAAAAAAAGAAAAGAAAAAAAAATACAGAAAATAAGGGAAGAAAAATAAAAGTTAAAGCGATCATAAAAAATAAATAGTATTCCTTAAGCAGGTACGATTTACGTTTACATAATTCATTTACATATAAACAATATTATAAATGAACACTACAAAATGTTGTTTGCGTGTAATTTTTTCGATTTTTTGTATGGTTTTTGTTTTTCAGTGTTTCACAAAAATGAAAGATATATTCATGATTGGGAAAATCATATATAGACATAGATTATTGATCTATAGAGTCAGATAAATACATCGTCATTTATATTTTTGTCAATGGCCACAGCAGACACAGAATTGAGTTGATAAGAAACAAAAAAATAAAAAAAAGGAAGAGAAAAAAGTCACACATGACGATAATAAATCGAAAAACTCCGTATATATAATTATACATATATATATATATATTCGTATATATACATTGGAAAACGTTTTGGGAAACGTCGGAGTGGCATAATATCACCAATATTTTTGGCGATTATATATTCTCTTGGTTGTCATTATTATTTTTTTTTTTTTCCATCGTATATAAATATATGTATTTATGAGGCAGAGTTTGACGACATTAATTTATGATGATGAATGGGGGATATACTTTGGATAACATTTTGTAGCTTCGTGTATCAAAGTTTCGGTTTGTCCCAAATATCCATTGGTTTACTATAAAAATTTGTTGGTTTTTTCTTCTTTTTTATTTTTTTTATTTTTATAAATTGTATTTTTTTTATCAAGTCCAAAAACTCTGCCATCATAAATACATATTTACATATATCAAAAACCATTTCATCTCAACTTCCGTCCTAGTTTTACACATCAAAGAAAAAAAAGTTGTCATTTATTTTTATTTTCTCTTTAACAAAATGACATTGTCGCATCGTTGACGCAAAATTGAAAGAACGTGTCAAGTACACGACACCACCAGAGCTCGAACAACATATATACATACACATATATATATATATATACACATATATAGATATGAATGGCGTTAATATGTCCGTTGTGTGGATACGGAAAATAACCATATACTAAAATGATAAACAGGCATTTCTTCAATACCATCATCTGTGTTCTTCGTCATTGCCTTTAGTATTCACGCATATACAAATATACATTCTATTTCGAATATATCTTCGATCTTCAGCATATACATATATGTACACAAAGATATATGTATGTGTACATGAATATATATAAATATATGCATATACACGTCCTCTATCCTCTGATGTTTCTTCTCTTTTTTCTTTTATTTCGGTATATATATTTGAACGTATAACCACAAGAGACACAAGTAGCACCTGCAGATGCTGCTCACGCGGTGTAAATCTTATGATACCGGTTTTTCTCTCTACAGCCTTATTAATAAATTATAGCCGAAGCGCCCAAGGAGGTTCGGGTTTTGCCTATCGCACAGCACTCGAACACTCGAGTGGAAACAAGCGAGTGAACGAATGAACGAACGAACGATCGTGCTATAAGAGAACAAGCAAGTTAGTTAGACAGACTGGCAGGCAAGGCACCTTGGTTCATATATAAGTCGTCAAGTTTGTTGATTACTGAAACTGTAGAGATTGCGGCAGCGTCACGCATACTCTACGGACTTGCGGTGTTATTTCTTTCTTTTTTGTCCTTTTATTTTTTCGTTTTATATTATCTCTTTCTCTTTTGCTCGCGCTTGCAAGCAATGTTCGCTCTCGCGCGATCTAACGAGTCAACATATACACGTATAGTGGCCTGGGTGGAGGATGGAGCAATAACATGCTAGTGGGAGGGAGTTGAGATGAGAAATAAGAGGAGTGTGGAGGCTGCAGCCAACACTTGTGGTCTCATGCAAATGCATATTGCATCGGTGTCCTCTTCATACAAAACAATCGTCATTATCCTTTTTTTCCTTTTCTCAAATCTAAATTAAACTTTTTTTGCATTTCAACTTTGTCATACTTTCTTCAAATAAATACTCGATATTTAACAGCCAATTATAACTATGTCGTGTTTCATTTAATTATTAGTTGTTATTTTGAATTTTCGAATTCATCTGTTGCTTTGTTATTTGGATTCGAATAAATCAACGACAACCGCAACCAAGCACCGCCATGTCTTGATAATTTTTCAATACTACTTTATTTTCTTCATCAAGATAAAGCATTGATATTGAACTGAGTGCAGTTGGTACACAGCATGCTTTCGGTACTTGCATTGGATTTGTTGAGTGTACCAAATTTTGTACAATTGCATGATTAGTTGAATTTAAATGATCAGCTAATGGAAATGGACAATCTCCATGGCAATAGAATGCTTCATAGCCTGGTGGTGCAACAATCCAATCATTCCAACCAACATCAACAAAATCAACGTATAATGGTTGTCTTCGGCAATTTTCACGGCCGTCTTTGCGTCGATTTTTTCGTAATGCCGCACGTCGCGCACGACGTTCCATTATATCATTAGCTGTGGCCATTTTTGAATGACCATCGTCTGTATAGGTAAATAATGTGGGTCTACTTGATGCCCACGTATCATGTGAGTCTTCAATACTACGACGAAGCCGTACATGCGGCTGTTTTCCTGATGATTTAATTCCATTCACTTGTATCAGTATACCATGGTTATGTTCGTGTTCATCGATCCATCTTGACACGGCCGGATGAACATCAACACTTATTGTGCTATTACTCGTTATATCAATTATTTTACTGTCAATAAGTCGCAATATTGGTTTGCTACGTCCCTTTACACCAGGACGAACAATATCATGTACGAGGATACGTCCAAATCGTTTAACACTATCAATGTCTGTTAATGCCACACGTGATAAACTTATTTCAGCTGCTTGTAATTTCTCGCCTGCAGGTATGCTGGTCAGGTCAAATGACAATCGAAAGCGCTTTGCTGTCAGGAATTTGTCATCTAATGAGCTTTCTATAACAGAAACAAACAAACAAAAAAATACAAATGATGAAATATAAATGAATTGAATGTTAATAATTATTATTAATATTAAACATAATTCATATAAAATATTGAAATAAATAAGTGCTAAAAGATAAAAAATATATATAAGTGTATATGGTATATGTATACAAATATAAATTAAGGGACCGTGGAGCAATTAGTTGGAGGGTGGTCTCTCACAAAAATGGCCACCCTTAAGTAACAACCTCGGTGACGCGGCACACCATAAAGGCCAAAAGATAAAGAATCTTGGGCGCACTATGCACTTATATACTCGTCGGTAATGCTCACTCAAAAACCATAACTTTTACCAAGAGCGAGGCACACGCTTCTTTTAGATGTCAATGGAATTTTTCTCAAGATTTATTCCATGCCCCAAAAGTCGTTCTCACATGTTTTTCTTTCTATTTTATTTTTTTTTCTTCCCATCTCGCCCCATCATATTTTCTCTTCAAACCGTTCAAGTATTATAACTCATTTCATTTTCTTCCTTCTTCTCCTTTAAGTTTTCTTTAAATTGTCTATCTATATGAATTCATTATTATACATTAATTTATAACGAGAATGAATAATCAATAATAATAATAATTTGTAACGTTATGCACGGATGCACACGCACACACACACACCTATTACCTTGAAACCCGGCAATAAAACCTTCCCTTCGATTATACATTTGTATTTATATTTATATATATATAAAATATTTATGGCTACTTGAATTGGCAATAACAAGCAATTAATATAAGTAATAAATGCAACTGCTATTGGTGCTTATATATCTGAGGAATATAGCAATACGTCAAGGCCATCACCTTTCCGTTTTTAACGAAAAATTATTACTATCCAACGATACAATAATCTGTTTGAATCTATTGAAAATCATTTCGTTTCGTTTGGAAAAATATTTTCTGGATACTAATAGACCATGACAATTGGATATTGAAGGCAGTCAAGGGAATTCAGCATGAATGAGTAAACTATACACATATATATATATATATATATATATATATATATATATATATGGGTTGAAAGCATGAATTGTTGAGGCGAGGAAATAACTGTGACGTCCTGCGGACAAACTTGAAAAGGGTCTGAAATATTTCAGGGTGCAGTAACAGATACCCAAGACAATTCACCCTCACTTTCTCACTCATTGTTCCCTCATTTTATAGGCTGTCAACGGTCACCGTAACAACAATCCACCTCAACCATTATTCATACCCGTTATTATATTGCAATTAAAACATAAACTTTACCTAAACATGAACTATAAATTATATATTTTCAATTTTAAATGGCTTCTACATGAATGTGATTATTAAAAGGTTTTATATAGCTTTAGTAGAATATGTAGAGTTAATTTTCAATGTATTTTTGATGTTGTTAGTAATAATATTGACGAGTACATTCTCTTTTATTTCTATTGTGAAATTTCTATTGTGAAATTTATGACAGAATCATCTTGAGGATCAGTAAATTGATTTATACAAAGTATTTCTTTCATAGTTATTCTTGTTATAACATACTAGTACCTTGTCATAGAATTTTTTTTTAATTAATCACTTTGGTATTGTTGTTTTTTTTTTTCTATTTTATTTATGAATATACCGAGTGTGATTTTCAGTTGAAAAATTACATTTTACTTTGGAAATTGTTGACATTTATTTTCGTAAACGTGAGTGATTAGTTATATAGTTGCATTCATTCAGTTTATATAAGAATTCAATGTTTTTTGGCTGTGATAAATGTGATAGGAGATATCACAGTGATTGGGAAAATTTGTCACGACAATAATTTTTCATATTTTTCGTTAGAATGTTCGAGAGAATATTTTTAAAGGATGTATATTTTCTGCCTTCTGCAATGTAATGAATTTTG
The DNA here is from genome assembly GCA_958496275.1 of Zele albiditarsus. Taxonomy (NCBI): domain Eukaryota; kingdom Metazoa; phylum Arthropoda; class Insecta; order Hymenoptera; family Braconidae; genus Zele; species Zele albiditarsus. The sequence continues at coordinate 9,731,354 of OY292412.1, read as the reverse complement.
ATACCCAATGTGTTTTAATTTATTGTTAAAACCATTTAGTCGTGGGTTTTTTTTATACGACTTATTATAAATCATTATATCTCCAGGGTAGTGTCACCTTTTCACAGTTATTCAAGTAAAGATTTTATGAAATTGTTCATTAAGATATTCAGATAATATTATCGTATTTCAATGTTTTCTATTTATGATTTAATTTTCTTAATAGAAATTAATTGGATATCGCAAGCAAGGTAAAATCTATTCTACATAGAAGCAACTTCTTGTTGGATGTGAATTAAATTTTGTTTCAATCTTGTTTCATGAATCATACGTATATAATGATAAATACGAATTCCCGCTATATCAATTCCGACTAGAACAAATTAATATTGTAGTGAAGTAATATTAGTATAAAGTATAATATATAGTATAAAGTATAAAGTTCAACTGAACAAGTGAATAGATAAACATCTTTTTGTATCGTTTTAATTTCGTTGAAGTGAAAAAATAAATAAATTACGAAATGACTTCTGTTGAAAAATGAGTCACAAAGTTTTTATTTAACTTTGATTATTATCCATTTGTAAATGTGAATTATAGATCGTAAATTATACTTTATATATGTACTATTTAGTTTCATAATTTATTGAAAAAATTGACTTTAGTTGAAAATTTGACCTAACGGAAGATTCTACGGAAAAAATATAATTGAGCAACATATCAACCATTTTATTATCAAAATCGTGAATTTTTTTTTTCATGGAAAAATCAAGTCTTAACACACAAATGTCGACTAGTTGAATTTAACCAAGCATAAGACTGGATAATAATTCCTTCTCTGATCAATAATCCTTTAAATTACGTAGGAAAGAGAATTCGTGTACAATTTAACGATTACATCCGGCAGGAATATTGAAATTAAATGTATGTGCTTACGCACAAACGCACACAGAAACAAAAGTTGTTCTCGGATTTTAATTTTCATATTGTTATGGCTGATGCCGTCAAGATTTATGATGAAAAACATTAAATGTATTTCTAGGACCGTTGAAAAATGAGATTTAAGAGTTTGATGAAGCCTCAACAATTATATGTCTATGAATAAATAAGTGATGAAAATATATGAATCCTGAAAATCTGTCAAATAAAATGTGCCCACCATTTATGTGTTGTACACTTGGTAACGTCTATAATTTTCGAGTTAAAAGAAAAATTGTGGTGAAAGTGATGATTCATCATATACCGTCATGAAATTTTAATTAATCATGACTAAACAAAATTATTTTTTTAGACTGAATAATAGGATCCTCCTTATACAGAACTATGGCCACACATGTTCCAACTACCTTCATCCATTGTACAATCAATCAATCAATCAATCAATGAAAATAAGTTTAAATGCAACCAAAAAATAAAATACAAATTATCAATAGAAATAATAATAAAAATATACTAACCAATATGTGAAAAAGATCGTACAGTATTGGCTGATCTCGTATGAATCCCATATTTAGCGATATTCCCAATACCAATTGAATTCTGTCGTGCATAAAGTTTCTTCAGTGATTCATGAATATATCCCTTGCCATTTGGTTTAGGTCGTCCGGTAAGTCCAAGCAATGATAGAAGACTTGCCTCAACACCAGCTATTGCTTGTTCCCTTCCTGTCATTTTCATCGTGTTCTCAATTGAATTGCTGTTGACATCGACAACGCTGCTGGTAGCGCCTATCGTCCTCGTCGCGCTACTAAGCAGCACGCCCACTCCCACAAACACCAATCTCAGCAGCAGCAACGTGCGCATCGTAACGCCAGTCTCTGGCAGTGCCACTCCTGAAAATATATACAAACAGATTAATTCAATGATATCCATATATACATATATTGGAGGTGTGGCTATATTATATTTATTTTATATTTAAATAAGAGAAAACATGGATTATGTTTGATATGTAGATATATATCTGTATATAAAATAGTATCAATATAAGTAAGAAGGATAAAATTCTCAATTGATGGCTATATAAACGATGACATCAAAACCGAGTGATATATGCCAGTTTAATCCTGATATTCCGCTTATGTTCAACAGTGTAATAATAATCATTTTTATTTTTTAGCTTTCTACGTGGTGAAAAATTTATATTTATTTTTTTATATAAGATATACTGAACAAACATTTGTTATTGGAACTGATGATCGATTGAAGTTATTGTTTTAGTTCTAATACAAAATTCTAGTTACAAAATCTAGAGGAAATGAAGGACCTTTGCAATATAACAAGAAATATGGAGAATGAAAAATAGGAGTGGTAGTTTCATTAGTCATATAATGCTGGAAGTGTTATTAGTTATTATTTATTTCTCCATTCTAATTCATTGCGGAAATGGTCTTGGAGTTTGAAGAGAATGTTGAAGGATGAAGAATAGGAAATTGGAGAATATAGCAATAGAAGAAAACGTAAAAATGGGCATTTTTATTAATTGGGAATGAAAGATGTGCAGAACTTGGTGAATAGATATAGCTTTGGATGTGCAGTTCTCTGACGATCATCTCTAAATGATGAAGAGAATAATTTTTGAAGAATAGCATAATATGAAGATGTTTGTTAGTGACAGATAATGTTTTTCTTCCAACGATTGTAATACTGTTTGTTCAAATTAATACTAGAGCTATGTGAAACTTGATATCTTTCACTGCAGATATTCATTCTGGTATACCATATCTTGTGTCACGCACGTGATTCGAGCGCAGAATAAAGTTGAATGTTAATAAAATCTTGAATCAATTATGATTTGATTCACTTGAAAACCCATGAATCAATCTTGATATTAGACGAACTGCCGGTTTACTATAAGACAAAATAATAATTAGAAGAAATATGATTAGGCGTTCAGATAAGTGATGTAGAGAACATAGTTTCTATATGTTCATCAAAGTTAATACTATAAGTGTACATGAAATTCCAATGGCTGTATGACCTTTTAAAGAGAAATGGAACACGAAAAATCAGTTTCCATCACTCGCCGTATTTATCTTTACTATAATTAACAATAAATCATCTCCACCAATATTATTTTTCGTTTCAAAAGTTTCAAGTCAACAATAAATTCCATTTCTCTCCATTCAATACACATGTACAATCAACAATCATGACAACATTCATAACCCTCTCCACAAGCAAAACGTTCCATAAGGAAAAATGATTTCATCTACATAATTTAACCCCAAACATAACCTCTTGATAAACATAATCATGATTCTACTTAGAAAAATAAATTACAATAACAACTTAATACCTAAAAATATGATTTCAAAATGAAGATATAAATATAACAAAAGATTATCAATTCTTCATTGTCCAATATGCCCAAGTTAAGCGTGGTAGAGCAGTAGAAACCTCCAGATGGCGGCATCAAGAGTAGAGACACCGAGACGCTGCTGGCGGCGACGGTAAGGCTACCGCTGCTATATAGTATAGAGCCAAGCTGTCTGCTGTTGACTCCTTATGTATATAATCTCCCTCGTCGGATCTCTCTCTCCCTCTTTGTCTCACTCATTCTTTCTCTCTTGTGTATATAGCCCCGGTGGGTCTCGGGTATGCTGGCTCCGGGACTTCTCTCCACTTACATCTTTTCATTTCCTAACTTGGATTATCACGATGTAAACCACTGTTTGCGATCGGTAAACGCGATGCAGTCACTGCAGTTGACGCCGATTTATATGTAGATATACTACATACAAATATATATCTTCATAGATGCATATATATATATATATATGCTAAATAAGTATATTTGCCATCTCGCATCTTTCTTCCGAGGTCGACGAGTTAATGTCACGCGTGCGGTGACGCACCATCAGCTACATCTTATATGAATGTATGTAAGTATATATACGCAATATGTATGTATTAATATATGTTATATACATATTGTGTATGTGTATAATAATGTATATATATATATATGATACGTGTTTCTCTCATTTCATTATATCTCCACATCAACTTCCGGATGCAGTGTGAAGTATTTACTTTTTTTTTGTCATTTTCTTTATTATTACTTTTTCTTCTCCACCAATAATTTTTTCTTCTCTTTTTAGGTACATTTATACGTGTTTGAGAAAGTGCGAGTAAAAGATTTTATAGTTGGAATTTAATTTTTATCTTTTTTTATATATTCATTTTATTTTGACACAAACACACCGTGTACGTCCGCCATTTTGTGTCTCAGATATAAATAACATAACCCCAAACACGTTTTCAGCCGTTTCGCAGAGATATGATTGTAACGTATATGCGTAAAAGTTGACGAGGAAAAAAAGGAGAATTAAAAAAAATGAGAGAAAGAGCGATATATATACACACACATACACACCTCGATCGTGCGATATACGCATATCTGTATATGTACATATATATTATAACTGCCAATAAAACTGTGCAGCCTTCTCAAGAAACATCAATTTGCTTTTCAAGACGAGGCAATTACATCCAAATGAAGTGTACATATACAAACATGTATATATAGGTAAGCTATTAAAACGCATCGATGTCTCTTGCTGCGACGATTGTATTTTTGTAAAAAAATAAAACATATCTATATATAGATTTATATACAGCAGAGATATGTAAATAAAAAAATAATATTTTATATTCAATAAAATGATGAATGTTAAATTAATATATAAATATACAGTATATATATCAAAGCATAATTATCTACAAATATATATGTACATAACCAATAAAATGAATTTAATATTGCAGGGCAGAATAGTTGTATGAGTCGCGAGACGACGTTGTGTGTGGACTCTTCGGTTCGCATCCGCGAAGGAATGCGGTCTCCGCGTCGTGGAATCTGCGCGCGAGCGCAACGGCAAGGATACGGGGCCGCCGAGCGAGTCTGATGGTGGCCGATTGCCACGGTGGAACGCGCGGGAGCACGCACATATATATATATATATATGTATATATATATAATACATGTGTGTATATACACAGGAGATATAAAACTCAACACCACACAAATATACAACGTCATCATCAAAAATATAATCGGACAAAACAACGATGAATTCTCCCTTACAATGTATACAATGACACTTATTCCTAATTCAATAATATTCAAAATCACATTCCAACAAATACATACAGTATATGTTTGAATAAGAAAACCAAAATTTTCAAACGATGAATAAGAAAGTACGGACACAAGAAATAATATACACGAATGTTTCAGATTCATTATGACGATATTATCATTAGTGTCGAGAAAATTACAATGATCCAATTGAAATAGCATAAAGATATCGCGAATGAAGAATCAAAAATGGAATATAAAACAAAGGAACTCATGGAAGATACAATTAGGATTCAAAATGAAGACATTTTTGACAACAATTGATATATCATGTAAATGAAGAATAATTTTTAATTTCACAAAAATCTATATCCGATTTTTATACATAACAATATTATTCTTCATTGTAGATCTTATGGGTATGTATATCCATGTATATATACGTGATAAAACTCACCTAAACACTAGCCGTGAGTCCGTTGTTTGAACAGCCACGGCATCTCAGCGTGTCTACACCACCACAAGAAGTCTTTGGTTGGCCGCGCGGCCACAGAGCACACACTTGCCCCGCACCAACACTCCAATCCACCCAGTCACACGAGTTTAAAATATATATATATATGTATATATATTGATGGTGTACCGAAACACATATACACACACGAAATAATAAGTTTGTAAGTAATGAAACAGCAGAGAGGAAAAAGAAAACAAAACCAAGATATTTATATTAAGTGTATACAAACAATCTATTTAACAGTCGCTTTTCACCAAATTCAATAATCGCTAATTAATCATTCGTTATTATTCTCCATACAGGTAATTTATAACGTGAGAATTACAATGGAAAATAATTCACCATCACCAACACTCATTATTATTATTACTACTATTAATATTAATAATATTAATAATGATAATAATAAATTCACAGTACGCACGTTTTGATAATATTCAATAAAGTAATGTCACTGCAATAATGAAATAGAAAAAAGGAATAATATATGGGCAAAAAACACTGAACCATCTGACACGATTGAGAGGCGTCGTGTGACTACTGGCGGCTGCTCAGGAGCCAGCGCCAAGGAGCCTGAGTTGGTCCCCATGATCATCGTCCCCCGCCGGTGCGGACGACTGTACGTGCGCGCAAGATGGAGCGATTCCCCTACTGAAAGTGTATACCGCAAAGGCAAACGCGTCAATTTATATATGTATATACATATATATGTGAGAGCGTGCGGACTATACACGCGCGAGGCCCACCAGCCTGTTATGTTTGTCTTTCGGCACAGGGACAGGGCTGATACGAAAGTGCTTCGGGCCCCTTACCTATACACTCATATATACTTTAGCTATTGGTCATCCACATCAAGGGACTTGTATCCCCCCCCCCTTCCACTCTCGTCTACCATCACTTCAAATATGCCTTTTCACCTGTACGGTGTTATGTATAGTGTATATGAGATGAACGAGACTCATTGGAAATTGTTCCCCTGCTCTTACATCAGAGTTATAAGCATTGGTTGCTCGTATACTTTTCCCCACTTTTCTATTTATCTCGAAGCATTCCTTCACTCCTTCGTCCCGTTTGTCATTGACTTTTACAGTGGTACCTGGTGTGTATTTTATTTAATAGAGGGGGAATATGTATGGGGTATTTTATTTGTTTGAGAAATTTACATCGAGTTTTGAATGAATTTGTTTCAATCTTTTTTTGTGATTTTTTATCGCTTTTTTCATGGACAAGAGAAACAAGTCGTATTTTTATTAGTATGAGTATTTGCGTTGTTGGTGTGGATGAGGAATTGTGATGGAGATTTGATGCTAATGTTATCGTTCAAGTGGGGGTTGTTGAGAAATGAGTTGATTTAAGAGAATTATAAAAAGGGTTGAATTTGTTTGATTTTATATTAAGATTACAGATGAATTGTCGACGGATTAGATTGAAGTAAAGGTCCAATTAGAAACCGTGGAATTCAAATCAATATTTACTGCTGTGTGTCAAGATCTCTTGTCAAGATTTATTCAGTTAAATTTTGGATTGATGAACTCTAACTGAGTAAATATAAACGGATTTCTTGTTTCATTCTTAAAACAAATGCTTTGTTTAGACGCAAATTTTTTTTATTCATTTCGCTCTGCATCATATCACAAAAAGAGTGGTTTCAATTAGAACAACCAATAATACATTCAATTGTAATGTATTCTCTACAGAAAAAAGTCGACATACAATAGAAAACTAGGAAAAATATTAAACCTTTCTTCATAAAATTTAATCCAACAACCCTTACACCATTCTTCCATTATAATCACAAATCTTCTGCGGAAGAGTCACATTGAAAGAAATTTCCAACCAAATCAACACAATCTCTCTCATACATAACAACTTGAAACAAAATAGACCAAAATTAATCAACAATACAAAAATATACATTTCAAATCCAAATTGTAATTTCAACATCTATCAAATAATACCACAAGATAATATTCCAAAATTCTTTCACATTATAAATGATACAAAATCGATTAATATATCATGATTTAATTCAACAGATACATATAAGCAGCTGGTCACGCAAAAATTTATCTGCAATGCGATGATGCTGATGATGCTTGATTCTGATGATAAAGATAGTCCAATGAGGTAAAGCATATCACACATATATTTAAAACATATACATACTACATACACACACACACACACATATATATATATATATATATATATAATGCATGTGGTTGGAATGTGTGATGGTTCTAGCTTGATATAGAGGCGCACATCGCCGACCGGTCTTCCTAAGGCGCGCGCGCGCGCCATGCTGTCTGCCCGATTCCCGCATACTTCCCACTTGGCAATTGGATATTTTACGCCATTTCCGCTTGACGACTCAATCGCACTAGAGATTTCTGGGAAATGCCCACGCGTCTCTTCGTCTTTGTCTCCTACCATACCTTCTTATTCAAGGCGGTTGAGCGCGAGCGCGCGGCCGCATCATGATAATATATATGTGTATATTATATATATGTATAATATTAATGACATGGAAAGACATAGAGTGCGAATATGATAAGAAATGTGACGAAGTCAAAGTACTACTGAGGAAAAGAGAATGACAACATGTGAAGTAGCAACTGGAGATCAAGTAGCCACTGGATGATCATTATCACTTTTTTCAATTATTTCATATATATGTGGTTGGCTAAATACATGGACATAATGCATATAAAACAATTGAGTATTGTGTGCGTTCATGTATGTACTTAAAATGTATATATATGTATATATATGTGTTTCAATATGACGATAAGAAATGGTTTCCTCTACTCTGAGAAACCATCAACGATTAACCCCGTTTCCGTTCGCCACAACAAAATTCAATAATATATATATATATTAATACTGAGAAATGGAAGAGAGAATCAAAATTAATTATATATATTATCAAATTATTTATATGTATTTTATTTATTGTAGTTGTGGACAACTCACGCGTTTTATGATGTTACCCTTGACCTCTTGCATTGTTACTTTTGTTTATGATAATTATTTATTTCTGTTATTTATTAGTTATTTTGATTAGTGTTTTGTATTTGATTGGAATGGTTATGTATGGTTGAGAATGTTAGTCGATTTAATGTATCTTTGTTGAATTGAAGTTCTGGATTGTTTTTTTTTTTTCTGGTATGAAGGTTTTGAACTTTATTGAATGTTTATGTTGTTTAATTTTTGATGGTGGTGTTTATAGACACTTGAAAAATACTCGGGAGTCTGTCGTGCTCGGAAGTATTTATATGTTTTGGCAATATATTATTTAATGCTGATTGTGATAGTCTTTTTTTATATGAATGTTGGAGTGGCGATCATGCTAGAATTGAGGTAGAGGCTAAATTTAATGACTGTAGTGATACCGATAGTTAAAACCAACTGTAGATGTGATGATAGTTTATAATAATTTCATGTGCAACGAGACTTTTACTCAGATTCTGTTGTGTCGTGAGATTAATTTCACCAATTGCTATCATTATAATTATAAAAAACCAAAACATTCACACTGAATTGTCAATAATTCTATTGTATATAATTTTTTAGCATTATGACATTGTCATCATCACTTCGTCATTCCATGTCAACCGCCAACAAGAATGAAGTGATCAAATGGCGAAACAAAAAATTACCAATGACTTCTTTCTTCTCACATAAAATATTATGGAAAAAGTTCAGAAGAAAAAAAGAAAAAAAAATGATTTCACGACATTACTGCAACGAAATATATATTCCCCAGAGAAGAAGAAGAAGAAGAAGAAGTATATTGCACATGTGTGGGAGAAACGAAGTATGATGCAGAAGATGAGGACGAAAATGAAGATGGTATGATGCGGAGGAGGATGAAGCTGAAGAAGACGAAGTGGCCGACAGGAGGAACTAACACATGTATATATACATATAAATTGTATATATGTGTATAACAGAGAAACGCGGGAGTATATGGCGGTGTGGAACATAAGGTTGAGGATACTGTGCCGGTTAGTGCCCCGCCCCAGCTTCAGGGTCGTCTTAATTACCGGGTGGTCCAGTTTGGAACCCCATAAATATTTCGGTACCGCCGCGGCACTCTTTCCAATGAGACCCCAAGACTCTTGAGATACGAAAACTTAGAGAGAGAGTGAGCTACAGAAAGAACGTGAGTATAAAAGAGAAAGAAATAATATAAAAGTGGTAGAGATGAAGATGAGTGAAAAAGAAGATGTACAGTCACTTCCATCGTCGTTGTGACTTTCACACACAGATACTATTGCTATATAATTCCATAAGATTGCTCATTCTTTTGTATTTTAGACTTCTACCGCCATCAGTGAGTAAGATATGCCAAGAGATGATGAGTTAACCGAAATATTGTTGCGTGTTTTCATGCCTTGATGGTGGTTCCCATACATACCATGTCATAAGTCTGCATAATATGTGGTTGAAATTATATATATATAATAGATTTATATACAGCATGTCTGAGTGATTAATGCATGGTGATGTTGATCAAAATTTGACGAATGAAAGATTCTTTTGTCTTTTAGTAATTAGCCAAAATTAAAATTGGCCATTTTTTTTTCGTGCAGTCTTTAGATAGTGTCTAATTGAATTAATTTATCCAATGAATTGTTCTTCTTTTTTTTCATTGTCTTTTGTTTGATCGCGGGCAAAAAATAATTTGTATAAGATATATAATCATTTTGATACAAAATTCAACTTTGAATCATTATTTGCGGTAAAAAAATCGCACTTGCAGTGGTGAATATGTACAAAAAGGTCATTTAACCTTAAAAATTTTAATCGATCAACATCTCGTTTATGTAAAAACGTGTTTTTTTGGGTGACAAATGTATGGTAGAATAAATTTCAAGTAATTCAATTAAATTATGTGTATATAATAAGTTGAAATATTTTTGTTAACAATATCGGCGAGAAGAGCAAGTGAACAAAGTTACGGTTTTGTTGAGCAATTTGAAGTGATATTTATTCCTGATCATCATTAGGGATTAGTACATACATTTCAATATTTAAAAATCAATAAAGAAGGAGAGAATAAACTTCTAACAATTGTCTCATCAAAAATGCACGTAATGGCCGTACTCTGATTTCGAATGGATAATGAAAAAAAAGAATGAAACAATGAATGAAAGTCTATTTATGAGATTTTAATTGGCAATTGGTTATATATTATTTACTATTCTTATTATTAGAATTAAACAGCGAAAATAATAATCCTAAACAATAGATATATACTTATGTATATTAAGTTAAAATATAGAATGAGTGTGTATGATTGATCTTTATCTTTTTTTTTTCGGCGTTATCAAAAACGAAGAGAAGAGAAAAAAAAAATTAACGACTAGAACCCCATGCGCGGCACTGAAAGAGAATTAGTGATTTCTCAGTTATGTTTTTTTTTTCTCCGTGTCTCTTTTCTCTCAGGTATATGCTGAGAAGAGATAAAGAGGATCCTCTTCAACGTCATCCTGCTGGTCAAATTGAGCAGTCTGTGCGGGCACTCCTACGCTATTATATACATATGTGTGCACATATACAAGTATAGATAAACAGTCATCGTGTTCGTCGTCGTCGTCGTCGTTGTCATCGGCAGAATGTCTTTAGCGTGAGTCACACGACGGGACATCTCCATTATGCATATTTAATTTACAAAAATTAACCAAATCATAAATATATATATATATATTAGATAAATATAAATAGTAATAATTGTCTCAATATTTATAATTAGATATTGTTACATTCGAAAAATTACTTAGTTCACACATTAAAAATGGTCGGTTGACATTGTAATGGGAATCGATATAATAATTTATAATTAGGAACAATAGTACGTAACGAGCAAATTTTTATTTAATAAGGACATCATAATGTTGTACTAATTCTGAAAATAGTAATTACTTATCCGGAAATTGAACAATGTGAAGCAAATTTTGCTCATGGTTTTTATACTCTGTTAATCATCATTGTGATGAATATTATATTAACACTTTGCAGACATTGTCACGTCTTTTATTTCAATTGTGTGGATTGAAAATTGATTAATTATAAACATATCTTTATAAATTAATATTACAAATAATTATTAATATATCTATACATATAAATTAATGCGCTCTCATTTCTTTTTCGCTTATAGCCAGCAAACCGCCCACAATATAGCGAATGGCCTAAAACAATGCGGCCATTACTACCAATTTTCGATGAGCTGTCATCAACCACCCACGGGCATGGGGAGTACCACGACGACAACGAGGGGGCTAGGGCACTATCATTTGTGTGGTCCGGTCGTGCAAATGTGAATGAGAGAACGAGAGAGAACGAATAAGAGATATAGAGAGAGAGAGAGAGAGGGAGAGAGAGAGACCACCTTCGTAGAAGCCACTTTGCTCTTGCAAGAAGAGAAAAGAACATTCTATATCTTCTCTTGTTTCTTCTACTTCTTCTTCTTCTTCTTCGTCGCCTTTTTTTTTTTTTACTCTTTTCCTTTCTCTATTTCGAAATTCTCTCATGTGAACTGGGTGGGGTCTCTAGATTTTGTTAAAATGAGTCGGGGATGTGGATTTATCTAGATAATTATAGTAAGTTTATGTAGTCAGTTGAGGTTTTTTCACACAACATTATTTCAATGATAAAATGATTAGAATGTTGTTCGATTAAATTTCTTAAAGGAAAAGTCATATTTTCTTCTTAATTCTGTGTTGCATATCGATTATTTTTCGTGAATAACAAATCACGATTAATTAATTCCGCAGTTGTTTCAATGAAAATTTCAATTTTCTGTATTAAACTTTGATATTAACCAAACAAAAATTTTGTCTCTTGCAACTATATGTCTGAAAATTCATTCATATACTCGCGCATGAACTAAAAAAATAAATAGAACAAAGTGCTTGATGTAGAGAGCAATGAAAAATAGTGGAGAAGAATAAAAATATTTCTTGATAATTTCTGAGAGAAAGAATTAGCTTTATGTTTTCATATAAAATTTTGATTTGCAACTGTTTACTCATTACATTATAATTTATATTTTTACCACATATATTCATCAATTAATATTATTCATCTTATATTTTTTTGTTACAGCCATGAATTTTATTTGGACAAAAAATACAACGAAGAATATTGCGTATATATTTCAATGCTTTTACTCTTTCATCGTGTATCCAATACGATATACAAGAGCATTGTGCAAGTCGCGCTATAATTATGCAACATACCATACATCAATGTGTGCGCTGTAAATTTCCAATACACAATAATGCAGTGTATTTATGATGTACCCACTATATATGCATATCACGCGTTATTATTTACAAAAATAAGTCATAGATAAATAATCGTGGATGCTTTAACATATATTCTAATTTTGAATTCCACGAAGTACATTTATGAAGTAGAAAAACTAGTAGCAATGATCATTAATGCATCGTTGTAATTATGAATACTCAACGAAATATGTAAAATCTCTATTACGAAGATTATATATTGAATAATGTGTCATGTGTTTCGTTAAGTAGTTTAAAATGCATATACGCCTTCAATGACTGCCATTGTGCACGGTCAAGTTTATTATGTTGTATTAAATGTGCGGTGAAAAATTGTGCGTTCTAAAAAGAGAATAAGGTAAATTGAATAATTTTTTCTTGATTCTTTATTGTTTTTATTTTGGCTTCAACTACTGTAAATTATAGAAAATTTAATATGTATTGTTCTTTTGGTTTAGTCAATGTTATTGTATATGATTATAATTTTAGTATTTAACTACATTAATTTAGAAAAAGTATTAATCTATTTAGGACTATGACAAATTCATTCCGTATCATTGAAAAATCACTGTTTCAAAGTTCTTAATAATTTCAAATTAAATTCGTCACAATTGCTATTGAAATTGAAACAAAGTTCAATCTCATTATATATCTCTGGTACATCCAATCGTTTTTCAAATACAACGCTTCAAATGACAGCATAATTATCCTAACTCTATTATTATTTTATGACAGCATAAATACGAATAGAGTGATCCATTAGCCAAACAAAAAATTACGTATCTCTCCTTTCTCAACACCGAATACGATAAGAAATCAAGAAAGAAAAAAAAAAAACATACCTCATAAAATAAGTATTATAAATCTAAAATACTGTTATTATTCCAATTTGATTACACCGTACCAATAGAAACACTTCTATAGAAATTATAATTACAATTGTGACTATTGATATTGACAATTTCCAACCAATATAAAAGAAAATAATAAAATAATATATCAATACATAAAATGAAGGTAAAACAAACTCAAGAAAAACCATGAAAAATTCATCATGAAAAATTAAAAACAGTGTATTGAAATGTCATAACTCATAAGTTATAATTGAATTTAAGAAAGAATAGATTAACATTTTTCAAAGACTAATAGTCTTATACAATTATATAAAACATTCTATTCTATATAAAAAAAAAAAAAAAGATATATTAGGATACGATGAGTTAGCACCCGCACCTATTCATCAGCTCTCAAATATGTACCTGAGTATATGTATAAGAACGACCTAGCGGACAAGTAAACAGGTTGATATATGATGTACTTCATATCTCTATATATAGGCACACATCTGGTATCTTCCGGAAACTTGTTTCTCTTCATCGTGACGAGGTCTTAGAAGCACACAGCGTCGTTTCATTTCAACTATATATATATATATATATATATATATACATAAATATCACTTATATGTGAGGTATTTCATATCAACTTACTCACCCTCAACATTAATCTTCTCTGATTCCATTTGAAATTTTCAATTATGAGCAATAACATTTTTCGCTATATTTTTATTCTGAATTTGTATTCAAAGTGTAATTAGCATCAATGAATTTCGTATTGAGTCTATTACTAAACACAATTCTGAATGAATTCGAAGGAAGCTGATCAACAGCTGATTCAATTTAACAAAAAAGAAAAGAACAATAATATAAATAATTCACATTTGAATATCCATGAAATTGAAAGAGTTGAATTTTCAATTATACAGAATCAAAATCTATCAAGCTTAAATATCATAGACCACCCTAATGTTAAATTAAAATTCAACTTTTATCACAACCACATAAAATACGTGACTAATTTGAAATAAAATATCTAATGATAAGCTGAATGGTCTAAAAGATCCAACATTGAAACAAATTCTCAGATACAAATTCTACTAAAATCATTTCATTGATGTGTGTATATATGTATAAACATATTTATATATATATATATATATATGCATAGCTGATGTCATGTGGGCCTATTGAAGAATTGTTGGTGAGAGTAAATGAGATGAACGTTCAAGGCAAGACGACATTCATCAGACTGAGTATATACTACACGCGCTTACACGAGAGGCAAAACATCAGACTCACTTGTGAGTTGAGAGCTTGGCAACTTTCGGTCTGTAGCAGACAGCGCGTCGCCCAATGTCCGCAGGCTTGCGTTTGCGTTATGCTCTGTTACTGATGCTATATACTGCTGGAGATACTCATATAATATATCCATGTATTGTATATATATTTATATTCCTAACCGGTGTATAAATATAATGGGAACCTCAAAAACTTGTTCAATAATCGTATCAAGTTGATCCAAAATTGGAATAAAAAAAATAATGAAATTATACTGGATTCAATCCAACTTTCAAATCAATTTTCAACACTGATTATTATATGAATTAGGCTTTTATATATTTTTGTAAATTAATAATTATAACGTCCGAGTTTTATATGTTCCAATTAACAATTGGACTTTTGTACTGAAATTTTTGAAATGGAAATAATTTACAACGATATGTTTACTTTATTATAAATAATTATGATAATTGTGCGCTATGAGTGGTATAATTGTGGATACTATTTATTTCCACAATAGTCGTGAATGTGTATTGAGAGTAATTTGATTTTTTTGAAGTTTTAGAAAGAATTTTTAATATATAAGTGAAATAAAATGGCTGTGAGCTTATTAGTAACATATTGGGTCGAAAGGAAGTTGTATTGTATATATATCATGACTAATTTTTTTTTTAAGATGATGGGATTCAATAGGTAATTCTAAACAATTATGCCAGAAATTTATATATACATGTCATATGAAATTTTTTAATTTGCAATTAACACGAAATAATTTGTATGTGTATTAAAAAAATTTTACTTTGTCATTCAAATTTATCAATGATTTTTTTCCTAAAATATTTCTCAACATAATCATATATTGCTTCAATATTTTGTCAGTTAAAAATGTTGAAGAGAGAAAAAAAAATAAATAGAAACGGTCTGAATATCGAAAATTTTAGAATAGACTTCTTAATATTTCTATTTTATTATATGAAATCATCCGAGAGCATGTGCGACCTTTTTTTTTTTTTTCGTTGGACACATTCCTGGGTGACCTCGAATGCTTTATCAACGACACCACACACACGCCAGTCTCAAGTATAACATCAATATGTATATATAAATTGATGCAAAGAAATTTTAAATATAGAATTATAACTGCTACTCTGTCTCCAGGAAATTATGTCTAGAAAATTTGAATTCTCTTAGAATCTAATGTTTATCAGTTCGTGGAAAGGATTTGCGACGGTGATCAAAAATATCCGCACTGTATCCAATGGAATTTTCGTCTCAGAAATTGATTTCAATCTGCTGAATATATTACCACGTTCAATAATTTTATTGCTATATGAAATTTTCACTTTCTGCTGGTGGGAGCCTTTCAAGTCTTTTTCGATGTCCAGCTTTTTTTCTTTTTTTTTTCTTTTTTTCCCATCGCATTCCGTCCTGTTTCGCTCTCATTTACATTTTGGATAAAATTAATTTTTCAATGAATATTCATTGATGAACAATTTTTTCATTTGTTTTACGCGGAATTTTAATCAACAAACAATTCGCGCGCGTGCTCCTTATGGAAATATTTTGTAGTGAAATGTGAAACTCAGGCACAAACAGTTTTACATAACGCATCTGAGTATTAGAAAGTCTGTTGAGTATATATATATAATGATATCTCATACGTGGTAAATACATGTGCCGTTGTTTGATATTGAAATATACAAATCCAAATATTTTCTTTCTGCTGTACAATTACACACCAGCAACAATGGTGAAGAATTAGTGCAGGTTAGCTTACTAGTTTGTCTTTGTGACAAAAATTATTTACCATTAAGTTTAAGAAAATTTTATGCCTACATAAACTATTCGAATTGTTATTATGTATTAAAATAATAAATACAAAACTATTACAATGGGACAGGTTGACTAATTTTATTTAGAATCCCAATTAATTTCTTTCGTAATCATTTGATCATTCAAATTTCTTCTTTTATTGCGGCCTGAAAGTAATTACAAATCTTCTGACAGAGACACTAATTCAATATATTAAATGAAAAATTTTGTTAATGAAAGAATATTTCCGATATGAATAAACAATTACAAATTAAGAGGATATTGTAGATTATTATGAAATATTATTATGGTTTATAGCCATTTTGTGGCGTAGATATTGACCGAATGTGCAACATTCCAGATTAAAAAATGTTCCATTCTTTAACTTGAACACATTAAAGAAACTGTAACAATTATCTTGAATTCAAAGTAATAATCTGTCATTAAACTCACTTATTTTAAGGAAATCCATTTTATTTCAGCTTTTAAACAAGTCATGATAGCTATAGCTACCTAAAATTATGTGTTATGTCAGTTATGTGTATTATTAATTATAACTATTTCCGAATTAACTCTAAATAAATTAAAATCTACTATTAACCTCCACAATCGCCACACAAAAGAAAAATAATTTGAATCGGATAAGTCATTTCAGAGTATTTGAGCACCAGATAAATATCACGTCAGCGAATTATGAATGAGAGTGAAAATTCATTAAGTATTCACATTTCGGACGAAAGAAAAAAAAAGCTGTTCAATATTTTTGTTCTTTCATTTACAATTTAATTTCATAAACAGTGCTTTAATCATCAATAGTACTAATGCAAAGTTTATATTTTATTATTTGGAAATACTGCAACGAGTAAATCAGGTTTATTAACTTTACCCAAAGCATTCTTTGGGATTTTATCAACTATTTTTAATACCGTGGGAACGGCATAATCTGGCAGTAATTTTTTACCATATTCACGTAATTGCGATAAAAGAATTTCTGAGCCCTCACGAGTAACTGCAACTGCCGCAACCTGTAAATATATCGAACGGAAAATATTTATCCAATTATCATTGGTATTTATTATTGAACTAAACATCAATCTCACTAGCTTAACGAGTAGTAAAATACAAAAAAATAAAGCGCTTCATCTTACTTTTTGTCCCCATGTGATGTCTGGCAAGCCGACAACTGCGCAATCTATGATGTCGGGATGACCAAGAATTACCGTTTCCACTTGCAGGGCGCTGACCTTGTAGCCACCAGTCTTTATAATGTCAACAGAAGTACGACCAAGAATACTGTAGACACCATTCTCATACTTTGCGGTATCACCTGTGTAAATATTTTATTAATACTTAGACTATTAACTTTATGAAAGTCATTAAAATTTTCATTAATTATTATCGTTTCAATTGAAATTCTTTCATTACCAGTCTTGAACCATTTGTCATCTGTGAATTCATGTGCTGTAGCCTCTGGTCGTTTCCAATATTCACGAAATACACTTTGTCCTTTGACTTCTAAATCACCAGTAATTACATCTTTCGATTTAGTTATCACTTTACTTCCCTGCCACGATCCTTGCACTAAGATTTCTCGTGCTTTACTGTCAGGTTTTTGTTTTATTATTCTTACGTGTGCGCCAGGTAACGGCGTTCCAACAGTACCTGAAACATCATTAGTACAATCATATTGTATATGAATAATAAATACGTAGGTAAGTATTTATCTTATCAATTCTTTTTTTAATCAATGAAAAATGTTCCAATGCGGAACTTTAATTCTTTTTTATCGATTGATATTCTATTCTCTATCAAGGTTAATTACCATTGCGATAACAAGATAACACAATAACCTATGATCTGATAAATCGTTTAAATCAACATGGGCTATTATTATTCGTGGACAATTATTTTTTTTTTTAAACACATTTAGACGATAACGATACTCTTCTTGTTAACGGATAATATTTCGATTTAGTTTCATCGCAGTGGTAATCCTCTTTAAGTCAATACAATTCATAATCTCGCGCTTTGATTTTTCATTGTCAATATTATTTATGCACCTGGAATACGTTGACCTTCGAGAGGATTGGAGAGCACCATACCCGTCTCGGTCATGCCATACCTCTCCAATAAACGATGTCCTGTTATTTCTTCCCATCTATCAAAAATTGGTTTTGGAAGTGGTGCAGAACCACTAACCATTAATCTGGAAAAAAACAAACAATAATTCTATTGTTCAAATAAGAATGATAAAATATTGTGTTATTAGAAATGTCGTGTGCGCCAAAACTTTGATTTATAACAGTAAATAATAATCAAATTTTCTTTCACATCGAATGAAATTGTTCAAATGCGTTAATTGAATTTCATTGCATTTCGTTCTTCCCAATGAAAGATTATTTACCGCATTTCTTACTCAACCTAAACGTCATTCTACTGAAGAAAATAAGTATTAAGAAATTTGCAAGATCGCTCTCATTAGTTTTGAATCGCTCATGATTTTATAGAGTCAACAATAAACACAGCATGACACATAAAATTTAGCATTCTACAATGATAAAAATGAAATAAAACTGAACCGTACCTAATTTTCGTACTGCAAACTGTATGAACATATTCTCGAATTTTTTTATTTTTACTAAAAAGTTGTTCGTATTCTCGAATAAGTTTCATATAAATTGTAGGTACAGCCATCAAAATATTAACTCGTTCATTAGTTGGCAAATTAACTGCCAATAATTGACTCCACACACTTGACGCTTCGAATTGAGGTAACATTATACAACGTGCGCCAACATAAAGTGGACACATAAGAACATTAACAATACCATGAATATGATTCAACGGCAATGTCTGAAGAATAATATCTTTATCACACCATTTCCACGCCGTAATCAAAGCATTCATTTGTGATTGTAGATTTTTGTGAGTCATTACAACACCTTTTGGTGTTCCAGTTGTTCCCGATGTATAAACAAACATTGCATCACTTTTATTATAAAATTCGTCTTTTAATTGAGTATCATTTGATTCAGCAACATCATACTCTATAATATTTTTATTATTTGCTGTTTTACCATCCGGTTTCATGGCCAATATTCTCAATGTATCATCCAAAACAATTAATTGACATTTTAATTTTGATGCAATAGGTTCCAATATTGGTAAATGCTCCGTTGTAGTTATCACAACTTTAGCTTCGGAATCTTTAAGAAAATATTCAAGTACTGGACCAGGACTTGAAGTACTAATTGGTACAACTAAAAATAATAATTAACTTATTTAAATAAACATTCAATAATTAAAATTACAATCAATATATATCAAACATATATAATATTCAATATTGTATTAAAAGAATATATAAACACCGATTTGTCCACTCATCCAACAGGCCCATTGTGCTATTACATATCGAGAGTCATTTGGCATAAGAAACGCTACTCTTTCTTGTTGTGCACCATTTAATAACGTTGATAATTCTACGGCAAATTGTTTAGAGCTAAAGAACAATCTCTTGTACGTATAATCGCCTTGTAAATCCTTGAGTGCAGTTTTATCACCGAATTGTATTGCATTTCTGAATATAGGCACAACATTATTTGGTGGCTGTATAAGAAATATATTATTATTATTATGAGATTCATTATTAAACATATATTCATTTCGTTGTTACGTGTGTATACCGCGTGACTGAAATCACGAGAGTATGTGCCAACAAGTTGAATCAAATTAATTTACCAAATAGGTATATATATATATGGATACTCATGCACGAGGGGTAATAAAAATAATAATGTTGACAAATTTATCGAAGATTTATCGTCTAGAATTTTCTTTGTGTTTCAGAAAAAGTTATAGATCTAAAACGGCGTACTTATATATGTCAAAAAATTTATTGAAGTGGTAGTATATAATGTATAAAAAGTGAAATGACGCAAGATCAAATTCACAGCCATTATTTATATGCAGATTTTATAATCTTTCTTTTTATTTATTGATACAATCATTTGCAGTATAGTTTTTTAATTTTTTTTAATTAAAAAATAATGATATTTTTATGAGAAAACTTTTATTAAATCTCCATTAATAATTTCTCCATGTAGATTGAGATTAATAACTGTTTTTGATTCTCATAATTCACACTGTTTTAGCTGTAAAATATCAATATTAATTGGTAATATTTTCATCTACCGTATATGCGCCTACAGAGTCCAATTCACTTTTTCAATGTTCCAACTATTTTATCATGATAAACATTGTATCTGATGTAATAAAAGAGACGATTGACATATCATACTTCCATATAATTGCAACCAATCATTACAAACTTTCTTTTTACTTTACGAAATTGATTTCCTCATACACTAAATATCTATTATTCATGACACGACTTTTTGGTATAAGAAAATTCTAGAAGGTATGGAATGGTACATACACCTATTCAGTTTCAGTCAGGAGATATATTGAATGTAATAATATACAAACGGTTTTTTTTTTGTTTCTTTTCCCTTTTTTCATCATTCTTTACCTGATATGTTTCAGTGATAGAACTCAATACTGCATTAGTTTGCTGTAATCTCACAACTGTTAATGTACTTTGGTGACCTCGGATATAGGTATTAGCAGTGAAATATAAACTGCGTCTCAATAATGATCCCATCTTTTTTCAATTTCATATACACGTCACACATTCAACTTTCTGAAATCCAAAAATAAACTAACCTCCATAGCATTGCAGATAAATTTATAACTAAATGACATTGAATATTATTTTTCAACAGCTAATTATCACAGTACACTTGCAATGTTTACGTTGTAACAATCACATGATTAAATAAAATACATGAATATACATATATACATAGATATTTTTGAAATAAATATAAATACATTAATAAAAGCATTGATTAAAAAAATGTAATGCAATTTTCAGTGTGATAATGACATTGCATAAATAAAATAATTTTGTATATGGAGATAATGTAACGATGTGTTTGTCAATATATTATATTTTTTAATAAAATTCAAACATAACTCACTGAGCATGATAAAATGTATACATCAAAAAATTTCTGCCGGTTCATTAGCATCTACATTTCGTGATCTGCAAAATTTACTATATGATATATATGTATATATCATATAAAGTTACTTTGCTAAATATATGTACGAATTAGAGGCCGTAAAAAAAATGATACATCAATTTTTTGTGATCTATGCACACTATCTGATTGTAGACTGAAAATTCTTATAAAAAATCAGTAATGGAGAAAAATAATTTTTAATTGTGAAGATATCCGTTTTAGATAGTGGCGCTGTCGTTGTAATTTTAGGCAATGGTTTTTCTCGAATGGTAAATTAGGATTTTGAGGTTATGTACTCTGTTCATATCAATTATTATATTGTTGTTTTTTTTCCTCGAACTTTTTCATGACTTCACTATGGAAATCTAAAATTTCATGAATAATATATAGTTTTATGATTGGTTATTTGAACATAACCACATATATTTCGGTGAATTTATTTGCCTTATTTGATATTACGTTACTGTTTTTTTTAAGAAGAAGAAATTTCTACCTTATCGACAGTTGGAAAATGTATGTACTGTGTGTGAAGGAATCAAAATGCTATGTAGGGTTGAAGTTTTATTGTTGAAAAATGTCAATACTGATTCGTGGAATTTGATGAGTGAAGCATGCTATATCAAAATTACTGAATTTTCAGAAATTCATAATTAATGAAAGAATTAATATTCCATGAATAGCTGGACGTAAAAAAGCTCAAACAAACACTGTTCTCTTGCTTTACATCCCTATAGACAATCGGCCCATGATATTCACCCACATAACCCAAATAATTTTTTATCATTTGCAAGATTTTCAAGTGCCAATATTAGTTTTTATTAAAAATAAACAATCGTTACACGAATTTTTGTACAATGATAACCATTTAGTCATCTTTGAAATAGTCAAAACTTATTAACAGAAAAAATCGCTCATACAATTTTTCCATTTCCATCTTTTAGAGTTGGTACAACTTTCAGTCACTAGATGTCGTATTACGTCTAATTAAAACGATTGCTTCAAACAACTGTGCTCTGTAGTACATTAATATCTGCAAGTACATATATAATTAAGCCATTTATCTCGTGATAAGAAGCTTCCTGTGCACATAAACACTATTAATCTTCTTCTCCAGGTACAGAGAAAGAAAAAACATTTACTTGTTGTATATAATTAATCCTATTATACCGAATAAGAAGATATCAATAAAATATTTGAGGTTAGATTTCACATAAACATAATTCATTCTCAATTGTTTGTATCACAGCATGGGTGAACGTTACAACATTCACAGTCAATTGGAGCATTTGCAGTCAAAATACATTGGCACAGGTCATGCAGATACAACAAAGTTCGAATGGCTCGTTAATCAACATCGAGATTCATGCAGTTCTTATATGGGACATTATGATCTACTCAACTTTTTTGCAATTGCTGAAAATGAAGCTAAAGCAAGAGTGAGATTTAATCTCATGGAAAAAATGTTACAACCTTGTGGACCACCACCAGAAAAACCAGAAGATTGAGGAAATAATTTATAAATAATAAGTTTGTACTTTTAAGTAGAAAAGAAAAAATAAATTTTTGTTTATTATACTGTCAATTTTTCTTCGTATTTTCCGCTTCACTACCTCTTTCACTCTCCTCTTTCTTGGATTCTTTAATCATTTTTGACACCGATCGCACCAAACATTGTTGAGCCACCAGACAAATCTCATTACTCGCTGCCGTTAATAATTCCATCGCTGTTTTGATTGATTCAAAATCTATATCGCCAACAAAATACAACTCAGAAATTTGATTGTGTTGGGTGAGACTAGCTTGCATTATGAGGCCGTGATTCTTTGATTTCTGTGAATTTGATGGTTGTGAACAGCACAAAATTTCCTCTTCGTTTGTTGGATCCAACAGTATTGTATCTGAATATACACCCTGAAATGATTCATTTTGATACAGTTAATATGAGACGTTATTGTTCACGGTGAATTAACTAACTTACCGCTGAGATTGCTGTTACAAGACCAAACATAGGAATACTAGCATTAGCTAGCGCTAAACTTGCAGCTGTAATAGCTGCGCCCAAACAGGAACCACCATTATCTAATACTAATGCATAAATGTCCACTTGGAAATTCGGAAATTCATACTGTAACAATATTTTACGTATAAGTAAACACATTTCAAATAATTTTTTTATGCAAGAATTTTGGGTGCGTTCGATCGAGAAATTTACCCGGCAGACTGCTGGCTCCAAAGATCGTTGCATTATCATACTGTAATCTTTTTCTTCTGCATTTTGTTGATGAATTTTTCTTTTCTCACATGAGAAAGAGGCGAATTTAAATTCACAATACAAATTCCCTTGTAAACTATAACCACTTTTATTTGGTATTTCTCTGGGATCGAACACTGCACATACAACTTTTGTTTTTCCAATTTCTATATAAGCTGATCCTTTAGCTTGACTGATAACTCCTGTTTTCACATCTGTAAATAGTCAACGTGATTTATTACTTTTTCAACCACTGTAATTGCATTTATTCAATTATTTCCAAATGAAATTTGTTGACAGGGTTTTGTTAAATCTCTTTAATCTCTCTAATTTCCTCTGCCAACAAATAGACACATTAAGCTTTTATTAGTTATATTATAAGTAAAACTTCATCCCAATTAATTTGATGATACAATTGAAGTTAAATAAACGACCGGCTCTGAGTAATTCCATTATTCCTATAACAAACTGTATCAAATATCTGCCGAAATTATTTTCAAACGTGTAATCATTGAAAAAAATTCCAACATAACCTCACTTTGTAGCTCCATTTTCGCGAGCGAGCAATATAAGATAGAATACTTGTTTAATTGATTCATTGATGGATTTTCAGGGTGAAATATTCATTACTAATATTTATGATAATAAATAAAAATACTAAAACTTTAATTTATATACATCAAACATAACCTTACACATTTTTCGAACGTCACCGGTAGCCCGACCATCTTTACGTTTCTCCAAATATTTTTCAAGATTTTCCGTGTTTTTATGTGTTGAATTAATGTAAATTTGATAAGGTATCGACACCTCAGGTCCATTTATTCGTCTTTGATCCACTGGCATTGTTTATTATATCAATTCAAAATAGATAACAACAAACGTAAAGAATCAATTTTGTATACAAATAAATGCGTGAAGATTCATGAGATGACGATGATAGCTAACCCATGCGGTATATATTTTGGCGCTGCCATAGATATATATATATTATATCTCTCTATTTCTCACTTTGTTTGTCTTTCTAAACACACGTGAACAACTGTGTTGAATTTGATTTTTCTGTCAATAATGTTTAACATTATTATTAAATGCGGCGCATATAGTGTATACAGTATTGCAATTTTTTTATTTCTCCAATTCCTTCATGCATCATATTTCATTAATGTTGCTGTAGACTGGTACACTAATAATATAAACGATGATGAAATATATGACTATATTGTTGGTAATGTATATGTGAATATTTATTATATTTATTTATTAAAATACTCGACAATTCAAATATCAATTTCAGTTCTTTATTTTTCAAAAGGCCTTTGCGAATCGAACTATAATGATGGATTGCAACTAGGATAGATAAAATGTATTGAGAATACATGTAAGTAAATCATTGTAGAATTACAATATTGTCAAGAATAAATTTATTGGAATGGTTTTGTGAAAGTTGTACTGAGGAGGTCGGTTTGTACAATTTAATCTGAATTATCATGAATTGATATATAATTTTCTAGTAATAAACCTTGAACTATTATGGGTTATCTTGATCCAGTGTGAATTTTATTTTACGTTAATGAGATAATATTTGTCACTCAAATGCTCATTATCCTGAAACTCTTGCACATTTTAGAATTCTACTTTTGTCTTTTAATGTGTCAGTATTTGTACTTCAATTGGAATAAAAATGGGTGGGTCTAACAGAACCAATCTGTGGGATTAAGATGTTTCTGTTATGTCTTGCTAGGGTTAATATGGTACAATTAATATTCACAGTTGTGTGAATATGAAAACTGAAATATTTTATTATGAAACTGTTAGAATGTTTTAGTGTTCGCATGTCTATTTAAATGAGAAAATAGTTTAAAGATTGAATATTAAAATATAATGTAGGATGATCATATCAAGTAAGATGGTTTTGTAATTTGAAGCTGATCTAAAATTAATTAATTCAGTAGAACAACTGCTCTAAAGTAGCTCCTAGAATAATGAAAACCTGTTAATAACTTTCTCAGGTTTGAATTATTTGGATTGTAAAAGCTCATTGGAAACTCAAGAGTTGAAATTGATATTCCTTGCGCGATTGAACTGAATGAAAACACATTTTTATAATTTTTAATATTTTTAAATATAATTCTATGAAAATTCTCTCAAAGAAATAATGTATATTTATTAGCTTCACTCCTCTATCGATCTTCAAGCACTTTAAAAAACAAACATTTAATTCCTTTGCAAATGTTCATACAATATTTATAAATTTTAGTTGGAGCAGGTAGTGCAGGTGTTATACTTGCAACAGGATTAGCAGATGCAGGAAATAAAATTCTCCTAATTGAAGCTGGAAGTTCTCCACCATATTTCGCTAACATTCCAGTGCTAGCACCTCTGCTGCAACAAACTCCATATGATTGGCAATACAAAACTGTATCTCAAGTTAATGCTTGTAAGGGTTTAATAAACAATGTAAGGCAATTGTTGATCAATAAAAAATATGTTCGGGAAATTAATTGCTTTTAATTTTTGCAGCAAAGTCGATGGCCAATGGGAAAGATTCTTGGTGGCTCAAGTAGATTAAACTATATGGCTTATGTTGAAGGACATCCTGTTGATTATCAAGAATGGTTTTTTGATTATAAAAGTGAGTTGTAGATATTTGTAAACAAAATACCACTAAATCAGAAAACATAATATTATTTCAATATTAATATAAAATTTAATATCAATATTAATAATTGACAAAAGTACATGCATTATTTTTCAGACTATGGAATTAAAAATGGTGATAATTCAAAGATAAATGATATCAATTGGTGTTCTGAATTGTGTAATACAATTCTTGCAAGTGTCGCTGAACTTTCTCAACAAATAAATCGAAACAAAAATGTTGTAATTAATTTTGCCAAAGTAAACTTGACAATAACAAATGGTGAAAGATGGAGTACAGATAAATTATTGAAAACAAAAAACAAACATCGCTTGAATGTTTTAACACATACTCATGTGAATAAGGTATATATAATACTGATTTTTGCATTCGAAAGAAAAAATCAATTACAATGCAAAAGAAAAATTGTTTGAGTGATTTTTCTATCTTTTAAATAGATAAATTTTCAATTCAACAAAGCAGAAGGTGTTGAGTTCACAAAATGGCGGAGAAAATATAATATGAAAGCAAAAAAAGGTGTTATAATAAGCGCTGGTGCAATTGGAACTCCAAAATTATTAATGCTGTCTGGAATTGGACCCAAGAAACATTTAGAAGATCTAAATGTAAATAAATTTTCTACTATCACAATGTAATCAATAACGTCAATTATAACTATTAATAATCCTTTCACTAATTAATTATTCAGATTAAACTAATCAGTGATTTACCTGTTGGAAAAAACTTAATGGATCATATATTAACTGGAATTGATTTGGTAACTTTAAATACAAGTTTATCAATTAGTATACGCGAACTTTTATCCCCAAAATCCATGATGGATTATATTTTATTTGGTGAAGGTATTCTGTTTGGTCATTAAACATTTTATCTCAATAATTTACTGTAACTGTAATCAATTAGTTTATTTAATTATTAATTTTTCTTGTTCTTTCAAGGACCATGGACATCTGCGGGAATTGAAATTATTGGAACTCTCCATCATATGTTAATGAATAATTCTCACAATGCTCCTGATCTTCAATTCATGATAATACCATTGGGAGTTTCGCAGGATAATGGTGTTGCTTTGAGAAAAGCCATGGGCATTTCAGATAAAGTAAATTAATTCTATTTTCTACTTAATAATTATTAACAAACTGTAAACGACAATTTTGTTGGCAGATATTCAACACTTATTTTTCACCATTGGCTTATAAAACTTCAATTACAATAGCGCCAGTTTTATTGCACCCTAAAAGTCATGGAGAAGTTAAATTAAATAGTTCCAATCCCTTGGATGATCCCATTATCGATCCAAGATATTTATCACACATAGATGATGTGTCTACATTGATTAAAGGTTGAATAAAAAATATTTGTTATATGAAAATTTTCTTTATCTTTTCTCATTATAAAAATATTTTTATTTATTTTTTTTCTCAGGCATTAGATTCGTTGAGGAGATGGTAAATACAGATGCAATGAAGGCTCTTGGCGCTTCTATTTATACCAAACACTTTCCAGGTTGCGAGGATATGATTTTTGGTAGCACAAAATATTGGGAATGTTATATACGTCATTTAACATTGACATCATATCATCCAGCTGGTACTTGCAAATTGGGAAGTGTGGTGGACAAATCATTTAGGTATTAATTTTCATAAGTAGATTTCATGTAATTAGAAAAATTTTTCTGTATACAATTATACACAATATATCTCTTTGTCTCTCGATATTAATAATATTATATATATTTAATTTGTGCTTTCTTTTTTCTATTATTGCAGAGTTGCCAAAACAAGTAATTTATACATCGTTGATGCTTCTGTTTTACCAAAAATGCCAAGTGCCAATATAAATGCAGCAGTGATGATGCTTGCTCAGAAAGCCGTTGATCTATTAACTCAAACTCGATTGACAAAACATTTCAATAAATGTTATCGAGTTGATGTATTCAGGTATACATATTTTTGTCTTTTATGATAATTGATAAACATAATGAATAAAAAATAGTAAATACTATTTTTGTTTTCCCATGAGATCAATATGTACAAAGTTTTTCATTTAAAAAAGAAAAAGATAATAATAAAATAAAAGTTGAATTAAATTATCGATAGTGGCGATTATGTCGTGAATGATCATTTGATCCTCTATGCTGACTCCTGTGTTCTCTACGGTGATTTTGATTGCGATGACCATGATCATAATCAGAATGTCGATCGCGATCTCGTTCACGATCACCACGGTCACGTTCACGGTTACGATCACGTTCGCGTTCACGCGAATTGTATGGATGACTTCGTGCACCGCGTCTATCTTCTTTTACAAATGAGGATGAATTTATTTGGCTTGGATACGGCGCTACACCAGGTGGTAAAAACATTGGAATCATATTCATTGCAAAGTTGGGCATTGTCTGATTCATAAACATTTGATTTCCAAATTGTAACATTGGATTTGGAATTGGAAAATTCATCGATATTGGCATTTGTTGTTGTTGTTGTTGTTGTTGTTGTTGCTGCTGTGATGGTAAGTCTGGTGCTTGGCGAGTTTTCAAAGTTAATGTACGGTTGTACAGTGCTGTACCGTCAAATAGAGTAATGGCATAAGGTACTGACATTGGATGTTTGTATGTAATGAAACCAAAACTTTTCTGATTTCCATCACGATCCTTGGGAATGTGAACTCTTTCCAATGGACCACCCTGCAATCAATTAAACAATAATTTATTTATTTTTACAGACTCTTGGGTGACTCTAATGTCTAACAGATTGACTGGAAATTGACTTGGAACTGGATCAAAAAGTGTGAAAGAATAATTGAAATTCACAATCACAGTTATAAAAATTGTATTGTCTGTGAGTCAATCTGGATATAATTTACATATGAATTGATTACGAAATCACAGTTCTTTCAAATTAACTTCTAGAAACTACAACGCATTGTAAATTCAAAAATAATCTTGAATTTCAGATAGCTATCTCATAAGTAAGTCATGAACGAACTAACGACCAGCAACAGATACTATTGGGAAGCGTGGATACTGGAAATCGGCAAAGCAATTCAGCATTTTTCTATAATTGTTGGACCTGTTGAGAATCAAGAATAAACAATTGCCGTATGCTCAAATTCAGAATAATTAAATACGATATTTTCGATGAATCGATTGATAAAGTTGCTTCTGATACTTGTGAATATATTACTTCTAGAAAATTCGACAATGACGCTGCATTATCGCACGAATACAGTAATTTAATTCTGTATCAAAACCTTACAGTGAGTTTGTATCTATCTGTATGAGAAATATTATGAATTTTTCACAACTGATCAAGAAAGTTAGTCTGAGTATTGCGTATGATTATTTATATAAGTGATTACGATCCACATTGTTCAAGAATATTATGGAATGATCTATTTGGCGATCCAACTTCTTTATGTATTACCTGGAGAAACAATTCATGCAGAAGAGCCTCATTACATCTGCTACTCAGATTTCCACAATACAATGTTCGTGATTCCTCGCTCATCGTTAACAAATAATAAAATTGAAAAGTCGATAATTAAATAATCACCAAATTGTTAGCAAACAAGTCCAAATCGCACATGTATACACACAGATGTTTTGTCCGCCATCTTTATTTTTGTTTGTTCTTCGTGGTTATTATTTTTGTGTACAATGCGTTTGCATATGAAAAGGTGGCGCCACTAGGTCGAAAAAAAGCATATAATATATATTATATCCCTAGTGAATTTGAGGTTAGGGTGGAGTAACCAAAATTGAAAGACTGTTTTAGGAATTATTTTTTATAAATATAAAGGAACTATGATATTCGATGATCCATAAATAAATATAACATAATGAGAAAATGGCTACAGAGTAATGAAGATGTTACCACGACATTACCACAAATTACCGTCATGTAACCGAAATATGACCGATATAAGGAATGTTCTGTATATACGGTTATTTTTGAGTTTGAAATTGGAATGAGGACCGTATAATAACTTCCGGTGGTGAAGACTGATTTATATCCAAAATTCGCCTTTAATTCATTAATTTCTTTGTTTACCTGCTCGCTGAAAATTATATTATATGAAATTCATGTGCATATATACTTGAAAATGCGAATACCGATCACCGATGCGCACGATTTTTGTATTGAAGAAAAATGAATAAATTATTTCAATAAATGCACAATTTATCCAATCTGAACATGATTTTACCAGAGATGAGTAGACTCTACTCATCTCTGATTTTACACATGCACTTTCTCTGCGTCATCAATACTGATTGATGAACCAAAGTCAGACTTGGTTGTTGGCAATGGTGATTACAGAATACGTACAAAGAAACTTCATATTTATGAAAACCTTCATCGGTTTGACGTACACCAGTTGATATCATTATTATTTTCAAAGTTTGGTACGTGATAAGAATTTTATTTCTATTTTGAAACTCAATTAATAACCCATTAGGGATAATGTGTTATTAATCCAATCGAATCTCAACAGTAACAACATTAACTTCCAGCATTGAATCGCTGCAAGAAAATAAAATAATCACATTAGTTGTTCATGAGCATACTTCATTTTTTAATATACATTGATACATCATCTCAATTATGTGGCACTCAAAATATATCTAGTTGTAACATTGATATAAAGTAATTATTGACTGTTATCGACTATCAATAGCCAACTATTGATTGATATCAAGTTTCACTGAGCAAATAATACCTGCTATGTTGTGTATTTGATATTGATAATACTTATTTTACGTAGGAAAACAGATTAGACATATTCCTTGATGAAAAAAAAAAAAATACTCTCCGGCGGGGAATCGAACCCCGGTCTCCCGCGTGACAGGCGGGGATACTTACCACTATACTACCGAAGACTTATATTATTAAAGACTCAAACGACCACAAGAGGCGTTTTCAGTGCGATATGGCAGTTGACACTAGCTTACAAGTAACAATCAGAAACGGACTCATCAGAAATTTCGATTAAAAATATTAAGCAAGCAACCTACATATCAATTATGCAGACAGAAAAATTCCGTAAATAACAATCATTCAGATATGAGTTTATCCACATCATTTTGCAAAGCCAACGCTTCGTTTTGAAATCCCACAGAGGCTCACCATAACCAACAATATCCAGATTCAAATGCAATTACGTCATTTGTCAACAATCGACAAATACAAACATTTCGACATCAATCTAGATATCTCATTCATTCTTATATGCAGTATTTTCTAATTTCCTTAAATTCATGTAATATTCATTGACGAAATGAGGTTGGAAATCTCTTCACAACTCATTATTGCATTTTTCGATTTTCGATAAATTAATCTCAAACAATTGACTGTACATTGACCAAGTAATTTACTCCCCCCCAGTCAAATTCAGTAAGTGGCGCCATCATTGGTCAACCTCACAAATATCGATCGGTCGGTAACTTAGACTTTCCAATTACATTAATTTCACAAACTCTGGCGGAGCGTCCATGAACTATTAGAGTATAAGTAGATGCGCGCGCATTTTTTTCATGATAATGATGTTGCACTCGCGCTCGCTGTGTCGCCATATATGCGTCGCGGTTTTGCGCGCGCGCATATGTGTATCGCGACCGTTGATCATCATCTTCATTTCTTACCTGATGGTTCCGTGGTTCCTCTCTCGTCTAACTCTTTTCTCTGCCCTTATCGTTGTTAGCGGCAACAATTATGCCATTTTATCGTTAATTTTTCCATCAAATTGATATTTAAAATATGATATTTCACACGGGATATGTAATTAATATCACGCGATTCAACAGCACAATACCGACGAGTATATTCCATAAGGTACGTGTAATTTATGTTCTATGAAAAAGGCATTTTAACAACGCCGGAACGTAGTATCCTAACCAAAGCCACGTGTTCCTCGTGTCTGGTGACATTTTTTAATCTACATTATTCATATTAATTCCATTTTCACCTATTTATCATGCAAATCCTTCATAATTTCGTTGTGTAGAAAAAAAATAAAAAAAAGAATAAATTTCATCACTTTAAATTCATGTTAACAATTAATCTCTTTTTCTTCCCTATTGCACTTACAAGAAAACGAATATTTTTCTACCGGATATCATATCGATCCTTTGTTCAGCCACTTTCATTTTTTTTTCTTTCTTTTATTCCTATTGTCGATTATGTTCTTTTTATCTTTGGAAATTGTATATTGTCCATTGTAAAATAGAGATATTTTGCAATTATCTATTGAATAAATATGAAATGTATTTATCTGTAATTTTTATCCGTTCACAGAGAAAGGAATGCTAATATATGATGATGACAGAGTTTGTCGAGGGATGGTATTTGGGTGATACCCTGGGTGAAGGTGCCTATGGGGAGTAAGTAAACAATTATCTCTTGAATTAAAACCAAAATTTATCTTTTATTAGTGCGTAATACAATATACTTTCGCATGGTACACACTAATAATTATATAACTTTGTATATTCAACAGAGTAAAGCTAGTAATAAATAAAGTGACTGGTGAAGCAGTTGCTATGAAAATGATAGATTTGAAGAAGCATCCGAATGCACGGCAGAGTGTACGTAAAGAGACAACAGTACATAGAATGCTTTCTAATCCTCATATTATTCGATACTTTGGTCAACGTAGTGAACCCAACATGGAATATATTTTTTTGGAGTACGCGTCTGGTGGTGAATTATTTGATCGAATTGAGCCTGATGTTGGCATGCCCGAATCACAAGCACAAAAATATTTTAAACAATTAATAAGCGCTGTAGAATATCTTCATTGTCGTGGAGTTGCACATCGTGATCTCAAACCTGAAAATCTTCTTTTAGATGATAAAGAAAATTTAAAAGTTTCGGATTTTGGTTTAGCAACGGTTTATCGATTACAAGGAAAAGAACGTTGTTTAGAGAAACGATGTGGCACATTACCGTATGTTGCGCCGGAAGTGTTGACGCGACCTTATCATGCTGAACCCGCTGATATATGGTCATGTGGCATTATTCTTATAGCACTTTTAGCTGGAGGTGAGATTTCACTTCATGTTCATTTTCTTTTCTTTTCTTCTTCATTTTTTTTTTTTTCTTTTTCCAATGTCATATTTTAATTTACAATACTATGAACGTTTGCATGTGACAGTGTCTAATCGTGGATATGTGTAAATACACAGAGCTGCCTTGGGATGAGGCAGATCCAATGTGTCGGGAGTATACGGACTATCGTGAAGGTAGATATCCATCGATGAATCCATGGAAGAAAATTGCCAGTGTACCACTTGGACTGATACGAAAAATTCTTATGCATTCACCAACCAATCGATATACCATTCAAGATATTCAGGAACATCGATGGTATTTGAAAAATTCAAATACAGGTAATATTAATTGTTATTTTCACTCAATTAATTCCATCATTGTATTTTTTATATCAATGATTTATTAAGTGAAATTTAATATATCTGTGTTTTCGATGACAGGTACTGAGTGACTCTGAGAATTACATTGAATTTGCTCAAAGCAACTTGGTAGCTGACATTGCGAATAATATCATGACATCAAATGAATAATTACAACGATGCAATTTTTGTTCTTTATTATTTTTGTTTTCAATTCTTTCTCTCTGTAGAAAAAAAACATTTAGGATTGTTATCTTCAAGAGCCATTGACTTTACTTTGGTAATACAGCTCTATGATTATAATTAAGAATTCATAAAGCTAGATTACCAAAGCAAAGATCATCGGCTACAAACATCTGTGACAAGTGATCATAAGGAAAATGATTTGATGGTGAAAAGAAAAAAAATTATATAATAATTCCGGAGCAACATTCACCTGAAATTTTTCTAACGTCCTGTCTTTGGTCACCTAGCTGTATGATTGTTATAAATTCATAAAGCTAGAATACCGAAGTGAGGACGACAGAATTACATCATCAATATTAAATCA
Source organism: Zele albiditarsus (assembly GCA_958496275.1). Lineage (NCBI taxonomy): Eukaryota > Metazoa > Arthropoda > Insecta > Hymenoptera > Braconidae > Zele > Zele albiditarsus. Next base: position 9,696,590 of record OY292412.1, on the reverse strand, counting down.
ATAAATTTATAATTAATGTAACAATTCATTACTTATATTCTGTATACTTTTTTTATATATCAATTTAAACTGATTAATTGTGTATTGCAGGTATTGATAATCGAGATTTGGATCTGGTTGATGGTGTAAAAGCTACTAAATGTTTGCGTCACGATGACGATCGTTCACCTAGAGTATGTTTATCACAACCCGAATTACCTGGATCCGGTTACAATACAACTGTACAAATAAATTTGATGGATCGTCCAGGTTTCTCATTTTCTCAACCCGCTGCACTTGAAGATCTTTTGTTGTCTTCACAACCAGTTCAAAGTACTCAATCGAGTCAAAATACATTCCAAACATTGGTGCGACGTATGACACGATTTTTCGTTAAAATTAATTGTGACAAAACTGTTACGAGGCTTATGAATACAGTTAAAAATTTAAAGTATAATTATCGCATCAATGACGTTGGCATTGTAAGTTTAAAATATTAGAAATAATTAGAAAATTTTTGTTGTGGACATTATCCATCTATTGTAATAATTGTGCTATAAATATTATTTTATAGGTTACAATATCAACTGTGGATAGGAGAAAAATGCCATTGGTATTCAAAGCTAGTATTGTTGAAATGGATAATAAAATTCTGGTGGACTTTAGATTGTCCAAAGGATGTGGTTTGGAATTTAAACGACGCTTTGTGGATATTAAAAATTCTATGGATGACGTAATAGTGAAAGGACCTGTGACATGGCCAATTGCTCTTGCCACGAAAACCATGCCTTAAATCATATGCTACACTATTTTTTTTTTTAAAATTAAAATACTAATTATATTTTTTTGTAACGTATTTTTCTAAACAGACATTGAAATAAAATCATTATCCTCATTGTTATATATAATAATTTGACCATCATTGTTTTATTTGAACATTATTGTTAGTTTATTTACATAATTGGATGATGATAGTTGATTTAAATTAAAAATTGAAGACAATCGATGAAATAAAAATTGACTTTTGTGTTTTGTTTCTTTATTCCTCATACCAGGAGTGTTGGTAATGGCTTTTTGCCTGGCCACGCTTCTTTGGCATATTTTTTCTTTTTCGGTTCAAGTGTGTGTGGTTCTGTAAGTATTGGCATTTCAGGAATTGGTGGTACATCTGTTTGCATTTGATTTGGCATCATTTCAACATCGGGCGCAGGATTTGGTAGAGCTATACCGAGACGCGACGTTACTGAAGTTAAAGCAGTTGAGAATGGATTACTGCTTGGCATAGATGACGGTGTAAATTGTTCTGGTGGCAAATCATGATAGAGCTGAGGGGCCACATTTGGTTGAAGATGCTTGAGATAACTGTGGGTTTCTTCACTCAATGATATTAGACCTCCATCTAATCGCATACGCTGTAAAATTTATAAATAAACAAAAATATACGAATTAATATGGACAATTTATAAATTTATTAAAAGAGATATATATTTTTTTGTTTATACCTTGCTGGGAACAACTGTTGTTTGTACTAAATTACGGAATCTTCCCACAGATGGATCAACATCTTCAGGATTAATAACTTCTTCATCTTCATTGAATGTTATACCCTTTTTTTTTCTCTTCCTTGTTGATTTGTGTGCGTCATCGTCACTTATTCCTAACATAGATATCCGACGATTGTGAGCTGTATTAAATTCCGTCAAATTCTGTAATTTAAATAGTAATTTTTTGTAAGCTCGGGAAGCGACACTTTTTTTTTATAAATCAAATCAATCCATCTTCGTATGTTTCAATAAATTGTATACTTACATCTAACTCTGTTTCAGTCTCAGGTAAACCCAATAAACCACCGGCATCAGCATCATCCAATGATTTTTCCAATTCTTCCATTATTGTTCTAGTACCAGATTGAGGCCTCTCCCTGATAATATAATAACGCGTCGATGCACCAAAATGAAATGTACTATCTATTGGTAATTGCGTTGGTTTGTTTGCTTCCAATCTCATATTTCCAATATAAGTTCCGTGTGCTAGAATAAATATAAATTATTATTTATTCAATATATGTTTACCACATTTTTTTTTTCCATATATATACAACAATTGAATAATTGTGATTGATATTTACTGCTTCCAAGATCAACCAAAAATGCTCGATTTAGATGTTTGTGATACACAAGCGTTGCATGAACCCGTGAACACGAGGCATGATCAATGCAAAAATCATTTAGCTGCTGATTACGTCCAAATAAATAGCATTTTTTTTCATCAACCATTAATTTCTAAAAAATTAATTTATTTAGTTATTCTTTATTAATATTAATGTATAATTATTTTCATAACGGATTTGAGTATACTGATAACTTTGGTATGTTTAATTCTCATATCTATACAATGATATAAACTTGGTGGATTGTCAAGACGTACTGGAGAATTATACGAAAAGTCAATTGTTTATTTGGGTAATTGTTGGAGGTAAAATTTGCAAACGGATCTGGTTGATGGGGAGGGGGGACTATTTTGCAACTGGATCATGTTCGACAAACTAACTGGAATAAGTCCGGAGTTATGGAAGTTATGTCAACTGTAAATCAACTTGTATCTAACTTTCATTTGACTTAACACTAACTCAATTGTGCTCTTTATATTGATTTTGAGTTTCATTTCGATTCAATAGACTGAAAATTAATGTTTGAGAAGTTATTGAAATATGGCTTTAATTTGGTCAATATTTCGCAATCAATGACTGCCTATTGACAAAATTTTCACTCACCGTTGTCTTCAAGTCAAAAAATAATATACAGAACTGTTAAAAAAAGCCAAAATGCCAAATAAATCATTTATATAATTTTGAGAAAACTATCCGCAATTGATATAATTTTGTTTCTATTTCCAATTTCATCTTGTATGATATTGACACAGCACCTCATTACGATTTTAGTGTTGAATACTTAATATTCATTCAGAAAAATATGCAATGTTTATTCAGCATAAAACATTCACAACTACACCCTCTCATTTTATCATACTTGATTTCAGTATTTTCAAATCCGCTCGGGTGCGACAGATATATTTTTACCTGAATCAATTTATCACCCTTCAAAACATCCAAATGTAAACCTACAGGTGGCTTTCCAGCCCTATGAACAAGAAAAATGTGTATAATTATTATAATCACAGTCAAAAAAGCCAAAAAATATTTAACATATATATATATCATTATTATTTGTAAACAATTGTTACAAACCAGTTTGGGACTTCGTAGTGGTTAGCCATTGTATAATTCCGATTAATCAAATATACATTTCAAAATCGTTCATCGTTCAATCATTATTATAATTAATAGGTTATTGTTTAATTAACATAGCGGTTCAATAATAATCATGCGCATGGGATGAATGAAAAAAAAAACACTTTCTTTGCTTGCATGAAACATGAAAAAATATTGCAACATTATATTGTGTGAGAAAATGGCTACGGAGTCATATATATATATTGTATGTGCATGTATTAACATGTAGGCATGTATTTAGTAAATATGTATGTATATACTGTATCGTAAGGTGGTACGTAGTTACAATTAAATTATTTGATATGCAGAGGGCATCACAAACAATTTCAACACATAAGATGGCCATTGGCGGGAAATTCAAATACCAATAATTCTATCCAATATCAACAGTATACACTTTTTATCGATCTAATGTTAGACTTGATAGAATTGGTTGGGGTTCAATTGATTTTTTGGAAAAACTTTATTCTCGCAACAACTAATCATTCGTGTGCATAACCTCAAAGAACGTATTTCGAGGAATATGTGGTTGATATTTTATAGGGAAGTTGACTAAATTTGTAAATATAGAACTCAATTATTTTGGAATACAACTCAACTTATCGCGTAATTATGGCCAATAATCAAAATTTGATTTCGTTTTTCGTAGCGGGATAATTTGGAGCCAACAATTAGATAATCTTATCGACATATTCTCGTATAAAATTCTTTACAATTGTCTGTTTCTATTTTCGGCTAAGAATGTGAGATTTAATTGCCTTCTTGGAAGTCAAAAAATATTGTTTTCTCTTTCAATATGTTGACATTGTGAAAAAATTAATATTTCAAATACTGCTATATGCAATTAAAATTACTTTCTTCTATGTAGAAATAAAGTCCTACTTTGATTTTTCATATCAACTGTTGTATCAATGAAAATTCTTCAGTACAAAATTAGTCACAAAATCAATTTATTACTACTTATAATAATTAAATAATTAAAAATTCATCCAACCTAGTATCAATTAAAAATAAATATTAAGATACATCGCAAGAGCATTTTTTTGCAATTCTATGTTTGCGTTCAGAGCGTTGTATTGATTGTAACGCGACGTGTGTACAAAGGGTTCGTGAAAATCTTTGTCGAGATCCCACAATTTCCGACATTTTTCATTGGAATTGTGTGATATTTGCTCAAAAGCGTCTAATCTATACGACATATATTTATTTATTAATAAAAGTAATTCTATTCATAATAATAATTCGTTAAATATTGACCTGGTTTTAGACTTGTCAAAAATAAAAGTACATAATCTCACGAATTATTACCCGATATTTTTGTATTTTACACATACAAAAAATATATTCTCACACATGAATCTCGTTCTAAATAAACGAGTGTAAAAATATCTTCATAACCAACGATAGATATCTTATCGTGAATAACAATTCGGGACAGACAAAAAAAAAATTATCTGAATATAAGACTCCAGTGTTAACGACGATTTGGAGCAACTTTACATAATATAGTCTTACAAAAATATATTTATAGTAATGTAAATATACCGTGAGACATAAAAGAGAGATCTCAGTTTCATTTATTTGACAGACGATTATCATCGGCGTACTGTAAATTTGCATTTAACTATTTTAATTACAATATAATCATGATGAAAAGATAAAAACGATTCACCGAGAAGTTGTTATAGTCCACTTATCCATGCTAATCAATATCGAATTATGCCATCATGACAATATTTGTACTGTTGAGATAAGAAAAAAATAGATATCTTCGTCATTTTGTGGATCAATCGCACATCATTATCAACTAACCGAACGTTATATCGAACAGTTTACATAGGGTAGTACAAATGGACTAGCACTCAATGTGGGATCGTTCATAATCTTCGTTAGTCTTATACTCGGTTCCATGCCGATAACATTTCGAAAGATGTGCTCATAAAAGTCTGACCGTGACCCTTACAATACAAATTAATCCGTCATTCTCAGCCACTTCCGTTACTAAATGCTCTAATTAATATCAAATTTCATATCAACATTCCAAGCTAATTCATTCAATTGTTTGATTCTTATGATTATCGAAGAAGAAAAAAAATTACATTCAAATATTGATTGAATAAAGCGTGTTATGTAAACGTCAGTTCAGTTAATTGATTTTCTATCCAGTGTGACTTTTAAAATTTGATTGAACGAAAAATGACGGTGGAAATAAAATCAAACAAAAATGAAAAGAAAATTGAACTTAAACGTGAACTCGGGCTTTTCAGCGCCGTTAATTTTATCCTCGCTGTTATGATAGGTATGTATAGATGAAAAAAAAGAAAAAAAAAACATTATCATTTATCAAAATTCAATTGACAATATATAAAACAAAACAATTATAACGATACTTCAATAGATTTTTTAAGTGATACCAAAAATTTCACATTTGTTCACGTATCCACGTGAATAATCATAGCTTTTACAGTTTCTTCCCACATATTTCAAGCAATTTAAACAATTATTCTCTCTATATACTTTACTCATATATGTAATCTCTCAATTATTAAGCAGTTATCCAATTTTTAACACTTCAATAACTCGTATTTTCCTGCTATTCACAAATAAAATATGTATCAAATACAAAATTGAATATAAAAACGACATAATCATGCGTCACATCGAGTACATCCCGCATCCACTTAATTTAATCAAACTGCAATGAAGTGGCCTTACAAGACCACGTCAGATTAAAGATTCCATTTTGAAAGTCCAATAAATTCTTTTGATATCACAATTATTGTCATACATACAATGATATATTTATTTAATTAATTATTGTATCACTCAAATATTGCTCTTGGACAAACGAAAGAAATTGCATTTATCATTCATAATAATTATTTTACTTTTATTTCAAGGATCTGGAATATTTATATCACCAACGAGTGCTCTGAAACATTCTGGCTCTGTTGGTTTTTGCCTAATTGTCTGGGCATCCTGTGGTATTCTTTCATTACTCGGAGCCCTTGCATTTGCCGAATTGAGTACTGTTGTACCACGTTCAGGAGCTGAGTATGCCTATTTCATTGATGCATACGGCCCACTTCACTATTATGCCGGTAAACTGCCAGCTTTTATATGCTCATGGATTTACGTGATGATATTGCGTCCAGCTGAAGTTGCAGTAATTATATTAACATTCGCGGAATATACAATACAACCATTCAATATTATTCTCAATAATTTATCTGAAGAATCAATGGATCATGTGAAGAAATCATTAGCAATTCTTGCACTTGGAATAATAACATTTATCAATTGTACAAGTGTTAAACTCTTTGTCAAAATACAGAATGTATTTGTTATTTGTAAAATTGCGGCTTGCATTCTAGTAATTATCGGTGGAATTTGGTGGTTGGCTAATGGTAGAACTGAACTATTAGCACAACCATTCAATAATACAATAACATCACCAGGAAGTATTGCATTGGCATTTTATAGCGGTTTATGGGCTTACGATGGATGGACAGCATCAGCAATTATTGCTGAAGAAATTAAAAAACCGGAAATAAATATTCTTCGAAGTCTTATAATTGCAATACCAATAATGACTGTACTTTATGTTAGTATGAACTTGATGTATATGTCTGTGCTAACGATACCTGAAATGATATCATCATCGGCAGTTGCTGTGGTTTGGGCTGAAAGAATTCTACCAACTTGGTTGGGTTTCGCTATTCCTCTTGGCGTTGCTATTTCCACATTTGGTTGTGCACTAAGTCTGCAATTCAGCGTTTCACGACTGTGCTATGTTGCTGGCAGAGAAGGACACGTGCCACGTGTATTCAGTTTTGTACATATAAAAAATATGACACCTACAGCAGCTGTTATCTTCCAAGGTATTCTCACACTTGGTTGTATACTCGCTGGTAATATTATAGCGTTAATTGAATTCGCCAGTTTTCTCACATGGGTATTCTATGGATTGGCAATGCTTGCATTAATTATAATGCGACGAACTAAACCAAATGCCGACAGGCCATACAGAGTACCCATTTTTATTCCATGGTTGGTTTTGTTTACTGCATTATTTTTGGCAATTACACCAATTGTTCATGATCCATCGCTCAAATATCTCTTCACACTGTTGTTTGTAATGATCGGAGTTGTATTCTATCATTTCTTCGTGTACAAACAAATAAATAATTTTATTAGTGGTGAGTATTATTTTGTTTTTAACTGAAACAAACAAATTTTTTATCAATACTATTTGAAATTTTATATTTTATTCTTTGTGTTTCAGCCAAATTTACATACCTCACACAAGTTTTGTGTATGGTCGTTGCACCCGAACTCGAGAATCAAGACTAAATCGTGTATCTTTGAGAAGATTATTCCTTTTTTTATTAATTACAATGAAGAAAATGGTATCACGCGTGTGTGAGAAAAATAATTGACACACTCTACTGAATTAATTTAATTTTCAAATTGATTCACAATTCGCTTGCGCCTTCTCTTTGTTGTTGGAATTTGTATGAGAAATGGTACAAAAAAAATTGTAATATACCAATGTATATTAATGACAAAATATCTTTTTAAATATATATATATATTTTTTTTTGTTCTTTTCTAAATGAAATCTTTACAATTAGAAAATTTACCGAACCCGTATAAGATTCATTTGTAACATTAACAACTTATTTAAAATTCTTTAAGATCAATGATATTAAGTTTCTCTATCATATCAAAGGCACACACGTATAAATTTGTATTGAACAATTTGTCACTAATGTAGGCTGTTGATGTTTAACAAATATATATGCATTTACCAACGATTTATAAATACAATGGACGTTATTTGGAATGATCCACAATTGCTATTGTTATCCAAACAAAATTTCCACAGCAATTGTGGTTTTAATGATACGAGGACGAGCAATTGTTTAATTCGCCGCATTTTAGACAGTGCTGCGACTCTCTATTAGAAAATGAAAAAAAAAACAAAAGATCTTAGTTATTTTATTGACATTCATTCATTGCATTTAAGATAACGGTATCGATAGCTCACACTGCTTCAGCAGCTGATATTTTTATGCAACAATAAATATTGTTAAATATTTTTAAGTTAAATAAAATGATTAGAAGTCAAGTAGATAACAACTAATATTTTCGTGAATATTAAGTGATAAATGTTAATTATATTGTCAGCTACTTGTACCTCGGGTAATATTTATCTAAATTGTTCTTACGTCATCGTTCGATGAAGTTTTTTTCGAAGTTCATTGCAAAGAGCTGTCTCAGAAGCCAACGCCGCATCTCGTTCTCGTAATTGCTGCCTCAAATGATAAATAGTGTCTTCTAAAGCCTCAAAAATTGCCTATGAGATAAGAAACAGGGGAGGAAAAATAAAAAGGAAATATTTAAACAGAATTTGATATGGAAATTGAAAAGTTAAATTAAATTTATGATTCATCTTACACGTGCTTCTTCAGCTGTGTCTGAAAGTGCTGGTGGTTCGTCCAAACAAAAAAATTCACGTACACTGGTATTTCCTACCAGTATTGGTGAGCTCAAAACACCATTGACAAATACTTGAAGTCCACGAATTCGTTCCTCAAGAAAACTCGGTGCAAAATTATCGCCAATCCATTTTTTTCGTGGCAATGATAAGTGTGATATTGAAAGTTTTTGACGACGTAATTGCGCAAATAAACGAACAAAGTCTGTGTATCGTCTGAATACGAACCAACAATCACCATTTTTTAATTCAACACGAAGTTTGTATACCTGAAATAAATAAAATGAATTAATACACTTCGCAAATACAGAATCAAATTTATCGAGATAAACATTTCGGAAATAATTTATAAATTGAATAGAATGAACAACTAACTAAGTTTAAAAATGGAACTATAACAATATTTGACAGATGCAAACACACAGCGTATTATTATCACAACTTTGTTGAAGCCAATTCATCAGACAATCGATGCATAAATATTCGTGCATGTGATGATCAAACAGTAAAAACAAAAGTAAATTTCATGGTTGGAAAAATTGTATCTAATAATTCACATAGAATGATAACTTTCATATATTTGTTATCTATGATGACATTGAAATTTTACCATACAGAGAAAGTTTATGTTTGTAAAAAGATAAAATTCGGTTCTCTATTTATTTGTGAGCAGATAAGAAAGTTAGGAAATAAAAGAAAAAGGCTGATGCTATCTATACAATTCATCACGGATAAATGTCAACGATTGATAAATCTTTACCAGATGATCACGAAAATATTGCTTATCATGAAGAGTGTATATGATTGCAAATTATGTGTTCACTAGCCTTCGGCTGTGACTTTGTTCACGCGAACGTAAAAGTATATATAACAAAGTTAGTATTGGTTTGTACAGTTTTTATTACTACTCAGCTCCTTCGTGTTATGGCACTGTAAATTAATTATAGGTCAACATGATAATTAACTTTATCTTATCAAAACTGTAGAAATCAGATGAAATTTCGTACCGATAACTTAACGGTGAAAGAATCTTTCAAATCAGTTCGGAAGTTTTAGAGATTATCTCGAATAAACAAACAAACTTCACTTTATTATTATTATCATTATTATTTGTATTGTATAGATGTTGATAAGCACAGTATACCGAATTATACCACATTGAGAGCTGTATTACTTCTATACGAACACGCACAATGGTGTAATGATATGGTTTAATTTCTCTAATACTTAACAATTAAAAGAGAACACGTCAATTAAATCCGAATTTAAAGAGAATCCAAAGCATGAATTTGAATTTATGTGGAAAAACAGGCTAAGTAAAAGCATAAGTGGTATAAAAATCAAAATCACCAGAAAAATATGAAAACATTTATCAAACTCTGCTTTGAAAAATCAATATGAATTCTCTCAGCAGTATAATAATTAATAATAACTTACTGTAAATCTTGCTCTCTCTTCCATCACTTCATATCCAACAATTGGTATTCTCAAGTCATCGGATGTGAGAACACTTGGTATAATATCTGAATTATTATTTGGACTTCCATTATCTGTATAATCATAGCTCTGTACTGTGAATGATTGTGAATGTCCTGATCCATCATCTGAATCTGGACTATTTAATACTCTATGTGCACCTGTTTGAGAGCCCCGTGCTTTACTTATTGCCAATGTTACTTCACTAATACATCCTTCGCCGGTATCAGAACTTGACATTTTTTTTATATTCTTCAACTAATAAACTCAATAGAATCATGCACTACTTGTGAACATAGAAAACAAATAAGGAGAAATTAGAATATAAAGGATAAGAATGAAAAGAGAAATTAATAATAAATAAATATTTATATATGTAACACATCAACAATTGAAATTATTCAACAAGTATATTCTACGAAACAATATATACTTTGTATTATTAAAGTAAAATTTGACATAGTAACCTTATTATTTTCATTGTTCAAATTTATATATATATAGCCTCTACAATATTGTTAACATAATGTTTATAACGTTAAGACATTTTTGTTATGCATAATGTTGTTTGGAGAACACTGACCAACTTCAATACTGTGAAGATTGGTAAAATGACGCTTATTGTCGCTGGACTATGATGGAAATGGAAATTGGACTTGAGGTTAGGTGTGATGGCGCGCGATACTCGATCGTTTTTTTATTTTTGGATTGATCACATGACTACATATTAAATTGAAATATGGATACTGAGTAAAAAAATGCCATAATTGTTTATTATAATTCTTTATTTCATCAATATATACATAAATATATCAATCAATCGAATGAGGTTATGTATACATTGCAAATAGTTAAATTGTATGATATAAAATATCCTGTTTTTTTTTTCACAGATTTTTACACCCTTATGTTCTGTGTGGTAGGAATTATATTATTACATATGTAAACACTTTTACAGAGAGTAGACTACTATACAGAGTATGGGATTTTTCAGAGTTTTGAATGGATATTTAATTTAACTCTAACAAATTCTGCCAAAGTCTTCAGAAATCTGTATGCCCACAGTGTAATTTTGAATTTTTATTTCTCCCTACCTTTCTTTTTTTCGTTTTCATATGTAAGTAAATATATTACTTCTTTCCATTGTAATGTTGATATGCAAATGTATTTATAATAAATGCATTAAGAGTGTGTTTTCATACCTCATTTAAATACACTTATTGTTATTACATTATTCCCAGATCATTTCAGCGCCCAGATATTTCATCATGGATATTCTATCGCCAATTATTTCACAACGTTTCGAAGGATTAAGATCTCTATCTGAAACAAATCAGTATGTATTCATCAATTTTCAGAATCACGGTATCATATTCTAATTATACATATTTCTAGAACTACATACTCTGAAATTCGCAGTATTACCTCTTCAAAATTTTCATCTATGATTTTTGAACAACGAAAAAAAGGAAATTGTGGGTATCAATTCCGTATCGAAGAAGTGAATAATAATGATTCAATCAGAATCATTTAATCCAGCTAGAGATCTCGTCCCTATACATACACTATTAATACGGAGTCGTCTTTATGGAAATTGTGGAAAAACATCATATGTGAATACGTGCATGTACTTCTATGTTAAGTCTTTTTCCTCTCCAAGTACAACCAATACACACATTTATAACCATTGGAACCTCGAGACGGCGCAAATACACATATGAAAATGACATTTATGAAGACGCGAGAGTAACAGAAAAGAAAAAAACTAATAGTACTTCATCATTTGCGGCGATAGTAAGACATTATTACGAAATTCTACAAGCATACATAAATGTACATATTTTTGAACTTGTTAAACAGTATATACCACCAAAATTCTCTTTATTCCTGTTGATTGCGTGTAATTATTTCCAAATTACAAAAAATTAAACATATTTACAATTCATTAAATTAATGTAATAAGTGATTTTTTGATAGTACAATACGTATTCGATATGTTATATGAAAAAGTCATAGTTTTCATTATATTAATGAGCATAGGTGCTTGTTATGATGATGAGGATAATGATGATGTTGGAATTCGATCTTGGCGCGAGGTATGAATAATTGATAAATTTATATCATTATCATTACATTTATTATTGTTGTCAATCAAATTAAATCCATTAAATTTACCTTCTATAATTAATCAATTAATTTCTGATATCAAATGAATCTGCTGTATAGGTTACAGGCCTATGGTATGTTGTAGCAGTAACAAAATCGGGCGAACCCACTATCCGTATGCCCCTGTGTTGGACCCTCGATATTACACAACCACGATGGCATAGTGAAATCATAAGAGGTGTCTCCACTTTTTATGAAAACAACTCTACACCTTTTATTGTATACTTTACTGCCACACGATTTGTGACAACAACCGGATTTTATATCACTGGTAATATGTTTGAAAGTGTGGAGTATCGTCAAATTTCTGTACAGATTCGTGGACAAGGAACTTTGGGTACATACAAAATTAATTGTATCATATTATTTTGTATTATATTGTTGCTATCAGTTGTGAAATGACAATAAAAAAACGTTTCTATTATGTGACAATAATATATTTGAATTTATTTTTCAGCTGTCGATTCAATAAGACATGAATGTATTAAAGGCAATGAATCTAGCCGATTGATTGACATGATTATGGGTGGCGTGAGGGTAACTTATTTTGATGAATTACATATTAGTCGTCGTGCACGATTATCAGAAGCAATGTATGGTAATTTGCCAATGAATATGTACGTAATTGATAACTCAAACTGCTCATATTACTAAATTAATAATTAAAAATCATATCATTGTGTTGATGAGATGACTATTTAACCACCAGAACTTAATTTGAGCTCAATGAACATGTATGTCATTGATACAGATGAAAAAAAAAAATGAATAAATTGATTACAAATAATTTTATTTCTAACGAGGAACTTGATTAATTTTCATTTCAAGAAATTTTCAGTATTGATATCATTACAGCTACAAAGAAGTAATTGTTATTGCTCTACAGTTGTTGTTAAATAAAATGAAGGTACTGTTCTAACATTGAAAACAATCCTTTATTTTTTACGTAATAAAAATTGGATTTATCATGCAGAAAATCCAATTTTGGATTTTATATATGATTAAAAACAATTGTCAATTTATAAGTTTTCTTAATATCATAGTGTATTGTTGGTAAATAAATTAATTTTGAGTTCTAAAATAGAAAAGATGAAAAACAGAATGTAGAAAATTCTATATACTATCTGGAACAATTTCTTATGCAGTTACCATAATTACGCGCAACATAATTCAAAATTAATCTAATCGATTTGGATTTATGATCCACACGAAACAAGGACAAGTTCAATGTCAATCGGAAAGTGTATATATGAGGACGTTATCAAGAATATATATGCGATTTGGTTTTCATATAAATTTTGTTCCATTTTTCCAAGAAAATGATAACTTCATTTTTTCCTTATGGATTATGAACGAGAGGAAAGGATTGGCTACATTCGGTAGAACTTGATCAATATATTGCCTTAAATAATAAACGAGAAGAACATTAACGAAATATTGTAAGATTTTATTTAGATAATTGGCAGTATTCATGAGCTCTTGTTGATGTAATTAATCTTATTGATAATTTAATATACATGAATATATTTTGTGATGTTTTGAGGGCTACAGCTCCCGTTAGTGGCTGACAATAATGATCATATATGGATTTTTATATATTTATTTCCAATCACTATATATACTTATTGTTCCATATATGTCCACATTTCATTTCTTTTGCACCTCTACTGTGCAATCTTTTTCTCGTTGGCTGTTAGATAATATGAATAATTAAATTGGATAAATATAAGTTCGACGCTGTACATCGAAACATTGAACTTCAACATTGATTCTCCAGTCCATTGTTCCTCGTCATCCCAAGCTATTTTGCCAATAATCATGCAATTTCAATCATTTAAAACATGAATAAATAATACGATTTGATTTTGTTACTGAAATACGCTCGAACGCCTTTTTATTTTTGCTCAGTCGGTAAAGAAGAACATGACAATACAATCTCTATTTCACATATATATTGTACACCACGTCTTTAATCTATCATTGATATAAAATCAGCTGCTATTGTTTATATTATTTATTCGACTGCCCTTATAGAATAGTGTGCATCTTTGCCATATAATTTGGCATGAAAATACAGCAAAAATGTATAAAGAATTATCAAATGTGGATGAAAATGTAAATAAGTCTCAAAGGGAGACTTTAACCCCTTACAAAGTTGCAGTTGTGTTACTAATAAAATCTTATTGTTTACCAAATCGAAAAAGTAAGATGATAAATATCTAATTTGTAGGTTATGATTTCATAATGTATTTATGTAATCTTTGAATATATTTTTTCTACTATTAATTATGAAATGGAAAAAAAAGAAAAATGATTATTATATTTCAGCTCTTTTAGAACGTCGAGATTTCTGCATAGTTGCCTTAAAATTAATACAGGTATTATTAATTTGAATATAAATACTGTTTGATATACATATATTTTAATTGCAAATTTATTTTTGTTTACATATTTAATTGTTTTTTAGACGCCGGACATGGAATTAAGTTCACTATTGACTCTATTGTATTCACCAGATTACGTATTACAACGTTATGCACGTAATTTGGAAACAGAATGCACAGTAATGTGTGACACTGGTATTGAAGGATTATTAGAACTGTTTGATTTCCTCACAAAATTAATGAAATTATCATTAGACCATTCTCTATCACCACATGTTCTATGTAGAAATTCAGTATTGGGCCTTTATGTACGTAGGATAATTGTATGCTTTGAACAATTATCATTCTCTGAAGTGACACAGCTTTACGATGCATTTGTAAATGATTTTACTGAGAGAAATATGCATTGTTTACGATCGCAAAATTCAACAGTTGAAGAAACGCCTGTAAAAAAGTGAAGAAAATTTTACTTTCTCTAAATTTTATCATGGCATTCACTCTCAATGAAGCTCATTTAACTTTATGATATTTTTAATGAGCAGTAAATTTATTGCAGGAAAGATAAAAATAAAAATGTATGGGATGCGAGACGAGCGGAATTACTCGTTGCTCAACAAGCACTTGCCTTGCAAACTGATGAACACAAAGCTATGCCACCGTCTGAACTGCAAGCTTTAGTTCGAGAACTTTTAAATAGCAATTCTTATTACGCCGAAGCTGTAAGATGTTATTTATTATAATTCAATATTAAATTTAACCATGTCTGACTTCATTTGTTTTTAGTTAATTCATAATAATAAATAGCAAAAAATATTTGTGAATTATTTTTAATTATCTTTCGCAGCACTATTTAAGTTATTTAAATTGCTTACGTGTTAATGAATATTGCGGTGCACTGGACAGTCTTTATCATTGTTTCGATAGACTAGCACCTCTAGAAAATCGCACAACCACCGAAGACAGATCACGTACATTTCGTTATGCAGCTTTAAATTTGGCAGCTTTACATGCGCAATTTGACCACAAGTAAGTAAATATAATTTTGAGAAAAAAGAATAATATATTATACATATTTTTTATTAATTTTTAAATATCAGGACTGTGGCTCAAGCTGCGCTCAAAGAAGCCATTATGATGGCTCAAGAAGCTGGTGACAATGTATGTTTGCAGTTAGCACACGCTTGGATGTACTATTTATCGAAAGAAACTAAGTGAGTTATTGACGTGATATTTCAGTGTACAAAATAAATGTAACAACTATCTGGTTATTACAGTTAGATTTATTGAATTTTTTCCTTTCATAGAGGTCATTTAATAGAACGATCCATTGGTAAAGCGAGTTCATTGGGCATCACTCATACTATGAGTTTGGGATTGATTGCATCAGCGCATCATTCTGCATTAGAAGCGAAAAGTCCATCATCTGTATTTGAAGTAATTAATTGACTTGAACTATAATTTTTTCTACTTCAAATATGTTTGAGTGTAAAAAATTTGAATCTATTACTAATATTAATTATTTTGCAGACACTTATGAAATCGGATGTACTCAATTGTCAACATTCTATGTCAGATTTGATGTCAATGACGTACGCAGAAAAATCATCATTATGGGCTTATTATGGTAAAACTGAAATGTCAACAGTTTGTTCACAATTATTATTGCTTCACAATTCTGGGAATAAAAAACAAAATTTATTCAATGGTGAATCAACGTGTCAAGCAGTTGTTAATATTGCAAATGCACTTGTTGAAGTTGGAGAATATAAATTAGCCAATGTTGTATTGGGTCATGCCAAAGAGAGATTTCCAAATGAACCAAGTAATAAGGTAAATTAACCTGTCAGTTGTACACATTTTTTCTCACTATAAAATTGCACACAGATATAATTTAATGTTGAGTGCAGTTGTAGGATGAAATAATTAATATTAAAAATGATTGCAGATATGGATATTGAGTGAGCAACTGTCCCAATTCACAAAGATGATGAGACACGAAAAATGGAGCGAAGCAGAAACAGTAGCGAAGCAAATATCGAGTTTGGATTCGTTAGAGAGTAAATATCGTTTGGTTGAAGTGGCTTTGGCTAAAGCGGATTATCCAACTGGATTGGATTATTTGAGTGAAATTGAGAAGCAAGTGTTGACAGCACAACAACGTATTCGTGCAATGATTTTATCAAGTCAAATTATGAGCTCATCGGCTGTACCAGGCAATGGACTTGCCGGTGTTAATTCACTTGTACTTTTAAATTCAGCTTTAGAAATGGCAACGAGAAATTATTTATGTTATTATGAAGCTCTAGTGAAGATGCATCTTGCAAACATTCAGGTAGTTCTTGATCATTTTTTTTTATTTAATATTCTATAGTCATTCTTATAGTTTATTTTGGATTGACTTATTGTATCAAATCCAATTTTTATGTTTCTTTATTTTTCATTTCTATATAGTTGGTGATGGGGATGCCGAGTCAAGCATCATGTTTGATTGACGAAGCCATAATACAAATTTTAGCACATGGTAGTTATTATGATCAAGGAAGAGCACTTATACTTCATGCCAAATGTTTAGTAGCTACAGCTCCACTTACATCAGAGAAATGTCGACGTACAGCTATACAAGATGCAATAAAGTCACTTTTGAAGGCCAAAAATTACTTCAATAAAATTGAAGCATATGGTAAAGTTAAAAATACACTTTACTTATTGGCAATGATGTACAATGAATTGGATTTAAAGGCTGAACGTAATCAGTGTTCTTTTGAATTTCGACAAATGAGTGAACAGTATCCATCGAAAACAGATACAACCACATTGTATTAATATTACATTATCTCATAAGTTTTTATAATAAATTATGAAATGGCGTTTGTTCTTAAAATCATTTATCAATTTATAACCTAATATTTCGGTATAATAGTAAATCTTCAGAATAATAAAAAGGATCCTCTATTTCTGCAGAGTAATCTCAGAAAGTCCTGGATCAATTTCCATCTACTTCTTTTATCAGTTTCGGAATATTTCGACTCACGTTTTAGGTTATGTATTCATAATATTGTGGATTTGAAACGTTAAATAAGAAAGTGAAATGAGTAATAGGTGAGGAATAATAGTAAAGATTCATACATTCATGGAAATGGAAAATGTACTTTAATTTTATAAATAATTTTCCTGCCGCCATTTCTTCAGAATAAATATGGCGGCGCCTTTAACATCAAGTACTGTCATGTCATCATCAACACCCGAGAAGAAACCAAAACTTCTTGTTTTCGATCTGGGTTAGATCATTTGATTTTTTATCTGATTATTCACTTAATTGTCAATAATAATAATAATTTATTTAAATATTCTTTTTTAGATTATACGCTATGGCCTTTTTGGGTGGACACTCATGTTACACCACCGTTCCGAAATGGGTTTGCTATTTAAATATTTTATTTCCAAGTCAAGTTCATAGTAAAATTAGGAATCAATTTTGTATATGTGAATTATGATGATAATGATGATGATTGTTGTATATATTGATTCAATTTTGTTTCAGAGCTAACAGTACAGTAGTTGATGCACGCGGTGATAAAATACAGTATTACGATAATGTACCAAATATTTTAAAAAAGTTACACGAAGATGGATATGATATTGGAATTGCTTCACGAACATCTGAAATTAAAGGCGCAAATCAATTGCTAGATTTATTTGGTTGGAATAAATATATTAAATACAAAGAAATATATCCAGGATGTAAAATTACACATTTTAAAAAGTACGTATACAAACACTGAAACAATTAACAATATTTCAAACAACAACAATAACAACAACAGTAATAATATTAATATACAATATATTACTCCAATCATGCAATTAATTATAAAATAATTCTTTACAGAATTCATAAAGCATCAGGAATTGATTTTAAAGATATGATATTTTTTGATGATGAATTAAGAAACATCCGTGATATAACATCAGAGTTCAAAGTAGTATGTATCTTAGTTAAAAATGGAGTAACACATGATGTAATAAAAGATGCTTTGGTTAAATTTGCACGACGATGAAAAAAAAAGAAAAAAATAAACAGTGTACAAATATACATGTTCAAAATTTCAATTAGATATAATTAATTTATCTATCTTTGGTCTGATGATTCAATACTATTTGAATAGTACTGTACTGGACTGTGTATAACAATTTCTTTCTCACTGTTATTCACGATCTTTTGGAACAATCCACATGCAACCTCTGGCTGTTTTTTTCCCATTATAATTAATTGCTTTTTCATATCATCCGCAATTGGCCAATTATCCAGTAAATTTGCCAGTGCAGTGTTTTCAAAATTTTTAAATGGACATCCACCTTCATATCGAGGTCCCGGAATTTGACTCTAAATAAAAAACCACAAAATTCAATTATTTTTAACGCACGTTGTGAGTTTTATTGTTAAACTTACATGTATCATTTCACAATTTGGTGCTTTATAATTTTTTCGTCCACCTTCTAATCCATATAAATGTCTAATACTGTAAACAAATTTTTTTTCACTTGTTTGCCAATCATGGGTACAACCGGATAAACATGTATGTGGCTTTGAATATTCATGTTTCCAGTAACTGATTGCACTCTCTAATTCCATGCCACATTCTTTGAGAAAGAGACTGTAGTAAAAACGTGCATAATGGCTCAATCGATGTTTATCACGTAGAACATGATGTAAATGTTGCATACATAGAGGAAATTTTTTTGATTCAGTATTAATATTTATTGCAGTTACAGATCCAAGTTTATTCTCCTCTCTCGTAATTTTTGCTGTGATTTTTCGGTATATTGAATTCAAACGAGGATCCAATTCCACAACTTTTCTCATATCGCATTGTGAATATTTATATTCATGTTGAATTAATGTGTTAAATATGGATTCCAATACTACTTTCCACATTGAACATGAAACAATGGCATATCCATTATTTAAATTAATCTTCCTCTCTTTAATCAAATCAGCAACTGATTGGAAGTTTACTGAAACATGATAGATGATTTAGACGTATTATTAATTGTACCTTATTGATTCTTAAACCTATTTTTATTATTTATATAAACTTAAGAATTGATGGAATAAAATAAATAGAAGAGGTAGTGTCAAGCTTCGTCCGAAAATATTATTCACAGGATTTTGCTTCTCACAATTAATTTCATTAATAAAAATTAATTTTAGAATAAACATCCTCTTCACCAGTCTACATTCCATATCTCCTCTATTCTTCCATTCAAAACGATAAAAACCTGAATATAAATCGAATTGATTAAGTAAATAACGAGAAACAATGAAATAATTACTTTTGCATGAATATGATTCACAATCATTGTCATGTTCCTTTTCTGAAATATGTGCAAATACTTGAGGCTTAAGAAAATATTCACTGAATGTTATCAGGGCATTTTGAATGAACATGCTATTGCCATAATCATAAGTTTTAGCATGACGTAAAATTTTACGTAACACTCTGTGTATTTGTCTGGGTAACAGGTGATCCAATCTGTGTCTCAATAATTTTCTTTCTCGTATTAACCAGTAAGAACGAAATTCATGCGATGTTGATGCAATTAATCTGAAAAATATGATGTGAATAATTTTAATATACTATATTACTTGGACTCATTGAATTTGTTTGGAATTGGCGTAAAAAATTGGATCAGATTAACAATGTGCGCCCTAACCTCAATGTAAAATGACCAACATTGTCATAGACTGAGTCTTCAAATAAATATTCAAACTTTCCATCGAATTCATTTGTTTTATTCTCATATAAAAGCTTCAGATATTGTAGTCGTGTAAAAACACAATCTTCAACTATGTGTAATGGCACTCGACATTTTGGATGATGGATATAAAACATAATACTCCTTCATATCAACTCTCATAATAATAATGATACAATAGTGTAAGCAGAGATGAGTAGAGAGATTGCCAACGCCCGGCTAAAACTTGACGCATTTTTGACTGGATCGAAGTGGCGCTACCTTATCGGACAAGCCTCGAACTGGACCCACTTTCTGATTGGTCGAGCCAATCGGACCCACTTTCTCATTGGTCAACGAAATATATAGTAATAGTTAACCATGCATTTTTGAAATGTGGGCGTCAGCCGCCTCGGAGACTAAAATATACATGAGTGGAGGGGGTGCCGCACACAAGCACAGGCCGTGTTGGTGTGAGCCCCGCACTTCGGCTCGTGGTTCGGTTAATAGAAGAGGGCAGAAATACTATCCATATCTCTGTTCTTACCGAATTCGGCCGAAGATGAACGAAGCTATGTCGCTACATCTACCTAAGGGTATGTGCGAACCCTTGACTTCGATTTCATGATTTCAGGTTAAAATTGAATATGAGTATTGAGATGGAAATAATGTTTCCACCGAATTTTCATTTATTCGCCCTTATGAAAGATTCATATATTCATATGTATATAAAATAGAAAATTGTATTGGGAAAATATTTAAATAATGCGATGATGCTATGTGTAGGCAAATGTAGTCCGAGTTCATATAATTGCTGCTGGACCTTTCATATTATTCACTCTATTGGCACAATGGTAGCGTGCTTGCAAGCGATCTGGTATCTTCCGAGTTCAAATCATCTCAAAGTCCTACTTTTTTCATTTTCACATTTTCCAAATTTTTCTACATGGAATATTACAAAAATGCAGACATTATTTTTTCAATGTGCGAATTATTTTCCACAATTTTTTTAATGCCTTGATATAGATTTTAAGTGAGTCAACATCTCACGAATTTTGAATTGCCACCACGAATACTGTGAATTTAGTACATTGAATATAGCTAGTTTCTAAATAGAACGATGTCAGGCAATCGACGGGACGAACGTTATCGAAATCAATAATCAAACTGAATAAAATTATGATCGAACCCAAAAATTACATTGAAAAAATATTGAAATTATGTAAGAGACCTATACGACAATGCCGCGTGTAGGCAAGTGTGGTCCGAGTTCATATAATTGCTGCTGGACTTCTCACACTATTCGCTTAATTGGCACAATGGTAGCGTGCTTGCAAGCGATCTGGTATCTTCCGAGTTCAAGTCACCTCAAAGTCCTACTTTTTTTATTTTCAGTGAGGATTATTTTCTACAATTTTTTCAACGCCTTGATATAGATTTTAAGTGAGTCAACATCTCACGAGTTTTGAATTTTTACCACGAATATTGTGAATTCAGTACACTGGATATAGCTAGTTCCTAAATAGAACGATGTCAGGCAATCGACGGGACGAACCTTATCGAAATCAATAATCAAAATGAATAAAATTATGATCGAACCCAAAAATTACATTGAAAAAATATTAAAATTATGTAAAAGACCTATGTGCGAACCCTTGGATTCAATTTCATGATTTCAGGTTAAAATTGAATATGAGTATTGTGATGGCAATAATGTTTCCACCGAATTTTCATTAATTCGCCATTATGAAAGATTCATATATTCATATGTATATTAAATAGAGAATTGTATTGGGAAAATATTTAAATAATGCGATGATGTCAAGTGTAGGCAAGGGTGGTCCGAGTTTATATAATTGTTGCTGGGCTCATCACACTAATCGCTCTATTAGCACATTGGAAGCGTGTTCGCGAACAATTTGGCAACTTGCGAGTCGAGTTAACCCATACTACTGTGTTTTGTTGTTTCGTTGTTTTTTGCATGCTTTTCAATGACTATAATTATTTGTGCATGCAAGAATATTTATGGAATTGAATATATAACGGGAGTAACAGTATATTTTTTGGATTTAATTAAAATCGAAGTTTTCTGAAATAAACATGATTTTTGTATGACAGAAAAATACTTTATTGCGAATGAATATCTTTTTCCGAGAACAATATATATTTTTAATACATTACAATATTAAAATCAATTCGATCATATTTGAACAAGAAACAAGTAAGCGAATAATTTTACTCAGTGGACACTTTAACGTCGATGTTTCCTATTTTGTCTCCTATTTTCATTCCCTCCGCGTTCGTATCGGTCTAATATTGAACCCATTACGATTGCCAACGCTCGATCCATCGGCCCCCGTGGACCATCGCGCGCTTCTGTCCGCTCGTGCAGCTGGTATGGACCTCGTCGACGTTGATACGTTCGGCGATGCGCGGGCCGGGTTTTCCCGCCCGCCGCGTGATTTTGGCCCTTGTGGTGTCCTGTGCTTCCTACACAGACATAAACTACATGTGTTAATATTGAAAATGGCTTCTTCTTCTTTTCTCCGTTATCGATGCTACATCTTTCATGAACTATTGCTTACCACCGCGGCTGTCGTCGCGTGTCTCCCTCGAGGAGTCAAATTGGCGGCCAGAATGAAACATTTTTTTCCGAAACTTGACGAATTTTTTTATCGCAAACTGTAGATTAGAGCGAAATTGTCGGCGAACACGAATGTTTTGAAATTATTTCAGAAACACGCTCAAATTTTGTAAGTGTAATCTCAAAAATTTTTTTTCCATTTCATGTTTTTGTACACCCAACCAGATGCACTTTATGAAAAATTTCTATTTTACGAAATAGTAAAAATAATAGGAGTGGCGGAAAAAAAAATTCGTAAAACATTATTTGAACAGGAGAAGCGAAAAAGAAAATGTTCGCTCTTTCTTGCACTCATACAGCGATGTCTACGCAGAGAGGGGAAGTGGCAGGGTCACCGCTATCAGGGGAAGTAGAGCAAACGATATTTTATCCTCACTCGTAAGCGGGACGAATTTGTAAAAAAATTCTATAATTTTGAGGTATACAACTTTATAAACAGTTGATCTTTCAATTATAGGAAAAAATGTTGACCTGGTTCTTATGTAAGAATAGACGAGTTGCATATTTCGTTCTGATCTTTCTCCTCAGTACTTATTTGCGTTCCCGATATATATAATATTGAAGAATATTTTTAGGCCTTCTCCCGGAAAATGATACAATTATCACGCAGTCCATCGATTAACAATGAAAAAAATCGTGAAGTGTACAGAATGTATTATGAACCTTTTGTGAAACTGGTTTTATTTTGATGTCGTCAAGTAGACTACACAAACCGGAGAATAGAAAGAGCGTGCGGGACAGCAAAACCCAGGAATATATATATATGTATATAGGGGGAAGTCCCTCAGTATCCCGGACACATAGATTATTCGTTAAAAAAACTATAACGTACATAGAAACTTCGATATTTTATATTTTTTTAACAAACTCTGGAGTATTCTTTGGTGACATAACGATGTTTCAGATTTTTTTTTGATGTAAAACTGATAAAAATATATCTTTGAATTTAATCCTCAAAATGCTTAAGTCAGAGGAGTGGCACCTAGTACCGGACACTTTGAATACTAATACAAAGAATCAATTTAAAATCGCTAAATTTTGCAATGCTCACAAATATATGAACTAAAACACTCAGAAACGTCTGCGCACGTCTCATGAGCCCATTCCTCCCAACTATAGCACTGGATCCGGTTTTCTTTCCCCTAAAAACTTCATCGATGGCCCTTTTTTGTATTTTGCTCGGATCATTTTCCTTTCTTCATTATTTTCGATCGATTTGCCATTGTGAAATACTATAGTACAACAAGAATAACACGTCTTACATTAATATTCGAAAATTGAAAAGAAATGGTGTGTTGTACTGGAGGATAAATCGAGTGTCCGGTACTAGGGACCCAACATGCAGGATAAAAAAAAACAGCGTTTCTGCAATTACCACATCTGTTTAGGATTTCTCCACTCTTGGTGACGGAGTTAAACTCATCGTGAAGTAGTTCTTCACCCAAACTGAGGCATTGCTGTGGCCTGCTCGTAAATCAATGTTTTACGACTTGCATTTTCTTCGTTCTTTCACTTTGTCATATTTCTACGTCGAGTGATTTTTGAACATATATACATATGCTTCTGTTGGGCTCACACATATCAACATGTACTATAAGTAACTTTTATTTTGATACCATAGCAAAAATTTGATAGCAAATTATACTAATGTCATTTTTCCAAATTACTATGGTACATCGTAAATATTGGTTGAGATTATAGTATATTTTAATATGACCATAGCAATTTCTGTTATAATGTGAATGTTGTCCACCGATACTATGCAACCATAGTAATTCTTACTTCGATTTTCTCTCCTTCTATAGCTCTTTACCATCACCAATATTATTTGTTTATCAACAGTGTCCGGTACTAGGTGCCGTCCGGCGTTACAGGATTTCCCCCTATATATATACATAGAGGACAAATAAAAAAGCAAAGCTGACCCGCGTGACAGTTTCTGTTTGTGAACACGGGGGCCGACTAAGTCTCGAGAATTGATACCACAAGATTTGAGAAGACCGGTGAATTATTGTAATAAATTCGGAATTTGATATAAATGAAATATGAATAAAGTCATTAGTAATATATGTACATACTTTGTAATACGAAATGAATAAGTAAAGAAACCACGAGCCGCTAGCATTGTTTTTCTTAAAGCGAATTCGGCCGTGATACTGGAAACGTTCGGACGAGAGCGAGATTCTAAATATTTTAATAATGAACGTGTTGTGCTAATAGAGCGATTAGTGTGGTGAGCCCAGCAGCAATTATATGAACTCGGACCACACTTGCCTACCCGCGGCATTGTCGCATAGGTCTCTTACATAATTTTAATATTTTTTCAATGTAATTTTTGGGTTCGATCATAATTTTATTCATTTTGATTATTGATTTCGATAAGGTTCGTCCCGTCGATTGCCTGACATCGTTTTATTTAGGAACTAGCTATATCCAGTGTACTGAATTCACAATATTCGTGGTAAAAATTCAAAACTCGTGAGATATAGACTCACTTAAAATCTATATCAAGGCGTTGAAAAAATTGTAGAAAATAATCCTCACTGAAAATAAAAAAAGTAGGACTTTGAGGTGACTTGAACTCGGAAGATACCAGATCGCTTGCAAGCACGCTACCATTGTGCCAATTAAGCGAATAGTGTGAGAAGTCCAGCAGCAATTATATGAACTCGGACCACACTTGCCTACACGCGGCATTGTCGTATAGGTCTTTTACATAATTTTAATATTTTTTCAATGTAATTTTTGGGTTCGATCATAATTTTATTCAGTTTGATTATTGATTTCGATAACGTTCGTCCCGTCGATTGCCCGACATCGTTCTATTTAGAAACTAGCTATATTCAATGTACTAAATTCACAGTATTCGTGGTGGAAATTCAAAATTCGTGAGATGTTGACTCACTTAAAATCTATATCAAGGCATTAAAAAAATTGTGGAAAATAATTCGCACATTGAAAAAATAATGTCTGCATTTTTGTAATATTCCATGTAGAAAAATTTGGAAATTGTGGAAATAAAAAAAGTAGGACTTTGAGGTGATTTGAACTCGGAAGATACCAGATCGCTTGCAAGCACGCTACCATTGTGCCAATAGAGTGAATAGTATGAGAAGTCCAGCAGCAATTATATGAACTCGGACTACATTTGCCTACACATGGCATCATCCCATTATTTAAATATTTTCCCAATACAATTTTCTATTTTATATACATATGAATATATGAATCTTTCATAAGGGCGAATAAATGAAAATTCGGTGGAAACATTATTTCCATCTCAATACTCATATTCAATTTTAACCTGAAATCATGAAATCGAATTCAAGGGTTCGCACATACCCTTAGGTAGATGTAGCGACATAGCTTCGTTCATCTTCGGCCGAATTCGGTAAGAACAGAGATATGGATAGTATTTCTGCCCTCTTCTATTAACCGAACCACGAGCCGAAGTGCGGGGCTCACACCAACACGGCCTGTGCTTGTGTGCGGCACCCCCTCCACTCATGTATATTTTAGTCTCCGAGGCGGCTGACGCCCACATTTCAAAAATGCATGGTTAACTATTACTATATATTTCGTTGACCAATGAGAAAGTGGGTCCGATTGGCTCGACCAATCAGAAAGTGGGTCCAGTTCGAGGCTTGTCCGATAAGGTAGCGCCACTTCGATCCAGTCAAAAATGCGTCAAGTTTTAGCCGGGCGTTGGCAATCTCTCTACTCATCTCTGGTGTAAGTACGATTGAGTTATGATTGTACGTGAAGTACAATTATAAATTGTATGTACAGATTCATGTACACGGCAACGTCGCATTGAATGTTATTTTTCACCCTGTAATTGCGCGGGGTGAATAAGAAGTTTTAAAATTGTCAACAAAAATATATACGTAGCGTAAAAATAAACATTATATATTGAACAATATATTTATTTTTGCCATACATTCATGTCTGTGATGATATTGATGATAACAAAATTAAGTTTGTTGTAAACAATATGACGATATACGTATTTAATATTTATCGGAAAACCCTTACAGAAAATATTCACCTGAACGTTTAAACTGATTTAGCTCACCTATTCAGTACTAATCTCCAGAAAATATGGGGTAAAGAGTTTCTGAGGATGATACAGAAATGTAAAAGTCAGCATGTCAATGGTTGGACGAATTAATAAATTTATATAGCTGTAGCCAAGTATAGGGTAAGATTATAAAAAGAAAATAGATTCATTTTTTGTTTAAGAAGTTATTATTTTTTATTCACATCACTCTTTCAACATACAAACATGTATAGAATTATAGACTGTTTTATTCATACAATTGTATGACACGACTAGTTTGGTAAAGTCCAAAGTCTATTTTCTGAATCTGATTATTGCTTATGAGTTTATACGTTTTAACACACACTTTTTTATAATTATTTATAATCGTTATCAATTATATTATCAATATTTATTTTTACTCTTATTTTATATATGTCTCATACAAAAATGTATTTTCATAATATACAGGGGTTTTATCTTGAAAATTAGTATAATAATATTTCCTATAGGATTCTTATACTAATACATACTGAAATTATTTTTATATATGAACATTAATATGAAAAAAAAAAAATATATATATTCATAAGCTAATCTATAAAATATTAAAGATTATCTATTTTTTTGTATTTTTAGTTTCGTTTTATTTTTCTTTAATTGAAAAGAAGAATGATTATTCTCCGTCAGCGTCTTCAGCTTCATCATCATCTCCAGAACCAGCGAGTACTGCTTTTCGTCGTAAAGATCTGCACCCATTCCAGTCTTTGGCATTTGGAAATATACTACTCAACGTTTGATAAAATTTTTTTTCAGTCATTGATGAACCCTTTCTCGAATCTTTTTCAAATAATTGTAAAGTCATGTCTGTAATTAGAAAATTTCTACTTTTAGATCTAAAGTGACGTACAATTGTTTAATTTTTTGAGATTTGTTTGTTTAAATTTCGACTGAATACGAATAAATTAATAATTACTGAAAAGCATATTTTTGATGAAGTAATATGGTCTGATGCAACAGAGGAAAAAAAGAAAACAGTAGTTTAGTTGTCTTGTTACTTCTGGCGGAAAGACGTAAACCAGCATTGACAATAGTTATTGAAACAATAAAATTGAGATCTAGTATTATAATAAAATTAAATATATAATTACCCAGCATGCACGCGCAAAAATTGGTGTCTTTGAATACAAGTTTTGTGGCAGACTGTTTTGTTGCCGTAAATTTCATTGCTAATTCACGGCTAAGATATCGTCGAAGCATATTGGTAAATGTTCGTGATAATTTATCTTCACGATCAAATAAAACAACTAACGATTGTACCTGTAACAAAAAATGAATTGAAATATTGACAACGTTAATTATTACGATTTGAAACAATAATATAAGTTTTGCATGTATACTAACGAAATCTTGTCGAAATTCCTCATGTTCTTTTATTTTTTCATCAAACATATCAAAATCTTCCAGAGTTTTTAATGGCAAATCTAATAGATATTTAGTTTGAAAATTTTGACCTGGTGCTATTGTAACTGTTGCATTTGTAAACTTTGTTTGAAAAATTTCTTTCAATTCTTGCACCTCTTTCGTTAGTTTTTTCATATCTGAAGCCACATTCATTATCAGTTTCATCAGCAGTTTTGTATCTATTGAAACAGATGAAACATTGGTTATTATTTATTAATTTCTATTCTATAAAATTATGCACAATTTAGTCTTAGCGTTGTTTATGACTGTATCCATCTTTCTTCTACAACTTTTGTGATTCATATGTCCTTTGACATATAAAATCAAAATATATCAGTTAGTACACCAATTATTCGTACTATTAGAGTTCATAACTGTAAAATAACAATTCCAATTTCAATTGACACCTCAAGTTTTTTGTTTAAAAAATGTTTCAATCCAAAATTCGTCCGAACAAATAATACAAATGTGGAAAAGTAACATATTCTAACTTTCCATAATTATATCATGGATAGGCCAAAACTCCGTCGCCCCACATCTGTTAATTAATTCGAAAAAAACTTTTCAGTTGAATTTTCTTTCCTAAATTCATATTCCATTTTCGCCTACATAATATAAAAACGTGAGGAATAATTTCGACAGTTTCAAAGTACCGGTTGATGTTGCATGGTTCATCAATGGATTCGTTGCAATATCATCTTCATTAATATTTTCTTTAAAAAAATCCATGACATCAAGTATTCCAGATAATGGATTCTCATCACTAGTTTCGTTTCCTTCTTTTTTTATTTTTACTGTAAATAAAAAATAATAAGCCAATGTTTACAGAGAAGAAAGAAAAACAAACCGACAGATATAGGTACAATTTTTATGTGTTATTTTTGTTTCTTTTTTTCACATACTTCTTGAATTTTCATGTTCATCATAATCATCTGTGGGCGCTCGTTTTTTACCACGTTGTCTCCTCAATTGTTCAACTCGATTTGTTTTTGAATTCATATCCCTTTTTATTGTTAATTATTATTATTATGATCTTGCAATTTAATGGATAAAATTTTTTGGGGTTATGTTCTTCAATTCATATGTAATATATATAACTATATATAATATGTAATTGGGATTACTGTCCAGACACCAGAACGGTCCTGAATTCACATCCAGATCCTAGCCAAAGCTAGCCGCAGCCTGACTTGCCATATATCATCAGTGCCCTCATACAAAAATTGATAACTTTGCACTGGGCTTGAGATTGAGGTTAGGAAGCGGGAGATTTTGAAATAGGTATAAAGAAAACAGAAACTATGTAATCTTTAATAATTCTTGGGATTATTAAAATAAGACTATAACATATTCATCAGTATTTATTTTATCTTTCATACAAGGATTGATTATTTAATATACAAAATGTTTTTTACAGCACCCGTTCGTATAATTTCAATTGAAATTGAATATCTGATCGAAAAATATTTCAATGGCAAAGGATATTTTTAAATCAGACAATGAAGATGATTATTACTTGTGATATTAAAAGTCAATTTGCAGAATATTAACTATAAAATTCATTTAAGTACTTAAGAATTGTGTTTATTATACATTTTATATTTTACATGTAAATTTGTTGTTAATATGCACTTTATCATAAAAAATGTAGGCCCTACTCCACATAATACCAATTATTTATAATTTATATGTCAATATGTTTTCATTGCTAAGTATACAAAGCGTGTACAAATTTTCACCTCTATTGAGTCATCGGCGAGATTTTTTTACTTTCAAATAATTTCCAAAACATTGATTCATTTCATCATACGCATTAGAGATATCGCTTTTATCAAGAATCATTGTAAACGAATCATAAAGACTTTCGAGTTGTTGACTAACCCAGTTATCAGTATTTTCCACAACTCTTCCAAGAATTTCTTGTATTTGTGACCCGGCCAATTTGTCGGTCGGATTTATTTGACTTTTAGATAATGTGCCAGGAATTATTCTTTGTCGTTTTATTACTCCGCTTTCACCTGATGCACTGAGTTCCCTTTTTCCACCAATTCCTTCAATAAATTATCATAGATTAATTAATTACCTAAATAATTCGCAAAGTTAAAAAATCATTTCCAATTATTTGTAAACATATTTTTATGTGCGATTACTTTGATTTGATCTGGAGGGTGAACAGCTCGCGTTAGTTAATTTTGTTCTAGCTTTTGCTTCAGCTCTGCTTCTTCTCGTTACTGGTCCAGGCATTTCAATTATCTCCACTACCTCTTTCAGTTTTTTCCCCTCTGCTTTAATTCTTTTTTGCTCCAGAACATTTACAAAATCCACTGTATTGATATAAATGAAGTAACTTAGAATATAATGTTAAAGAAAAATTGAAATAATTATTAAATATACCAACCATAAGATGATTTGTTTGATATATCATTAATTTTCGACGGTGTCTTGAGGAATAATTGCTGAAAGAATGATAATCGTTCGGTAGGTCCTGGCGTTTGAATTTCATAAATTTCACCATGACGATGATCAAATAATTCGGAAATTTCATTTGGAATATTAACTTGATTGCTAAATATTGTTGCTAATACAAGCATGTGAACTGATTGGTCAAGTCCTTTCATAAGTGATGTGAAAACAGTACGTGCAGTTTCATCAACTAATTCCCACCATGAAAGTATATCTGGTACATAAAGCAATGAGGGAAGTGTACGTCTTGCTGTTTTTATTTTCTGCAATATAAATAAGTGTAATTTATAAATAATTTGGTAGTTTGTAGGAATAGAACTTGAGACAATATTACAGGAATAATTATCACCTTGGATTATTTAATAAATTTATAATAGCAACATGTTATCGAAATTGTTACTATTTATATTGGTTTTCAGTTATATTTTTTCAATATTTAATCGATACAAATTTAATTTTATCAATATTTATTTTTAATGAAGAATACCTGAATAATTGTTTCTTCAACAGCGCGCCCAGTTTCTTCAAACAGTGCGGTAACATCTAATACATGACAAGGTAAATGTTCAAGATTGTGTAATAGAGCTGGTGCTAAATGACGTGTATGACAATCATCTAATCCACAAAGAATTATTCTTGGACTACTTGTTGATCTTGAAGTAGTCAAATGGCAGCTGTATAATAGATAAATTGAAAATATATTTTTATTTATTAAAGAAAACCTAAATAATTTTATGAAGAGAAACACCAGAATGAAATTTAATAAAAGTCCATTTTCTTCTGTGTGTTTTGAACAAATATTTTCAAGTAAATATGTATTTGAAATATTAAATTGATGATGTGAATATAAAAGACCTATATATGATATTGGTTTTCTTCAAATGTTAGTTTTTTCAATTCATCAATCTAGAATTCTACTTTCGAATTAAAATATATTATTCCAATATTTTTATATTATTCATACGTATTTTCCGAAACAAGCATTCCCACAGGACAAATGTCCTGAAGTCTATTCAAAATGGAATCAAAAGTGTCTTGAAGTAGAGGATAAATTCTTGTTGGTAAACATTTAAGTGGTACATTAGCAGCACGATGTGATGCGGGAACAATATTCTGTTGAGCTTTGATAAAATCCTGTTTTTCAATCTATAAAAATGTAAAGATATCACCAAAGCATCAATGTGAGTATCTATCTGTCTTATTTCTTCATTGCTTTGTTTGTTTTTATTTCATTATTTAATTCCATTTAAGATTGTATAAATAATTATAATTACCTTCAATGATCTCTCATTGATATGATATTTTGATTTGGATGTGTAAATTTGTGGATAGTGTCTTCTCACGCAACACATCACTGCTTCTGCACAAAGAGCTTGAAGATCACTTCCACAGTATCCAATTGTTTTTGATGCTAAATAAGCTATAAATTTAATAGGAGGTTTTTGCTTCCAATTTCTCACGTGAACCTGAAATATTTTTAATATTAAAATAAATTATTTAATCACAAAGCAATTTTTAATTTATAATATTAATGAATATTTAATTGATATAACTAACTGATAGTATATCTTTTCTCGCGCTGTAACATGGCAGTGGAAAATAAAGTTCTCTGTCAAATCTTCCAGGTCTTCTCAAAGCCGGATCAATTGCGTCTAATCTATTTGTTGCTCCTATGACAATTACTTCAGAATTATTATCCAATCCGTCCATTAATGCCAACATTGTTGAAACAACACTTGCATGAACAAAATCTTGACGACTTGATCTAACTGGCGCCAATCCATCAACTTCATCAAAAAAAATAATGCACGGTTTTGTTTGTTGTGCAAGTTGAAATATTTTTTGTAATTTTCTTTCACTTTCACCCACGTATTTACTCAAACAATCGGAGCCTTTACGTGATATAAATGAAACTTTTCTCTCGGCATTGCTGCACTCCACTGCTAAAGCACTGGCAATCAATGTTTTTCCAGTACCTGATGAACAAAATAATTCATGTATATAGTTTATTATTTGTTCTTTGTTTTGTGAAAGAAAAAGAATTCTTACCCGGTGGACCATAAAATAATAATCCGCGTGGTGGACGTAAATTAAATTTTGCATAAACTTCACCGTACATGAGCGGAAATAATACCATTTCTTTGACAATTTTAATATGCTTTTCCAAGCCACCAATACAAGAAAAATCTTTTGTGTTAGACATTTTTATTTATTTATTTTTTTACTCTTTAATGGAATAAATACCGGGATTGTCATGCGTTTTTTTTTTTTTCGTTTGATGTGATATACTGTTTTTCACCTTGTTTTTCAATATTATTAATTGAATAATTAATCGATGAGTCGACTAATAATTTATTGTAATAAATGGTATTTAAAAAATATATATGGATGAATTAACGTTATAATTTCATATTTCTAATGTTTTACACTATTTAAATTTTTATTTTATTTTGATATATAAAACACGTGAAGTCCGTGTTATAATCACGTGTTAAGGCATGAAGTTTGTTTCATTTTAAAGAGAATAAGAGAATGAATGATTGATGAAAAAAAATGAATAAAAAATATTGTAATAACTTTGACTATATCAAATTTTTATAATTTTTCGTTTTTCATTATTCTTCATGACAGCAATACAACATTTACTTATGTGTTAAAAATAAATAAGGCAGTGTGATGTCATCTTTTGACATTTTGAACCCACTTTTTCTATAAATTCATCATTTTATTTTTCCATTTTATTCCATTATATTTCATTCAATTCGGCATGTTTATAACTTTCTGTATTTCTTTTTTTTTTTTTTCGTCTTCCAACTATTCGATATCATGCGATGTATTGAAATAGTAGAATAGTGGGTAATAATTAGCAATGACGAGGTAATTATGATAAATATACAGAGTATAATGCAATTATTACGGCAGTGTTTGTAGTTGGAAGCATAATTGATCATTCTCAATTAGCAAACGTAACACGGTTGTTATAGATTAATTGAATGAGCATTTTCTTTTCTTTTTTTTGCAATTAATCGGAACATTTATATCAATCGCCAACTATAATTGTCCATAGAGTAATATTAAAATTTTATTTATAGTTTGTTGTTTGATTGAAATGATATATTATCAAAATTGAACGTTGTATGACGATACAAATCGGTCATTTGGAAATTATAAATATAATTAATTATTCGAATGAGAGAGGCAGTGTTCCGTATTATATTTCAGAATGTGATCGTATAAATTAATTAATTAAAATGTATACCATGTGCATCCAAGAAGTTTGAAGAAGAAAAAAAAAATGTTTCTCAGTGCTTTGGCGAATTAAAAATTAAAAACGAGAATAGAAAATAAAGAGAAATATAAATTAAGTAAATTTTTTCTAATTATCGATAATTTTTACTATGACATTAATAGATATTAATTGATGAACGTTAATGATATTCACTCAACACTTTGCAAAATCAATTGCCGAAAACAAAATTCCTAAAGAAAGTCCATGCCTATTATTTCATTTTGCAGAAATAATTGAATAATTATTTACAATTGAATAACTATATTATTAAATTAAACGTGAAACCACAATCAAAATTTTTGTAAGTTTACATTGGTAATTTTTTTATTTTGTGGTTAATTTTCGAGCGATAATTCGAGAATTATAGGAATATTGTCTAATTAAATTTACAAAAGAAACTAAAAAATAAAACTTGATTCGTTTTTTTTTTCTCTCTGACAAATATTAAATACAGAACACAATTAATTATTATTGATTTTTTTTCAAATCAAAGACTATATACGATTCGGTAACAATCAATCAAACTCTACCATTGCCCTGTATTTTTTATTATTGTTTGTTCTTTTTTGTAATAAAAAATAAATAGTTATATAGATATCCGGCAGTTTCAATGATTAGAAAATAATCGCAATGAGATGTTTTCGCGAGAGTTGAAATGAAACTGATTAAGAGTAATATTAAGCGTTTGATCAACAAATTAAACTAAATAAAACGTGTACAGTTAGATTAAGATTCTAATAATGTTGAATCATAGGTAAAAAATTTCATCCATCGTCCGCCATCATTGGTAAATCAGCCGTGCTGTTGGCATTATTCTTGAATCGCTTTAATTGTTTGAGCAAATCCTAAAAATGTTGATTACTATCAATAAATATTTCACATGTCCAAATAATTAATAATTAAATTAACGAGAAAGATTACCCCACAAATATTAATATGTATATATTATAAATTTCAGGGTAATCATTTCCTCGAGAATAAATGAATATATATTTATTAAATACAATTTACCTTTGGCAGTGTTTTACGGTCGTACGTGCGATCATATGTACCGACACATCTACTTAATTGCACGTAGATATCGCATAGCATCTCGACCGGTTGATTATTAGTGATTTCAACGGCATATTTCCAAATGCTTTCAAGTGCAATTGTATCAATAATAACTTTATCCATTTCACCAGGCTTAGTTAGACTAGCGTCACAGTTAATAGCAAACGTTAAATCATCAGTGCTTTCACGTCTTGAAGACGACAATGATTCCACATTATCGATAAGTGTATGTTCATTTAAACTAGATGTTGCTTCACGGTTCATCACTGATTCTTCTTTAATCAATTTTTCAGTTGTACTTTCAGTTTGAATTCCAATTTTAGTATCCTTTAAAAGCTCATTAGTTGAATCATTATCTGAATCGCTATTATCGAACAATGTTGATTCACCATTTAATACACTGTTCGCTTCAAACTCTTGGAATTTTTCTAAATCAACACCACGTGCACTATTACTTACACTTGATGGTGTTGATTTACTACTGTCATTCATCTCCGTTACATTCTCATCAAATACAATTTTTTTTTTCTTCGTAACTTTTTTAACATAACCACGCGCCCATGCAGGAATTTTTCGTTTTCTTGAACTACTAATTTTACGGCCATTAAACGCAATTGAACTACTTGGACTTGTGCTATTATCTTTTTTACCACTCTTTTCATTATCATTGTTTGTTGAATTTTCATTCTTTGTACTTTTACTGTCATTATTATCATTGTTGACATTCTCCACAATTTTTCGATTTCTCGATATTTCACGACATTTATCTTCAAAATCAGAATCCAATTCGGCTTTTATTAATGCATAAGCATGATCCCGTAATGAACACGCACGATGTCGAATCAATTTGTCCGCTGGATCCCTGTGAAAATAATTCAATTGTTTAAATTTATTAGTAATTAATTTTTGATGAAGAATTTAATCAAACTACGGTGAATTTATTGAATAAAATGATATTATTAACTAACTACAAGTGGCTTTTCGATCCCCGAGGCAAAACAATTTATTTTTCTTAATTTTATAATTCAACTATCGAATTATTTATGATGCCTCGATAATCATTGAAATCCACCTGAATTCTACTGTATACAAATATATAAATATACATATAAATATATATATAAATAAAAAGTGATGTAGGTTTTAAAGAAGTCAGGAAAGAAACAGGAAAAGACTACCTCTTCAATATTCCAATAGAAGGCCTATCACGCAAGCTAAAGGGGGAAACATACGATATTGGTCAATAACGATGATATGTGTTTGGACTTTCAGTATATTATTATGAAGAATATATAATAAAATATAAATTATTGTGAATCCCATTCCAATTATTTAATAACTTCCATTTCTCCGATTTATTGCGCTCTTCATTAATAGTCAGCGAAATATTTTTTATTCCCATAAATATATTCTTGAATATATAGAGAATACTCTCATGCTTGATGATAATTAAAAATGAGCAAAACACTCACCTATCAGGATTATACTCCAGGGCGTTCCTGCAAATAAGATCAACATCATCGAGAAAATCACGTGCTGATAAGTAACAATGCATATCAATTTTTGTCATCATTGTTTCGAGATCCATTGGCTGTTTTATTATTGCATTGTAATCTGGCACTTCCTCTGTATCAACCGGTTTGGTAAACATAAAGAATCTACATGACAATTAAATATTGAATATTAATTCAATTATATATTTCTATCTGTTAATTTACGTTGTATAAATAATTTAAATTGAATAACTTACTGTCGATTGCGTGCCAATTTTGCACAAATTTCTCGCAAAAATATTCTCAATTCACGTAACGAAACTTCTTCTTTTTCATATAACAATTTTTTTTCAGTCTCAGTTAATTTATTTGGAATTGGATCCGGTGCCAATGGCAATTCTTCAAGTACTTCCATATGATGATCTTTAATAAGTGGCGGTTGAATACTCTGCATCATAAATATTGGTTTGAAAAATTCCAATCTTTGTTCGACTGATGGATTTTTCATTGTATAAACTTCACCACGTAATTCACTGAATAGATTTTTAATAATTGGTGCGAGATCATCATATGCAACGTCACTAGTTGCAAGAATTAAAATTGGTAGTGATGGATCGAGTGCGGCAATACGACACATAAAAACAGCCCTAACAGTTTCAGGAACGAGCGGCCACCACTGATCAATTGAACGTATATAAATAATTGATGGTATATTACGTGAAGCTTCATTAAATACTTGAACACAAGTTTCTTCAGGTGATCTTGCACTCTCGGCAAACAATGTACTGACATCTAATGTTTGTACTGGCACATGCTCCATTCGATACAGTAGAGCTTGTGCCAATCGAGGACCTTGACCATGAGACATTTCATCACCTGTTACCAACATTCGTGGACGATGTAAACCTCTAGCAATTTTAGTTTTAGCCAACTCTGGATTAATTCCTTGTGGAAAAACAGCTTTCACTGAATTAACTAAACATTCTAATGCCAAACCTAGTAATGGTACTAAAAATGGTTGAAGTTTCCTGCTGACACTCGGTGCAATTCTGTGTGTTGAAGGTACAAGTCTTGATCTTGCTTCCATAAAATCTTGTTTCTTAACTTCAACGCGCTCTGGATCCAATAATAATCGATTGGTCGTTAAATATATCTGTGGATAAGTTCGACGTAATCCTTGTAAAACAGCTTCTGTACACAAAGCACTCAAATCTGAACCACAATATCCCGTTGTTTTTTCCGCCAATGATTCCAGAAGTAATTCAGACGGTGGATCGTTCCATTTTTTAACATGAATTTTTAATATTTCCAATCGCTCTTTCATTGCCGGTAATGGAAAAAATAATTCACGATCAAATCTACCGGGTCGTCGTAATGCTGGATCAATAGCGTCAATTCTATTTGTCGCACCAATAACAATTACCTCACCGCGATCACTCAAACCGTCCATAAGTGCAAGCAAGGTCGAAACAATACTTGCATGAATTTGATCCTGTTTAGTGCTTCTTACAGGCGCTAAACCGTCAATTTCATCAAAGAAAATAATTGCCGGTTTCATTTGTTGAGCTTGTTCAAATAATAATCTCAATTGTCGTTCAGATTCACCGACCCATTTTGACAAACAATCAGCACCTTTTCGCATAAAAAATGCAACTTTCTTACTGCCCTGTTTGCTACATTCATTGGCTAAAGCTCGTGCAATCAGAGTTTTTCCAGTACCCGGTGGACCATGAAACAAAACACCTTTTGGTGGTGTTATATGAAAACGATCAAAAACATCGGGATACATCATAGGAAATACAACCATTTCTTTAAGACAACGAATGTGTGATTCCAATCCGCCCACATCATTAAATCTAATATTTGTGTCCAGTATAATTGGATTGATATCGGCTTTATTGTTCGGTGGACCACCTTGAGGTAATGCATTTTGTCGTGCTTTTTTTCCTTTTTTTTTGTCATAACGTTGTGGTTCAGAGTCACTTGAATCACTTGACGTTGAGCTCTTGCTTCGGTGTTTGCGTCGTCTCATTGAATTGCTCAAGACACTTCTCAATGCTCTTATTGATCGCCGTACTGGTTCAACATTGGCTTGAAATCGATCTACTGTTGGTTTTTTCTGGCGCAAACTGTATTTTCGTGGTCCAGGCGAGTCTGATGATTCACTGATATCACTTTCCTCCGATAATTTTTTACTCCGTTCTAATTGACGTTGCGATACTCTTCGTGTACGTTTTATACGTGTATACATATCTTCATAACCGCCACCATTCTCAGAATTTCCATTGTTTTCCTGTTTTTCACTTTCACCTGAACTATTATTGGCATTTCTATCTGTTGGTAAAACTTTAATTGGTTCATCTTTGATTGACATACCGCATAATCTTGTAACTGGACCTTCTCTCGATCTACTACTTGTATTATTATCAGACTTTCTAAGCTCTAATTCTTTTCCATCATCAGTTGTCACATCAGATTTATTTCTCGATGCACTCTTTTCTTTGATATCTTTAATATTTCCAATATCTTTGATATCTTTTTCAGGTGGTTTTCTATCTTGACGGTCTTTGAGCTCGCGCAATTCACTCTCTTTAATTTCACGATCTCTCTCAGTTCTATCCCGGAGCTCGCGACTATTTAGTTCATCTCTATTCCTGATGTGTCGCG
Source organism: Zele albiditarsus (assembly GCA_958496275.1). Lineage (NCBI taxonomy): Eukaryota > Metazoa > Arthropoda > Insecta > Hymenoptera > Braconidae > Zele > Zele albiditarsus. The sequence goes on along the minus strand of OY292412.1, from coordinate 9,656,945 downwards.
TATTTTTTGTTGTCGGTGGATGATTTTCTCTTGATCGTAATGGCATACGATCTCGTATATCTCCACGTCTGTCTGATGATTCGTCAACCATTTCTTTATCGGATGAAGAAGCATGCTGTTGAAACATTGGATATCCTTTCAATGTTTGGGTCCCTGAAACAGTTATAAATTTTATTATATCAATAAATATTATTCCACTTTTATAGAAAATTATAATGTTAGATGTTAACCTAGAATCCAACTGGTGTTGAGATTATCATATGTTTGCATTCTATTCCGTGTACTTCTTCGCACACTCAAGTTATTTCTCGTAATGTGTGGACTATTGCTCGATGAATGTGATCGAAGAGTTCGAAGATTTTTCGATCTTCGAACATTATTGCTCAAGCTGTTGCGACTATGAACACTGAAAATATCCTCGTCCGAATCCATTGAATCTACAGTAGCATCATCGTCCGACATTATCTGCAATAAACAATTTTATTTATATATGAACAATAGCTGCAGTTTATCAACGAATAAAAAAATGTAATAAATGAATGAATAATAAATTAAATAAATATTATTGAAAGTGTACCTTAATTTGGGTTCATTTTTGTCTGGACAAAAATCTCTGAACACCTAGATGGATCCATTGGTTCACTAGAAATTTATTTGAGAAAAATTCAAAAATCATGATTCATTTCTATTGTTTCAAATAATTATAAAATTAATGTACAATTGAAAATAGAAGCATTGATTGATATCCATTAAGATAGATTCCTATAGATATTGCACAATTATGAGTGGCATTATTTCACAATAACAATATAAAATAATTCGTGATTGGTGTTTAATTGGTCAATTTGAATAAATAATTCCAACAGTAAATTTATATTATATACATTTTTATTTTACAATTGAGTATAATTTTGCAGCATGAAATTGTGAAAATAAAAAGGTACTTACGTGTGATGTTGCTTAAGCTTGCTCTATTGACGAACGTAATACTGTTTGAAGAGACACAATTGTGATCAACTTGACGGAATGATCAAAATAAAACATTTCCAGGTGGTTTTCGTGAGTGTTTTTTTTTTTTTTGTTATCTTTTACTTTGTTTTACGCTCGTCGAGAGCTCAACCACAGGATTCAATAGCAAACATACAATTGAGCAAGCCAGTGTGTAAGGTAGTGTGAGAAATGAAGCTCGATGAAGCTAAAAGTAGCGAAAGGGATGCAACAACAGCATGGAAAAGGGCACACAAGGCCTGAGTACTTTGGCCTGAAGTTAGCACCATTTGTGGCGTTAGTATTGCGCGGATTTTTCGCAAATTATTTTAGATGGTTAATGTCAAGGGTCTATTACACAGTGGAAAGGAATATTGTGATATGATTGGCTGGATGCACCGTTTCTGATTCCTTATTCCGTATCTATATGTATAGAGGGGCAGTTCCATCCTTAAACTCTCTTAAGGCTCGGCCTGAGAAATACTCTATAGATAACACATATTATTGTATGTTCCTGATAATTATCTCCTCTCACGCGACATTGTAGAAACAAAGAAAGAGACACTCTCTATTCACGCATTTCCTGAACCCATTACCTCTTTACACCCCCAAAATACCACTAATATAGAGCTCGTGTGTAAACCATCGCCCAATCACGTAACGAATTTTAAAACAGTGTTGTCAAAGCCCGCGCAACACCGAGCTATGAATTTAGTAAAAAATAAAATATGGCCAACGCATAAAGAAAAAGGGGAAAAAAAGCGAGAGGTTTGGCTGCTGCATCGGCTGCACCTTGAGATGACCGGAACGATGAACTTCGGAACCTTCAGAACTTCATAATATATATATATATATATATATATATATTTATATATAATATACCATATAACATATATACAGTTCAATATGGCTTCCGCAGGATCGAAGATGCACGGCATTTTGAGGTTGAATGGACCGTGATTATACCGTGAAGCAAAAAATTTATATACCAGTGAATGTTATTAAACACAATTATTCAATAATAAAGGTAAGTTCAAAACCCTATTATTTATATGTTTAACCTCAAAAAAAAAAAAAAAAAAAAATACACCACTTCTATTCTCATTTATTTTTTTCCAATTACATCAATATCAATCTACGTACTCGCATCATGTAAAACGCATAATGACATACGTAAACAGCAATTCCATACACACATACATATATTTATGAACATATATGAGGTATTGTAGTTGTCATTTGTTCAGCACATATACCGTAAATTTGATTATTAAATTATTTGTTTACACAACAATTATTTGGCAATTGTTGATGTTACAATTTGTCAATGTCAAGCTATGAATTTTGGGCGGTGGTCCATTTACAATCTATTGTATTATATAGGTATAATTATCTGCAGAACATCTTGATATATATATATGTACATTTTATATATACATATATATACCTATGTATGTTGCACAAAGTATAGTTCAATCCATAAAAAATAAAACTGCTGTAGGTACATAAATTATTAATCAAAAAGTTATTTACATATGAGGATTGATTATTCTTCTATTGTTGGTTCAAATAACTCGTGACCCAATCTATCAAGAAAGAATTTACAGATTGTTTATAATTTGATGATAAGAGGTAATACAGTATCATATATGTTTGATAACTACTAAACAAATAATAAATCTAGTGTGTAATGTGTCAATAACAAATGTTTGAGTCTTTATATTATCAATTGATTTAATTTTGTGCTAATGAATCTGCCTTTTTTTTCTTTTTCAATGTGTCGCTTCTTGCTCTGTTGTTTGTACTTGTATGAGGTCATATGTTTCATTTTGTAATATCTAAGTTACTCTTATGATAATAATTAATATCTTTTATTGACAATGAATTGAAATTTTTTTATTCAATTTGAATAATAATAGTATTTATGAATTTATTGAATTTCTCGGTGAAAAAATTTTCGAGTATGAATTGTTTGGTTTTTCTGTTTTCTTATTAATTATTGTTATGATACAATTTTATTATTCTTATTAATATATTGAAAGAGCTGCCGACAATTCTTCACCTGCATCCACTCATCTCATTCCCATGCGCAAAGCTGAGTACAGTAATCGATATAGGATCCGGGTTGTCTGCGTTTCGAAGAGTTTGGCAAGAGAAAAAAGAACATGCATAACATAATGACCCCCTTTTTTTTTTTTTTATTATTATTTCCTTCCTTGCCACTTCACATTTTTAACTCGATAAAAGAACTTCTCTTTTGTTTGAAAATTAATAGTAACTTGACAATTGTGCTATTCATTTTAACACATGTTAATTTATTATAAAGTATTAACGTATACTCGATAAATAAATAACGATTTAATGTATGTCCTATTTAAGGAGAAAATCCATCTTAAACTTCCACGGAACAATCGATTTTTCTTTATGCATATATTATCAAGAGTATGTGGGCCAAATTTTTATGTCAAAACATTCCCAATGACAATAAATATTTACATTATCATAGTGTAATATATATCAATGTTGTAATAAATAATTATACATTGTATAATATTAAATTCATTGTGTTTGTTAAAAATAAAAATTCTCTCGTATAATTTTACTTATAAATAAATACGGCCTTGATATCGTGTGTGACTGAGAATTTTTTGCCTGCACAATATCATTTTATTACATGAAATAAAAAAAAAAAAAAGAGTAATAAAATGTGTTGGTATTAATCTACGAATATATATATATTTATATATTTATCTGCAATAGAGTGCACAATGGCGGAATCACGAGCTGTAGGACAAACCAGTAATAGTAGCGGTGAAGCCAGTAGACTTCAACTACTTCAAGAGATGCGACAACAAAATTTTGACAGTATTCGATTTGCATCGTATCGTACCGCATGTAAATTGAGATTTATTCAGAAGAAAGTTCATCGTGAGTATTTAAACATTCTTTCAAATATTTATTTGATAATATTACAATTTTTATTTTAATTGTTAATATGTTTTTTGTTTTTTTTTTTTATTCTAGTGCATAATGTTGATATATGGAACGTGATTGAAGCATTCAGAGAGAATGGTTTAAATACATTGGAACCATCGAGCACTCTTGGTGTTTCAAGACTCGAAACATTATTATCTTCCTTATTTCATGCACTTAATAAACGAGTGCCTGTATCACTGCAATGTAAAGTTGATGGTACAACAGCACTTCTTATGAATTGGTTATTGGCTGCATATACTAGCGGGTATGATTGTACAATTTGAATAATATTATTTATGTTTTTGTCCTCGAAATAATTGTAACAATAATATTTTCTATTTATTATATATAATTTGGTTCAGATATCTCATCAATTTTGATTCAGTTATTCTTATTTTTTATATATCTTCGTTGTGTATTTATGATTCTTCGAAAAAGTTTATGGATATGATGCAAAATTTGATTTTTTCTATTTTTTTTTGTCACAGGGAAAACAATAAAATCACTGTTTTTTCGGTGAAAGTTGCATTGGCAACATTGTGTGCTGGTAAATTGATGGACAAATTTCGATGTGAGTATATGTAGCACTTTGATACATAATATTAATATTTCGTAATTACAAATTTATATAGTTATGGCTGATATTATACGATATAAAAAAATGCAAATACGCATATGAAAAGTTTTTATTACATTTCATTAATTGTTTGTTCATATTACAACGTCAGCTATCGATATCATAACTTGATATTTTCTTGTTCTATATTTCTTTATTATTTATTTATTCATTCATGTTTTTTGGTATTTTGTTTATTCCAGATATTTATTCACAAATATCGGACAGTAATGGACACATGATACACTGGAGGTTTGCGGAATATTTGAAAGAAGTTTTATCGCTCACAGCTGCCGTATATGAATCACCATCATTTCCATTCTCTGAGAATCTCAGCAGTACAATATTTGCACCGGTAAGTAAATAACAATGTTTAATATTAACTTAATTAATTAATATTCAAGAGAATTTTTGTTTTTACTAATTAAATTCATTATTTCAGAATTCAAAAGTTACTGTCAATGATTTTCTCGATACGCTCATGTCTGATCCAGGTCCTCATTGTTTAATATGGTTACCGTTGTATCACAGAATGGCTGCCGTGGAAGCAGGTAACTTTGATATTTAATTAAATTGTAGAGTGATAATGAAATAAATTGATAATATTTATTTTTCTTTTGTACATACGTTTTTATATACAATATTTTATTACAGTGATTCATCCAGTGATGTGCGACGCTTGTCATAAAGAAAATTTCACTGGTTTTCGTTATCGTTGTCAAAAATGTCACTCTTATCAATTATGTCAAGATTGTTTCTGGCGGGGTAAAGTATCCGGCGGACACAATAATGATCATGAAACACGGGAATATAGTAGTTTTGTAAGTTGTATTAACAAATTATTCATACTCTGGTGTAATATCCAAAAAATCTTGACTCTGTGAAATTTATTCGTCGGAAAATATTTACTTGTATAAAAACAACTTATATTCGTTTATAGAAATCGCCAAGCAAACAAATTGGACATTCTTTACGAAAAAGTTTTAGATGTGTGCCAGAGAAAGGAAAAAATAGTCTTCCAAGATTCCCTGAACAACCAGAGAAAACATTAGATTTATCTCACATTGTGTTAGTATTTATAAACATTCGTGTTCGAATATTGTTCCTGATAATATATTTCTATTTTCTGTTTTGTTTTTTTTTTTTTTTTGTTTCATTCATATATTCAGTCCACCGTCACCGTTACCGTCGCACAACGGCTTCCCTGAATCTGGATTCATGGTTCCACCATTTGATGTTGGATCCATGGACAGTCGATCAACTTTAAAAAGTTTGGACAGTTCTAGATTGGATGATGAACACAAATTGATAGCGAGATATGCACAACGATTGGCACAAGAAGCCAGAACAGTGGTAAGTTTATTTCAAATATTTATTCCAACATTTTTTTTCTTTCATTATTACAATTTGTTCTATTGTTATATTATATAAGTTAAACAGGAGGAAAATGTAGTTGAAACAATTGCTGATATTGAAATTAATTGACGATATTTGTCAATTTAATTAACTATTATTGCATTATTTTATTTTCCCTCATTGTGTAGCCGCGCGCGTCCTCGAGAATGTCACAAGCTGAACAATCTGTAAGTAAATAAAGTTCAACGACTGAAGGTTGTCGTATATTTACTTTCAGCCCCTCTCTACATAATGCATAATTGGTTTTGTGCTTTTGTAATCACAGCAAGGCAGAGCCCCCTCTGACATCAACTTGGCTTCACTTGATGCCTCGCGCGCTCAACGTGAACTGATTTCCCAACTCGAGGCAAAAAACAAAGAGATTATGCGCGAGATTGCAAGGTTAAGGTATACCTGTGTCGTTTAAAAAATTCCTTTATTTCGAGCCTCTTGACCTTCGGATCATCCTATCAAAAACCATTCTAGTGTCACGCAAGTTATTGAAAAAAAATTCGCATTGTCTTTTCATTCTGTCTAATCGTTAATATCTCTTGTTAATCATTCTTGTGAATTCTTTTTTTTCTTTTTTCTTTTTTTTGTGAATTTATGTCAGCCCAGTCAAATTAGTACTTTTTGTTTATTCAATAGTTTCATTTACATAACAGTTGATTCACAATATATTTAGAATCACATTTAAAAAAAAATTGCGAACATTTTTAAATCAATAGAGAAAAAAATATTAATTTGGCTGAAACATACATGTTGATTGAGAACTTTTTTACATTGCTTTATATATAAAATATAAAGCTGTGCGCAAAATTTTCTTCAACACATTGTGAAATGAAACAATAAAATGCATATCAGATTATAATCAACTCATTAATACCCCAGATACACATTTAATTTCATCACTGCATAATTGATTACATCACACACTCAATTCACAAAACATTATTAACAATTATTTTAGTATTAATATAAATATATATATATATATATATATATTTCTTTTTAAATATAAATAATGATTAGTACAATATATATTAACTGATATATTTTTAATTTTCGAATTTAGGAGACAGCAAGAAATAGAAGCGGCTGAAATGGAAGATCCGGCATTAATGTCGGAATTACGAGCATTAAGACTGCGAAAAGATGAATTGGAAACGCATTTGGCAGCGTTACAAGACTCTAGAAGACAATTGATGGTACAATTGGAGGGTCTAATGAAAATGTTGAAAGTAAATTGAATTTATTTATCTATCTATTAAAGTAGTTGTAGTGTTTATTGAAATTCATGTTGAAAATATGAGAATAACGATATATAAATTTGATGTTTAACAGCTTTTTGGTGAAATAATTTCAAGACAATTAACTATTAACATTAATATTAAAATATTAACATTAGGAATAAAAATTGTAGGGTATATAAAAAACATTGGTGGATCTGTTGTAACTGCATAAAGAAATAATTAAAAGATATAGAAGGTGGAAAAATAATTGTGTGAAATTCTGTATTAATATTTTTTCTTCATTTTGGTCATAGAATCATCAAGCGTCGCCACGTTCAACACCCAACAGTTCGCCAAGAAGTACAAAATCACCTCCATTACCACCTGGTGGAATTCCAAATAGTAGATCAGCACCTCCGACTCCTGGTGGTTCTCTATCAACTCCTCATCAACAACAGCAACAGCAACAGCAGCAACAACAACAACAGCAGCAGCAGCAGCAGCAGCAACAACAGCAGCAGTCACAGTCACAGCAGCCAAATTCACCACAAATGTCGCAAAATTATCAAAATTCAGTGCTTGGATCATCCACGTCAGTCAACACGATGCTTGGAACACTTCAAAATCCTATACCTGATAGTTTATCATGTGTTGGAGGTGATGTCAGGTAGGGTGGAATATAACCGTGTGAATAAATACTATTCCGATTTGACATTTAATCGAGAGTGTGTGTGGAGATGTGAACAATTAAATATTCTTTTTGTTTCTTTTTTTTTTTTTCTAATCATCATTCGTGAAATCCAATAATTATTCTAATTATACCGTTTTTCTTGTTGTTGTTTCAAACGTACACGTTCACTTTTTGTTTTTGTTTCTGTTTTTATATTTGTAGACTAACAATTTATCACAATTGCACAGCTTGCACTCACGATAATGTATCATAATGCAATTTGATATTTTTATCTTTATTTTCTGTCTATTCTTCGTTTGAGTTTATGCCAATTTTTTTTCACAAATTTGCGAAACTGTTTAAAAAAATCCATTTTTAATATATCAATATGGATATATGAGTATATTTATAAATATATTGAAGCATAAATCTTTATTATATTGCAACGTGTATGATACAAATTTGTTGGAGGAAAAATCATCTTTCTACCAAGATATATTTTATTTTCTCTTCTTTGTCACATTAATCAAATAATTACTTAATTAATTACACCATTACTGAAAAGTGTAGATTAAAAATTTTATATCACTGTTATTTCATGTGTAGTTTTGGGTTTTTGAAAAGAAAATAAGACATATATTATTTTATATATTTTTTTTTTTTCTTCATCAACCAATTGACAAAAAATTTATAATTTTAATTGTTTGTGTTGAAAGTAATTATGAGGTAGTTGATGCTTCTTGTTTGTGTAATGCTTTATGATGCACCATTTTTTGTCGTTGAAATATTTCTGAATAATATTGCAAGATCGAAACGACAAAAAAAATGATAATAATAATAGTAATAATAATCAACACAAATACACACAATTATTTATCTCGAATGTTGCATGATATTCGTCCTTCTCGAAGTATAATAATAAATATAATAATGAATAATAATCTATCTATATACCTATTTGCACAATTCAAGTGGGCAATTATTCCACAATTATTATGTATATATACATATATTTAATCGTAGAATCCAGAATGCCATTTGACCGTACAATTGACTAAACAAAAAAAAAAACTGTAATGCCTAGCACGTAGTAATGTAGCAAAAAAAAAAAAAAGAACCATAATAAAGCCTGTTGTGATTGATTTAAATTAGGATGAAGAGAAAAGAACAAAAGTATTGATGGATTGTCAAAATGCTTATCGTAATAAAATCATAAATGAAAGAAATTTTGTGCCTGTATTTTTTCATTTTCATATTTACTTTCTACTTATAGTTCTCTTTTACGTTATATTTTTTTTTCCTGTTATTTCTATCATGTATTTTAAATGTATATATATTGTAATTGTTTATTATCATTCGCGTATATATTTATACATGAAGAAAATTGGAGATTTTCGATATTAGGTCGGCATTCAGGACAAACAGTTTGCCAGGAAGTGGTTCAAGTAGCGCGACCAATAGCTTGGGAAGATCGCTGAGGAATGATCTATTGGTAGCTGCTGACAGTGTGACAAATGCTATGTCAACATTGGTACGGGAATTGAATTCAGGTGAGTTATTAAATATATATAAATATATATATAATTGAAGATAAATAAATAGATAATATTCATTCGCATCACGAATAAACATTAATGAAGAGAAGTAAATGCATAAAAAGCACATTTTTATTCATCCTATTGTATTTATATTTATAAAATATATATAAATTTTTTTTTTTTAATTTTTATTTTGGTGAATAATTGTGAGACAATGAATCAACAGAGTTATCAATAGAGTTTAGAATATTTTCGTATGATGTTAATGACCCTTTAGAGAGATGTAATGATGCTAAATAACCTATAAATACATATATGGCCGTGTAAGCAACAATCCAATTATAAAAATATAATTAATTAATTAATTAATTAATTTAATAGCGCTCTCTTCTTTTATTGCAACTATCATATATCATATATACATATCTCACTTGCTGTTTATAGTTTCTTCAAAACCAAGTTAATCATTTTTTTTTTTTCACGGACTGTTGTAAAAACTATGAGGTTGCCAGCATGAGCCATTTTACTCCTTCTCTTTTTTGATTGTTAAAAGTAATTTCGTTTGTCATATAAATATATATACTTTATATATACCCTGAAGTTAAATACGGTCTTGATATTGTTATATAAATCCATTAAATTATTTACATACATTTCTTTGAATATCAGGTGAGAATTTTATTGGAATGTTTTGAAACACCGAGCTGTATATATATTATGAATATTTATGTGTGTAATAATTTATAATTCAATATCGTAAATTTCAATAGAAATTTAATAGATTTGATCCTCATACTTTCAATTTATTTAATCTTTGATCTTATACAATCATTTGAATAATAAAAATTATCAGATTTACTTCATTATTCACTGCTAACAAATAACCATGTGATGTAAAGTGAAAGAAAAAATTGAATTCGTAACTTTTAATCTCTTCAATATTGAATATGATAAAAAAATGAAACAACCTTGATTTAATTAAAATTTTTCGCTGAATACCCAATGCAAACGCACATATATAAACACATAATTTATTTACGCTCGTCTCTGAATCCTGTTCCATATTATTTTTTCAATACACATACATAAAATTCTCCATTCATCGGACATAAGATCTGTAAAATTAAAATATGAAATTATATTTTCGTTCATATCAAGCATGAAGCAATTGTGAACATTTATATTTACATTCAGACACACACAAAATTTAAATAACAAAACAAATAAAGAGAATAAAGAAGCCATTTTTATTTCTTGTACATAACCAAATTTTAATCACATATTAAACATCAATAATTAATCTATAAAAACAATTACAAAAATTGAATATAATTTTTTTAAATATGAATAAATGTTAATCGCGTATATAATTATAATTTTCCGATTAGTATTTATAATTTTATTATTTTTAATTATATACAATATATTGACAACATAGAAAAATCATTTTTGTTCTTTTGTTTTTTTGTTTTCTTTTAGTTTTTATTATTGTTTGTTTATCTCATTAACAGTTATTGAACGATTTTAATTACAAGAATTAACAAATAATACTCGATGACGTGTTGTGTCGGAATGTGTGTGATGCACCCTTCTGTGAATGTATCCTGGTGCCTTACAGACTCAGATCCGGAGGAACAATCACACAACATTGGCCGCCGTATCATCCGAAAACCACTCGGTAAGTTTTATCCCTGGTTTGGCTCTCACTCACAATTGCCCCAAGGTGAAATAAAAAGAAAAAAACATAAAGAAAAAAAGACAAATTAATAATCCACTAATATTTTTTTCTTCAGCATCGCATTATTTCATAGATAACAATAATAATATACATATAAATATAGTGTACAATTGCAGTTACATTGAGCCAAGTTATTGAAACATATTTATTTAATTAAATAATTGAAATATTATATGATTAATAGTTCAATGCTATTTTATTGCAAACATATATATGTAGCGTGTAATATATACAGTTAATAATTTTTACATTCATGTACTGCTTGTTGCAATTAATAATATGCACCGTAGATATCATTTATAAATTAATATTTTTCAATATGGAAAATTTGATAATTATATATAATAAATTAATTTAGTTAATATTTGTTTTTTGTTTTCTCTTGTTTTCTAATTAAACTGTGATATATTTCAACAGATTTTGAGGTTATTGAAGACGGTGATGACAGCAGCGGCGGTGGAAATTCTTGGCGTGAAGAACTTCAACGTAGATATCAACAGGAAAATGAATTTCTTGCAGAATTGAGAGCACGAAATAGCAGTATTTCAAGTGTATCTCAAACACCAGCTGCAACACCATTGAGCGAACAAGAACAAGACAATGGTGAATGTGAAGATACTGAAGGTGAAAAAGAACTTGATGCTGAAGCGAATTGGGCGGAAGCAGTGAAGAGATGGGTTAATCGATAAATTATGAAATGATAAAGTGAGAAAAGAGAAATAACAAATTGATTATTAAATAAAGAAAAAAATATGAAAGAAACGAAGCAAACATGTTTCAATTTAATCATTAGATGACAACGATATTCTCAGTAATAAATGCTTAAATAAAATTATCCAATATTTGCAATGAATAATAAAAGGGAAGAAAATATTGTTCAAGAGTACTCGATAAATTTGATTGAATTTAAACAAATTCTAACGCGCTAAAATACATTTATTACAATAATTACTATAAATGGATTATTTATATGTTAAATGTGCGGAATTTTTAAGATTTTAAGTAATCGCAAGAAGTATAATAAATATCTCAGAGTATTATCTAAATTGATGTAAAAGCCGAATGCCAAATTTTTTTATACCAAGAACTTTATATAATGCAAATGTTTTTTCATAAATAATGTCATTTTCAGCGGGTAAAAGTTTTTTAATTCAACTTTAATAATTGAATGAAGGTGACAATTTTTTTACATAAATATGACTGAAACGGAAAAACCAAACAGCGGCCTGATTTTTTGAGATAAAAAAAAACTCTTGTGTAACTAATTGTTCACGTGATACAAATTGGGGGAAAAAAAAAGAAATGAATAACATTAATAAATGAGAAAATAACAATACCACAAAAGCAATCATAAAATGACATTTGTATACGATACTGATGCATTTATGTACGGAGACAATGTACACAAAAATTCATTATTATTTAATGAATGAAAACAAAACAAACAAACAGGAAAAAAATAAAAAATTAAAAAGTCTCCGTATAAAATTAAATACTCAAGAATATAGAGGACCAAAATTTTTGGGAACTATTTGAATTTAATATTCAATTGAATAAAAATCAAATAAAAAAATTAAATAAACAATGCTTTTATGATGTGTCATTGAACCGAATTAACATGAAATAAAAAAGGAGGAAAGAAAAAAAAAATAATAACTAAACAAATAAATATGGAGACGAAAAAGTTTTTTGATGCACTGTACGGGGAAATGTTTTCCTACATTACATGCGCAATCTTTTGAGTATGATAATTCATCATCTAATAATTGAGAAGAAAGAACTTTTGATATAATAAATATAGTATATATATATATCATAAACGCACAAAATGGCATGTGAAGATTCATCTGGATTATGTATTATCATCATTGTGAATTAATTTTGTTGCGATACTTGTTTGTACAAACATATCCATGAAGACATCGGTAATAACCAAAAAAAAAACAAATGGATAAGAATAAATATATTACTGTAGATATACCTATAAAATGGTACTGTCTGAAATGATATTTGCATTATTGATGCGTAGAACTGAAATCTGACATCAAACTTCGTCCGATAATAAAAAAAAAAAAAAAAAAGCTTCATATTCACTCTTATGCAATTATATAAAATTATATCGATGTAATTGAGTATCAAGAAAATATTTATTAGATATAACTGTGAGACTCCTTTAGCACCAAAGAAGAAATAATTGTAACGAAATGTGGCGATAAAAAATTTGCGCTATGGATTCTTTAAATAAAAACTATTCAGCGATAGAAATAAATTCATATGAATAATACATACATATATATATATATATATATATATATATATATATATATATATACATTTAAAAATTGTCCATATAGAAAAACGTGTTGAACAATTATAAAATTCTATCAATGTCGATAATTAATTTACTTCACAACTGAAACTTTATTGAATCAATTCTTAATCTCACAATTTATTTCCAAACTTGATTTTAGAATATTTATTTCCTCCATTGTTTATTTGGATAATATTATTGACTATTTAAAAATATAATATAGATTCCATAGCGCAAAATTTTATTGTTTATTTATATGGATTATGTTCACTGATGATGAATATATAAAATTGGAAGTTTTGTATATATTCTATTAGAGAGAAATTTAATTTAATTGTTTATGTAAATTATTTATATCAAACAGAGATTAAAATTCACTGTAAATATATATTGCAAGATTATATATAATTAAATGGACGCCCAGGCCAGTATATATATATATATATATATATATCGCCATGATTATACACGTCATAGAGACTAAAAAATGAACTGTTATCTACGAATGAAATTATATCATAATATCGCTTAATAATTCATATTTATATTGAAGCTGAAACTATAAACCATTTTTATTCATGTAAAGCTATATTAAACAAATAAGTATTATACAATTATTTTTCATTTGAAATAATTTATATACATATATTTATAGTGTCCATCATCCATTTTTATGAATATAATTTCTTCAGCTTTTACCACAGTAATATTTATTATGAAAATTAGATTTAACGTAAAATGTTCAATAAATAACCAGTATTTATATACATATATCAATGAAATGTGCATACAACATTGACTATATGTCTTTCGAGTGAAATCATTGATAATTGTGTAGATTATAGCGGTATACTATTTGATACTATATTATATAGTGATGTTAATTATCCCCTAAAGATGAATAATAAAGAATAATGAGATAATGGATTATAATAATTTACGCATGTATATGATTGATCCATCAATAGCAAAGTTAATTTTCATTGAGTATATTATTTAATAATGTAGACTGTAATATATATATTTTTTATTTATATTTCTCTTTTTTTATATTATGTAGATGGTAACGTTGATGTTGAAGTTTATTTCAGCTTCATTATTTATTATTAATAATTACTTCATGTTGATACACAACAGATTCAATAATTATTGCATGAATTATTAGGGCATTTATTATAGTTAATAGAAAACGAAAATTTTTTAATATTCGAATAAATAAAAACATATTTAAGATCGGAACGTACAAATTAGTATATTGATTTGTTAAATTATATTTAGATTTTTTATTAGAGAAAAATTTATATTTTTCAATTAAGCAGATATTCGAATCTGGGACGTCATAACCTCATTCTAACCAATCATATTCAATTACTGATGTGATCTACTGTAGATGAAAAATCCATCTCGGTTTTCACCATAAACTAGATAATTCGATAAAACACTTCATCTGACCAATCACAAGCGAGAAATACGTAGCATGCAGCGTCTGGATTGGTCCAATCCAGTTCTATTCCCTTATTCCTCATCATTTTTTATTCTGCACAGATCTTTTATTATGACGGATCCTAACCTCCATAATCGAAGAAACATGTTAACTTTTATGTAGAAGGAAAAAAAAACTGTCTACATATGTAGAGGGCGCTGATTGATACAATTGATAAAACTTTCAAACCCTCAGAATACGTTACTCCGAAGACCGGTTGTGGGTTGTGGCGGCTGGTGAATTAAAGCATTAGGACCAGTAGAAAAAAAACCGCGATTTTCCATATCTATGGATAAACACATCGTATTAACACATTTAATTAGTAATATATAATTTATTATTTAATTAATTGATTATTGTAATAAAATAATTATGTTTCGTTTGTTCGCAACTGTAAAAAGTACTCGTGAATTTATTTTGTTTGATTGATAATTGTGAGGTTAGAGTTCATCAAATCGATGCAAACTATAATTTAACAAACATCAACGTTAATTTCATATGATAAATTACTTTATTTGGTGTTATTCAAGCACACACACACACACACATAACCTATAAATTTGGAATAGTTGGTAAGTATTTTGAAAAAGGACAATTCAATTAATTTTTTCACTTTAAAAATGTCCGTCTAAAATGGAGTATAAATATTTTAAACTTTCAGGAAACAAATCCTGTTGTTAATTATGGATCAAGCAACAATGGAAGCTGCCAGAAAAATGGTGTATGCGGATTTTACAAATTTTCATCAAAATTATTTAGAAGTACTCGCAGCGATGAAATCAAAAGCTCAAGAAGGACTGTCTGAATTCAGAGAAATGGTGGCGCAAATACCTCACACTAAATCTGGACCTTTTTTACCAAAAACACCAAAACCATCACGTATGCGTATTGAAACCATTCCTGAAGATGAAATTGTTGATCAATCCACAGTGAAAGCTAAACTTGAGATGAATAATGATGATGATACGGATGAAGAAAAATTGCCGACTAGATCTAAACGTGCAGCGTCGATAAAAGCTACTAAGACTATTAAAAAACAGCAATCTATATCACTCAATACTAAATTACGGCGTCCTTCAGCAACAGATGAAGTTACAGAGAGTGTTAAGGTCAGTTTAATCAATAATTATTTAGAAAATTAAATCGGGAATTGTTTTCTTACATTTTCGGTTCCATTATACGCCATTTTCTCGTTAAAATTCACTGGTTGATGATTAAAATCATTCAATTTTTATTCGGAATATCACGCAATGAATTTCGGTGGGAGTTAATTTATTAGAAGAATGTTTGCAAATGCAGTTTAACCTTTAGGGCGTTAAAGTGGGCAAGATTTTATTGGTTCGTGATTGATCAGATTGATGAGACATATAACTATTTAAATTCATGAATGAATTGTTTATTTTTGTTTACATAGCCACATAATACAACGCGATCAAAGCGACCCAAGGCGTCAAACAGTGGTTCAGAAGACGATGAATCAGGAAGGCCCGCGAAGCAAAGTAAAATGGACAGTACACAATCCAAACGTTTCACAAAACCTGTAATAAAAATGGAACCAGTTTCAGAATTATCACCAGAAAGAATTGACGATGAAATTATACGGCCAGTTCAATCGCCATCACAATTACATCGTGAAACATCCGTAAAATCAATGGAAAAATTACCAATCCCAGAACTATTAAATGATACACCAACAGAGCCCGATGTAACATTGACAGAACAATCATTATATGAAGACGCTATTGGAAAATCTTCAATTCCAATGAATTCAACAATGAATCCAAACTCAACAATGACAATTGACAGGAAAATATTAAATGTAACAGTTGTGCTTGAAAAAATGAATGAAACACGTACAATTAGCAAAAGTTCCATAAGTACACGTTCAACAACTAGCACTAAACAATCATTACCGACTGTGCCTGAACAATTATCGAATGAACCAATTCAATCAAGTTCACACGCTGTAAATACTACGCACATTATTAAAAATCCATCATTTGCCACAAATACAATGAATAATCAAAGAGAGGAGCTAATTACAGATGATGAATCATCACCGGATAGAGCTAAAGAAAAAATGATGAAAAAAATAGAAAAATTACCGGTGAAAAAACGTAAAAGAGTGCGAGAAGATATCGTTGACGATTCTGATGAAGATGTTATCATGGCATCACCAATGGCAACAGGATTAAAGGCACCAGCAACTGTAAAACGCCAAAACGATGTGAAATATAAATCAAATCAATTATTTAGTCCTTATGCAAAGGATTCAGTTAAAAAACGTGTTGAAGCTTTTGAGCAAGTGAGACATGCTAGTCCTCATGCACAAGTTGAATCAACTGGTAGAATAACTAGAACTAAAACACGAGCAATGGCTGCCAATGCTGATGATTCAATCAAAACACCAAATGTAGCAACACAATTGGCGAGAAAATCATTAGCTAAAGCCAAAAAAATATCATTGGCAAAGCAAAAACGTGAATATGAAGAGGAAAAAGAGAACACGTTGAATGATGCATTGCAGAAAGCAAGTAAATTACAACCTAAAATTGATAAATTATCATACAAACATCAACAACGTACAACACCTATTGGTAAATCACGATTACAAATGCCAATGTCTGTTAGTCGTATACCACATACACCAATCAATTCACAATTACTTCCACCGTCAAAAGCAATGACTACATCACGTGCACATAATATTGTATCGTCAACGGAATCACTTGCGTCATTAAAACCACTTTCAAAATCAAGTTCCACTGACAGTTTAGTGGAGAAGAAAAATAAGTTAATAAATATAAATGACGAGGATGCACGAAGAAAAAAGGAGGAAGCGTTGAAAGCACAAATGGAGGAGAAGCGTCGTAAGCGCGAGGAGAAAGAGCTTAAAAATAAATTGGCGAGAGAGGCGAAGGAAAAATTGGAACAAGAGAAACGGCTAAAGCAAGAACGGGAAAGGGAAGAGAAGGCACGAAATGCACTTATAATGCAGGAGAAGATGCGCGAGGAAACGGAGAGGAAACGTTTGGCTCAATTACAACGCGCACAGGAAAAAGAAGAGCGTCGAAGACAAGAGGAACAATTAAAGTTACAACGTTTGCAAGAGCAGGAAGAAACGGAACGTTTACTTGCTGAACAAAAACGTCGTGAACAGGAAGCGGAACGTCGACGTATGGCTGAAACACGTGCTCAACAATTAGCCGCGGCTGAAGCAGCACGATTGAAACAGCAATATCAAGCGAAAGCTAAATTGTTGCAACAGAAACAACAGCAGATGCAAATAGCACCTACCAGTTACAAAATTGACAGTGATCCGGATGATGATGATTCGGATAACGAGTCGCAACCCAAACACGAGATACCACATTGGGCAAAATGTAATTTTTTATCTACTACAATTTCATTCTGAATATTTAATATTTGTTGATTAATATTAATTCGTTAATTGTCATTTTTATTTTTTTAATTGCAGCACAAGTACGTAAAGCACAATTGGAAATGCAACAATACATACCTATGGATTATGTCTTGAAATTTTTTGGTGCGAAAAAATGTACCCCGGATTTGTCTGAATTATTTGTTGGTATTAAAAAAGAACGCCTCAAACGAACATCGAGCGCAATATGGAAAACACCACCGCGATTTTCTATGATGGATGATGATTCAATATAGAATGTCAATTTTTCAACGTTTTGTTTATTTTCTAATTGAAGATAATATTGTTTAACAAATAGTCACCATTAATGAATTCATTTGAATTGATTAATCGTGAAACGCGTATATTTAATCAATGAATTTCATGTGTAGTAGTACTCTTTGTATTTCATTATCTGTATCTTGTCATTTTTCAACTATTTTCTTACATGTGTATTACATATTACTTTAGTAATTATTAAAAATGCATAAAATTTTTTCACCAATAATTTTGTTTTTATTTCAGATTAAATTAGAGTAATGTTTCTATTGTATTTTTTTTAAGTGAATTTATTGGTAATTGTCGATAAATTGTATGTCTTGAGATGAGTGTAAACTGGAATCTGAATGATTGAAATAATTAAACATAATAATTGTATTTATTTGTACATAATAATTTATTAATACTTACATATTCCATAGAGTTGTCGAGTGTTGGATTATCCTGAAATTGTATAGATGATATGCATTTATCGTCGTCAATAATTGTTCCATCAACTCTCTCACCGTAGATCAAATTTGTGTCGTCTTTATCGTCAGGTAAAATTTGTGACTGTTCTTTTTCATCGTTTGGGTCTGATTTCACGAGTGGAAGTCCACCCATAAGAATCTAATTATTTGAATAATTATGAATAGAACGGAAAAGTTAATTGGAATTAGTTAAGTAAAAGAATATATACCCGCATTGTCGTTGACGATGCGTTTTTCTTTACATCTGGTGGAATGCCATAACCTTCAAAGTAATCATCTACTGGAATATCTGGTAAAATAGTTTCCCAATCTCGAAACGAACCCAATGTGGAAATATATCGTCCACCAAGTGTCCAAAGTCGCACTGTATGATCTGAACTACCGCTAAAATATTCAGAAGATTATTTAATGATTTTTAGAATAATGAATAAAATTTATAGATGATTTGTACAGTTGTTAATAACCTCAGAATTAAATTTGCGCCGGGAATAAATTCGATAGTATTAATAGGTTGAAGGTGTCCTTTAAATGATGAAATGAGCATTGGTAGTGGTTGATTTTTTACTGCTCTTTTTGCACGCCCTAAAATACGATCTTTCCATAAAAATGGAAATTGTAATCGTAATGATGCCATATTTATTTTTGTCTGTAAATTCGATGGTAATCCATAATTTTTCATGAGCCATATTTTAATGTATCCCATTTTGTGTCCTAAAATAATTACACATGTAATTATTACGAGCATCAAAGAGGAAACACATTTCTTTTTAAATTTATAGAAGAAAGGAAAATAATTGTTTCGATATTTTGAAGTTCTTTTCTTCTTTTTCAAGTTTGATATCATACAATTATATCTAAATATTTCATTCAATTTACCTGTAATTAAATAATCATTAACAGGATCAGTAGTAAGACTCAAGCAATAATCTCGATGATTGTGAACTGCACAGAAAGCTTCAAGAAATCCACCAATGGGATGATGACTCCATAATTGAATTAAACCCGAACTTAATGATACAATCAAAGTGCCAATCTTTGGTCCAACTGGTCTTGAAGAGAGAAATAATATTGCCAGAACAGCTACAGGTCGAACGAATGCCAATACAGATTGATCATGATATGGATTTTCGCCACGTTCTCTCCAACCAACAACTTTAATTTTTTTCTCAATGTGATTATTGTAATTGTCTCTAAATTATTATAAATATTCATTTTTTTTTC
Organism: Zele albiditarsus; assembly: GCA_958496275.1. Taxonomy (NCBI): domain Eukaryota; kingdom Metazoa; phylum Arthropoda; class Insecta; order Hymenoptera; family Braconidae; genus Zele; species Zele albiditarsus. The sequence continues at coordinate 9,636,608 of OY292412.1, read as the reverse complement.
AGTCATCGTTATTTATATTAAATTAATATATAATACTTGTCCACTGGATCCATAACGTGAAATAATTTGTAAGGCTGTCCTGTCTCTAAATGCCACAAAACAAGTTCACCATTTTGTGAACCGGTAGCAACAGTTTCAGAATATTTTACTGCAGCACAGGAAATATCATCAGAGTGTCGTTTTCTCCAACATTTTTGATAGACACCACTGTGAATATCAGCAAATTCAGTGATGTATCCATTTAATCCCGCACAAAGTATCCGATTTTCTAACCAGATTATATCAGTTATTTCACTGGAGAAAAAAAGGGGAAGAAAAATTGTTTTGAGTGTTATTTGATTGTTCAAAGAAGAATATCATTGTCAGCGTTCGAAAAAAGTGTATGCATTCTATTTTTCATTGAATAAATTATGCAGCCTAATTTTTTTTCGAACCCACACCCTAATATATCCTTTCAATGAAATCAGTATACCATTTATTTTCAATCGACATGCTTTTGACACACATCCCAGTATTAAAACTCCAAATTTTCAATGTACCATCTCGACCACCCGTAATCAATAATTGATATGAATAATCGAATGTCGCTGCAGTTATTTCAACATAATCATTTTCATTCAAATATGATAAATTACCATGTGCATTTGATATGACATCCAATCGACGTGCACACCATGGATTCCATATAATAATCCGTGAATCTGCACCAGTTGTAACTATCTAATAAAATGTTACAAATACAAGAATAAATAAAAATTCAAATTTTAATATAAAGTAATGTTTATGAATATAATTTAATTGATAGTAATAAATTATTGACGATTTACAAACCACTTTGAATAATGGATTGTAAAGGACACGTGAAATTGGTCGTGTATGTGTCTCACCATCAGATAATTCATCATCAATTATTTTTCCACATGCCAATACAGCTATAATCATACTACCAATTATTAATTTCTTCATTGCTGAATTATAAATAACTGACATTGGTGTGTGTTCACTAAGTTCACTCGGGAGAAGATTATAAGTCTATCAATAAAAGAATATATACAATCGTTAATTTAATATAACAATTAAATTATAACATATATATTTTTTAATACAGAATGACATTTATTTATTCACTTGGATGCAAACACGTGATGCAATATTCCATATTTTGATGCATCTATCTTTTGATAATGTGAGCAATCTCTCGTTATTATTTAATAATACAATTGCACTAATTGTAGTGCGATGACCATGAAGTACTGCATTAGCTCTATTTGGAACAAAAAGATTCCAAATACGCACTAGACAATCAGGACCTCCAGTAAATAATAGTTGCTTCTCTGTATCAATAAACAATAAGAATTAATTAATTATTTAATTAATAAAGTTTGGACAAGAAAATATTTCACGTGAATGATAAAAGTTGCAGGTGAAAATAAATTTGGAGAGAGTTAGTGTGACATAAACATACAACACAAAAAATACTGTGATTTATTTTTGTTTTGATTTTGATATTGAACAAAAAACCTTCATTTAATGTGAAACATGAAATTCCCATTGAAACACTAAAAATGTACTTGAATCTTCTTCCTGTTGGATCACTAAATATCAAAGAACACTTGGGGCACCTTGAGCAAGAAATAAATCCACGAAAACTGCCATAGTAATTAATTTGTGAAACCCAATTTGTGTGAACCTGATTTAATCCAAGTAATTTAAGTCCACGAACTCCCTTCTAAATAAAATAAAAAATAATTCTTAAACATTATATACAATTAAATAATATTGATGCATTATATCTTTGTAGGTACTTTCAATACAGTTTCATATTGGACATGTAGAGTGTCTTGATCAATACTCTGTTTCAATGGACCTTGATTTATCGGATTGAAGATAATGAATATTACAGAACCATTTGTGTCACCCATGGCAATACACGAATACTGTTTTGAATTTCCAGTGGAATAGTAATAATCCATGCGAACAATACAATCTTTGAAGCTATGAATCTGCATAAGTGAATATGAAACTGATAATACAAATAGAATTTTATGTCAATTGCTATTTATAAATGGGAATTAATTATTTAATGGAATCAGTCGATGCTCCCAAACTAGAATATTTAGGTTGGAAAATTTGTGGCGTTCTAATTTTTATATTGAAGAAATTTTGTTAAGGTTGTACTTGCAGTAATGTAATGAGTAATTCTACATGCGACTCTCAAAATATATTTGTGGATAACCTAATTGTTACACATAATTTAAAAGTAATTATACGTTTCCTGAATAAAATATCTCAATGAAAAAAATTTTAATTTAACATGATGGTATACAATAATATCAAAACATTGTTCGCTATTCTGTATAAGAAAGTAAATATGTGATATTCAATTAAGAGAATAATCGTTGAGAGACTTAATAAAAAAAAATATCTTAAATCGACAAACTGAAAAATCTAAATTTTATGAATAAATCTTATTGTGTTTTGCCATTAAATATACCACCAGTTATATCGTCGTAATTATTGTTCGGAGAATAAAAATAGTAGTATACAATTTCAATCAAAATCGAATTTCCAACAAAATTGTATATAACTATATTCAACGTGGAGTCAATAGTTTTCGAGTTATTTGTACTGTATTGACTCGATTGCAATAAAAAAAAAAAAAAATCATATAACCATAAATGTTTGGTGATTCATATGAAACATTTATCGACACATGAAATCTTAACAATTTCTTTTGTTCAAACTCACTTCCAGTCGTAATTTATATTTATTCACTGCAGTATCGTAAAAACGTAAACTACGTTCAGTAGAGCTTACACAGATCATTTTTACATCAGGCATTGTAACAATGTCTGTGATCATACTGTGTCTTCGTAATTGAACTAAACATAAACAATATAATTAGAATAATAATAATTAATACAATATAAATAAAATAATTTTGATTATTCATATAAAAATAGTTGAGAAACAAATTTACGATTTGTTTTTTCAATTCGTCGTTGATGATCAAAATTCATTGACCAATAATTTATCATACCATCTCTGCTGGCAGTTATGTAACAGCCACTATAAGCAATTAATGCTTTGTTTTGCATTTGTTTATTTGGAAATTCAGGTGAGAAATGTATTCTACAAATAAATGATCGATGTCGACTATTAATAATTTCTGGCAATTCTTTCAATGGTAATTCAATTATTTGAGATGTTGGAATTGTTGTTTCTTTCACACGAAATTCCAATAGTAAATATGATAACAAATCCTCCCATTTAATACGTTCATCACGCATTGAATTCATTTTTTTGTATAACTCATCGAATTCTTTATCAGGTATTGATAGTTTTAATATTTTTATAAATGCATCGTGCAATTGTTTCTTGTTCATTCTTCTATCAGGCATTTCCTATCATGTATTCATTTATATTTATATATATATATATATATATTGCAATAAATATTTTAGCCATGTTAAAAATATTTACCTCATATGCTTTATTTAAATTTGCCAACGTTTCTGTATTGCACTGTTCTAAAATCGTTTTACGTTTTAGAAACTCTGTAAATTTTATCTCTAACCTTTGGATAATATGAAAGAATAAATAAAATTTAATAGTTCAACATTTCACAATTTGTTGAATGAAAATTGCACGTGATAAATTTATTCATTACCTCAAATCTGAGTTTCTCATTTCTTCTGGTATTCCCTGGCTGATCGCCGATAATTCCATGATAATTATTTATAATATAATAAACAAAATTTACCTGTAAAAAACTAACCAATTTATTTAATCTATCAAATTAATTAAATATCTTTTAATACGCATATACAAGAAAAAAAGAATAGATTATTAATTGTGTATACACAAAAATTGTGAGATTAATAAAGAAGATAACTATTTGACTCTCAATTGTCACGAAATTAATTCATCCTTTCAATTATCAGAATATTTATTGTAGTAAATTGATGAAAATGAATTATTAATTGCATTTGGAAGTGAAGAAAAATAAAACAAATGAAATAGATATTTGAATTATAACTAAATTCATACAATACAACAAAAATATATACCAGCAATATAATAATCAATATTTTACTACAATTCAGGTGTGTGTAGAAACAGGTGAAAGTTGTATATACTCGCAGATAAATTATGGAGTCATTTGATAAATCCAAAGTAAAAATTTTAGAGACATAAACAAATAATAAACTTCATATAAGAAATAAAAATGGAATTATTTTCTGCATTGAGTCTATTTAATAGACGAAAATTTGATGAATGTACAGCATTATGTACAGGACTATTGAAAAAACGACCTTTAGATCAGGTAAATGTATAAAAAAATATTAAACACTGTAATTTAATATCCATTACTAATTTAATTTAACAATATAACAATTTTGATTCCTCATCAGTATTAATTTGTTAAATTATATTAATTTTTAGGCAGTATGGATTTTAAAAATGCGTTCATTAACACTACAACTTTACGTTGACGATATTGAAGGTGAAGAGGAAGGAATTGCTGAGAGTTTATTGGACAATTATACAATAGCATCAATGCCAAAACCAGGTACATCATTAAAAAATCCAGGTATTCCAATGACTGGTAATGGAATTCGTCCTAAAACTCAATCAGGTATACAATAAAAAATATATAAATAAATATTTGACAATAAAATCTTCTGTGATTATGAATCAGTATGGAAATTGTATTGAATTAAAGTAACTCTTTATGAATTAATCGATTGAAATAGAATATATAAAGTAGTTTAAGTTCATTAAATAATTATTATTCACCTAATTTATTGATAATAATTTTATTTTCATTTAGGTAGACCAGTTACTGGTACTATAAGACCCATGACACAATCAGCAACTGCTCAAACAATGGATCAAACTTTAAAGACACCAAGAACAGCCATGTCAGCACGACCTATCACTGCGTCAACTGGACGTGCGGTTAGGTACATTGAAGTTAATATTAATTGGGTTAATTAATGAATTAAATAATTAAATAATTGATTGAGGATAAACAGTAGAGTGATAACTCGAGAAGGTGGATTTTTTTTCTTGAATTTTTATCTCTATAATAATTTCATTGGAAGAGTCTAAATGTTTAAATTAAAAATCTGTTTTCCAACAAAACACTTTTATACTTTACACAGATTAGGAACAGCATCCATGATATCCGAATCTGATGGACCATTCATTCAACTATCTAGATTAAATGTAAATAAATATGCAAGTAAACCCGGATTAGCAAAGCCATTGTTTGAATACATTTATTATCACGAACACGATGCAAGGAGTGTAAGTAAAAATCTATTAACAATTAAATTTCAATTCATTTTAATATAAATATATATACAGTATTTGCATTTTTTTTATTCAACATTCAATGCTTCATACTTTCTTTTTTTTTCTTCTCTGCAGGCTTTAGATATAGCAGTACAAGCTACTCAGGCATGTAATTTTACTGATTGGTGGTGGAAAGTACAATTGGGAAAGTGTTATTATACACTTGGACTTGTGAGAGATGCTGAACAACAGTTTAGATCAGCTTTGAAAGATTCAAAAAATATTGACATATTTACAAGATTAATACGAGTTTATATAAGACTTGATCAACCATTATCAGCATTAGATGTTTGCAAACGTGGTCTAGAAAGTTTTCCTAATGATGTAAGTTTGTATTAAAATTACACAATTAATTCAATAGAATATTAAATTTAATTAATGATATTTGTTATTAAGGTAACTATTCTAACTGAAATGGCACGTGTATTTGAAGGATTAAATAGTACAATGATGTCAGTAAAATATTATAAAATTGTTGCACAAGAAGATGCAGCAAATACTGAAGCAATTGCCAGTATTGGAATGCACCATTTTTACAATGATCAACCAGAATTAGCATTGCGATATTATCGGTAATTTTGTCCTTTTTTTAATTCGCATTAATGTGAATTTATTCATTCTATTGTATTATATGTTCTGTTCGTGCTTTGTTTTTTTTTTATAGAAGACTACTGCAAATGGGTGTTTACAATGCAGAATTATTGAATAATCTTGGTTTATGTTGCTTTTATGCGCAACAATATGATCATACTATATCGTGTTTTGAGAGAGCATTGAGTCTGGCTACTGATGAAAATATTGCTGATGTTTGGTACAATATTTCCCATGTTGCGATTGTGAGTCTTATTTGTTGTTGAATATTTTATTTCAACATCATTTTAATTTACCTTTCTTTTATTTATTTCAACAAGTTTCAAATACTAATTTTCAATGGTGAAAAACAGATGTTATCTTTTGTACTCGTGGTGTGAATAATAATTAATTCATAATTGTTTAGTTGAATAATTTTATTCGTTTGAGTTTTCATACGATAAACGAATATTGAAAAAAATCCCAATCGTGCTGTGAAATTGTAATATTCAACTAATTATAAATGAAGAGAGAAAAAAAAAAAGGAAGAATAGTTTATTATATATTTTTATAGTTTTTATTTCTCTCATTAATTCAATCTTTTATTCCATTTTGAATTAATTTCCCAGTGTACTGGTGATTTAATTATGGCTGAAGAATGTCTACGACTTGCAACTGCCACCGATAATAGACACGCGACTTCTTATAATAATTTGGGAGTACTTGAGATGAAGAAAAAAAATATTACACCAGCACGCACGTATTTTCATGCCGCTGCTAGCATCGCTGGATATATGCATGAACCACATTTTAATAGTGCTTTACTTGCACATCAGGTAATCAATCCCAAAATTTAATTCATAAACTAAATAATTCAACAACTATAAATAATAATATACTTATTTATAAAAATTGGAAATTCGATTTTTTGCAGATTGGTGATTTACAAACGAGCTATATTGCCGCGCAAAAATCACTTCACGCATATCCAGGACATAATGACACCAAAGTATTGATCAAAAAATTTGAACACTATTTTTATGATTGGTAATAATAATTATATATTAACATTTAGGTTAATTATTGTTTTAAGTTTTAATTCCTCTTTAAATATCATTATTGACTTAAATAGAATTTACATGTTATCATTATGTACAACATACTTGAATACTAATCGTTCAATTAAATATGATTAGAAATCCAATGGTATAAATATACATTCGAAGAAAAAATCTATTTTCCAATCATTACAGTCCCTGTCTGATAAATTCAAATGAATTATATAAAATCTATTCGAATGGCAAAATGTAGATATTAAATTATGAGATTTTATATGTAAAACACAAACAATATAACTACCATTCTCTTAAACTTGTTCACATACTTTCACATCGATATATGGAATGCTTTGCATAAGTAATATATAAACACACTTTTGTTTAAGAAAAAAACCAAAAGAATCCAAAACTCCAACACAATCGTTATTGATGTCATAATTTTTTTCTCACGAATTTTGTGCATAATTATTGTAATAAAATATTTTCATGATATATTTAATATCAGATTTATGTTGTATGAGAAATAACAAGCCACGAAATAATAAAATAGAATAAGAATATTGGATAAACTGCGAGAACTTTACGCCCAGCTGGTTGACTGTCACCAAGAAATGCAGTCGAAGCTAGAAATATTTAATGTTATTTTTATGATATTTAATTGAGAAAAATAATTACAAATATAATTTTTATGATAATTACCGTATGTAGCCCAAGCGAAACCAATCATTGTAATAATAAATCGTAGTATGAATAAAAATGTAGTTTGGTCGACAAATAGAATAATTCTGCATACAATTAATGCGATTGCAGTTGGTAATAAACAATAACCCAACACGCAGACACTTTGGAAAAAAGATCTGTAATTTACAAATTAATAGAATCAGATATTTCACCAGGTTAACAATTAGAAAAAAATTAATACGAATCTTTAGTATTATAATAAAATTATTCAATTTACATATTTCCACCGAGTAATTTTGAGTTCAGTGTCACTGCCATCGATCCAATCCAAACTATTACGAAGACTTCGGCAAATTCCGGACCACCATCATTTGAATTTGCTGAATCAGATGAACCTTGTAAAATCCTGAAGAAAAACAATTGCTAATAAATATTTTTCATTATATAATATTGTTTTTTCGCTCGAGATATTAACAGTAATAGATTCATAATTTATTCTTCTTATCGCAACTTACGTTGCCATAAATGTGCACAATACTAATGGACCCCAAAGATCCCCTGCAAACAAATTGAATAAATAAATATTTCTATCAACCATTATTGATTGATAGCTATTGTTTAATCAAATAAATTAAACTTGCATACATTCTTTAAGCAGACTAGACTTCTCTCTTGGATAAATAACATGGAGAAATTTTTTCCCAACAGCTCTCACATCTCTGAGCTAAACGAGAGAAAAAAAAAAAAAAACAACTGGTCATTATTTAATAGTTAATATTTCAATTCAACATTACAACATAATTTTCTTTGAACTTTGAAAAGTCTCGTCAATCGTTATAGTCAAAATATTATAAATTCCTACGTAATATTAACAGAAGTACTGATAGGATAAATAAAGAATGATGAATAAAAGACAATTATTCCAACTATCAATAACGATTGAAGGCTTGTGAAAGTTGGAATGGAATCAAACTCAATCTGATCTATTAAACAAAAAATAAATATAAGAACAATTGAATATTATTCGTACAATAGTATCTCTTATAGGCTCATCCAATGTGTTGAATGCAGGCTCGCCTAAAGTAGCGTTTTGTCTGGAAGCACCCACAGTCATTTCACCCTCAATATTTTGGGGATCAATGTTATACGTGGCATCATCATACATCTGTAATAGTAGAATAAATCATTATATATATATATATGTTTGTGATATGCAGGAGTATTTAGTGTACATATGAAGTAACTTATTTGAGGTTATGTTCACTTACGTCTAATTTTGCCTCTTGCATCGGTGCCGACGGCATCGACATTGGATCCATAATTTCAGTCAATTAATTTTATATACAAAGTCTCGAATCTCCCTTCTATATTTTTCCACCTGTATCCGAATAATTTTCCATTATTTATTGCATATACATACGACATATGATACAGAAATTTAAATGTACACAGAGTCATTTTTTTTACATACCTACCTTTTACTTAATTCTTGGCAAATATATATATATGGAATACTAATAATAATTCTCTTTTACCATCCAATACCACATTGAATGTAGTGTATACATGTGGATGATGTATATTTATTTATAATAATTAATACAAATCATTTGATGATATTTTATTAAACAAATTTTGAGCAGTAATAAATCGTTCTATCGTCTTGTCGTGAATGTAGTATATATTACATCTTCGTTCATTATTTTGACGTGTATTTTGTGAATATACATGAAGTATCGGAATTACGAATTTGGAAAACGGAATTCCGAGATAAAAAGTGACGGAATAAAATAATGGAGTAACAATAAAGCGGGAAATTTAAAATTCAACATTGTTGGATTATTATTGTTGTTGTGGTTGAAAGGAAAAATAAAATTATTATTTTGTGTTGTCAATTTCCTCAATGGTAATATGTTAATCAAATTTGGAAAATAATTTTGTCATTTTTTTAACAATAATATTTTTATCAAATTTCTCTGATAAGTTATTAATGTTCGTGTTTTTAAATTTTGGTTGAAAGATTTTTGCCTATTTTGTTACATATTGTGAGAGATCCATTATGAAATATTTTTGTTCATGAATTTTTATATACTAATAGTGAAAAAGAGAATAAATAAATTATTGTCAATATTTGTTTGGATGAGATTGGACCGATCAGAAATAATTTAAAAACCACAGAAGATTGAGTTAAGTTCCCATTTATTTTTCTTGTTAGTAACAAAGAGGTATACGGATATGAATTCAATAATTGAATAATAGAATAAAGTATAATGTAAAATGATATTTTTTGATAAATCCATAACTAATTAATATATGCCAATGCTACAAATTGTAATCAAATCAATTGAAGAAATAATTAGAAATGAATAATTTCATCCCCAATTGAATAAGTGAATCTCAAGAAATTATTAAAATTCGTGTAATATAATACATTTGTAACAGTCTGTCGTGTCGATTTTTGGAAATTGAAGAATTATTTCTAGAATTACAAAACGGAATTGTAAGAAAAAAAATATTTAACGACTGAAAAATTTAACTATATTTCCATTTCTCTTTTGTTCTCTTTTGATTAACAATTAATTGCTTCCATTTTTTCCATCACAGTTGTTCGTTCCTATCTCAAGAATATAATTAAAAATGTACTTACATCATATGTGTACTGATATTGACAACGTTTTAGGACGATTAGTATCAATAAATTCTTTAAATTTATTGAATATGATGAAATGTTTCAGACATTAATGACTGTTTTATAATTTATTTAATGATGCCATAATATTGTCCCTTACATTTAGATTATATCGATAAATAATCAAACTCTTGAGTTATAGTCTATTAGATACGTGCAACTCATCAGACTTGACCCATCGATTCCTATATAAAGATGCACATAAAAAAAAATCAGTTAATATTCACGTCACAGTGAAGATAGAAGTTCCTATACTTGATAAACGGTCACGATTCTCACGTTTAACAAAGGATACAATCACTTACACAATGAAAATCACCAGAATATTCATATTTATTACAATCGCTGTTGTTCTCTTGTCATCTGTAACAATATCTGATGTAAGTTAATAAGCTCATTAATCATTGATTCATACACTAAATATATATTTTATATGAGAATAAATATTTGAATGTCCAATATGAAGAAATGACACGTCTATATTACTTATTGGAATTTGATTGACAATATGAGTTAATAAACTATTCGACAAATATTCAATATTCTTTCTGAGTAAATTACTTATTCATAATAATTCGTATGGTAAAGATAGTTTGATACATAAATTTAAAATAATCCTACATTTCCAAAGTATTCGTGTCGTAAAACAACAACAAAAATTGATCTATTTATCACATTGTTGATAACTTTACTGCGAAAAAATCGGAAATTTCTAATTAAAATTATTTCCATACAGCAAATTATTTTTTCTCGATATAATATGAACCAGTGTGTTCATAATTGTGTCTAAACTAAATAATATAGCATAAATTTTCTTGAATACAGGCTCGCGCTGCAAAATTTACTGTAGTCAAACCGGCTCTATGTAGGATTCATTTCATAAACGGGCGAAGATGTGTAATGGTAAATGGCAAATATAAAATTAAATGTGCACCAGGATATAGACATCTAAAAGGTACTGATAAAAGAAGTTGCTATCCAAAGTCATGTTCTGTTGACAAACAAGACCCAACAATCGTTAGATGTAAAGCACCAAGTTTTGAAGATAAATAATGTAACAATTCATATTATACATAAGATACTAAATAAATCGAAGAGTATGACAACTAATTTTATAATATAATAATGATGTAATTCTGATTCTATGACTTCAGAAGAAAAATGTTATGCACCCGACACACATATTTATACAACTGTTAGTGACTTTATATCTTGTACTTAATTGTGAGACGATGGATTGTGATGCTTTTTCTTCTTGAATAAAAAAAATCTTTCATCACGTAACTTTCCAGCATTGTTGTATTACTTCAGCACTTAATAAAAGCTACCCAACCATCATTTTAATATCATAAGTTTTCTAAATATTTCTATACAGACAATCGAAAATTTGTGAATGAAACAATGGAACTCAATAAAGACTCAAAGCAGTAATTGCTTCAATATAATTCCGTCAGCAAATACTCTGTTCCCATATATTTCCAATCAAATTTCCAATCGATAACATCATAACCTCTAAAATAATGAAAAGAACATTAATGATACTCTTCGACAAGTATTTTTATCTTGTCGCAACAATCTAATACTCATTAACTTCATACACACATATTGATATCAACTATTATCTATTGTTTACGGCAATGTGTTGATTGAAGAAATGAAAAAAACCATTGAATACTGTCGTTACAAATTGCTATTATCCAATTCTATTTTTGAAGATAATATAATCTATCACATGTGGATGTACCGACAAAGAACTGCCCCAAGCAGTTATTGAGCACCCGAAGCAGTGTTGATGGAAATTTCCAATAATACTCAAAGACTTCTATCACGTGCCAGCGGCTACTGTAAAAGAAAATTATCAAATTTTATATCAAATGACAATTTTAAATGTTACAAAACTATATGGGTCAACAATATTTCAATTGACCTACTGATGCTGTATAAAAAGTGACTTTATCATTACACTGTCAATTATACCATCCAGTTTCATCAGTGGTAACACACATAAAAACATTTTGTACTTTTGTTTATACACAATGAAGATCACTGGAATATTTATATTCGTTACAATTGCTGTTGTTATCTTTTCATTTGTAACAATATCTGATGCAAGTATATAACAATCTGATGTATTAAGTCTAATGAATGAATTTAATTTTTAATTCACAATAAATGCAAATGAATATTTACGTATTTAAATACTTAGTGAAGAAATGACACGTTAACAGTTACTAATTTTAATTTGAATCACAACAAGAAAGAATAAATTATTAAAAGATGTTATTTATTCAAATTAAATCAAATGTTGAATCAATAAACAAAAAATCTCCAATAAGTTAACCCAAAAAGATAATTTTCACATTCTAAACAATTTCGTGTATTAAATATACACATTAGTTAACTGTAACTGTATTACGCTTGACTCTATATTTTATTTTTGATTTATTTATCGAAACTATTTATTTGAATCATTAATTTTCTCATATATAGGCCAGTCCACGTAGAAGTAAAAGAGGTTTCTGTCCAAAGTTTTGCGGCAATCAATGTGAGTTCTTTGTCCAAGAGGGACGTTCATGTACAGAGAAGAATGGCAAATATTCCCTCACTTGTGATCCAGGTTATGAATTTCCAAGAGGTGGTGAAAGTGATAATTGCTACTCGGTATCACGAAGATGTTTCGTTAACAATAGAGACCCAGCTAAACCTGTCATGTGTTACAAGAAGTTTACAGAAATGGCAATATAACAAGATATTAACAATATTTAATGTGATAACTATGGCGTTAAGAATATAAATAATCAAGAGTCATTGTATGAAATAGTTATGAATGTGCAATATTATAAATTAAATATTTTCTACGATAATGTAATCTTTAAGATATAAATTAAATCAATCAAGAGTCACTTTGAGTTTGTAAAATTATATCAAATTTTATATTGAACACGGGCAACAAATTTGTCTGCCAATGGCGGATAACAATACTGACAATATTTAACAAAATAGACCAATTAATTGCTTTATGAGAAGGCATCTATAAAAGCCAGAATTATTCTGGATGTGACAGCACTTGACGAACATTATTGATATCTTTATTTCGTTAGAAACAAAATTATACAATGAAAATTACTGAAATATTTGTGTTCATCACACTTCCTATTGTTCTTTTCGTATTTGACGCAACAATAATTGATGTGAGTGACAATGCTGATTAATTATTAATTTATAATCTAGTAAGATATTGTTAGATGAACATATATATGTATCGGTATTTAATATGGAGAAATAACAAGTGAACAATTGATGAATTTGGATTTTAATTGGGAACAAGAGTTATAAGAACTGTTCTCAGTTCTGTAATATCGACATTTTCGACATATAACTTTGTTTAAGGAATTAATATGTGAAAACTGTTTGAAAACTTATAAAATTTTACAGGTATGTTTGGGGCATGGTTATTTATTGAAGTACGATGTCGCTTTGTTGATTAATAATGAGAAAAATTACAGGAAGCTTCTGAAAATTCATTATAAATATGTACGGTATCCTAACCTAAATATTCATATATCAATTATTGATTATATATTCATTATTAATTAACAAAGCGACACCGCACATTTTGATAAATAACTATGTCTCAGATGTTCCTGTAGAATTTCATAAGTTTCCGAGCAGTTTTTCAATGTTATTAGAGTATTATTATATTTAGATTAAATCTGTCGGTTATTTTTTCTCAAAATTCTTCTGATCCATCATTAACATTTAAAAATGGCGCTCATTTGGAGCATTTGCCATACCTCACACGATCGCTACCTACATTACCGACTCCACCATGTATACAAGAACGTGTCAATGTGCCTCGTGTACATTTTTCCTGCAATAAAACACTTGTAAATATTGTTGTATACACTGTTTTGTATATGTTTACTTTATTAATGAAGTGCTAATTATGATTCAATCATCTATATTTTTTTGCATTACACTCGCATCAATATTATTATTAACACATCTAGGATTCAGTCTTGAAAATCAATCCAACACGACGAATGATGATCAAAACCATGCTACCATTGAATCACGACACCAAAATGATCTAAAATTTTGTATCCTTTTACGTATTTATAAATGTAATTTTACATAACCTATAAAAAATGTATCGAAAATTGTATAAAGAACAAAATTCTGTTGATAACAATTGAAAATTAATTTCCTAAATTTGTTCCTCTCTCTATCATATATCCTTAACGTTAAATAATTTTCACAGTGAAAAAATTGTTCTATGAACGGCGAAAAAAACATTTGAGCGCTGTGAAAAATATTAAGAATATTGAATCATATGAACAACGATATAAAATGATTTCCGTGATTATTGATGAGATGGTTAATATAATTGAGTCTAAAAAAGTGATTATTGAACGTGTTAATGATGAATTGAAGAAGAATTTGAATTTATCATTATCAGATGGAAATATTAAAGACGGTAATGTATAGGAATATTTGGTTGATATTTGTAAATTCGAAATATTGTTCACTTTTGTTTAATCTAACAATTTTTATTTTCCTTCTTTCCACAGCGCTTTTATCAATATGCGAAAACTCTGCTCTATTTGGTGATATTATTCTTGAGAATCCTGATATAACACACCGAATATTGAACAAAAAAATATCATGGTATGAAACATTAAAATGGTCACTAACATTTGTTAATGAAAATCCATTACTTCTTGATCGTTTGACGGTTGAAATGTTGAAGCTCGTATTTCAAGAATTAAATTTAACTAAACGCACGCCAAAATATACAAATCCTAATTGGACAAAAAATACAAAAAAATTAGAATCGTCAAAGAATTCCGGTGGTAATTATAAAAAAGAAGAAAGAAAGAAAAAAATTAAACGAAAAAATGGACCACAAATAGCTCATGTTGATTTGTGACACAGTTGGATACACTTTTAATATATATTTTTGAACAAGGATTTTTTTGAAAGAGAATACTGAAGTAAAAATCTGAAAAAATTGGATTTTATCCCCCCTCAAATGGTGATAAATAATCCAATATTTAGAAATGCTAGGCATGCGTTATTTCATGGAGTACATTTTGTTACAATATTGAAGAAAATAACTGGAATTATGGTAATTATAAAGCATCAATTTCTTGCAGGAAAAAAAGAATATCCTCTATACAACTTTAGTGACATCGATTACGAAAAATCTTGTAGAAAAATGACATTTATAATATAATTAATTCTTAAGTTATCAATATTTCCACCTCGACCAACGTAATTTCTCACCATCAAAGTTCGATTATTGCTCAAACGATTCTAAATCGAATATCAGTATAATATAGTCGTAAATTTTACAAAATTCTAATATAATATTTCAATGATATATTTTTAAAAACATATTTCACAAATATACATAAAAAACAAATCAATTTTTTCCTAAGTTTATCTCGGTGTTTATTATCTACACCAACTTATTATTATTATTATTTCAATCTTGAAAACAATAAAAATAAATTCTCAGGTCTGTGAGAAAAAAAGAAATATCCAAATTTTGATTAGTTAAATAATTTAACTCCATATTTTTATGATTGATGATACAGTTTAAATATAAGAGAAATCTGTCGAAAATACCAAACTCGCTTTACTAACACACACACACACATTTATATATTGATACATGTATATAAATATGTATATATAAATATATGTAAAAGGAGAAGACACCTGGGCTTGTTATGGGAATGCACGAGAATATGTCAGAGTGGATGGTCAGTTTCTCTCCTTTATATTTTATCTCGGGATCCCAACTCAACGCATATAAATGTCTGGATAGCACACATACATATGTATCAATAGACACATACAAATAAATATATATATATATATATATACCTCATTCGAAGATACATTTACTTAACACAAAATGCATCACTGGTAAGAAATTTCAAGTTCGACGTGAGTATTTTATTAAGTGAAAATATGTTGGTAGAAGCTTTCCGAACTTTCCCCTTGATAGTTATCTCATGCGATTATTCGATAATGTTAAAAGTTTTCGTCATTGTGTTCATGAAAAAAAAAAAAACAAACAAAAAGAAATTCCATTTGCTAAAATTTTACTTCTCTCAATTATTAAAATCTCGCAACATTTAAAAAATTTTTAGTTTGAAAGCATTTTTTCTCGATTGAACAATATAAAGTTCAATCACTCAGTATAAATATTTGTGTCATCAAAGTGTCATCTAATCCATGTTGTTAAACTCAAAATTCAAAATAAATCCAATCATTCTTTAATTATATTAAATTAAATGATTTTACCAATGATACAATGTAAACGCACAATATTGAAACTCATGAACGAGACTAAATTCTTTATTAATAATAACAAAAAAATTCTCCACAAAATTCCATTAAATATATTAGAAAATTAATTATCTATCGATATTATAATCATATAATAATATTACTTTTTAAGAATTATAAGACAGGATAGTGAGAGAATTAAAAAAAAAAATTGAGTAAAAAAAAAAATAAAAATAAAAAGCATGAAACCGGGGAATGTCACAATACGCGTTCATCGTGCATCATCGAAACCACTTTTTATTTTTTTCTCTTGTTGCGCGTCCTCGACGATGTCGGGTGGGTAGAAAGTGGTCAGCCAATAGGTAGTGACTCTTTGTCGCAGGTTTTGTCATAAGCTATATGGTAAAAGAGGTGGTAGCTATAACTCCCTGGTATATGTCTCTATGTGTAAATGTATCTCTCTGAACGAAGTACAAGTTCTTCTCTATCGCGCTACCTTTCCAATAAGTTGGATGGTCGAGTGTTACAGAGTTTAAATTTGTTTTTAATATTATTTCAATCACCATTCAACATCTCAACTGATTAAACAATTTATATTATAAAAAAATTCATTTGATAAATACGAATGAATTTTGTATTTAGTGATTTTTATAAAACGACTACGTCTCATTCAGAAGAGGCAAATTCATGTTCAATAATTTTTATGCACTTATAATTAAATTGGTTGCATAGGAGAGAGAAAAGTGGAGATGAAATTTTGCCAATTAGTATTGGCTACTGCTGCATTTACAGTAATTACTGGTAAGATTAATTTTAATAATAATATTATTGTAAATATTTAATAAATTATTTTATTTCTATCTTTTGTGTGTTTGTCAGTGAGTGTTCGTTGAATAGAATATCAAATGCGTTACTTTCAATCGTGATAATATGGAGTAGTGAAAATAACCGTTATAAATGTGCTTGACGCGCTTGTTGGTATGGCATTTGATCGTGTCATTCTCTTTTTTTTTTTTCATATTTATTTATTTTATATCGATATTATTATTATTATTTGTTCGATTATTATTTTATTTCCAATTTTATTGCGCTTTTAATGATGAAATACAATGTAGCCGCGGGATTATATATCTGAATTGCAAATTATTCTTCAATGGCAAATGGATATTTGAATTTAATTAAAAGAGAATGTTAGAAAGAATTTTTTTAACACAATTTTTATTTAATTATTAATTTATTTTTAGCACTATAAATTTTTTATCTTCCGTATGGAGATAAACGTTTGGACATGATAATATACATGTTATTGTGTTGATAGAAATTTAGTTATTAGATTTTGTTTTTGGGGGGTTTTTTTTTTTTTCTTCTTTTTTTATTAAGATGGAAAAAAAATTTTTAATCATTTGCCACAATTGATGTGTATTATTTATTCTTCATGATTGTGTTATACAATGATGAAAAGAAAAAAAAAGGAAGGGTTGCATCACAATTGTATTATGTACTGTTGTATTACAACGTCACGAAAAAATATATACAAGTTGTTAATTGTCTGTGTTACGTACATTGGATATTAATGAAAATATAAAATTAAATGATTTTATTGGTATTATATTATTGTTGATAATTTAATCAAGTGATTTATTGTTACATAGACGAGAAATATTTGTTCTTGGCACTTGATTCTTGAAGTACTTTTGGTAGACACACTTAAAACCGCTATTGGAATGGTTTGAACGGGCGATCGACACTTTCTCAAGTCACTTTTGCCCACAACAGAAAATTTCTCTCACTCATATTTATTTAATTTTTTTTTTTTTTGTATATTCAGTAACTATACTTGAATAATATTCACGTGACGTATTGATAATTATTTATCAATTAATAAAAAATAGCTGTTCAATGATAAATTTATTTTTGTTTATTTATTTACTAATTTCATTTTATTTGTTGCGATTATTTTTCATCCTTTTTTTTGTTTTTAATTATTAATCGAAGATTTTTTGTTTTGTTTTTTTTTTTTTCAGTTAGTGGTCAAAAAGCCAAGAGTGATGATAAAAAAGAAGTATTTATTTGTCCTGAAGGACAAGGTAATGGAAACTTTGCTGATCCCGCAACGTGTAGAAGATTCTATCAGGTTGAATTTTTAATAATTTATATTAAAACAATTATCTTGATGTGATGAATGGAATTTAATTTATATTAAATTTGTTTTATATTTATTTATAATTTGTTTAAATAGTGCGTTGATGGGTATCCATACTTGAATAGATGTCCATCAGGATTACATTTTGATGATATTAGTAAATTTTGCACATTTAAAAATGAAGCACGCTGTGGACCAATACCAACTAGTGAGTAAAATAAATAAAATAGAAGTGTAATTACTTGGACGTATTTCTTTTACAAAATATAAAAATATATCAACACGAGGATTTTAATATTTAATTTTATTTTATAGCTCCAGCACCAGTAACAGAAACTCCCACCGATTTAGCTGAAAGATGTGACACTTCCATATGTCAACTGCCATATTGCTTTTGTTCTCGTGATGGCACAATTGTACCCGGTGGACTCAATCCAGAGGATGTAAGTAGTTAATTTTTAATTGTAATAATATTAATATCGTATATGAATAAATGAAATTGGAAAAAGAATGAAGGAAAAAGAAAAAAGAAGAACATATGGAAATAAAAGTGAATTTATCATTGTGACTTTGTTGGATTTTTAAATTATGAAAAATATTTCTCAATGTTACAAGTTTCTTTTGCAATACGTAAAATATATATAATTATCAATGAACTTTGTGTTAAATTTAATATATTACATTACCGGTTTTTATAATGATCAATTTGAGAATCAATTGGGCAATAAATGAAATAGAAAAAAAAAAAAAAATGAAAGTTTTTCTTCTTTATAATGTAAAGTTATAAAAATATGTAATAAATGATATCAAATATTTTAATTATTATTCTTATGTTTACAGACACCGCAAATGATTCTTATGACCTTTGATGGTGCAGTAAATCACAACAATTTTGATCATTATGAAAAAATATTTAAAAGCGATCGTGTTAATCCAAATAATTGTCCATTAAAAGGAACATTTTTTATATCGCATGAGTATTGCAATTATAATATGGTGCAAAGTCTTGCGCATGACGGTCATGAAATTGCTACGGAAACAATATCGTAAGTTTTAATCACAACTTATTCAAATTTATCGCCATAATTTTCAAATAATATTTATCATTGGAATTAATTTATACAATTTTATTTAAAGATTACAAAAGGGTTTGGAGGACAAAGGGTATGAAGAATGGGTAGGTGAAATGATTGGTATGAGAGAAATATTGAAACGTTTTGCAAATATAAGTAGAAATGAAGTGACTGGAATGCGTGGACCTTATTTGAAACCCGGAAGAAATACACAGTACAAAGTAATTGAAGATTTTGGATATATTTATGACAGTAGTATTGGTATATCACCATTAAAAATTCCAATTTGGCCGTATACTCTTGATTTCAAAATTCCACATGAATGTAAAGCTGGTACATGTCCAACAAAATCATTCCCAGGCGTTTGGGAATTGCCATTAAATGCTCATTATGTAGAGTCATATGAAGGTGGACATTGTCCATATTTAGATCAATGTGTTCTTCATAATCACGATCCTGAAGATGTATTTGTATGGTTACAAGAGGATTTCAATCGTTATTATTTGCAAAATCGTGCACCCTATATGATGCCATTTCACACTAATTGGTTCCAAATAAAAGAATTAGAGAGAGGACTAGCTAAATTTCTTGATTGGACTGTTACATTGTATGTATAACATAAAATATTTTCATTATCTATTTATGAAAATAATTTTTAATTGATAATATTGTTTCATAATGGTATTTAATATTTTTATAGACCTGATGTTTATTTCGTCACTGCAACACAAGCACTAACTTGGATGACTGATCCTAAACCACTGAAAGCTCTGAGTAATTATGATGGTTGGTCTTGCGCAAAAGTTGAAAATGATCCTGGTCCACCTTGTAATAATCCAAACAAGTGTGCACTTGATTTTAGACCTGCTGAAGCTAACGTTACTACCACTCGGTAAATAATATCATATTTTATTCCAAATAGTTGTTCATTTATATTTTTATGATCAAAATTAAATATTGAAATGTCAAAATTTCAATATTAAACGCGGAAAATTTTTCATAATTCATTCTAAACCATTTTTTTTTCTTTCATGTTTATAGGTATTTGGAAACTTGCTCCGAGTGTCCCAATAGGTACCCATGGCTTGGTGATGCAAAGGGCTCTGGTCGTTATAACGATAATTATAATCCCGAAACGAAATAATTTTATTTTCACTATCAAACTCGAATGAAATATCAACATTAGAGTTTGACAATTAATTTATGCATCATACTTTTGGAAATAATATTATTATTTTTCAGTTATTAGTGTGTTTCAAATGTGTTTTCAGTGTGGAATTGTTGCTCCCATTAGGAATATATATATATATATATATATATATATATTTATATATATACATATATATAAATATGAATATGTGTATGTATATATGTATATGAAAAATAATAAAAAAAATTAATAAAACAAATTACTTTTGACTATTATATGTTCAGGATAACAATGTATTTTTTACACGATGTGCACATATGACTGTTTGTTTAATTATTTACCATGATACGCGATTGTACAGAACAAGATGAATATCATACATATTTTTACTCTAAGAAGGGAAAAATAATAAAGGTCCAGAAATTCTCCTATCTCATAGGGACCCATGGAGCAAACGCATCTGCATATTTCACACGAACTAAAAACACATCAAATGTGGCAATTAAATATTATTCATTCAATATAATAATAATAATAATAATAATGATAATAATATGATAATAACAATTTACCTGGTGGTGGAAAATCTTCAGGATGACGAGTAATATAATCTCGGAGTCGTGCATCTCTTGTTGCGAGAATTTTCTTCTCACGGTCACTAAGGTACAAACCAAGTGTTATTCCCATTGCCGCGAATCCAATGTGCGATTGTATACCTGGAAAATAATGGATATATATCAATATATACCTAGTGAATATTACTGTTAATTCAAAGGAATTATTCGTGTTAAATTATTCAATATGATATCAATGTTTTTAGAGTCTATAATTCAGTCACACGACATCTCATTTTAAATTAACATTTGGCGCGTTTTATTTTGTTAATTTATCCCATTTTTTTTTCTCTTCAACGATTATGCGATTTCAATTATCTCAAAAGCTATTCAAGATACTTCATTTATTCAATGAGAATAATTTCAGTTTTATCAACACGAGCGATTTCTTTGTTTTGGAACTTATCTTGCATCACGAATTTTTAAATGGCAATTTCAATTTCAACAATTAAATCATTTATAATAAATAATTGAGACAATTATACAACAAAATAAATGTCAGATTGTAATTTTGCGTGTCAATATACATAATAACCGTTGCAAAACTCAATGGGACAAATCTGAAATGGACACATTTGATACATTAATTGCATAATCGTAAAAGAGGTTATGTTCGCTTTATTTTTCATCTATCAATGCCACTAATATCACTTTAATGTAAGTGAAAAACATGAAAATAAGAAACTTTAAATGATATATAGAGTGTTATCAATTGTAAAATAGTCAATAAATATTCAATGAAATCTTATTCAAGTTTTATTTTCATTTGAATAATATTTACCAGCCCAGGCTGGTCTTTTAAATAGGAGATTTGCAGCCAAAGGCGCTGCGCCGAACACTATTCCAAGATATGTCGAGTGGAAATATTTAGCTATTAAATTCTGTTCGTAATCGTGTTCACGTTCCAGAATTTTTAAAGCCCATGATACGTCCAGTTCTTGCTCTTGATCGGTCATCGCGTCCTTACCAATAACACTTTTTGTGTATTGAATTAAATTGTAAAGACACGACTGACTCTCGCCCTACCCCGTCACTCACTGATTTTTCGCCTGTAATATATACTAGGTACTATATACATTGGTATGGCAACAGACTGGCTCTATATATGTATATACGAATTAGGACTTGGTCGATCAAATGATTTTTTATTGTAGCAAAGGATTCAGGTGAAAATATGAAGAAAAAAAAAAATGTTAACACTTTCTACAATTTTATTTGCACACATCTAAAACAAATTACAATTGTTGCGGGTTTCAACTGTAATTTGTATTACATACTACACATGTATATGCATTTTTGTTTCATTGCTGTTGTATATAGGAGGAACATTCGAATCTACTCTTGATTTTAAAACTCAATTTGAATTTTACATCATAAGAGCAGAATAAATAACGAAAAAATGTACATGGAATCAAAAATAAAACAATAATTTCAATAACAATCGTCATATATAACTGCATTATTATAATATTTAAGTCACACAAAAAAATGAATTATATATTTTTGTCTCGATGTTATTTTCTTTTGCTCTCTTTTATTATTCATCATTGAGATTTATTTAATCACTCAATGCTATTCTTCTTCTTCATTTTTCGTAGCTGTTATTTAATTCGAAAATATTCTAGTTGTTCTTTTCTCTTTTCTTTTCTTTGTTTGCAACTAAGTACATATAAGTGTTCATGTATACAAATAGAAAAATATAGTAGAAGTACTTTGGCTTCAAAAACAAGATTTACATGATCTCTTTATACTGTTATTATCATAGTATATATAATTAAAAAATTGTTTGTCAAGCAAAATAGTTGTGCGATTGCTTGAGAAATCATGAATTTTCAGGATTAAAATTGATAATTCGTATAATTAATCACTAGAAAGGTTTATTTGTTTTATTCAGTCGTTGACAATTGTCCAGAAGCCGACCAAATAAAAGCAGCAGATCTACAGTGAATAAATAATGTATTGTAGATTCAAGAAATAATAGAAATATTTTATAGTTCAATTTTTACAATT
This sequence comes from Zele albiditarsus, assembly GCA_958496275.1. Classification (NCBI taxonomy): domain Eukaryota; kingdom Metazoa; phylum Arthropoda; class Insecta; order Hymenoptera; family Braconidae; genus Zele; species Zele albiditarsus. Next base: position 9,612,959 of record OY292412.1, on the reverse strand, counting down.
ACCTCAGACATTGTTCAGGCATAACATGAGCCTGATACCAAAGTATCAATGCCATAATAATACTCCATGTTCTAAGTGGACATAAAACAGTTGCTAATGTTCCATAGGCCAACCAAAAAAAATAAATCATTGCTGTTTGCATTGCAATTAACAATAAAAATGGTAAATTTATCCACAATAGTTGCAATAATCGTCGGGTTCGTCGTGATGGTGGTTTTGAAATTTCCTGAAATCTACAATAAAGAAATTAATTTAAATAGTAATAGTAAAATATTACATAATAGATTGTGTGGAAACTTCAAATGAACAAATATCAGTATATTATTTATTTATATACCGTTTGTCAACTCTGTGTGCCAGAAGTATTATTAGAGGCATATGAAAGGTAAATAATTGGAAAAACCCATAGGCATAGGTAAAAGAGCCAGGTAAATATGAATTTCCAATAAACATGCCCCAAGCAAATATAACACCGATTTGATTTTCTATCACTTCTCCAACCGCCCACGGACCTTAAAAACCATGAAAAATAAATGAAACAAACAATTACAAATATTTTTACAATTATTTTCCCAATATAATGTGCTCAAATAATGAAAAAAAATAATAATCAAATTACCAAATGTCAAATAAATTGGATACAAAATTAATGGATAAAACATTCGATCAATTGTTGAGATTATCCACAATTTTCTAATTACAAAATTTATAATTCGTAATTGGACTCGTGGACGTCGCATTTTTTTCATCTCACATAGTTTGTGACAAATACGAAAGATACATAGTGTTACAACATTTATAAAAAGAATAACACCGAATAACACGCCAAACTGTAACAAATATAAAATTCATAAATTAATTTCAATTATATATATATTAAAAATTATTGAATTATAATTGAATATTATAATTAAATGTTATATTACAACTGTCGTAGCATCGGACATTAGGAGAAATCGTGGTAGAACACCAAATGATAAACGACTACCATCCAAAGCAAATGGTTGTGTTATTTCCTTTTTCTTATTGCTCACATCAATTGATTTCACACGTATATAATGAATACCAGTTTGATATGCTGATGCATTCCATTTAGCAACGTAAAGTGGTCCTTTAATATGAACACACGTCATCCAAGTTTCATGATTAATTTGCACATTAACAGTAGCAATAGAAACCGTTGAAAATACCAAAATCCTGTCATCAATGAGTTGAGCTTCAATTTTATCGTTGATGATTTCTTAAATATTAAACCGAATAACGTTACCTTTTTTTATCAATTATTTAAATTCTTGTTTACCTGATGTGAGTGGATTTAGCAATAGATTGTGAATTTTCTTTTAACGGCATCATATAAAGAGCGTGTTTTGGATTGGTGATTAATATCACGGGCCATTCTCCGTGTTTTATATCAATGAATGAAAAGTGACCGTGATCTATTGCAGCAAGACGATACCTATTGTAGCAATATTATACATATGCATAATTCAGAGAGGCATCTACTTCTGTTTCAACTATATTGACCGCCAACAAGCGAGATGTCATATGTATGTCAGGTAATATTAATTAAATTTACATTTAAAGAACGGAAGAATACGAATTGAAGAAAATGTTTTTACTTTTTATCAAATGCTGTTCTATGATTGTTCTTCACGTTGACTTACATTCTATTGTCCTTCCAATCAGCCAATTCCAGTTCAAGAAAACCTTTTCGTTGAAGCGTATACATTCGTGGTGATATACCACCAAGTGTATGATAGTGTCCACAAAGATATGCCATTCCCTCATTATATTTACCTTGAAATTAGAAATGAATAATATTTTTTATTTTATTACAATATTAATTGAGGAGAAATAGATTAAAAAAAAAAAAATACGGAGATGAATTTGGTGATAATGATGAGTTTACCAATAATATCTCGTACACTTTCTTTATACTGTGACAAAATACACGATGTTGGATAGTGTCCAAACCAAATAATATGATCATTTTTGTGACGCCGTGATTCTTCAGCAAAATAATTCAATTTTTTCATTTCATCTTCACCAAGAAGACCGACAAAATTAAATGGACGTCTTGGTCCTGGTTCAAGACATGCATCAATTGCAATAAATGAATATTTATCCAAACCCACTGAAATTTCATGTTTATACGATCGAGTATGTTTTTGTCCTTGAATTGAATAATTTTTGAAATAATTTTCTGGAGATTTGATTGTTAAAACGTTGAAATTATCTGAAACAAAATTAATGAATTATAATTTAATTCTGATGTAAATAAAAATATGAGCATGTGAATAATAGTTAGAATGAATTAATTCATAAATTGTTCGTACCGTGATTGCCACGCACATCTAACCAAATAGTTTTATTAATCATTCCAGTGTCATCGATAATTTTTTTATAATGTTTCCATTCGTCTAAAAATTGTCTAGATCCCATTGCATCTTGAGTTTTGGCATCAGTTAAATCACCTGACGCTAATACAACCGGTGGATTAATTGTTTTCACAGTAATATCACAGAATTCTTGAAATTCCGTTATTCTCGAAGGATCTTTAAAAATACTTATATGTAAGTCTGAGATCTGAAACAATAAAAATTGAATAGATAAATAAATTTTTTTATACAATAAATAACCTTCTACATTAATATATTATCCATAACCTCTGTATAAACATTATAAAAGTCTTCCAATAGATTTTTACTGGCATACAATGTTACGTTTTAAATTGATGTTCTTTCTTGAAACACCACCCACTCATATAATTTCAACTTATACAATTTACCTGCATGAACCACATCAGATGATCGGAAGAATCTCCAATATTATATTTTTTCTGTTCATTTTGTTGTATTGTATTACTTTCAGATATAGTATGAGAATATTCTACATCAGTTGCAATTAAATTAGTGACTTTTGCAACGAGTATGGAGAGCATGAGAATAAAAGTCAGGAAGACAATGGTAGACATCGTTATCCTCATTTTTGCGCCGAAAAAAAGAGAATAAAATATTAAATTTCTTTATCGTATTTTGTGATTAGTGTTAAAATATATCATTTCAACTGTATTTCTTCATGTTCTTCGTTTCTCCCATTGACTAATTATCATTTTTCTTTCCTTCTATTTTTTCTTTTCTTTTCTCGTTTGTTGTATACACTATATTACAATTTAATAAAAACTATTCAACGAATATAATGAACGATTGTTCACCATTGCACAACATTGTGCGACCATTGGTATTTCGATGAACTTACTGCATGAATCATTCAAAATTTATCAATTTCACATTAGACCAGAAATAGATTTCATCAATAGTCAATAATTAACCTTCAGTTTGGTGCATTGTGTTTTGATATACGAGGAAAAACATGTAAAGGTTATTGACGTAATTGAAATATGTGTTGTTTTTTTTCTTTTTCTACTAAAGCCGGTGATTATACTGAGACGACTAGTGACACGCGCCAAGTGACTGTAATGTGAATATGTCGATGTGTGGTACTTAAAATCCAAATCTATTTTGAGGTTATGAACGTTTTATTTTAACTGCGTATCGCAATATTTGCGTTGTGGATTTGGAAATAATAAGGGGAATTGAGTTGAATTAGCTGTCTAAATATATAGCTGGATTTAATTTGAAAATATGTTGTAATCTTCTTGTTCAAATTGGATTTGATTTTAGTTATGTCTTGAGAAATTGCAACAACTGCGCCATCTACTGTCGGTAAATAGGGATGCATGTATTTGTGTTTGGAATAATATTATATTTTTAACGAAATTTTGATTGTAACTGACTGAAAATTTATTTACTGGGCGGGTCTGGATCATAGGCTGTGAAAAATTATATAACTGGAATTTAACTGGAGGTATTAAAAAACGGTATCGCAATTGGGAATCTACTTGGATGTTACTGCTATTTATGATTTGATTTTAAGAAATGATTATGATCTTGATAAAATGGAAATAAACCCTTCGTTGATATCATCGTTTACTTGCCATGCTTTTCAAGATTTATTTCGAATTTATTGAATAGAAAATAAACTTTACATTGACCGATAAGAGGTGTAATTGAGTCAAAGTATATTCATAATTTTGTAACCTAAAATTAACGTTTGATGAACCGTTAAAAACGGTTTTATTTCAATTAATATTTCGTAGATTATGATGGCCTATTTCTTTTGGCTAATTTTCAATTGAAATACAGTCATTCGACTTTAAATCAACTGAAACTTCACTTCAAATCAGTTTGAACAATTTGTCTAATCTACTAGGACACAGTTATAGTCATTTACCTGCAATTCAGTGACACGATTTTTTTTAACAGAATTTAACACTGAATTGTTATTTTCAGAAAACCCTCAATGTTGTATACTCAATTCTTCAACACTCTGAAGTAATATAACATGGCTCAGAACTGCTGAGAATCTTCTCAACTAAATACTCTTTCATTTGAGAAGAAAAATCAAAATCCAACTACATGTTAGGAAGACATAAGTTCACCGGCAAACACACGAACAAACAATCGCATACGCGTTAATTAAACTCAGTTTTATTACTCCTTTTCATCACTAATTATGATGAATACTGTTTTATTTTGTAATATTTTTCAAAACGGCGTTTACACTGCCACGTAAAATGTGATTACTCTTATTGAGTATTGAATAATGATAAATACTTTCCTCCACTGATTCTGATTACTGTGACGAATATTAATTCTGCAATGATGATATTCGTCGTGAAAATTCAAAGCCACTAGAATTGCAGATAAGATTGCGGAAAAGAAAACTTGTTAGTATGATTGGTTATTGTAACTGAAAGTGGGGATTATAGCAGTAGTAGAGTAGTCAAGGTCAAGGACTGAAGACATACAGCAGAACCACACTCGTCCCAATGAGAATATGTAATAATTTAATAGGCTCTAGCCCAGAATATGGTACTATCGAGATATTCAATACAAAGGGCAAGTGTACAACCCCATTCCTGCCTTGAGCAATAAACGTTTCCTCCACTTTGGAATTTATTATTCAATTTATTCGTTGTATTCATCGTTTTAACCAGCTAACTTATTGGTTTTTTATCACATTTATTTCAAGGTTTTTCTCTGCGTTCTTTGTCCTTCATACGTACATATAGATGTATTATTTGTACCCCCTGATTGATTCTGTTCATCATCAATTTTTAGTAAAGATAATGTCATGAGAAGAATGTTTTATTTTGGCAGACAGAGTTCTCGTATATAAATATGTGCATGAGTTCATATTTAACAATCTCAATTAGATGAAAGTTTCATTATTATTGAGAGAGTTTATATACACCACAACATTCGGTGATAATGTAGGAGTAGAAATAGTTTAGTTGGCGAATTGTGGAAGTGATGAGTGGCTTTTTTGAGATCGCCGAATTTTCATTACTTTTTCTTTACTCAAAATGGACGTTGAGGCCCTTGCAATTTTTCATACGTAGTTTGTGAACCATTTTAAAAGTACGTTAATGGTTTTTGGCATATATTTGTATTGCGTGAGTCGAAGAAAATGTGAAAATTAAGATCTGAGGGCACCTCTTGTCGACAATCACGCTGATGTATGAAACCAAATTTCCAATTCGAAATTACCACCCGCAAATTGTGGTCAACTATTTCTTCAGTATATCATTCAATCTGATTCATTAGTTTGAAGAATATTATATCAAAAACGGAAATGTTTAATCAGTTCTTCGTCCACTGCTTGTACGAAGTCGATATCAAGTTTCCTTCAGAATATTATGTGCTTATCTATGAGTTATGACGAAAACCTTCAGATTTTTGAATTACACTAGCAATTTCCGTTAACATACATCCAAGATGGCGTCTTTCAATGATACAATTATTTCAAAAATAGTTTCTCATACATTGTCAATAATTATTGAACAATGAAACCATTCTTCCAATCCATTCATCTAAAAAAATAATTTCAGTATTAATTTCGCAACATTTTTGCTTTTGTCTTCTATAAACATGAAAATGAAAAAAAAAAAAAGGAATATGGCGATAGTGGCGCCTCTCGATAAACATTTCAGATTCCTCCAAACTCATATGTGCACATCCGACTTAAAAAAAATGACTTTACCGACTTCCGGTGTTCATGAGCTCTACATAACCTCGAAATATCGGATGAAAACACACTCATCTCAGTGTGACGCTCCTGTGCAATGTGTGCTATACACATTACACATGATATGTGTAATAATGGAGTAAACCGTGAAGTTGTAAACAATATATATTAACAATCATCATGACATATGAATAGTAAAGTACCGTGTAAATATATTCTTGCAATATATATATATATATATTATTGTTTTTGCATATGGTATGTATGGCAGATGAATTGATAGAGGTATCGTAAATGATTAGAGTTTACAAAAAAAATATATATATATTGGATTTGTAACGTATTGATACATGTATATGTATATAAATTTATATCAATTATGGACAACAAAAGCAGTAATAATTTTATTAGCTATGTGGGTTTTGAAGAACATGAAATGCAGGTTAATAAAATAAATATTTCTTATTATTATCACTTGTAGTTTTGTCATTTTTATTAATTGATTTTATATTTTATTTCACTATATTTGTTTTTTTCAGCCGCTCGGATCGAGCAGGAGAAATTCACTCAATGAAAATACAATTAAATTGTTGTCAGGTGAAGTGCTCATTGCTGAAGCACAAAGTGTATTAATGTTTTCACCTGTAGGTGATTTAAAACAAGGTACTTCTGGTGTACTTGCAGTAACAAATTTTAAACTCAGCTTTATCACAAGTGATGACGCCACCACTGAGGTATTGTTTATATTTAGATCAATTAAGCTTGTTACCATATTAATAGGAGAGAGAATTATATATAATAATAAATAAAATTGTCGCAAGGATATAAATTGAATTGAATTTGTATTTTATTTTTAATTTTATATTCTTTTTTTTTCTTACAGGATATTAATCATCAACAGAATCATCTTTATGGACATATGGATTCATGTTTATCAAATATAGATGAAATTTATTTAATGATGGGAGATAAGAAGAGAAAGTTAGTCCCGGGAAGTACTGTACCATCAAAAGTTAAAGGAATTTTCATCGTATGTAAAGTAAGTTTAGATTTTTTATTATTGATGGAAAAAACATTGACAAACAATCTCTTCATTTATATAATTTTTATTTGTATTATTTTAGAATTTTAGAACGTGGTATTTTTCATTTAAATTCTCACCACCGGGTCATGGAAAAAATTTATTGACAACACTTTTACATCATGCATTTCCTAGGAGACATCAATTACTATTTGCCTACGACTACAAGTTAGTTTTTGTCATTGTATTCTAATGTAATTTATTGTATGCACATTAGTATGATAATTAAATGATAATTATTTCAGAGAAACGTATTACAGTAGCATTGATAAAAAAGTTAAATTATTCCGTAATATGATTGACTGGCAATCGGAATTGGATCGTACGTCGCACAATAATGAACAAATTAAAAGAAATTGGAGATTATCGTCGGTAAATTCAAGATTTCAAATGTCCCCGAGGTACGATATTAATTTTTTTCAAATACATATATATATATAAGGAAAGAGATGAAGGAATGTAATGAAAATTGTTTCATAATTAATATTCGATGAGAAGAATCATAAATTCATTAATTATTCTCTTGTAACATTTTTTTTTATCTATTTTTCATCATCTACCTGAATAACGCTACTATTTATATTAATTAAATTTTTCTCCTTCGTAGCCTTCCAAAATATATTATTGTACCAGCATCTGTTACTGATAGTCAATTAACTGGTGCAGCAGCGCATTTTCAGGATGGTCGACCGCCAATTTGGTCTTGGTCTAATAATCGTGGTGCAGCTTTAGTAAAAATGTCTGAATTAATTCCAACCATTGCTGAACGTACTCAAGAAAATATAATGTTGGAGAATATTAGAAAAAGCCATCCGTCAAAATTAGCTATGGCTGTTTTTGATTTGAATAAGGAAATTAATGTTAAATCTATTGCTGTTGGTTTTTCGAAATTTATTGCCCTGTGCTCGCCAGGTTGGTTTAACAATTCAATATATATATATATATATATATTGTCACAATTATCAATAAAATTTATTCAAATTATTTTCATTATTTATTCTACAGAGAATATAAGACAATTTTGGATACAAGACAATAATTTTTATTCATCATTAGAGAGCTCAAAATGGTTGAAATTTGTTTCACATTGTTTACAAAAAGCGGTTGAGGGTAGTGATGAATTAAATTCTGGAATTTCAGTTATATTACAAGGTAAATATTGTATTAATTTTGTTTAAATAATATTTTTGTCTCTACTATTTTTATAACAATTATTAAATATATATATATATATGAATTAATAATTATGAATTTATTGTAGAAAGTTCTGGCAGAGATATGTGTTGCGTTATATCGAGTTTAATTCAATTAATGTTGGATCCATATTTTCGAACAATAACTGGATTTCAAACATTATTACAAAAAGAATGGGTAGTTGCGGGACATCCATTTTGTGATCGTTTAGGACATATTATTAAATCAAATTCTGAAAAGGTAAATGAACTATAATAAATTATCTATCATACGTTAACAATGTTTCTACACAATTGAAATTATTTATCAAATATTCCTTGTTTTTGTTTTTTTTTTTCTCTCTTCATAAATAGTCTCCAATTCTTTTACTATATCTTGATTGTGTACGTCAAATGTGCCTACAATTTCCGTCCCAATTTGAATTTACGGAAACATATTTGACGAGTTTATGGGATGCAGCTCACGTTTCTATATTTGATACATTTATATTTAATTGTGAACGAGATCGTACTGTTGCAGAAATGGTAATTTTAATTTATTTATATTAAATAGTAAACTATTTTTACTTAATTAATACTAATAAATAATAATATTATATTAAATAATATTATTTTATTTTAGGATCCAAATAATCCACTTATACTTCGAAGTATTTGGGATTGGCGAGAACAGTTTACCGATCAAGACATATTATTATTTTACAATCCACTTTTTAATTTAAATAATACAGAAAAAAAATGTTTGAGACCGCAATACGGTATACCATATCTTGAATTATGGATTCAATGTTATTTTCGTTGGATACCACCATTGGAAATACATAATGGCGGACGAAATCATATAGAACTGTTTGCGCGCTTGATACAAGACAGTATAAGTCAATTAAAATTTAATATAACCGGTAGTAGCTCGTCTCCAATTAATAAAATAAGTACATTTTTGGTTCAAATGAATATAGACAGTTTCTATCCATTTGGTAACAAAAAATCTGGCAATACAGTTAGTACACCAATAATGAACAGTTCAATTTTAATGACAGAGAGTTATTTAGACGCACAATCATTGCTTACCGCACCTGACTGATATTTTTTTTTTGTATATTTACATTATACATTGTATTTTGTATCATCGAAATGTTTCCGTTTGTTTTTTTTTTTTTTTTTTTACTATAAACTTGTCAGTATAATATACATATACATGCTATCACTTTTCATTCTTTCAAATGATTTTATTGTGAAATTTGTATTATTTTTATAGTTTACTATATCGAAAAACAAAATGAATTCCCATTTTTTATTTATGAAATATAAAAATAAATTTATATAGGTGAAATAATAAAATAACAAATTACTGAGATAATATATTTGTTTATTAATTATTACTATAAAACGTTTTGGGTTTTACTTTTATTTTTGAATAACAATTTTTCATAGTTTAGTGAATATTCACAAGACTAACACTCTTAATGTACATTCTTTTAAACAAAATTATAAATGTAAAAATAGACAATGTCAAGTTTCAAGTTGTAATTATGGTAAATAATTGACGGAAATTAAAATATTAATTAACTACACCAGTGTTCCTTGGGTGCATGATTAATTGTTCAGCAATTGTGTAATTTGTTTGCAACGGGGTAAAATATTTAACTGTTTTTCTCATTAATCTTGACAATTACACTTTTCACTTCTGTATAAGCTTCAAGACCATATTCACCATTTTCTCGTCCATGTCCAGATTGTTTATAACCTCCAAATGGTACTTGAGTTGCGAGTGCATTGTAAGTATTGACCCTGTAAATTATATAAAAATTATGAATACATTGAATAATTTAAATACGTAATTAATTTGCGTATCTTCATTGCAAACAATTTGATTTTAACTTACCAAACTGTACCAGCACGCAATCCTTGAATCATATGATTTGCTTTATCAATGTCTTTGGTAAAAACTGCAGCAGCAAGTCCATAATCAGTTTTATTTGCTCGCTTAATAACTTCGTCCAAATCACTGAATTTTAATATTTGCTGAACTGGTCCAAAAATCTGGATAATAAATTGAATAAAATTTTACTTTATTAGTATAAAATATATTGTGAATTTTTACGTGACAATTTTAATTCATTTCATATTGTTTTACCTCTTCTTGTGCTATTTTCATTTCATCTTTCACATCAGCAAATACTGTGGGAGCAATATAAAAACCTTTACTACCAATTCTGTCACCACCCGTGACAAGTTTTGCACCTTCTTGTTTTCCACTGTCAATCATTGAAAGTATTTTGTTTAATTGTTCCTCGTCAATCTGCCATATCAAAATCGATTCATACATCAAATAACATGTATCAATAAAGACTTATTAATTCAGGATTAAACATTTATATTAATATTAAAATAATAATTACTTGAGGTCCATGTTCAATATCAAGATCAAATGGATCACCTACAGTTCGTTTTTTCGCGCGTATAGCACTTTTCTCAACGAATTCATCATAAATAGCATCTTCAACAAATGTTCTTGATCCAGCACAGCAACATTGACCCTAAAAATTTCCAATCATTTTTATCTTCATCACACTTTAAATAATATTGCAATGTTGTTTATTATTTCAATAAAATTCACCATGTTAAAGAATAATCCAAAGTGCGAAGTCTCAACAGCATAATTAATATCAGCATCTTTGAAAATAATATTCGGTGATTTTCCACCTAGTTCAAGTGTAGTACGTTTCAAATTGCTCATTGCCGCACCTTGCTTCACGAGTTTACCAACTTCAGTTGAACCGGTGAATGCAATTTTATCAACGTCATTGTGAGCTACTAATGCAGCACCAGTGTCACCAAAACCAGGTACAACATTCACTACACCTGGTGGAAATCCAGCTTCTTTTGTCAATGACGCTAAATATAAAGCTGTGAGTGGTGTTTGTTCAGCTGGTTTTAATATAACAGTATTTCCTGAAACAAATCATAAACACAGATATTTATAATTACTGCAATCATTTTCTAGTTATATTAAATTAAAAAAAAGAAAACAACAAGTGGTATTAGTCAAACCTGTTGCCAATGCTGGCGCTAATTTCCATGATGCCATGAATAATGGAAAATTCCATGGTATTATTTGGCCACAAACACCAACGGGTTCGTGTCTAGTATATGCGAAATATTTTCCATCCATTGGAATAACTTTACCATGATTTTTGTCAGCCCATCCAGCATAATATCTCAATACTGCTACACTTTGTGGAACATCAAATCCATATGCAGTAGAATAAGGTTTTCCATTATCAAGTGTTTCCAATGACTAAACAAAATTATTTACGGAATTATATTCAATTTCATTTTTATAATAAATCAACAAAAAAATGAGCAGTCATTCGATGCGAAAAGTTAATTGAAATAGAACTATTTTGAACCATTATACGTGTCTTATAATTACTTTGTGAGGGTGAAGAAATATAATTGATACATACTGCTAAATATTTCTGATCACGCTCAATCAAATCAGCCAATTTGTAGAGCAATCTGCCTCTTTCAGAAGCATCCATTTTCCTCCATGCAGATCCAAGTTTGAAAGCTTTTCTCGCTGATTTAACTGCATTATTGATATCTTCCAGTCCGCCTTGTTCCACCCTTGTTATTACATCACCAGTACTTGGGTTTATTGTATCAAATGTTTTTCCAGATTCTGATTTGCACCATTCATTGTTGATAAATATCTAAAAAAAAAAAAAAAACCGTGGCTATTGAAACAAGAATGCCCTATCTAATCAATAACATGAATAAAACATGTATAATTGTATCAAAAAATTAACAAATGTTTTTATCTATATTCTCTAGAGTACATCCCATTGATGATTCAACATCCCATAATTACATTTATCAATCAGAAAAAAAAACAAATGCATATTTAAATTGATAATAAAATTGTATTAAAACAAGTTAGGTTATGTGATGAAATATTAATATGAATTTATCTATGATTATATGAATTATTGTCAATGAAATTTCCTTCTTACTCCACTGTATAAAATCGAGGGTTTAATTTCTGGAGCTGGAATTTTTGCTGAAGCAAAAGATCTTGAGGACTGGCACAATCTTGCTAGCCGTAACATTATGGCTAATGGAGTGTGATTGAACGTCTTATCAACAATGTATATAAGGCAGTCGACTGGCTTTTATATAGATTTCTACATCATGAGTTATTTCGCATAATCTTTTAGAAACGATGTATACCGAAGTCACGTGAACATCTGACGATTGCAAATAATCGCACGATGACTTTCACAAATTTTTAATTGTTATTTGATTAACGTGGGAATGTACATCCCAATTCTTATTATTACTCCAGTCTACCTGCATTTATTTGATTTATAGGATAGGATATGGGAAGAAAGATTCGCTTGAAATAATTTTTAGTTTGAGTATATATGTTTATTATTAATTGTTTTGTCTATTGAGTTCAAACTTATATAATACATTTATTTTGTAAGAAATATAATATTGACATGTTTGGAAATGTTCAAGAGGATTCTATTCTACTGATTATTTTGGCAATTTTCTTCGGGATAGTTTCAGGAGAGTCAAAAGAAATTCAAATATTATATCGAAAATAATTTATTTTAAACAACTCCACGAAAACATAAATTATTTTTATTTTCATAATCCATTCATGTCAGGATACATTTATTGATAGCAGTAACACATTAGAATAAATTCGTTGATGGATGTTTCTAGAGAATTATTGCAGGATTTATTTAGGTTAATGAATTCACCAATGATGATCCATGCATTCGTGTATAAATTTATTACTCCCAAATCCGCTAAGAATATTAATTCCAATTAAATGTAAAATTGATGATTTGATATTTACTGTTTCATTTTGAGTCTCATGAATTAATGTACTTTTTTCTTTGACAATTTTCTATTTCTCGTTTTACTCATATGCGACATCATTGTATACATACCAGGTAAACATAAAAATAGAAGATAAATCCTTAAAACTGTTGGAAAATGAAAGCCAAAATTCCAACTATTTGGTAATGAAATTGTAAATTTATTAGTTTCTTCAAAGTAGGGAATGTTTCTTAAAATAATTGTACCCTCACAGAGAAAGCCTAGCGGATATAATGGTATCCAAATTGTGTATCTGAGCCATGTTAACAATGGAATTGAAAAATTTAGCAATTGCGTTATATAATATGGATAACGAAATATTTCAATGAAACTCCAAAGAAAAAATACATAGAATACTATAGGCTTTGTTTGCATTCGTGGCTCTGCTTCAATCATACAAAAGAGAATAAAAGCTCTACCACTGACTTGAAGAAATGCTATAAAAGCATTTCCTTTAGTATAACCAAATGCCGGATGCATTACTTCAAGAAATTGCAACAGTTGAATAAATTTCATGGCATTACCGACACTTTCATATGTATCTTTCATAGAAGCTGAAATAATTTATCCTCTATTAAAATAACAATTACTCATCAGCCAAAAGTACAAATTGACATAATAAACAATAAAAAATAATAAATACCAGGTCCTTCACGTGAATATCGTATCGTCATAATCACAAGAATATACATGTAGCCAATGTATTGGAATAAATTATAGAGTACAAGATAGACTTTCTTTAAATCTTCTGAAATAGATAATTCAAAAGTAATTTATATACATAAATTAATTATTTAAGAATTATTAGGAGTTATATATTTTTACCTTTTCTATAACCCAATTCTTCTTTATGAAGTTCATCATACGCCTGTGGATAATCTTGAAGAAGATCACGTGATTCCAATTCTTCTCTATGAACATTTGGTGCAAGATTAGGTTTTCTAAATACATGTTTTTTTTTATTTTCTTTATGTTCATTGCATATATTTTTTGATTGTGATGGCACAGTCTCATTCACCATCCATGGTGGATCATCGAAATTTGATAAACGTGCCCATTTTGTATTGGATGTTTTTGTTAAAATAATTTGTAACTTCTCATCAATCACAGTGTATTTATTTTCCTAGAAATATCCATACACATTAAGCAAATACAATGGAATTTAACAATGCAGTATTTTTGTTTATTTATCATACAGATAACAATATGAAAAAGGTATATTACCTTGTTGTTGGTTGATTCATAAAACTCCAAAATCATGAGAAGTTTTTCGGGATCAGAATCTCCATCATTATTCTTAACAGTAAGTATGACTCGTTTATCTTCTAATCGAACGATAATGTCCTGGATATGTTAAAAATAAAAGAAATCATTAATACAAGTCAAAAGGTAAAATAATTCATGATTCATTCATTCATAAGTGGAAGAGAAACCTTTGGACTCTCAATATCAATGGTGAGGTGAACTTCACTGTCTGTCTGACACCAATAAACCGTTGGGTGAAGTTGTTCCGGCATCATGAAAATCTAATGAAAATTCTAACCACAAAATATTTATCTATCTTCAATTGTATCGATATTTGAAATAACATTTAATATATAAAAATGCTCATAAACAATTTTATTGTACTGGATAAAATTGCCATCACTACTATACAGATAAGAAAAATCAAAATATACCTCTCAGCTCATTATATTTTCAGTACACCAATCTTCTTTACCGACTGAGAAAACAAAATGAAAATTCTGCCTATCATTATTACTAACAAACCATTGTTGTAGTACATGAAACTGCCGTTAGGTGTACATAGAAAGCATTATTATCATCATATTGAAAAAAAAAAAAGCGGCGTATCCCCAACAATTTTTTACCAGAAAATTTTTTTATTACAATGCGAAAAATACGAATGATTTTTAGGTTATGAAACGCCGGAGCACGCTACAAAATTATCATGGGACACGTCACTATATATATACAAAATCATATATGAAGTATTATTATATATACCTAACAAGAATATATCCACTAAAAATAAACTAACATTTATATGTTATCAGAGAATTATCGATTATGGTTTTTCTTTGCCTTCTCAATCCACCCCTCTCGAAATGCCTATTTTACTTGCAATATACAATTAATCTGATCCGAAATATACCTTTATTGCAACAAGAGAATTCAGAGCTCTGAGCAACTTAAACTGCTCGCCATTTGCACTTTTCGAAAAAAAGAGTTGGAGAAGAAAACATATGCTAAAAAAAAAAATTCAGCACATATGTATGAAATATATACACACATATATATAATTCTCAACGGCCATTCCACCGATAAAGTATCTTGTAACTCTGTAAATGGATTGTAAAACCGGGCCAGGGGAGAACTTGGCGGGGATCCCGTGTGCAATATGAAGTTGGACGCCATTAATAGTCTGCTTGGATACGCGTATGCCTTCTCTAGATTCAAATATCAATTTCAATTAATTCAATACCAATATCAATTTCACAATAATACATATTAATATCAACTGCATGATGATAGATATATAAACACTCATATAATTAATATTTCAATCCTCTATTCTATTTAACGGTTCCCCCACCTTGAGTTCAAGGTACTAAATGATGAAAAAAAAAAAGAAGAAGAAGGGAAGAATTTCATGTCATTTAAATTCTCAAAAATTCCAACGATTCATTTATCTTGAGCAAAAAATTTTAATTTAATAATTGAAAATGTGTTGGAAGCGGTAAAAAAAAAAAGTTTAAAGATGAAAAAAACAAATTTTAGACCCATAAAGAAAGTGCCTTCTGAGAAATCATCTGGCACACACTACAAGTGTGTGTGTTCATCCTGAACATCTGCCATATACATATATATGCCGGGTGTTTTGTGTTCATCATGGCCTGTGATGGGTGAGAGATGTGCTTATACACCGTATAGTTTTCGTGACTGCAGAAACCATTTGACCTTGTCAGAGTTACTTCTTTATATACTGTGTCTATTTGAACACGTTTTTAAAACGATCTGATATACTTGGGTGTTCTTTCTCCAAGTTCATATCAGAGATATTGAATTAACAGAAGATAAAATTATGAAAATTTACGACAATTGTTCAACAAGTTCCAATACATAATTGTGAATAAATTGAATTTAAAATTGATTATTTTAATATATAAAATGTAAAATAAAAGTCAGTGATGACACTGAATTTCTGTTAATTAAAAGCAGCTTTATTCATACCCAAACACTTGAAAGAATGATCTAACTACTGATAAACATTTTAGAAAATATTTGTGAATAATTATTAAATGTCAACTTCAGTGAATTCGAATAATATACTGTCTATAAATATTTTTCATATATTTGTCACTAATAATTATTTAATTCTTTCTACACAATAATATCCAACATATTAAATATTAACTGTAATTAACTAGACTTCACTTAAATCATATTGAATGATATCATTAACAGTACCATAAATTAATATCAAATCAAGCAAGTGATCAGAATAATCTGAAGTAGTCCAACAAATAGTGTAATAAATATCAAATTACAATATTTAAATTAAGTAAAAAAATATTTAAAAAATCCTTTGTTATTCTTACTGAATGAATAGAATTGTTTCTACCAAGTTGTTAAAACAACGTACAAGTTAGATTTTACTTATTAAATTTATAATATTTCATAACAACATCAATGACATTGTAAAAATATGAATAAATATGTGAATATAAGGTATTGAAAATATGTCACAAACAAATATATATATCTGTATTTTTCTTGTGCATTTATTTTTTGTCAGTATCTCTGCCACGACAAAATATAGTTTGAATGGAGAGTATAGAGGTAAAAGAGGTTTGCATCCTCATCCACCATCATCACATTCTCCAATGCGATTATTGGTATAGTGTCTTCGGGTTTCACCATGTATCCCTGCTGCGAGTTGTTTCACGCGGTACCTCAGAACTTCAAATGAAGAAGAGGAAGAATAAGGAAAAAGAGAGTAAAACCTTAGGTATAGAGAGGCGTTTCAGGTAAGCTTGGTGAATATATATATATATACAGTACGCACAAGTCCAGGTATGCCAGGTGGTACGATTTCCGTTTTTATTTTATTTTTTTCTTCCTCCCTCTTGCCACTCTTTTTCACTCTACATGTATTATATCTAACTCTCTTACTCATTCTCTCTTTTTCTTTTATTTTTTTCACTTAGGTTGTTGGGTGTATATACAACGATACGATATTACGTCTCACAGCTGTTTCCCCACTTTATAACACACAATCCCTTGCACCCTCATTGTCAACTGTGCGCTTGTGCCATGCAAGCTATGGTGGTAGAATTATTTGAGTTCTTTTTTTTTTTTTTCACTCTCTTTCATCAATTTTTTTTTTTCAACAACTGTATGATATGTTTGTTACACAGAAGATTGTTGCAATGGATGAAATTTTAGATTGACAACTGATTTATTGTAGTACATAAAAGATTTATGTTAAATTCAAAGGTTTACTTTTCATCATGTTGTAAACAAGAGATATTAGACTTGAAAAATAGAAAGAAATTTTTTTGCACAGGATGGATTGAAAAGTACACGTGTATATTTTTATCTCTGTATTTTATAGAGCGTCATTGAAAATATCATTGAGATTTATTCAATTTGAGAATAGTTGGATACATTTTAAACATGAAATAGAAGAAAATGATATTTTAACTACTTCAAATATATGATTTATTATGGATTAAATTTTATTGAACAGCATAACTTTGATATTTTATATTAATTCAATGATTATATGGACAATTAATTGAAGTATATTTAAACATAGAAAATGAATTGAAATGAAATTTTAACCATTCTTTTAATGGATGATTTATTACAAATTAAATTTCATCGCACAGTTTGACTTATACAACCAATGTATTGAAATTAATTAAGAACAATTAAATAAAATGTAGAAGAAGTTAAATTAAATTTTAACTATCACAAATTAAATTTTAACTATCACAAATACTCAATATAATTATGATAATATTGCTGTGAAAAATTTAATCCCAACAAATTTGATATAAATGAATTCTCTACATAACCTCAAAAAAAAAAATTTGTCATTAAATCTCAAGAATAATAAACCAATAATTTATTATAAAATGAATCAATTAAATTACAATCCTGAGCAACTAAATTAAGTAACATGAGAATTTGTTCTTTCTTCTTCATCCTTCAAGGAAATGATTTTTAAAAATATCTGATGGAATAGAATGGTGATATTGGGGTGCCACGCTCCACTCAATACAAGGATCTAAAAGCATATATACGTATGTGTATAAATGTGTGTATCAATGTACATGTATATTGATCCTGATCGAGTGAATGGGAGTATACACAGCTGGTGCCGAGTGTGTTGTTGGGCCCCAGTCCTGCGACACGCATCTGCTGCAATTTTCTCTCTTCATACCATTTGTCTTGTAATCGGTGTCGAATGCATGGTGCTGTAATCGACTGGGGACTTTCTCTCTCGAATGGGCCACACATACATATATAAATTTAAACATATACATATAAACATAAACCAATTGTATATACCGCAGTTTTGGCACGGAGCACATTAAAGGAGGAAAAGTGTGGGATTATTTTTATGATACATACTTTGTATTTATTCATTTATATTTATTGTTTTTTTGATTATTTAATTTTGGGTCGTGGTAAAAATTCGAAATTATTCTGTATTATTATTCACCATCATGCCCATGTTGTATAATTAATATTTGAATTGCTTTACATTTGAATAACGGGATTTATATAGGACAAAAAAAAAAACAAAAACAAAAAAAAATTCTTTTTTCTCTCATTGCACTCTAAATATCACCGATACACTTTTTTGATTTATTGTAATTTCAAGTTTGGAACAATGTGAACTTTGAAATGGTTTTCAACCATTATTTCATTTCTTTTTATTATTCAGTCATTATTATTTTTTTTTTTTCTTCTTATGTTTTTGCGCCATTCTTTCTCTCGTTTTGTTGGTTTTTTTATTCTCATTTTTTTCATTCGCATGCAGCGAAGGTAGTGAGAGAGTGGCGAGTAGTGTTTCGTAAAGCAACGACAATGGTTGCAACGATATAACCGGTTGCACGCGTTAAAAATGCAACAACCGATTCTCGATGATCTCGCTTGATTATGCTTAGTCAGAAACAGCTGCTAAAATATATATATATATATATATGAAAATATAAACATAAAAAAATTCTTTCAGGTAATAATTCTAATTCTCGTTCATGGGAACAACGAAGAGTATATGGAATAAATATTAAATGATGTTTGGATATACGAGTGGACAATATTGATTTTGGATTGTATAGGTTAAACCCGGATGGACTTTTATAGAAATATTCACTAAACAGCACAACAAAAAAAAAAATATAAAGCTTATAATAAATTTTTACTGCTTCTGCTTTTTCCAAAAATATGCAGAATTAATATACTGGATTTTGATAATTATCAAACGTATATATGAGTAAGTGCACAAGACATATGATAAATTTAGCAATCTATTTTTTTTTTCTATTTCTAAAGACATTTTAATTGTTGTCAAAATCACAATTAAATAACTGTGATTTTGATTTAACTATAGACCACGTTATTTTCTTTTGTATCAATTGTAAAATGATTTTTTTTTTAATTTCTAGATTTGTGGTGTGTGGATGTAATCCTTTATGATATCCAGTAATTTTATGGTGAACAATAATAGAAAGGAAAAAATTGATATTTTAGTGGTAGTAATAAATTTTAAATAGTCAATAGTGCAATGTTGTAATTGCAATGACTATACTAACACAATGGTTATATGTATCGGTACATATATATTTATTCTATGAAGTTTGGGATGAGATGGCTGAAGGTAGTTTGCAGGTGAGCTGCATAAATACGAACTTACTTATATATATATATATATATATATATATATATATATATATATTCATCAGCAACCTTGGAAATGTTTGAGCCCAGAGAATCTTTGACTATACAACGATCCAGAAAGAAAATTGGCCGTTATATGCCGATCCGAAAACCCCATGATGATCCCAAGGATTGTGCCTGAACTCGCTAAAAATTTTACCTGAGTATCTTTATATATATATATTAGTCAAAAGGATAAATAGAAAGAACGACTCATACACAGGATATTCAACTGCAGATGGAACGAACGATTTTTCCACAAATATTCTGTTTTATTTGACTGACTTTGTAAGTATATGTATTGGTATATATTTATATATATATCTCATAGATTTGTATCGTAGAAAATTATATGAGATATGTTTTTTCTTTTTTGTTGATTTTAAGTTCTTTATAGTTAAAAGATTATTTTAGATTTTTAATTCCTCTATCAAAGATAAATAATTTTGTTTTGTGGTGTAAATGTATTTTTTTGGTTTGAGTGAAAAAAATAGACTGTTATATATTAATATGATATAAATAAATAATTATTTCTTGCTATGTGAAATAATTTTAGTGTTCAAATTTATTCCAAGTGTTGGAATAATTGTTAAATCATGTACTAATTTTTTTTTCAGGATATATAAAACATTTTTTGACATTTAACTGTTGCATTTTGCAGATGTGTTTTTGCTGAATTTTGATGGAATCGCATGATGGCCGAGGTATAAGTGTGGGCAGGTGTTCGTGGAATTCTCAAATCCTATACAACGAACCTAGTCCCTTTTTTTTTTTTTTTCTTACTGTCTGTATAGCTATATGCACATAAACGATATTTCCTATAATATTCTAGCGGAGTCTTGAGGGATATATAGTTCGAGATAGCAAAGTAGTTTTGCTTGAAAAAATAAAAATGTAAAAGTATTCTTTTACATTAATATTGTTCGAGGTAAAAGTTTTAAAATTTTCTTGCTTGCAATTAGCAGCATGTGGCCGTAGCGAGTAGATTTGCTATGGCTTCATTCGTATAAAATATTACATGGATCGGGCGAGGAAAATTCTATTGCGGTATACAGATATATATTCAAACTAGTATTCCACAGAGGAAAATGGTTATAAAGGTCTAAATGGACTCTTCCCAAAACTTTTAAAATTGTCGGTAAACTCGCATCAACCAATTTGTGAGCATCGTCACAAATGTTTCATTGTTTAATAAAAATTATAATTTTATATTTAATGTTACTATAAAGTTGGGAAAAAAAATTTGTTCAACTTGAGTAGATGCATTTATTTTTCATGCATTGAGAAATAATTATGGACTGTTAGAACTAGAAATTTGTTGGGTATAAATTGACATTGTCGTTAATTCAATAGTGGAATTATTTCTTGAAACAAATCAATGAGATATAATAATATAAGAGAACAAACCTGTAGCTTGGATTTTTGTTTCTCCTTGGACATATTATTTGTCAAGTATTGCACAAAATGAATTAATATTGACGCCACTAGAACAGTAAGATTTGGACCGAGTCTGAAGTTTGCACGGTGGCCATGAATTTTATTCTTTGTTGATCTGAAATGAGAAAAAAACAAGTATATAAATATGTATATTCTTATAATGTAGAAGGTTATCCATATAGTTCCTAGTGGAATCATTTGGAATATAACAATGTAAAAAAACAAAACTTGAGGAAAAAAATATTTGATTGTTGATTGACTTCCAGAATTCCAATTGTTTGAAGAAAAAAAATAGAAATTTCCTTCGGATAGTTCCAATTGTAGTACAGACTACAGACAATCCGAATGCAAATCGAATGAATTTTGTTCGAACTCAATCCATCCACTGCTTGCTATAACATCGAGATTGCCAATTCATAAAAATATGACTTGGAAAATAAATACGATCAAAGTTTTCAATAAACATTTTTCGATTCTCACACTCCACTCGACTATTATCGCTACTTATAATAATTCTTGTATATTTCAACTCTCCAAAGTAAATTCTATCATTTGCTTTAAGAAATACGGAGAAAAAAAAAATGAAAAAAAAAAGCATGTCCGGTCGACCCCAAAACCCGAACAATACCCCATCAATCGATTCCTCAGTATACTACTTCATCTCCTGGCATCATAATTACGATTAAATCGCTTCCTCGCTACAATACCCTCATTTTCCAACTACCCCATCAAAACATCATCCCAAAACAATCTCTAATAATGATCCAAAAAAAAAAAAGCGTATCCATCAATGCATAAATACGTGCATTAGCATTTTGCCATGGATACGATAGTTTGAAAAGCCACCCACATCGTGCCGTGTTGATGTTAACCGCGGAGTATGCAGAACATTGTTCTTCTCTATATAAAACCAACCATACCTACTATTGGTATTGTTTTCTAGAGTATTCTATTGCTGTATATGCTTGCGCTAGTGAATATGAGGTAAAAGCGCCGCGCGTATGATAACAGCGAGCACAAAAGAGAAGAAACAAATAAAACCTGCTATACACAATGATAAAAAGAAAGAAAGAAAACGAAGAATTAGGTGTTAGGTGGGGTGAACCGTAGAGGAGAAGGGTGAAACGTGAACAAGTTTAAACGTGCGAGAGCGGGTGTGCGCGTGTCCAGACACGTTACCAGTGGCGCTAGCGTTTGTCGTTCATACATATGCGTACATATAAAACAGGCATATACATGTATGCATATAATATATAGCTACTGCGTTGGTCTGCGCTCAACAGCGTTTGGTTCGAGCTTTGATCGCGCACTTTGTGGTGGGGAAGGGTAGCTCTGCTCTACCCGCTTATATCACGTGACCATTACACGTAACCAATGAAAGCGTCGGAGAACCGGCGTCTGGCACATGGCGGAGTTGCCGGCTGTGCTCGGTAGTGTTCATCGCAGACGCAGCAAGACGCAGTTCGTCTGGTTCGTCGCAGTCAGTCGCAGTGGCAGTCAAGTAAGAGGGTAGTCGTTTACGCGTCGTCAAGTCTCAAACACAAAAATATTACTATATTAAAACAAAAAATATATATATAAAAAATATATACATATAAAAATCGAAGTAAAACAATTAAATAACACAAAAATAACTACAAGGAAGCGGAACAGAATTTAATAACGAAATTTTACCTGTTTTCATCATTCTCGTGGCGGAAAATAAATACTAAAAAACGAAGACAAAAAAATAATAATAAAATAACACAAAAGTTGTTTCTTTTCTTCTTGTTCATTGAACCAACGGTTTTTTTTTCTCAACAACAAATATTGCTACAATAACGAACAATACAATTATATATTCTCATCTAAATTTTTGGGTGAGAACGAAAAACAAAGAAAAAAAAGAATATACATCAACCGGAAGAGAAATTGAATTGAATTTTGTTGGAGAAGTAAAGGCGTGAGGAAGGAAGGAAGGAAGAGAGGGAGAAGAGAAAGATAGTGGAAGTTACGAGAATAAACGAGAAATTTTTCACGTCGCCGTTTTAATTGTGTTGTATACGAATTTTACGTGCAAATATCGCTAATATTTGTCATCATATTGGGCTCTCTTGTGTTTTACACTGTGAGTGAATAATATAAATATAAATCTTTTCTAGAATATAAAATTGAGGCGAACATAAAAAGCCACACAAACATACACACATACTCTACATTGATATATATATATATATATTGAAACAAAGAGAAAAGGTTACTGAACTTGTTGAAACTCGTTGAAAGGAAATAACGAACGAAATTCACGACCTTCGCTTTACCCACAAAGGAAATTGATGACGAGAATTTGCGGCGAAAAATCGTGTATTTGTGTATATTAAGCAAACACAAAGTGAAAGAGAGTAAGGAAAAATAAATCATATTAACAGAATAAATTGACTTGAGATAATCTTCAACAACAAATACGAAAAAGAAAATAATAGTAATAATAATAAAAGGAGGAACACGACGAATTAACAAGTTGGAAGTTTCTAATTTATTTTTGTACAGAGCTCTATCTTCAATCCAATCGTTTTTTCTACGCCCGTTGCATTTAAAAAAAAAGAACACGATTTTTGTCAGTAATAATTGAAAAAGAATAAATAATAAACGAGAGATTTTTGTTACGTCATTTAAAGCAGTGACACCGAAATTATACAAGAGAATAAAATAATTTTCACGTGTCTGGGGGAAAAAAAGAATTAATAATATACAAAAAAAAAAAAAAGAAGTGTGATCAAATCGCTAAATCGCTTATCAATATATTTAATCGATCAAGTGTTTTGAGAATAATCGTGTTTGTAATTGTCGTTTGCGTCATCATCTTGTAAACGGAATTTGAGTAAATTATATAAAGGAAGAAAAAAAAAAGCGAAAAGATGCCGACAAGTTTATTCAGCGACATGGATCGTGGCGTGAACGCTGGTGGCGCTGGTTCACTTGAAGAACAACGTGCCCTGCAGCTTGCTTTTGAATTATCAATGTTAAGTCTTGAGGGTACACAAGGTTGTCCGGGTAATGGTAACAATGGACCTGGTAATAATAATAGTAATGATCCAAGTGATCCATTACAATCAACGCCGTCAAGCGTTTTTGAAGAGGCAAGATCTAAGAAGAGCCAGAATATGACTGAGTGTGTTCCAGTACCGAGCAGCGAGCACGTGGCAGAGATCGTTGGTCGTCAAGGTGAGTCATCATATCAATTTATGTATTTTAATATGTTTAAATTCTTCAAATGTGAGTGAAATATGTTTTGAATCATGAGGACAATTTTTTTTTTCATTATACCAAATTCTTCATTTGATATTTCAATACATTTCTTCTATTATATTCATTTATTTAAGACAATTATTTGTGGCGAATTTTATGTGCAAATCTTTGCTCCGAAATTATTCATTAGATATTTTTATTCCCAGCAATGTTAATAGTTTTTGGATACTATTATATGTATTATTATTTATCTAGAGAGAAAATTGAATGAAGAAAATAGTTTAGATCAAAATTTTTTATTGAATTTTTCCTGCACATTTTTTTATTTGTTAGATATTTTTTCGTGATAATGAATTGTTTATTCTTATATTAAGTTGTATCGGCTTGGAAATATATATTCAATAGATGAATAGAATAATTGTGGCGATTTTATGATGAAAAGGTTTTCCGCTAAATTATTCGTTAGATATTATCCCTTTTCCTAGTAGTATATTTTATATATATTATTTACATTTAGTGATATTCATTTGAGTAGGATATTTGAATAGATAATAATTCACTCTTTCTCCCCATGTGAATATATATTCTCTTGATAGTACAAAATACTTATTCTATATTCCCTCATCAAACAATATTACAATCAAAAAGTATCGGATGAATAAAAATTCAAGCGATTTTGTGATAAAACATTCGCCGCAAAATTATTAAAGAAAAAGAAAAAAAAAACCTTAAAGTTGGATAAATAATAGTTTGAGGTAATTTTATGATAAACACATTTGCCTCAAAATTATTTAATCGCACGATATTTTCTCATGATAAGATAAATACTTTCCATGTTGTATACATGATATAATAAACTCTGTTATTAAATAGCACAAAACAGCTGTATAAACAATTTTCAAGCTGTTACTTCCAACGATATATTTCTAATTAAAATGAAAAAAAATGTATCATGTACCAAAATTAAAATAAATAGTAGGCAAATACATTTTCCAATGTATTCTAATAATTCAATTTATCCATGAATATTCACTTTATAATTCGCCCAATAATTATTTTCATGATAAATTCTTGTTAAATAATATTGCACAGTGTATGTACACATTTTAGTTCAAGATACATACTTCAAATTGAATTAAAATTATTACATACAGGTTATATTATATGTTGAAAGTGTGTATGTGTATATTTTAATGGAGACATGTAACAAGGATTCAAAATGTTTTACGATGTTCGTCCTTTTGCACGCGAAATTTTGCTAACGAGTTATAAATTCGTCGCGCGACCTCACTCGTTATATTGGTGTAGGTCATGAAATGTGTGTGTCGAGAGAGAGAAAAGTAATGTGCACACGTATAAGTTAATATATATGTGTATGTCCTCGTTGCATGTATGGATATAGCATAGGTCGGGGTTTTTATATACTCGTGCTTGTACGTAACTGCGTTACTGTGTATTATATTATTTATAAAGGAAAAAAAAAAAAAAGAAAAAAACTTCATTTTCATCTCTACAAAATTTTGTGGTGAATAATTGAATCAACTATTTTACTTTCTCCATCTCTTTTTGTTTTTTGATTTTTATTTTTAATGCGCAAATGCGAATGCAATTATGTGTAAAGAAATATTTTTTTTATTTTTCACACTGACATAACAACAAAGACACGTTGAAACTTGTCATAATTTGGTGGTATATATAATAGGTATATTCTTCGATTTCGAAAGATAATTTCTCCTTGGAAGTATATAATTTCACCGGTATATATAACCTTGAGAGGTAATACAAGCAAATATATATATATATATATATTCAGTCGGGACATTCTTCTTTTTAACCCACGAAATTCGTCACCATGAAATTTTGTACGTTGTAAAATGAGGGGAGGGGGCTTTCAAATAACCGCGCCACCATATATATAAATATGTGAACGACCGTGATCGGCTCCTTGCCTTTGTTCCTACTCCTTATTCAACCATTCATCATCATATTTTATTTCTCATTTTTTTTTTTTTTTTTTTTTTTCCCCATTAAAAAATCGGCGAAACATGAAATAGTTCAGGATTTTTAAATAAAGCGAAAATATTTTTTGGTTGAATAATTATTTTCATATTATGGATTAATAATTATTTTCGTAGTTTATTTTATATTGTTAAACTCAAAAAAAGTATTTGATTATCAATTTTATTGTCATTTTCATTATTATCATATTTTATATATATATATATATAAAAAGTCTTTGTAATTGTGCGGTGAGGAAATCATAAGATCTATTTCTATTAATCATTGTATTGATATTAATATTGATTATTCAATATTCCTTGTCGATAAAATTCGTCGAATTGTGAATTTTATAATCGCTATTATCATTATATATTATTTTTTTTCTTTTGCGGATGGAAATATATATATATATATATATTCATACTATAATAGTTTTTGGGAAACAAAACGAGAACCGTTAGGTCATCACATGCCACACAGAGAGTTACCTGGTTAAATTTTTTTATTTCTTATTTATTTATTTATTTTTTTTTTTCTTCTCCTTTATATTTATTCAAACTATTCTTTTCAAACTCACTGCCAATCTCTTGCTCTTTCTCATGGTTCAGAGAAGGCTATTAAATTAAAATATATATAAAACTTAGCTTGTACCTAACACCAACGTATACAATTATAGCTATCATAGTTATGAAAATGTATATTGTTAGCAATGACAAAAATTAAAAATACTTTAATTTATTTTACATTTGTTTATCAAATTTTTTTTTTTTATTTTACTTTTATTCCACGTTTATTATTCTTTACTTATAAAAAATTCTTATTATCCAATCACTGAAATCTATTTATTCAGGAAGTGGAAACAAATTCATTGTGAAAGTAACACATTATACAAATAAATAAATATACACGTATATATCTCTATTAGAATTTGAAATTGGAAGTTGAAATAGAGTTTATTATGTGTGTATGTGTGTCCCAGTGGCCTCCAGGAATTACCGGTTCTTCTGTATATACTGTATATAACATCATTCTTTCAACCACGCGTATAGCGACCAAGATTTATTTATTATTATATATCTTTCTTGAGTCGCGGTATTATTTCCGCTTGCCTAGGCAGAATAAGAAGAATGAAAAAGAGTAGAAGGAAAGGAAAAAAAAAAAAAATAAAAATTGTACGCCAGTACAAGTAGTGTAAGTGTTTTTGTAATTTGTATATGTGTATACATATGTAGATATCGAGTAATCTAATGCTTGGGGAAGCGTATAGTTGATTTAAGTTTGTATGTATGTGTGTGTGTGTATACGTGATTTGACGATAGATAGAGATTGTGTGGAAAAGTAAGAGTGGGACTATGGCGAGAAGCAGAATCGATTACGCGTGCCATTGACCAATTCTATATCGTTTATCTTTCTCGCTTCTCTTTTTTTTTTTTTTTTTCTTTTTCATTCTTTGGTGACACTTCCTCTAACGTAAATTTAGTCACAATCATCACGCTCGCTACATACTAATCATTTAATGTCGCCATTTGTGTAAGCCTACATAATTCTCTAACGGTATAATAGACAAATTGTAGAAATGGAAAATTACAGAATATTTTAATGTTTTTTATTCCAATGTGATTTTTTTACACAGTTTGTCATTTATTGGTATTGATTTATTATTCTTATTCTTTGGATGAGAAATTATTTTTAGGTGAAATAAAAATTGAATACAATTGGACAACGATATTATTTTAAATGTCATATGTGAAAATAGGTGTACTCTTGTTATTTATATGTCGTAGGGAAAATGAAGAATAAATTTGTCATCCAAGTATAGTCGATAAATGCTAGTATCATGTCGATAATTTTGTACAGATGGTAGAAATAATGATGAAATGAGGGGAAACAGTGACGTTGTAAAAATTTATTTAAAATAGTTTAGGGAATTTGGTTTTATATATATTAGAAATTGTATGGATTTTATTGGACAATGAAGTGAGGATAAATAATTTAATACAGTGAGTGTTGAATTTTATTAGTTTATTATGAAATTTATTACAGAATAACAATATATTATTTTTTTTTTCTCTAGACAATTTTATCAGTGCCATCACTGAGACTAACTAAATACAGTCCTGTTTGATAAAACTACTTCCAGGTAGTTTCATCACCAGACAAAATATTGGAAATAAATTGATACATAAGTAATATTCACCAAATTCATATTTATTCAAACGAAAAAGTAAAAAAAAAAAATAACTTTAATGTAGGTTATCGACGTTTTTCATGGTAAAATAATTCGAAAACAGTTTAAAAATAATGGTGGGGCCTTATCGGTCAGTCAGGTTGAAAAAAAAAAAAAAAAAAAATGAAGTGATCTAAATTTGTAAATCCTGAGAATATAACTAATAAATTATAACCTCTATACAATTGAACACAAATCATTTTGAAAACCACTGTGAGAATAACTATAAAAATTATTACAATTTAAAATTCATCATTATTTCTATCAATAATGAATGATAAATTTATTATTTTTTTGTTTTTTACTTATTCCAATTGAGCCCTTCTCACTCACATTCACAAAAATACAATCCTGTATGTTATAACAACCTTTAAATAAATATATATATATATCTATGTATATATAAATCGATCACACGACCTCGAACTCTGTGAAACAAAGCAGGCAAAAAAGAAATTCAGTTTAAATACTCTTAGTCGATATAATATTGTGTACAGTATATCAAAATGCAACTCGTAAAATCCACACGGAGATTAAATGCTTCTATTTACCTCCATTCTTTTTTTTCTTCTCTTTTTTTCTTTTTTTTTAACCTATTCCCCGTTTCAATTCTTATAATAAATCCTCCAAGGGTTGAAATATGGCAGGAATGAATATACTTTCTCGTTCTCACAGACTATTTTTATTATATACATACTTATATATGTATATTATTCTCATAACATATGTGTTGCCTACGTGAAATGCATTGTGTGTGCTTTTCATGATTAAACCTATAAGAGGTTGGAGAACCAGTTTGACGTTATCTGAGTATGAATCATCGTGTCATGGTGTCGCACTGGGTATGCGATTGGGTTGTATATTATTGTGTTGCTTGCAACTCGCCCCAACAGTTATTTCCGTTTATCAATAAATATTTGTCTTGACTAATATTATATAATTTGTCGATAATTGTATATTTTTTTTTTTTTTCTCTTCATTATCATTGACATACATATTAGTTGAACAACCTGGCTTTTTGATAAATACTCAAAAATTATTTTTATATTTAATTAATTAATAATTGAGCGTGAAAATAATTTTTATCGCTTTACTTGTATTCTTGAAAAGATTATTGTGTATATAAAATTAGTATTATCGATTAATATTTTATTTATTTTTTTTTTTCTTTTTCTTACTAACAACACACGCGCACACTCAACTTATCGATTAGTTGCGGTCTCTTGGTTATATGGATTTAACCAACCTACTAATAGAAAAAGAGAGACATTGTGCAATGTGATTGAAAGAGTGAGTGCCCTTGAACACAGTTAACTAGGAAGAGAGAACTGTGAAGCAAATTATTTTCATATCAGAAAATTATATTGTTATATGCATTATTTTATTTTGCAAATATTTACTTGTGCATTTTTGTTTACAAGTTTATATTCATGTAGGATAAATGATGTATTTAAATATTATTTTATATTTTATTCATTTATGTGTAACAATATATTTGTTGGAAATGATATGGCCATGTTACATCAGACGAAACACGTTCATGCCTGCTTGCTTTATATATTTGCCACGTGGCGAGCTAAGAACTACGGACTCGTGCAAATGTTGCCCCTCCGATGGTGTTTAACTCTCTCGCGCAACATTATACACATATAATATGTAATATTATAGTTTATTTTTCATACGTTGTTTATATATATTCAACTCACTAGTTTAAAATAAATTTTCATGTGCATTCATATCAGTTTTTAGAACACTTAAATTCCAAACTACGTCATACTTTATTTTACAGATAAATATTATATAGGAATGTCGTGGGTATGTATACAGGTCGTTTTGTAATATATATATTGTACGATGAAAATATTATCGTTAATCGATAGTGGACAGTTTTGTCATGTTGTAATGTTTTTAGAGTATTAACAAATATTTATATTCTAGATAGAAATATAAGAACACAATTGGATAGATGAAAATGATTGGAAAAAAAAATGTCGTCTTTTGAAAATTGTAACGAGTGATTAGTGATAAATTTGTTTAAATAATATGGATGAGGATTCTTTTTTTTTTTTTTAGTTCTTGTGGATTATTATTTATGGGGGAATTAGTTAAAGGACAATAATAAATTTTTTTTTTTTTGCAATAGCTCTCTTGTTTCGTTCGTGGCCAATGTAACAGCATCTAATGAATTAGATACGCCATTCTATTATGAGGATGTGCCTACTTGGTGAACATATTTTGTCGCGCGTGTATGTGTGCGTTTATACTGTGCTCGATCGCACTCACTATTTCTCTTTATGACGCTTAAATATATCTGCTAGTATAGTGTACACGCTTACTCACTCGGTCTTTTTCTGGTCAATATCTCTGTCATACTTTTCCCCACGTCTGGTGGTGGACCGGAAGTTGTAATGAGCGCCTCTGTCGCCAGACAGTGCGACTCTATAATCTCTTTCTCGTTTCTTCTAACTTTGTTTCTTCGTTTATTATACACACAATAGTTGATAATTATTTTTCCCTTTTTTGTTTTTTTACTTACTTACTATTAAAGTGATTATTATGGCACTTTTTGCGGATTTTATTATTAATTTATTAGTTGTTTTATTATTGTTGCAAGTTTATTGACGTGAGGATTTAGTTTGACGTATTCTTGAAGGATTTTATTCGTTTGGAATTGTATATGTGGGAGGATGGATATTTTTTTTTTTTCTCCATCATTTTATTGGACAATTGAATAAACTTATTTTTTGATGATTCATTATTTCATTGTATCGATTCGAATTGTTCATGAGATATTGGAGATACGAAAAATGTTTTTCGACAAAAAATGTTGTGGGTTTTGTGATGGAAATTTTGGTTTTTGAATTTTTAAAATCGGTCAAGTGGTTTTTGAAAAAATCGAAATTGTATGATCATTGAGAAAAGAAGGCAATTGTTGAACAACAATGTTTTATCATATCATTTCTCAAATAAGATTCTTTATTTTATATTAATGAACTTCAAACAATTGTTGAGTTGATACAGCCTTCTTCTTCTTCATATTCGCATCTTCTTTGATAACCCTGCACTTCCGTTTATCTAAAATTTTAATTGGTATGTTCAAAAAATTATGCGAGAAGAATTTTTGTCACAGAAAAGCAAATATTCATTGTTTGAAAAATTCTGTTTAAACATTTCAAGTTAAATAATTGGACTGTTAATAAGGCATTGTTAACTTTCTAGAGAAAAGAAATAACACTGACAGATTTTATCTCAGTATATGTAAAAATATACAAAATAATGACTACAAAATTTGCAATTTAGTTAAAAAATAATTGCAATATTGACTGTAATCTAATTATTAAAATAACAACGATAGTTTGAGAATAAATAATTAATTGCGGGGTACAATAAATCATTTTTAAATAACACGTGAATTTTTTTTTCGTATTCATAAATTTACTTGGTAGGCAGCACATTAGTGACAACACATGGTGACGAGATGCCGTGTCAGCTTACTTTACATTCTGCCATCTTCTTTCTCTCCGAACGTTGCTCTCAAATTTCTTTCGTTTGCCGCAATGATCCCTGAAGGAAGTTAAATAATGAAAGAAAGGGACCAGGCGGCTTCATATACCAAAGAGTGCAAGAGGGACAGTAGAGAAGGGAAGTGCAAGGGGAAAAAAAAAAAAAAAGAAAGAATGAAGACCCATCAGTGGTGCATTTTCTTCGTAAACCCTGCGGCAAAATTCACATACAAAATATAACAAAAGTGCCGATGATTTTTTCCTTTTTTTCTTTCTCCATTACACTCTCTTCAGTATATACTATTTTATTTACCATTCATTCTTTTTTTTTTTCATATGTGTGCTTTCAATTCTTTTTTTTCTTTACTTCCCTTCAAATCATAGGTATTAACAAAATTGATTCGCATGTTTTTGAACAATATTTCATTACTTTTTTTCCCCCCTTCAATCATACAATGTAAAATGTTTTGAGTGTTCTTCTTAATAGAGAGAAACGAAGAAGAATTAAATATAAAATAAAATGTGTTCTCACGGGCGTCCATACAAAAGGACATTGGAGGATAAAAATTCGATAATGAAACATTGATACTTGAAGTTGGTGCAATTTTCGTATTGCACCGGTGACCGCAAAAAATTGTAACCACAAAGTTAAAAATTTCCGTGAAAAAAAGAAAGAAAAAAAAGAAAGGAATAGAGGATGCTCGATGGTGCAACGGTCGCGCTAATTTTTTTTTTTCCTTTATTTATATTATATATAAAGGTATATAAATATATATATATATATATATATTTTTTTTTCTCCTTGAAAATTATCGCACGCTCCCCCGGTATGTTTTTGTTTTCCGGCCATATGGGTTGCCCAGAATGATGAATACAAAGGTTGGCGGATATTCACATTTTTTTTTTTTCTCCTCAATTTTTTTAATACGTATAAAAACCATGCGCAGTTCCGTCTTGTACGACGTTTCACACACACACACACACACACACACTTTTCTTTCACAATTTATTATTGTGAACATGAATGAATAATTGTGGTTATTTATAAACAAAATATTAAATTGTTTCATAATTTTTGTCATTATTATTCAATTATTATTTACAATACTATAAAATAAATTCATGTTTGTATTTAATTTTGGTATTAATATTTGAACTGAATCAAAAATGATTTAGAATTTTACTTTTTTTTTTTTTTTTTCGTCAGTTAATTTTATTGTTTGGTAAAGTTGTTCATATATATTTATTATTATAATATATACCTCGATGAACAAGATTGTATGGCGGTGGTTGTGGCGCCTTTTGTTGGTCTCTTTGAGCAGCTGCCAACCAATTCCATTGGAGCCTCTTTTCGTTCTCATGCTCTTGGAACTCGATCGACCCTCTCGCGCAAGCAAGAGAGCCTTCTTTCTCTTCATCTTTCTCTCTTTATTATTTATTTATTTATTTATTTTTTTTTTTTCTCCCCTCATTTCTTTTCGTTCCTTTACTTTTCTTCCTTGCACTCATACACAAAGCCCCGCCGAATGAGTCCTTGAAAAAAAGAAAGGAGAAAAAAAAAAAACAGGAATGGAGGGCAAAAAAAATATGAAATAAACGAGCTCGCGCTGGTGAGTGAGAAAGCCACCAGTGTATATAATATATATATATATATATAGCATAGGTGAAGAAGAAAGATACGATGTGAGTTCAGGAGCGACTAAACTGAGCAGCCATGCGCTAAAAGCTATGGGGGTATATAATACGAGACGTAGAAAATTATCATGGGTGAATTGAAGAGTGGTTGAATGTTCGAATTTTCATTTTACAGATGTGGGGATTTATATACTCGGATATTTTTAAACTTGAAAATAAAATTTAAATAAACCTAGTAACAGATACTATCTGTTTATTGAATAGAAGATTAGAATTAAATTTTATATTTATGATTTAATGTTCTTATATTAATTTTTATATTCGAAACAAATGAATATTTGGTGAATTAAAGTAATCTCTATTTTTTTCATTTCGTCTCTATACATTTAATTAATTAACTATGTCATTTGGTTTTGTGAACTCATATTATTATTGATTTAATAAGAGAGATGATTGTTGAAGTGTTTAATTATTTTACAAACACACTTTTGTTTATTAATTATTAATAGTAGAACATTTTATTCAATGAATTTGCGTCAAATTTTTCAATGATACTTTTAAACACCAGAACATTTTTAAAATTAAATAATAAACAATAGTAAATTACTATCAGTCAGTTAATTATAAAAGAAAAATATCAATCACATATCCACAATCAATTAACACCATGATTTGTCCTCTAAATATATTTCTACAAATAATAATTCATCATTATAAAATCAACTCTAAAATAAAGATAAAAATAATTTTACATTTTGAAATTCATTATTATTATTAATTATGAATAATAAATTTTTCCGGTTAACTAATTCAGTCAAGTCTTCCTCCTTACATCGACAAAATACGTTAGTGTATGACAAAACTAACTTAATGTTACACATAATTGTTTATTTGTTCTGTTTGTTTTTTTTTTTTCTTTCATTTTTAATCGATTTGAAGTTGCGTTTGATTTTACAATCGGGGAATATATATCAAACTATATATATATATATAAATATATATGCACAAATGCACAATGTAAAACTTATAATCGCCAAGTGTGTTTCAACTAAAGACCTTGTGCCAAAATGGCCTTGAATCAGTTGGAACAAATGTGCGCGCGCCATGGTTTATATATACATATATTCACACACACATAATGACTTCGTGTCCAGTGCACTCTATCACTTGTGAATAACAACCGTTTAATGTTGTACGAATCTATGTATACATATACCTATATGTGACATTGAGAATAATATGTATATGTGTTTTAGAGTGACATATCCTAGCGTGTCCTAGGTCAAGTTAATGAACGAAAAAAAAAAGGAAAAAAGAAAGGATGGAGTAGAATATATGAATAAATGCCACAGGGAACATACCAAGTAAATTATCCTAATTTATTCTATTTACAAACGTGACTGTGTGTGGGATTAATTTTATATTTGGAATTTTTTGATTTAATAGAAATTAAAATTAATTATTTCATTGGTAATTTTAATATTGAATTATTTTATTATATTTTGATTTGTTATAAATATATATATAATGGGTATCCATCATTTTTCTTTGTTCATTATTTTTGCCATTCAATATTCAAGTTTATATTGGATATTTGGATATATATTATATATTTGGATGTCGACAGGAAACTCAGGGTTCTTATTTTTTTTCTTTTGTGACGTGATCCACCTACTCTTTATACACACCAATGTCTCGATCCCACAGCAGGGATCATCCGGTGTCGAATATTTTTCCGTTCTACAAAATTTTACGTAAAATTATATACCTGTTTATTTATTATTTGAAAAATTTTACACAGAGTGAAAAATAAACTTTCTCTTCATACACATTCTTTATGTGTGTAATTTTTTAATAATAGAATTGGCATTGAACAATTTTTTTAATTTATCTTTTTAAACTATTGCATTCTTAACCACTTAATATAATCAATGTACAAATGGTTAATGTTTATAATTTATTTTTTGCTTTCCACACGCAGTTCAATTCTTTTTTTTTTTTTCTTTTTTTTTTCTTCATTATTTCATATCCTTAACCTTTGCATGCATACACTCAATGTGTGTTTTCTTGTGCTATTATAAGTTTGATGAATTTTTTAAGATACGGTCGACAGTGCGTGTCCTAGGTCACGAGTAAAAAAATTATTAATATATATAAATACACATGCAATAAATATGGAATAGCTTTATTATATATAAATATATATATTTAACAATATGAATTGAATTACGATGGATTTTTTAATTTTTCAAAAGTGTTTGCTGTGTATCATCTTGCTTTAACATTTATCATTTATAACATCTATGGATTCATGCTTGACCTCTTCTTGCTCTGTTCATCGCCCAAGTATACATGTATATGTGGATGTTGTTGTTTTATTTTATTTATTTGTCCTTTTTTTTTTTTTGTTTTCTTTCTTCTCTTACTTTTATTCCTGTTTTTTTTTTTTCCTTGTCTTCTCGTTCACGCTTTACTCTCGGTCTCAACGGAGGAAAAGTAAGACGGCAGTGACCGCGGCCACACACTACTCACTATCGCACACATACAAATATATATATAGAATTATAAGAGAAAGAGAATCACGATTGAGAAGATGGTATAGGTAGTGTGTTAATAGTGGCAAGAGAATCCTTATCCAATTTGAGTGTGTATGAGTATTTGTGTCCTTGAAATATTTTGTCAGGCGTTATTCTTTCTTTTTTTCTTTCTAATTCTTGTTTCATATATCTAATCTCTTTTTTTTTTTCTCTCTATTTGTTGGTGGTGGTTTTTTTTCTTTTTTTTATTCTCAATGTTGCTCTGTAATATAAGTGGTTTAGTGTTTGTGACAATTATTCAACTGCAAATGTTGAAGTAACTGAAATCATTGGTTTTTTTTCTATTTTTAATAGTAGAATTATTGAGGTTGAGTTGTAGTTTTTTTTATCCTTTATATACTGTCGATAGATTATGGAAATTTAAATTATTATAATGATAATTAATGGGGATAGATAATTGTTATTCTGTCATATTTAAAGTTATCATAAATTACGATAATAATCATACTCACATGATGTTAATAATTTTGAAGTGAGTTCAGGCACGTGGAGTTGATTATAATTAATTGAATATTAATGACTTCACTGATATTTATTTATTTTTAACAGTATTCTTCTAATAATTATCGTCAACTTGTCTTCAATATTTTTTTAACAATTAATTATAAATTTGAAGAATATTCCATTGAAGAATATAAATTTTTTCGAGTGTTATTATATCAACTGCTTTATATCAATTTAATCAAAAATATTATTATCAAATACTAATTTATTTTACTCTCTTTATTTTCACTCGAATGGAAAAAACAATATAACGACATTGAATTATTAGCGACTGTAATTGAACGAGAGTGAAGAAATCAAGTGACACAAGAAGAAAGTGATGAAAGTGAAGGAGAGTGAATGTGTAATCTTCATGGTATATAATATCTATACAGAGGGCTGACTCTTGTGTATGCTGTTATATTATTACCAAGGCTTCA
Organism: Zele albiditarsus; assembly: GCA_958496275.1. Lineage (NCBI taxonomy): Eukaryota > Metazoa > Arthropoda > Insecta > Hymenoptera > Braconidae > Zele > Zele albiditarsus. Next base: position 9,575,197 of record OY292412.1, on the reverse strand, counting down.
CCTCCTCAAGGAGTAAAACGACGATGCAAGTCGTTCAAGGATTGTGACACTGACCCACTTCTATATACATACATACATACAATACAATACAAACATATATAAAATACTGTGTAGCATATTGTGAGACATGAGAGACATAGCAGGAGAAATATGGCAAAGTGAAAATGCATGGGGCAAACTAAATTGTTAAAGAGGCAACGTAAAAAAAAATTAAAAAATAACATTCTTTTACGTATGTTTAAGTAGCCCACAAAAATATAGCTTTAACTCTCTTATATATTTTTTCACAGTTCAACTTTTGTTTCAATTTTTTTTCATTTTTTATTTTACACTTCTGCCACACCCCATAGTCGTGGTATGTGTTTGTTCCTTCTTATTATTATTGTCATTACTATTATTATTATTATTATTGTTGCTATACTTACGGCGCTTTTTTTTTTTTTATGTTTATTTCATTTTGCACTGGATGCGAAAAACTTTTGCCTCTGTGTACAAGATTCAATGACCTTACCGAGGACATGCATATTTTTTTTTAATCATTTTTGTTTTGTTCATATTTACAATCGTTTTACGTTTCAAGGAGAACAACGAGCATTATTTTATGACATGGTATTTATAAACGTTTATTTTTTCTCTTATCTACCTTTCTTTAGCGCATTTTTTTCTCTTGACACAATTCAAAGTTATTATTTTAATTCAATTATTGCCACACACACAAACACACACACACACAAACAGAAATTTGCCAATTATTTTCTTGGGTTTGATTGTTATGAAGAAATTTTATAGTTAAATACATTGGGAGTGAGGGGGAAAAAGAAAAAGTATTGCTCGATTGAGGATAATTATATTATTGAATGTCATTTTCTTTAATTGTAAATTAATTGATTACTTTGAGCTGTTTTGCTTTATTCAATTGTTATTATCATTATTTATAGTACAGAAGAATTGGGAATAATTATTTACTGTTGTTAGACAACATTGTATAGAGAAATAGTCTTTGGATTATATGAATAATTTATTTTCATTACAATGTATGATAGTGAAAAATTAAGATTAAGAGTCGTTGTAATTTTACACTGATGCTGACTAAATTTTTTATTTATGTATAAATAAATATTTTGCAAATCAGCAGCCATGTGTGAAATGGCACTTGTGGCTATACGCTATTTTATTTGTCTTTGTACTAATAGACTTTGGTGTTAGCATATTCATATCACTTACACACGTATTTTATTTTGTTATTATTATTATTTCCTTTTTTTTTTCTTTTGTTTTTTATTTCTTTCCTTTTCTTTCTGCGCGTGTATATTCTTGTTCACCTGCTTTCGGACAGTAAATGCGTGGATAATATTACGAGCGAAATTACTGGAACGTGCTATCACCTCTAATAAGGATAATAACTTGGTGAATATTTTACGTATGCAGATATGATCATTCAAATATATATATGTAAAAGTTATAGTATCGTGTCAAATTATATTCACTTGAATGATTGTTATTGAGATATGGGAGAGAGAGAAAAAAAAATTTATACAGTAGATTATGAGTGGAGAATTTGATTTTAGAAAAAGAAGTTTTATGATAATCATTTATATGAAATTTATTATTTTAATAATCGGTTGATAAATTGACAAATTTTTATGCAAACTGATGAATGCAGTTAATATTCTTTTCAAATTTACTCTTCCTCAATGCATAACAAACTAACCATCTGTATCATGAGAATCTATCCATGTTAATTAATTTTCTCAGAATCGAAATATAGTTCCACAATTTTTCATCTAATTCTGCATAAATGTATCGTTAATTTCTCATTGCGATTATAAATATGTAAAAATTGGTAGACAAAGAAAATTCAATGATTCTCGATATTATAGAACGCACGATGGTAATATGAAATCGATTGACTTGGGCTTTGTGTTCGGTGGAGAGGACTACTCGCTTGCCTTGAGACAAAGCCAAGAGTCTCTTTTTCATTTTCTCTCTTGTGTTGTACTCACCCTACTCTGTCGTCATCTTTTCTCATTCTCTTACATTTAGACTGTATATATCCATCGTCTTCTTTTATATACCGTGTGTGTCTGTGTGTTATGTTGTACCCTATCTTATGGTGGTGCGTTTCTCTCTGCTCTCTATTATTAAGTTTTTGCTATTTATTTGTGTCTGCACTAACCAACACACACACATATACACACACCAAGAAGTGGCATCCAACTCCTTTGGATCGTGCGCGAATCTCAATATATATATATATATATTTTCTTTCTTTTTCTTTTTCTTCTGCTTCTCACTCTCTTACAGTCTCAGTTTCTCATTGCTATCTTTCTTTCTCTGTCGCCAAGCTGGCGCGTCGACTTGAATTTTGCCTTGTTCTTTACGTTCTTCTTCTTCTTCTTCTTTTACGTCGCCCGGTCTAACTCTATCTCTTTTTCGCTTCACCATTCGCGCGCGATACAACATTTGGTGATGTTGCTTGCAAAACATGCATCTTGTCGGCGCACAAATGTATGAGAAGTCGACGCCCTTTCCAATCACTGGCGGGTTTCGCATCTTCCGACAGGTGCACGGCGCGCGCATATTTTCAATCTGGCGTGGGAGAAAAATACATTTTGTTAATGTATATATTTTTTTATTGCAAATTGCACGGTTTTGGATGTGAGGGGGAGAAAAAAAAAATAAATAAATAAATAAATAAATAAAAGAGTGGACGGTGAAGAGAAAAAAAAAAAAGAATTTAGTGAAGAGGAAGAAAAAAAAATATCTGGGAATTGGAGAGAAAATGTTTTCAGCTGTAGACAATATTTTATGAATGTATATTTACTGTGTGTATTTATTTTTATTGTTAACTCCATTGTGTGGTAACAATAATCAAACAGGTAGATAAAAAAAAATAAGGGAAGAATTGGTGCAGGGGGAAAAAACAAAAATTGGGACAATTTTTTAATATGTACAAGAAAATTTTGTTACTTTTGTTTATTGTTAGTTGATAATGTAAATGGAATGGAGAATTAGAGATAATATTAATTGCGTGAACATTTTGTGAATATGGAACATATTTTTTTACTACATATTTTTTTATCTGGTGTTGTGGAAAGATAGAAAAATAGAAAATGTGAACGGTAATATTTTATGATTGTATATTTTTTTTTTTATTGCAAATGACTTTGTCGGGGAAAAAATGAATTTCTTTATTTATTTATTTATTTCAGTCTAAATTTTGCGTGGTGGAGAACTTAAAAGTGATTTAAAAAATAAGCAGGAATATTTTGTGAATGTAGTATCCTTTTTATTCTGAATTATTTACAACAATCTCATTCATATATTGCTTCATTTTGAGACACAAACTCTCTTACAATAAGGTGGAGAAAAAGAAAAAAAAAGCAGTGAAATAAAAAGTAGAGAAACAAGAAATGTTTGAAAAAAAAAAATTGAAATAAAAGCATTTGTTCATATTATTTTTAAAATAATTTCAATTCCTTCAATTTTCATTGAAATTTCTTTTTTACATTAATTGATATTACGTAAAATTATTACAATTCAAGGTTAAAAATCAGCGTCATAAAATTTTATTATCACCAATTTCTGATATACAATTTAAAATATTTCAAAAGATAAAATTTTTCTTTTTTTTTTCTGTTTTTACCCGGTGAAAGTTTTTTATTGAGTTTTATTGAGTGGTAGGTGTGTTATCCATATAGTATTGGCGCCAATATACATCCGCTCTCATTTTACACAGGGTACCCAGAGCATAAAAGAGAGGAAGAGAAATCGGTAGGGACACCCTGTATGTGCGTGTCTTCAGGTATACAATTCTCTCAATATATATATATAATATGCGAAACATGTGTGTATATATTTATGTAGGTTTTATTTGACGTCGCAACTTCAATCCCAAATTTTAAAATTACTAGAAGTCTGTCAGTGGATCCCATACGAAATACTCTGACCCTGATGGCTTTTATATACACATAATAAAACTCCACACATACATAAATATATAAATGCTATACCTAAAAGAAACTTCATGGCATTTTCAGCATTATATATTGTAGGACAAAAAAAGACATGTATATATATATATATATAATATGGTCAAGGATTTACTGTACCCAAGATTTACGGACTGAAGAAAGAGAATGAAAGAGAGAGAAAAAATTAAAAAATAAAGGTCCCACTCTCTGTCTCCAACAATTCGGGAATTGACCTGTGAAATATCTTTCCTATTTAATTTTTTTTTTTTTTTTCTGCTCATTTATACCTGGATAGTACCTGAGTTTTGCGAAACAAAGACATTTGTGCCATATTTGGTTTGAAAAAGTCTTTGAAATATTTGGCCAAAAAAAAATAGATATTTTTTTTTTTCTTGGTCAATAAATAAATATTGAAAAATATAAAATTGCAGTGGCGTGTGTTTTGAACGTTAGTGTTGAAGTTTAGTTGTTGGCTGGTGGTGAGAAATATAATGGACGGAAGAGGCCAGCAGCAGGCACGTGCACTGAATTCAAATGTAATATAGTAGAGGGACAAAAAAAAAATCAAGTAGCGCGACAGTAGAGGACAGTGTGAAAGAAATGTATGTATACGAAGGGGCAAAATATATATAGATAATAGTTGTGTCGTGTTGAAGGTGACTACACGCGTGCGAGGAGTTGAACAAAGAAGGGAAAATAGAAAGATGATAAGACGTAGAAAAATGTAGGTATACGTGGATCTTTTTCACAGTTGTTAGTTATAGAGTATACTAATGCGTATTAAAGGTACAACGCATTGTTGAGAATCTTCAGGAGTGAATATATATATATATATATATGTATGTATGTATATCTTTGTCTTGATGCTTTGGAAGACTCGACCCCATTTCCTGGAAGAATCCTCGTTCATTTTTTACCAGGTCTTTCTTTTTATGCTGAACCAACAACATATATTTCACTTTCTTCTTCTTGTTCTTTTATTCAAGATTTTTTTTTTTTTCTTTTCTCTGTGTGCTATCATAATTTCACATCCTTAATTTTTCTACTAAATATATTCACTCACTATTTTAAGTAATGTAGACTTCGTTTGGGGGGTTTTTTTTTTTAGAGAGATGGGTTGAGGGAAATTTTGGAAATGTTGAAGAAACTATTTTTGGGTTTATTTTTTTGGCAATTATATTTTGAATGGAACTTTAATGGAGAATTTTACTCTCACATGGCAGATGAATTAACAGAGTTTGTAAAAAATAAATTGCACACAATTTTCAATTGAAAATATGAAATTGTGAATTTATTAAAAATTAATTTGAATGTCAAGTTCATGAATTATATTACAAATTAACTAATTTCTTTCTTTTTCTTTTCGTTGATTAATATGTATACGTAGTGAATGACAATTTCCAGTTGGCCACCTCTGGTTTTTATCACGTCAATGTAAATAAGAAGAAAAAAAAAAATGGTATATCTAAACATTGAGACCTATCACCTGCTGAGAATTTTTTTTTTTCTGCCCTCGTTGTTGTGTCGACAGAGAGTCAAAACTCTTCGTTATTTTAAATATTGTTCATTGGTATCAATATCAAATTTGGAAAAAAAAGGGGCTGATAAACGTTATGTAACGAGTGATGGTGTATTAATTTTATTTTACAATTTTAATTTTTGATTTATCACATGGATATTTATTAAAATCGTTCTATCATGCAGGTGTGTATTTTATTGGTGTTGAGGAAAAGGATCAATTAAATTCATTCGTAATTAATTATATACTGATCAATCTAAATATATCTTCAACATTTTTATCATTATTTTATCATTAATTAAATAATGATAAATAACTGGAGTAAAAATTAATTATACTCTGATTTAATTTATTAATATTATTCAATAGATTAATATAATTCGCGCTATTTTGTGCAGCCAATTAACAGCCAAAAAGATCTTTTGATTAGACAATATCAGTTAATTATTCGACATTTATTTCTTTATTTATTTATTTATTTATTTTGAATATAAATCATAAAATCATTTTTCCTTTTATTGTGCCAATAATAAGCAACACATTGACAGTACATTTTCTATTGAATATTAATCAGTGGGAATTTATATAGAAAATTGAGATTTATTCTAGTTCGGATGTCTGATGATTGAAATCATCTTAATATTTAAATATAAAATATGAATTGTGTTAGAGATTGAAGGGAAAATTATTCAGAGTGAGGTTGAGAAACACTGCGACATCGAATCGTTGAACTACGGAGTGGTTCAGTGGCTCCAAGGCCGGCGGAAACCACGGGTGGGATGCGCGCGACCAACTACACAACACAAGAGAGCAAAGCGGGGGCCCCTTTTATACGCGCGCGAGTCCGTCGAGTGCAGTTTGTTGCCACGAGGTCGGTGGATACAACCGCCAACATTGAATCGATAGCCGTCCACTTTTAAAACAATATATATATATATATATATATATATATATATATATATATTTATATATATATAAAAGAGTTGATTTTAATTAACTATTTCTCGCTCCACTGATTTATTCATGCGTTTAACCCTTTGAAGTATTTTCTTTTTATATTCATTTATTTTTTTTTTTTTTTCCATTCAAGCGATTTATAAAAAATTTTGTACTTGAAAGATTTTTTGGGTCATGGATAGTTTATTCAAAAGTTTACAGATTTTAAGTAATGGAAGTTTTATTTTATTAAAATCTGATATATTTTTTTGAATTAAAAAAAATTTTTTTTTCGGCTTTATTCAATTCACCATTTTGAACTCATGTATTTATATTTTGCACGTAAAATTATTTTATGCAGTGTAGATGAAAGCATATATAATTGCTATTATTAGAAATAAAAAATGTAAATTTATTCTTATTCATGAGAAATAATTAATTCATTTGTTTTATAAATATTATTAAATAATTTGAAATTAATATTTGTAAATATTGTTGTTCATTAATTGATAGAATTGATTTGTGAGTCTGTGGAATAAATTTTGTTCCATTACTGTGCACACATATATTTATTTTTTTAATTATTTACTTTATAATGACATATTATTTTTGTTATTATGATAATTTTTTTTTTTTTTTTCATTCACTGTGAGAATGAACGAAAGGGAAAGGTTAAGAATAAGGACGAGGACATCCGGTGGGTATATGCATGAAAAAGAAGAGAGAAGAATGAAAAAGAAAAAAGAAATAATAATGATAATGATAAATGAATAACAATAAAAATAAAAATTCACCAAGTTATGTCTGATGTTGCAAGAAAAATGATTTTGTGAATTGTAGAGCGGCTTCACTGAGAAACGAATAATGAACGAGTAAACATATAAACATTTTTTTTTTTTATTTTATTTCACTTTGTTTTTTCCACTCACAATTTACATTCTCTCTGTATAAACAAAAATATATTACATATTCCATTTGATATATAGACAGAGAATTGTATATAAAATAATGTAATGTACACTCGCAATGTGAATGCTAAAAAATTTATTGTTAAGCACTATCTCTTAGCAATGTCATCAGTTGCTAATAATTTTTTTTTTTTACGTTGAAATAAACCAAAATAGAAAATTAATACATTTATTTGATTATTGATATATTTAATTAAATATCAATTTATTGTTCAATCATTCTCAATATCCACGATGTTTAATCAGCAAAATTGAATAATTCTAATACTGCTTCCAATTTTTATTACTCGAATATAAGAAAAAAAAAAAATAAATAAATAAGAATAATTATTAAAAACATTTTTTTATCAGGTGAAAAATTTTTTTCTCCACTATTTTTTTTTTTTCTTATTTGAATAATTACAACTTTGAACAAACAAAAAATGGCATTGAATAACACACGTATTCTAATACATTACTAATCCAAGAAACCATATACATCCATACATATATAATGAATGTATATATATATATGATGAAATGTAATAATTTCGTAAGGTGAATTTTTTTTCAAGGATAAATTTGGGTTCAGCAACATTTTATACATATATATTTCATCACAACTTTCATTTGACCGTTCGATGGGTTTCTTTCACGATTGATTGCTCTTCATCATCATCATCATCATCATCATCGTTGTCCTCATTGTCGTTGCTTATTATTATTTTTTTTTTTGTCCTATTATTATTATTCAGTATGAATAAAATAATATATTTGTATAGTCGCACAAGAGAGAATTGAAAAAGGATTCTAATTATTTTGTTTGTTTTCTTTTTTTTCATTTGAATCAAACATTAGACACACACAAAATAACAAAAGATTTTTTATTTGTCATTATGTAAAGTGGCTCTTGTTAATATTATATATATATATATATATATGTTGAACGCAGTAGAGGATTCATTCAGTGGCGGTTTTGTGATTCAGTTTTATTCTCTTCACTCCCTTTTCTCTCGTTCTTATACGCACAGTAGACGTCGACGCCGGGTCGTCGTCGTTGTGTCGTTCACGGTGGAGAGTTCCCATGGAAACCATTGGCGTATATAACCCCATATAGACACACATAATGTATAGATGTGTGTTTGCTAATCCGGTTCTTCACGATTGCACACACAACAAAATGTTGGAAATTATAATCAATATGTAAATGTATATTTTATTTTTAATTGCATTAGAACATTTTTATTTATTTCAATTGATAATTGAATATTTACAATTATACATATTTCTAATTGTTTTATTTTTATTAAAATTAGTGCAAACAGACATTTAATGTATAATTTAATGTTATGAGACAGATAATAGTGATATTGTGATAGAAATTACATAATTTTATGTACACAGTGATATATGTGTTTAAAGTTTTGAATGAAGAATATCTACTATTACTACTACTGAATGCAAATAAATGCGTCGACCAACGCGACGATATTAAATACAGTATTGTAATGGTGTGTGCAGCTGTTGCGAAATAAAATTGCAACGAATTACAAATGAGTAGTATTTAAGATATATTTTTAAAATGAGATTAAAATTAACTCATGAATAAAGTAAAATTATTTTTTAAATCAAATGACAAAATTAATCGATAATATTACAGTAATAGTGAAAAAAAATTATGGCACATGTATTGATTATGCTACATAGACTGAACCATATAAAGGAAATAAGATAGGAGAGATGGAATATAATCTCCAAAGAAAATCTCAAATTTCACATCATATGTTGTTCCATCTCTTTTAGTATTTTCGAGTTTTTAAAATGTATAAAAAAAATTCTTAGAGACATTGAAATTTTACTCTGTAGACTATAATATGTGCGGGTGCATTGTGATGTTGAATTTGATGGCAATGGTGATGGTGGTGTCTGTCTGCTGCTGTCTCAAGATCAGAGAAACGAAAGATTATTTTTCACGACAGTTTCAAGAGCCTCTGTCATACACATATCGTATCGACATCTGAGTTCTTTCAACAAAAATTTCTTCCAATAAAACGTATATCTTAAATACAAAGAAACAAAATATAAAAAGAAAAATGAGTATTAAAAATATTATATTTATTATTTATTCTCTTTTTTTTTTTTTATTGATCTATAAATGTTAATTATTTATCTTCAATAAAATTGTGTTTAAGTATCATCATAAACACAACTTTATCATCCCTCACTTTGCTCTTCCCTTTGCTTCATATGTCACAATCAATAGGGTGTTAAATGTACTGACAAATGTGCTAATTGACTAATGTGCTCACTCAGGTCAGTGCTCCAGTATTTGTACCTCTCTCTACACAGTGACGTATATATAACACTTACTGTAGGCTCTCTCACTATATATATATATATATATATATATATATATATAAAATACTTACACATGGTGCAAACTCTCTTGTGATGGTTATATAGCACCAATAGACCTCCACTGTGAGTTAATAAATATATTTATGTATATTTATATCGCTAAGTCATTGTACAATTAAAAATTGTGTCAGATCAACACTATTTCACGTTGGAATTATAACTGGAGAATTAAATAGAACTAATTCTATCAGTATTATCAGTGTATTATTAATTGATTATGAGAAAATAATGTAGAATTAAAAATTTATAAATATACCAGAAATATCAATCACAAATAAATTGTTGTAAAGAATTTTTAATTGTTGTATTCAAAGAACCAAAAAATACAAACAAGTCTGAACTAATTCTCAACAGAATGAATTAACAATTGTAAAAAAATGACAAAAATCAATACATCAGTAATTATAAAAAAAAAATATTCTATTTAAAATTACGCAAATTCAATAAAAATAAAAATAAACCATTCAATTATTTTTCTCCTATGAGACAATTATATGACTATGAAACAAAATAAGGAAAGAATCAAACAAAACAAAAATAACAATTTGAATTGGTACGTCGCGTTGACTGAGTGATCGAGTAGAGTTGAATCTTAATATAGTATAACCTCCACTGCCATCAGTTGACTCTCGCATTAACTAAATATATATATATATATATATATCTAAGATAGATAATTTTGTACAGGGCAACGACGCATAGTATAAACGAAATGAAACGACACACGGAACACGCGCTCACAAATGGATTAGAGGACATTGGTGGATGATATGATGTAGCATACATAGTATACTGTAGTGTGTTGGTTCCACACACTCAGCATCATTCCGTCCATTGCACTTTATATCTCGCCATGACGCTTGGTTATTTCAGCGACGACACCCTGGCGAGTATATATACATATACAACATTTATATAGTGAGAGCAAGTGAGCGAATGAAGAACGATGTAAAATCGTGCGCATCAAGCGCATATAACATTAACTGATGCTTCTTCTTGGATTGTGGTGTGTGCGGATGGTATGATGCGATGCACTCTCAACTGCGTTGTAACTACTACGCACTTGTTCAAGCACACACACACACACACACATATATGAGATTGCTTGGCCGAGTGTCATCGATCTATTTGTGGAGCTGGAATTTCTGTCCTTCGTGTGTGTACCACCAACAGTCTCAAAGAACAAGAAGAATAAGAAGAGAACAATAAAACAAAAAAATAAGAAGAATAAGACTTGCCATAATGCGAACTCGAGGCGAATCATTTAAATTGACTGAACAACTGAAGGTGTTCGTTTGTGTATGTAGCAAGTATATACTTGTATTGCGTATCGAAAGTAATATAATGAAAAAGTTTATGGCCATCACATTGAAAAGATAAAGCACCTTGTCAATAATCATTGTAAACATATTTTTCCATTGGTATTTGGTTTGTTTTGTTTGTTTTTTTTGGCCCAATTGAGAAATTAGTTTTTATTTATTCAAAAGGTTTGAGAATTATTTATGGAGTCGTGTGGTGAAGTTGAGAGGGATGAGGAGGGTAGATAAAAAATAATTGAAACAAGATGGGAATGAATATTTTTGTTTTTGTTTTTTTTTTTATTTATTATGGATGGGAAGTTTTTTGTGTTTCTTTTTTTTTTTTCTGTTTGTCATGTGTTATTCGTGGAAAGCCGAATTGGGATATTCTTGCGTATGCTTCCCCGCTGTATTCAAAGCAGAACAGAAGCAAATGTACGAATATAACATTGAGAAAGAGTGTAGTCTTATATACAGAAGGAATGCCACGTCTTTTACCGGACTTGCGTGCATTCTAAAGTCTGAATATATGTATGTATATAGATATTTATGTATATGCAACGTATAGAAACGAGAATCTTCGAGGTCCTGAGCCCCGGTCGTCGCCTCCTTGGCGAGGTCATGGAAATCGATCAGCGTGTTCCACCTCTCTTTCCTTCTTCTTCTTCTTCCTCTATACATATACTATGTATTTTTATTTCTATTTTAATTCTACGGAAATTTCCTTTATGATGTGTATATATTGTATTGATCCATTTTTTCGGCCATTTTTGTTTTTAAACACGCGAATATCAAAACTATATCGTTTTTACTTTTTCTACATTGTAACAGGACGAATTGGAAAAATAAATTTGAACTACTCGACTTCCAGGTGTTCTTTATCTCACAATATCTCTATGAATTATCAATATTTTTTTACATATTTTTTTTTTCTTTAAAAGTTCATGCGATAAGCTAAAATATGAGATCAGTATAATTTCAAAATCATTGATAGTTTTTGAATAAAATACTTTCAAAAATAAAATGTTCATTATCAAAAAAACCAAATTTTCAATTCCCAATATCTCCATGAAGAATTGTTATTTTTCAATCAATTTTTGTTTCCTCCCATCAAAGTACAAATGCTGATTTAAATAATAAATAGGACAATATTGTAAAATTTCAAATGACTGTGTTACCAAAAACCAGTGTGAAGAAAAAAAAAAGTTTTGTAAATGGTTGAGAAAGAAGAATTGTAAAAGTATATTAAAGAGATCAATGTCTCTTCAACTAATGTCAATATCTCAATTCCAATCAAACTTTTTTTATTTCTCAAGCTTGAGGGTTGAAGATGGTGGTGAAATAGTATATATATAAAATATGGCAAAAGCCATGCGCGGTCGTTACCACAAGGCTGCGTCATCCGCGTCGGTGCCATCGACTTTCTCGACTGCGCTCGGGAGTTTGCTCGGGTTGTGCGGGGCCATTGGCAGGAGAGTCATGCTACACACACACACACATACATATATACACAAATACACATACAAATATAACGTAAAGACAGAAAGAGTGTAGAGGGCGGCGGAAGAGCGGTGAAAAGCGGAAGGATAAGGGGAGGACAGAGGGCGCGTGTGCGTAAAATAAATGCAAGAGAATGAGAAAGATGAATAAAAAGAGACAAATAGAAAGGAGAAGTATATATATATATATATATATATATATTAAAGATAGAATGAGAGAAGCGCGCATCAGTCGAGGAATTGTGTAGAAGGGAAAGATGCGCCGCTGTTATAACCCGACCAACGAACGGACACACCAATGCGACAGCAACATAGTTAAAGAGAAGTGAGAGAATGAGAAAGAGCAGTGGCGAGACCGCACACTCTCTCGGATGTTTGCCCGATGCATTGTGGGGGTGTTGGCCTTCAACTTGACGGCGCAGTTTCACTGACCTGCCTGAGAAACTTGTATATACTCGCACACACACACACACACACTTTGGATCTCCGACGACTACTCATGATGGGGGGGCTTATACGACTCGTCGTCTGCTGCATCATGTTTTGCAATATCGTAAAGAGTATATTTGCTACTCATTATACACACTCTTGTTATTTTTTTTTTATTTCATAGAATGCAATATGGTAGTTGAGGAATGAAATGATGAGACAAGAATGTAATGAATTATATCATTTTTCTTTTTTCTTTTTTTTTTTCAAGTTGTTTCATTTTTGTTTGATGCAATTTCGGTTTCGGGAATTGTGAAAGCATTTGCTTGAAACATTTGAGGGTTGATTTGGTGTAATCAAGAAAAATGTTAAATTATTTTTTATTATATTTTATATGTTGGGAAATTAATTTTTATAATGTTTTATGGGGTATCACGTGGGTAGAGATAATAAAGAAACTTTGATATTGTGAGGTTAGTTTTTACAGGGTGGTATTTAATTAGTAAAGTAACTGCATCACTTTGCTAAAATTAAATAAAGTTACGTTGAGATAAAGTATCATATGAAATTATTTTTAAATTAATATATAAAGTTAATTGAAAATGATGAAATTCGATTCTTATAATGTTTTATAAGGTATCATGTTAGTTGAGTAGAAATGGCGGAAGATAGAGTTGAATATTATTGAAAGGATTCGTTCAAGAGTTATTATTCATGATGGTGTAGTAGACTGGATCCATTTGTGAAATTAAAATGTAAGAGCAATTGTAAAATTGTTATGGAATAATTTTAAAAATCATCTGCAATTTGATTTCAATATTTTCTCTATGAGAAACTGATCTTTAAAATATTTTATAAGGTTTCGCGTAGTTGAAAATATCTTGAACAATTCTGATGATGAGTGTCACTCAATTTGTAAAGTAACTGAAGCATTTATTATAATTAAAATGAATTGATGTCTCATTGGAATGAAGAAGTTTCTTCAATTTCAGTGGTTTCACTTTAATTTAAATTTGATTTATAATGATACTAATGAAATTATATGATATTACTTTGAAAGTTATTGTAAAATAAATTAAAATCATCAAAACAATTCTTATGTTGTATAAAAATATCATGTTTCGTAGAATTGGCAGTGAAAAAAATGTTGGATATCTTCTTGAAAATTCCATAGAACCAGTATACACTTGTGAAGTAACTGGATCACCTTGTAAAATTGAAATAAAATCACATTGGAATGACGTAGTAACTTCAAAATTATCTGAACTCATCTGAAATTTGATAATTTTTAATTAAATTCCAAGAATCATAAAGAGAAAAAAAAAAAATTCCTCACTGTAATTTCTTCTGTTTATCAAATATCTATTATATTTTATTAAAAATCACAAAACTATTATATCAATAAATGGTAAAATAATCTTGTAACAATTATTTATCTTAGGAATATGAAAAATTAACACTAAAATTTCGCGTGAAATGTCCGCGTGAGTTGTCCGCGTAAATTGAGCTCTGCACCATTACCACTAGTCATAAAACATAAATTCTTTAATTATATCATGAATTTTGATTAATTAAACGCAGTGGTAGTGGTGAAAATTCATCAAATTCTTCAAATTTCATAAATTGTCATTCAAAAAATTTATATTTCATTTCACATACACCCCACACAATTCATCCTTCGTCATTCACGAAATAATTTATAAATATTTTTGCAATTATAAAATTTGATAAAATGTTATAATATTGTAAAACATTATTACTTGATAAATTGTGTGAAAGGAGCGCAACCTTCTCGCACCCTTTGACCGTTCAGGATTGCACAAACAAAGACCAATCGTGTGTCTTGCTTCTTGTTCTTTATTTTATTTTGTTTTTTTTTCTACTCTTCTTCATGGATGCGTGTGTTGTTCGCCGCGTTTGCTCTTTCGTCTCACCTTGGCCGCGGCCCTTCAACTGTCTGCAGCCCACGCTGTTCCCCTTTCACTTCATTTCCCCTCATCTACATCATGTGTTTCCTTCGACCCTGTATATAGGTGTGTGCGCTTTCTGTCTTGCTGGACATATATATTTTTTCCTCTTTGTCTCACTTTTGAACATCCCTGATGGATATGACATATATATGTCTGGTTGTGGAAAAAATGAGGAAACAAAAAATAAAGATAAAAACATCCATACCTGCGCTCATGTGTGCGCAATATTCTCGCATCACCTGCCTCCTTTGTGTGTATAAATATATGAAATACAATATAGGAGAATGGTAGAGAAAAAGAGAAAGAGCTGGGTAAAATGAAACTGCTGACAGAATTTGCATATTTTTCGGGCCGCCGGTGTATTGTAGACATGAATATATATAAATGAAATTGTAGTGCAGCCTTTGGCGCACAAAAAATGACCATATATGAATATATTTAAATTATTCTACAAATAGTTATTCGCTTATTTGTAAAAAACGAAAATTAAATCACTAAACAATTATTTTTCTTTGTGTTTGCAGGATGCAAGATCAAAGCTCTTCGTGCAAAAACAAATACGTACATCAAGACACCAGTGCGTGGTGAGGAGCCGGTGTTTGTTGTAACCGGAAGAAAGGAGGACGTTGCACGCGCAAAACGTGAAATATTATCAGCGGCTGAACACTTTTCGCAAATTCGTGCGTCACGCAAGAGTTCACTGGGTGCATTGCTTGGTACACCACCTGGCCCACCAGCATCTGTTCCTGGACATGTAACAATTCAGGTACGCGTGCCATACAGAGTTGTTGGTCTGGTTGTTGGTCCTAAAGGTGCTACAATTAAGAGAATTCAACACCAAACGCACACGTATATTGTTACACCAAGTCGCGATAAAGAGCCAGTATTTGAAGTAACTGGATTACCAGAGAGTGTTGAAGCAGCGAGACGTGAAATTGAAGCACATATTGCATTGAGAACTGGTACGACAACTGGACCTGGATTGGTCGCTGAAGAAGTTGATTTACTTGGTGCACTTTGTCGCGGTGGTTTGGGATCAATTTTGGGAAGTTTGGATCCACCTGGTTCAAATGGCTCAAATGGTTCAAGCAGCGGTGCTTTTTCTAGCAGTGGAAGTTGCAGCAGTTCATCAAGCAGCTCTGGTGCACCTGGACTTAATGATTTAGTTGCTATTTGGGGTGCTGGATTGGAAAGAGATGAAGGTCTTGGTGAATCGCCATCATTTGAATCACAAGCAGCATCTGCCTCATCAATTTGGTCATTTCCCGGTGTAGCATTACCATCAAGACCATCACCACCGGCATCAGCAAGTCCAGCAAGTCCTACGGATTCACTTTTGGGTAGTGGTAGCGCTGCCGGACGTCGTGAGTGCGTTGTATGTGGTGATAAAGAAGTCACTGCTGCACTTGTACCATGTGGACACAATTTGTTCTGCTTGGATTGCGGCAATCGTGTATGTGAGAGTTCTGATCCAAGTTGCCCGGTGTGCTCCAGGCCTGTTCTTCAAGCGCTTCGAATTCTCTCTTAAGAATTTTAATTGTCAAACTACAACTGCATCATCATCAACATCAATGGTATCGTCATTATCATCGTCGTCGTCGTCGTTGTCGGCGTCGTTATCAGCATCATCATTGACATCCCATCGGAGTACGGGCGGAGGAGGGACGCAGATAATTATGAAGATGTGTGTATGTGAGATGATTTTAAGATCAGGTTTCAAAAGTATTTGAGATTTTGAATTTCGCGCATTTATTGAAAAAAAAAAAAAAAGGGATAAAGAGTTTTATTGATAAATGAGGTAAAAAATTGTGAGGAGTGTGGAGAGAAGAATGATGATGAGAAAGGAGGAAAAATAAATTGTTTTTTTTTTTTTTTTTTGGGGTAATAATGATGATAAAAGTTCGTGCGATAAAGGGAAAATTATACGATTGTGATCGATATTCTCGCACGAAACACGGTAAACACAAGAAATACATAAACAAAACAAAAATAATAAATAAATAAGTTCAAGGGACCTTAGAGTCTGGGAAGACGCGCACAAGATTTTAATTCCACTGCTGCTGCTGCCAATACTGATTAGAATGTTGAATCAAGTCATGAAAAAAAAAAAAAAAAAACAAAAAAATAGAAACAAAAATAAAAAGGTTGGAAAAGTCCAAAAGTAATGATAAAAACAAAAAAAAATAAAATGTGTGAACATGAGAAAAGCAGAGAAAACAAAAAAAATGACAGAAATGAGAAAAATGATGAAAATATTGAAAAAAAAAATAAATGAATAAATAAATAATAAAATTATATAAATCCCGGGGATATTAATGCGTTTCTTCGCACACTCATTCCCGCGCCAACCGGATACAACGAATCGATTAAATATGCTGTAGGTGTAGGCATCGAGTCGCGGCGCGTCTTTTATTTGCAATGTGCTTTCTTGCTTGAATTAAAAATAAAAATTGAAAAAGAATAAGAAAAAAAAAAAAAAGATACAACAAGATGATAAAAATAAATGACAATGTTTCACTACCGGTACACGTTTGTGTCTGTGTGTAAGGCCAAAAGGAACAAATGATAAAATGAAAAATTTGCAAGCAAGTCGCGCCGTGAATCGATTGTACCGAGGACTTGTAGGATATTCGTAGAACTGTCTAGTGTGATCGTGTAGGAGAAAATATAAAAAAAGCAAAAAAAAAAACGTCGTTTGCGAATGCGTGCGCGCGTACCATTGCGATTTTAGGTGAATGATGATGATGATGATGATTACAAAAGAAATAAAAAGAAAAAGCCATTGAAAGAACTGACGTGAAAATGGATTTTGGTTCTTTTTTTTTTTTTTTTTTTTTTTCTGCAGGATAGCGAGAGATAGTGAGAAGCAAAAGTGAATAAATAGAAATTTCGAGATGTAATCAAGCGCGATAATTAATCAATGAGACAGGAATGTGAGGAATTAAATGCTCGTAGAGATTTTTAAATATAAATATAGGAAGTGATATTGAGAAATTGAAGAAAACAAAAAAAAAAGAAAAACACTTCGCAACCCCGCGAGTCACCGAACGCGGAAAAATGGTAAAAAAAAAGAAAAAAAAATAAACGTATAAACGCAAATGAATAAATAAAAAATAGCGATAATGCGATATATAGCTCAAGCGGCACAATTTCTTCCACCCGCCATCTATCGTCTAGAGTATTATATCTTTACCTTTATATAAAGAAGAAGAAGAAGAAAAAAATAAAAAAAAAAAAAAAGCGACATAGCAATTGAAATAATAATATATATTATATATCAAAAAAAAAGAAAAAAAAAACAAATATATAAACATAAACATATAAATATAGATAGATATTTGTGTGGGTGTATTTGGCGCGCGCGCGCGCGCGTATACGTGTGTATATCTGTGTGTATGTTTATGCATGCCTGTGTGAATATTTTATTGGAGAATTTAGATGTATTTTCGCGCGTTCGTACGATGGAGATGACTGGTGGAAGTTCGGCATTGCCCAATTATATTTTTTAACAAAACATATGCGTATTCGTCTCAAAGCAAATGAAGAAAAATAATTGAAATGATAGCAGGGGAAATAAATTTTGGGTAATTAAAAATAATATGTTGGATAAATAAAAAAGTTGATGGTAATAATTGAACTGGTTGAATGGTGGGGTTGCGGAATTAAATTTCTTCAAGTAAAAGTGTTTTTGTCCTCATTCCCAAGTAATGCATTGAAAAAAGGAAAAAGGAAGAAAACAAAAAAAAAAAAAAAACACAAAACCCTATAAACATACACATACACATCGTCAAAAGATTAATAATTATAAATGGTAAATAATAATAAATCTCTTCTCCTCGCGCCGCGTCCTCCCTTTGAGCGTATTCTTGACTTAGTAATAATCAAGTAATAATTAATTCTTAAATAATTGATATAAAATTTTCATAGTGAAGGGGGAGTGTGTGTTTGTCATGGACACATGTAGCTTTTATCCCGAGAGACGTATTATATATATATATATATATTATATTATTATACATATATATATAAATATATATATCTATATATCGAATATTATAGAGGAGAAAAACGGATGATAAAGATAAAGACTACCAATTTCATTACGTAAGTAAGCAAATACGATTGACGGGGACGGCACATTTAGGGTGGGAAAATATTAAACGAAATGAAAAAAAAAAAAAGAATGAAGAATGAAATAACAAACAAATCTCACTGAGAAATCTACATTGATGGTTTTTTTTTTTTTTTTTTTTTTTTTTTTTTGGAAAACCGTTTATTTTTTTTCTTCTATATTTTTTAATTACTTTTCATTTTTTATTTTTTAAAAATTTTTCTTCTTTTTGGTTTTCTCGTCTCTTTGATCGAGCGGTGAAATTTCTCCACCCTTACAAAAGTCAGTTACATGAACGGAAAAATCGTGTGGGAATAGAAAAAAAAATGATTGAATAATGATTTTTTCAAATTTATACATACATACATATATATATATATATATATATACATAAATATATGTATACATATGTTTATAGATATTTTAATATTATATCTTGTTTTTCGAATATTTTATTTTTATTAAAAATTTTTTTTTTTTTTTTCATATTGATCAACCGATATTGTCACGTCGCGAATGATAAAGGAACATAAATCTTCACTCGCGTGTCTCGAATTACCCCCAAATGGTGTTCCAATTATTCATTGAAACTTGAGAGTAATTATATTTTTTTGTCAATCGTTGCCATTTAAACAAAAACAAAACAAAAAGAAAAAAAAAAAAAATAATAAGTGTGAGAATTAAGCAAAAAAAAAGGGGGGGAAAAAAAAAAATAAGAAATAATAATAACGTGCGAAGGTTTATATACGTGCTCAAATAGTATTTTCGAACAAGCAGGGTGCAAGTGATGTGTGACCCCAACCGGTGTATGAAAGAGCGTAAGTTTGGAGATAAATGAAGGGGTGAAAAAGAGATGGAACGAAAAAAAAAATAAAAAAAAGTTAAAAAATAATAATAATAATAATAATAACTACAACAAAAAAAACTTCTTACGTCGTAATGTTGTAATAAGTATATCTATTTATTTTTATCGCGTTTGCGTATCTTGTCGCGCTCGTAAAACAGAAAAAAAAAAATAATAATATTAAAAAATAACACAAATATATAAGCATTATTCGCGAATAATTATTTTTGCGTCGGCGTTAGATGCCCAGGAAAAAAAACAAAAAAAAAAAAACACGGATAAACAAAAATAGAAACAAGTTTAATGAGTGAAAATGATAAAATGGAAAAACAACGTCGTGGCAGTAAAATGACATTGATCCCCATCATTAAACATATATTATAAAATGGGGCTACTACCAACATACACACACACACACACACACACAACAAAATGACAAGATGAAGAAAAAATTATATAAAAAAAAAAAAATTGAAGAAGGAAAAAAAAACAGAACAAAAAAAAACAATTAAAAATTAATAAAAAAAAATAACGAGAGAGATATGGATGCTCGACAGAGATTTATTATATATTTTAAGTTCAAAACAGCAAAAAAAAAGTGAATTCTATATTTTTTCTATGTTGAAACTAAATAATAAATAAATTAATAAATAAAAGAAAAAAGAAAAAAAAAATGTGAAGATGAACAAAAAAAATGATGATAAACAATGAAGGGAAGAATCAACAGTGATGTGACGTAAAAACATATACATATATATATATATAAAATACATTTATACTTGTAGGATATTGCATTTATTCTAGTTCCAACTCTTTCAAAAACCACACATGAAAAAAAAAAAATAATAATAATAATAATAAAAATAAAGAAAAAAACAAAGTACTGTAGATGGTGGGAATAAAAAAAAAAAAAAATAACAATGGCACTCAATTTGGGTATGTTAACATAATATATATATTCATATATGTATGTATATTATGTTTACGTAATATTATTATGTGGAAGTAGATTGAAGTAAATAATTATATGTCATTCAACTTCAACAACATATAAGTCTGAATCACGGGCGAAAGAAGTTTTAGAGTGATGAAAAAAAAAAAGAAAACGAATGAAATTAATTATTCAAATAATAATAATATAGTGAAGAAAAATAATAATAATAATAATAATAATAATAATAATAATAATAATAATAAAGGAAAAAAAAAGACGAAGAGGAATTAATATAATTGTGCGTCACTCTGTCAATTTTAATATGACAAAGGAAAAAACTCGCGAATGCGCAGTGTTTTTTTATAGGCTTCATTGATGATATTAGGAGAAAATAAAGGAAAAGTTGAGATTGAGTTTGAATTTGGGGAAATATGAAAATGAAAAAAGAGGAATATTGTAGTGATGTTGTTGGGCGAGTGTGAGAAAAGAAAGAAAAGGAATTATTAATAATTTTTCATTATTTTCTTCTTTAATCTACGGCGCGCAGCAAATTTCACAATTTTCTTTCGCTGTTTTTCATATATATATATATATATATATATATTTTTTTTTTTTGATGATTTTTTGGATTTTTAGATTTTCCAAATTTTCATATGGCCAAACTGTGAAGTAGTTGGTGTCGATAATATGCGTAGTGAAATAAAATGGGCGGTTGCCGAAACTCGATAATTGTCGCGATTAATATTTGGTGAAAAAAAGAAAAAAAAAATAAATACTTAAATAAAATGAAAAATAAAGAGCATAATGAAAAAATGAAATGTGAACGAATGTGAAAGAGAATATAAGTGATAATTATTTGAGAAAGGGAGTGTGAGAGAGAGAGAGATGGGACAGATGGTGAATTAATTTTTTCAATTCACCATTATTTATTTATTTTTTTCCGTTTCTTCTCAATTTTCACTTTCTCCCAATTTTTATTTTACTATTATTATTATTACTGATTTATTTTTTTATCATCAAATTGTAAAGAAAAACAAATTTTATTAATCTCGAATATTGTGTGCTATTGAGAAACGCATTACAAAAGTTGTCGAGAATCTCCGCTAGACCTGCGGGAAAAATCTCTCTTTCGAAAAAAAGAAAAAAAAATGAAAAATGGAGAATAAACAATTTTTTTAACATTTTCTAAAGATGCAAAATGAAAAATAGAAAAATATATTAATGAAATAGCTATGAGCAAGCCTTCACTTTAGCCGAGGTTCTGACATCAAGACAACATAACAAATATTTATAAATATTCATCCATTATTTTCATTCTCACTTTGTTATCTTTGAAAAATTCAAATAATAATTATTTTTTTACTACAACTACACATTAATTTCATGACACATTTTCATTCTTCATTGTCCATTGCTATTCTACACAATTAATCAATGGCAAAGAAAATAAATAAATACAAATTCATTTAAATTCAACAATTTCTAATTGGAAAAAAAAAAAAAGCGAAAAAAATAAAATAATTAAACATCAAATTACATCATCCCCCTGGTCTCTCTTGACTTTCGAGCTTGACAAAAAAAAAAACTATTAGAGATATACAAAATACAAAAATCGCAATAACTCATATAAAAATATTAAATAAATGAATAAATAAATAAATAAATAAATGAATAAATAAATGAAACAAGAGATGGGAGAGAAAGAGAGTGAGAATGAAAGACATGAAATATATACAGACGCTGTGACAGTGAGAGAGACCCTTTGAGACAACGTTCTAAGTATTTATTATAAATAAATAAAGAAAAAAAAAAACAAAAACAAAAACAAAACTAAGCTTAATTAATCATAATGAATGTATTAAAAGCATTAAGCATAATGAATATATAGCCATTGGCTGTGACCGATAACTGCCATTTTTTCGTAAAAAAGAAATAAAAGAAAAAAAAATAAATAATATCACCAAAACAAAATAAAAGTTGAAGCAAGTTTTAATCATGATGGAAAAGCAAAAAAAAAAAAAAAGGGAAATGAAATATTAATAATAATAACGAGAGAGAGAGAGAGAGAGAGAGAGATTAACATACATTATTTGCGAAGTATATTCAACATTGCTAATATATAAATTGATGTGAGAAACATTTTACGTGAAAGAGAGAAAATAAATAATAATTATGAAATTAAAAATTACGGTGAAGTCATCAATTCACATAGTTTTTCAAAACTTACAGTGTATAATTCACTCACAACAGCACAACAACAACATCTTGTGTTATTTTCGTGTTGCAATAGTGAAGACGATTAAGAGAAAAAAAAAAAAAAAAAAGAATTAATTAACTACGAGAAGAATAATATAAATGAGTTTCACATATTAAAACGAACATATAATTGGTGAGAGAAAAATAAATTGTCAGTGAACTCAGTGAGAAACTAAAATGCAAGAAAAATGATTAAATAAATGATGAGAAATAGTGCAGTGGTCAATGTATTTGATACGTCGACAAACCGCCCACCCCCCCCTGTCGTTGCCACCCCTCAATTTCTACCCTTAATTATCTTTGCACTACACGTGGTTGCGCGCCTCTTCCACACACACACACACACACATACACACACAGACACAAACTCAAAAATATAAAGTGTGACTCAAAAAGTTGGAGGAAAAAAAAATTTATTAATTAATGAATAATAATAATAATAATGAATGAATTTAGAGAGAACACGAACACGACGATACATATCTCAAAGAATAATAAATAAACATAAGGAAAAATAAATGAAGAAAAAAAAAAATAAATAATAATAGGTGATAGATAGTTGGAGGAAGAAGAGAAAAAAAAAAAATTAAATTAATAAATAATACGATGGAAGTGGATATAAATAATGATAATGAAAAAAAAAAAAAAAAAAAAAAAAAAGAAAGCAAAATATTAACTTATAGAACTTATCGTATTGAGCATGAAAAATAAGAGAATGAAAATTGGGAAAACAATTTTTTAAAAATATATAATGAATTAAAAATTAAAAAAAAAAAAAAAACAAAAAAAAAAAGAAGAATGAGAAGAGAGAGATGAAAAATGATGATTGTTGCTTAATTTAAACTATCTTTTCTATATTGTCATATTCTATCTGATAGTTATGTTATATATTATTATTGATATTCATATAATTGATATTACTATTACTATTATTATTAATATTATTTTTATTTTATTTTATTTCAATATTTTTCTTTCTTCTTTCACAATTTTTTATTTTGAGAAGTGGAGAAAAAAAAAAATAAATTAAAGAGAAGAAAAAAGTTCACGGGCGGCTACATATATATATATATATATATATATATATTTACAGCTAAAAAAAAAAGAAATTCGCTGCAGTTTTTTTTTTTTTCACACCCAAATGAACGCGCCTGAATACACATAATAATTGTTATTAACATTATTTTTTTATTATTTCAATTTTCGTAAATAAAAAATGCAAAACAAAAAAATTGTAATATTATAAATTAATACTATTATATATACATATATATATATATAAATATATATCATCATTATATATTATTTTTTTAATTACAACATTTGAGAAAAATATTGGCGCGCCGTATATAATTTATTGAACACTTTTATACAAATACTTACACACACACACACACACATATATACACCACACCCAAATATACCCGAATAAACATAATTTTATTTTAAACATAAAAAAAAAAACAATATATATATATATATTTTTCGCGTTTTATTTTTTCGTAATTAAAAAATAATCACGGTCTTGAAAATGGGTTTTTTCTTTTTTTTTTTTTTCCACCATTTTGATTTCCCTCCCAATATCAATCTCTCTCTCTCTCTCTCTCTCTCTCCCTCTTTCTCTCTCTCGCTCATTCTCATTCACTCATAAATTTACTGAGTCTCTGAACGATCGATCTACGAAAATAAAAGAAAAAAAAAAATGAATAAATAAATTATATATATATATATATTACACATATTTATATAAATAATAATTTATGTATGTGTATATGCGTATGCGTTTAACGTCTTTCCACATATATAGATTTTCCTAGCCCTAGTGTTCCGGTATTTTTGATATTCCACATTATTCGCATTGTAGATGTATGAATTTCCTTTCAAAGATCGCTCGTTCATGAGACTATATTAAATATTAAAAATAAATGAAAAATGAGGAAGAAAAATTTTTGAATTCGAAAAATAATGCGTGATTCGATTACGTTATAAATATGCACATTTTACTTGAGTGATAATAATAAAAAATAGTAAAAACTAAAACAAAAAGTGTTGGTAATAATAAATACGTAATTGACAAATGCAATGAAGATAAAGATCCAACCAAAAATATTATTTTTCATCATTCAAACATTATTTGAATTATTTACAATCACAGTGCAAAAGATTTCTTTTTTATTTTATTTTTTTTTTTTTCCGCATTTCCAACCCCCTCTCCGACAATCATGCATTATTAATTTTCGAAAATTGTGATTGAATATGAGTGAGATGAACAGTTTGCGTAATATTTGCAACGTGAACAGTGAAGAAAGAAGCAAGAAAAAAAAAGAAAGAAAGAAAAAGGCAAAATAATTAAATGAATAAATAAATTAATGATAAAACCTAATTGACGCGTAATGATTATTCGATTCCATCTTCAAACACATCAATTAATTAATAATATATATATATATATAATAATGAAAAACAAAAATAATAAACGTTAAATGTGAGATGAGAATAAAAAAATACACACAAGTTTAAAAAAAAATCGTACCGTAATCGTAACTGCTTACTTATTCAACTACTTAATTAATTGTCAAATTATATCAATAGGGTGTTTATAAATAGAAAATAATTTCAAAAAAAAAAATATATATATATATATATATATACGTATATGTAATTTATTATTATTATTGTTATTATTATTATTATCATGATATATTATTATTAGCATGAAGAATTTATGATTCTACCCCCTTTCTCAACCCTGCCACTGCCTAAGTGTGCTTTTTGTGGTCGTATACGCTCGCTAATTCACGCGACATTTGATGGTTTATTTTTCCCCCACCGTTATCACCATCATCATCATCAACAACAACAACAACAACAACAACACACACCACCTTTTGCGTAGGTGCATTCGCATTATTATTAATCTAATGGTTTGATTGATTAATTAATTTAATCGGTCATTATATCGTTGCTAAATACAGATAATTAATACTAATATACAATTTGTCAAAGTGCGATAATAATTGCGTCATAATAATTAACAATACGTGTGTGATCTCACACACACACACACGCGTGCGCGCGCGCAGCTTTCAGCCCACACACTCGATCTCAGATTATTATTTTTGGTTTTGGTTTTTTTTTTTTTTTTTTTTTTTCCTCTCTACAATCTTACACAACATTTTGTAAGTTTTCATTTTTTATATTTCTCCATAGATATATTTATTTGTATGTATTACGTTTTTTTTTTTTTTTCTCCTTTCTTTTTTTAATTCTTGCAAAAAAAATATAGAGGGGTTGTTTCGTTTTTTTTTTTTGTTTTTTTTTTCCTCTCTACAATCTTACACAACATTTTGTAAGTTTTCATTTTTTATATTTCTCCATAGATATATTTATTTGTATGTATTACGTTTTTTTTTTTTTTTTTCTCCTTTCTTTTTTTAATTCTTGCAAAAAAAATATAGAGGGGTTGTTTCGTTTTTTTTTTGTTTTTTTTTTTTGCGTGTGAATATGTGTGTGTGTGTTTGAAAATGCGCAACAGATGTATACAACTATGAAAATATGCAGAAAAAGCAAATTGGAGAAATTGTGTTGCAATGTGGTTTTTTGTAAACGGAAAAATTAAATTGAGTTTGTGGCAACCGCTCAAATGGAAAAAAAATAATTAATAAATGGGGTGGGGAAAAAGAAAATTTAGAAAACACACAAAAATTATTGTATACGCCGATAATGATGACAGAGAAGAATGAAATATAAATGAATAAAAGTTAATTAATGAAAATAAATAATGGAAGAATTGAAGAAATGAAATGAAATGAAAAAAAAAAAAAAAAAAAAAAGAAGAAATGAAAATGGTGAAAATAAAATAAATCTAGTGAATCAGTATTTCCAATATTATTATTGTGGATCGTAACATAATGCAGCCATATTGTGAGAAAATGCCAGAGTGAGAAAAGAGTTAGGGGGGTGGAAGTCGAATTTTCTTACTGGTAACAATTTATATTCAATTATTATTCGATCAATTTTTTTTGTTTATTGTTATAAGTGAAATGGAATTTAATAATGAAATTGAAACACAATGACAAATTAATTTGCGCGAGTGTAATACATGACAATTTCAATAATAAAATTTTTTGACATTGAGGGGGGGAGGAGAAGGAAGAAATATTTATATATAAAATTTAAATTGAGGACGATTTTGAACAATATGTGGTGATATATAAGACAGGATGTCAGGATTGAATAAATAAATTTATCTAAATGCAAAATCATAATATAAAATACTGATAAATTTACGTAAGAATCATTATTAACTTTATCATTATACTTTATTATTTTTTTTTCCTTTTTTTTATTTCTCTCTATAAAATATAATGAACACATAATATATAAACTCATGCATGCGATTATCTGTGTGTGTGTACATAAATTCAATAAGAATTGAAATAATAAAAAATGAATATATGTATAATCACGAAGATATTCACAAGCCAGTGATTATTATAGTTGTCATACTCTCATTGATGAATTATTATTATTATTATTATTATTATTATTATAACTATTATTATTATGTTATTCAACTTCTATATTATTATATTATTATCAATATTATTATTATCATCATTATTATTATTAATATTATTGATAATTATTATATATTAAATGTTATAAGTGATATTTCTTCAAAACCACGAAGAGAAAAAATGATTCAATTGAAAAACAATAATAATATGAAAAACAACAGATAAATAATGATGATGATGATGATGATGAAACGAAATGAGAAAAGAAAAAAACACAAATGCCCGAATATAAAGGTGGAATAGAGAATTATAAATAGCATTTGTTTATAATGTTGGTGAACACATAAAAAAATTAACGTTATTTACATTCAACATTTTATCGTCACATTTAATTATTATCATTCTTCATACAATTATTACAATTTATTATATAAATATTCAAAGTAATTGATGAATTGAAAAACAAAAAATTTCTCATACTGTTCCACCATTAATTAAACATAATCGTGAAATTTGTGTTTATTTAATTTCTTTTTTTTTTTCTTTGAATTTTATGTACATAATTTTATTATCAAATCACCACATACAAAAGTCGTCAAATATAATTTATTATATTAGGGGTTTTTTTTTTTTTTTATTTTTTACACCCACACACTTTTTCAATTAATTTTTTTTTTCCCCTCGATGCATTTGAGAATAATGATTGAAACATTATACAATTATTTCCAATTAATATTCTCCGACATATTATTACTACGACTGCTACACATAATTACATTGCATTTATTGTGGTGACTAAATTTATTTTTTGCAATTAAACCAACAAGCAAATAAATAAATAAAATAATAAAGAAGAGAGCACGTTCATTGACAAATATAAATGAGATTATAACAATTTTGCAAGAGAGATTAAAACCATCATTTATATTCATTGGTGTATATTCATGTCATATCTTTTGTTATTATTATTATTATTATTATTATTATTATTATTACTATTATTATTTTTTATTATTTACATTATGCTTAGCTATTATTATTCAATAGTGAGAGAGCGCGTGAGTGAGAGAGACCATTGTGAGTGATTTGAATTCATACGACATTTGGGCATTAACGAATGAATATAGAAAAAAAA
The DNA here is from genome assembly GCA_958496275.1 of Zele albiditarsus. NCBI lineage: Eukaryota > Metazoa > Arthropoda > Insecta > Hymenoptera > Braconidae > Zele > Zele albiditarsus. The sequence goes on along the minus strand of OY292412.1, from coordinate 9,546,407 downwards.
AAAAAAAAAATATTGAGAAAAGAAAAAGTAAAGTGATCTTTTAATTTTTTTTTTTTTTTTTGTCTTCGATATATTATGTGAAATATTAATTGATAATGCAATACATGAAGGCTAAATAACAGCGTGAACAAATTGTAAATGACATGAAAACGTAAAATATTTAATGTGGAAATGAAACAACAACAAAAAAAGTAATAATAATAAACAAAATTCTTACGTGAAAATTGGCTTTTCCCACCAAAAACCATAAGATAAATAAAAATGATGGCAATTAATCTGCGCTGATTGATGCCGCGATTTGTTTAACATGATCCACAGCTGTGTATACTGAACTATTAATGAGTCTATTATTATAATCAAAGTTCGTATGAATGTAGAGAAACAAGCGGAAAAAAAATAAATAAATAAATAATAATAATAATAATGATAAAAATAAAAAAACAAATAGTGGTGATCGCGATTAAGGTTTATATGAGCCCCGCGAGAAATGAGTGAAAGGAGAGAAATAGTTATTTTCTAATGCATGGGAAAGACAAAAAAAAAAAAAAGAAAAGAAAAGAAAAAAAGAATAATAAAAGAAATAGTTACAAGTTTATTATTTTCTATATTTTTTTATGTAATTTTACCAACACGGGATAATATATTATGACTATTATTAGTATTATTATCATGAATATTTTAATATATAATATGATTCAAATATAATGTTTACTCTTGTTTTTATTTTACGTTCCCTTTCATTTATGTTCCTATTATTAATTCATATTATTCTTAAGTTTTATTATATATTACATTGAGACATGTGATGATGTAATTTTTATTTATTAATTTATTTATTTTCCTTTTTTTTTCTTTTTTTTTTCCTTCTTTTTTAATTACTCGAATAACAAACTCTGTCGATATTAAATATACGCTCGTCAAATTATTTTTATTGTCTTCTTCACGACAACATTACATATGAATATATATGTATTCAATCGCAAATTTTATCTTTCTATTACAATAATTTTTTATTATTTCGAGAGAATGATTATTGGCCTACGCAACATTTATCTTTAATTGCAAAAATCAATAAAACTCTTTGCAATTTTGATATGTGAAAGTGGAAAAAAATAACAATGACATTTTTATACTCGAACAAATTATTTTCTTTTTGTAATTATCCGAATGGAATGAAACTGAAGAAAGACGAAAAAAAAACACACAAACAAACAAACTTCTATTGATCAATGACACGCGTTTTAGTCCAGTAATTAATTAGTGAAAAGCAAAACTTTGTATTACAGTTTGTGGCAGTGTATCGCCAATAATTCAGTGGTTCGTTCAATCGTCTAATCCGACTTTACGAAACGACTTCAGCCACAAGTTTATCGATATGGAGGAGAAAAAAAAAAAAAGAAAAAAGAAAAAGCAAACTAAAAAATTGTTTCATATTAAAAACCACTGTTTTCACTTCAATTCACTCAAGCATCAATTTTTTTCCTCTCAATTTTCTCCAATTGCTCATCATGATGTCGATAATAATAATAATAATATTAATAATAATAATAATAATAACAATAATAATAATAATTATAGTAATAATAAAATCGGAGATAAAATTCATATTCTCGATCCAATACGTACACAAAGCATTATAACAAATATCAAGAGACTCTGCGAATAAATTCCATGTCTGCCTCACAATACCATTCATATATTTTTATTTATTTATTCAGTAGAGAATATTCCATATTTTTTTTTTCATTTTCATTTCATTGCATTCACATTGCAATCACAATTCACGTATTGATATAAATATATTTATCATTGTGAGATATAAAGTACTTCCCGAATTGAAGAAGAAAAATTGAACCAGTATTTGGAGAGCAAAAAAAAAAAAAATGTAACATTATTTCTGTAATAATATATGTATATATATTCAGAATGAGAAATAATTTAGATTGGAATTAATTATATTAGTTTCAAGACACATTTCAATTTATATTTAAATCATTGTTCGACCTCAAACAAAATAACAATTATTACTTATTGAGATTATTCATAGATATTTTTATCACTGAGTCTATATATAATAAACTCAATCAAATAATATCTATTTAAAATGCATAGACACAGAGTATTATTTATTACGATTAAAAAATTTCTCATATAAATAAAATCAACAACGAATGATAAAACAAATGACTGACTTACTCAAAAACATAGCCACTTATAACTGATTTTAAATAAATAAAAAAGAGAATTGCGATCAATTTTTCTTTCATTTTTTATTCATATCAATTAAAATTTTTCATATATAAAATAAATAAATTAATATATATATATATATATATATATATATATTTGATACACAATGAGCACATGAAATTTTACTAAATATTCGCTTCAAATAATACAAAAAAAAGAAAGAAAAATAATAAAAAAGAAAATCACAGAATTGTCATTAATTCCAAACGTAAATCTCCCAGAGACAAATTCAAATGATTATTTATTTTTCTATTTAAAAATACAAATATTTCATAAAATTATAACACACTCGGTCATTGAACTCTCGCACACAACCATTTTCATTTTGCAGACATTTTACTATTATTACCAACGCACACACACACCCTTCACATATATACAATTTAAATTCAACCCTCTCGTCTAATTTCTCAATCTTGCAAAGCACATGCATATTGCATATGAAATGTTAACGCGTGAAGAGACCAGACTATATACGTATTGCAATTCCCAATGCACACATATAAAATAAATCAACGCCAAAAAAATAAAAAGAAAAAAACCAAGAACAAAGAGAAAATAAATTAAACAAAGAAAGCTTTTCAATGTTGAATTGAGCTTGAAATATATAAATAGAAAAAATAAAAGAATGAAACAAAACATAGTGAGAGTGAGAAAGAGTGAAAGAGAAGAAGCAGTGGAAGAGAAAAAGAGAGTAAACAAAAATGGATATATAATCTATGAAGCAAAGCTCTGGATAGTGCAAGCTCGCAAGGGCTGTTGCCTCTGTTGGGATGGCAACGTCGCATTGCAGCGTTGGGGCTGCGGTCGATGCCGTTGGGGCTAAAGGGGAGGTAAATGGGTGGAAATAAACGTGAGAGTAAGCGAGATAGAATGAGAAGTAGTTGAAAGAGGAAAGAGGAGGTGAACATTGTGCCAGGCGATTTCTCAGCAGTGGCGACGCGAGGCCGGCATGTGCGCTTCTACCAACAAACCAACACTACTACTACTACTACTACTTCTACTTCCTCTATACACCAATTCTCTATCCCTCCCTGTTACGCTCTTCTATCCTATTTCTCTCTCGTTGCTTTCTCCGTCTCTTCCTGCAGCAAATCGATAACACACAACGTTCAAGCATAATATGTACGATGATGACGACTACGACACGACTACCACGACGAGTTGTATAGCAGTTAGACGAGAGGGACGTGTGCCAGGGGTTGACATGAGAATATATATATATATATATATATATATATACACGCCAAGAGTCTCTTGTATTCGAAAATCGTTGATAAAACTTGTTCATACTTGTTCCACTGCTGCTGCTGTTGTTAGTTACCATTGCAATTGGCAGTGGGGAATATTTTTTTTTTTCTCCTTTTTGTTATAAAGGGATGAAGGAATATAAAAGATGATGAAAGAGAACAAAAATATATGTGGATGGATTGAAATGGAAAAAAAAAAAAAAGAAAAATAATAATATGGATAATAAAAATTGTACAGGGTTAAATTGGAGAAAGGGAGAAGTTTTTTTTTTTTTGCAATGAAATTCAGTTGAATGTGATTGAGATGGGAATTATTTGTGCTTGAGAAGTTTTGTTGATTTTATTAATTGGGTTGTGAAGGGTGAAGATGAGAAATTGAAATAAATATTATGGATATGTTTGAGAAGTGAAGTTTTGTTAGTTATATTCAGTTGTCTGAGTCGAAAACAAAAAGGGTGGATAGGATGGACAAATGGTAAATGATTGGGGAAAGAATTTTTTGAAAGAAGAGAAAAATTGGTGTTTGATATTTAATGCTTTTAAATTTTTTTTTAGATATTATTATATTTTTATGATTATCAATTGAATTGAAGATAAAAATTATTTTTCAACTCAATGTTATTATTATCATTTGAATTAATTGAAATATTCACACAAGTGGTATGGAAAAATAAAAAGAAGGAATGAAAAAAAAATATATATATGAAAAAGTAGACGAGAGAATTGAATTGTAAAAAAGAAAAAAAAAGTACCAGGAAGGAAAATCAGTTCAGTATGAAAAGAAAAATGAACATTCAACAAATTTTTTATTTCATTTTTTCGTTTTAAATATTCTACAACGTAATAAAATATTATTATAAATTCGTTGAATAAATTTTTCAAGTGAAACTAAAAATTCTCATATTTAAAATCAATTAAAATATTCATATGTAATTGAACAAATGAAGAATAAAATCGTGTGCACTCAATTGATAAATACATCAATGACGATAAATAACAAAATAACAATATTTAATACATCTCAAAGTTTTCATATGAGTTTCGATATCTGATGGCAAATAAGTTTCTTGACCCCGGCCCCCCCCACCAAAGTTTCACGACCTTTACTGAAACACCACACAAAATATTCATCATTTTCACGTACACAACCCTCATCAGGACAAATATAAATTCTTTTCATTTATTTCAACATAAAAACATTTAACCATTTACAAAAATTATATTTAAACATTTTAAATAAATAATAGCTAAAAATATGATGTGAATAACTATCACAATTTATCATTAACATTACAAATTTAAATAATGAAATATAAAATATTAATTCAACCCTACAATAATTTATTTATTAAAATAAATTGATATTAATTTAAAAATATTATATTTAATTATAATATTTGAATCTTTACTTTCAATATTAAATAGTAAGATTAATTCTTTCTGATAAAGTATGTGTATGGAAACCTGTCACGCAGAGACGAATGGCAAAGAATACAATATAGGGTGAATATTTTCTCTCTCTTTTTATCCCTTCGAACAGACGAACACACACACACACACACAATTGCCACCCTTCTTTTCTCTTACTCAGCTTGGTTTTATCCTTTACACCCCTGCTTCCTTTACCTTTCGTCTCCACCCCTCTCTATATACAATCGTGCTTTCGCCAGTCTCGGTCGATAACTCGTGGGGGTCGCGCCAGAGAGACGTGGCGACGCCCTGCCCAGTCACCCCCTTACTATTTCAGTGGTTCTCAATCTCATATCAAATTGCGTTGTGTTGCTAAGCTAACTCAATTTTTGTTTCTGTAACAAAATTAAAAGGACAATTTTAATTATGATACAAATAATTATTATAATATGTATAATGTTTTTTTTTTTTTTTTTTATTCTTCATTATTTATTTATTGTATATCGCGTGACTAAGATTTAAATATGTGTGAGTAGTTGAAAACATGAACTTTTAAGATCAAGGACGATGTATAACTTTTTTTTTTTTCTTTTAGTTTAAATTTACTTAGACATGAATTAATTAATTTTGTTATTTGTGATTTGTTTATTTTAATTATTAAATTAGATAGATATTTGATTTATATATATTTTTTTTCAATTTAATGGTATTGTGATTATAAATTTGGTTTTTGTTTTGTTTATTGATTTTAAATGGAAGTGAAGAAAGAAATAAGAAAAAGAATACAGAATGAGAAATGAGTTTATTTGTATTCAACAAATTTAATTCATATCCTCTAATAAACATCAACATGTTTCAAAATAAATATCAAATTACTGTACAATAAATACAGTACACTCTATACATGATATATTGCTCGTACATATAAAAAAAGAAAAGAAAAAAAACAATTTACGATCTATTAATAGTTCATAAAAATGCCTATACAGTTGTATTTAATAATAATAGTTAACCAGTTGATGGAGGAAATAAAAATTTGTTACTGTCAGTGTGGAAAAAAAAAATAAAAATTCCCAACACAAATTAAATAATTCTCTATAATAATAAATAATACAAGAAGAAAAAAAAAAGAAAAATTGGGAATGAAGAATAATAAATAATTGTCGAACAAATTTATTTGTTGTGCAATATAAACAAACTCTTTTTTCAACCAAAAAAAAAAAAAAAAAAAAATTTTTAAAAACATTGTAGGATATAATAATAATTATTAACAGACGCGATATAGGAATTATGTGTATGCATGTTGTAATGTATGAAGTATATTTGTATAAGCTTTGGTAGTTAATAATTAATATATATATATATATATATATAAAATATATATATATAGAACAGCACCGCCATCAAGTTCCCCCATTGCATTTTTCTATTTTACTATATATACATGGTATTTCTATTTTACTATGAATACAATCCTTGAAATTAAATACATGATTTTAGATATATTAATACTGTAGAATATAAGATATAGAATAAAATTAAGAGAAGAAAGGAAATGAAAAACAATTAAATCCGGACAATTTAGATTAATCAAGAAACTTTGAGCAATGTAGGACGGAGAGGGATGAAAGAATTATTTAAACAACAAATTATATATTATATAAAAAAAAAATATAAAAATAAAACATGTATGCGCATATATACATATAATAATATATATATATATATTTATTCTGTTGAATTCGAGTGTATGTTTAGATAAATATATAAATATTTATATAATAATAAACTTTAGTCGAATAACGAATGTGCAGAATACATAAATATATATAATACACATGTGTATAAAAATAATAGTTTTTTCATAGTTTTCCAATTTCCCAAAATATAATGAATGAGAAAAATAACAAAAAAAAAAATTAATAAACAAAAAACGTGAAACGATGAGGAGAAGAGAAAATAAACATGAATTAATTATAAAAAGAAAAAATAAACATTGTGAAATGTACATAATGAATAAATTGATTTAAGTCCATGGCTGACTAAAAACACAATGTCAACTATTTTTTATTTGTAATATTAAATATTTTCTCTCTTATATTATCGTGTGGCAACGCCCTCAGCTTTGTATTCATATTGAGAGAAATATTATAGAGAGAGAAAGACACACACACACACACACACACATATCGGTGGTGTCAGTGAAACGGACAGAAAAGAAAAAATACAATCCAATTCAATAAATGCGATCGAAATATTTGAGGTAAAGAAAATGACGAATAAATATTAGAGAAGTGAAATGAGGAAAAAAAAAAAGATCGAAAAAATTCTGTTATCTTGAAATTATTATAAACTTTTTCACACTTTTATTTGAACAATTGATATAATTTTTATAACAAAAATTATATCAATTTACAAAATATAATAGTAAAGGTGAAGTTAAAAAAAATTAAAAATAATCTTGGAGAACATTTTTGAACAATAAAATTATCAACATTTTTTGTTCAAGATTCAGTAAATTTTTACTTCTTTCTATATCAATTTCACTTCAATATCTAATTTTTATTTTATCAATAATCAAACATTCAGATATCATTTATTATATTCAACGTCTTCGTGTATTTATTTTTAAAAAAAACTCCCCAATAATGTTTGCATACAGCTCGATAACAAGAAGTGGGATAAAAAATTACTGTTGTGTCGAGGGCAAAAATAATTCTGCAGCGAGATGTATGAGATACAATGTATTATACAGTGAAAAAATTAACGAAAAGAAGAACAGAACAACACATGAAAAATTAAACTTGAAAAGAAGAAGCAAAGTTGGGAAAAAAAAAGAACAATTTTTTTTACTAATAAAAATGAAGAAAAGAAAAAAATTACTTAAATATGGAGAGCAAATATTAGACGTATTTAAGAAATTAATTTTTGTACTCTTTCGTGTACTTTACGAAATGCTCAACAAAAAGTATCTTGTATCTATCGTATTTAAATAAATATCTGGCGTAATTAAATGGTGAGGAAAAAATAAAAAATAATAAAAATATTCACGAGCTATCTCGGATTTATTATCAAATAGTAAATGACACAATGAATGTTAAAAAAAAATAATAATTCGTTTTTACGTGAGTGAGATATAAACAGTTCGATCCTTTCTGGTTATAAAAATTACAGAAATATATTTATATATATATATATAAATATATATATATATATAAATATTTGAACTGTAATTTTATATATGTATGTGGCTTACTGCATCAACTATAAAAAGTCTTCCCGTCCAATGAGGGCAAGAATTCATATAATCCATATATGAAAAATTGCAAAGGGAAGATATTTCTTTGTTGACGTTTTAAAAATGAGAGAAAAAAAATAAAATAAAAACTTCAGAGTAAAACGAGAGAGAGAGAGAGAAGAAAATTAATGAAAAAATAAAAAAGGCAAATGGAAGAAGTGAATGAGAAAAAGAGAAAGAAAAGGTACGAACACAAAAGGGATTATTGTAATTTTGTGAAATTATTTTTGAAACAAAATTTTTTCCATTCACAGAAAAAAAATTGGTAAAATAAATTTGAAAACAAAAAAAAAAACTGAAATGACAAAGAATGAACGAAATAGATTTGAAATTGAAGAAAGAAACAATGAAACGAATGAATAAAAATAATAAACAAAACAATTGAAATTGAATTGTGAATTATGAAAAAATTGCAATAAAATGAAAGAAAACATAAATGATTAATGTGAATTTAAGATTTGATGAATAAATTGATTGAAGAGGTAAAAGTGAGAAAAAATAAATAAATGAAAAAAGAAAAATAATAAAAATTATCGATACAAAATATTACTACTTAAAAACCCGGTTTATTTTTATATTTATTTTTCGATCTATGAAACGTTATAAAAGTTTAAATGTAATATGAAATTTAAAAAAATAATATATTGATGACGAATAATTATTATCTGAACGCTATGTATATTTATAATAAATTGATATGAACGAATATAATAATATATGTGAAGAATAAAAAAGCAAGAAAAAAAAAAAATAATAAAAATACTCACTCGCGATTACACATTGATATTAAAATTCCACCATCATTTATTAGCCACTTGTCTACCATCTCTTTACATTCATACATATATACATACATTTATATATATATATATATATGTATATGAAAAAAAAAAAATAAATTTCCTCCGGCTGGTGTCATTTCACCATCACTTGTATCCAAAATAAATGAAACAGAAATAAATAGGAACAGAAAATAAAATAGTACATTAATATATAAACAAAACGTATGTGGTGAATGTGTATATGTCAAATTAGTATTGATGTAATGTAAACAATAAAATAAAAATCATTGTAACGTATGAGAAAAAAAATTTACCAACAAAAACATCATCAATACAATTCTTTAAATAATTATTTTACTTATATCGTTGCCACCACTCTTGTCGTCTCCAATAACACATCACTGTGACGTGAACCTTAACATTAATTATTTAATAATTATTCAATAGCATAATAAATTTTTTTTTGCACAATCCAACAAAAGTGTACACTCATGCTTAAGACACATACACACCTACACAATACACTTTAAAAATATCCCAAAAATAAATATCTATATTATTATTTATCCATATTAAACTTCAAAAAATAATCGCTCAAATATTTCGTTCAATTTTTATTTACATACTTCATTAAATCATTTACAATTCACATAGATATAAAGAGTGGAAGAAAAGTTGAAAAAAAAAAATGTAATAAAAATGAAAACAAAAAAAAAAAAACTAGTTGCATTTAAAAATAAACAAACACATGTAGACAATTAATTTCTATATCCTCATCGAGTAATCGCTATCGTGTCGTTGTGATTAATTTATCATATGGTGTTTATTGGTACTTTATATAATGAAAGAAAAAAAAAAAAAAGAAATAATAAAAGGGAAGAGGAAAAAAAAAAAAAAAAACGAGAAGCACCGATCAAAAAATAAATGAATAAACAAATGGATCAATGGATTGTATGCAATTTATCAATAATAATATATGAGTGTGTGTAAAAATTATGTGTCGTGTTGAAAAATAAATAGAAGCAGCATAAAGAAAAAAAAATGAAGCGATGAAGAACCAATAATATATATATATATATATATACAATGAATAAAAAAAATAAACATAACAAAGTATTGATTATCAATAAAATAATACCAATTTTGAAAAATAAAAAATTGATATTTAACAACAAATAAAAAAATTAAAAAAAAAAAACATACACTCACTCACTCTACACTCTCTCTATGTATAACGTAGTTTTTCAATGCAAAAAGGAAAAATATATATATATATATATATATAATAATAATTCAACTAATAAAAAAAAAATAAAATAAATAAATAATGGTCGCTAATGAATTATGTGTGGATTTGTGATATATACAAAGAATATTGTATACAAATGTATTTATATATATTGAAAATTACTTTATATATATCATAAGCCATTACATAAATTTGTTTTAATTTTTTACGTGTATTACAATCGTTTATCCATACATATATGGCAAACAAAAATATTATATATACATATATATATATATGTGTAATTAAATGTGTCTCAATCGTGAAATATTCCCTCTCTTCACATCGCTCACAAATATAAATATCAAACTCAAAATTATATTCACACACACGTGTCATACATCACTGCATCATTATTATTATTATTATTATTATTATTATTATTATTAATATATCGTAACGTGATACGATAAACATTGGAAAAAAAAAATTATCAAATAGATACATGGATAAATAAATGGGAATTAAAAAATATAGAATATTTATAATGAGAATTATTTAGTGGCAATTGGATACTCAGTCAATATATATATATATGTGAAATATATATGTATATGTTCGTCGTGCGCTTCCTTGAATATATTATTGAATTATCCCTTTATCCCTTTATATTTAATCTTTCGTAAGTATATATATATATATATATATATATATATATATATATATTTGTGGAGAATAATTAAACAAGCATTTTAATGTGCATCGTTTAGTTAAGTGTGTGATGTGAGTTGAAAAGAAAATGTAACGACTTCAGTTGCGAAAAAAAAAAAAAATAATAAATAAATAATAACGAACACAGGATTAAAAAAACATTTGATGAATTATTAATTAATTGAATTTATTTTTTCTTTTTTTTTCTTTCGTGTTTAGGTAAAAATTTAATGTTCAATTTTTGTTTATACAATATTAGAAATTAATTATGTAATTTATTAATTAATTCACATGGTGATTTAAAATAAATATTCTTCATCAAAATGTATTTTTGATAAATTTGCGTGGGAATTAAATTCCTAAATCAATCGCCGTCGTAACGACATAAACACAATTATGGAAAAATGAAACAAATTATTATTTAATATGTATACGTTGATGTAATAAAAATAATCGTTACGAGTGTTAATTGAATATATGAATGATATTTAATGAGATAAAATTAACGATTATTCATCACAATGACACGTCCACTTTTATGTATATATATTTATAAACAAATAAATAAATATATATATATATATATGTAAGTGGAACGTAATGTAACAAGGTTGAAAATATTACGCGGGCATTTGAAGCTTACATACACATAATAAACATTATTATTAGAAAAAAAAAAAATAATAAATAACACACATGATAAATTAATTATTTTATTTCATTCATCAAATTATATATTTTACTTTTATTTTTTTTTTTTCCCTAATTTATTTTTGTGCATGCAATTCAAGGCCTAAAGAATGATGGAAAAAAAATTAACACGTATACATTTTGTCATGAAAAAAATAGATAAATAAATAAACAAGTACCATTGCGCATAGCTATATATATATATATATATATATATTATTATTATATACATTATTAAAAAATAATAAAATGAACGTAATGAAAAAATTGACGTGAATATGATAGATATTAATTATTGTATTGGATATTTAAATAACTGTAATAATTATTACATTTATCAAATAGGGTTCACAACAAATGATGAATAAATATTAGAATAAATAAATAAAAAGCAAAAAAAATACATTAACTGGAAAATCACCTGGTTGAGGAATATATTTAATTTTTAATAATTATCGCGAAAAAAAAAAAAGGATCCCTCTCTTGACTGTCAACATTGCACTTTGTATTGCAGACAAAACAAAATTCCTCCATGTGTGATTTATTCAGTTATTATTATATATATGTAAACAATATATATAAATATATATATATATATATTTATATATATATATATATATATGTATGTGTATGTCTTCAATACGGATTTAAAGCAATAAGTAATATATAAAAAACAGGAACTTACTCAAGGTTATATAATGTGTATTAAGAATTTAAAAAATGAAATTGTGAGTGACGATGGTGATTTGAATATCTTTCCAAAATATGTCATAAATTATAGTTTTTATCTTAAATATTTTGTGTCTTGATTATTTTACATCATTTCACTATTTCACTGTTGATATAATATATTTACCTAATGATAAATCAGTCTTGTGTCTGGATGGAAAAAAAAAAAAAGGAAAAGAAAAGTAAAAGACTGAATTTATAAAACAAAATTGAATTCAGGTTGATTATTTTATTTTAGATATTTATTTATTTATTTTTCTATTTCTTGTTCACTCTTTCTTTATTGATGGATTAATTTTTATTTTTATTATTGGAAAATGGTAATATCGATCGATGAAGGTGAAGTATTGTGTGAATTTAATTGTGAAGAAAAATTATAGTAAATAAACAATTTTTATGGGGAATAAAAATTGTTATTTAAAATACACTATTTTTCAGAGTTTAATTAATATTTTCTTACGGTAATAATTTATCTATTTTTAATATATTTCTGCAATTACTTACTCTCCATTTATATTTGTATGGTTAAAAATTAATTTTGAGTTTGTTAAATATTATTTATACAATTCATATTTTATATTTTTTATTTTTAAATACACGGTTATTATATATAAAATTTTATTAATCAACCGTAGATATTGGATATCAATTTTTTATAGTCATTTATCTGACTTTAAGAATTGTTTAACAATAAAAAAGAGGAAAAAAAAAAAAAAGAATTGTGAGCTCCAGTGCTTTGTTGTTTATGTGAAATTGGAAATGATTTATTATTGTGATCGATATTACCATATTTTTTATACAGAAAAATATTCCTACCTCTCTCTCTCTCTCTCCCTGTCTTTCTCTATTTTTATATTTTTTTTCTTCCAATATATTTCTTCCTCTTTAATTAATCAAATTATACTATTCTCCATTGGTATATTAACGCGGATATTATCAAGTCAACAGATGAACAAGAAAACAAAAATAAAAAGTATGTATATATTATTCCTATTGTTATTTTCTTTGATCGCGCGAGTATTAATATAGCGTATAGTAAAAAAAAAAAAAAAAACAAGTTAACAAAACAAATAAATAAATAAATGAGTGATTAATTAAAATACAAACGGATACAATTTTTTTTTTTTTAATTTTTATATGGTAAAAAAAAATAAAAAATCGTATAAATCAACTGATAATTTTATTTTTCAATTTTTATCTCAAAATATATATATATATATTTTTTATTTTTTCCCATCATCAATTTTCATTTTTTAATCTGTTGTCAATCGTGTCATGCTTGAATATATATATATATATACATGAACGAATCATAGGTAACATAATGACGATATTTTTTAGATAAACTATTGAATATGTATAAGAATTAAAAATTTTGAACGTGAGTTGAATATAGAAAAAAAAAAAAAACACCAAAGCAATATTTGTATACTTTACTTTCACATTACATCACTTCACGACCCAATATCTATTTTATGATTAAAAATTGATAAATAATCAAAAAAAAAAAAGGAGAAAAAAAAAATTAAATTACCAGTAAAGGAAATAATTAAATAAATGAAATTAATAAATAAATAAAATGGATCACACGATGAGGCACTGCAATGATGAATTATAATCTGGCTAATGGACATATCAAAGCTTTCTGTGATTCACGAAGACTGATCATCCATTTTACAGAAAAAAATATGAACGTGGGGGAAAAATAAAAGAAGGAAAAAAAAGAAAAAAGGTGAAATCTCTTCTGGATTTCAAAGGGGTTTAAATGAGAATTGTCGGTGGGATTTTGAGTGGGTATGACGGACACAGATTGAAATTGTAAAAGGTTCATGATATAATGGGGATGGGGGAAAAAAATGATAATAATAATAATAATAATAATTAATAATAATAATAAAACAAGAAAAAATGAAAAATAAAATTATTCATCAAATTTGAAAGATGATGAATGGAAATGTGGATGTGAAAAATCAAGAGAAAAAAAAATGTTAATGATGAAAGATGATACGAAATAATGAAAGGAAAATAATATTCAGTGAAGAGAAATTGAATACATGAATAAATAAATAAATAAAATGGTGCAGTGTCTCTCGTGGCAAAATTATTAAATTTTGTTATATTTTTTTATTGATTTTTTTTCTATATATGAAAATTAATCTCAACATTATTTTTTCGTTAAATATTAGTGATTGAAAATGTAATGATGAAAGTGAGAGAAAAATTATTTAACTCAATGGAAATATATAATTATATTACAAATATATATGTGTGTGTTTATACATAAATATATTGAATATTAAATAGGAAAAAAAAAAATATATATATAAAGCACAACCAAGAAGATGTGATTTAATTGTCCTGTGTTTTACACTTATGTATTTTATTACCATACGAACTTCGTGTTGAGAAAAATTCCTCTGAAAAATTGAATTTTTGGGGAAAATAAAGACGGTTACTTCACACGATAGCGGAAGCGATTACAAAAATTTTTGCACCAGAACCATATCAATCGTATAATTGGTTTTTAAGTTCCAATTATCGCCGTATCAAGAAAAAAAAATGGAAATATTATCCTAACAATAAAAAAATAAAACGAAATAAATAATTCAATAAACATCAATAAACCACAAACAAATGAAGATCTTCCCACTCAAACCCATTCACATATAAAATAACTGAATAAATAAAAATAGATAAATAAAAAAAAAATATTATATCACCATTCATAAGAGCATAAAAAAACACATACAAACCCACCCCTATCCAACCATACACATTTAAATTCTAAGGCATTGGCCCTTTCTAGAACCTATTCGGCTCCGTTGAATGTCTGTATTGATCGTATTCTCCATGTCAACGACGAGTTGGGTAAGTGAAAAAAAAGATAAAAAAATAAAAAGGAAGAAATAAAAATCACTTGCACTCTGAATTGTCACCAGACGTAAATTGTACCAAGAACTTCTATTGTGAATATCAATACATCAATTCCCCACATTTCTCTATGTTAAAATCATCATTTTGATTCCATCACAATAAAATAAGAGTGTGAAAAAAAAAAATAATAAAAAAAAAATAGCTGATAAAAATAACATCCAAATTTTTTTTTGTACAATTTATAAATATTTGAAATGAAGGAAAAAAAATAGGATAAATTAATTTTTAAACATTGACAAATATAAATCACTTAGTCATCTAACTATATATATATATATATAACACACTACTTATGTAAGTACATATATACATGTCTACATAGGTCATACGTATAGCTCTTATAAGACTTGAATTGATTTACTCTACTTCAAACTTAGCACTGAAGTATTCTACAATCATCTATATACTATAATGCGTCATCGACATCTATATACTTTAAAGTAAAATAGAAAATACATTTTTATCAATAATAATTGAATTATTGAAAATTATATTGATGGAAATGTATTCTAAAGATAAGTATAAAATATTGATAAAATAATTGGAATTATTTTATCAATATTATTTCATTTTTAAAAACTAAAATAGAAATTATTGAATTTTATTTTTATATTTTTTATGCAATATTTATTCACAATTATATAATCTCATCGTTCAAGACATTTAATTTATCATTAACTACTCCTCTATATTAAAAAAAATAACTTCGCTTTTTTCAAAAGTTGCTAAGGGATATTGAGCACATATTCGCTTGGAAGCAGAATAGAAATGAGAGAGAGAGAGTGAGAGACAAATGGTGAGAGAGTGAGACAAGCAGAGAGAGAGAGTTGGAGGGTAAAGCTGGGTAAGTAAATCGATTTTCAACCACCGACATTTATATATGTATGTATATAGGAAGTTGGAATATGTACACACACGTAATGCTGACTTGCAATTTTATCTTTTCATTGTATATATAAATATAACTGTGTGTGTGTGTTTTAATATGAGAACCACTGTGTGACTCTTTATTATCATTAAACTCATCTTAATATTAATTGTAAGTTAGATGAGTTTGATAAAAGAAATAAAATAATAGCAGGATTATATGAATGATTTTATATCATAATATTACAATATTTAAAAATTACTATTTTTATTTGTTTGTTCTTTAAATCAATTTAATTTATAATTATATATTTAAATGTGAATTATTGTGGGGACGTTTTTTATTATAATATAATTATATTCAAATTAACATTATGAGAAATTTATATTTCTAGAATAAATAAATTGGTATATATAAACTTTTAGCAATTGGAGTTTTATTATTTTATGATATAAAAAACATTGTTAACGAATTATCTGCAATGAAAAAATAAAACTAGAAATATTATATAATAAATTCATAAAAGAAAAAAATAGAATAATAAAAAAAATAAATAAATCCAACACATTTTTCACACTAATGATAATGAATAAAATCAAAGAATTAATTTGATTGATTATATCAATATTAATTAAATAATCTTTTTTTTTTTTTTATTTATTTTTATCTCTTTATCATTTTGTATCACATTATTCACTGTCATATTAATTTTATTTCGTGACTTGAATAATAACGGTGAATATATATTTATAAATTCACAATAGTTAAAATCGTGTCATTCAAATCTCGTCAATCACGTCTTGGAAAATACAGGCACATATTTAATTTACTTTTAGTATAGTTGCGTGTGTGGTCACGTGTATGTGTCCCTTTATCTCAAAACTACAAACTATCCATCTCACCTGCTATTTTCACCCTCCACAACCTCCTGTCCCTCACTTTATTTGCTACTTCCCAGTTTGATGAAGTGGGCCACATCGTTGTCACGCCATGTCTCGAGTGTCGGTCTAAATTTCGCACAATCTTCCTGGTATATAATAACAATGCCATGAATTTCCAATATTGTATACATACACTATGTGATGTAATAACTGTGTATATAAAATAATAATTACATCGAATATCAATGTCTATGTCATTCTAAGAATTTATTGAATTATGTGAAACTTGTTCGCATGACTTATTAATTTAGTGATAATATTTATTGAAAAAATTTAATCAAATATTAATAATATCAAATAGTATTTTAGTTATAAATTATTAATATTTATTTATAAATTACAATACACAAGTTTTTATTCATTATTATTTAATTGGATAATTTAATAAAAAACTAATTACAAATTGATAAATGTTTTAAGAAAAATTTTACTTATTTTTCTTCATACAATATCAATTATATTTGTTGTTCAATTATTAATAGATAAAATTTAATAATAACTTTGTATAGTTGACAATAATGTATTTATTAAAACTTTTAATGAGATCATCATGACTTCCCTTTAATCATAATTGAATTTATTAAATTAATAGAGACAAGGATTCATTTGGTAATAATATACTTTAAAATATAATACCTAATAATTTTAATATATATTTTCATACAGAAAGCAAAAATATTGATACTATTGTTTTTTTTTTTTTTTCTTTCAATATCGTCAGTCAAATGTGTTCTAAACAATTGAATAGTTCAAATTAATGTTGGAAAAAATCATCAACCACATATATACAAAAAAAGTTTCAATTAAAATTTATTTACATTGTCAAATAAAATATTTGATTTTGCTTTCACACTTTATTCTATATAAAATTCAATATAAAATAAATTGAAACAATTATTTCACCTATAACATTTTTATTCAACAATTTATTTGACTTATCTCTGTTAGGAAAAATAAAAAAACAGTTACTTGCTATATGACATTCATCAAAACGACTATTATACAAATGACCACTGCATGAATATTTTTTACAACCTAAAGTTAAAACTGCAGTAAAATTAAATTCATTGCAATGAAAACTATCTACACTTAAATTTCTACATAAAATTTTGCATTATTATTACACGTGAAATGAAAATTTAATTAATAATAAACTAACAACATTGACTCAATCTCTCAACAATTTATTCTGTCACTTCATTCATAAAAATAATGCATGGAGAAAAAAAAAAAAAAGAAGAAACAATTTTTTTCAAACAGAAAATAAGTGAAATTTAGATCTGCAAAAGAAACGAATGAGGAAGATAAATTTTGATCGAGATAAAGAAATAAAAAAATAGCAAGAGAAGTGGTAAAAAAAAATAAAATATAACAAGAATGAAAACAACAACAACAAGCTGATGGGGCGAAAAAGGTTCCAGGTGGGAGGCAGCTGCCAAGCGTGTTGTTGGCATGAATGTTTCTCATCACCTGCCGCATGGGACTCTACATAACGTTTACGCATATTCGTTTGGCCAACTTGTTTTCCCTTTATCCATTGGAATATTCCTTAAACAATTTCCTCTTTAGTAAAAAAACAAAACGGAAAAGAAAAGGAAAATAAAATGATTTTATAGCATTTATTTGTGTATTATATTTTTAATTAGTAGTTTAATCGTTCACTTTTATTTCTTTAAATGGTAAACAGCCTAATTATTGACCCCCAAAAATATTATTTTGTTAATTATAATTAATTATGAATTGATAACTCTACAAATATATTAATATTATCAACACTATTCTTCGGTTAATTTAATAATGATGAATGTTGCCGAGTGTACTAAATAAAAATAGTAAACCCAAATTTATCAGCGAGAATCTACGAATTTTTTTTCAATTAATTTTCACCACAAAATTTCATTATTTAAAATTTATCATATTTAATTATTAAACTATTCCAGGAATATATTGAACAATTTTTATTATCTAATCTCTCCATACTGTAAAATACAATCACACATATTTAATTAAATATTCCTCTCAAAAACCGTTTGAAATTTGTCTAAAAAATTTATTCTTCAACTAAACATTTCCTCTTTAAATACTGTAATAAAAATAAAATCCCTTTAGTCTTCAATTAAATCTCCAAACTATTTTACACAGTCTCTATTCCTATTACCAAAAATAAAATTAAACTCATATTCGTTTTATTCAACTATTAACAAACATTTCCTAAACAATTCTAATCTTTCAAAAATTATTGGCCACAATTATCCTCATGTACAATTTATAAACTTCCATTTGTCTTTAATATAAATAGCTGTGTCTTTATTTTAATATAAAAAAGACAATGAAACATAAATAAATGGAAAAAAGCAAGAGCAAAAAATGTGGAAAGGAAGACATGACAATATATATATATATTTATATACACGTATGTATGACTTTATATACACCCTGACTCCTCACATGCGGGTGCCACAAAAGCAGGTGCAGATGCAGTTACTGCTTGGTAACACACGCCTTAAAGTCATTACTATTATTATGGTCCTCTGTTTCGACAACGACAACGACGGCGAAGAGCCGTATGTGTACATAGAGAGAGTGAGAGAGAGAGAGAAAAAAAAAATACATAGCAAAAGAGAGTAAATAAGTGAGTGAGAGACTTGTAGACGACACACGCTGCACGTTTGTTGCGTGTGCTCGTGCTACTGGCGCATGGCAATTTTTTCTTATTTTATTATTTTCATTTGTATCTCTTTTTTTTTTTTTTTTTTCTCTATAATATATGTGGCCATCAGACAACAGCTTTTAGATGTATATATCTTCACCAGCACTTCCTTGGTTGTGTGAAGACAGCTGACCCTTTCTCAAGCTGAATATGTCTATCATTTCTCTTTATTTTTGGTTTTTTTTTTTGTGTCATTTATCTATTTATTCTGTTTCTTGGTGAATTTATTTTCTTTTTATTACGGTAGTGGTTATTTATGGGGGAAAAACAATACGGAATTTATATTAGTTAAGGATACTGAGATAAAAAATTGATTTTGTATGTGGACAAAAATTTGGAAGCAATCGACAGAGTTTTGATTCAAAATTCAATTTATATTTTATTATATTTCATGTATTTTGTGTGTTGAAATGTGGCAATTATTATTTTTAATTGAGATTATTTATTGATTATTTAGTTGTTTAGGAAATGTACGAATTGAATTAGGGAATTTTTATTTAGAGAGTATTTATAGAATGGTGTTCATTTAATTATTTTTCTTTGTTACTTAAGGAAAGTAAATGGATTTGATAATGAATGAATGGGAACTTTGTGGCGAGGTTTTTTGATTTTATCTAGATCAGGGGTGGGTATTTTTTATTTTCTTTTCGTGGGTTGGGGTTGACGTACTTAATGTAATTAAACAAAAGCACCCACCATTGACTTTGAATGGAATTGATTGGAATTTTTATTGAGATATATTTTTGATACACAGTTGTTTTTTTATTAATATGAAAGGACAATTATTTATATAATTTCAATTTTCCTTATTGTTGTTCGAGTCTTCCATTTTTCAACTTTCCATTCTTGTTCAATGACAAAAGTTGGTAATTTAGTTTTTGATCAGTTTAAAATTTTCTACTGGCGGTGTCAATAACTTCCTTTACACCGAACCAAAATCCAAAAATGAACTCGATTTTCAAATGATACAGCAGTAGCTATCTTCAGAACTAGCATCTATCAGAAATTAAATTTCCCCAAAAAAAGGGCGATCACTGAAAAGTAATAGATTCTTAAAGTAATTTTCACATCAGTGTCCGCCATTTCATGAAAAAAAAAAAAACCACAGATCCAACAGCAATAAAATCCCAACTGTATTCCATTCATTGAATTGAACTAATAAAACACTTCTTTTGCACCCTCATTATTTCCACCCCTCAAAAATAAAAAATACAGCAAATAATTAAAAAAAAAAAAAAATTCCACCTGAAAAAAAAAACAACATATAAAAATATTTCTTCACCATGTAAAATATTTTACATGTAACATTAGAGACTCATTAAATACATTTATCCTTTTTTATTTATTTTTTTATTCTTTTTCCTCCTCTTTCATTCTCGCAATTCTTCATTACTGAAAAATCCTTTTAGTATACAATTTGAGTAAAATATAAAAGAAAATAGATGGATGTTGCAGAGTGTTCTGCATATATATAATATCCATGTACTCATATATACTTCTATGTATGTATTAATGTTGGAACGGTACGTGGAGTGATACAAATTTGTATGGAAAAACACCCTTCTCTCTATTCGTCTCTCGATGAGTATTCCAAACTCCCCTTCATCCACAACGCACTGCACATACACACAGACACAATCACACTCATGAGCTTTTTATGTATATTTTTTTTTTTTTCTTCCTCTTTATTTTCTATTCCTTTTTCTTTCATTAATCGACGTATAACCAAAAAAAAAAAAAATTCACTGGTGCATTGTCTGTATACACATATACAAATTTTATATATTCATATAAGAAAAGTGTAAACACAAAATATTAGTGTGAGGGAATATGAAACAATACAATGTGAAATGCATCTTATGGAATACTTGAATACAGATAGAAGGGAGTGAAAACGGATTGTTGAATCTCAAAGGATAATAAATAAAAAAATAATATGTATATTTATGTGTGTGTTCGTGTATGGATATATATATATAATATACATACATATTTTAGTCCATTCAAATTGCGATACGAGAATTGTGAGGGTGGAAAAAAAAAAAAATATTAGGGGAGCTGAACAGTAAAAGAAATGTTGGTATGAATATAAGCAGACAAGTGTGTACGATGCTATTATATTTTCCATTTATAAAATAATATAAATATATGTATGGTGAATATGGATATAGAATTTATTGTTATGAATCATTCGACAGTGAAAATAATTAATTAATAATTAAATGTAGAAATGAGTAATGTTAGTTGTATAAATGTGATCGAATAATTATTTTTAATATTATATTGGATGGAAATAAGAAATATAATGTGTATGGTTTTTATTTAGTTATAGAAATTAAATGAGAATGGAGAATAATCAATTGATTTTTGTTTTATGTATTGTTGGTTATTATTCAACAGTATAAATAAATTCTTCATAATTAAATAAACGAAATTCTATGCATGTATCAATTTATCATTGTTAACTGTCAAATGATAAAAATAAAATTGTCATACATAATATTATACCAACAATGAATAATAATAAAACTGAATTCAACCAGATGAAAAAAAAAACCCATCACCAATAAATGTAATAAATATAATTTCTTCCTAAAATCCTTTTCCACCCCCAAAAAAAAAAAAAAAAAGTATTAACCACATATAACTCCTGATACACAAGAAAAAAGCAAACAAATAAACAAACAACAAAGCATCAGAGATTATACAAAACCAAAAATAAAAAATACATAAAAAAAAATTAATTCCACCTTCAAATATTGACAGTTATAAATAATAAAAATAAAAAATTAAACAAATAGTAGAGATGAATGCACTTAAAATAATTGAGTGAGCTGTGCCCGGCAAAGTATATATATATATATCATTGATGTTGAATTGGAAGGGACTTTTTATTTTTTTTTCCCCCACTCTCTCCCTCTCTCTCTCTCTCTTTCTCTCCTCTGTGTGGCAATAACTCGCGCGCGAGAGGGCTGTCAACTTGAAACGAGGAAAAAAAAATAAAAAAATGAAAAATAAAATCAAAAACAAATGAAAGAAAGAATGAAAAAAAAAAAAGAAAAAAAAAAAATATTAAAACACCGGACGTTGCCCGGGGAGGCAATACGAAGCGAGAGCAAGTGAGTACAAAACAGACCAGCCAATGTTCCCTCTCTATATATGCCCCCGGACGGTGCACCCTCTTTTAGGTAAAGGTATACGCAGTGAGTGTATAGTGGTGGTGGTGGTGTGAGCTATACTAGACGAGTAATAGCAGCAGTAGCAGCACCGGCAGTAGCAGCAACGCGCCAGCCGTCGGGACGCCGTGGCGTTTTGCACGAGGTGGATGAACCTGGCCAGAGCAGCCGCGTTATCGAAAGAGTGGGAATTGGCAGAGGGAGTGTTCCCTGGGTACGTTGCTATGGTGACACTGCCACTTCCAGACCAGACAGAGAGATTTGCACCCCCGATATCAGAACGCGCCGTTAGAGGATGCGGTGTAATGTATATATATATATATATATATGTGTGTGTGAATGTGTATGTAAATATATAGGGTCATTCCACTGAATCTTGCAGTAATATTTGGGCCTCATATTGGAATTTCTCTATACGAAATGGCAAATATTTCATTTTTTATTTATTAGATTGTGATTTATTTTTATTGTACAAGTAATGGAAAATTTTCTTGGTTCATTTCTTCTTTCTTATTATTATTATTATTTGAGATTGGTTTATTATTTTGTTATGGTTGTTTTGTGGTTGTAATTGATTTGTTGATTGAATTATGAAAGTTGAAAATATTTGTTTGTTTTTGATTAATATTTCTATCATTCATTTTTTTGCAAATTCATTTCTGTAACAAAAATGTATTATTCTACTATTTACATATTGTAGAGTAATTGCACATCAGCAAGCATGTGTGATAATGCACGAAATTAATTGGCAGTTATATAGAAACACCTGATAACATTCATTCAACCATTTTCACATGAAATTAAAACAATCCTAAAAATCATCGAATAATTCAAATATTCATAACTCCCCATCAAATCACCATAACATATACTTATATACTCTTTTTTTGTGCGTCAAAGTCTGCACTACAATTTCATATATATATACCTACATCTCAGAAGCACTTTATAGCCGTGAACATGATTGAAACGTCAAAATGTCAGAGAACCCATCTTACTCTACACGTTTCCTCGTGTGTTATATTCACAAACACATGATCCATAATATATCACTCTAAATGAAAATTCATAGCTCAAAGTGGATTCGTCAAATGGATCAGGGAAAGTCCATCTGAAATTGAAACAATATAACAATAAATAATATATATGAAATAATAAATAAATAAAATGAATGAATAAATAGAAATTCTTCGTTATATTAATGATTGAAAATGGTTGGAAATACATAGAATTAAATACAACCCTGTAGGAGTACAAGTACCTTCAATATATATACATATATATAGTTCTTCCTCTTTTGCTACCACCCCCCATTATCCTCTTTTCTTCCCTTCTCTGACAAAACACTATAATAATGTATATGTATATACTGGTTTAGCCTCACTCGCATGCGTGCCGCTCCCTCGGTTTCTCCCTTTTCCGTGTTATTGATCCTGCAGCATCCACCCCTGCTACACCCCTGCTACACGTCGACGTCCGCGTCGCCCGCCGTGTTGGAAGAGGAGATGCGCGTGCAACGTTGCATTGCAACCTGCACCGACGAGCAAACGACCGAGTAAGTATGAGTGAGTGTGGGTATATGAAACTCGCATCTATTCTGAATGTATTTGTGAATATTCTCATTGATATTCGCTTCATATTCGTTATTTATCTGTTATAGTCTAATTGCTCAATTCATCATCAATAATGCAAGATTATTCAATATATAGATAAATAAATAAATGAATGAATGCTTCAATGAATATATAAAGTATGATATTTTCTTTTATTTTTAGGAAAGTAATATTAGGAAACATGAGTTTATGGTGGATTTTTTGAGTGTAAAGATGTGTTTTGGATTTTTTTTAATATCTGCATATTGTAGGGAGGATTTTGGTGCACAAAAAAAGACCATATTTGTTGGGATTCTGACCTCTCGGTGGAGAGTTCTATGAGTTTGAATATTGGTATATGAAATTTGAGGAGTTTTAGTTGGAGAGTTGGAGTTGATTGAACTATGTTCGAACTTCAATAATAATTACAGTAGAACACATAGTTAAAGATAGTTAGACCATCTATTCAAGTCCATATTGAAAATATAAAATTAATAGTATGTAAAATTAGTGGTTCACTGTATATGTAGAAAAAAAATTCTAGACTAAAATAACCTGATACAAATTTTAATGTCTAAATTTATTGCATGAGTTGAATTGAAATATTAATAGTAATCTTCAATATGTTAGGAAGTATTTAAGGGTAGACAAGTTTCCCGAGACTTGTTATAAAAAAATTAGGATTTAAAACAGAAAGAAACTTTTATCTTAATACGTTAATATATAAAAGGCATATTTTTACTTTGATGTCTTGCTTGATGTTAACCAACTTTAAAACTCATTTTTTATTAATACAGAATTATTAGTTTGAAGAATATTATGTTTAAATATTAAAGTTTCCTCTAATCTATCATTAATCATTGCCACCAAGAAGACAAATTTTTATTTTTCTCTATATCAAACCTCGACAACTAAAAGCTCCGTTGAAAAAAAAATGTTCTTCAACAAATAACAAAACTTCACAGTTTTTGATTTATTCTGCCATCCCAAGAAAATTCCACAGAAGAAAAAAAAATCCACAAAACAGTCCAACCTCTTCCGGGTTCATCATCCTGCCATTCACCCTTATACAATATTAATAGAATAAAATTTTTCTTACAAACAATCTCTTTATCAAAACAATCTTCTAAAAATTCCTAATCCAACTGCATTAAAATTTCTTATTATTTTCACACACAAAATAATTCCACATAATTCAATAATTGAAATAAATAAAAATCTCTCATATATATATATACATTTATATTTTCAACTAAAAATTCGACACAAATTTTACTTCTACATAAAACATCATCACACACACACATTAACAACTAGAACTGAATAGCAAACTCACAAATCAATAAATAAATGTATAAAACTTTTATTCAGTTTCAGTGTAAATGACCTCTGACATAATAAATATCAATACACTTTTGTATTTTATATACTATTATTCACAACTAAACAAACAAACAAAAATCAATATGAATAAATCTACTACTGAACTTTTAAATGAAATAAAAGAATAAATAATACAGAATAATAATAACTATGTATATATATATATTTATAACCATTGTTAATACTATTTATTGGATTTTATGTTTTCCTTGTACAATATTAAATTTAAATAAATTACTTTTATGTATATGTTCACAAATTATATAATAAATATTGAAGAAAGAAGTATTGATTGTATTATAGCCAACGTGACTGTTGTTCTTGAGAAGAATAATTCGTCGATTCAATTGACTTTGTATATATGTATAATGTATATACATGAATATACGAATTGTTGGGTATATATATATATATATATATATATAACGATGGTTGACGAAATTAGCATAACAGAATCGACCCAACCACCAAGTCAATTCCCAGTCTTGAAAACTCACCCTCTGATACCTCACAAAGCTTGCTTGTACATAAATATATTTAGACTTTTCATCACACTAACAATCCAATGTCTGTTACAAATCAATGATTGTCTTTAATAATATACCAAGTTTTATTTCCTCTTTATCGTCTTTCGATAAATAAGTTTGTTTTCGAACAAATACATGAAGCAAGTAAGAGTAAATAATCGCTTGATTTTTATCAGTTGAGTATACAACAAACGGAAAAAAAAAAATAAATAAATAAGATTTTTAGTGTGAGATATTTATTGCACTAATTGATTTATATTTTACTGGAGAGTTTTTGTTTTTTTTGTTTTTTGAGGAAGGGGATAAATTATTTAATTAATAATTTTGTAGAAAATAGTGTATTAGAATATTATTACCTAAGTTCAACATCCTGTATATATATATAGTAATGGTATTAATTAATCCTAAATCAAAACTCTCCCTCTACCACTCTATTCCATTCTCTCCCTCAGATTCACAGCTTTGAAACACTATTATATCCATGCGAGTATACGATAGCACATTAATCTCATACATACATATTTGTATATGAACAAATATGTATACATAGAATCTCGTCAAAGTCTTAATAATGAAATATGATGTAGCTAAAGAATCCTTCTTGTATATCAAATATAATTATACAAGTTCAAATTACATAGAATAAAAAAAAATAAAAGAAGAGATAATGGAATTATATAATTTTGATAAAATAAAATATAAATATACAATAAAAATTAACAATAAATAAACAACAATCTCCATACTTAAAATATCACAATAATAATAAAATGAAATATTAAACTTCAATAAATCAAAAAATAAAATATTATTTTTTAACACATACACAAAAGTGAATAAAATAATAAAAAGCCAGCCATTGAGACGCCGTGTGTCCCGGGTAATTTATAAGAGGATAGATATCCCGGGCGAGTTCAGCCAGGGGTTTGAAGTGTATATATATATATATATATATATTCTGCAGTTAGAGAGAGAGAGAAAAAGCGAAGGGGGTGAAAATGTGAATTGTTACGTGCCTGCATGCTCTTTTCATTCTTGTCCGCATTGGTAGTCTAGTATGCGTTTATATATACACATATATATTTATATATATATATGAACCCTGGCAAGTGAGTAGTATTGTAACAGAGGGGTTGCTACGCTATGGATGCACCATCCAGGGATGTATCTACACTACTACCAACCACCACTTTATATACTTGAATATTGGCGGGAGATGGTGAATATTCTCTTGAAGGTTCAATGGCCTCTGGTAACATTGAACCATCCACTGGTGGTGCAGCAGTCATATTCATTTGCGCATGCGTTAATAAAACACACCCCATGCTGGAGCATTTTAAATCCTCTCTATTTTATCATCTCTCTCTCTCAATTGCTCTTTACTCTTCCGCATTTTATCTCACTTGCATTTATCACATTGGATGATAAATAAATATTAATATAATTTAGATATTTTTAAATAATATAAATATTTATTGAAGAGAGAATATTATTTATTTTTATGGTTTCATGCAGTTGAATAGTTTAGAGTATATGGGAAAAGTTGTGGATAGTATAGAAAAGTTTGATATTTGTTTTATTTGATTAATGAACTGATGAGGTAATTTTTTTTCTTTTTTTTTTTTTTTTCAATTATTTGTTTGTTTATATTAAACGAAAAAATGTACAGGAATGATAAGAGAATTTTTATACGAGTGCAATTAATTTATATTAAAAATATTTGAATGTATTCAGTTGACATTTGTTCATTGAATTTTTGTGATACATTTTTCTACGCTGTAAATAAAAATAATTAAATAAATACAATGTTGAACTGAGTGTGGGGATATTTTTTGTGGACATTTATGTTTCAATATTTATTTGTGTTTCATATTTTTTTCAATTTTTTAATTTATCAATTGATCAATTTATCCACAGGGTAGGTTAATATTAATATATATGTTTGTTATTCCATTATTTACTGTTTCATTATTGAGAAGTATGAAAACATTCCAGTAACATTTCTATAATTATTAATTAATTTGAAGTGTATCGTTTCGAATTTGAATTCATGAAATATCTGAGTAATTAAATAATTGATACGTAATTTTAAATTGCATATAGTAATTACAAACATTCATAACAGTTTAAAATTATTTTAGTATCTCTGCAAATTTTTATTTATTTGTTTCTATAAATATATTGAATAGTTTACAATTAAATATGTATTATATATTGGAGGATTTCACATTTGAATTATTTAATTAGTTAATTAATTAATGACGTATTTCATTGCTAGTTATAACGAAAAAATGAAATAAAAATTTGGAACTTTGTTTTATAACAGAAATAAAATTCAATTTCAAGCATTACATATGACTGAAAATATTTACACAATTATTATTAATTGAATTTATAATTTTTCTGAATGCCATCTCATCGATTGATGAAATAATAAAATAATTATATTTTTTTTTTTTTCGCTGTTTTAAATTTGAAACAATTTTATTTTTTATCGTTTATACATCAGTTTTAATTCATCAATGTCTATGGAAATTGAATTGCATTTTTATCGAGAGAAAATTGAATCAGAATAATTTTCGTATGACGTATTACAAAATAATAAAATAAATAATAAACAAAATCATTGAAGTTATGGTTTAATTTGTAGCAATATAATTTTTGAATATTTATTCCAGAGGTGAAGTAATTTATTTTCTACACGTACTTAATTTTTTTTTTTTTTTTTTTCATAATTATATTTGTCGAGGCAAAGTTAAGAAGTTGCACTATGAAAAATATGTGTTGAAAATTGACCTGCAGTAACCTGCACTCTGGCAGTAAATTAATTCAAAAGTCTTGTTAATTATTTATATACACAATGTCTAAGAATAATTATTACAAAATTTTCTTTCGTGTACAAATATTTTTGTTCGATGGTTTGAGCAAACATTTTCATACCCAAGTACACACCTTTTAACTAGAAACCAAAAAAAATTCCATTATAACTTATTAATTGTTGAATTTTAGTTGACCTAACAAGAAAATTATTCATTCAACTCGTCACAGTGAAAGTACCTTTTTTTTTTTAATGGTTATTATTTTTTTTTTCTCAACTACTTTCAAAGTTGTTTCGTTGAATAAATTTATAATATTTGTTAAGCACAAATTGAACAAACAATTAATCGTGCTGTTATTTTATTTTATTTACAATGCTCTATGAATAAATGTATTTTTAAAAATAGTATACTCTTATCATGAGAATTGTGATTGCAGATGTATTTTAATAGTTAACAAATTGTTAACTTTTTACAAATAAATTTGTAAGATTCTTTACTTTTAATTTAAACTTAATGTTCTAGTATGTTTTACTACACATAGTTAACTCAAATTAAAGATAATCAAAACGTTTTAAATAAAATCAAAGTCTTGTAGTACCCAAATTTATATTCAATTAAAATCGAATCGATAGAAAAATTTATTCTTTAAAAGATTATTTGATGAATTATCAACTTATTTTATTTTATTGTAAATTAATGACATGTTTGATATGATATAGAGTATAACAATAATGATACATTCTAACGAATAGCATTTAAATGATGGAAATTTGATCATGTATTTGATAATATTATGAATGAATGTCAAATTTAATATTTGCTAATCATTGATGTAGCAGGATAGTATAGTCAACTTTGGAACATTATATCTGCGGATCTATTGGTCGTGGTAAGTACGTCGAGAGCTCATTTCACTTGCTATATAGTCCAGTTTGAAGTGAACAATGAGTATATACATTGTTTCATTTCAAAAAGTTGCTTCATGACCTATAATCATAAAAAAGTGAATTTGGTACGATTTTTACGATATTTTGACCTTTTTTTTTTTTGATACGATATATCTCGAAAGCTATTGGTCATAGAGGGTCTACTCATATGACTTTATTTGTGCATTATTTCATGCTGAACAAATTGACTCTCTACATTTTTTTATCTGTCTATCATTGTTTAGCAGTTATATAAGAAAATTAAAAATAAATGATGATTTTTAAAACTCGTATTTTGTTGATTTCACTTTAATTTCACTCTGATAACTGACAAACTCTTGAATTATTTTTGTTTCTACATGAAAGTTCGAAGCTTTCACAGAAGTTTGGTTGCATATTTTTGGTTTCCATAATCGATTTTTTACTTATATCAATTCTGTATTTAAAACAAAAAATAATACTAAACTCTCCAACTCTCAATTGATTCTTGTCATTTTTTCTTTTCTCGATTGAGTAAAATTAATTTTCTAATTTCCAGTAATTTATATACACAACCTTCACTAGGATAAAAATTCGATTACAAATTACAAAGTTTCCAATCAAAACTTTACAAAAATGCAAAACTGTTTTTTATTTTCTTTCAGCAACAAATAAAAACTATTTCAATTTACAGCTATTGAGATTTATAATTTATTTTCTGCAGTTTGCGAAAGGTGGAATTCAATTGAACAAATGAACACCACAAGTTTTTTATGTTTATTGCTGTATTTTTTTTTATCGTGATAGAGGAGAATAAAATTTCAGATAAATGGTCATGATCAGATGCAAAGTTTTCAGTTTATGTTGATTGAATAATAAAAAATACAAGAAACAAAGTCCAATTCTCCAACAATTAACCCCAAAAAATTCCCCTTTCACATTCTCAATATAAATGGAGTCTCATCAAATAATCCATTGCATACAAAATTCTTTACACCAAATATTTAATCACATTAATTTACCACCATAAAAACCACCCCATCATAGATAACTAATTCCTAACATGTAAAGTAATCGTGTTGCAGGTGTTCATGTAAAAATAACAAAAAGACATTTGACGAAAAAATTTCATAACCTCCAAATCTAACTGTAGTATATTACACAATGAAAGAATTATTATAATTATACATTGAACATTTCATGGATACGTGACTGTCGCCATTACCATTTATTTCCGTCGAGTGAAAAATAATGTGAAGCAAAAAAAAAAAAGAAATAAAAAGAGAGATTGAATTATTTGTGAATCGTGCACTCACAACCCTCTTATATCTGCAGAGAAGCGACAGGGTTATAGGTGATCGACCCTGAGAGTTGGCGCGTGGAAAATACTTTTTCTTTTATTGCTACCCAATATGGCGCTTACAGCCATCAATAATTTTCCTTGCGTCATATTGTTGAAGGGGAAAAAAAAAAAAATAGAGAAGAAGAGAAACAAAAAGTAGAACTGGAAAATGCATTCACTGTTACTGCTATTCGTTATACATATTTATCTACGTTTATATACATATATACATGTGGAACCTTCTTCCGCAATCATTATTTCTCACCAAGGGATCTATAAACGCCGCAACCCTCCTAAATGGATGGATCAGCTGATTGATGTCATATATAAGGGATGAAAAGATGAATGATGGTGAGTTTACGTGCAAAGGCAAAAATTTTCTCATTGCGTGAACGAGCTTAATGGTTCGTTTCAACATGTATGAATATATATACTGTGTATGTGTATGTGTAGGTGTGTATCATATGTTTCTAGGGGTTGGTTGAAGGGGGAGGAATTTTGAAAAATCGATTTTCGTCACTGGTTTTATTTTGAAAAGAAAAAAATGTATTATCAGATTTTTTTTTTTGTTGGGGGGGATGATTTCCACCGAGACGGCGGGATTGATAAGTTCTGAAATAATTACTGCATAACAATGATTTTGTTATTAAAATATTTGGAACACTTGTGGCTATCGTTGGAAGTAGTTAAACATTTTTACAATCAAAATTCATTTATTAACAAACATTTCTATAACTGAATAATAATTTGTATGATCCTTCATTCAATTTTGTAATATTCAACTTTATCAAATAAACAAAATAAAACCAAATATCAAACAGAGAATGAACCAATCAATTTTCACAAACTCTATCACCCACAAAATACAACAACATCAAACTTGAATATTTTCCATCATCAACATCAAACAAAAGTTACAAACATGCAGCAACCAAACAAATTCAAAATAAAATTCCCAATTCAAATACAGCAAATAGTTTTCAAATCAAAAAATACCTTCACCAATCATTCACATCTGAACCATGTGTGTGTGTGTGATGGGCACACAATTCACCAATGAAAAAGGAACAAAATTAATGAATTAAAAAGTCTTCAAAAGTAAAAATTACAATTGCATTTATTCATTTCACCTTCATAGATAGTTCAACATTTTTTAATTTAACATTACAAAATATTAACTCCATATAATCCACAGATATTTAATTTGGGGGTGCGGGGGGGTATCCATAATATTACAAAACTCTTGAAAGCTCAACTCCCTCAAGGCCCCAACTTGTCTTTGCCCAACTCACCCCTATACTTTACTTCCTCTTTTTTCCTCTTCAATTTTATTATTTATATATTTTATTATTTTTCTTTTTCCACTTTTTCCCTCAAATAGTAACGTTTGATTTGAGATAGATGAAGTAGAGTAGTATCGTAAGAAGGGGCTCTTGACAGAAATGTATGTATATATATATATATACACCGAATGACGATCGATTCTGAGTCTGGGTCAGCCGAGGGCGTTCACCCCCCTTTTGCTGCAGCCCGGGAGGGACACGACACTACTGAGGGCGTAGCTGAAGATTTTCACAGCGGGATGAGAGACACTCCCTATATAAATATTTATATGTATGCATTCTGATGTGTTTTACTTATATGCAATCATTGTCAAAAAAATTAATAATAATATTAATAATAATAATACAAGTATATTTATTGAATTTGATTTTTATTCAATATTTACAGACGCAATTAATAACATATATTTTATTTTCACTATCAAATACTGAACATGATTTGAACCCATTATTGATTTTAAATACAATCACATCCATTTCTAATTTATATAAATTAATATTGTGTAAATCCAGTCTAAAATTAGTGTCTTAATTAAACAAAACTTTTTTTTTCCATTACAATCAACAAATTTATTTCATATAATTTTATTCAAATCACAATTTCACATCCAAGTATATTATTATCAACATTCATACTACTACTACTACTATAACTACTACTACTATTATTATTATTATTATTATTATTATTATTATTATTAATATTATAAAAAAAAAGAATAATGCGTTGATTGAACTTGAAAAGCAACATGAGAAGCGTCTCTTCTGCTTTAACCTGGATGGTCTTGAGAATGCGCGCGAGGTGAACGATCGACAGGGTGGGACGTGACCTTTTGCACGAAGGATAACACTATATAGATGCGATGGTGAATGGGGGGGTGGTATAATGGGAGGAGGAAATAAACGCGAGCGAGGGTGGTGGCCGCGCGTGTATATACGTGCATTAACCCCTTCTGTATATGTACTGTGTGTTACGGTCACCACTGGCAATTCCCTTTCCGCAGTCTCGTTTACGCACCCTCATGGTATACCTAATGTTGCATTCACCTCCCACCCTGTATTTTCACCTAACTCACCTCAATCACCATCACCCTCTTTATGTACTCATAATAAATTGGGGTATTTTTGATTTACTATATTTCGTGTTGACGTCAAATCTATTTTATTCTGTTAGAATATTTACTGAATTTACACAGTAGATAAAAATGATTGAGTATTTAATTATGTTTTATTATTGATTATTATTTAACTATATACAGAAATATTTTAGGTTATTAATATGTAGATAACATTAATATTATTATAGTTTAAAAATCAGTTATAAAATATGATTTCACGATAAACAAATATTTCAATTCAATTTATTTGTTAAATGTTAATATTGAAATTTGTATCAGTGTTAGTTTTTTTTGTATATTCCAAATTATTGTTCAGGGTTATTTTGATTGGACACAGATTTATTGATGTGATGTGAAGATAATTTATAAGCTAATGGAGAATGAATTAACTATATGTATAAATAATGTATGTTGATATTTGATATGACAGGTGATAACTCATCGGATGTGTTTCATCATTGATTTGATTGACACTCAGTTAAATTAATTTAATATTTAGGAGTGTGAGTACACAGTCATCTATCAAATTATTCACTCGATCATTATGTGAAGGGTGGAAAGGTTGCAACATTGTGAGTAAAGGAGGGCGCCACATTATGGTGGTTTTGTCAAATGACATCTTTGTGGGAATCCCATAAGTATTTATACACAAAATTTTATTGTCCACTGGATAAAGTGGAGAATACATTTCACTGTAGTCGATAATATAGAAATTCATTGGATAATTTATCAGACAAGTGTCATACACAAAGTTATACAACTGCCAGTAATTCAGAAAACGAAGTGGGTAGAAATCTTCATTTGAAACTTAAAAAATGTATAATGGGTAATGAAATAATTTAATTATTGTGATAATTTTTTTTTCGTTTATTTGTTTTTTTCTCCTTTTTTATTATAATTTCACGAGATACTTCCACTTCGTTTCGCCTTATGGACAATAATCTCTTGAAAAAATTAACGCTCGTTATAAAATACAAATAATACCTCGATTGACAAATTGCAAATATACGCTAAATATTTGTTTTGTTTATTCATTCATTCACTTCTTTTTTTTCTCTCTCTCTCTCTCTGTTTCATGTAATTGTATTTTGAAAGTGTGATATTCGAAAAAGAAAAAATTGGAAAAAAAAAAAGCAATAATAATAATAATAACGAAGAGATTGACCAATTTCTTATAGACATTGAATAGTTTGTATTTTTTTTTCTTTTCATTTTCATTTTTTTTTTTTTTTTTTTTTACAATTATTATGAATCTTTTCTTCACATATACACAATATTAAATACAAATGTTTCTTTTTACAGAAGGCTAAAAAAACAAAAATGAAAATAAAAATAGAAATAATTACATTGCGAATGAAATGCAACAAGATCTATTTATAATTGTGCCGAACTGCATAGATCACTTTTATTTGATGGCTACGATTTTTTGTCAGCCACAAATGAAGAATAGAAAATAAAATAATGAATGGTAGAAATAACACATGAGATGTGCCCCGAGCCGTGATCATTATTCTCATCATTATTATTATTATTATTATTAATATTATTATTATTATCGTTATTATTATTTTTTTTAATTATGTTGGGATTTTTTTTATTTTCATTCAAACAGATTCCAACGCGATGATAACGGGCATTAAATTTTAATTAACAAGGTATTATAATGAATGGCAATTAGTTAATTTTTCTTTTTTTCTCTGTTTGCATTTTCTTGTTTCTCACCGTGCATTTGACTGTAAAAGAATATCAATATTGTACAAGTTAATTCGTTAGTCATAATTAATTATTGAGTCTTGTTGAGGTATCGTTGTTACTATTGGTCTATTTTATATTTCAGAGCTGCAGTCGATTTGTTAAAATTATTTATTCATTTATTTTCTTTTCCTCTAAGCACATTCAAATATTCATTTACTTTATTCATCATAATAATTGCAGATGGTACGTTTGGAATTATTCTCACGAATAATAATGGTAATGAATGAGCTATGTTTACGATCCGTTATTAATTTGTTGGTATTCTGCCTTTTTGTTTGTTTTTTTTTTTTTTCACCCACCCCGTTTATTTATTCAAATCAACTGCAGCTGTAATTGTACACAAGTGTGCAATTGTGTTTTGTATTATTGTTTTTATTCTTTTTCCCTTTTTTTTTATTCATCCTGTAACAAAATATAAATATTCGGTATCGCATCTGCATCACGCACTTGGCATCATCAATGAATGTGTTATTATTTTTATTTTTTTTTATTCATTTTGTTGTTGTTTTTTTTTTTTTTAATATTCTATCGACAAGAGATTGTGAGTGTAATACTCGTGTTTGCGTTGGTGTGTATGTGTGGAGCGGGGCAATACAATCTATTTAATTTTACCAATCATTCAATCAGGCGATTTTCAAGATAATACTAATAAATTCATTTCGATAGAAATAATAGGATTTTGCCCGGTGTTAATTTTGTTTGTTCATCTTTTCCTTCTCACAATTTAATTTTTCGCATCAGTATATTTTATTTTTTCTTTTATGTGTATTCACGTTTATTCATTTATTTTTTTTTATTTTCTCATCACTTCCAATTTTTATAATTCTCATTTCACGTTTATTATATTGTTGAATTAGCTTAAATATTACAAGTGACTGTCACAAAAATATCGTCGAGTTTCGTATGTTAATATCTGTAGTAATTTGTTTTTTTTTTTTTTTCCTCTCATTTTTCTTCTTCACCATTCATTTCTCTTTCTCATTACGTTTAATCTTAGTTGTTTCATGTGATAATATGACCTACGGGCTACCGTCACTATTTTTCATTATTACTTTTTTATTCTTCTTGTATTATTTTAAATTTTTCTTTTAAATTTATAATTGAAACCCCACCCTGACCAATGCACACGTTGTTTCATTTGTGGAAAATTGTTTTTTAATCATAGGCCAGTATTTTATTTTTTTTTTTTAAATCGCTCACGGACCACAGAAATTTTCAAGTTACAATTTCATATTTATTAAATTCATTTTTTATTTCCTCATGTGTTTTTTCCTCCGTTGTGTTGTTGTTTATTTGTTTGTTTGTTTTTTTTTTGCTTTTGTTTCCATTGTAATATTTTCAAGTTAACTCTGCTATATTTGGCAAGTTACTTGAATTCTTTTTCTTCCTTTTTTTTTCATTTTTATTTTTTTTTTTTTTTTCGTTTGCAGTGATTACAATGCTCGGTATAACATTATATTTTTTTTGTTTTTTATTTTTTTCATTACTACCTTTATTTTATTCATATGCTTTTTTTTTTTTTTTTTTCTTGCTCTCATTATTCATATATAATACACGCATTTATTATTATTATTTTTTTTTTTTTCGCAGCAGTTTTTATGTTATTCTCATCTACAACTTGAGCAGTCTAAATTTCTGCAGCGCTCGCCTCACATTCTCTATGTTTATATATATATATATATCTTAAATAATATCTTCGGCCTCTTGACAAAATTCACGTCATGGCAAACTTCTGATTTACGAGAAGTACATTTTCGTTCTTTCTACATACACAAATATTTCCACTCATTATTTCGCATTCGCACATTAATGGGTAAAGAATTATTTTCGTTTGTTTGTTTCATTGTTCTTCTTTTGCTTCTTTTTTTTTTCTGCATTTTTTCCTTATATTACACATGGTCACTTCTCTTGTATCACGTTCATTTATTTAAAAATTCATTCTCTCTTTTTCATTTTCTCCATTACTTTGTTTCATGTAAAGACACATTATTTGTTTTTTTTTTTTTTTTTTCTTCTCCTTTCTACCATATATCAACTTGGAGTTATTTTTTTTTTCCTCATTTTTTCTCGCCTTTTTTTTTATAAATTGTTAAACAATAATTGCATCATCACATACATATTTATTTATATATATATATATATTCTATAACATAACTTAAGTTTGTTAAACGCCATTTGTTATAATTCTTCACTAATATTTTTATGCCATAAAGTAAAAATAAAAGAGAAACAGGAAAATTATTCACACTCTTTCGTTGGCTTTATTTTATTTTCATCGCACTCTCCATCAATTTTTTGTTTTTTTTTTTTGTTTTTTCATTCTTGTAACAGCCAGGAATAATAATTCGATGATTATTGATGACGAAGAATGAAATATGCGATTTATATTGGGAATAGAAGGTGAGATTAGGTGAAATAAAAATAGAGGAGAGGAAAAGAAATTATAAGTGACAGGTATGTATAATTTTTGAAGCTTAAAAAGCTGTGGGCAAAAAAAATTTGCATCACTAAAGAACAATTGATTGGCATATTCATAACTATCATATTACCCGTCTACTATAATACCATTTTTTTTTTTTTTTCATTTCTTTCTTACCTGTCTTTGTTCCAAAGATATACACACGCGATCGATATATAATGCCTCGCAATTTATTATTTACCGTTGAGAAAAAAAATGGAAAAAAAAAAAATAATCACGGTTTCCCCCTTTGCATTTTATTCTTTCGCTTTTGTGATGTATTATGACGCATTATTTCTGCGTAACATCATCGTTAATTGATTGATGTTATTATTTAGTCCAATACACATTCACATTATCCATTCTGTTCAATTTCACCACAATATATTGAATTGATAAATAATCTTAACAAGTGTACGCATTGAGTGTACATTTATAGCATTAACAAATTGTTCAGGAATTTCAATATATCACTTCATATACGGTGGCCTTCTTGTCACCTGAGCCAGTCACAATATATTTATCATCAGTTGAAATATCGCAGCTCAACACCGACGATGATTCCTTTGACTGTCAAAGAATTAATGAACAAAGATAAGTAAACATGAATTATGTATGTATAAATAAAAATTTGCATTTGAATAAATATAGATGAATGATATTTTTCATTAATTTGTTGCTCACCTGAAATATTGAGGCACCATAAGGCGTTCGCCATGCATTGAGTAAATTATCTTTGCCTGTTGAGACGAACCATTTACCGCAAGATGCGAATCGCAATGAAAGTACACATGACTCGTGAAGATGCAGTTGATATTTATCGGGTTTAGTTGCGTGCAATACTTCGACGTTGGAGTTCTCCATACCAACCGCAAGCCATTCACCAGTTGGACAATAGCCAAGTGAGAATATTTGTGAGGTAAAATCATGCTGTTGAAGTTGTCTGCCTTCTCTCAAGTCCCAAGACCTAACAGTGTTATCAAGACCACCAGTCCACAACTTGGAGCCATCAGCTGAGATGTCAATACACGATGCGCCATCAGTGTGTCCCTGAAATTGTCTCACGAGCGTTTGATTCTGAAGATCCCATACGGCAATGTTACCATCACTGCAGCAACTGAAGCAAACTTTGGAGTCGGGTGAAATAGCCAGAGCGTAACATGCCGGTGCCGCTGAGGTAAGTTCAGCCTTAATTCGCGGCGTTGGACTCGCCAAATCCCAAATACTAAGATTACTCGCCTCACCACCAACAATAAGTGTCCTACCATCCGGCAACAATTTCACCGATCTTATATAATTGTCACGTTGCAGACAATCAAGCTGTGACACTGGCTTTGCACTTCCCGTACCACCCTGACTGATGTCCCAAACTTTGACACATCCTTTGCCACCAGTGTAGACATACTTGGTGGGATTTGAAATGGTCACTGCACACACCACTTCACCATGAGTAAGTGTGTTTATCTGTCGCGCGTGACGTGGTATCCCTGGTCCAATGAGTGCATCAGGCGGGAACGGAACGGGTTGCATTTGTCCCTCACTGGACACGTGAAAACTGTAGGCCCTACGGCAAATTCAAGTGCCATTATGAGCGACCCTCTACAACATATAAAAGTCTATCTTTCCCCAAGAAGTTAGCATTCAAAAGACTAATTAACCCAGTTCTCGAAAAGTCAAAGGAACACTTACGGCTTGCCACCAGGCACCCCAAGTGGTCCAAGTGGCGCCCTCATAGCACCATGTGGGTCATAAAGCTGTTGAAGTGGTGGCCTTGTTGGATATCCGTTGAGTGCGCCCGGTGGGTATCCAAGCATGTCGACATGTGGTCCAGCCGGTGGATGATGAGGTGGTGGATAGTGAGGTGGATAAGGCCCAATTGCCGCTGCTGATACAAGTGGTTTACTCGAGCTAGATGCTTTTAAACCACCTGAGCCCGAACTACTTCCACCAGCTGATGTTGGTGTTACAGGTTTGGAAATGGGTGTTGTTGGTTTTTCACGGTCTTCCATTTTTTTCGCTGATGGTGTACTTGCATTACTGCTTGTACCACTTCGTGGCGATTGTGGTGGCACTTCTTTCTTCATTTGTCCACTCATTTGACCTACCGATGATGGACCCATTTTATCTAAACCATTTTCACGCGGTGATGATGTGCCATTCGCTGCTGGACTTGCTGGTCCCTCGCTTGCGTCATCCACCACCAGATCTTGATCACTTTTTTCACCGTCACTTTGCTGTGTGGAAAACAAAAACAAAAAACAGAATAACAAATTGTATATGAGTTATTGAGTGAATTACGAATGGAAATAATGAAATATTGGATGCTTACATGTCCAATGTCTTTATCCTGTTCTTTTTTCATTTTTTTCAAATTCAAATGATCATGATGTTGTGGATCAGGTGTACTCCTTGGTCTACTATATTTTTCTCGCTCTGCAGGTGATATCGAGTTTCTCTGTAACAAAAATAAAACAAACAAAAAAATTCAAGGATTGAAAATAAAGAATAATAAAATATATGTACAAGAAAAAAATATTCAATCTACGCTTAAAATTTCATTTAAAGTCGAATTCTTGCCAAGATTATTTTCATTCTCTCTCATGCTCACATTCGTTCCTCACACTTCTTCTCCCCTTTCTTTCACCAATGTGTGTGCGCTGATTCAGCGAGCTTTTTTTTTTTTTTCTGGGCAATTTCTATTCACCCCTAGAGAGATTCAGTGAGATTTACAAGGATATAAAACTCTCGAGACCGGTTATCTCATCGATCTTCTATACCACTTTTTTTTCTTTTTTTTTCACTCTCTTTTACTTTTTTCTTCACATTTTTTTTTTCTTCTTCTTTATCTCATTCATTCCCATGTTTTTCGCCCCTCACATTCAACGAAACGACTTTGCGCGATGGTCTTTCGCCCTCCTGGGACTTTGAATTACTTATGCGTCTATGTCTCTCACGCGAATGCCACCGACGAGTTTCCAGTAGTAGTGATAGTTTTCCACGTTTCCATATCAATTTTATTTATTTATTATTTCTTTTTTTTTTTTCATCCCCTCTTTCTTTCTTTCACCTTTTACACACCGATAAATCTACTCGCTGAAAACTTTGAAATATTGACATTTAACATTTTCTCTTTCTCTATATTATGGATGAAATAAATATGAATGGATAAATCTTGTGGTTGTTCATATTTTATAAACTTTTGTCTTCTTTTTCTGAATTGGTTAACCTTTTGGGGCTCAGTTAAATCGATAAGAAAATACTTATTTCTTATAGGCACGATTTGAATCATTATTATGAATTTTTTAACAGCTGTAGATAATAATTTTCAAAGACATGGGTTCCGACGAACGATCATACGATATAAAAATAGAAAAGTAAAACGTGATAAGTGTTTAGATAAATTTATCAGTCTCTGTGGAATAATAAAATTATTGAAGAATATTTTATAGCTAAATTGTGATGGTAATTGTGAGGTTGGTTGGTTTATTTCTATTCATTTTTTCTTTCTTCAAGTCGATAACGTGGAACTTTTGAATGTCAATTTTAAATGGTTGATTTTAATATGATGAATTGAAAATGATAAAATAATTGTATCAATTTGCCTAAATGTTTTTTTTTTCTCTTTTGTTTAGATATATTTTTTTTTAATCATATAATTAAACATTCTAAAATCATTGACATAATCCTTAAAACAATGCCATTAATTCAACCACATACAATCACAATTATCTCTTTGTCCTCATCATCCTAACTTCGTTTCCCTTTGTCATGAAGAAAAAAAAAAATTAACAGCCCCAATTAATTACAACCACATACTACAATTATTCCCGAGAAAGACCCTCATTAAAAGAACAAAAAAATGAAAGGAGGCCTAATCGTAAAGCCATTCTCAACCTCTCAAATTCCATGTCCACAATTAAAAAAAAAATAAACCCTTTATATTTAAATTGCAAAAAATAATTTCATGATGAAAAAATTTTTTCTACCAAAAGGATTTGATATATATTTCATCCCTAAAGAATAAGAAAGACGAATAAAAAATATCCAATGTTAATTTTGCATAAATTTTCAAAGCACACACACACAAACACTCCATTAACTCAACGAAATCCTTTCTTTAATTAATATTAATTCTCAATTGTTCCTTTTTTTTTCCCCCCCCCCACAAACACACCATCACTTTATTCTTCATCTCTTTATTTTCAACCTTCCAACTTAATTTCATCGGTTGGCATTCATCATTCTCCCGGGCAAATTTCACCATTGAACTCTCAACGATCTTCGTGCCATTTTAATCGTTCATTTTGCACCCTAGTGAGGTATCTCACTTGGCAAACCCTCCACAGCTGACGACGTAAATCTCCTCATCCCAATTACCACCAAGGGGTAGGTTTGGTGTGCGGCCTTCCTCTCTTCACCAAATCTCATTCCAAAACCTCGTCCACATTCCCATACTCTACTGCAATTCTATGCTCACAGTCACACCGTTAACTTGACACGTTTCAACTTGTTCAAACCATTACACCTTGGACGTCACTACTGCCACTACTTCTTTTCTTTGATTCCCTCATGACTTTTGTTTTCCCTCTACTCTCTTTCACACTATTTTTTCTCATTCTATTTCATTCTTCACATACAATGTGATCACAGTTACATATATATATATACACCCTCATACATTATATTTACTGTTAGTCGTTAAACACTAAGAATAAAATCAAATATATACGAGATGACATCATGAGTAAAACAGAGAGCTACAAATAACTTTGTAATAGCTGTCTTAAAGTGAAGATTGAATTTTGTTCAGTGGCCTATGTATGTGAGTGTGCGTTTAAAGAAGTTTTATATATACATATATAATTATTTATTGTGAACAATAAGGTTATTTATTAATTTGCGAATTTTTAAAATGTGACATTTGAATGTTTTCAAAGTTGTTCTATTAAATTTAATTTAATAGAACAATATAGTACGAAAAAAAAAAATTATCTGTAGATTTATCAATTTATATTTAATTATGATCCGACAAATTAATTTTCTCAGCTTGAATAATTGGAAATTTGTTTTATATCCATATAGAAAACTTCCATATACTCAAACAATTTTTAATGCTAATATTTTTTTTTATTTCAACAATATAATATTGGAAAAATAAATATTTGAATTATAACATGACGTTTATTATTTATTTTGTAAAATAACAGTGAACAATCATGATGAAAAATATATTTCACCAACGAATTTTTATTTATTGATAGTAAAAGAATGAGAAAACTATGTGAAACGTCGTTGGAGATTAAGAAGTAAACAATTTGAACGTCAATATTATTGACAAACAGTTTTGATATCGAGAATATTACTTTGTAATATCCCACACTTGAACTATTGACTTTAAAGATATATATCATATGTTATCGTGGATATTTTCTCTAGTAGAAAATTTTACTCTTCAAGAAAGTTTTTATTGAAGTAGGTAAAAGAAATATTTTTATGATTCACAATTGATACGTGTTGTAGCAAATTAAAAAGTGTACAACAAATTTAATATTTATTAATTTGTTAATTTAAATAACTTTTCTATGAACTAACTGATCAATTAGGTTAGGCAAAATATTCCATTAATATTAGAGATAAAAATAATACTATAAATCACATATCAACGTTCAAAAAAAAATTCCAAATTTAATCCTCATGCCAAAAAAAAAAGAAAACG
Source organism: Zele albiditarsus (assembly GCA_958496275.1). Taxonomy (NCBI): domain Eukaryota; kingdom Metazoa; phylum Arthropoda; class Insecta; order Hymenoptera; family Braconidae; genus Zele; species Zele albiditarsus. The sequence goes on along the minus strand of OY292412.1, from coordinate 9,502,472 downwards.
AACATAACCTCATTTCTCCTATTACCCCACTAAACCCTACAGAGAAAAAAAAAGAAACAAAATACCGAAACCATTCTATCAAAATATCAAACCAAATATCCCCAATCTTCCACCCAATAATAAAAAAACCCCTCTCAAAAGACAAAAAAAAAACCAGCTGTCACAAACATTCACACAAATCATAAAACCATACATCACTGTGCCAAATAAACCATCGTGAATAAAAATATATCCCAAATCCTACCACAATATTTGGCACACAAAGTATTCCCATCACGACATCCATAATATAAATATTCAAATTCACCATTACTGCCCCTAAGAAAAAAAAATCCTGATCGCGTGTAATATGAATTTCCATTCACAATCATTTGTTTGTCTCAATATATTCCATTCTATTTCACATCTTCTTTCTTTCCTCTTCACATCTATCATAATAAAAGAAAATGTAGTTTAAAATAGATAAAAAATAATATCTACCATTTTGTGAATGTTATTATTGTTTCATATATTTATATAAAAATATTAAAATCTGTAAATTTATTTGAATAATAGATAAATAATGTTGAACTAAAAGATAAAAGATATAGATATATACAAAAGTGATGACTATATACTAAAGCAATAATGCTTTGTGTGTGACGATCAATAAAGGGTAGTATAGAAGTCGACGACTACGATATATAGAGTATATAGTGTTAGAAGACGAGTTCGTCCGCAAGCAACTTGGCATGCAAGGTCGTATAGAAAAGGAAGAAGTGTAAAGAGAAGAAGAAGAAGAAGAAGAAGAAGAAGAAGAAGAGAGTATGAGAGATAGTTTGTGAGTGAGTGAGTAAGTAAGAGAGAGGGATGGGCTTGAGAGTATTAGGGTTGGTGGTTGGAAGCCCATGCCGCTATGCCGCGAGGCCACGAGGGTGGTAAGTGAGTGAAGCGATGCCTTTGCAATGGCGCCTTCTCTCACCCCATCTTAGTGTATCCACCCCGCTCTTCCTTTAACCCTCATCACTACTCGTCGAGATGTATCCTCTTCTGCACCATACTTGTGCTTCTCGTCGATCGTCTCTCCCTTTTGCCTTTTACCCAACCAACTATTCAACCACCCCTTACTCAACGCTCCCCTTTACCACTACCAACGTCACCACCACCACCACCACCACCACCACTACCACTACTGCTGCTGCCACGTCTTTGCTACCCTTATTCACCTCAGTCTGTTTCTCTATTCCCTCATTCCACCTCTTTATATATATATATATATAGTACTGTTACGAGTCGAGACGCGTCTCTCAAGAGCCCGCAAAACCCCAGCTGGTACAAGATTGCACGCAGTAGTTCTCAATGTTAAACATTTTTTTTTTTTTTTTTTCCATTTATTTTTATTTATTTATTTTTTTTACCTTTACAGTTGTGGTTTGAGTTCACATTGTTTTGGGATGTTTGATGGCTTTTTTATTTTGAGAGTGGAGGAAAATTATTTGAGGGTAATTTAACGGGTGGGTGGTTAATTAATGTGAAGAGTTTTGTTTTTTCATTTTTGTTTTTATGTTTGAGGAAATTTGTTGTTGTTTTTATTTTCTCTTTGTTTTTTTATTGTAAATGAATAAGGGGTGGTTTTTTTTTGTTTTTTTTCTTGGTTTGGGTTTGTTTTTATATTTTTGTTTATTTATTTGTTGAATTTTCATCTTTCATTTCGAATTACAGCAGCTTGGATTTGATTTTTTTTTTAAATTACAACATATTTTTATTCATTTGTTTATTCACATTTTCCATTTTTCCTTTCTTTTTTATTATTAATGAAGTTAAATTCATGTTTCGCAGTGTGTATGATCATTTTTACTAATTGAACGACGAGTATGAGAGCACGAGTATAAAAATATATATATATATATATTCATGTAATTTTTATTTTTCTTTTATTCTAGAATTATATTGATGATAAATTTCAATTCTTTTATTATATTTTATATTCTTTTCAGCTATAAATTCTTCTTTATTTATTTTTTTTTTCACCCTCCAATTCATTCAAAAAAATTCAATTCATATCATCAATACGTTTCATAATTTTACAAGTATTAAAAATTCATTTCATTCCACAAATTAATCACGATTCATACTCTATTCAATTTCCCTTCAACGATACTGAAATTCATTGAAATAATATTTTTTTTATTTCACTGTTTGTGTATAAAAATTTTCTATTCATACACAAAATCAACTCTGTACCCCCACACATACATTTGATAATTTCCAAACAACCAGAAAAAAAAAAAGCACAACAACACCCTGCGCAATTAATTAATTAATTAATTTATTCCCCCATTTCCTCTTCTCATATCAACCACAAGTAAATCATTTTTCTTTCTCATCTTTCTACTCCCATATTTCCACCATTCAAAAAAATTATCCTTTCATCACATACACGTTTGATAATTCCAAAAACAACAAGTATAATAATAATAATAAATAAATAAATAACATCCAAGTAATTAAATATATAAAATTGATAAAAACACGACAGTGAAAAGAAAAAAGCAAAAGTCTACATTTGATATACACATTCACTTATTTATAAAATATTTTCTCTTCTCCTATCCATTTCCAATCTAAATGGATGACACACAACAAACAAACACATACAATTAAAAAACAAAAAAATAAAATGCAACATTTTTGTGTACACACGTTTCTATGTGAGAGAAAAATATTGCGGGTTCGTATTAAGTTCTCTTTGATTTAAAAAGTGTCATGTGAACACATTCACTATATATGATCGGAGAGAAGTAAACATGGGTGTAAATGGTATACGTGACTCTCGCTCTTTCGACCTCTGCATATATATCTATTGATGTCTATGCATCCATGTTTGTGTCTCTGCAGAGAGAAAGAGGACATAACACACATACATACATACACAAACATATAAAAAATACATATCAGTCTGTGTCTCGGCGTCTATCTATATATATTCGAAAACAAAAAAAAGAAAAAAAAGAAGCGTGGTAGGATAAAGGGACAACAAAAATTCTCCACGCTCTCACGAATTATTTAACGGCTCGTCGTAAAATAAAAAAAAAATATATATATGTAGGGTGGGTGAAGTTCTCTTTGCGCTCTTCAGCATGAAGATATATATATATATATATATATATTATTTTTTTTATTATTATTTTCTCCACTCACTCTCGTCGGCGCTTTTTTTTTTATTTTTTCTATTTTATTTTTCCCATCGTGAAACCTGCGAGCGCGCGCACACGCCATCGTCCCCTTTTACTGTGAAAGCCCGGGCGAATTTTCTCTCGCTCTTTGCTCTTTCCCTCCCTCTCTTTCTCTGTGGTAGAATTTGCATTTTTAAATTAACTCGCCTCTGTTTGCAGCTATCTCGGATGGCACTGTGGCACCACCACCACCACCATCACTGCTGCTACTACTACTACTACTACTACTACTATCATCATCAGCAGCAGCAGCAACAGCAGTGGTGGTACAGCCGAGGGGTTTTTACAATTTTATGCAACAATGCGCCCTGTACGAAAGCATGCGCTGATGCTTTGCCGGGTTATTGACATTGGCTATTATTATTATTATATTCTTCGTATAACCGAAAAATGAATGAGGTTGAAATGATAAAAGTCACTGTGAGATAGTGAGAAAAATTTTAGTGTGAGAGGAAGTGGTGGGGTTGTTTTGAGGTATAGGGATTATTAATGGGTTTGTTATTAGAAGGTTGAAAGTGGTTGGAGAATAATTGGTTGTGAAAGTGTAAAATTTATATTTGATGATGAAGAAGAGTAGAATTATTTAATGCAAAGAAATTATTTTTAATTAAATTGTAATTTAGATTAATTACAAATACATTTTAATTTCCAATGTCAATTTATTTTGTGTGATAATATTTTTAACAATATAGTTCTGTTTACTTGATTATAATTGTTGGTAAGTGGAGTTGATGTCAATTGTGAAATTGGATTTATTTAATGAGGTATTTATATATGATTTGAGAATTTTTATTGTGAATTGGTTGATAAAAATGATGGTTGAGGTGTTGAAAGACAATTTTTAATTTTTTAACTGTTTGAAAAATACTTTTTGATGTTTTTTATTGTAAATATTTTGTTGTGTTGATATTAATCAGTGCAGTATTAATTGAAGAAATATTTTTTATCAATCATATTCCTTTTTTCTTGAGGTTTGTATATATAAGGGTGAAAACGAAGCTTGATATAAAGTAGCTTATTTTTGGAATTGAAAAAATATTTACATGTGTACCACCGAGTTTTATTAAAATTTATTCGACCATTTTTCGAGTTATGGTGGAACGAACAGGGCAAACAAACAAACAGAGAAATGGAAAAAGAAAACAAAACTAATATTTATATATATTTTTCTTTTTTTTCAATTTTAATGAAATTGATAAATAAATATTGAGGATTTTGTGAAGAAATATATTTATCTTCTTTTGAATTTTATTTATATTGATAAATGACATTTTCAATTCGTGATATAATAAATTTAAAGGATTGAATTATATCGATAGTGGTTGATGACAACACATATATCGAAAGGGCAATATTGTAAATTGAGTATGTAAGACATTGAACCCCAATCTCTCACTAACATAAGCACCAACCAATCTCTTAGGGTAGTTCTGTCGGTACTTACAGTTTAGTCGGTACTTAACTGGTGCATATAATATATATATAAACAACGTTGGGAAATCTGAGAGCATATGTTAATACATAATACACGATGAATAATTTAAACGACTTGTAATTTGTATCTACAAAGTCATCAACATATTTGTAACTCAAAATTTTCTGTACAGTATAAAAAAGCTTTTTTATGTTATGATGAAAAATGTGAGTTAATATCCACTCGCTACAGGCAATGTGATATTAAAATATTCAACTTTGAAGATTATTCTTTCATTCTCTAATAAGAGAAAAATCCTGTGAAAATTATTTTTATATACAGAAAATATTAATTAAAGTGAAAGTAAAAATAATTAAATTTACAACGTTGAAAATTGAGTCTGAATTATTTTTTTTTTTTTTGGGCCTGGAATAATGAGATTTTTTTTTTTTCCACATGTTTTTAGTTCATACGAACAAGTAGGTAACTACTCAACAGTAACCGCCTGAAGAGAGTGAATCGGTTGAATAGTTTTTTTTTTATCCAACTCGCCAATTTGGTAAAAGTGATATTGAGAAAATCGTGTTTAAAGTTTCAATACACGTTTGTGATACTTGTAAGATCCTTATCTTTTCTCGATGCTGTAACTACAATAATATTTACAATTTCACTTGGTAACTTCTCAAGTATATTCTCCAATAGTACCACTACAAATCCAATAGTACCCACAAACAAACCCTAATCCTACCCTAACCCAAAAAAAAAAAACAACTTCACAATTAATCTCAACCAAAAATAAAAAATATCAATTTCTTCTAAACAAGAATAAACAACCTAAATCCAATTCATCTCACCCACCACAATTCAAACAAATAACTCCACCACTCAAGCATCAAAATTCATAACATAAATTATTCTAAACATGAAATAAATTGACTCGAAAAAAAAAAAAATAATAATTCCGATAAACATTTCTCCCCTTTTCTCTTTCCTCTCTCCATTGAACTGCTCTGATGGTTGAATTAAAACTGAACGTGGAAAAAGAGAAAAAGTGAACGGAAATAGGAGGGAAAAATAATAATAATAATAAAAATAAAAAAAAAAAAAAAGAAATCGAGGAGACAGAAAAGATCGAAATTGCTCTGTGCAAAAATTCTACGGGTCTATTTTTATCTAAACCGGTATTGGCAAAGGCAGAAAGAGAGCATGATGAGAGGCAAAGAGAGTCGCCTGGTATGTATATGCACCATGTATATATATATATATATATATATATATATATATATATATAGCAAAGGGGGATGGCGCGAGGGAATAGGCAGCTGGAATGAAAAGGTACAAAGAGGTAGGGTGCGGTAATTGAAAAACCCGCGGTGATCTCGATCTCTCCATCCTATGCAGTGTGCTATCTCCCTTTTTTTTATATCTCTTTCTCTCTGTCCCTCTTTTATTTATTTTTTCTTCTCTCTTCTCCCTTCTTCTATTTTTTTTTTTTTTCTTTTACTTCTATCTCTCTTTCACTCTCCTCTCTCATTGGACTTTCCTTTTCATCTCGATTCACCCGGATATATCTCGGTTCAACCCCCTTGACTGTCATCCGAAATGGAAAAAAATCCGGTAAAAGTCCCTCAGACACAAGAGCTTGTGAAAATGAAGATATATATAAATGTATGTGTGTGTGTGTGTGTGTGTTTGGATAAATCTGGGTTTATGTATGAGTATGATATTCTTTTTTTTATTTTTTAATATACATGTGAAAGAGTAAGATTGGAATTTGTCGCATCGTTTTGCAACGATGAAAACTGCCACGTTACGCATTAAATTCTTTACTGGTTTTACTTATACTTATATGTGTATATATCTTGTGTTAAATATGGTGTAAAAATATAATATGAGAGAGATATATATATACATTTTTGTTAAGTGTTGTTGTGAAGCTGATATAAAAATGACGAGAGAAAAAGAAAAAAAAAAAAACATCAAACTAATATGCCTGAATAAATTCCGTTCAATCCATTCATCCATTTATTTATTTATTTATTATACCATGATATTCCATATTATTTGTTTATCCATTTTATTCAATTCTATTTTATATTGATTCATTTATTTATTTTATTTTTAAATATATATATATTGAAAAAATATATATGAAAGTTTATTTGATATTTATCTTCATACAACAAATACAAATCAGATTCGTTGCCTTCCGGGTATATATAGTTATATCTATTAATCCTCAAATGATGGGGAAATATGATGGGGAGAAAGGGGGATGAGTTATATACACCATGTACGCATGACTGTGCAATTACCACACTGTAATTTCACCCTCAATTTTTAATTGCAATAAAATTCTTCCTTTTTTTCTTTTTTTTTTTTTTTTCATCACTGTCAATTTTTCTCCCTCGCAATTTTGTCATATACATAGAACATTCTCAGTTGCACAAGTGTGAGTGTACCATATACAACCATCTTGTAAATTAATTAATCCACATCTGATGTGAAATGCAGAGACATAGGGGTGAGAGAAAGAGGCAGAGGTGTCGGTAAGGTAGACGATATGGAGGGAGGCTCTTCAACCATGTCTAGAGCTGTAGGTTATATAGGGGTGTTATATAGCCGTAACGCCATTGAAGAGGGTGGAAGAGAACCAGTGAATTAATCTGCTCTTAGGCCTCCAGAGACTGTGAGAATATATGTGGGGTGAATGACGATGGCAAGTTAGAAAAGATATATATATATATATTACATGTGTGCTGGGGTGTAAAATCATGTGTTTGGAAATGTATATTTATGTATTTAGAGAGACTTTGTGGCATCTCAATTGATTTAATATTAAATAGTTTAATATTTTATGTGAACGAAAACAAATTATTGTGATAATTTTTTTAATATATATATGTTAGTACTTTGGGGAGGGGGTTGGTTGTAAGAATAACGTAAAATACAAGAATCTCAATATTTTTGTTTCTATAAACAAAAGAATGTTTTTGTCATGGTAATGCTATTTTTAAAAATATAAAAATGTAATTTTTATTCTTTTTGTTTGTCATTTTCAAAAAATAAAAAAAGTATGTTTATTTGTATATTTTTGATATTATAAAATAATAATTGAGTGTTGGATTGATTGTTGTTGATTCGCGAAGATAGATAAATTTATTTTTCCACTTATGTCATCGGATAAAAAATGTTTCACACTTCCAATACTTTTGTTTCTCAAAACAAAAAAAAGGATAAAAGAATATGTTTGTTTTGTTATTTGTGAAGTTTATATCACCATCACTATCACTATCCATTTCAAAATAAAAGTGTAACTAATGCAATCTAATCTAAAATAAGTCACGCCATTCAGCACAGCAATTAATATTTATTTTATAACTCGCACACTCTTGCACGAGACTTTAAAAATTTTTATTCTTCCCAATTGTCAACGGTTCTAAAATCATTATAACTTTTTTTTTTTTCTCCGTTCACCAATACCATTACTACCCCGAGTGTTCATCCACCCTCGCAACTCTGTGTCAGTCAATTTTAACCTACAGTGTGAATTAAATTCACACTCCTCTTTTTTTTTTTTTCTTTTTTTTTCCTATCTAGTTATATCCACTTTATTTGAGATTTAATTTACCGAGCGTCGACCGTAGGATTCACTGTCCCTTTCTTTTATCTTTTATTTTTTATTTATTTTCTGTTCCCCGTCACTTTTTCTCCACTCTCTTCACCCTCCCAACCGTCTCTTCTTTGCACTGACGAACGCGAGAGAGTCTATCATCCAAACAGACAAAAATAAAAAGGAAATGAGACAGAAAGGGAGAAAGAAAAAAAAAAATAATAATAATAGGAAGTGAAAACGAGAGATAGTGTAAAAGAGAACAAAGTGAAAATTAATTCATTATAAGCTTCAAGTAATATATACAAAAGTGCCGCTATACATTTTATAATAAAACATATTTAACATAACAATGTCAACGAAATGTCTTTGTTATAATTGGTGGAGAAGAAGAAAAAAGAAAAAAGAAAGAAAGAAAAAACGATGGCAAAAAAAGTTGGTACACTTTAATTAGATATAACAAAATATAATTAAATTATTTTAATTTAGTAAATGAAAACAAAGCAAACAATTATAAACCAGACGACAAATGCTACAGGGAAATGTCATAATTTGGTTTGATGATTTTGAAGAGATAATAATATTACTCTAATTATGACGACTTTAGTGAACGCCAATGATTCCACGCTTCGTGAACATCACACTATATTCACATCTATAACTCTGTAATATTCTATCTCGCTTTCACAGTCGTTTCACTCCCTCTCTCACTTCCACTTTCCCTATTATTGTTCTCACTTCATTGCAATGGTATATATGGAGAGAAGTTATAATCACACTAATTGAAAGGCACCAGAGAATGCGACTGGATTTAACTGACCCGTGAAATGAGGGGAGCATTAAAAATGGTGGAAAATTTTTGATCATGTTAGAAATAAACAGTAATGAATAATGTTGAGAAATAAAATGAAAGGAATTTGTGGGACGTTAATTGAATAATTAACAAATTAATTATCGTTAAATATGTCGGATGAAAATATCGATTTGTCAATTAATTATTTGATGAAATTTAAGACAAGAAATGATAGATTTAAGAGGCTTGTATTTTTTCAAATTCCAACGTTAAAATATTTGAATATGTTGAAATACATATATAAGGAATTTATTGTTAATTGAGTGGATACATGTGAGAGTTGAAACTTTGATTGTTCATTTTTTATATAGACGAAATTGTTATTTCAAATTAATTATTGAATAGTTATTGGTGAATTTTAACATGACGACTGATCGAATTTTATATTGTATATTGAAATTCGAAAACAATATCACATTCAACCAGAACTCGTTACTCCTCATTTAGAAATACAACAATAATTTTATCTTCCATTAAAATTTTTTTTGTACAATTGACACTCTACATATCCAAAAGTGACAAAATAAAATTTTTTGAACGTCCTCTTGTAGAATTATTCAACGCAACCTCTCTCCCACTTACTTTTGAACTCTTCTAAATTTAAACAGAAAAATAAATACCAAAGCGTGTTCCGCATAAATGAAAAAGAAAAAAGAAAAAAAACCAAAAACATCTGTAAATTTAAAATAAAAAATTCATCACATCAACTAAACTAACACTTACATGTCTCTCCTCTCCCGGATTTAAACCACCATTAGGTTTAAGATCATCAGCTTGACTCCGATGAAGATCAGGTTTAGCTAACATTGACAATGGATGTGAACCTGTACCGCCTGGTGTACCACCACCACCAGGTGGTAATCCAAGACCAAGTAAAGCAGCTGATGCTGAGGTAGATACTGGTAAACCACTTCCAGGTCCTAAACCAGGTAAACCAGGAATTCCTGGATGTGGACCAATAGCAGCACCAGGTGGTAATTGTTGTGCATGCATTTGTTGAAGTAGTCTCGGTAGATCAGGCCTTTGTTGCTAAAATAATTAGTAAAACCATTATCAATAACAAAAATTAAATAAAACATATCAATATTATTTTCCCTCAACAATAAAAACCATAAAATCCTTGATCAATAACTTGTCCCCACAAGTTAAAACAATTTCTCTAAACCGCCTAGTAAATTGACACAAGAAATTATCAGTTTGTTTCAAACACTCGTTTCACTTTTTTTCCACGAAAGGATAAAATAAAAACACGCAAACTAAGAAGATAAATAAACCGAGCAATGGGTTGAGTGAGCAAGGCGAGAAAGAGCAAATCTGCGGGTTTGCCAGACAAATCGTAAACTGTTTCAAATGTGTTTTGGCGTTCCGGTGAGAATGAGGAAGAGAGAGAGCAAGAGAGAAAGCAAAAGATAGATATAGTCGAGGTATTGGGTAGCTGAACTTAACAGAATGAGGGTTAGGTGTTGCGCACTCGTGAGAGGCAGAGTGAGAGAGTCAGGAGTTTCGTGTACATTCATTAGAGCGGATTGGGGTTGCTAGAGAACTGAAGGTGAAGGCGGAGTAAGTGGGTGTATAAAAGGGGTCGGAAGAGGGGATGGTTGAGAATGGAGCACGATGGGAAGCTGTGTGAAATAGCAAGAGGAGTGAGATAGAACGTGGTAACATTGAATGGTGTGAGGCGAATATGATAGCGAGTAGTTTACTGAAATAATTAAATGGCTTAACGATATAATTACCCAGCTAGCGAGGTGCGGATAGCTAGCGGTATGAAATATACATCCGAGACATGAGATTACACACAGACTTAACCGCTCTATGTATGCCACAAAAGTTGACATGAAAATAATATAGTTATATAATGTTTATATGAGAATTATTAAAAATAATGCAAATGCAAAGAAAATTTGATACAATTAAATAGATAAAAGAATTATTATATTAAATCCGGATGTTGGATTTTTTTTTATCAGGGAGACTCAGACAGAATGTGTTATCTAAAGAAGTTGAGCATTTTTAAATACTTGTAAATTTTATTTGAAACGACTTTGACAGCTGGAGATAAACGAGAAATGAATTCAAGTGTTTCTTCCTCCATTTTTTTAATGTAAATAAATAATGTTCCTTGTATATATGTAGTAAATAAATATTCTTAAATTAAAATTGTACATTGCCTGAGGGACATAAATATATATATACAGATAATTTAGTTTCGAAATATTTATCTAGTTATTCAAAGTCCAATATACACCAAAGGTAGTTTGTTTAAAATGAAGTTCGTTGGTTTGTGGAGGATATTTTGTCAAGTCGAATTTTCAACAGTAAGTGCTGATTCATGTTTCAAATGAATGATTAATGGTATTGAAAAGCAATTTTGGAATGCGAGAAATTGTTTATCATGATGTGAATGAGATATAAGACATTGAATAAGTTAATTTCAACACAGGAAGTACAAAAACCGACAGCGCACAACCCTTATCAAATAAAATAATTATACCATTCCAAACTGAATGAAATTCGAACAATCTCATGAAATATTTCCAAATAATGCTAACAGATATATTATCAAACATTTCAAACCAATTTTACCAAACAACTTATCATAAAATCACAACTGTTCAACTTCAAACATTTCATCATTTATTTTATTTATTTTCTTTATCAATGTACTAGCCAATTTTGCCCAAATCTCTATAACATAGTTTAAAATAACCACATAAACACTTTTAATAAACTTGCAACAAGAATCTCGTTAATTTGCCAATGTTTAGAATTTTGTATTATACACAAGTTTGACTTTTATCTAACCATATAGTAGATACCAAGTTTCCTCTACGTTTCCTTTTTTTCTGCCATTTCCTCTCTCGTATATGCCTCTATATCTCGCACAACTATTTTCCATACCGGTCGGGCGAGAAATGCTGATTAGTTGGTGCTCGAGCACCCATAACACTATAACAGTATAAACCCATCCAAGCGGGTAGAGAGACCCCGGTGAAGACACACTAAATCAGATTCAAGTGTATATAACGACGAGCAACGTGTTAGTATACATATCTATGTGTACATATATATATATATATAAAATAGATAGAGATAGAATGATGCGGACGAGGGGAAGAAATATATGTTGAGCGGATTGAAGCCAGCAAGTTAATAGGGAGGAAATTGAGTGCTCGGGCAATATTGAGGAGCATTCGGTGTGCTCGTAAGGGACACGAGAGAAAACGAGAGAGTGATAAAATACGAAAAAAGGAAAGAATATAACTTTATGTGAGATGGTATATTGTGTATATGTGGAGGGTTCAATGTATCCATCCAACGTACAAAATTGCTTAGACGTGTATCGGTTTCATTTTACCACTTGCCAGGTGCCAGATGTTCTCAACTTTGTCCTTTTTAACTTGACATCATGTTACGTGTTCTTTATTGCATTGCGGTAACATAGTATTATTTATCTGATGGATCGTAAGTTTACAATGATGGACAGTACTTTGTTATCTATATGATAAATAACTACTGGAATTGGAATTAATTGAATTTTTGGTATTGGTTCATTGAGAAAATTTTGACAATGACACGTTAATATCATTGGTTTGTAATTGAATTATTGATTATTGTGATTTAGTTTGATGTATGTGCTAATTAGCTAAATGAGATCATGATAATTTAGATTTATTTCTTTATGTATTAGTTAAATTTAAGGGCTGTTCTTTTTGTTCCGATCTGTATCATCATCTACTTTTTTATATTACGTTTAGCTTATCAATTATTCTTGTAGAGTTAGTGAGCGGTAGAATTGTTGCACCAAGTTGAAAAACATGAGAATTATGAAAGTTTATACAGTCAAGTGCACGGAAGTTGAGAAATTCTTGGCGAAAACTTTAAATGCATGTTTCTAAAACCAAGCTTTTGTCGAATTGAAGACTAAGATTGTCTTGGGTATTAAAGCAGTGATTAAACTGAGATAGAACTCACTTGGATTTTGTATAAATTCGCTACGAATAGTAACTAGAATTGAAACTATCTAGAAAGAATTTTTATTCCTTTATCTGAGAGATCTAAGTTGGAAACATTAGCAAATAATCAAACAGTATTTTGCTAAGTTTCCACTTTCCGTTTGTGGTATTTGAACAATTCTATGAGAGGGTGGAAGGCAACCCTGTCTGATCATAGAGATAAATTCTGTATTACGAATCAACACAGAATACCAAATCGTAATCACTGTATGCAGACGAATTTTAGTTCTTCAAAAAGTCCTTCGCAGCAACCCTATTTTCATGCTCAATTTATTCGCCCAGCTGGTTGCTAAGTAGACACTTTAAGTGAACCATTTACACAGCTAAATATATATATACACATGAAACAAAGATAAATTTAATAATGATAAAACTCACCCCAATAATGGCATTCAATTCTGTCATAGTGACTTGCTTTGCTCTGTCGACTGCAGACGCCACCTGCTGATGATGTTCTTGTGATAGGAACGGTAATATTTGTCCTATGATGGCATTCAATCTCTTTGCTATCTCCGTCTGCAATATCAATGATACATTCCAGTTATAATTAAACGATTTATAATATATATCAACCGCAATATACATTTATAACTTTCATGTTTGAAATATAGATTAATATCTATACAATTAATATTTCATTCTTGCAGCAATTAAGTTTTCATGACTGAGCTTTTAGAAACTCAGTTGCAGACTATAATTATGCAGATCATTACTTCGTTATTTGTATACGTGTATACAATTTATAAATTGTATACACATAAAATACACACGTGTCATGGAATCATTAAATGTAACCCTAGTACGCTAAAAAAATAAATTTTCTCTATAGAAAGGCGTAGCGTGTTCTTTGGATATATACAGCCCCTTCTAAATGAACGTCAAGTGAGTAACGCAGTGTGAACGCTAATTGAAATATCGCAACCCCTCGAAGTTTTGCTGACGCCTTTCTCTTCTTGACGTCGTGCAAGCAACGCGGCAAAGTTGACAGTTGAATATATATATATATATATATGTATATACAGTAAGTTGCGAGTGAAAGGGCGCAAATGGGTGTGGTAGAGCATGAGAGATCAGTGGTGGATGAAGAGAGGAGATGTGCGCGGTGGAATGAAAGATGAGGAGCGAAAAGGAAGGAAAAAAAAAAAAAAAAAAAAACAGGGGAAAAAGAAAAACGTTAATGGATGAAGCTACGAGTTTTGCCCGTTAAAGTATAGAGAGGGTAGAGTGAAACGTATTTCAGAAGGGGAGTTATTTTAATTACTCTTAGCTTCTTATATTCACCCCCTTTTCTTCATCCATCCATCCCAAAGCTATATAACGGTAGCACCATCTTTAAGCAGTCATTAAGCCACTAATTATAATGTACGTGAGCGCAAGGGAGATATTAAAGGGGGATGAAGATGAAATGAGAGATAGAGATTGCTTGATACCTGTTCAGGAATAAAAAAAAAAAAGAAGAAAAAAACAAAAAGGTCGAAAGAAACCTGACACGGTGACAAGACTATGGATGAGAGCAAGTAGAAGAGCAAAAAAAGGGGTGTGTGAGTCATAACAATTGCGGGAAAAGGGTGGCTCTCGCTATTCTGAGTGGGGAAAAGTGAGTGAGGAAGTGGAGGATGAGATGATGAGAGGGTGTGCAAGCGGGAGGGTTGTAGAAGGCGGATCGGCGAACGAGTAAAGGGGCGGGTGGGAGCAGCTGCAGACGTAATTGCGTTGCCGAGAAGTTTTCCCCTGGAGAGAGGTAACCAAGAAAATAATGAATGGCGTAGAAGTGCTCTTGAGTGAGAGCGGATAGGGGTGATAGAGGGTGTGAGCGGATAAGAGGAAACGGAAAGGGAAAAAGAGAAGAGGGCAAAACGAGTTGTCGTCGTCGTCGTCGTAGTCTTCATAGCGAAGCCATTTTTTCCAGGCTAACAGAGAGAAAGATAAAATGTTTGAGAGAGAGAGAGAGAGAAAGAGAGCTGTTTTCAAGTTGGCTGGGTTCTTGGTACTGGTACTACTACTACTACTACCACCACCACCACTGGATTCTAACCCCTCATTCATTTATTTCGTGAGAACGTGCGACGATCGTGCTCGGAAGAAATTATCAAGTTTATTTTTTCCTTTCCTCTTCCTTCACTTTTTTTCTTTTTTTTCTTATACCTTTTTTCTCTTTTTACCAAGACTCACCGCCAGGACTTAATTCGCTGAACAAGACGTGAAGCATAATCAACTTTTCTCCTAGATGTTTTTAGCTTTCCCGCCAAATGTCAAGGAGAGGATAAATGCATTTGACCGGGCGGCCCCATTAAGTATTTTTCTTTGTTGCTCGACTTTTCTTTTTCCTGGTCGTTAGAGGATGATTGATCTTAAAATTGAGCCGATTGTTTTGCTGAATGGAATTACTCAGAATTATCTCAGAGATATGCATGAGTCATTAGTGTCAACAATTGTTGATGCAATGTTTTATGTCTATTGTCTACAACATTTTTATCATTGTTTTATAATTCCTGTGTCAAGTGGATATGAGTAAGGAGGACCGGGTTAAAATAGCCGGAAAGGAACAATGTCACAAATTAAGATCAGTTTGTTTCAACAAATTGGCTGCTAACGCCCACCTTTACAATCATCGTCGACACCGATTAATGAATCATTAGAATATCTAATCTAGTTCTAATATTAGGTTCCTAATTAGCGATTCTGTGAAAGCCTTGCGACTGTATAAACATACACAATCACCTAAGAATTATGAATAGATGAATCCGTCAAACCAATTTCCTAAACAGAAACAAAATCAAGCAAACCGTACGATTATAATAATTCTATAATTCTCTTTCACATCTCTGTAAACTATCAGTCTATCTGCATAAGTGGCGATAGTATTTTGTTCATGGCACCTAGTGGCACGTCCGATAATGTTTAGTGTAATCAGTGATAATGGCTTTGTATGGTGCGTTTAATCATGGCAATAGCCCATTGTGGGTTGCGGTTCGAAGCTCCGGCTACAGATTTGCGCGCCATTGCAAAGGACAGAAGTGACCAAACGGAGGAAGACGATAGCGCAATGGTGGCGGTGGTATTAGTGGATAGTGGATATAGAATACTGTGTGGAATAGTGAGTATATAGTCGTACTAGTAGACTACGACGACTACTACAACTACGACGACGACGACGACGACGACGACGAGATATAAGCGAAGAGAAACTTGGATATATCAGGTGGGTTTAGTGGTCACCAGTGACCTCGCATCGTCTCAACCACAGAGTGGCCACTGGCCCGAGCAGCTGACCGCATCTACACACACAAACTTGAAGTAACATTGCAATAGTGAGTGAGACTATACATATATGTGTGTTCATGCACCATGCACTCTCAACTTGGGATATACCAGTAGCCGATATTACGATCCCAAAACCTCGACTGCTTCCACAGCGTGCACCACCGAATCGCCCATTGATTCTGCTTCTCTTGCTTCTATACCATTTCCCATCCGTTTATGTAAACGTTACGTGAAGCAGACGTACACAATATAAACGCATGTGTATGTATTGTCTGTGTATATTTGTTCAGCCGTTTATTTCGTATTGGTTGGATTTAGTTGGAGATTCCACAAACTGTATTACGATTGGGGTTGCAATTGGACATATCTTGTTTTGCAATGAATCTAAATGTATCAACGAGAGGATTTTTGCATGATTTAATTGTATACACTGTTAAATGATGATTGGATTATATCTCATAGATTTGATTTAACACGATTTCACTACTTGTGATAGAATAAGAAATAAGTTCTGTTTAATTGATGAATTCCAGACTTAAATCTAAATTCAGAGAATTTAATTTAATGAGATTCCAATACTTGCGGTGAAATCAGAAAGATATTCAGTTCAGATAATGGATCTCAAGTTTGATGCAAGTTTCAAGTGATAATTTGGATTTAAAACAGATATTTGACGATTCGAATCAAGACAATGTTGTTGGTATTAAATCTCATCTTTATCTACGACTTTGATATGCTAATTTTGTACCAACTATACATTCAAACAATTTTATCTGTCAATATAAATGAATATAATAAAATAGATAATGAACGATTGCCCTTTTGATGCCTTCCTTCATCTAAAGATCTTCAATGTAGATAAATAATATCATTGTTATGTAATTTTATTTATCAAAATTTATGTATCAGGTTTAATTGTGAATAATTGGTAATTGATTTCGGGTCAATTATCGGTTTACACTCAATTCATTTTTGGTCACTATTAATTTACAACAGTTTCCTAATCAACACTACACAATTTCGAATAAAATAATTGCAAGTGATACAAGCGTATACTCTCAATAACACCACATCAAAATCCGATCAAACATTATTCCAATATGACATTTAGCTAAACAGATTTCATTCCAACAATTTATTATACCCATTGAGAACACACAGCTTAATTAAAATTTTTACGATCTTCCACATCATTTACGAGATATTTAAATACACGATACGACACAAAAAGCACAAAATTATTTATTATTTAACCAGAAACCTTTAAAATAAATTAACCCAATTCACTCTTTAGAAACTTTCATTCCACACAGTAATGTGGTTCATTTCAGTATTTAATGACCCACAACATTTATCACGAACATCATAAAATATGACTCTTTTATTACATATAATGAATGCTGGGGGGAAAAAAAAAAAAAAAAAGAAAATAATAAAAAAGCATACAATTTCCTTTGACTACATTCCCCATGTGAATGTGAGTTTGTTTATGATTCTTTGCGGTAAAGTTGAACAATGAAAATGTATAAAAACAAAATAAAAAATAATAATAATAATAATAATAATAATAAACATTATATACAGTGTACATGTTAGTGGTGAAGTAATGATTTTTGTAATAATTTTAAACGACTTGACAGTTCACAGGGGATCTATTTAATGTACGAGCCAGTGTAATTAACGCTAAAGTTCAGTAGTCACATATAACAAGCGCAAAAGGTGACTGGCGCTATATACACAAGGGTAATAGTCTACACTTCGCTCTCTCTCTCTCTCTCTCTACTTTTCCCCACCCCCCTCTTGAATTTACTCGCTGCCTGCGGCCTTCCACAAAACACAAATTAGTGTTGGGATGCCTTCACCAAGCGGATGAGAAAGATGGTGGTAGTGTATGAGAGTATGAGTAAAAGAGAGATGGTAATAGTGAGAGTTGAACGTTTGCACGAGCGAGAGAGTACGAAGGATTGTGAACCCTCTTGTTAATGCGTTGGCGCCCTTGTCGCGGCTCGTCGCCCCCATCACGTTATACGACACGAATGCACATTGGCATCGCACGATGAGCGTGCTCAAAACCCACCCTCCAATGTCACTATATATATATATATATATGCTTACACTTTAATGTATATAACATTGATGACGTTTTGTGAGTGATATCTTCACTGAATACAGAATGAATTCTGATATGACTTCAACCCTCATTGGTATTATATACAGGAGACGCTTCTGATATTTTGTTTTGAATAAAAGATGAAAGTTATAATGTGATTATGATAAATAGCAATCGAAATTATTATGGGTATATATATATATATATATTTGATAAAAAGTTTTAATGACATTGGGGAATTATAGTAAAAGGATTTTTATACTTAGATGGTTAAAGATGTAAAATGGATTTAGGGATTGAATTGAAATGTGATTATGAGTATTTGTAAAAAATACTTGTAAATATTCCTGAAGACATGGGACAACTAAAATAATAAAGAATATTGTTACAATGGTATTGTATTAAAAATAATATTATAATCACAAAAAAGTAATTTTAAACTGTACAAATGCACAAAGTATTCTTTGAATTCTCATCACTGTATAGTACATCATTATATAATCACGTTCACAATGTGATTATATAATTTTAATTACTGTTCAACAGTCTATAATACCATTTACAAATGCTGAATAAATTAATGTGAATAATATTTACTATTAAATAAATTCATTGTGAGAACAAAATACGAATTAATATTTCACATATTTAACGACAACTAATCAAACTCGACAATAAAAATGGAGAGAAACAAAATAAAAAGTAACAATATTGAAAGCATAGTTAGACACTATTATTCACATACTCGTCTATTACAATATCAAATAAATAAAGAAAAAAAAAAAAAAACGTTTCGACATCAACTCAAATTTATTTCACGTTATTAATCATCCAATTCATATAAACATAAGCACAAGTTTTCTATGATGTATCTATCGCTGTGACTCTAAACTGTGAATAAATATTTACACAACGTTTCACGAGCAGACATTTACCTACACATAAAAAAAAAAAAATAAATAAATATATCAAAAATAGAAACGAGTTCTATTTGAAATTTATTTGATGCCGTAAGATAAATATAAGTCATGGATACTTCAAAGAACCACACACTCTGTATACATCTCTTTTCTTTTTTTTTTCCCCCTTTATATTTTACTTTCAACAGTGTCAAGTATAAATGTTAGCTCTAAATCGATGAAGCCCTTGACGAATCATTGCACACCAATCAATTCCTCTTTCACACATTACACAGCATATTTTCTTTATTTTTTCCCCTCCAAATTTTAAACTCTCTATGCAACACAATATTCATTAAATAATTCACATCAACCAGTATATTCTTATTCATACACTTCTACATTAACTGTCACAATCAAATGTATTTTTAAATTAAAAAAATATACAGTTAATTTATTTTTTTTCTTTTGCTTCATGACAAATATTTCAGTGAAGTTGGAGAGAAATAAAAATAAAATTAAGTGTCGTCTATGTCATTAACATATGTCGAGTAATAATTTTATTATTATTATTCCTTTTTACACTTTTTATTTTCTCACAACTGTGTGTTCTCTTTGTCCATTTGATAATTCGTATAAAGTGCCTTTCGAGTTTTAAATGTGTCGATAAAAAATACCGGTTAAAGAGAAAATGAGGCGCCAGAGAATTGTATAAAAAGGGGAACGAATAAATATATATTTAATATATACAAAGAATAGTGGAGGGAAAATAGGATGACGGGGAAGTTGGTTGTGAACTTGTGTTGCAACACTTTTTGACCTCACACATATATATATATATATATATATATATATATACCTTGCATGCACGAATGTAAATGAGATGTATTAAAAGTCAACGGTAGAGAGTGAGTAGAGATGAAAAGAAGAGTGAAATAGTGAGAACTCTATGCGGCGGTGGGTGGGGAAGAGGATTAACTATCAGGCGTTGTTTTTACAGCTAAAAGAGGAGAGAAAACAAAAAGACAACAAAAAAGAAATAAAATGATAGAGATAGCAGTGTATATAGTGTCGTATGAGAAAACAGCGGGAGCGCATGAACACAGCTAAAATGTATCGTAAAAGTCGCGTGAGCAATAAAAAAAAAAAGAAGTGGACGGTTATATGGTGTACATAGAGACAGATAGAGAGTGAGAGAGAGTGAGAGAGAAAGAGGGCGAAAGAAACGGTCGTCAGTTGCGACCACGTATGAACCTGAAATGGTCTCTCGAACAGCTGGCAATAAAAAAAAGATATTTCAACCAAGAGAGGGCGTATAGTATTTCAACGTATAGGCCAATGAAAATGAGGGTGGAATCAAGGGTATATATATATATATATATATATAAATGGGTGAGTGTGTGGTGAAGTTGTTAGAGAGACGAAGACATTTCATGTTGAATGTGAGTAAATGGATTGAGAAGAAAATTAAAATTGAAATGTTATTTATTTCGTTTTAAAAGTCGTTGGTGTTTGTGGGTATTTTGAACTGTTGTGAAGAATTTATTTGTAGTGATGATGGGGATTGAGAAAAAAAAAAAATAAATTGTGAATGATAGATAGAAGATGTGGATGATGATAATAATATTCAACAAATTTGGAAGATAATTTTCTATTTTTGGATCATTTTTGTGTTGATAAAAAAAAAAAAAAACAACTCGTCTTTTGATAGTTTCAATTAATATGAAAACTCTTTACCAATATATATTCATTTCTATTTCCAATACAGTATATTCTGATATTATTCACTCGGATTTATAGATATCACACTTAATATAATCCTTTCATATATACTCTAAAAAGATTTATCAAATCTGATTATAAATTTAACTTGCTACAAATAACCTCACAATATTATATTAATTATAATATCAAAATCACCATGACAGATATTATTTAACTGTGTAATAAATTGACATAAGCAATTCTTCTATTTGTGTTTAATAACTGTTCTTTATTGAAAATAGATCTCACTTTAATTTTGTATAGAACTTTGAACGACACAAAATCAATTGACAATTACAACTTTGGACAATTAATCTATTTTAATCAATCTCATTTTTCTTTATTATTATCTCCATGACTAAATTTCTCACAAATAAACCTGTTCATTTATTTATCATTAATTCAATAAAATAAATAAATGATAAACTTTTGTTTATAATTAACACACAGAACAATAAAGAAAATAACAATCTATTAATGGATGGAGAGATAAAAAATTTGGTTAATATTGATCAGCAATATATAAATACATTTATATTCAGAATTTTTGCGCATGAGCTGATTTTATTGGCAAATGAACAACATGATTGTCTGTGAACTCTTGCGGATAGAATAATTATGGAAAAAACGTTGCTGAAACGGATGGGAAAAAATGTCGGGAAATTGAGAGGATAAAAAAAAAATAAATAAATAAATAAATAAATAAATAAATAAAATAAAAAGCATCAAAACCAAGAGAGAATTGTTGAATACAAAATTAGAGGATCATTGAAATTGATTGAACTTATATCAATTGTTCAATTTATTTCCATTTCAAACATATTGTATTTCTGTTTATATGTATATAGTATTTTCATATGAAATTGTGTGTTTCAAATGTTTCTCACCACACCGCTAATGTGTCAGAAGAGAGGTATTGAAATTTTACACCCACTCATCATCACTAAAATTCAAATGGAATTGTATATGTATGAAAGTGTATATGTGCAAGCATTTCATCCACTGTTATTTTATACTCATAAACCTTGGTGTAGTTGCAAGAGAGAGAGAGAGAGAGAGAGAGAGAGAGAGAGAGAGAGGGAGAGAGAGAGAGAGAGAAAGAAAGAGAGAATATACCACACGCTTTTTGTATTGATCCGTTCATGAACGAGCTGCGCGGCCCCCGACACAATTCTGCATCCATTTTATGGCCACTATAAGAATATAACTATTCACGAATAAATTACCTAACTCTCCAACATGTCACTGAAATTATGGGCCACTTCAAGTATATTCTCAATCAACGATGCCATAAAACACAAAAAAAAGCAAGAGAAAAAGATAGGGGAGGAAAAAAAAAACGAAAAAACTGGTAATAGTAGCGCGCGCGCGCGCCATTTTGTTATTTATCATTTCGTAGAATTTGCGAACTGCAAAAAAAAAAAATGATACTCAATCAAACGTAAAAGTGAATGAGCTACAGTTTGTGATAATTTTTATCGACATCGTATGATTTATATCGTTATTTTTATAACTTTATTGAGTATCACGTAGGTAGATAATTTCAATAAATACCTGATTGCTGAATAATTTATAATATTTGCGTAATATTTTATAAATTCATGTCATTGTCGAGTTTCAATTGACATACTGATATGACATAATGATAGACGAACAAAAACCAATATCAAATCAATATTAATTTTTTATTTTTAAATCAATTTTCTCCGACACGTCACTCCACATTTTATTAATTGAATTTTATTATCGATCGGACAAATTTGATTGGGATATAAAAAAAAAAGAAAAAAAAAAATAAGAAAGAACAAGAGTAGAGAAACCGAAGATGAGAATAAATTACCTAGAAATTGTTACAATGATTTATCGAAGCGGCGAATGGAAGATTAATAAAATTTAATATTTTATATACGTCTGAGTGAAATACAATATAATGTGAATATATACCATCTCAGTTATATAACAATGTCTAGCCATATAGATCATTGCCTTATTAAAAATAAAAATTCCTGCATGATTTGTTTATACAGACAGAATGTGAAATTTATGGTTGAAAGAAAAAATTTTGCACCCTTTTCTGCTTGTGCTCAGTCACACACAATACCATTTATTTCCCCTCAACCTTCACCCCACCTCTCATTTTTTTTTTTTTTTTTTTTCAAATTTTATTTCTAAATTTCCGCACACTGCCCTTTACACATCGACGTTCAACGAACGGAATCGCTACCGATTTACGATTCAACTGCGTTGGCATTCAATCAGAAAAGAAAAAAAAAAAAAATAAATAAACACACTAAAAAGAAATACGACAGAGGGTGCGAACAGAGAATATAAGCACTTGCGCGCGCGCGAATGCCGAAAGAGATGGCGTTAAAATATTCAATAAACGGCGAGCATTATTTTCGGCTGGCTGACAGGACCCGAGCTACCAAATCGTATATAGTATGTGCGAGAGTGAGAACGATTACAGGAAACATACTGGAAGAGAAATAAAAAGAAAAAAAATGAAGGAAAAAAAAAAAAAAAAAAAAAGTAAATAAATAATGGGGAGAGGATTGGAGACTGAGGGAGAGAAAGAGAGAGTGAGGTTCAATGGAAAGCATTTGCAGCCAATGGGGAAAGACAAAGGTTGGCGCGCCAGCGATTTATCCCATTGAATTCACACT
Source organism: Zele albiditarsus (assembly GCA_958496275.1). Lineage (NCBI taxonomy): Eukaryota > Metazoa > Arthropoda > Insecta > Hymenoptera > Braconidae > Zele > Zele albiditarsus. The sequence continues at coordinate 9,478,661 of OY292412.1, read as the reverse complement.
ATATTCACCTTACTCACACAGTGAAGCAGCAGCTCAACTCTCATATTCTATAATTTGCTGTTCGCCCTCTTACACTGCCATTATTCTTTTCTTAGTGCGACCTTTCATCCCCCAATACCACTTCATCGTTCTTTATCGCACAGATTTTTATATTTTTATTGTTAATTTTAAATTGTTGTTTTTAGTTCGTTCATTTATTTTTTTTTGTTCTCCTTTTTTTTTTTGGTTTGGGGGGGGTTTTTTTCTTGAGAGAAATAGAATAAGATTTGGTGTTATATATTTTATTTTGTTATGGTGGTTAATTATTTTCTTTTTTCGGTAAGTGTAAGCACAATTTTAATGAGTAAAAAGGGATACATGAGTGTTATAATTTATTTGATGTGGAACTTTGTTTCTTTTTGTTTTTTTTATAACTGGCGAGTAAGATATTTTGGGAAGTGATACATCGATCGGATCAATTGAAGATTTATTATATTCACAGTAAAATTATCTATTGTTTGTACTAAAATCGAGACAATTCAAGTGTAATTTTTAATTTTTTTTCAACCGATAAACATTTCGAAACATTTGACGCAATATAAAGACAACCTTTCTATATAATAAAATCATGCTTGTTTGTCATCAACACAACAACAACAACACATTATTGATTCATATCAAACGATATTTTATATGTAACACGTCGAAGATTGAATAAACATACAATAAAAAGAGAAATAAAAATTTGTGTGCTATATCTTTCCCATAAAATAAAAAAAAAATTAATAAAAAACAATGAAAATATCATCAATAATTTTTCTCTTTAACAAAAATATAATATAAAACAATTTTTACCTGCTTGTGCATTTCCACATTGAGTCCATACGACATCTCATAATACTGTAAAAAATAAATAAAAATTAATGACAAATCTTAATTCATTTATTAAATATATTTGTGTATATGTTGTTTGTGTATATTCGTATGTATATATATATATATATGTGTATATGTTGTAGTATTTTTGTCAATGTATCATGAATTGTGTTTACACACATAAATGATAATGAAGATATGTATGATTCATGCAAAAGCTTGATAACGCATTCACAAATATCCAAATATCATACATTTATTCAACATTGAATATACATGCTATTATAAACACTTGCTTATTTCGTACCACAATAAATCAAAGTAAAGCACAATATTCATGAACATATTGTATATCACAATAAAAAATCGCTTGGAAAAATAATGACAGAATTATCACAAAGCGTAAAATATTTCCAGAAGAATTATTATCATCAGGGGAAAAAAAAAAAAAAAAAAAACAAGAGAAGAAAATATTCATCACATCTAGAAGACATCATTTTATCAAAGACTGTCTCTCTTATGTATCATCATCATCATCATCATCATCATCATCATGATTCAGCAATCATATTAAACTGCCGAAGATAATAATACAATTTCATTCACTATAAATCCTTACATAATACCACATCAAGAATAAATATTCTTGTAACATCAAATGTGTATGATATGAAAGAAAAAAAAAAAATAAATAAATAAATAAAAAATCTTTTATACACAAAAGCAACTTCCTCACAACAATTACTTTCAATTATTTATTCACATAAATATATTGCACACGATATTAAATAAAATGTAAGGTCGGATGTAACAATCAAAAAAGAAAAAAAAAAAAAAGCAAAGAACAATAAAGAGAAATAAAAATAAAAAAAAAAAAATAACTATTCCACAAAATTTTATTAACTTGGTTATTGACGTATATAGAAATAGCATTGAAGTTGGTGAAGTAAAAGGAAAACGCATGAATGTGAAATAATAAACGTTTTTGTTGGCAGTTTTGCAAAAACCGTAGATCGTACACCATTTCCCTCTTTCTCTTTCTTCACTAACTCTCTACCTCTCTCACTTTAGTTTGTCCTTTTTTTTTTTTTTTTTTCTTTTTCACCGCCCTCTCGTCAATAGTAAACGAGACTTTTTAACGAGCGTACCGAATACCTCGGGTAGTCTTCAATGTTATAACGCATACCAACGACCATTGTAAAACGTCTTTTATGATGATCATAAAGAGATCTCTAGGTAGCACGCGAAATATATATGTAAGTATATATATATAGGTGTATGTGTGTACATACATATGTATATAAATATATTTACGAACAGGATAGATATGACCTGAACATTTCAACGTAGTGCGGATTGTAGAGTAGACAAGGCGTGTATATACAACTTGATGGAAGAGAATGATGAAACGATAGCACAACTGTTTCAAACATGGTCGCACATATGAAATTAAATATATCATTTTATATATAATATTATAAAATGTGAATGTACATAGTGTGTAATGGATTTTTTAAATGAATTGAAGACAAATTTTGTTGACATTGTAAATAGATATAAATATTATTATAATATTTTTAAATATTTTTTGTGTTATTTTGTTTGAAGATATGATGAAGAAATGTTTTCTGTATCTATTTTTTTTTTTCTTGGACGATGAGTGAAATATTATTTATGAAGAAGGATTGTATTCACTGAATTTTATGTTGATGAGATTGTTTATTAGATGGAGTGATAAAATATTTGTGGAGAAGTGAAAATGAAAAGGTGAATATGTAAAATAGATTAGTGAAGAGGAAAATGTAATAACAATTAGTTATTATATTTAATAACTGTAATAATTTTGTAGATTTGTGATGAGATTTTAGTTTATGAATTTTGTTGTTTAAAGTGATAATTTACCGAGTGATATATATATATATATATATATATGTATTTGTTGCAGTAATAGTGACGATAATTGTCGACGTTTCAGACCAAAGGAAAGATATATTGTTCATATATATTTTTCAAATGTATTAAGGACAAATTTTGTTGGCAAGAAAACGTACATAAATAAAATACAAATAGTCCAAGTGTTCATTTGAAACATAGATAAAATGTTATTTATGAGACACTGAATCCACAGAATTGTAACTGAGAATTTTATGATGATGATAGAAATGTCTTTTGATACAGTAATTTACTTTTTCATTCATTCATTCATTCATTCATTTATTTATTTATTTATTTATTTATTTATTACTTCATTGGAATTAATAGAATCAACGTAACTTATGAACAAGTGAAAAATGAAAAGAAAAGAGAACATAGAACTAGAAAGATATGAATAAATAATCAACATTGTACAAGTAATGTCTGAATATATTTAATTTCATGCTAAATCACAAAAGATATTGTGACATTATTTATCGAATTTTATAGAAGAATATGTAGACAAAAGTTTGTCTCTCTAGAATAATAAATTAGAAAAATGTGAATTATGTGCAAGTAAAAATAAAAAATGAAATAAAAACGTCGAAATAATAAAAAATAAAAATAATAAAAATACAACACTAAAATACCAGAATTAATTTAATAACTGTAATAATCTTGTGAATACAAAATGTAATTCCAACTTGTGAATCTCGTTCTACAATGACAATATTCCAACAGAAATATAATTTCCTTGCACTATAATCAACGCGTAATTGTCAACATTTTGCATTTGTGAAAATCAGTATAAAACATATGTACACATTTAAAATAGAATTGATGATAAATTTTGTTGCCAACAAGATATATATATATATAAATAATGTAAAGTTATAAAAAAATTGTCCATGACAATTGTAAGTAAATTTTGTTGTCATTCAAGAAATTGATATAAATTGTATAAGAGATATTTTCTGATAATTTAGTCTTCTAATAATTATTTAAAATTGATGTAAATTATGTGGAAGTGAAGATTGAGAAGAAACAGTGGAATAATAATAAACAAAAAAAAAAAGAAAAAGACAAAACTGTAATTACTTATTCAATTTAATAACAGTAATAATGTCATAGCGGATTTGTAATAAGTTTTTAATCTGTGAATCTTGTTGCAAAGTGACAATTTTCCAAGAAATATATTTTTCCTACACTATCATTGACATTAATTGTAAGGCTTTTAAATAAGTGAAACCATATATTACATATACGTATACTATTGACGTAATTGGTAACTACACGTCCATTACAATGTATCTAACGATCGTGTGTTCCTATAAAGAGATTTTATACAGTTTCTTTGACATGTGTGGAGTATTACGATCAACTTCTTTTGTTCATATATATATATATATATTCTTTTATATTTTTTCTTCTTTTTCTCTTCGCTTGTCATTCGAAAGTTGAAGTTGACAATGTTGTGTAGTGACATTGCAGGAATACTAAACATTGCTTGAGTTTGTAAATTGATAAAGTGGTGGAGTTTACTTCATGCTGTTTATTATATGCAAAGAGAAAAAGAAAAAAAAAGGAAATACGAGAAGTATAATTTTTTAAAGTTGTCAATTTATTCTTATATAAATTTATTTAATCAGTTTACACGGCATTTACATGGCCTATGTACTTTGTAATACTTCATTGTTGTGAGTCTTAAGTATTTTGTTATGCAGAATAGAAACATGTCGATTATTATTTATGTGACATTGAGATAGATTATTTTTTTTTTTCTTTTTCCGATGAACAATTCGATTATTTAGATTGAAATTAAAACTGAATGGTGAGAGATATGGAAAAACTTTTCAGACAAAAGATATTTATTGTTTTGAGTAGAAAAATCGGATTTTTGAATTTTCAAAATATCACAATTAGATTTTGAGATAATGAAAATGACGTGATTATTTAAAAAAAAAAAACCTTATTCTCATTGTATCTTCAAAATGGCTCAATCACTTCCTGACATAATTTTGAATATCTCAAAAACTAATCAATCGATTTTGAAAATTAAAAAACAAAAACACTCCTCTTACCATGACAAACATTTCTTGTCTCAAAAACTTCCGCTACATTTCTAACCATTCTCCCATAATTCCCCTTGAAACAATTAAACTATCAAAAGAACCAAAAAAAATAGAAAAACAACGAAAAGTTTGTCCATTACTTCCAACACAAAATAACCCACATATTTTCACTCAACATATAAAAACATAAAATATCCTTATACCCAAGCCAGTAGCTTAACGTGAATATAGATTGTAAAATTTCCACTTAAAATTCTCCCTCGAAACACAAAACGCGAGGCAAAAAAACTTATGGAACCATGCCAAAATTATTGCTGTATATAAACTACCAATCAAGATTGCGCTTTGTGAGTATAAAGTTCCCCTCTTTAACACGCGCATCAAGATTACAAGTATATATATACATTGAAAAAGAGTGAGGGCAAAGATGGAAGAGGGCGAACGACAAATGAGGGTGTGATGCAATGAGAAAGTGAAGAAAACATGGTGAAAAGGAGAAGCACAAAATACAATCACTTACGTGAAGTGCTTGCAACCTCTTCTCCTTAATGTTTCCGTTCTCCTTTCTTTTATTTTTTTTTTCTATTGTTTTTATTTATTTTTTATCTTATTTTGCCTCAGCTCTATATATCTCTCTCTGTGTATTTCACTTCCTTCACCCTCTTCTCTATTGCTGAAACACAGCAAAGCCTGTGTGTGTGTGTGTGTGTAAAGGTTCTCGACAATCTGACGAGTGATCGTAAAACTTGCAGGGGCACGAAAAATAAGAGAGAGAAAGAATACGCGTCGTAAAGAGGTATAGTGCACTATGGAAAGTAGAAGGTTAGCTTTGGTATAAAAGTGAGTATGTAGATGTACAGTTGAACGCGTCAGAACCAGAAAGAACCAGAATATATGCTACGATGGATCGTGTAGAAAACAAATTACGTTCTGCAACGTTCTTTTTTGTTTTCTTTTTTGTAACCTACTCGTTTTGTCTCGTTCACTTTTTCCTATCTCTGTTTTATCTTTGTTTCTTTCTTCCTATTTTCTCTATTTTGTTTTTTGTTTTTTTTTTCCCAACTCTTCTTTCGCTAAACATGTCCAGACCATGAAGCAAAAGAGGTAATACGATGAGAAATGGAGTGGATAAAGAAGAAATGTAGCAAATGTTCTCGACTAGGACAAATTTAGTAGAAATGTCTATACTATTTGGCAAACGCAAAGAAATGTCGCAGTAAAACTGTATTTTCTTTTATTTCTTTGTTGTTTTTATTTTTATTTTCCCTTCCCTTTTTATTCCTTACATATATATATTTTACTTGAAAATGTGAAATAGTCTCATCAAGTAAAATATCATATGAGAGGTGTTGTAAAAATGTTTATAAATAGTATGGAGATGAAGTTGTTGAATTCACATTTTATTCAATATTATAATATAAAATATTTTAATTTATAGACAAGTATTTTCAAACTATTTTAATAATTGTGAATAACTTTTGTACACGTAGACTTTAGAATAGAATAGTTTGACAATTTAATTTTCTGTAATTTGCTACGAAATTTATTGTGATTACGAAATAGAATTATAATTCAAATTAAGCAATTTGATGTAGTGACATTCTGTTTTTTATTTGGAGAAGAAGAAGAAGAAGAAGAAGAAGAAGAAATATAAAATAGATAAATACGTAAAGTATTATAGAGGTAAAGCGGAATGGATAGTCAAATTTTATATTTTGTTGTATATATTCGTCGTGAACAACTGTTTGTTCATTTATTTATTTGTATATATATTTTTTTTTTATTTTTTTCGTAATCCCTCCATCAGTTGACTCACCATAACGTAGTGGCGCTGCATCTCTGTCTTCTCCTGGGCGAGTTTCTCCAGCTCCAATTTAATACTGAACAGAACAAGCAGGAAATGGCACGTGTAAGCTAGTTATTGGTAAGTGCAGGCAACATTCAAAAGCATTTTGTTTTTTATGATTTATTCTTTTTTTTTTCTCTTCAACATTATGTATTGAATGTATAAAATGAAAAAAAAAAAAAACAAACAAAAAAATTTGGCGTCATACACACACACACACTTAATTTAATTTGAGATAGTTTTCTGAACTCTCAAATGTTTCTAAGTTTAGTTTATTAGTTTTGTAGTTAAATTTTGAACTTGCAATTTGGTTATGAAAATATTTAAAACTTTGATAAAAGTCGAAGATAAAATTTGATTTAATTTTGGAATGGGAATTGCTGTTGTTATTAGAATCTGTGAAGTGAGTATTTTTTTTTTTTTTCTCATTCAATTGGATGAATAAGGTTATTTTAATTTTTAGTAGACAATTCTTGAGAATATTTCAAATTTATATTTGATGATTTTTGTAATATCTCTGTACTCAGAATTTGAGAATTCTCTCTCCAACAAACTTATGGCATTAATTTTATTATACATAACATTAATGACACACTTTATGCATATTTGATAAATCTCAACAATATAACCATCGCGCGTGATCGTCAATAACTTCATGTAATATATACTATTCGTAGCACTGTGAGTATAACAAAAGTTCGCAATATTGTTGTTTTATAACGACTCACTTCTACACAGTTTCATCTTTATATTCATATTTTGTATCACGCAATCTATCTCAAATCGTGAAAGCACACTTGAAATATATATTCTAAAGTGTTCAAAATATACACGATAATAAATCTATATGAATAAAAATATTTCACAATTCTGAGACTTCAGCAGAGAATATACATTTTTTTCAAGCGAAACTTCATATCAAAGAACGTTCGGAAATTTATGTAAAAATATAAATTTATTTTCCAAACTCTATTTTTTGTAAATCCACTGTTATTTATACTCAAATAATTGTAATAATTTCATCATGTAACCAGAAGTGAAAAAATAAATAAAACAATTCTTTTGATAATAAATTAGAAAATTGACGATTCCACAAATATATAATTCTTTTATCATAAATCTCAAGTGTGTTAACCAATAATAAAAAAAAAAAATAAATAATAAAGATTGCAAAACCCAAGAGCATTTTTAATCCCCATTCCCACAATGTATAACCTCACTTTTAAAATTTAATATTCCTCCTAAAAAAAGCGTCATTAAATCTGTCTTAAAATTTGTCTTTCAATGTCGTTTAATAATCATGTAATAAATACATTTATAAATTTTATTGAAATAAATTTATAATATTTAATATCCAAGAATGAATTTGAGATTAAAATTTTGAATGCCAATATATGCTTTATAAATGCGAGCGAGAAAGTCTTTTGTGTAAAAGCTTATTTGAATTTCTGGAGATGATTTAAAACGTCTCTTAAATATTCTCTCTCTCTCTCTCTTTCGTTATCATAAATAAAACCCGTTTCCTTCGTGTAGAATTTAATATATAAAAGAAGAATAAGAAAAAAAAAAAAAAAAAGGAAAAAAGTGTGCAGATAAATAAAAAGAAGAAGGTTAATAAAAAAAATAAAAAAAAAAAAGAATAATCGTTCAAATACCGAATAATCATGCGATAGGTATTACCGCGCGTTAGCAATTCACACGAATTTAATCAGAATAATTATGTCGGGTGAAAATGATTGACGACCGTGATTGAAACCGCTTAATAATTCCAGTTTCTTTATAGAAAGGCTATAATTTCACTGCTGCAACGGATAACCGATTAGTTGGAAAGTTTTATCGATAACTATAAAATTATATACATCAATGATGATATCTTTTATTATACAAGAATTTATAATGTGTTTAAATAATTTTCCATGGATAAATAGTTGGATGGAAAATTTTGTATATTTAATAGTAAATATTGGTGAATGAAAAACTTGTTAATTTTATATCTTTTGTTTTTTTTCTTTCAATGCAATTGCCATTTCTGAAATAATTAATAATTTAAATATTAATTAATAACACATTTAATTGTGTTTAAAAAAATTAATTTGTCATCCGAAATTTCCCCCCGAAAAAATCAAGAGAATAAAACATCAACACCAAAATTCAAATCCACAATAATTCCCTAAACATCTCCACCTCTCATCCCTTTATATATTCACTTTAAAAAAATTCACCACACCCCTATTCTGCATTTTAATTCAACATATTTACCCAAACTACCCTTACCAAAAAAAAAAAAAACATTTCCTTCCACTCACCATAAAAATCTTTCACTAAATATCCTCCTCTGTACTCATAACACTTCAAACAATTTTCTCAATAATTATTGTCTTTTTCCTTGCACCTTAAAGATAAAAATCAGGGGTGAAATCTCTCTTTCTCTCTCTCTATACAGTTGTTATATCCACATACATATATAAATATATATATATATATATATATATATATCTACATATATACATATATATGCGTACAGCAAGCCGTTAAACATACAATTAGTGCAGCCGCAGGAAATATCAATAATGATCGTCATAGCGGCCGGTGTCGTGCAGGTTATAATTAATACACATATCTCTCTTCTTCACTCTCTCACTCTATCTACTTCTCCCCCTCTTTTTCTCTTTCCCCTTCTATATATATATATATATATATATGTACATCATGTTCCACCTTTTCGCACTGCCGATTTATGACAGCACGAATCGACATTCATGATTGGAATATTTCGTCCCATTACATATTCGAATTTGCAAGTATATATATTAGGTGAATATTCTGTGCATGTATTCAGTATATATATATATATATATATATAGAATACCCACCCTGAGAAATTTTTTTACCGTTATTATTTTCATAGCGTGCATTCAATATGAAGTGTATGTAAAAGATAAAAATTCTTTCACATGTATTTCTCTCTTTTTTTCTTTTTTTTTTTTCTTTTTTTTCTCTTGTTAATTCATTAATAATTACGTGCGGTTTTTGATTTATTCATGTATATTTTATTTTTTATGGTGAGAATAATAAGAAAATAAAAAATTAAATTAAAAATATGCAATATTTGGCAGACATGAAGAGTTAATGAATATATATTGGTGGTATGAAAATAATGATTGAATATTAATTATATTCGTGGATGATTTTTGGTGGTTTTACAGTTGCTCGTTTCTATGTTGAATTTAAAAAAAAAAAATGGTAAAAAAATTTTTGGGGAATTTATTTGGTGAATGTGGAGTTTTGGGGGGGTTTTTTAGTTTTTTTTTCAATTTGTCTATATAAAATCAATTAAATTGATTGTCAATATTTTTTATCGAGATTAATGATAATTGTGGTGGTTAGAAAGAGGTGGAAAATTAAAAATTGATAATGAATTGAACATGACAACGAGAACTGTAATTTTGATCTGTAATTGTTTGTGTATTATTTGTATACGTGTATATGTATGTATTTGATATGTATATAAATATTATTTATTTGTCTTTGATATAATTATTCTTCTTTTTCGTTGTACACTCGTGTGTGGCTTACCATCACGTAATGCCTCTGTATCTCAATTTTTTCACTGGCCAGTTTCTCGCACTCCAATTTAAGGCTGTACGGGCAATAAAAACATAATTAATGTAGATGGTATTTTTTCTTTTTTTATTTCTTCTCTTTCATTTGTTATTCTTCTTTGTGTATAGGTATTATTATTATTATTATTATTATTATTATTATTATTATTACTACTATTATTATTTTTTTTTTTATTATCTCTTCTTTATTTTTGTCTGACACGAATGAACGAAGTTGGTGAAAAATGCGAAGAACCATAAATTAATTCTATCGCTCGTAATATTTATCCCCCCCCCCCCCCCCCCCCCCCCCCCCCTCATAGAATTATGTGAACGTATTTAACCCCCTGCAAAATTGAGTCAAGTGGAGTAACGTAAAATCTCGCGAATTGTTTTGTTCTTTTTTTTCTTGTGCGTTGAAAAAAAAAAAAAAAAAAGAGAAAGAGAAACGACTCACGTCATTCCAAAGTCAACCTATCGCAAAAGAAAAAAAAAATAACAACACCCCCTCCACAAATTTTGCACACAATCCCACCCCAATTGATAAATCCCCATCAAAAAATCAGAAAAAAAGAAAAAAAAATCTTCAACAAAATTCATTATTCCCCGTGATCTCTCACCAACACCCTCTCAACTGAAACAATTAATTAATTCCCACCAAAAATCCGAAATAAATATATATCTCAAACATCATAAAACCATCTCGCAAAACAACATCAACAATAAATAAAAAAAAGAAAAAAAAAAAAATCCCCCACCCTCTTCACGCTATCAAAAAACTATTAAATAATTGATGATTTATCATGAATGTTTATACGATGATCGTTCAAACGAATAAACTATAAAATTGTATGTTATCACGATGGTGGAATAACAGGCGTGTGGGGAAAAATAAATTGCCACGATATACACCGACATTCACATAACCTTACACACGTACACACATATATATATATATATATATATACTGGTTTTATATGCGAGAGAGATGACGAGCATGACGGTTATGTCAGCAGGTTTCCCAGCTAGCAGGGAAAATGAAAACGATGTCTGAATTTAATACAGAGCTCTGGATCATTTAGCAGAGTTTTCATATACATTTATACATACATAACCTATAATACACACATATATATTTATATATATATATATATATATAGCAGTTGCAGACAATCCCCAGGCTATATGTGAACACGTACACAGCGCCTCTATCATACATATATACATGTGCGTAACTTCTGTTGGGTAAATACGTGCGTTCGATCGGCAGACGGCCAGAGGGGTTATGATTGCTCCATCGCATGCACTATCCGGCAGCAAACGACACGTTTTTGTCTGCCCCGTTTCACCCTCTTTTCACCCTACTTCCACTCAATATAATATATATTTCTTTTTTTCCTTTTTTTTTTTTAACCATGTTACCCGCCCTTTCTTTGTCACTATAACCGAACAGGGGGGGAACACACAAAATAATAATGATAATAAAATGAAATAGAGAGAAAAAAAAAAATGAAAATGAAAATGAAAAAGTACAAAACATTGCACTATAATGCTTGTTCACAGTGCACAATAATATATCGTGGGTATTTTTATTAAATTGGTTATGGAGATATATATATATATATATATATATTAATTTATTTGAGTATTGTAACGTGCGTGAGAGATATAGAAAGTGTCATGTTTTTTTTTTTAATTTTTTTTTTGGCTTCTATTTAGGGGGGGTCAATGCGTCGATTATTTTTTTTATTATGTGTATGTATTTATTATTATTGAATTCCATGGTTTGTTTGAGTTGGTTCGAGTTTCACTTATATGATTTTTTTTCTCTTCTCATTCAATTTGTTTTATTGAATGTTACTTGTTGAATTAAGTCGCTGTTAATATTGGATTTGTTTTTTTTTTTCTTTTCTTTTGCACTTGTTCTTCATTTGGTTTTTTGGTTTTTTTTTCGTATGTGTGCTGACAAAATTACGTGTTTCGATGTAAACGTTTTTGTATGTATTGCACAAATATACGGTGAAACAGGAAGTCTCAATATTTGTTCTGTATATAGTGAAAAGTGCAGTTTTTATTTTATGATAAATGCCATTATTTTGTAATGTCAATATATAAACGAGATAAACTGATGTAAACGAAATATGTATGATGGAATAAAATATGGTTAGATAATAAATAATAAGAAGAATTAATAATATTATGAATATTGAATGAGTGAATATGAATTTAATTACAAATATTTGAAGTATTGATGAAAGATTTTAATGGGTAGACTAAAATTATTTATTAGATTTTTTTTTATCATTATTTTGGATTGGTGAATTAAATTTTAAATACTTACTTGTGATATTGTGCTTGTAAAAAATTAAACTCCTCTTTGATTCGATCACACGAGTCGATGACTGTGAATTTGAATGGTTGTCCGGGTTGTGGTGGACCCTGAAGACAAAAACAAAACAAAAAACACAAGATGAGAAAATATTATTATTAGCAAAACATTTATGAATTATTGATGGTGATGATTATTATGAATAGTTGTTGAACAACTGAAACAATTGTATATTTTATATCTTTGTAGCATATTTTTATTAAATGTTTGTTATATCATTCAAAAATTATAACTTAAGAGAAAATTATGAAATAGTTCTCTCGTGCTACAGTAGTCAAATTTTGAACTAGGTTTTAATTGTTCACAGAGACGGCGATCACGATTCTAGCAATTGTTCTAATCCGAAATGGAAAAAAAAAAAATATTTTCATAATCAAAAAGGTTGTCTGCATAGTGTCTACTAGAATCATCCAAATCCAACCATCTAAAATGTCGAAAATAAAAATGCCAATTCGACAAAAAAAAAAGCCATTCAGTGCCTCATTAAATTTTTTTTTTACTTCAACTTCAATCTACAAGAAAAAATATAAATTCCTCATCAATCATTCCTGTGTTAGTCAATACAATAAAGACTTCAACCACAAATCGAACAAGCTCAACCAGAATTTAATCCATACATTAGCTCTCAAATTATAACAGTCACCAGTTCGAAAAACTAGTTTAAAAAAGAAAAAAGAAAACGTGTCAGTGTTATAACTGAATATTTATGAACATTTGTTCGCCTGGAATTAATAACTTCTATATTATCTAAAATTCACGAAAAAATTCTTTCAATAATATATCCACTCTAAAATAATCAAAAAAAAAAAAAATTAATAAAACAAAATGCAAAATCCAAAACTAATATGAATTTTTTTTTTCACAAATATAAACCAAGTCTTTACACGCGTTAAAAATAAAATATATTCCGTCATGTCTTAACTCGACAATTTCTTGCACAAATTGTAAACGGTAGGAAACATCATACAACCCCTTTTGCACTTTAGCTATCGCAATTCTCTCCATGCCAACCCAAATTTACACCATCACACGGGAGAGAGAACGAGTAATTAACTATCTCCGTATCTCCCCTCGATCTTCGTCGTCGTAGTCGTCGTCGTCGTTGACCCCTCAGGGGCCACTGTTTACACACGTGTTCTCATGTTAATTTAGCTGAACATCCCAGTTTTATGCCTGATGTTTCCACACGCTTCTTTTCTTTTCTCTTCTTTTATTTTTTCCTTTTATTTCTACGTACTATACCGGCCATATATGTTCTCGTTTTTCTTTATTCTCTCCACACACACACACACTGTACATATCACATTTGCAAACGTGTATAGTAGTGCATAAAAACCAGTTTAACCACACACACACACATTTATACATAAACACGCCTGAAGAAGAGGAAAAAAAAAAGAAGAAAAAAAAAGAAAGAAAGAGGACTAAAAAGAGCTCTCTACCAGAATTAGCGAATATATGGGAAGTAAATCATTCTCATAAAGATCGCGGTCATCGAATTTGTTTTTTATTCTTTTGGGCTAAATTGCTGGTTTAAAATATACATATATTTTACATCAATCTTTCTATCCTCGCTGTGCTTTTTTTCTTTTCTTTTTTTTCAAGCGGTTATACTACACTCTCACAAAAGAGTTTGTTGTTTTATTTTATTTTTTCTTTTCCTCATAATAAACTATAAACTATAATCGACGTGCGAAGTCCTGTGAAAAAGGAAACATAAATACTAAACAAAAGAGGAGAAAAGAAAAATTGTGAAGTTGAAAACGATTATGGAGATATTGTTGGCGATCTTTGTGCTAAATAATGTCGCTTAAATTTCGGTAAATTGGGGTATAATAATTTATAGATACATTTCTCAAGGGATGTTGTGAATAAAGAGAAAAAAAAAGTTAAAATATCTCACACGAAAAAAAATATTGATGAATATGTTTAAGTCAAAATATACACATTGATTCTTCATTCAATGTCATTTATAACAATTGATGAAATAATTAAAAAGCATCACTAGCAATTGTAAATTTGACAATCTAAAATCCAACGCGATGCAATCACCTCTTAAAAATCCAAATTTTCATTTTTATCTTCAAAAAATTATAATTCCAAAACTATTGTTCATATTGCCATGCTATTTGTTTCATCATAAAGATTAGCGTTTGAATTTGAGTTGGAAAAAAAAATGTCTGAAAAAATATTGATTTTTCATTGTGATATTGAGACTTAATAACAGCTGGTTCGCACAAACCCATTCTTTTCAACTGCGGCGCTTCAACCACTAGTTTCGGTCGGGGTTGAACAAAAAAAAATAAATAAATAAATAAAAACAATAAATAATAATAATAATAAATTATAAATATCATATAAAACTTCTTCGCACTATCATAAACGACAAGCATCAGGACGATGAGACTTTATAGACGCCATAGTAATTACCCATTTATTTCTTATGAGGCAAAGCCGCCGTCTTAAAAGTTATTTTATTGGCGCCCCATTGTGAAGGATCGAAGAAAAATGATCGTATCAAGACAGACCTTTCTTATATTCTTTTTATATAAGATTAAACAGCAACCGATTAGGACCGTAATTATCTTTCGATAATTGCTGCGTGTACGAACCTTATTTTGTCATTAGACATTTTTCCAGGTCTATAACCTCTTTTTTTTTTTCTCTCACATTGCTAATTCATTTCATCAATATGAAACAAAATTACATGAAATATCTATGATCCAATGTCTGCACCACTTACAAAAAAATGATCAAACTAAATTACTAATTCAAAAACCCGTCTAGAAACACGAAAAAGTCGAACTTTGAACAAATAAAATTGTATTAACATCTTGACTAAGATAAATTTATAATTACACTTAAATATTTAAGTTACCATGTATCCAAACGTGTAATAAACAATTCAAAACAATTAATATTTTACAACTAGTATAGACAGCTGATCTTGAATTTTGTACACGATTTTGCATTTCAATGACTCGAATAATTGAATTGTCTCATAAAACTTTAATTTGTAATATCAGTATGCAAGATACAAAAATGAACCAAGACTCGAATTTTGCACATTTGTTCACAAAAAAATATATCCCCCCCAAAAATCCCCATCAACTCCCACAATCCTGATCCAAAATCCACTCTCCACAAATTCCCCAAACCCCCAAAAAAAAAAAAAACCATAAAACAATTATTCCAAAATACCACGTCAAACCCTCCTAATACCCCAATAATTCCAACCAAATTACCAAAGCCTAAATTCCTCCAAAAAAAAAAAAAACCAATCTCCTCAATCAATTTCCAAAACTAACTCAAACTCACATTACAAAATAACCCCCAACGCCATTAAGCATTACTCAAAACGTACACACTCAACCATACTAAATAACAATTCCCTTCCACTAAACCAAAAGCAACCAACCATAACTTTAAAACCACATGACGTTTGCTAAATCGTCCTGACACTTTCAGCGTTATCTTGTACCAACAAATCCCCTCTCACTTTGAAAATTGACATTAAAGAGAGAAAGAGAAAGAGAGAGAGAGAATAAGGGTGTTGAAGAATGGTGAAATGTGAACGGTATGTGTGAAGAGATAGAGAACAAGTAACATGAAAGCAACAGAGATAGAGATACAAATATATATATATATACATATAAATACAATGTAGAGAACAAAAACGCAAGAGTATATCTAGAACGAGAATCTCGAGTAGTGAGCAACGTCCGCACTCTCAGCAAGAAAGTAAACAGACTGGTTGACATTGGTGTAGGGCAACAGTGCACGTGTATATAAAATATATAAATATACTAGTGTTAAAGTAAAAAGAGATAGACGCAACATTGTAAAAAAAAAAAAAAAAACCGAATGAGAGAGTAAGTATTATATGACAGGGACACAAGAAAACGACGACATGGTGAGGAGGGTAAAAACAGACCGAGGCAACCAACAAGAGAGAAGTTGATGGGGTGAAAGCAGAAAAGTCCCTTTATCCCTCGCGCAGTGGACCAATTTACGGTACCCTCAGGGTCGAGTAATACGTTTCACTGACTCGAAGGGTCGTTTGCGTGGGGCGGGGACCCATTGTTGTCCACTCTTTGGATTATTTTGCGACAGAGGGGAAAGTAAAGAGAAGTAGAGATGTGGGATCTCGTTATATCGTCCGTTCATCCCCTCCACATTTATATCCCCAAAATCCCCCTATTCTTCTTACCATCAAGAGAATTGAGGTAGACACTTAGTTTTGCTCGGTTTGGCAGTAACATCCCTTTTCACTCTCGCCTATCTATGTATATCCTATACACACACATATATATATATAAATATATAAATATATATCTCTTTATTGTTACGTTTTCTTTTCAGCTGTATTATCACTGTTTCGTACTTAATCTACGTATCTATATACTATGTGGATGGATTATATACACACGTTCGCTTTTCTATAACCTAATGAACCGGAAATATTTACGAGATTGGGGTTGAAGTAAAAAAAAAAAAAAAAAAACTGAGATATAGGATTAATTGATTCTTTTTTTGTATTTATTTCACGGGGTGGTTTTTTTTTTCAAGCTCTCTCAAATTATACGGAGGGAATTGTTCATTGTTTCTATAACAGTTATTGTGTGTTATATTTATTTGGTATTTTTGTTCATGATTTTGGAAACAATTATTTTTTGATAGGATAGGTTTCTATTTTTATTTTTTTTTATTTTTCATTCAATAGAGATAGAGGGATGTGGTTGCTGTTCAATGTAGATATTCTGATTGCTATGTTGAAGGGAGAGGGGATGAATTGATAATAATATTTATCGATAATAATAATAATAATAATAATAATAATAATAGTAATGGATAATAATGAAAATTTGGAATGAATAATATTAATTAATTTGTTGTGGGTTTTTTTGTTTTGTTTTGTTTTGTTTTTTTTGAGGGGGCGGTTTTTACATCGGTGAAATTTTATTCGAGCGGAGTGACGTTTTATTATTGGATTTTCACGATAAAATCGGGCAATTAATTTTCATTTTGTTATTTTATCAACCTTTTGTTTCACTTTTGTTGAATTCTGTTTTGTTTCACGTCATGTTTATTTCCATGTTTATCTTCGTGGTTTTTTTTTTTCCCCCCCCGAACGAATAGTGGATAACGTTTTATTATTAATTAATACCATAATTGGTTTTATATACATTGTTTTGATAAACAATATATATATACAAAGCAAAATGGAACGAAAAGAGAATGAATTGAATCATTGGATTGAACTTGAAAGATTTTACAAACAAAAATTCTCTTTTATATTATCATTTAATAATATCACTAATTTAATCACTCGTATTTAATGATTATTATTATTATTCTCGATGAATAAATACTCTCTCACTCTCTCCGTCGCCCTCCAAAAAAAAGAGTGAAATTTTCTTTTTTTTTCAAACATATTTATAATGTTGGCAATACCAAATCTGTGCTAAAAAAAATTTTCACAATTCAACTAAAGCCCACACAATTATAACAAACGAAAAAAAAAAAAAATACCAAACTTCCACCCACTCAACTTATCCAAAATAATAACACACCAACAATTACCACAAAAATAAAACGAACAATTTCAAAATCCACAAGTCTTATATTCCACAATAAAACAAAATTAATATAAAAAAAAAAAAATTAAAACCAATTATTAAACGACATAAAAATTCCACCAAACCGGACACACACGTCGTCTCTCTCCACGTAATTTTTTTTATCTCCTTCAATATTTTAATTTGCTTACTTAGCGAGCGTGCGCAAAAAAAAAAAAAAAAAAACAGCGAAGCAAAATTATTCCCCTCCAACATCTGCTGTGTATTTATTTTTCATCAACATCCGTATATTTAGAAGCGCATTAGTCTGGGGTTTTTTAATTGGTAGATTAAAAGTGTTAATATTTACCCAAGCCACGAAGGAATTATAAGCAGGATAGTGCCACATATATATATATATATATATATATAGACTAACTCGCAATCACACAAGAGGGGTGGTGTAGCTAGTAAGTGAGAGTAGAAAAGCGAAAATGGTTGGAAAGGAAAGAAGATGAAACACACAAAACATATATACAACACACTATGAGTTTATGTATATACAATAAATGTATATACGAACGCGAGAGGAGTAAAAGGCGGACTCGGGCGCGATATAGGGGTCGTAATAGCCAACTAATACTCGTACACCTACTTAACTGTTGTATGCACGCAATCCCAGCAGTTTTCGAATATATATCCCCTCTGCCATTGTGTGTCGTCCCACCGACCAATATTGGGGGAGAATTATATACGAGGGTGCGCCTTTATACACACACACACATATATATATATATTATATTCTCTCCATTCTCTTTTTCTCGCCCTCTCTCTTTTAGCCATACATAATTCCAATTGACACTGTCCAATCGACCCTTCGAATCAACGATACCGTGACGTCCTGCGGCTCTTTTTTTTTTTTCTCTTTCATTTTTTTTTTGCTGCTGCTTGCTGTTTTTTTTTTTTTTTGCTCTCTCTCTCTTTTTACGACGACACTTCATGGCCCATACCATGTTCTATCAACACACTAACATCCGGTAGAACGAATTTGCTGTATAAGTCAAGTTGCTGCTTGGTCGCCCGGAATAGTCATAAATCAAGTTGTAAGTTTACGACTGTCTACCATGAAAATATCTATTTAAAACTTTTTTTTTTATTTTTCCACTCGCTCGCACTTTTGTTTATACACATTTGCCTTCGTCACACCCTTCGTTTCAGGCGCAATTTTTATATTTATATATTGAGTGATGGAATAATAATAAAGAAGATAAAAAAAAAGAGAGAAAAAAAAAAAGAAATAATATTTAGTTATGTTTTTATGATGCTGGTGTTTTTTTTTTTTTTCTTTAATTTTTGTGAAAAGTTGGATTAAATATTGGCTGTTGTTATTATTTTTAATCTGAATTATTTTTTTGTTTGTTTAGTGGAGTGAATAGTGATGATGGATAATTGAGTGAAGAAAATTGACTTGGTAAATTTAATGGAGAAATATATTTTGTTTGTAAAGACTAAAGATAATGAATGAGGGTGTGAAAATTGAGTGAGAAAAGTCATAGGGTTGTTGTATTTTTACATAGAAATAATGTTGGTGAAGTAATTTTAATATATATTCATTCAAAAAGGTAGGAATGTAGAGAGCAAAAGGAAAAGAAAATAATCTATTTTAGCATAATCTTTACATAAAAATAGAGAAATATTACTACATAGTTATTACTATTGTTGCATATAGTGATAAGCCACACTGTTTCACATCTCATTAAAACTCTACTATTCATTTTGTTATTTTGTATTGTTTTTTATTTAAATAAAATTCAATCATTGAAATATTAAAAAATATTAATTAAAAAAAGATAAATTAGTTATTATTTCCTGTGTAAAAATAATAAGTCAATTAAATTTTTTTCAACAATAGTTAAATATTAATTCAACAATCGTTATCACAGTGTACGAGCAATGATTTTGAATTTTTATATTTCAAGTGAATAATACTATTTTTAAATGAAAATCAATTTACTCATATTTATTTCTCATACTAAATTTTTTCACATTATTTCACATTAAATAAACAATTATAACACATTAATTAAACAATTAAACAATTCATTAAATCCCGATGCAAAAAAAAAAAAAAAAAAACAAAGAAAGAAATATATACAAGAATTAAACACATATTTAATATTACTTTATTTATTCCATTAACATTGCTGACAATGTTAATAATGATTGCATATATACAATGACGAATCTATAGTATATGAGGGTGTGTTTGTGCTAATTTTGATACAGGATCCTTGAAGCTTGGAGCATACATTAAATGTACAGTATAATGACAATGGTAGGGTCGCAAAGCACTCAATGGAGTGCCGATACGGTGACGAGCTGTGAGACACGTGTCTACCCCCCCACCCCCCCGGGTGTTTATCTCTATATATTTATCTTTCTCACTCCCTCGTGCGCGTCCGTTATGTGAACAAACGCATATATATATATATATATATATACACACATCTATATACAATATATACACACGTGTTTGGTTTCAAATCGCACCCTCCCTCGCTTTCAAACCAACCACTCATGAATCAATGACACGGCCTCGAGATTTGAGACATATCGACACGTGTGTGCATGTATATATGCTTGTCTATCTATTCATGTGTATGTGTGTGTGTGTATATATATATGTTGGATGGATATATGGTGGTTTGATGTTCGCTGATCTGTAAATTGACCTTGTGTCGTCGTCTCTGATCTTTTTTTTTTTTTTTTCTAGTTTATGTATTTATTATTGATGATGAAATATTAAAAAAAAGAAAAATAATAATTTTAAAGCCGGTGTTATTTATTTATAAAATAAAAATTGTTATTGTAAATTGTTTTTATAAATGTTAATTATATTAATTAAATTGAAATAATGATGTTATTTATAGAATAATTGAGAGAATTTATTTATGATGAGATAAATATAGCCACGATATCACTGAGCAATAAGTATTTTTTATCCAAAATAAATGAAAAAAAATAACAACCTATTTTTAAATTAGAATTAAAAATAATCTGCTATCGAGTCTTCTCCTCTATTTTTATTTTTTCTTTTTTTTTTTTTTTAGATATTATAATATTATTTGTGAAAATAAAATTATCCACTGTTCAATAATACATTTGTTCCACCACAATATATTCTCTAGCGGTTCAACTTCAATTTACATAAAAGAGATGAAAAAAAAAAAAAAATAAAAGAAAAAAAAATTATGTAGAAAATAATGTTTGATTGTGTAAAGAGAAAAGTTAAATATCGTTTTTCACCGCAAGTAATTTAATTGTCTGTTTAATTTTTTTATTCATAAAATAAATGATTGCTTGAAGTAATATTTTCGTTTACTTTTGAGATAGAACTTTTTTTTTTTGATTCCCACTCACACTGTGTGATTGATATCATTATTCTCCATTATATTTTTTGTTACTGTGAGATAGAGTCTGCTGGGAAAAAATTAATAGATACCGAGGTGGTTATCAAGTGCCAATTGGATAGCAAATGTTATATGAATTATTAATAACGAAATATATTTTTAGTTATTGGAAAAGATGAATTTTTTTCTCTTTAAAAGCCTGATGGACTTTAGAAAAAGACAATCTCCGTCTACTATTTATATAAAATATTGAATTTAATGTGCAAAAATAATTCCACCAACAGGGAAAAAAAATTCCAATATATTACACCCCGACCAAAAAAAAAAAAAAAAAAAAACAATCTCATCAATTTCCCCCAAAATACCCATCTCCCATTTAATTCAACAAAATTCACTTGAACCAGATTTTTGTCTCACACCTAATCAAATAGCAAAAATAAAGAAAATAACAAATAAATAATAACACAGCGACATAATAAACCGCAACATGTTCATATAAATTCACAAACTTATTCTAAAATTTATATACTCCCAACCTTCGCATCCAGGAAAAAACCAGCTTTTTCTCCCTTCTCCATTTTTTTTTTATTTATAATAATAATAATAATAATAATAATAATAATAATAATAATAATAATAATAATAATAATTTACCGGATGTCGAGCGGCGGCAGCCGCAGCAACTGCAGCGGCATTTATTCCAGCACTTGGATACATCTCCGTGTCGCGTTGCCAACCGATGAGCTGACGACTTCTGCGTGTCGTTACTTTGACGTTATATATATATATATATATATATGTCTATCTATATATATATATATAAATCCTTTTGTGTCGCTTATCAGCGGCACTTTCACGACAAACCCACTATGTCAACCATTGCGTTCTCACTAACGGTGTGCACATTTATAAATGCACAAAAGCACCACTTTTTTTTTCCTTTTCAGATTTCACAAGTACACAATTGAATATATATATATATATATATATATATATAAATATATATATTAAAAAAAGAAAAAAAAGATACAATAAAATAAACCAAACGAACAATTAACAATATATGATCACACGAAATTCACGACGTGCGATACGATAGCAGCTTTTATTTATTTATTTTATTTTTGCGAAATAAATATATATATATATATATTATTATTTTTTATTTTTTCTTTTTTCTTTTCCCTATTTTCAAACCATCACTACATTTCTCGTAACACCCACACACACACGCACACACTCTGTGCGGAAATGTGCACGAGGCGTCGGAGCGTCTCCGTTATGGTACGTTAAGTATGTTTGAAAAAAAAAAAAAAAATGAAAAATAAAAATAGAATACAAAAAAAATGGAAAAAAAAAAATTCCGGTTAACACGAAAATTTCACACTAACCCATCAATCTAACCACCACACTCTCGTTTATTTTGCATCTCATGGCTTTAAATCTGTGTGTAGATATATATATGTGTATATATGTATATATCTATGTATATTCGTTTACACAAATTGTTTTGTTATTGGACACATATATATGTGTGACTATAAATTCCGATATATTTGAGTGAAATGAAGCACCGAAAAAAAAAAAAAAAAAGTATCTTGAGTTTATTTACTGTATTATATTATTTTTCATTTGTGTGAGTGTGCGCTTTTGTGTGTAATAGTGAAGGAAATTGAGAAGAAAAATATATGTTTGATGATGCGAGAGAAGCACAGAGATACGGCGTGGACACGGTCGGTAATGTAGAGTACCACTTAAGCGAGACGCCAATTGTAGAGTGTGATACGTGCAAGTGAGACAACGAGAGACGCTCACTTCCGCGACCTTGTTCGATATCGTATGAAAATTCACTTCAAATAATAATCACAATAGTTTTGTTGTCAGAATATTGATAATGATTATAGAAATAAATCGGTGGATTTATTTTACGTAGAAATTTGAAATAATTCAATATGAATTCGTTGAATTTTCAAATACGTACGAATGTCAATAATATTATTTTTATTTATTTTTTTTTTGTTTTTTTTTCTCTGCCTGTTTATTTATTATTCATTGTGGTAATTTTTTTTTTAACGAATGCAAAACACACAAGCGCGTGACTTCACGGTGTATTGGCATCGATTTTTATATTCCTTCGTATATATATATTGGTGTGTGTGTGTGTGTGTATTTATATGTATATATATATATATATATGTACATATATATATTTAATTTAAAAACCGGCAAGGGTTTCGTTCCGGTATTTCTATTTTTTTCTTCTCGTTTCCACGTGCTGCATGTCGAACACAGAGGATTAAAAAAAATGGAAAAATTATAATCCTCAAAAAATAATAGCAATTAGGGTTTTTTTTTATTGTTGTTGTTGTTTTTATATCCAATTAAAATGGTAAAGTGTGTTGGTATATTGTTATTTTAATTAGCTATTAGGCACACAGTTCAATTATTTATATAAAATCCACTAGTAAACACTTTGTTATTTTTCACAAAGCAAAACACATATACACAAAGGGAGAAACGTGATAGATGCACCCTCGACGAGAGCTTTCGTGCGACTGACGGTGGTGACGGTTGGTGAAAGGGCGACGGGGGTAGGATGAGTACAAGAGACTCTATCCCCCACTCTACACCATCCTACCACTATTATATCCCCGAACTCTACACACAACTCTCGGAGCCGTAACTGCTCGACGAGCCAAGGGGCAAAGTGAGCTCGGCTCTACCTCGTCCGTTACGTCCCGTTCAGACGCGTCCCTGCCTGTTTTCCCCACTCCTATCGCCTATTGCCGCTACTTCGGCCGTCGCCAGCCAGCACACACTAGCACGAGCTCTACCACACACACCGCACCACCACCGAAGTACGGACCATTCGCCCGACACATTAAGCGGAGCGATAGCTCCTTTACAATTATTGCGATTAGTTACGTGAATGACCCGAAGGGCGCGAGAGCACGGGAAATCACGACACGTCGGCCTAATTGAAGCCAGATAAGCATTGGCGAGTATATACATATATATATATATATATATATATATATGTCCGCGCGAGCAACGTTGATGGTCACCTTTACGTGACTTGGCTTTATTTAGCTTATCTTTTTCGACGACGTGAAAGATATTATAATGTAACATATGATTGAATGCACATATGTATAAGCAACCATTGTCAATTCCGTAGTCCACACTTTGTATATGTATAACATGAGAGAAGATGGTATACAAAGTGCAAAATGAAAATTGGGATAAAAAGTTTATCTAAATAAATGAAGTAATTGAGAAGAAAAAAAAAAATAATCAACATAGAAGCTTAAGCGTGACTGTTATATATCTACGGAGGGAGACGTATGATGGTATTTTTTGTGGTTTATTTATTTACACATTCTATTAGATCAAAAACTTTTTTCTCAGACAGGAAAAAAATTGTGGGAATTTTTTTATTAAGAAAGATTTAATTGTTTACATTGGAATTATGACTGAATGGCTGAAGATATGAAAAAAGTTTAAACACAAAAAGTGTTTGTCTTTTTTTTTTATTGGCATGAAAATTTCCCCCTTTCTTCTAATTTTTAAAGAATCTTAATTGGATCTTTTAATAATTGATATCAAGCGATTATTGGGAAAAATTTTACTAATTGGAGGGAAGAGCTTGAATATCAATTTAAAAAAATTCAAACCCGGTTGATAACTGTTAAATGGATATTTTTTTTCTCTATTTTCATCCCTCTGAACATCAAATTCGATCATTTCGATTTCAATATTCAAAATTGTTTGTGAAAAATGTTTTGTTGAAAAATTGCTCAATGCTCAATAACCGCTAAATTTTCATTGTACGTGTAACTATATACATAAAAACAATAAAAATTATCAACAAGACCTTGATCAACAATATTCCATAACAAGTTTTTTTTTTATACCCGATAAATTTTCAATAATTTACATCACAATTTACAAAATAATTTCTCTATATTCTCATTATTATTACAATTTTCTTTTACTATTATCATTTTTATTTTATATTATATTTTTTCCCATATGATATCCGGAAAAAGAATGATAGTCACTGGAGGGATATTCACTGGAATCCGGTGGAAAGTAACGCATGGTATCTCTCTCTCTCTCTCTCATTCCCTATATATTTTGCCCTCTCTTATTCCCAAGGCGTTCAAGATTTCCCTCACTTTCCACACCACCACAAATATGGCGCGCCTTCACCCCGTTTTTCCAACCCCTACTCGTCTCTGTTGATGACGACGACGACGACGACGACTCAACCCATTGCGAAGATATTACTAGAGAAAGGGAGAAACTACCAAACACACAAAGACGAATGCCATATAAGTGGTAGGAAGAGAGATAGAGTGAGAATAAGCAAAGAGAGTGCATGAGACAATACGAATAGATAGCGAATGAGAGTGCAGGATAGGATCTCTCTGTTCACACTGGTAAAGTGTGTGCGCCGCAGTGTATGCACAGACTGTGTGTGCGAGGAGGTTTTGCGAGATATATACTCATTCGTTATGGTTGACTGTGTGGGTATGTATACATACTATGGGGTATTCTGTGCCATCTATGTCTGTGTGTATATTACGCTACGTACAGTCCCAAGCAGTTTCTTATACTTGATTGCCACTATCGTCCCTGCTTGCTCATAAAGAAACTCCACGCGGATCGTACATCGCCTTCAACCAATCACAATCCACCATTCACTCTCTTAACCAATAGCATACAACGCTTATCCAACAGAAACGTTTTCGTCATGCAATGTAGATGCGCAAAGAGGAGAATGAACCGAGCACGATCAACCAATTGGAGCCCGTCTATTCTTGCAAGTGGTGAAAATTTTCGTACTCGACAGTTGAACGTTGAGTCCGCGCGGACCTCGTGTGTTCGGCGGCTGCACAACGCCCCACTGGAATGAAGGTGCTACGTGAAGCCGCATCAAAACATGAAAAATAGGGGGCTACATGAGGGAAAAACAGGGACCCACCAAGAGAGCGACCGAGGACACACTATATCCCAACGAAAAAAAAACAGGACAAAAAAAATATGGGCGAGAGGGATAAATAAGACTTATGTATAAAGAGAGTGAGAGTGAGCAAGAGATATAGAAAGGAAAAAAAAAGGACGCGCATCTTCAGGCTATAGCGTGGGTATATCCAATCCAGTGTAGTCCAGACATGTGAAGGGGGATGAGTAGGGGCAAAGGGGGGATCAGAATGGAAAAAGTAACATAACGAAATGTCGATCCTATTACCTGGTTTCGTCTCTTTCTCTCTTTCTTCCTTTTTTTTTCCTTTTTTTTTCCCTGCTCCCTCTTTATATGGCCCCTCTCACGCGCTTATCGTTTTCTTCTTGCGTTTGTTATAAAATATAGTGGTGGCTCTTTTACCCCTCCTCTTCCATTCAATACCTTCCTTTCAACCCTTAATCCGAGAAGAATTAGATAACCTCATTGTCGTGGTTCTTGTGGAAGGAAAAAAAAAAAAAGAAAAACGCTATCATATATGTAATGATATATACATGGTTGACGCGTATATATGTATATATACATATCGATAATGTTAACGAGTGTGTGGTGAAGAGGAAAATGGTATTTACATCAAGATTGAAATAAAAGTCGTGAGAAATTCCCAAGTATACGATTTACAATGTATAGAATAGACGCGTAGATTTTACACCATCCTCACTCGTTCCATTTCACCAATTCCTCTTTCCCTTCCTGCACACGTCAAATGCGTGTTGTAAATTCTCGTTATATATATATATATATACATATATACACATACGTGCCTCCCAAAAACGTTTGTCGACGCGCACGAGTGTGAATCTTTCAGGTCGTATTTTCACCTCGCTCATATATTTTTTTTTTCTTTTCAGCTCTGTATATATTTATGTTTTGTTTTCTTTCGTTTTTTTTTTCTCTTTTTTTTTGCTCCACTATTTGTCCATTTTGGATGTATTACTTATTTATTTTTTGTTTTTTTCACCATTTTATTTTTCTCGCCCTCACTCATATCCACCCCCCCTCTCTCACTTGTACTCTCGTCACATATAAACAGAGCAAGTGAGTACACACACTCTCTCTCTCTCTCTCTCTCTTGCAAACGGGGCGTACACTTTTTCCGGTTTCTCTCATGTCTTGCTTTTTCCCTTTTTTTTTTTTTTTTTTTTCATTTCTTTATCATAGTCTCGCATCGTCGACGAGAGAACGCACTTCTTCCTTTTTATTATTATTCTCATATTTTTTTTCCTCCATTTTTATTATCATTATTATTAGTATATTTTTTTTTCCCTTATATATTTTGTGTTTTATTTATTTTTTCGTCTTGTTTTTTTTTTTTTTTTCGCTCGTCTTATTTCTTTTGTGCGGAACAAAGGCGCGATTGCGCAGCAACGAATACACGGTATAAGAGAGTGGAGTGTATAACGGATGGGCGGGAAGGGTATATATATATATATATAGGGGAAAAGGAGGAGAGAAAAGGAGAGCGCGAGCATGAGAGTGTTGGCGAAGCTTTCGGTTGTGCTTGGTCGACTGCGGTTATGCGGAGCTACCGCCACTGTCGCCGCAGCCGGTTTGCGTGTTGGTTCTCGTATTCGTTGGTGGATACGTGTCGTGGGTGCTCGATGTTCACCGATAGTAGCGCGCGGTGGTATACGGGGGAGATGTGGCAGAGCGGTAAGGGAGAGAAGAACGAGGGAGCGACGAGCGAACGCTTTGGTCTGATGGAGAACGGAGCAAGCGAGTGAAGCAACGTTAACATATATACATTTGGCGCGCGGGCGCAAACGCTAAAGCAACGGGAGTATAAGGAAAGATGTATAAAGGGATGAGGTTGGTTGGTTAGTAGAGGCAGAAGGTATATAGAAGGTGGAGGAATGGCGAATGAGAAAGAGAGGGAGAGAGAAATGATGCGGTGTAAGTTGAGAGAGAGAGAGAGAAATGAACTAGTCGACGGTGGTTCGTCCAGCTAACCGCACCGATGCTCTCAACTTACACCAACTTATCTTATATATATATATATACTGGAACAAGTCTCCCTTCTGCCCTCATACGGGAACAAACAGGCACAGACGTGTATTTTATTCTAGAGCTCCTTTTCCTATACTTCCGGAGCACCCTCTCTATCGATATATAAAGACCTATTCTTATATTCGAATCATTCCATTGATCTTTTTTTCTTCTTTTTTTTCTTCATATAATACATATGTAATATATGATGTATAGAGTTCATTTGAACTGGTGATGAGGGAAGAAAGGAAAAAATAATGAAAGGGAAATATAGGAGTAATGTTAATTTGCCATTTATGGTTGATGGTTGATGCTAAATTATTCTTTCTCAGATAAAAAATGATTGTTATATATTTCTTTGTATAATGTATATATATGTAGATGTAGAGGACAGGGGAAAAAAAATGGACGATAAAATATTAGTCCATGTTGGATATGGGTGGAGTGAGCAATAAGAAGGGTTTGAAAAATATACATGAGTATATATTAGGGATACATTTTATATGTGGGTGTATATGTACACTTACAGATGGTATATGTATAGTTTGGGTGTATTTCAATAATCGTCGAAGGATTCTTCGTGTATATATATATAGTATATATCTGTATTTGTATATGCATATGCGTGGTTTCTACAATTTATGTGTACATATATATTGTAACAATACATACCACGTTGTATCCTTATCACTCTGATGAAATCCTGACGAACTTTGATCCGCTTGGCAAATTAATATTTACATGGGCGCAGACATGAGGGAGAACAAGAAGGAGAAAGAGAAATAGATAAGCTTGGGGAATATGAGCTTGTAAATACCATAGATAAATAATACTGAAACTTCAACAGTGATTATTTACGAGTTGAATTCTATATATGCCCAGAAGGCAAATACTACTTAGTGTCAGGGTTGTTTGAAGTATGATATATGTCATAGTCAACAAAACGGTCCCATAACATATATATATATATATATATATCTATTCATATATGTTCCCTATATTATTACAATTATATAAACACTGTATTTTAAATGCGACATGTTACAATTTTTTTTTCGTTCTATTTGATAATTCCAAGAATTTTTTTTTGTTTGCTTATATGAAATATATATATATATATATATATATATATATAGGTGTATCGGATACACTAGTCGCACTTATATACATTTGTCAAGCGCTATCCTCCTCCCACCAATTCGTCTCGAACCCGAAGCGTTCAGTCGATAAATTAAATATCGACATTATCGACAGAGCTAAAAATTCCACAACAATCGATATGACTCTACCGGCATCTTTTTACACAGTATCTACCTATATATGTATATATTATTAATCGACGAAATTTCGGCAGGTGCCTCGATACACCGATGTGGATAAATAAAAATCGACCATACTTGCATCGCCATTTTTTTCTTTTTTTTTTTTTTGTGTTATTTAATTCCAATTTCTTTGCATTCTTTTAATTTGTTTATTGACAATAATTCTCTGAACTGACTTTTCTTTTTGTCATTACAATTTGTCCATGCTATTATTTTTTTTTTCATGTATTTATTACATTATTATATGTAGTGTCGCAATGGCAAGATGATTGACACTCAATTATTTTTTGGTTTTATTCATGATTAAAATGATACACGTACAGAATATATAAATATCTATTATACAGGCACTGTAGAATATATACATGTATATATTCATATAAAAGGGCAGAGTTATGCAATCTGTTTGTTCACTAGAGCCCGAACGATCGTTCAATGAAGGATATATGCATTTATATACATATATATATATGTTCACCCCTCTGTATTTGAAATACACGTTTCATCGTGAAATAATCGCCGGAAGTTCTTTGCCACGAGTCAACGCCATATAAACTCAATGAAGTTGATAGGTTTGAAATGCCTGGGTTGTCGTCTACCTGGGGCATGTCGTTTCAGAAGGGGGACACACACAAACCCCCCACACACATACATACACACAACAACAACAACCAATAATAAATGTATATAATATACTACATATACAGATGCACACGAGTCTGAGGCTTTCCATACACATACTTATAGTCCATTTCTTCATCTCCTCTTTTTCTTTTCTTTCTTTCTTTTTTTTTTTTCCTTCTTCCTTTTTATATTTTCGTTCGCATATGTATACAGGTACAATACCGAGAATACATTCACATAATAGTGCGCGATTAAAAAATAAAAATAAAAATAAATTGGGCATGAGTGTGTAGTGTATATTCACACATTTTTGTGCGTTTCCGATGGGAATTCAACGAACAACGAATAATGACGAGAATGAAGAGTAAAAAAAATATCGAAGCAGAGGAGCTATGTGGATGCAGCCGTATATATCAAGTAAAGTATATATATATATATATATGTGTGTGTGTCTGTCGGTCTCCTCTGTGTGTATATATAGGGGAAGTGCTGAGAGACAAGAGGGGCAAGAGTCTTTCCTCTCTTTTCGTCTGACCCTTTTTCACCAGTGTTCCGGGTTGTTCTGGATCATCTCTTTCGCTATACGACGAACTCATCATTTTTATTTTTGTTTGTTTTTTTTTTGTTCTGTCTCCCTTCTTTACGAATGTGTATGTATATATATGCACATATTTATGACAACGAAAATCGTGCAGTGAAAAAAAATTGTCGCTCCATCTCTCTCGTTTTCGCGTTTGGGCTCTTGAACGTTGCCCATTGGAGATCATAGTGCAGGGAATATACGCGAGCGAAAACGAAAAGATGAAAAAACAAAAGAACGTTATACTGTGTGTATGTAAATGTATATATATATATATATATATATGTATATATTCCCTTGTTGAGACGTGTCTCTGTGCGTGTTCGTTCCTGCATACACATACGTATATATACACAGCGCCATCTGTGACCGCGGCTAAACTTTTTCTCCTCATTCCCTCTTGGCCCCTTCGACCTCGGCGCCTCTCACACAGTTTCTACGTCACTCGTCGGTATGCTCATTCCATTTCCCTCCCTTTTATATTCTCTCACTCTTTATCTCTCCGTCGCACTTACACTCTCGCACAATCCCTCATCCTATTCCATGTACCACACTACACTTTTCCCCGTTACCCCGAAAAAAGTTTATCGCAAAATGGCTGCCCGTATTTACGTGATTCGAGGACGTTGGGTGGGTTTGCCCCCTTTCTACCTTTTTATCCTCTCCCTTCTGCACACCACTCGCCATATCGCCACCCTCTCTGTGATGTTGGCGGCGGTGGTGGCAGGCAGCACAGCACACCACCCTTCCTTTTCCCTCCTGCAAAGCAAAAATGGGCAGGGAGGAAACGGTACACCTCCACGGAACAACCCAGCTGCCACCAGAGCTTTTGCATAATAAAACAGCGAACGTTTCGCTGGCTGCACCGTACATCTCTTTCTCCCCCTTCTCTCACACTCCTCCCCCAATCTCCCACCCACTATTTTCTATTTATTTATTATTTTTTTTTTCATCGTTATTTATTTTTTAATATATAATTCAAAACAGCATATTTGTATTTTTCGACATAAAAATATTTTTGTTTATGCTTTGCTGTATACAATTTGTTTTCTTTTTATTTTCCAATGTTATTTCTCAACACCACTCCCCTTCTCTTTCCTCCCCATCCATCAAATCATATTCGTTGACGAGATACTTATATATATATATATATATATAATTAAATAAAATTATGACATGTTGTGGAAATCGATTTTTCATTTAGAAAATATAAACCAATGATATTTTATATATACACAATTACATACATATATATCTATATATAATACAGACATTTATATATATGTATATAAATAATGTCAAGTGGTTCTATTAACCTTTGAATGCATCATAATACTTTATTAGTGCGTAGTAGATTAAGTGGAAATAGGAGAGTGATGTTATTGACATCCTTTTGAATATATTGCTCAACGTCAACTATGATATAATCAAATGTGCTTTTTATAATCTATACCACACATTTATATATGTATATATAACCATACACATAACTATATAAACATACAAGTATTCGTCTTACACTCATTGATTAAGATATACATGACTGAATTCTTACATACTTAAACACACCAACATATTTAAATATACATAAATATATTCTACAAATGTACCTTGAGGCTTGTGTTTCCTGCTTGATGCAAAGTACTTTAGACACAGGATCTATTCGTGATTGTTCATCTATGCAAAATGGTTGGATAGGTGGTTTCTCGTAGAAAGGATGAAAGCAAAAAGAAAACAACAAAAAATGAAGTAAATAAATGAATAAATAAATAAATAAATAGGAATAAAGTATTTGGTGGCACAGTGACAGGGTGGCATATATGCCCAAGATGAACGCACGATAGGGAAGTAGTAGATGTACAGCAGCCAACGTAAAAGTAGTGATAATATATATATATATAAGTATATATATATATATATATATATATACAGGAAGAGAATGAGAGTATATGAGAGCGAGGGAGAAAGAGAGGCGTTAGCCCCTGCAGATGATGGGGCGATGCTCGTGAGTTCTTCTGGCACCGAGGATCGCGTTAAACCACCCTATTTGGGCGTTTGCCACCCTGACAACGACCTTAGCGTCCGCCGGCACGGCAAATATAGCTCTACGCCAGTATCCCACTACCACTATTCACCACCACCACACACCATCATCAGAAATTCACTCTTGTGTGTCTGCCTACTATTCTCTATCGCACTGTATGCACACAAGTACGTATATATATATATATTTATCCATTCGTCTGTGTGTAGGTGTGTTGTATTAGAAACATGAGCACACTCAGATGGAGCTCTACATTCGAGTCCGCGCGGACTCGTAATAACAACCAATCGTAGCGCGTCCTTACTTTACTTGTCAAATGATCAGACTCTATTCTTAAATAAGACCAGCCTCTTTACTCAAAATCATCCAGACGCTTTAACATTACAGCCAATGAACAGCAACGTTCTACCAATGAACGGACAGGTTTAGACACAAATATGTTGAGTCCGCGCGGACTCTGTAGCGTTGCAAATATGGCGTGGTAACGTATATACATGTATATATATATATATATATATATATATATATATATATTTATATAGAGGGGAGAAAAGCCTTGTCGCTTCATGGGCAAAAAATATTGGAGACCCCGCGTCACTCCTCGACCCTTCGACGACCGCCGCATCGTCGTCGTAACCCTCCTGTGGCGTGCCCAGGGGGAAAATGGTAAGGGGAAATGGAAGAGAGAGAGAGAGAGAATGAGTGGAGAATAAAAGTGGAAGGGAGAGAGATAACTTGGGACAGGGAGCAGGGGACACGCTTAAGGGTCCGTCAGGTCCTGGGCATTTATCAGCTCCCGCTAATCTTTTTCCGTTGGAGTACCCAGAGCTCTCCGCTATTGCCGAGTATTCTAAAGTCCAGTGTTTCGACTAAACATATATCGGATCACACGCCAATATATATGTATATATGTGTGTGTATGTATGTAGGAAAGACGAGTGTGGGGAAAGGAGAAGTGTGGTGTTGGGTTCTCTGTTGTTCACTCGGGCATATCGTGATTCTGGCTCGCTCGCACGCTCGTTTACTATCGACTCTCTAACCGTCTTCTTTGCTTTCGTGGAGTTTCTTGTGCGCGCACACGCTCACTCGGTCTTGTTCACTACTTTACTGTTCATATAGATAGCACTTCGCACCCAAGACAGCTTCGCTACCTTCTTGTCCTTCTGCTTTCCGACATATCCTTCTCGATGACTCTTCGCGCTTTATACATGTATTTATATTTTATATATGTATGTATGTACTCTCGTTTCTATATCTCTGTGTGTCTCACTTTTGCAAACTTTGTAATTTACTTCTCAAGATTATTGTGAAAAGATTTGGAGAGCGCTGATATATATATATATATATATATTTATATGGGTTTATTTATGTATATATATGTACGGAAGAACGTGTTTAGACTTGTCGCGCGTTATTCACCGTTCTGTTTCTCATCTCGTATATTTTTTTACTCACATACAAAGAAAATTTATTGACTGTCACTGAAAGTTAGTGTTGATATATATTTTCTGGTGTTTGCTACTTGCGTTTTATATACATATATATATACGTCTATAAATATATATATGTATACATCTGTGGTTGGAATATGATTTTATATATTGGTAAGAGAATAATAATAATCCCAATTTTTCTTCGATGT
Source organism: Zele albiditarsus (assembly GCA_958496275.1). NCBI lineage: Eukaryota > Metazoa > Arthropoda > Insecta > Hymenoptera > Braconidae > Zele > Zele albiditarsus. The sequence continues at coordinate 9,443,791 of OY292412.1, read as the reverse complement.
TCAAAGTAAGAAATCAATATTCATATACATGGTATTCCATTTATAATAGACGAGAAGAAAAAAAAGAATTATTGATTGGTAAAAGTGGGACAATATATATGTATACTACTATTGATATGACTGAAAGAAGTTGTTTAGTATAAAAATTTATGTATACAAGTTTTCTATCATTTTATATATATAAATATAAAAATGTATAAATGCTATAGGGGAAATAGATGGATGGATATTGTATGACTACTTCAATTAATATAATTGAGGATAAATTGCTGAAATTAAAAATTTATAAGCTCATTATTAAACATTAAGATTTCAAGATGTTAAATTAGTTTCTCCCCCTTTTTTTTTCTTTACTTTCATTTCTTCATATTTTATTTTTTTTTTTCACATTTTAATTGATGTTGAAATGAAAATGAAAAATCGTTGTTGGCCCAAAGTAGAATAAATTTTATCGAATTATATTTAATAATAACAAATGAACCAACATTCATACTAATTATATATACATACATATATATATATTCAAAATCTTTTACATTGGACCAAAATAATTCTACAATAAATCTTCAGTTGAAACGAAATCAAGTTAATCAATCTGAGTGCCCTACATACATACATACATATATATATTTATATATAATTTGGAAGTAAATTACTACGAGAACATTTCGATCGTGAAATATATTAAAATCAAAATCACATGAATAATTTTCTTTCAAGCTATTTTTAAATGGCTTTTGATATTAATTTTTCTAACCAAACATATATAAACAATGAAATATAAATGTTGAAAGTAATTTAAAAAAAAAATTAAAATTATAGTTTCAACAAAAGATATGTAAAGAGCATGAGGTTTAATATATAAGAGTATAGGATACATTTATATAGGAATATAGAGAGTCAATTCCCAAAGGTGACATTGACGCTTGTGAAACACATATATATACATAAATATATATATATGTAAAGTTAGAGAGAGAGTATAAAGCATAGAGTGCAACTATACGGATAGTGTGGTATAGTGGTAAGGGCAGAGAGCACCACAATGGTGGTCAAACCGCAAACGAGACCGCCGTCCTGGCTATCTGCTATCAGGATAACCACCAGCACCACCGCTACCACTGGCGTAGCCCCGCGTCTGGTGGTAATGGCACAGCGCGGCAAAGTGTTCAACCCCTATAGATTATATATACATATATATATATATATATATAGTCTCGCGTCATCTCCGCCCACACTTTCTCCCTCTCTAGTTATTTTCATCTCGTACTCTCTCTTCATTCCTGCCACCAGCGTCATCGATACCATGACTCTGTGGTCAAATTGCCAATTTACATAGCCATTATAATCGCCTATTATATATAGATTTTCAAATAATATCTAATAGTTCATAGTGTCCAAAAGATTTTCATATTTATATGGATGAGTATATTGATAGTATATGTGATTAATATTGGATGTTAATTTTTGTTATTTTATGAAGCTGTTGGAATTTGGTGTATAGGGAAAAAAAAACTTTTGTTTATGTATATGGGGAAAAAAATATTTCCGGAAAAATAGATAAATTATTTATTTTAACGGCAAAATAATGTATGGTGATTAAATATTGTTGGTGGGGAAAATAAATTGGTATGAGAAATTGTGAGAATTTGTGTTAAAACATATGGGGTTTTATAGTATTTTTTATTTTGTGAATTTGTTCAAGTACAATTGTGTTTTTAATCCAATTTTGACAGAGAGAGCTGTGGACTTTTTTTTTCTTTTTATTTTCAACGGTTTTTCGTTATTTTGATTGGTTTTTGAGGGGTGTCATATGATGTGGGGGGCTTTAATCTCATCTATTTTTGTTTGGATTTTTTATTCAAGTTAATGTTTTGATGGATAGACGAGATGATAAAATTCAAGTCTGAGAGTATTTGGAATTGGACAATATTTCATTTCATCATTTTATTTATCATCACTTTAGTTAATATTTCAAATACACTTTGATCAATCTCGCCATCTTTTCCATCCACCACTCTTTTTCACAAGTCTCACAAAATACAGAATTGAATTAATAGAAATAGTTGATCTATTTTCGTCGTAGTGGATAATTTTTGTCCCCAAGCTATTTTCTCACGTCTCCAATTGAGTGCTGTAGTTCCAAATTTAATTCACATTTATCTATATGTGATAGTTGATATAAATGATGTCGACAATGCGGGCAAAGCCCCGCATATTCAATCGCGTTCACATAATAAAAAGAAAAAAAATAGAGAACGTCACATGAAATTATTTTCATTCAATTTTTATGATGTAGTTAAATATAAAAGTGTATGTATATTATTTTCTCATTTGGAATATATATATATGTACATATATAATACTTACTTATTTTATATATCAGCATCGGGGTTTGGTACTTTTTTTCTTATTTGCGTTTAGACGCCGAGAATGTTGAAATTAAGTAATCACAATTTTGATACGCACAAACACACATATATATATATTTGGGGAAAAATAAATAATTGATAAACATTATCTCTCAATGATATTTCTTGTTAAATTTCTTTAATTTATTTTTTTTTTCTCACTTATCATTTGTTTTTTTTTTCTGTCCATTCAGTTACATAAATATATATATATATATATATATATATGTATATATATATGTATATATATATAGGAACATACAATATTAAAGGAGAATTTTTATTTATATTTACAAGTTGAGAATTTGTATTTAGAATTTATCTATTACTATTTTCGTTATTCATTCGGTTCCTTATCCATTTTCTAATTATTATTAGTTAGTTAATTATTTATTTATTTATTTATTTTTTTTTTTTCGTTATAGGACGTATAAAAATATGACAGTATGTGTAACATATCTATATACAATCTGTACATAAATAACAATTATTCATCGAATATTTTTCACTTGACTTATATTTAAAAAGAATTAAAAATAAAAAGAAATGAAAAAAATTAATTTTCATAAAATTCGTTTTGTCATTATTGTAATAATCATCAACAACCATCAATTATACATATATTAATCATAACACACATAGATAAATGTATATCAATGTGCTGATGAATGTTCCATGCATTAAAATGTGTTTTTCACTTTATCGACATTTTATTTTATTTTTCTCTAATTTTATTAACTAATTAATTTTTTGGATGCCTGAAAAGAAAAAAAAAAAATACTTCACATTCTTCAATTTCATCATTCACAGCATTTACTCAGCAATAATTATAGCAACAATAACAAACAACAATCTCAATTATAACACATGGCATTAATCATTTTCTTCTTACTCTTCTTCTTTACCCCTTTCTCTCATTCTATTATTTTATTTTCTTATTTACAAGTAGCCAGCTGAGTATACGACAATTTATATACTTATATCAATGCAATATCTCTTTTAATGAACGGAAAAAAAAAAAACCTTGTCAAGGAATTAAATTCTTCATTATTTCATTTATTTCGCTGTTTTTTCGTTTCTTTTGTTTTTTTTTTTTCCCCTCCCCTGTACTCATTAGTACATAACTTCATATACCGTCGCTTTCTTATCACCCGAGCCAGTAACGATGTATTTGTCATCAGTTGAAATGTCACAGCTCAATACAGATGATGATTCCTTTGACTGAAAAAAGTACCGAAAAGAAAAAAATACAAATAATAATGTAAATAAATAAATACAGAGTTTAAATTGTTCATTCAATAATTGAACGATACAAGTATACAAGTAAACGCACTTTGTTGTATTTATACAACTATGCATTTGAACATTCAACAATTTTCCATCATACGAAACAGTAAAGAGACATTAAACATGAAAATGAAAAAAAAAAGAAAAAAGAGGAGATAAATGTATCTAAGATATAGAAACGTGTTTTGTGAAAAATAAAACATTGTAATATCATTTTGTTCTGTTTTTTTTTTCTTTCATTCATTGTAAGAATGGAATGTTATTTAGAAGAAAAAAAAGACGCAAGAAAAAGAATAGCGAACTCGGTGGTATATGCGCATAATTACATAGTGAGTTCAAGTACGTGTATGTAAACATGAACACTCACTCGAGGACATGATTATTACACAAGAAGCGAGGGTGCTTCACCTGTATATACTGTGGACGTTACATATATGTATAATAGGTATACATGTATGTTCTCTGGTGAAATAAATCGTCTTACATGATACGCAAATATAAAGAATGATAAAAAAGAGCAGGTGGATAAAGTGAAATAATGAATGGAAAAAGTTGACCGGGAAAAAAAAAAAAAATACTGATACATATATATTTATATAAAAATAAGTTGTGAAGCTCACCTGGAATATTGAGGCACCATAAGGCGTTCGCCATGCATTGAGTAAATTATCTTTGCCTGTTGAGACGAACCATTTACCGCAAGATGCGAATCGCAATGAAAGTACACATGACTCGTGAAGATGCAGTTGATATTTATCGGGTTTAGTTGCGTGCAATACTTCGACGTTGGAGTTCTCCATACCAACCGCAAGCCATTCACCAGTTGGACAATAGCCAAGTGAGAATATTTGTGAGGTAAAGTCATGCTGTTGAAGTTGTCTGCCTTCTCTCAAGTCCCAAGACCTAACAGTGTTATCAAGACCACCAGTCCACAACTTGGAGCCATCAGCTGAGATGTCAATACACGATGCGCCATCAGTGTGTCCCTGAAATTGTCTCACGAGCGTTTGATTCTGAAGATCCCATACGGCAATGTGACCATCACTGCAGCAACTGAAGCAAACTTTGGAGTCGGGTGAAATAGCCAGAGCGTAACATGCCGGTGCTGATGAGGTAAGTTCAGCCTTAATTCGCGGCGTTGGACTCGCCAAATCCCAAATACTAAGTTGACTCGCCTCACCACCGACAATAAGTGTCCTACCATCCGGCAACAATTTCACCGATCTTATATAATTGTCACGTTGCAGACAATCAAGCTGTGACACTGGCTTTGCACTTCCCGTACCACCCTGACTGATGTCCCAAACTTTGACACATCCTTTGCCACCAGTGTAGACATACTTGGTGGGATTTGAAATGGTCACTGCACACACCACTTCACCATGAGTAAGTGTGTTTATCTGTCGCGCGTGACGTGGTATCCCGGGTCCAATGAGTGCATCAGGTGGAAAGGGCACCGGTTGCATTTGACCCTCGCTTGGCACGTGAAAACTGTAAGCTCTGAAACAAGAAATAAATCAACCCGATTATTCATAACCTGATACACTACTGCAATTAATAATCACTTTCGAAGCTGAATATAAATAACAATTTAATTTTCATATTTTTCTCTATCATTTTTCGTTAATTAAAAGCACTGTAAAAATATACTAACGGCTTGCCACCAGGTACTCCAACAGTACTGGACGGTGCTCGAATACCACTGTGATCATACAATTGTTGAAGTGATGGTGGTCCACGTGGTGGCCCATAGCCATTATAACCCAACATATCAACATGAGGATGAAGACCACTCGGTGGTAAATGATGTGCGGGTGGTCCAGGTGGATAATGAGATGGATAAACACCACCAACTCCTGGTGGTGGTGGACCTTGTGGCAATTTACTTGAACTACCTGAAACTTTAGCCCCACTCGATGCTGAAGTTGGTGTCATTGGTTTTGAAATTGGTGTCGTTGGCTTTTCACGTTCTTCCATTTTTTTAGCTGACGGTGTACTGGCATTACTGCTCGTTCCACTACGTGGTGAATGCGGTGGTATATCTTTTTTTACTTGAACATTTGAATTTATTGTAGAATTTTTGTCAAGACCATTTTCACGCGGTGACGAAGTGCCATTAATTACTGGACTTGTTGGACCCTCACTTGCATCGTCAACTACCAAATCTTGATCACTTTTTTCACCGTCACTCTGTGTTTGAAGAAAGGAAAACAAGATAATAAGAAAATGAAAAATGATGAAATAACAAAAGGAATAAATTTATAATATTAATAATGTAAATGCTTTATCTGTTTTGAAAGATCGTATAATATTTAAGTTTATATATGTATAGATATATAAATGTTTGTTTATATAGTAGCAAATATTGACTCACATGTCCAATATCCTTTTCCTGTTCTTTTTTCATTTTTTTTATATGCAGAGGATGGTCATGATGATTTTGGTTATGATGAGCGTGATGTGACTCTTGTGGTGAACGCGTCCGACTATATTTATCTCCGGGAGAGATCGAGCTCCGCTATATATAAAGAGAATATAAAAATAAATATAATAAAAAATAAAAAAAGGAAATGAGAAGAGAGAGAATTAAAGTTTATCACAAATTTGTTTTTTATTCGAATAAAAAAATATACATTTGATATTTTTTTATTGTTCAATTTAAATGTATATTTATATATTGAGATGTATCGTTTGATTTAAAATTATATCGAACTAATTTGCATTGTTGTTGAGTAAATTTTATATAATTGTATGACGGTAAAAATGTAACGGGAATAAAGATTGAAAATTGATTGGGTATTGAGTGGTATTTTTTACTCGACAATTATTAACATTAATTAAAATGCAGTTTATTGTTCGTTGAGGCTATTGTTACATTGTGGAATTAATGAATGAATATATATACATCTAGTTGATTATATATTTTCTCACGGGCATGCATTCAATTTTATTGTTAATTTTTTTGTAATGAATAGAGCTCAAAATGTTTCGAATAATGTTGTTGAAAAATGTAATATTCATGAAACCAACATTGCAATGTATATAATGGTATTGTAATATATTCTTGTTGCAATTTTCGAATATATTGATTCAAAAGTTACTATATGAGTTTGAATAATTAATTAACAATCATAATTTTTCCATTGACAAAACTGACAATAATAAAAATTCATTTTTATTTTTCATTTTATTTGTGTATAATTATTCTAAAATAATTAGCGATTGGTTTATCTCGAAAACCAATTGAACGATTAATGTCAAATAAATTGCATTCGATTTGTATACAAAAGCTCTATAGTCTACACTAAAATCGCAAAGATACATCGATAATTTCAATTTTTTTTTTTCATAAGGAATAAAAAGTGGAATAAAAAAAGAGAAATGTGAAGAAACCAAACATCCTTTCGCATTCAAGTTACACTTTTCTTTTCACAATTGCAGTATTCAAATCTTACCATAACCTATCAAAATCACTTTTCACACTGTAAAAGAATATTTTACTTTTCTAATACAAAATTTTCAATCCAACTGTGTTCGACAATATAAATAAACTACCATGCAACATATCAAAAAAATGTTCTCCTCAAAGTTACTCTATTTCCTGTCAGACAAACTTTCAGTCGAGAATTTTGCTTCTCAAAGTCAATATTCCATCTTCTCCCTCGACAAAATCACACATACACAAACACACATACCATCAACATCATAATTCTCTCATATACAACATCAATTCATACTCACTATAAACCAGAATTAAAACTCCACATCTAACAATTAATTTCTCTATAATCATTACCGACTGATTAATAACCCTCACTAGCACACAGAATAAAAAAGGAAGAGAGAAAAAAGAAAAATAAATAAAATACTCCTCTCAACACAAATTAAATCCCAACGCAAGAAAAAACAAAAAAAAAAAAAAACCCCCTCTTCGAAACAAATTTCTTGCCTCATTAATTTAAATCTAAAAGGGGAAAAAAAAAATTAAAAAAAAAAATTATCATGTCAAGGCGGGAAAAACTGTTGTGGGAGGGTAGAAAAAATTTCTCGGAATGGGAAGTGAAAACAAACGAAAGTAAAAGAATAAAATAAAATGAAAGAAAAATAAAAAAATACCCACACGACCGTGAATAATGGGGAAGACATGAAGCTTCTCATATACACACACACACACACACACACACACACACACACACACATCGTCGAGCAGAAGAAAAAAACAAAGAACAAAGAAGGAAGAAGAGAAAAAAAAAAAAAGGTAGATGAACGAAGAGGCAAAAGGAGGGATGGTATAGTGATTACAGACTCTGCACGGTGACGATGATGATGTGGAGATTGTTGTCGGTGGTGGTGATGGTTGGTGGTAGAAGTGGTGCAAGGGGGATGAACGATGCAGAAGCGAAATGAAAGCACACGCGAGAAAAATAACGAGGGGAAAAAAAAAAAAAAAAAAAATCAACAAAACAAAAGAACGTCGAGATAGAGGAGAATAGTAAAGAAGTATGTACCCCGAGGACGCGTCGGAATGGAGTGAAGGGACCCGCCGAGGTATGTGTATATATATATATATATAAAGAGGATGAAATAGAATGACGAAGGAATGAGAGGGCGTCGATGGGCGTTCTGCGGTTCTACAATGATTACAGGCTCGCACAAACCTATAATACTCATCCTCGCCTTCTTTGCGCGTCGCTCTTAGCCATTCTCTCACCATCACATCTCTCTTTCTCGTCATTTAATATTTTTTTATTTTCTTCACTCTTCCTTTTTTGTTTTTTATCCCCGCCACGTCTTTTCCACTTTTATATATATATATATACATATATATTTTTTCCTTTTATTATTACCGTTATTATTATTATTTCTTTTTCTTCTTTTGCCATTTTTGTTTTTTTTTTCTTTTTGTTTTCATTCTGAACGCGTTCCCAAACGTTTCCTCCGCCATTTGTATTCTTCTTCTCACCCGTATTCCGCACTCTATCTCAACACCAAACGAAAAAACGTAAATCGTCGTTGGAGTGTTGCAAGTTGGTGATGGTAAAAGAGGAAGAGGAAAAAAGTGAGAGAGGGGGAAAGCAGGCTTCGACAAGAGCGACGTTTGTATGCGCTCGTACGTCACGCTTCTACATTTATTTCAGACTCTTTCCAATGCGATATATATATAGTTATGTATGTATGGTTGTGGCTGTGTGTGGGAATGTGTATTCGCGTAGCTTCGATTTCTAGAATTCTTTAAACACATGATATATAAATCTACCTCTAACGCTGATACACATACACTCAATTCTCACAAAATACAATGCCTTGCACTATTGTATATCGATTTATTGTATACATATGTCAAACGATATCATCTCGATATATATATATATATATGTGTGTAGAATATATGCACATGTATATGTTGGGAAGAAGATAAATATTTATGAGAAGAAAGAATGGAAAAGAGAATTTTTTTTGGTTTAATATATTTATCAGTGTTGGATATTTTCGAATAAATGGTTTCTTTTATTTCTATTTCGCTATTTTCTTGGTGTTTTTTTTTTTCTCTTTAAAATTGTGGAGATAATTTGAAATTATTTTGTTGGATAATATGGTAATTGTATATATATATATATATATGAATTATTTATTGTGTTTGTTCATTTTGTATTGTTTATTACATGATTGTTTTGTGATTTGATAATTTTTTTTGTGTGCATGTGTGTGTGTGCAATTAACTTGATAATGATTGTGGATTATTTCATTTTTTATTTTAAAAATTCACAATTGAATTGTGATGGTTTATTTTATTTTCATTGTGGAACGCGTGTAATTATATTTGATTGAAAATTGTGTGTGCGTGTGTGTGTGTGTGTGTGTGAACAATTAAGAATGTTTTTTTTTTTTTTTTTCGTTCTGACTAGACAGTAAAAAGTCAATTAATAATAGATTGTTTTTTTAGTCTTGGACTTTTATTCTCTTACTTTTTTATTTTTTTTTCGATTATGATGTCATTGTTTGAAATAGGTAGTTTTATATATTTTTTTTTTATTGCAAGAATTTTCATATTCGAATAATGGTTTTGAGAGATATTATCACTATTCATTTATCCGTGGAATATTTATCGTTCTTTTGTCTATGAAAAAGTTATTAATTGAGGTGATAATTTGAAATTTTGGAATATTAGAAAAAAAAAAAAGAAGAAAAAGAACGTTTTATGAAATGTTATTACCAAACTTCAATAATTTATTCTTCAATTTCATTATTGCAGTATAAATTAAATTATATAGATAAATAAATATGACAATTAATTATTGAGTGTTATATTAATAATTGTTACAATCATTTTTCAATCTTTTATTTGTTAATAAAACAACTGGACATTGCATTCTAATTCACTAATAAAAAGCTTTTTGAATACCCAACACTGATATATATATATATATATATATTTATACACGAACGAATGATAATTTTTGACATCAATTTTCAATTCCCAAATTCATTATTCATATAAATTTCAAAAAATATTTTCTCCTACTTTTCCTAACAAATACATATATAAATAACAATAATTATATACATTAAAAAATTCTTTATATAAGTAAAATTCATTTCAGTTAATAACAATTCTACTCACGTGTCGTTCCTCTGTCGAGCTGAGTCCTGTAACAAAACAAAAATTTAATTAGAACAATTTAACTTTTAAAAATTTCATACATACATCATAAACATTAACACACATAAACACACACACACACACACACACGTACACATAAATAAATCTACATTTTTAATTTCCATTATATATATATATATATATATTAATTTTTTTATCTCTCACTCTCTTATTGCCACCATATTATTCCCCATTTCCATTGTTCATTTTTTCTTTAATTTATATTCTCTCTAGAGCTCTCTATATATATATATATAATTTTCAATGAATCTCTCATAACCAACTCGACTTCTACACTGTGAATAGTGCATTGCTCTCGCTAATGAGATTAAATATGAAACGTGAGACTTGGAGAGAGAGAGAGAGAGAGAAAAAAAAAATAAATAAATAAATAATAAAAAACGAGAAATAAAAGGAAATAAATTAAAAATTTTTAAAGTTGAGTAAAGGGACACTAACACATATGCAAAAATGCATACACATTCATGTACCTAGATGAAAGATAAAAGCGAAACTGTATAGATGGAAAAAAAAAAAAAATTACTGCACTTTTACCTATACACGATTAATTGGGCAACGTTATACATATATGTATATATACCATCTACCTACTCTCTTTTTATACGTTATATATATATATATATATATATATATAAATATAGAGTCGAGAGTGAATTAAAGGCGGTGGGTGGTTATATATAGATGTAGAGTATGGAAAGAGGGTATTAAACGGGATTTTTATTCGCTAAAAGGGCAAAAGAATAGAATATAGAGTGGAGGGATAGTTGAAGGGTGAAAGAGGATGAAGAGGGGAAAGAGTGCAAGAGACGCCATTAAATAGCTATGTGATGAATTTAAAAATTCTCTTTTGATAAAATGAATAAAATGAGAGAGAGAGAGAGAGAGAGAGAGAAGAAAAAAACATTTTTTTCCCACCACATTGAATGGTATTTTTCTTTTTTTTTTTTTTTTCCATACTGATTTTAATGATGGAAAAAAATTTTGTTGACGTTTGTTATATGGTTTTTAATTGATGTATGCATTAAATGCTAATCTATTTTTTTGATTACATTTTTTTTAGATAGGTATTATCTGATGAGTGTAGAAGAATGTTTGGAACTTTTCATTTTATGTTATTTTTTTTTTTTTTTTTTTGAGGTGAATAGAAAAATAAAAATTGAAATTTTTGGTGAATATTGTAGTAACAAAAAACTAAATTGAACTATAATAAATTCGATACTGTTAGGAAAATTGAAGAAATTAAATGTGTAGAAAGAAAAAAAAAAAACAATAATAAATTAATCTATCATGAATTAAAAACTTCAATCAAACGCAATTTCTCAAGTCTTTTATTTCAATTTCAACAGAAACATTTCCCGCTATCAATTTTCAAAATCATTTTCAATCATCAATAATTTATTTTTCGTTCAGAATCTTCACAAAATTAATTCATCGTTGCTGAATAATAATTTAAAGACTATAGGAATGAATAAAAAAATAATGATTGTTATTAACAAGAAAATAAAGTTACAAACCTCCATTGCTTTTGAGATCATCCGGTTGGCCACGATGATGATCCGGTTTGCCCAACATTGCCAATGGATGTGCTGAACTATTTCCGGGTGTTGTTGCAGCACCTGGTGTGAGACCCAATCCAAGTAAAGCTGCTGATGCTGATGTTGGTACTTGAAGACCACCACCAGGACCAAGTCCAGGTAATCCAGGCAAACCCGGATGTGGATTCATTGCAGCACCAGGTGGCATCTGTTGGGCGTGCATCTGTTGTAGTATTCGAGGTATATCTGGTCTTTGTTGCTATATATACGAGAAACAAAAGAACAAAAAAAAAAAAAAAAGAATACAACAAAAGTTCTATGAAGTGATTGTGATGTGTGTCACGTTTAATTACAATTAACATATGATACCCCTAATTTTATTTTCGCAATAGAAATACAAATACTGTAATAAATATATATGTATCGTGTAACTAATGATATATGTGCTGAGAAAAATTCACTTTCAAATATAAAGAGGGCGTTGAATTTTTTCTCTGCTTACGTTTAGATATAGATTGCATGTTGGATAAGACGTAAATGAGATAGGAAAAAATATAGAGAATATAATAATAGCAAAAGAACCGTTACATTCGAAATTTATTATGGTCTTCAGTTAGCATTTAATTTTGAGTAAAATGATATTGACTAATGCTGGAATGGCGGATTTAATAGACATATGTTCATTTATATTTGTGTTTGTTGATCTATTTTTATGTTTCATATGTTTATATTGTATGTTTATTCAGTTGGATATTATATTTGCATTAATAATGGAACTAACAATGTTGGATTTATATGTAGGTGCACGTTGGATCCATTATGATGATGATAGTGGTTGATTTTGAATTGATAGAGATATATGATTGTTGTGGTTTATGCCAGTATATCATAATATCTCCAAGAATCCAAAAATGAACCAAAAACTCTCCAAAAAAACCACTACACACTTTCCCCAAAATTCTAAAAAATACCAATCCGTCCCAAAAAAAAAAAAAAAAACAAAAAACAGCACCTAGAGAAAAACCTACTCTTCCTCACACTCTACCCATCACATCCATCCTTAAAAAATTCTACCGCACCATTCCCTCAAACCAAAAACCCCCTCACACTTTCAAACCACCACCTCCACCCTCTTCTCATCATCACCAAAATAAAAAACCTCCCCTAAATTACCATGACCATTTAATTATCATCATAACATGTATTTGTCTGGTTACAGTTGAATACCCATTACACAACAGTGTTCAATCTCTAATTGGAATGACGAAGAGAGGGAAGACGAGGGTGAGGTAAAGCACAACACCCACACTACCCCTACCCAATCGCCCATATCCTCCCCATCCAAACACATACAAACAAACAAACATCCACCGAATTACCTAATAGTAAGAGAAATGGTGTTAGTGAAATGCAACAGCGTGTTTCATTGATGCTTCGCACGTGCGCTTGACAAATGTACGTACATGATGTGAAAGATAGACGGGAGCAATAGAGTACGACAAAGAGCGAATTAAATTGGACACAAGGATAAAGAGAGAAACCAATATACATATACATAGATATATAAACTATCAGAAATTTGCAATATAGTACAGTTTCACATTAACGTTGAACACCACCATCACATACTACTACTATACTCTTCAGCTCTCAAACAGTACATACATATATTATTCCCGGCTATTCAGGAATCGACAAAGTAAATGAAGGGTTAACACACACATACATACATACAGAGTGAGATAGATAATGCTGCTAAATCGTGAAAGGACCCTCTCACTCACTCTCTGTATAGTGGTTAATTTAGAGCCCCTTCTCACACACGAATGAGGAGGACTCACCCGATGGACTCATTAATACAATTGAATCCTAATACTTGTCGTGGATTTCACTTAGGCATTTAGGTTTGATGTTCTCATGTTCTATACGTATATATATATATATAGAAATCTATGGGAAGGAAGAGAAGGGTCGATTTCTCTTTGGATCCCCAACCCCATTAAATCTGCTAAACAATTTTGGCCCCCTCGTCTATATGTATAAATATATACCAAGTGTAGTAAATTGTGAGGGGTTGAAATGAACCCTCCATTTTCAGTCTACACTCACTGATTGCCATAATTATTTTTTTTTTTTTCCATGTGTATGGATATTGTATTGTGTTAAGGTAGGAGGGGCGAGGGTGAAGGGAAAAGGTATACGGTTGTGATGTGCTGCCACCGGAAATCAGATATTTTCTCCACGTTAATATTATGTCTGTCGTGTTTCACGTCAAGTATATATGTTATGTGGACATTGTACACGTGTGGATATTTAAATATGATGACCCTTCAGTGTGTTATCGCACGTGCTTATGTATTGCATGTGGTAGTGGTGGTGGGTGATGTTTGTTGGAATAGAGGAGGGAGTTAAGTGAATCCTTTGGAAAAATTTTTAATTTATAGTGTCATATGTTGGATGTGTGTTTGAGTGTGGTATTTTTAGATTTTTTATATTGAGAGTGTTTTGTGAAGAGGGAAGAGAAAAAAAAAAAATGATGAGCAGAAACATAGCGGTGAGCGATATTGGATTTAGAGAGAGAGAGAGAGATGAGGGGTTTTTTTTTTTTTTATATTTATTTTAGTACTTGAGGAAGAATGGAAGAATTTGATATTTTTGATAGATGGTTCTTCTCTATTTTTTTTTTTGTTTTTTGTTTTCTCAGTATGAATGTAATTCTGTGCAGTATTTCAATGTTTATGGAGAGTCAAGAAGAAAATTGATTTGTTTATTAATGTAAATGAGAAATAGTCTGGTGCGGAGTTTTTATTCATCTGTTGAGGATTTTATTTACCTGGGGATTTTTAATGGAGATAAATTATGTCTCGTGTATATATATATATATATTTATTTTGAGGGGTGGAAGGCATGTTGAGCTCGGAGAAAAATTATGGCCTTTTCTTGGAATTGAATAATTATGAAAGGGAAAGTTACAACCATAGTTCAGATATTTTTTGTTTTTTCTAGTCTTTATTTTCATTTATCATGACAATTTTTCAATTTCACATTGCAAATAAAATAAGTTACCAATACTGCTAAACAACTACAATAAAATAACACTTCTCATCAAAATTCAAAATCAACTTTGCAATTTTTCTTCTTCTCATCACCACAACCCCAAAATCACTCTCTTTTTCCCATCTGTCACCCTAAACCCCCATTCCTCTCCTCCCTCGTTCCATCAAATAAAAATTTCTCAATTCAATTAACAAATCACCCCACAACTACCCCAACAATCAATGAACAATGCACCTAAAACTAATAAAAAAAAAAACCATCAAAATCTATTTTCACCTACAAAAATTCACGTCAAAAATGAACGAAAAAAAAAAAAAAACAAATCTGTCTCAATCTCAAAAATCCCCACCTCAACATAATTCACCCTGTCAATCGCTCCTGCCTTTCCGCAAAGCCCTAAATTAAAGCAAAAAAACCAAACAAAAATCGAAATTCAAATGAATTTCTTTCCCCAATACACATATCACCCCCAAAAATGGCGTTAAGACCTCAATAACAATTTCACCATACTGACACCAACCCTCGTCCTCACCATCCACCCTAACCCTCACCCCAAAACAGTAACAATTCAACAGCAGAAGAGTAAGAGATTCGAATTTACACTCGAGGGCATACGGAAACCATACTACATCCCATCCATCCACCCATCTACGCAAACCAACCCTCTTCTCATTCCCATCCCTTCTCACCAACCATATAGTAATACATTCCAACATATACACAATCATCACAAACGAGAACTAACGCGCCGTGAATAATCCGTCGCATCAGTGGTGAAAGCGCGCGTCCATATACAGAGTTGGTATACCTGCGCGAACCCCTAACGTACACCAAACGAATACAGTTCGTGTATACTCAGTGTTTTACTACTCGACAACCAGACACAAAGACACACACACACAAACAAACATAACCCCCATTTACAAAATATAGTATCCGTATGCCAGAGTGAAACAAGAACAGAACGATTACTTGAGAAAGCAAAAGACAAACCCAGAAACACACACACACACACACCTACACATCCCCTTGCACACATCCCATCCCTCTCTGTGTACAATTCACCCTCGCAATATAGCTTCCAAGTTGATGTGCAGTGTTATTAAAGAAAATATTGATTTAACCTCGTGTTTACTGAGTAATACATATTCATGGAGTTGACGCTTTGCCGTGTGTTTCATCCCCTGCTATGTCCCCACCCCTCAATCCCCCTTTTCTACCATCACCAACGTCCTCAATCTACTTCTCTCTTCCATACAAACTCTGTTTCTCTGTTTCACAGTGTTAATATACACCATAGCTCTATCTCTCGTTTGCTCACCCCTTTTGCTTGCCCCAACGGACACATTCAAACCCTCCAACTGTATTCTATCCCATCCCCTACATATATATATATATAGTATATATATATATACAAACCCCTACCCACCCCAAACTGACTTCACTCACCTCGACTCTGTCCACACCACCGACATTTCACAGAACGACCGTGCAACGCCTCATGCCAGGGGTTTCTACACGTGTACCAAGCATTCCACACAACTGTTATATATGTGTAACAATTCCATGTATATATGTGGATGTATGTATCCAAGGTTTGTACAACTGTCGCTCCACAGCGTTTATCCACTCTCGTCCTATTACAATTTCTGTGCGCATGTGCTTTGATTAGCCATATGTGAGAATGTGTGTACAGTAGTTTTAGTTGGAGGTATGTATGGTTATAATGGGGAAGGGTGGGAGAAGGATTGGTATATGTCCCTGGTTTATTATAATATGTAAAGCTTGATGGTGTAGGGGAGTTGGAGGGAAAGTGTGTTTGATTATGTGGTTGAGGATAGATATGTGTATTTATTATTATAAATATCTAAAACTCATTTGGTATTGGATATTTGTAATTGAAATGATTTTGTTAGATTGATAATTAGTAGTGCTTTTGTTAAATTAATGATGTATTTTAAATGAGAGGGGATGATTGAGGGTTGATTTATGTTCGTTGTTATGGTTGGTATTATTGTGTTGAGTAATGTGATGGTTGAATTATTTGAGGATCTATTTTCACAGTGGACGATTGTAAAATTTAATGAGGCTTGGAATTGAAAATTGTTTTGGGTTTAGTAATGGTTTGTTTGTGATTGTTCAGGATTTTCGATGGTGAAACTATTTAAGTATAGTTGGTAATGTGAGAGAATTTTATTTTTAATTTAACTGTGAATTAAGACTTTTTGCATGAGGTTTCATCAGCTGTTTTAGTATTTTGTATTAAATATAATAATTGTTAGTTGAATAAATGGATTATATTATTGGATTATTAATTGATAAGTAATGATTAATAGTTATTTATTAAAAGTTGAAATAAATTTTGACAATTGTATGCACGGTTGTGATATTTTATTTCGAATTTTTGAGGTTAATGATCTGTTCTTGGAGTAGAGAATATATATTTTGACTCGAGACAAAAATATTAATATTTAATTGAATAATATAACTAATATTGATTCAAGAAGTACTTCCTTTTTCGATATAAAATATTATGTATATCGAATTATATTATAGTGATTGTATATATATTCAACATACTTTGTAACAGTACATTCAATTTTATAATTCAAAATAGAATATCTGAATAAAATAATTCGAGTTTATTGAAATATATTTATATATATACATCTCTTTGTCAACAACAGTACATGTATGAATACACATGTGATATGGAAGATGAATAATACCAGGGTTTTAATTTGTATACACAAATATATATGTACATCCACTGATCTATTAATGATATTAATAGCATGAGAATTAATATGCTATGTACAATGTTTCGTTGAATAGCAAAAGGACAAACATAAATATGCATCGATATTAATCTTTCGTATATAGAGAATTATAGATATTGATGATTGCAACAGAGTGATTGGGTGAATGAATAATTTGTGAGGTATCAAATAGAGAATTGTGAAATTTGATGGATTGGTTGGTATTAAAGTCTTTGAATTAGTTTGTTCAATGGATGCTGTCATTTGTGGATTAAAATTATATATATTTTTGTATTAATATGATATTCATGTTATTAGGAAATTGTATATTGAATGATTGAATTGAGTGAGAATGGGTTGGATGAATAATTAGTGATCCATTTGAAAGAAAAAAAAAAAAAAAGGAATCTGGTTTAAAAAGCATAAAAAAAGACGAAATGTTTTTTTTTTTCAAATTTGTTTTTTCAAACCAGAAACAAATTCATTATTATTATTATTATTGTTTTCTTTTTTTTTTCAACTTTACGGTATATTTGTTACACATATAATTAATACAAATTATTATTTTTTTTTTTTCCTTCTTTTTCAATGGCAAATAATGAATTTAACATTGGGCTTCTGTACAATGATGTTGGAAGGCTCGTCACCGGAATTGTGAATTGGCGGGAAATGTGCAGCCTCTAATTCTTGACTGAACCCAAAAAAAAAAAAAAAGAAAAAAGAAAAAAAAACAAAGAAAAAAGAGAAAAAAATCAAAATTTTTATATCATTTTATTGTCATTGAAGTGACAAACAAAAATATAGGGGTGAGAGAGGACACTTGAGGCAAAAAAATAAGAATTTTTTCACACGAGTAAAAAAAGAAGAACATCGGTGTTATTTTTGCAACGAAAAATGTTAAAATGATTTTTTTTTTTTTTTACACAATGTTTTTAGTTTATACTGAATAGTAGGTGAATGTTTACCGGAAAATATCCAGAGAATGTCAATCGGTTGAATAGTTTTTTTTTTATCTTTCCCGCCAATTTATTAAAAATTGTATTGTGAAAATGGTGTTTAGAGATTTTGAGAAACTAACTATATTTGCGTGATATAATTAAAATTCAATAACTATTATCTATAACATGAATGAATATAGAAACATAATATATATATATAGAGAAGTTTTTCAATAGTGAAATAAATAATTGAAAACACTTGGGCTATTTTTCAAATCAATATATCAAATTGAAATATTAAAATAAATGTTTTGTACAGACAACTATATTATTAATAATGATTGTATGAATAAATAATTTATAATATCGTTAATGGTGAGTCTTGTTCGATGTTTCTATGAGATTAAAAATCTTTGAATTAGTATCTTGAATTTAAACTTGTACACAAGAAAAAGAAAGTGAAAAAAAAAACCTCAATATTTAATGGATGAACTTTTTCTCCAGTGATAAAATGAATAATGCATGTCACTTCTGTATCTTTTCAATCTATAAATCAAGTTGGAACATCAAAATTGATGATTCATAATGAATTATAATATTAATGATTGTATTAAGAGATCGAAAGAAAAAAAAATTATGAGAAATTGATGTCAGATTGGTACAAAAATTAAAAAAAATTAAAAAAAACCCCAAATAAAAAGTAATATCAAATATATAAAAAATCATTTTTTTTTTTTCAATGGTAAAATAAATAATATTAAACACTTCTGTATATTTTTTCCCAATCTATAGATCAAGTTAAACTATTTGAATTAATATTCAATTGAAAGAACCATAAACAAACCATACATGATAAATATAATTCCCCTTTTTAATTTATATATAAAATATATAAATTAAAGTTCAAACACACACACACACACAAAAAAAAAGAACGTTCATTTAACAACGGAAAATTATTTCTAAACAGTAAAACAAATATTAATAAGACACGCGTCTGTCTTTTCTCAATTTATTCATCGAGTTTAAATGCATCGTCACAAATATAACCACCAATGTTTGCATGAGTGCACATATTTGTATCTGTATTTTGTTCCACAATATATATATATATATATATATATATATATATATAAATGTATGTTATATGTATACATTCACCCCTCTCCAGTCATTATGACAGATTGTATTGGGAAGGTCGGTTTGTTTTGTTGGCGAGGCGAGAGAACGAGGGTGTGTGTGGTGATGGGTAGTGGTACAAGTTTGAATTTCCCAGGCGACATGAGCGAACACGAATTGGATTTCGAATAGGATTATTCGTTGGCCAGTTGTGTACAAATGGAGAGGGGAAGCAGAAAGAGAAACTGATGGTGGTGGTGGTTGTAGAAACGGCCACCGCTTGTGTTTCATATTTAGTGTTAGAGAGGATTGAGAGAGGCAATTTTTGGTGGATGTATATATATTCAATGGGAATTTGGTGAAACAGATTTTTCCATTTTTTTTTTTCTCTTGTATGCGTATTTCTTTTATTTTTTTTATTATTCGTGTTTGAATAACACATGTATTTTTTTTTTTATCTTTCATTTAAAAAAAGTTTAACGGCTGTTCAACACATAGACGTGTGTGCACAAATTTCAACTATGAATTGAATTTATTTTATTTATTTAATTCTATTTTTATTCCTTTGTTTTTTTATTCCGTTACTTTTATTTATTTATCAGTTTTGTCTGTTTTATTTTATTTTGCTTTTTTTTTTTCTTTTTTTTTTCATTGTATGATGTAAAATAAAAGTGTTGGAATTGTTTGGGATTTAAAAGTGCATATTGAGACTGAATTTTACTTTATTTTATGACACAGAATTTATGGGGATGAATTGAATGATAGGAGGAAATATTGGTATCGATATAGAAATTCGGTTTTAATTGGAAAGGAAAAATGAATGAATAAATATTTTTGACATTCTAGTGTGTATATATATTTTATATATATATATATTGTCGTTAGAAAAATAATATGAATACTATTGTGTCATATTTTAAACAGAGTTTTGATTCAATAGAAAATTCTATTTATATCTGCATGATCAGTCAATACAGTGTGATAATAAATCTATATAAAAATCATTTCGATATTAAAAGCGTGATTAAATTGAGTGGATATATTATATAATGTCTATATTTTTGATATTTATATGAATCCTAACCTCTCACAAACATGATCATCCACCTCTTATTAATATCAATGTAAAATAGCTGTTTAAAGTGTAAATATTATTCACAATAAATCAAGAATATTCACCTGAATAAAATGTCCCATATTATACCTCAATTAATCTTCCATTCATCTAATTAATATCCCGTCTCATCCAAACAATAATAAAAAAAAAAAAAAAGGAAAAATAATACACAAAGAAATATTGTCCCAGTAAAAAATAAAATACATAAACAAAACAAAACATCTTATTCTCAACCTACCAACACACAATTAACAATCACAACAAAAGTGTACATGAAAGAAAAACCTCCGCCATATAATACCTAACCAACCAAACCAAACAAATAAACACAAATATATATATATATATATATATTCAGCAGAGATTTCTAATATTCAATTTCACCACCGTCATTTCCATTGGTATTGAAATAAAACATCATTTTCATCGGTAGCTAGTTGAACATCACCAGAAATGAGGTGTCAAGAGAAAGAGAATTAAACATACATCCATATATATATATATATATATAAACTGCGACAACGACAGAAAGACCACATCAACCGTGATGGCATGAGCAAGATATAGATAACGGGATAGAGCAACCAACCAACCAACCAACCAACCAACAGACAGAGGAAGAGAGACAAGAAAGGAACTCGGCAAATTATTCACGACGCACAGCAATCTAACAGCAGCAATGTCGACTACTAACTCGGAACTCCATTATACAAAATCCACGGTTGAATGCCAATTTCAAAATGCTTATCGGTATATTATGCGCGGACTATACACAAAATAAGTTTCAACCACGCTACTCTCACGGTGGGTGTCAAATAGCTTGCATTACTGAATTTCAATTAATGTTTCCCGATAGCACATATACATATATAGATTGAATCTATATATATACATATATAAATACACATTGCCCGCATATGTTCTCTACACTATTCTCTTTATGACTACTACTATACTCTCTGAACTAACTGACTACCATCACCACTACAACTACCAACTACCAGTGTACAACTCTGCTATTAGTGCTGCTGCTATTGCTGTTGCTGCTACTGGTGCTTTGGTATATATACTATCACTTTTGCTTGCATGCGCGTTCACGTGGATCAATGAGTATTTATTAATGTATGGCGTAAATGTGTGGCGGATACGCGTTGTGAATTGCAATTACAATCAAAATTTAACCATGCCTATTTTAACGTTTTAGAGATGCAAATGTATTTGTAAATATATATGTTTGTGAATTTTGATGCTGTTGAATGTTTAATGTTTTTCAAGTTAGTGAATAATAAATGAAAAATAAAGAAGACAATTAAATATGTAGATAATTGGTAGGGTTAATTTTGTATGGGGGGAGAGTTTAAATGATTGGATTGAGTTTGGTGATTATTATTGAGGTGTATTGATTTAAACAGAAGGTACTTTCCTTCTTTTTTTTTTCTTTGGGCTTGGAATGATTGGGATTCTGGTGATTATTAAATGGTTGTAGTTAATTTTGATGAGGGGTTGTGAGAAAATTTTAATGAGATTGGTGTATTAAGAAGGTTGGAGTGTGAAGTTATGTAGGTCAAGAGTGTATTGAATGAACACAAATATTTAGGACAAGAAAATTTTCTTGTTAATCATAATTAATCAAATATTTATGACTCTACGAATACATAATATTGTTTGTATTATTTTCCTGTTTGTTTAATAATGATAGATGTTTTCAAGTGTATAACATATTACTGGATAGTATGAAAGATTATTTATTAATTAGATTTTTGACATTTGTGAATTTTTATTATGAAATTTTTACCAAAATTCATCGTTACAGTACTTTTAATTGTTAATATTTGACATTTAAACTGTTTGATAAATACATTGAGCAGTGTCTGTAATAAACTTTGAGTTTATTAGTGACAGAAATATTTTTAGTTTTTTTTTTTTTTTTTCACGTAAATATTAGTTTAAATAATTTTATATCAAGTGAATGAGATTGTCTCTAGTCTCAACTATTCCAATATGTAGAAGATAAAGAGAAATGTATCGAACTAGACGGTGGGGAAAATATAAAATCATTTAATTGATATAAATGTTGCGGAAAATGTGGAGCAAAAAAAATAAATAAATAATGGTATAATTGTTTCACCATATATATTTTTAATGTATACATTATCAAATTATTAATTGTGCAAATTTATTCATCATTAAGACGAGCTCCTGAGATATCAGTTAAATAAGTGACAGTAAAATTGTGATTCAATTAATTTCTATTAGAACCAAAACAAATCAAACAATTCATTCTTAAATATAAGATATTCGATATCATTTCTATCATTACTTTTATCATAATGATTAAAGCGTTGTTAATGAGTCTCTATCACTGTGATACTTAAAAAATAGTGAGTCTCAGGTGAATTACTTCAACGAGAGAATTGCATTGCATCTATATAGTTCTTCTATTTTATTTAAAAAAAAAAACGCAATATATATTTTTGAATTTTCTCCTACCTACATTTGACTGTCTCAATAACGTTCACAATTCAAAATACAATCAAATAAAATTGCGTCAAAATTTTCCAGTTGAAATATATAACAGATTCTTTAATTCATTCAAAAAAAAATTTCTCTTTTCATACACAATAATTTCCAAGATAAAAAAAATTCTCAACAATAAATTTTACAATGTCATCAATTTTTCTCAAAAGGTAAAGAAACAATTATAATTCAATATTTCATATCATTCTTCATTCGGCTATTGACATAATTTTTATCATAAACAGCAATAATAATTTTAATTGTACAATTAATTTTTTCTATCAATTCAATTCTATTTATATTTCCATAATTCACTTACCCCAACAATAGAATTAAGCTCTGTCATTGTAACTTGTTTTGCACGATCAATGGCTTGTACTACTTGTTGTTGATGTTCCTGAGACAGGAAAGGGAGTATTTGAACAATAATTGCATTCAGTCTCTTTGATATCTCAGTCTGAAATAATTGAACAAAGAATAAAATAAATAATGATTATTAATTCAATAAATATTTTTTCCAATAATTTTCAACATTGATACAAATATTTTATAAATATAATAATATATATATATATATATATAAATAAATAAATAAATAAATATTACCTGCTTGTGCATCTCGACATTGAGTCCATAAGACATTTCATAATACTGCAATGAAAAGAAAAACAGAACGAAAATGTAGAATTAATATATCAACTATTGTACTAAATGTGTCAATAAATATTATTATTCATTTTTTTTTTTTTCAACTGACAGGAAAAAAACAAAAATGAAATAAATAATAAAACCGACAACTCAATTTTATATCTCATCAGAGCAATGAAATATGACTGAGAATAAATGGTGCATTTAGTAGTCAATTCATGATTTAACTGCATTTCATTCCAACACTTTTTTCATGGAATGAAAAAAAAAAAAAAAAACAAAAATAATAGTAATAATAATAAAATAGAAAATTGATGTGGATGAGAGCAATAAAAATTGAATTATGAGTATAATTGAAAAATGATATCGACTGTGGGATGAAAAGTAGTGTTTTGAATATTCTCTGAATATAATTTTCCAAATGATAATAATTGGATGAATGTTAATTAACAAATGATCATGACATATAGGACAGATAAATATACATTAAATTTGTGAACACATTCACACACACACACGCTCATTCTATGAAATCCAATCATCCATTTGAATATTTAAAAAAAATAAATTCATATTTACCATCACGTAGTGCCGTTGTATTTCAATTTTCTCCGTCGCCAATTTTTCACACTCAAGTTTCATACTGGAAAAAAAAATTAAAAATATCTTTATATTAATATATATATATTTATGATAATGACAAAAATTTAACTGGAATTAAAGTTGAACTATTAGTTATTCAGTGAAATATATATAAATAGTATAACAGTAGATGGTATCTTAACAAAAAAAAAATTTTTAAAACCATTTATATCATCCAATTATCTATCAATAATTTTCTCTAATACATTCAACTAATAGTGCAATGAAATTATCCCCTAAAAGAAAATAAAATACAAAAATATAATTAAAAAGAAAGAACAAAGAAATTGAAACAAAACCAACTAATAAAGAAGAATAAAAAGAAAAGAAAAAAGAAAGACAGTCAAAGTAAAGTAGTTATATACAGATCAAGAGTAAAATAATAAAATGAACAATTAAAATTTATATTCATCATATATAAGGTAAAAGTGCGGTATAAACATAACCTATAATAATGCACATAGACATAAAACAACAGTTTTGATTACATACAAATCAATACTATTCCCTTCAGTTGAGAAACGTTTATGACAATATATTATTATGTGCTGCAAGCTATCTACAAAACACATGTTACTCTTCGTTCATTTTTATATACAGACACATACACATATAAAAGACTGTACATATCGCGTGTGCTATGTTTTTGTCAGCTGCAAGAAATCCCGCGCTTGCTTATATATTCATTGCTTTGAAGTTCACGAAAAAAAAAAAAAGGAAAGGAAAGAAGAAGAAGAAAAAGAAAAGAAAGGAAGAAAAAAGAAAAAAAATAGAGAGAGAGAGATAGGGAGACGTGTAAAGCTTGAAAGAACATTCGTATATATAAATATATATTTATTTATAGTAACACACAATAGAGACTATAAGATGTGAGAGAGTTCAATGTGTGGCCATAAGAAAATTCTGTAGAATAGACAGCCAGTAGCTATCTATAATTGGAATAATAATGTTAAAGTGCAGGGGAAAAATTCACAAACGATATAAATGAATAATTGGATCCATAACAGCAGCTATCATAGTGTATATATATCGAGAAATGTTTTTGTCATGATGATGTAGAATATGATATAAGAAAAATTGGAAATCAATATTTTATAATTTACTACATCTATTTTATATCATTGGTCTATTCTTTCACCATCATTTTCTTCTTTATCTCATTATTTATAAGTTGAATAGATAGATATTTTATTCAAAAGTTTTTATCGACCTGATTGAATTATTTTAAAAATTGATTGAGGTATTGTGATGATGAGTGGATATTAAAAATATTTAAAAGTATTATATTTATTATTTATAAGAATAAATGTATCAACAATGATTCTAGATGTATGGAAGTATTTTATAATTACATTTCTTTGTTAATTTTTATAATAATAAAAGGTTACAAATAATGGTAATGGTGATTTAATTTTTTTAATTTAATAATAAAAAAAGCTTTTAGTATATTCCATAATTTAAATGGTTCATCTTTTACTCATTGGTTGATATGCAACGTTTCTGCTTTTTTATTTGAATTAATATTTGAATTCTCTCATATATGAATATTTGATGAATTTTTATAAAACATCTGTGTCTTCGTTTTCTTAAGTGGTTTTATTTGAAGAGACACATATTTTATTCAATATTTTCATACGACACTTGTCGATAATCTAGTTGAAATTCTATATAGATAGATATTAATAATGACTAAACATTTGCAAATGTCACTGTTTTATTTATACACCTAAACACACAGATGAATATTTATAAATATAAACCAATTGTAAAAAGAAAAATAGTTTAAAGAAATAATACACATTGATATGTAATTTATTACATTGATAATTTATAAATGTTTAAATAATTCACTCATATAAAATTATATCACAACCGGTGTATAAAAGAAGCCCTGATAAAAAATTAAACAAACAAGAAAATTATATGTTTCATTATCAATAATCAACAACTAATAAATTCCAAAAATATACCACCACATTAAACAACTGTTTCATCAACCACAATTTTATTCCTCTTCCCGTCACTGTAGTCTACCAATAAATATTATTTTATTCATTGAAATATTAAATTTTCATAATTCTGCAGCGAATTAATTTTTAAATTCAAACTATTATTAATTACCAAAAGCATTGTAATGAAAATTTTAATTTATTTCCCATCTATTTTGTCTGTTAACATAAATATCATTTGGAAAATAGATGTCTAAAAGATTATAATCAAAAACATTCGATATTTTCTTTATTATTATTATTATTATTATTATTAAATCATTAACAATATATTTAAATAAAATAACAACTTACTTGTGATATTGTGCTTGAAGAAAATTAAACTCCTCTTTAATTCTGTCGCAAGAATCGCCGACTGTAAACTTGAATGGTTGACCGGGCTGCGGTGGACCCTGAAAACACGAAAGAGGAATACAAACATAAAAATATAGCAATAAAATGAGAGGCGAATAATATATGTATATAAACCTATATACATATATATATATATATATACATGAAGATCTGCAAAATGGTGGAGCAATATTTTGCCCCAATGAAACAAACACAGACCGGATGTTATAAATTATCCGCAAACGAAGAGACCGGTCAGCGAAACTAAGAGTGTGTAAAATAAAAAGAATAAAAAAAAAAAGAGCCATTCTATACAGCATGTAAAAAGAGCAAAAAACTGGCTGCGCCCCAAAGACTTTAACGTGGATATATATATATCTGTGTATATAGACATACAAAAAGTATAATGAAATAAGAGCAAAACGGAAATGATTTCATGGATGCTTGACTTTTCAACATTTGTAATCCAAATGAGCTCACACACAAGTTGTTTCTTGTCTCATTGATTAACTGGACTAATAATTAAACCACAAAAAAAAAAAAATGAGTGCAACAGGAATATTAAAGTCAATTAGAATAGAAAAAATAAAAATGTCTATTCATTTATTTATTTTATTTCGTAGTAATTGTTTCCTTTTGTTTTTTTTTTTCTTTTTTCTTTATGAAAGTGATGATGAAACCAAAGTGCACATCAACTGAAAGTTCACCTTGGTCGATATGGAATAAAAATATTCATATTTTACCTGTGATAATTCCATGAAAAAGAACAATAAAAGAAATATAAAAAAATACCAAGGATAATTTTCAGTGGGTTAGAATAAAAATTAAAGTATTTTCATTAGTTTCCTTTCACGTTGTGGCGTTAAATTATCAGTCGTGAAATGTAGAAAAAAAATAAACATTCTTATTTTTCATAAGAATCTTATCAGGAAAAAAAAAAAATACATAAATATTGCTTGACATAATTTCCGTTGAAATAGAAAACAAAAAACAACTATATCATCCATTTTGTTCCTCCACATTTCATTACGTATTATTAAAAAAATAACGAAACGAAAAAAAATTAAAGCAAACACCAAATATTTAATAAGTTCAAATTGCAGCAAATCTTTACCCAATATATATATCTAACATTCCAAAAATCAACACCGAAACTAATAAAAATTCCTGCCAAATACAACTGAATTCTCACTTCAACAGATATTGAAAAAAAAAAAAAACCCAAAAGAGCAAGAAGAAAAAGGAGAAATTACTTTCCACAAAACCCAAAGTAAACATTAAAGCAAACCAACCACAATTACTTCCCACCCAGAACTTCCTCAAAGTTTCTTCCACCACAAGATACCAAACGAAAAAAAAAAAAAAAAAACCAAATGCTCTCATAACCACTCACAACTGCATACCGACTGATCTTCAATTCCCCTTTCAAACACCCCCTCAACAAACAACATACACATCTACATCCCATTAATTAACCGCACTAATACCCAAAAACAAAACCAAAACCAATGAAAAAAAAAAAAAAAAAAAAAGACCAAAAGGAATAAAAAATACCATCATCTCCCTAATTCAAAAATCATCTCCACATCCATATAAAACACACATTATATTGATCACTCACTTCAATACTTACATATAAAACACAAAAAAAAAAAAAGAACACCACGAAATAAATAACTACCTATCAACTGGCGTAAAAAGAAAAAAAGAAAAAACCCTCCAACACAACATCAACAACATATAAATGTGTTCAGAAGCCGAGAAAGACAACAAGAATAAAAAACACCAACATTACTCATATACAAGCTAAGAGACACAGCGACAGAAAAAGACATAAAATATATAAACACACACACACTCTCTAACACATATATATATATATATATATATATTCATATCCCTCTCTATAACTATATAACGTAGAAAGTCAAACCGGTATGTTTGTCCTCATACTCTCCACCACCTTCTTCCACTTCCTCTTGTTCTTCTTCTGCTTCTTCACCTTCACCCTCTCTACCTCTTTCAATATATACGTTTATGTATTCCGTTGAGACGCGAACATGAGTTTCACACGTGGAGAGACACACGCTCATGAGCAAACCATATATATATACACATATATATATATATATATATTAGTCAACATGGAACTCGACTGACTACTGTGGCAGACAGAGCACCAAGCACCAGCAGCAAAAGCAAGCAAGCAAGCAATAGGGCTTCCCTGCTGTGGCGGGTGCGCTACGCGCACGAGCGACCAAGGTAAAACGAGACAGAGTGAATGAGCGAGACGATATATATATATATATATATATAAATATGTATAGAGAGAGAAGTAATGCGAGTGACAAGTGAGTGCAAGTGAGATAGGTATATGTCAGGTTCTATATCTCTAACCGGGACAGGAACGCCCAGAGCAAGTGTTAATTACATGTTTGCGGTGTCCGCGGGGATTACACGCTACAAACCCAAACTATGGGCTCGATTGGTATAGTAGCTGCCGATCTACCCAATATATATATATATATGTAGAGTTGTGCATATGTATATGAGAATACACACAGAGATGCTATGAGACAGGCCATTGCGAGTTTAACATTTGAGCGGATAGCAATGGTTAATAAGTATAGGTGTATGTCGATATTTGTGTTTATATGTAGATTTGTTGTTTGTGTGTTTATTTAGAGAAGGAATGTGTGTGTGTGTGTGTTTGTATAGTCTTTTGACAAGACATTTGTGATAGAATGGGGATTTGTTTTGTTGAATTGAGCAAGGATTTTAGTTGAGTTGAGAGAAAGAGAGAAGGGCCGTTAATGTTTGTTGGATTTGAAGTGAAGGACAAAGAAAAAGGAAGAGAACAGTAGAAAAAAGATTGGTGGAATTGATGTTGATTTTGGATTAGGGGAGAGAATTATTTAGTGGTATTGGGTTTGATTTTTGTTGTGGGAATTTGTTGAGAGGGAATTAGGAATTTTTGGCGTTTTTTTTTTTTGTTTTGTTGGAGATTGGTTTTTTTCGTTTGGTAGTGAAAATGGTTTTTTTGAGTTTCAATTGGGGATTGAATGAGGATTTTATGTGTATTTATTGTATAGGGTTGTTGTGATTGTTGAGATTAATGTTGTGGATGTTATTCATTAAAATTCATTCATTATTTATACAAATTTTGACTGAATTGAGACGAAATATAAATTTAATTTGATGTTTTTTATTTGAAACAAATGCACACACAGAGTTTTATTTATTCAGACACAAAAAAAAAAAGAAGAAAGTAAAACTTGTAGTAAGATGAAATTAGCAACGAATGAATAAAAACTTTGCTGCAGTCATTTTCAGCTGAATTGAACGTATGAATTTTTTTTCAAACAAAACTGACGTACTGGA
The DNA here is from genome assembly GCA_958496275.1 of Zele albiditarsus. Classification (NCBI taxonomy): domain Eukaryota; kingdom Metazoa; phylum Arthropoda; class Insecta; order Hymenoptera; family Braconidae; genus Zele; species Zele albiditarsus. The sequence continues at coordinate 9,413,356 of OY292412.1, read as the reverse complement.
AATGTAATTAACCACTGCTTCTGAATAAAAATAAAGCAATCTATTCTCCTATTATTTTATGCCGTATATCAGTGTATTTCAATTAAAACTTTTATATAAATATAAATTTGTTATGCAAAATTTGTATTTAAAATTTGGAAATTTTGGATACCATTTGAAATCACAAATATCGTCAAACTTAAGTAAAGAATTAAATACGTGTTTTAAATTAACTGTATAAAAACTATATTCAAACGTGAAATGAATTTATCTGACGTCAACTAATTGAATAAAAGTAGAAAATAAAATCATAATTCATTTATTATTATCAGAAATCTATGTGCGATCTTTATCAACACAAATAATTACCATGTGTATTTATTTATAATCAATTCTCCACACCATTCTTCAGAAATTAATATATTTAAACTTGTCTCATATAAATTTGGATACATAGAGATGAGATTTTATCATGAAACTGTGTTACCACTCGAATATGCTAATTCAGTATTATTATTCTAAAATACTTCAATGTCTACATACAAAATTCACAGGTATATACATAAATAAAAAACAAAAATAAAGGCTTCTCAAAATTAATTCCACCAAAACATTGTAGTCAATAAATTTGTAATTACGTATACATCAATTGTTAAACATCAATTTAAACAACTCATAATATCCAAATAATTCAAAATCATTCCACCCAACAAATCGCCATATCAAGTGTAAAAAAAAACCCCCATCAAAAAATCCAATCATTAAACAATTATTCACATTGCAAAATAAAGAAAAAAAAATACCAAATGAATTCCTCCAAATATTTTAATTCAAAACAATTCTCCCCAATCAAATCCTCGACATACCAAACAATAAACTAACTCCCGAAGCTATTTTCCATCACAAACACCAACAAGCAAAACAAATCCATAAATAAAATTCATAAAAACAAAATCATAAAAAAAAAAAAACAAACAAAAGAAATATCTATCACTTAAAAAATTATTTTCTCCCATCTCCACATTCACATTATTATTCTACTCTTTCAATAAAATTCCTCTGCGTTCCAATCCTCTTTCTCGAAATATCTGTCATTTAGAAACTGTTTTTTTTTTTCTTTTTCTTTCTTTTCCCTTCCTCCCCTTCATTCACACACTCGTATCACTATTTTACCTTTTTTAGATGAAAAAATTTCATTCTCTTGAATATTTTTCCATTTTTTTTTTTCTTCTTTCATCTTTTTCTCTCTCCACATGGTACAATACATAACATCACTTAACATACACATATACCATTCATTATACTTCTTGTACATAAATATAAATGTTGAGTATATGGCTTTGGGGCAAAACCAACTGACGAACCCATGGTGGGTTTCGACCTTGGTGTTTTTCAAACCATTTGAGGTTGTTCAGAGACGTTCTCAATTGCTTGGCGGTGCGTGAAACACACTCTTTTATTTATTATTATTATTATTATTATTATTATTATTACTATATATTTTTTTTTGGGTAGATTTCAAGGGCGAGGTTGTATACATATATATCTTATGACCAAGACTTAAGAGATAGCCAAGTGAGGCCCCGGATTCCTGGATAAGCTGGAAACAAGTTTTGTGTGGAAAGTAATGAGTTCCTTTCCAAGAATTTTGGTATAAGTATATATGTATTTATATATATATATAGGTGTGAGGATAATGATAAAGAACGAGGAAGAAGAAGAAACAACCCAGTGTGACGACGGTGAGAGAGATGATGTATGTATATGTGCAGTGTGTTAGAGATTTTTCAAAGAACTCGTAATACCAGTGGCCCTATACACAACTGCCCTGTCTGTTAGGTGTATCCATTATCTCTCAGGGGAAAAAAAAGGAACGAAGAAAACAGAAGAAAAAAAATAAGACAAGGATAATAGAAGAGTAGGAAGTGTCGGTGAGGGAAAGAAAAAAAATAAAATATGAGAAATGGAAATGAAGAAGTGGAGAGGAAAAAAAAAAAAAAAAAAATCCAAACCGCTCGCACGTTTAATGTTAGCTGGTAATGTTGGCAATTAAATGATTTTTAAATATATTATATTGTACTGAGAGTGAATTTATATTAATATTAAATAATGGAGAATCGAAAGAGGTAAAAGAAAAGAAATATTAGATTCACGTGATAAACATAAATTACGTTTGTAATTTAATTATTAATAGGAGGGAAGAAGTTAATTGAAAAATTCTACGTGGTAAATATTATTTTTATGTTTGTTTCTTTTTTTTTTTTTTTTGGTTTGTTTGTGGTAGTCAATGGGAAGAGAAATATTTTTCTTAATGGATAAAATACGAGAGATTTTGATAATAAATGTTGCATTAGAAATTTCATTGCACAATAATTATGTAGTAAATGTTTTGTTGGAAAATAAAAAATATTGGCAATGAAAAGTTGGTGTTTTGGTTTACTGTGAGGTTCACTTTCAGTAGTTGCCCTTTTGTGGAAAAATTTAATTCCAATATATATGTAGTTCCAGAGATAGCTACATTCATACAGAGTAAGAATCTTTGTCGTATTCTTATGTCAAATTATTGTAGAAGAAAATATTGATGCCGCCAGTAAGAAAGAGAACCGTCGCCTATAACAGTGAACAAAAATCGCACAAACACTTGTGTTTTTCATATCCAATAATAAAAAATATACACATCTCCAAATATTCACCACTCAATTCTTCATAAAAAAATAACCATTGCAACCATTCCAATTCCAAAAAAAACCATCACAAAAATCAACTAAAAAATTTTCATCATGTATCTCTCATATTATCATTATTAAAATTAAAGTAATTTAAACTACGAGAAATGACTCTTTACATATAAACTGTAAAAGGTAGAAACTAAAACTTTGTAAAACCCCCAAGAGATTACAAATATATATATAAAAGCATCAAACGTATTAGATAGAAGTATAAGGATGAAGAGAACGAATACCGCAGAGATGTACTTCGTGCTATATACCAAACACACATATACACACTCAACACTTCTATATATATATGTATATATATATATGTATAATGCAATCGGGGAATCCGAAGTGACCACGCTATGAGGGAAGTCGTGTGGTTTTACCACGGTCACCGTGGTTGCGGCGGCAAATTGAGATAGTTCGCAAACCACCAGCCGCATTGACCCAAACTGGCAACGCGGTGTGGTGCGGTAGTGGCTTTCAGGAAAAGCCTATGCTTCTGTACTGTACTGCTCATCGCTAACAGTACCAACCATACATGTTCACATAGCAACCGAGGATTTTCTATGGTCTGAGTATGTGTGTAAATACATGTGTTACTATGAATGGCGCATCAATTGAAAATACCTTACGAATTCTTGTGCAATAAAAATCCGTTACATTAAAAAAAAATTTAACCAAACATAATATTCATTAGTTTCACTTTACATTACTAACAACACGGTAATAATTAATAATGTTATTTAATGACAATAATGAAAGTATTTGTGTTCAATCTACTAGAACAATTAATTAGAATTGCAACAACAATTTTTATTAAATATTAAATCAATAAATAAAATTGAATAGTTCATTAAATTCAATTGAAAACTACTTAATCAATATTGTACATATAATATATAATTATTATTTATTATCATATTTATTATCAATGAAGAAATTGATAGTTCAAAAGTGTATAATAACGATAGAATATTTTTATCAAATCTCCAAACATTTTATTCTCACCAATGTAATTAAAATTATAAATATGAATTATTGAGGTTAATATTTTATATTTTATATTCACTAAAAACTTCACTTTGTATCACAATTTATTGAGAAAATTTACCGACAAATTTCACATATATAATTTCTAACGTTCATAATCACAAAAGCAGCAATAAAAATCGTGTAATTGTATAATAATCACAGAATATTTATTAACTCTGAAGAAAAAATTTTATAATTAAATATTCAAGTGAATATTTCAAATTAAAATAAAAAAAAAATAAGTTACTGAATTCCATTTTTATCATTTACACACACGCACAGACACACACACACACACACACACACCTGAAGTGATAAAATCTCAAGAATGTCGTTGTCAGTATTAAACATATCCACATATATGTGCAATGGTTACAGCAAATGCAACACGAGTACGTGCGTGTCAGCAGAAAGGAATTGAAAAAAACAAAAACAAACAAAAGGTATAAATAAATAAAATAAAATGCGAAAACGAATTAAAATAAAATAAAAAATGAAATAAAAGAAATGCAATAATGGAATTTATATAGCTCTTATCAACATATTTTATTTTAAATATATATGCATATATATTTAATGAATAAAGAATATTGTGCATATATGAATAAAGAAACGTGTAAATATATTGTGTATGTATTTATATATATATATATGTGTGCTTGAGGTGAGTAAATTATTGTAGACTCTTAGTAATATCGAAGGATAATGCACATGTATATTTTGTTGTCTGGCGCATCAAAGAACCAGCAGCAGCAGCAGCATATTACACCAATTCATAGAGTAAAGAATAAAGAGAAGAGAGAAAAGAAAAAAAAAAAAGGTGAAAAAGGAGTGTGAGTGAACGTTATCCAGGTATATATTTGTTTTTAAATGTCCACATAAGCGCATGTTTGTTCTTGATTTCATTGTTTAACAAGACACGAACACTGATGAATAAGAAAATACAGACTAAATATATATATAGTTAATGTAAACTTCTTATTACAATGAATATGGCTGATGAAAATTGTGCTGATAAAATATATTAATTGACAATGAATTATAATTCAATAATTAAAATCAGTTTAAGTGGAATTTTTTGTTTAAAATTGGATTGTCATTAATCACATTGTTGTATCAAGTTTAATTTTTTTAATTGCGTGTTGATTTGTGTGTTAATTTATTTAAATGAATGATTGATTATATACAAAAAGGTGATTTTATCGTTACATCAAAAAATGGTTTGTTGGCAAATTAAATTATGAATTATAAAGAAGGGAGAATTGGAAAATGAATTGTACAGAGATTTTGAATGGAGAAATGATAGTTAGACGGTTTTCCAAGTAAACTTTTGGAAAAGTGCTCGAGAAAAAAAAAAATTATTTAAACAAATAAAAGGACGAGTGTTACTGTTCCACAAATTCAGTGGATATTTTAATTGAACTTTGGACACATATAACGTGGACTGGAATCGAATATTTCCGAAAGTTGTGAAATACATTAGAAAGCTTGTGCGATTCTGCGTAATTTCACCCCCACAACTTAGTAGTCGAAAAATCGGACGAATACGAAAAAAAATTGTTGAAAAAAAAAAGTGGGGAGAGAGTTACTGTTCCAAAAATTCAGTAGATACTTCAATCGAATTTTCAACACATTCTACAAGGGTAAGAAACAGATATATAAGAAAAATTGATATATCCATTGGAAAGCTTGTGCGATTCTGCATAAAATTGGCATCTGCATGATTTAGACAAAATTTCGGAAAAGTACTCAAAAAAATGATTTAAAAAAAAAAAACCAAGAAACTTTTTCTTCAAAATATATATTCAATTCTCTTTTTTTCATTCAGAACAAATACACAAAAATATATACCATTTATATTTCGATAAAAAAAAAACTCCCAAGTAACTGAAAGTAACAATAAATAAATGAATAAAAAATTTATTTACCTCTCCTCTTTTAAAAATAAACTAAACATTATCATTAACCCACCACTAATTCTCAATAAAATAGAAAAGAGTTTTAAATTATTAATATTAAATTAAAATTCCTATCCACAATTTGTATGTGAAATTGAAACAAAAAAAAAAAAAAATCATAAACTACCAATCCAGAGAATAATTTTCCAATAAAATACATTCTACTTTATGTTCTGTTAATTTCACCAGTGAGTAAGAAACGATATCCACCGTCAATTGACTAATAATTTGTGTGTAACAATCCTCCCTCTCTCTTACTAATGGCAAATGCAAATTGCTTTAATATAAGTGCAATTATATTGCGGGTAAAAAGGTGCAGGTAAAGCGATGAAAATAGATAGATAAATAGAGATTAAGTATATAGGAGAGGCAGGAAGGAAGAGAGAATGTGAATAAAAGATAAAAAGAAAATGAAAAAAAAAAAAAGGCAATGGAGGAATTATAAGAATGAAAAATGACCATTGGATTGCCATTATTTATTTTTTTCTTTTTTCTTTTCTTCATTTTGATACCCACCGATATAATTTCACCATTCGTTTTGTATGGATTTGAAATTTTATTGCTAAAAGAAGAGAATAGGATCATTAGTCCGTGAATTACATGAAGAAATAAAATTCACATAAATCAACTGAAACACGAAAATAATAAAATCACAAATAAAAACAAAATTCCCATTCGATCTAACACAATTCGTAGTATGTAATAAAAATAAATAAAATTAAATATATCACGTCACATACAATTGTTTCTTGTTTAACATTTGAGTATTATAATCAAGTAAAAATAATAATATTCTATCTCACAAATAAATTATGAGAGAATAAGAAGAAAAAGAAGAATGGACAATTTTTAAAATAGATTCATAATAAACATTAATTTAAAATATTATTAAATATTACAAATTCTTATGAATTATTATTAAAAATGTTTGAATTTATTGAAAGTTGTCTTTCTTTTTTTTTTTTCCCCTCCAAACCTACTCTCTAATTCTTTTGAAATTTTTTTTTTGGTTCAAGGACACCACAAAATTTGTCAACGAAAATATTCCAAGAATAAATATTGTTTATGAGATACTAAAAAATAAAAAAAAATAGGGGGATATATATATATATATATATGTGAATGGAGTAGCATAAAGTAATACCAGAAGTGAAAGGGAACATACAACCGAACAACCACCTGCCAAAAGTTCAAACTGTCTAAAATTGGCCAATGATACGCGGTCACAATAATATCTAACTGTGAAAGAACCTTCAAAGTGGAACCACAGAAGAGATCTCTCTTGTTCATTGTTGACTGAAGAATAGAATTGATGGTATGTTCTACGAAAGGTTAAAGCAAAGTAAATCTAACAACCAGTTGTCAAAGCCTGTATAGCTATTTCTATTATATTGTCAATTCCACGTGCCATTCTTCATTTGCTTCCTTTTACTTTTTTTCATTGTATATATTTCTTTTTACATTTTCATCTTCTTCTTTTTTCCCCCCTATCATTTCCCTAACAATTTCCCTTCTACTCTCCCATATTCAATTCATTCATTTGAATTGAGGGTAGATGTATAATAAAATTAAAAAAAAATTGATAACAAATACAACAAATTAAATAGTTATTTATTCTAAAAATAATTTTTATAATTATTTAATTCGCTATCAAATCCAATTTCCAATAAAAAAAAAAATAATAATGATAGTAATAATAATAATAATAATAATAATAATAGAAAACATTTTTTCATCTAACTAATTCCAATTGTCCTCATCATTCACCCATAAAATACAAGTGCAGCTCAACAAATCTATTTCAATTCAACCAAAGCACAATTAACAACACCACATGTATTAATCTACAACAGCAAAAAAAAAAAAATAAATAAATAAATAAATAAATAATGGTTTAAAAAATGTTTCAACGCGACATTAATTTTTTTTTTCTTTTTTTTTTTAAACCTCTGTGATATATACATTTTTGTTCTTCTATTTCCAAAGTCGAATTGATACGAACAATGGAAAATTTGTCCACGGACATATTAAACAAGCAATATATATTCACGTTCAATTTCATTGTGCATGTTTTGTCACGAAACAACTGTGTTCACACATTAAATACTCTACCTACGAGGTATCAATTTTTTTTTTTTTTTCATTATTTCACCTCCCATTCTCCACCACCACCATCATCATCATCATGATCATCATCATTTTACGATCATAAATGCGTGTATACACATACATATAAAATTAAAACATATGTATTTACAATATTTATACAGCTCGTCGATGAAAATTAACCACACGTATTACGCAATTATATTTCATATACATATATTTCATCCATAGATCAATATAAAGATACGTTTTAACACAGAAAGATAGACAATCTATATTTAAACTTGAACATTAAATAAAAGAGAATGACACAGATAGTAACAAGAGATAATAATCATGACAATGAGAAAATGGCAACAGCGATAAATTCATTTATAATGATTTTACCTCTTTCATTTCAATTTTTCCACACTTACACATTTACATTCAATAATTTCGACATTAATCATTTTTCAAACATTTCGTTCTTCTTTCTCTACACAAAAAAAAAATAAAGTGTGATAAATTAATGATTCCAAGTGTATTGAAGGAAAAAATTAAATGAAATTAGAAAAAGAAAAAAAAAAACAGTTATCACCCATGCGAATAAGTTTCAACAACCTAAATCCTCTGTTTTTTCCTCTCAATTCTCTTTTATATCAATCACTCAAATCTATATAGTCAGATGAACATAATACACATAAATATATATATATAAAAAATTGTAGAGTTTATTTAACTCACTCAACAATTTATCAGATATAAACAATGTACACAGCGCACAAGTTTTATCTTGAGACATTCATCGGAAGTGAGATTAGAAATGGGGGAGAATATATTTTAGTAACTATCACCAACACAACTGCATACCCTACACATAATCTTTGTATACAAATACGTATCAAACAGAAAAAAATAAACAATAATAATAATATTAATACTGATGATAATAATAATAATGACAAAATAAATTATAAAAAGTTTCTCTCGTTATTTATTTGGAAATTATTCACGCAAATCAATGTAAATATGTGTATAAAATACAAAAAATATTGAAAAAAAAAAACATAAATAATAAATTCTCGTGATCGATATAATTTTTGTAAATTAATTGAAAACTACGATAAAAAAATAAAAATAAATAACACGTAACAATTTATTAAAATGTAAATTCATTTCTCAGTAGTATAAATCATAAATCGGTCACTACTTCGTCTAAACGATGGATTATAAATAATAAACAAGTTTCTATGCATGAAATCTAAATAAAAATTATTGCTAACGTACGCGCGCATTTATGTAAGCTTGTGGTGAAGCAAAAAAAAGAAAAAAGAAAGATAACCTCACGCAGCGGTAAGTATGCACCGAATAATTACAGTTAGAGATAAAAAAAAAAAAAAATGTGAACAAAGTAGAAAAATATAACTACTGCTTCAAGCCAGAGTGCAAGTAAAAAAAAAAAAAGAAATTATTGAAGCACATTATGTGTCACGTTTTGTGTAATTAATACTTGGTCCATTTACACTTGGCAAATAGAGGGCATATATACACATAAATAATACATATGCTAACACACAGTATTTTTATACGCAATATAAAAGAGGGAGGGTTGAAAAACAAAAAAAATATATAAATGACATTACAAATTATAAACATGATAGTTAAACGATTAAAAGACCGATTGCACACATGGTAAATAAATGTTACTTGGATATACGTTAAAAAAAAAAAAAAGAAGAAGAAAAAGCGAGAAGATTAAAAAAAATATCTCCTCGTTGCCTGTTCAGACAGGCGACATGAAAAAAAAAAAAAATAAAAAGAAAAACCACGATCGTTGAAGCGAGAAGAGAATTCTCTATTCTAACATTGTGCAGGTCAATTTTTGTTTCCTTATTTTTCTTCCTCTACCTTTTATATATGTGTATACTTATTATTTTTTTTTTTTTTTCTTGTTCCTCTTTATGACAGAGGGGTAGATTTTGAGTTCTCTCAAGACACCTGTGTTTACTGTAGGCGCTTTGAGTACGAGTCTGAATTCGTATCCTTGGGGCAATAATGCACGTGACCCCATGCCGCATACAAAACTGTATATAATTCTTTTCTTTTGCGCCCTCTCTTTATTCAACGAACTAACTTCGTTGGTCACAATAAATCAACTTGCCTTCTCAAATGTTTTCAAGTACTTATACACTTGCTTTATTTCATTTTAACACGTTTATATTTTTGGGTTGGTTTAACTGTTGGCTAATTTCTACGTATTGTAATAATGGTATTGTAAACTGTACAATATATCTTACTATTAAAATATGTATTAGGTACTTGTGAATATTTGTGCATTTAGTTAGTATTTATATATATATATATATTTTTCTCTTTTCATCCCCCGTCGTCGTCGTCGTCGTATTTCTTGAAACTAATATAGCTTTCATAATTTTCCGGTTGTATTTTGACACGCGTTAATTGGATTATATCAATTGTTCACATTTGAAAAATTTTACAGACAATTTTGCTTGACAATTCCGAATTTTTCAACTAACAATTATGACTTAGCCGTTGGAAATATGAAAAAAATATGTGAAACAAATAATAATTGTTTTACAAAGATGAAAATACGTATTTTTGAATTGATAAAATATCTCCAGTAGTATTGGAGATAATAATAATAACATAATCATCCTTATTCTACATCAATCTAACTAACTTTTACAAAAACTTCTACACTACATGTTTGGGTTTATTTTTCTTTCTTCAATAAATAATCGATATTTTGTATAGTAAAATTGTGGTTTCGATTATCTAAAATTACAATTGGAACATTAAAAAAAATTTCATAAACAAATTCCCTCACCGATGTAGACAAAAATTAACATTTCACATTTGCCATTCATCGCCAAAAATTTAAATTAGTTCATCATAAACAAAAAATAAATAAATAAAAAATACTTCAAACAATTTCCCAATTGTATATAACCGTCATACATTTCCACCACACATATTTCAATAAATAAATTTTAACCAACGTATTCACAAATCAAAAACACATAAATTCCATTGAATTCATTTTTCCAAATACAGTCACAACAACATTAATATTTCATTCATTTTAATTTCAATACAATTTTTTTCCATTAGTCACTATTGTTTAAAAAGCAAACATAATTTCCCAACTACCGTGTGCTATATCCAATATATTTTCGAATGCATATAAAATCCCCTCTCCAAATACATATATAATACATATATTCAAATGGTTAAACGAACGTTTATTCGCCCACTCGTTGGTTCAGCAGTTTACAGTTAAATGAAACTTTTTATTTATATTTTTCCTTTTCATTTTCTTTTCGCCAATTCTACTTGAATGCCTTTGTGCACTCGGCCGCGATACTAAAAACATTATATTACTGCGTACTTCAAACGAGGAAAAAAAAAAAACAAAAAAACAAAATAACGACTAACACATTTGTGTTTATCTTTATCCACTAGATTTATATTTAAATTCAATTTATATGAATATATGGTATATTATTTCAGCAGCCAACAGCGATTGGCTATATAAATATAAATGAATATGAATTGATATTGGAAATATTTTTCACCATTTTATCTCTTGTCACAGAACTTTACAGCTCAAATATATATATTATATATTTTAATTTATTCTTATCGTTCTGTCAATTATTAAACATGAAAGTGCAATGCATATTTATATATATATATTCATATAAGTAGCTAAAGCACTAGCATATCTAATTATATATCCAGCAACAAATCACCATCAGCGTTATATCGTACACAAAAATCAGATAAGAATTGAACATTCATATTAGGCATCAAGTGTATAAATCAAAAATTCTAAAATATCTCACCAGCATATTTTACATATTATTATTATTATCATCACTATTATTATTTATTTTCTTACTTTCATCAATCTCGTTATCATTGTATATACGTTTACAGTATAATCTTTCTATGCAGGATGTTATGAGATTAAGATTATTATTTTTATTCGTGTTTATCATGGGCATGTTTCAGAATCCAAGTTTATATATATATATATATATATATATACAAAATATTGATTCTTTTTTTTTTTTTCATCTCACAATTATTGTCTCGCTTGCAAAATTATTATGACTATTAATTTATTATCGCTCGCCAAACAACTGATTTGCATTGAATGCAAAGGAATATATACTTTCAATTAATTATTCCGAGTTTAAATCCGTGAAGTTGTAACGAGGATGGATAACAATATAAAATAATAATAAATTAAATTGTATACATATGGGATTATGTGTGTATGAAGCAATATACATGGTAGACAAATAAAACAATAAAATGTACAAAAGTCAAGTGAGTGTGTACGCATGAAGAAGCCAGTGACTTTATCTTTTGAAGAATATATATACACATATATTTATGTATATATATATATATATATATATGTGAGGATAGAAATGGAAAATAGGTAAGTGTACCTTTGTACATGCATACAGATACATACATGCATATAAATGTATATGTATAATAATAAAGTTACCGGGTGTCGTGCAGCAGCTGCTGCAGCCACAGCTGCCGCATTAATGCCAGCACTGGGATACATTTCTCCACTCTCTACGTCCTCGTGTATACTTCGCCGTCCAGAATGATCAACCAAGTGATTTTCTTGTCTTCTATGTGTGTATATATATATATATATATATATATATTTTATGAGATAAATCTATAATACCACCACATTCACTTGAGTTTATCTTTTAATTCTCTCTTATTCACCACCTTAATTTTTCGCGTTGATTTTCATGTACTTATTTGTTATTCCAGTTCAAAATGCAATAATCAAGAAGGGAAAAAAAAAAAAAACAATAATTTTTCTTACACGAAAATTTGAAATAATTTTGAAATTTAATATTTAATCGAAATTTTTTTTACGTTCAAAAAATAATTGAAAATTTGATATTGAATCTTTATTAATAGTAATTTTGTCTCTCAGATTATCACTGAAAAAAAATTGTTTCTTTTTCGTATTTTTTTTTTTTTTTTTTTGGTTTCTATATCGTCACCGAGAGAATTTTTTTATACTTGAATTTTTCTCGGTCACCAAAACTCAACACACTTCGACAATACCGTAATCCTCATCATGATAACGAAAAATTCACCAACCACAATCACAACAAACAGCGACACAATCACTGAAACACAGACACACACAAGAAACACCTCACAATATTAAATTCCATTTAAATATAATACATGGTAAATGATAGATCACAATTCACTGAACTTCGTAATGAACTATCCATTTAAATAAAAACTCATCAATACTTAATATAAAATTGCAAATATATTTGTTTCGTTGTCTGTTTTTTATTTGAAAATTGTCCCACGACAATTAAAACGATTGTATAAGTATATGTATTATGGTTTTTATTTTTTTTTTTTCTAATATAAAATGAATTTACCGCCACAAACGACAACGATCCACTCACAACAACGGTCGAGTGAAAACTAATGAGGTAGGGAGTATACCACAGCAAGCCAGCTTGAACACGTCGAGCGAACGTTACGATCCCCACTACCATACCACGTCGTGTATTGCCGCCGATCCCGCCACTAGCACCCGCGATCCAATCCCCTCTTCACTCCGATGTCTATCCCCAAGCATAGCATACAAGAGACCATACCACGTGGTACATAAACGCGCGCGCCATCTTTCTCCCACCTCTTCAATTCGATCTTTTAAGCCTTCTCCGTTCCACTATATAGCCTCGTCAACAACGATGCGGGTTTCGTCTTGTTCTCCTTGCCCGCATTTACTGTACACGCACACACATCGCATGTATAATACACATAGCAAACTAAAGAGGTTTATACTTCCCCGCTATTCGTTCTCGTTCGCACTCAACGTTGTCGTTGCTCCTCTTTCCCGCCACCGCCTTCACACACACACGCCATTTTCTCAAGCATTATATACCTATATATTTGTAGCTACAAAAGTGTGTATAGACAGACGAAGAAAGAGGGCGCGTTTGCTTCGATTCCCTCGATAGTACCAGCACTTACGTCCTCACACTTTGTGTGTTCCCTCGTTGCTTCCCACTCTTTTTCTTTTTCACTCTCACATTTTTCTCATTTTGTTTCTCTCTATATCTTTTGCTGGGGCGCGTTATACATGGATAGAAATATAGGGGCGCGCATATATCTTCTCTCTTTCCCTGTACTTTGTGACGATGTATTCTGGCGCCGTTGAGCAATGATGCCCGCCGGGAAATGGCTCTGGTGACTGTATACGTGGAGGAATATATACAAGTCTACAATCGAGACACTCGATAGAACACCTAACTGAGAGAGACTCTCTAACTCGCATTTTCTCTTTATTGCTCTCGTACTTTTGCACAAACGCGTTCAGACTCGCACTCTCTTGTGCTTCTCCCGTTTGCTTTCGAGTGTTCTGGTTTCATTCGACTTCCTTCCTTCAACACACAGAACCACACAATATAACTATGGTAACTCTCCTCGCCCGCCCTTCTCAACCTATCCCAACTACTCGTCGACAAAATACATGAGATTCTTTTTTTTGCTCTAGAGTCTAGACTCCTTATATTCTTCCGTCTGCTGTCTCTTCATATATATATATATACACTTCGTTGCACTTATGAATCCTCTACTCATTGTCTTTATCTCTTGCTCACGCTCTTCGCTCTCTTTTTCATCCATTCGTTTGAAGCAGGACTGTCCTTCGTCAAAGAAACGGAGATGGAATGAAAGACACTCATCTCGCTGACATAAAACAGTTATTATCACTTAACTATTTTTTCTTTTCAAGTGCACTTGATCATAGAAAAGAAGGAAAAAAAGAAAATAATAATAACAATAATAATAATAATAATAATAATAACGATAATAAAATGAAAACAGTTCTCACTTCTTTTATTTCTCAAGTATAGTTATTCATTTTATTAATTTCAAGACAAAAAATATGACGTATTGTTGAATGAGACAGTTTGTTTTATCATCATGTCAACATATTGAAGACTTGTACTTGAAACTTTGTATCATTATTATTACGGTTGTTGTTATTATTTCAATTATCTGTGCGGGGAGACAGGGTTCATACACGTTGAGGGTTTATATTTAATAACGTTATTTGCCAACTGAAATTTGAGATTATTATTTGTGTCTGTTTATGGACTATTTTTCTTTTTTTTTCTTTTGTTTCGATTCTTGGGATTGTGCACTGACGACGAATACATTTCAGCTGTTTCATTTCCGGTGTCGCTGACTTCACTACATACGTTGTGATTTGAATTATTTTTTTAATATATTTAATTGTTTTTTCTTAATGTAACGGTTTGGATGATAATGTTATTGTCATCACGCGTTACACATGAATTTAAATTCTCATGCCATACACACACATATATATATATATATATTTATACACACACATACACATATTTGGCAATCAATATATAGCCATGAGTTAATGAAAAACCAATTGTTAATTTGACATCGTGAAAACGAATGTATTGAACGTGTACAAAAACGAAATGAAAAATTTTCGTCCAATTGTTTCGATTATCTAACGAAAATTAACAACTTCAAACAATTTTACTTGTTAATTATGGAATATAATTGAACATTGGATTACTTCATGATATCACTGGCAGTCTTGAGTAATTAAACATCAAAACTGTTTCATTAAAAAATAAATAAACTTATATTAACTCTGTTAAAAGTAGTACATTATCGAACTAATGATAACTAATCAATGTATAATTTAACAAAATTATCATTCACTATTCACGATAACTAATAAATATACCAATTAATAATTAGTGGATTAAATTATTGTAATGATTTTTTTTTTCAATAAACAAATGTCTAAATATCCTTTTCATTGTCACTATTAAAATTACCATTCGCATTGTATTAAATATTTTAAATAGTAATTCTCCAAAAATATGAGTAATGATTTTCATTTATAAATTATGATATTACTGTAAAACAAATAAATATACAAACAATTAAATATCTCTGAAACTATTAAAAATAGAGAAAAAATTTATCAGATCTAAATTGTAGATTAAAAGATAATAAACACAATGATTATTAATTCATTATCCTACCATCATCCATTCAAGAGATATAAATTTTTTCCCAAAATAGATAAATCAACATTTACAATTTTCTCTCATACACAAATATTTATTTCGTCTCAGTTAGCTAAACAATTTGCAACAAATTAATCCATCACACTATATCTACAAATATATTATTTTCTCAGTGTAGTAGTAAATGTCATATAACATAAAAAAAAAAAAAAACCAAACAAATAACAACAACAAAACCAATTAATCATATAATTTATATTTATGTGAAAAATTTGTATTCAAAGTTGATAAAGATTGTGCAAAGCGATTGATCGTTTTTCACACACAGTTAAGAGAAAAATAGATATATATATATACAAATAAAATATTGTACTTAAAAGTTAGTATATATATAACAATAGTGGAGGGGAAAGGGGGCGCATTTCACGCGCGGGAACGCGTTCCAATTGTGTTCGTCGAGGTTCACGGTACGTCAGTTGCAGTAATAGCTGTGTGTGGCCGAGCGTTGCCGTTGCCGCTGCCACCACCGCGGTGAACGTAACTTTATAGCGTTTAATCACGTCCCGTATGCGTGCGTTGGCAGGCCAATGAAAACACTCGCAAATAGCCGCGGATTAGAAACGCGGCCGGCCATAATTGAGCCGGTGAAAAGTCGAGAATCGATTAGCTCAGCTCGTAGCGAGAACATGCGAATATATACATATCCATCTACATAAATACATGAGTGTATATTTATGTACTAAAACTCTATGTATATATGGATATATATTCATGTTTTATGAATTAATATATGCGATAACAAATCTATGTAAAAATATATATATATATATATATGTATGTATAGAGAAAAAGAAAAAAAAAAAATTAAAACATGAAAAGAAAATAGAGAACGAGATAATTAAATATAACCAACGCCTTCAGTTATTATTATGTATTGTAACAAATAATATATATTTATAAGTTATAGTTACGTTGAATTGTTTATATGTGTATAATTAAAATGATAAAATATATGATGAAAAATAAATTGTTGAGTAGCCAACGTCATGACATACAAAGTTACAATTCAATTCTTGGAACTGCAACAAAAAAAAAAATGTGTGTGTGTGTGTGTGTGATTATGTGCTGTTAGTTTCCTTTTTTTTTTCTTTATTTTTATTGGAGTAGGATATCTTTTTTTTTTTCTTTTTTATCTTTTTTTAAGGGAAAATTGTATTCTGTGGATTGTTATTGGAGAGAGATATTTAATTGTTAATTTTTCCTCTAAACTGTGAAACAAATAGATGCAACACAATTTTTTATAAACACTTTCTCAGGTTATCCAACTTTGGCAATAGATTTTTATCAATTAATTCATCAACATTTAATACATATATATGTATATATATTTACAATGATACAATCATCATATAAATTAAATAGTAAATATAAATTAAATACAGAAACAAGTTAAACAGAAAGTTCTTCACATTACTTTTATTAATGTCATTATTTATATATTTTTTGTTCGAATCCGTTTTCTTTCAATTCCAATTCAATATACATAAAAATTCCATTTTTACATCGTAATCATCATGAATAATAGTAAATTTAATAAATACATGTATAATAAATTAGCAACAAATTAATACATAATAAAAAATTCTGGTATCTTTATTTTATTTCTTTATTATATATGTATATATATATATATATATTTTTCCCTTTCTTCCATTTAAACAAAATCACTGAACAATTATTTTTACATCGATATTAACGACGAATTCTTTGGAAAAAGACATCAAATGAGTAGGAGAAATAAAAGAAGAATAATAAATAATAATAATAAACTACAGAGAGAAATAAAATAATAAAAAAAAAAAAAAGAAAAAGAAATAAATAAAAGTGGAACATTGATGAGCACCGATGAATATATGTACATATATATATACATACGTTTGAATGAGAACCGGATAATCATCGAGTACATTAAAGGATAGTATATGTATATATGTATATATATATATATGCACAAGCCACTCATGGTATATGGAGAACAGGTATGGACTTGCTGCTCACATATGTTTGCATGCTCACACATTAACTGTGTGACGCTTACATGTCGATTCATTGGTGTAATGTCAGGCATGATTATACATATATACATGTAGGTGCCATCATATATGTATATATCTATATTATATATACATATTTTATAACGAAGCATCAGTATATATAGGTATAGAATTGAGACAATAAACAAGAGTAACTTCAACTGAATGTGCACACATGTCTATTACATGTATACATGTATAAAACGGACAGAGATTGGTGCTAAGCACTTTATATATATATATGTATATGTACAGGGTGTAAGTAAATTAGTAACAATTCGTTTGAGGAAGTATTTTTATTTGTGATGTTTTGAAAAAATATTTTTTTCTTTAGGATTTAGTATTTCTTTTTTTTTGTTATTTTTCGTTGTGGATATTCTGAGATTCTTGGATATATTTTTTATGGATTGTTTTTGAGTTTAGTTGAGACTGTAGGCAATGTGATTATGAATAGAATGAGATTTGGGAGGATTTATTTGGATGATTAGTTTTTTTAATATCCTGCTCGCCAGTGGGAAATAGTTGTTTTCGCACGAATAATACGTTCACAATTTTGAGTTTGTAATTTCTAATTTTTTTGAATGTTCCACAATAAAATTAATCATTCACATCCCCTAGATCTACGATAAAAAGATTAAATACAGCAAAAATCTCGTGAAAATGCAATTTCAATTAATCACATGATCGAACGAAAATTAAATTATACAAAAACAATTAAATAAATTGAATAAAAAATGTCTATTCTACATAACATCACTAATTCACAATCGACAAAAAATAATCCAACAGTTCTAGTACACACACTATATATAAACATACATAAATACAAAAAGCTTCGTATTTATTTATCAATTGTATTATATTTTTGATAGCTGAGTATTGGTTTGCAAATTGGCACAGTCATCAATCCTCTCGATATTTGACAGCCCCTACTACACAAATATGTATACATGTATGTTGATATATGTACAAGACAAAACAAGAGAATAAAAGAATAAAAAAAAATTATATATGTATAGTTTTTCAAACAGTCATTTCCTACATAACCTTTATGCATTTGTATATATGTGTATTTATATCAAATCAAATCATGCACGAACAGCTAAAAACAAATATTGGAAAATGACTCAAGTTCAACATTGTCAAAACTGTAGAAAATAAATATATATATATATATATATATATATATTTATATATATATACTGATGTGAATAATGAACATAACCTGAACATTTTGGATAAATATACATACACAGTTTCCATTTCTATTTTGTAATCACATTTAACAGCTTCAAACATCATTTATTCATTGTATATCATCACCCTCTTTTTTCTCTGTCATCTTTCTTCTCTTTCGCACCCTCCCTCCCTACATACATGGGTAGTTATTATTGTTTTGTAAATAAATACACTACGAACATTAATATTTATCATTGCTTTATCGTATTGCATGGACATATAGTATAAAATTTACAAGCTATAACGTGAAGAATATACATGCAACACATGAACAAAAATCTCTTTGACAATTTGTCATTTACAAATTAAATATATTTTGATTTTCACTTTGCTTTTATTTATTCTATATAAAATTGATATATTATAATAAAAATTAATACGGTTGAAATGATAAAATAAGTGGAGCTGAAAATTTTGATGCAAACTAGAATTTTAATTTCACGTTCGATCATTCGATATTTTATACAAAAAAAAAAATCTAGGACAATTTTTCAACTCGAATTGATATGTGAGAAAAAACAAAATTCATTCACGATTTAGCAATTGGGTAATGGGGAGGAAAAAAAAATTTTTAAAAATAGTAGAATAAAACAGCAGAAAAATAAATAAAAATTTTCCAGATATTTTTAACAGTATAAATTTGGAGTTTGTTTAAACAAAAGTGAATTACAATCAGAAATTAGAGTGATTAAATAGATACAGTATAATTCGATATACACATATATACATACATAAATAAATAAATATATATATATATATATATACAGTCATAAACAATGAGCTTTAGCTCGATAAACATGTCAGAGATATTATGAGAAAAAAAAAAGGCGATTAAAAAAATAAATAAATAAATAAAAATGATAAAATAGGAGATATATTCATTGCATATTTAAAAGTAATTATTCATGCATGTACATATGATATCCACTCATTATATATATTTAGTTGTAGCCGTCATAACTATAATTAAATACTTGGAAAATAGAATAATTGATATATAATGTCGTGCAATAATTTCCTGATGATATATAGAATATAAAAGATAATCCAACATTTGCACCAAATTTCATAGGAGAACAAAAAAACAACATTTATATACACAACATATAATGCATCCACGTATCAAATACATTTAATTATTCAATTTTATTTATTTTTACTTTAAATTGAAAAATTACCATGAATACAATAAACCGTAATGAATTTAAAAATAAAAAATAATAATATTTTAATATTCCAACTATTTTTCAAATGAAAAATACTGAATAAATCATATCATATTTGTTTTGTTTTTTTTTTTTTTCTATTTCTCCTGACAATAGAATATGCAATATTACTTCAGTCGTACTTTCCAATCCTATAAATATATGTATATACATCTATATATATTAAAAAATACGTACAATACTGCATTCCGTTCATCGATATGTTGCCGCCTAAAAAAAAAAACAGAAAGAATAAAAACCAATACACAATACACATTCAATATTAAGAAGAGAGAAAAAAAAAAAGAAAGGAAAAAATGACATTACAATATTATTCCATCTCGATTTAAATATGAAGACCGTAAAATATATATCGATATGACTGAATCTACCTATCGTCAATCCTGAAACGATGTAATAAGCGAGATAGACTTCTTGGTGATCTTCCGGATTGCCAAGATACCATGTATAAGAAAAAAAATAAAATAAAGGAAAAGAAAGAGTCCCGAGAGAATGAGAGTAACTGAGAGCGAGAGAAAAAAAAAAGCAAAGCGACACAAAGAGTCGGTAAGAGTCTCTGAGTATAAGAAAGAAAGAAAACAGACGTACAGGAGGGATGGAAAGATATAGACAAAGTCTCGAAAAACGTGCCTCAACCTCACTGATTTCCTTTTCTAAATATGGCCGCCATCTTTCCATTCTTTTGCATCCTTCCTCCTTCTTCTTGGTGGCCCTTTATACAACTCTGTGCTCTCTCGTCGTCATCATCATGTTCCCTCTATTTCCTTGTGTGTAACATCACACAGTGAGACAGAGAAAGAGAGTAATAGAAAGAGAAAGAGAGATGAAAACCTCATACTCTTTTGCCGCTGTTATACATCCCCCCATAGTTGGTAACCACCCATAACCGCCCCTGCTTGCCCCGAAGCCTCTACTTGAATCCTGAGGCATCTTAACCCCGACGCGTCTGAACCTGTCTCCCCCCCACCCATAACAAAATAGTCCGCGCGGACTCAACGGGAACATTACCAAACACGACAATTCCACGTATAAGAACAGTGAACGAGTCATGATAACCAACGCGAATACAGAAAAAATTTACTCACGCCCATTTGTGAATAAAGTAGGCGTTATACACAACGAAAAAAGCCAATTGTATCACTGCATACAATGAGAACAACCAATGATGTTGCTTTATTTTAAATTTGACGTTGCAATGTTGAGTCCGCGCGGACTTTTCAGATCCCCGACCTTTATATTGTGCTTTATATACGGTTATACCAGCGGCATATAGCCGTAGAGAGAGAGAGAGAGAGCGAGAGAGTAGTGAGACAAAGAGAGACGGTGAGCGAGAACGAACGAGTCAGAGCCCTCTGGTAGAAGATGAGAGTGAAGCCTCTGGATAGCAGTGCTGCTGCTGCTGCAAAAAAAAAGAAGAGAATAAATAAAAAATAAAACTAAACAAAAAAAAAATGCACGATACCAATGTTTCCATGGCACGAACTTCAAACCGGCCAACCGGCACACCACTACCAACACCCATTTGGAACTATCCTACAAAACACTACCACACTACTACTTCGCATCGACGTCGGCGGCGGCGGCGGCACAAGTACAGACCTAAATGACGTCGCATCGCGAGGCGGTTGTAGGCACCACCACCAACGTCCGGCCAATTAATATCGACTACGAGAGAACGAGCGAGAGTGAGAGAGAGAGGGTGAGGGTGGAAGATAGATAGAAATGCGAGTCGTCTAAAGGCGTTCTTTACTCAATGTGGTGTATATATATGTCTATTGATAATTTTTTTTAAATTATTTTTATGTATTAATATCTTTTTTTTTTTTTTTTTTTTTTATTAGTATTCTTTTTTCCCTAACGCTATCTTTAGGCCAAGGTTTTTACCTCCCACTGCGCTTCAAGTGGTGCTTTCTATCTCACTCTTTCTCGCTCCGTTGGCGCTTTCACGCGACGCTAATGAAAGTGCACATGAGTCACTTATACATACATGAGCACACACATGCATATATAATACATATAAATTCATGTATATATATATATATATATATATATATTTGCATATAGGATAAGGTGACGTGAAGTCGAAACATGTCAATTCCTGTCAAGACTTGTATAGTCAATGGTACTATTATATATTTACTCTTTTGTGGAGATGAAACACATGCGGGATTTTCTGTACATGCATACCAGTCTTTGTGGATAATATTTACACCTACCAAGTGTCAATTTATCCCGAAACAGTGTGGGTGCTGGCTGTTTAGTTCAAATATATGTAAATATATATATGGGAGAGTAAAACCGGAAATTAAATTAACACTCTTGAATCTTTCACTGAATTAATTTCTTCATGAATGAGCACGTGCATGTCGCACATATGTATTTGTATATATGTACGGATACTGTATATATATATATATATATATATAAATTCATATAGATATATGTATATATCTACAGGGCTTTTTTTGAGTTGACAAACGGTTCTGTTAATAGACCCCACGCGCATGTTTCCACGAATACATGGGTGCTAGGCAATGTGAAATTGAGAGCATGCATGTATATATAATATATATATAAATGTTTTACGTAAAGACGTTTATAACATTTAAGCCGAGTCACGCTACCGCGACGCCCATTTCGACCGCAGTCACAATAATAATAATATAAATAATTATGATTATTTGTTGAATTATTTACTTTGGCATAGAGTGAAACAGAGAAGGCGTGATGATGGGAGGGGCGAAGGATGGAGGGGTAGGATTCGGCGTGCGATATTCCGGATGTAACAAACTGGGATAAATGTACGTGAATAGATATACATATACTTTTGAATTAGAATGTGCTATTGTTAATGCTGAGGAGAAGGAAATAAATGTTTTGGTGAATTTGTCTTTTTTCTTGTCGGGCTTTTGACGTTATTTATTCAAGCGCGCTGTATACTTCGTATATATATTGGAATTATTGTCGTAATTACTACTGTTTCGAATGTGTTTTTGATGGAAAATAAGATAATCCGATTTGTGGTTTAAACGCGCCCCAAGGCGTCTCTAAATCCATTCGACGTTCGTTGCATACCGAATGTGTATATGTGTATATATATGTGTGGATGGGTTTGAGAAACATGAACTGTTGTCTGTATCTTCCTTCTTCATATTTTTTTTTTTTTTTTTTTTTTTTACTTTGGGTAGAGATTAATTTTCGATGAATATATATATTCAAAATGAAACCCATTACAATAAATAATTGATAGAATGGGTTTGTTTATTATTATTATTATTACTGTTGTGATTATAATTTTTTATTTTGTTCTTCTCTTCGGCGTTCTTTCGAGCGTGTGTTTAATTAGAATTAGTTGGAAATATTTCTTATTCACGCGCATCAGACCATAAGATCTTTTCGTGTCGCGCTAATAGTACTCGGATGGTAACTTGAGCATGCGTAACAGAAAACCTCAAGAGGCTTTTTTTTTTATTGGTCGCCAGTAGTTAGAGGGGAAAAAAAAAAAGATTATGAGTATATATGTATGGGCGTGTGTGTTAGTTGGTAATATGTACGATGGTCACACGTACGTGTGATTAAATGAGAATCATAAAATGGCCGACAGATGTCGCAACTTATCCGACTGTAAAACTGCCAACATGGCGGCGGGTTGGGCAAAAAAATATGGAGATGCCTGCGGTTCATGATCCGGTTTTATAAATTTAATTATCGACGCTACATTTTACATTTATTGATGCAAAAAATTGATTGAAATGTATATTTATTTTAGCTATCATTAAGATTATTTTTAATAATTGGAATTAATATTGTATTTAATTGTGAAAGAATTGTTTTTATAATAAAATAATATTCACTATTATTTTCAGTTGATGTAATATATATTTATGATTATGTAGATATCGTATTTACCGACAACTGATAGGTTAAAAATTGTTTATTTATTTCTTGCTGGTGGTTAAAAAGTGAAAGAGAATTTAAATGTTCACGCGAATAAAATGGAAAAACGATGAGAATATGAGAGAGTGAATCGATATCCACAAAGTAAATGGCCATTACCCTGTGCCTCTGTAATTGCACGAATGGTATTATCCCTTCTGACCATTCACCCTCTTGCCAACATAAATGATCTGCTCGAACAATTTTCGGGCTTTTATGCTTCATTAATCATTTTAATTGGACAATGGTAGCAGTGAATTGTTAATAATTTCGTAATGGAAGCATTTAAATTGTCAACATTGACTTTTATAATCAATTTGCCACACATAATTAATTTTTATTCAGACTTCAATAGATCTGAACATGATAAAATATAAAAAGAGTAGTTCGAGCTAGTAAATTCGCATTTCATGGATATATAAAGTCCTAATTATATAGCTTAAAAAAAATTCTATTGTTAATCATCCCCTTTTAAATAGTTGTTGTAACACTCTAACTATTACTACTTTTCAATGTACTTTGATTGATTGTTGATAATTTCCGCTAAATTAATATTCAATCATTTTTCAAGCATAACAAACTTTAGTCATTAATAAATAATAAAAAAGAAAAAACAAAACTGTTGACGTTGCAGATATATTACATTGATATCACTGATTTTCTGTTAATTTTCATGATAGACATTGTCAGGTGTAAAAAATATTAATTGCGGTATCAGTTTATCAGTTACATTTTCAGTATCAATGAATTTCCATTAATTGTATTTTCACTTTAAATGGATCCGTCAATGCTCTTTCAATATATCACATTCAATTTTTAAATTGTTTCAGAAATAAATTTGACGATAATCAAGAATATCTTTCATTACAATTGAACTATTTTTAATTCAACATTCTTCGTTAAAATGATCATAAACACGCCGTCAAATTTATTTTTAAACAAAAGTATTAGTTGAAAAGAATAATTACATCAAAGAACAATATTTCTCCTTCAATTTTTAGTCAAATGCTTGAACTACTTTACATTATGTAAAATCATTATTAACAAAATTAAAATCAACTCAATCCCCATTTATTCGTGTTCTAGATGTCTTATGTCAATTTATTATACACGTATAACGTGTAGATTTCACTAATCAATTACATTAATTTAATTTACACGTATTAATGGGTTAATTTAATATTATAGAAATATGTTTTCCCAATTAAAAGGGGAATACATGATGGAAAAGAGGGAGAAAAAAAAAAAGTACATTAATATTAATAACCAGGATAATACAGATGAATTGTTTGATATCTTATTGTTTAGCCGGTCGATTTGGATTAGTGAAAAATTTTGTGGCATTCGGAAAACGTAATTCATCCGGAAAATCAGGTGTTTGATATCGTCGTGGATTGAGACTTTCTCTTATCGCTTGTCCAAATGCACGTCGTACAGTTGGATCAGCAACAATTGCCGCTACAGCACCATCAACCTCTTCAAAACCAGCACGACCAACACTTTCACGTATCAAACGTTCCATTGATGATGGAATTGCCGAATGATTTGATGTTGGACTGACTAACAATGGTGCTTTACGTTGTTCCACCAATTTCCGTCGTTTACTTGGCATCGTTGCCAAATAAGCGTCACTCATTGTTGTCACATCATCATCGGATAAACTCAATTGTCTTCTTTGTGTTACGCCATCACGTGCCACTATTGGTATCCAATCCTGAAGAAAAAATAAATTCAATTCAACTGTGATAATTCATTTTTGATTTTCACATATATCAACAACAAAAATTGGATTCATTTAGAATTGAGCAGTAAATTTTTGCGGTATATTATATTTTTAATACAAAAAAATGATTAACAAAGAGTATTTGGTAGCGGATAGAATTTGCCCTCAGGTCACCTCAACATCTCTCAACGTTTACAAAGTCGTTGGGTCGATACGAAGCAATGTTAACGCCACTGTGTTATATATTGATGTAATAATACAGGGATTCTTCCTTCAACTTTCCCGGCGTAGAACCCTGGGAAAGTTACAGAGAAGCACTTGGGATACGTAGGATAGTAAGGGATATTAAAGAACATCTCAATTTTGATATTGGAAGGGTGGAAAAGTTATCTGAAGTAAATTTATGGGAGTGGAATAGGAATTTAATATGTTCTGCTTGCCTTTTTGTTTGGTATTTAATTTATTGATAAGTTAATATTTTTTTTTTTTTTTACGTACCGGCAATAAGTTTTCATGACCTGGGAATGTTGCTGTAGGTATGCCGTCTTCATATATCCAAGAATTATGAGTGGGTGGACGGGAATTGGGCTCAGTATCAACCTCCATTGGCTAAAATTCCAAATTATTATTTAATTGTTTTTTCAACCGCAATTTTATATTTAAATTATTTTATTTTATAATAATTGATAAATATTACAAACCTCAGAAACCGATTCAGGTCTGTCATTTTCTGTTTCAGATGATGTTGTAGCAACTTCAGTTATATCAGTTTTGTACACGAGATATTCAAGAATTTTTGAATCTTCAATTGATTCATATTGACGTGAATAATCGCAAAACCAGTTGGCCACAGGGCCCATTATCCATTCGCGCAATGATGCATGAGATCCACGAGTTATGTCAGACTGAAATTTTATGAATGTCAAAATTGATTAAATATTAAATTATCAAAATTTATTAATTTAAAATAATTATATATTGAAATAGAGAGTAATAAACTCACCGCAAATCGTGATATAATTCTTTCAAGTCCCGATTGACCATCATGCAGAGAATAAACTAAAACTGCACACAAATCTCTGCCAAAATCTCGTATTATTTGCACGATATTTGTCGGATTTATTTCTGTTTTTATAAATAAAAATAGGAAGAGAGAAAAAGAAAAAAAAAACAACAACATAAGAATATTAATATATGATATTTGTTGATGGATATAATTTCAAAAGTTGTTTTTAAATGTAACAATTTATTTACTAAAACTCTTACCTTCACTGTAAACAGCACGTCCCAATTCTATTATAAAATTTGCCAGCATTTTATTGACTGTTGCATACATATCAATGGGTCGTCCATTTTCATCAACACAATTTTCCGTATCTAATACATGTCTCAATTCACCTTGTATTTCAGAGCACAATAATTCTGAAGCAACAATTGGCGCACGTGTTGTAGAAGATTCTGCAAGATCAGATCTCATTCGTGTACGGAATGTATGAATCATTGATTCATCCAATGGTGTGAGATCGCCTCTTACCATACGACACCACAAGTGCACTGGTATAATTCCCTATTTGAATTAAATATCACAATCATTATAACTAATTAATATTATCCATATTTTTATCTGTATAAAAATAAATACGAATATAAATACGAATACAATACGTAAACAAAATGCAATATTTATAATTACAAGAGAAAGAACAAACTCACCAACACATTGAATATGCGACGAATAAAGGAAGTTCTGGGGAGACTGCCCGGTAGTATTCCATAAGTTTCTAATATTCGAGTGAATGGAAAACCACCGTCTAGAGAACTACTAACCCTACAAAAACAAGAATAAAAAAATGTTAATACATATATATATATATATATAAATGAATATATATTAAAAATGTAGTATCCAAACCTCTCGAAATATGCAATGAGGCGAAGTATCGACATACTAGAAGTATCGGTGTATGGATGGATACCCCTGAAACCGGGCATATTTGCCATTTGTGTATACATCGTAGCAGCAGTCAATGTACTATTTTGTCCATTAGTTTGCGTTGACGCTGGTATATAATTTGCCGTAGCTGACAATGCACTTGCAGCTAATGATTCATGGAATGAGCTTGGATTAGAAGTTGATAACGGTGGATTATTACGACGAATATGAGTTGAATTACACGGTAAAAATGGATCGAAATCCATAACGTGAGCAAAACCAACACCAACACCAAGTGCTTGGGCATGCTGATGAAAAACATGCGTTCGCGATGTTGTACGCGTTTGAGTTGATGTAGTAGGATGTGTTTCTGTATTGCCACGTGTTTGTGAATTTTGTCCTGAATTAGCTGTTGACTCGCTACTGGCAGCAGGAGTACGATGACGTGGACAACCCATTGGTTGTCTATTTGATGATACATTTGATGCAGATGATGCGGCTGATGCTGATGACGCGGCTGATGCTGATGACGCGGCTGATGCTGATGATGCAGCTGATGGCGGTGATGTTGTTGATGGCGATGATGTGAGTACAGCGCCAGTATGAGTAATTGAACCGGCAACAGCTCGCAAAAAATTTTGAAGTATTTCAGGCCCTGCTAAACCGCCAAATGGAAAACCAAGACCACTGGGTCCACCTGCAGTTGATCCTGGTGTTGAATTACCATTATTGTTATTAGTAACATTGTTATTGTTGTTATTGTTGGTTGATCCTTGATTGTCTCTGCTGGTCGCGAAACTCCATACACGTGGCGCTTGTGGCGATGATTCCATTAACACTTCAACGCTATTAGGCAAATTAAAAAGAGTACTAAAAGCTGTTTGTGATTGTTGTTGACGTAGCGTTTGCCGCGGCGGTTCTGGCGTTGATTGTTGTTGTTGAGGTTGTGGTTGAGCATTGGTACCAGTTGATAACGGTGTTTCATTGCCCGGCGTAGTGGTTGTCGTTTGATTTAATCCTGTTGACGATCTTGTTGTATTAGTTGCACTATCATCACCATCTGAATTATTTTCACCTTGACCATGGAGACTTATATGCGCTTCAACTTGTATTGGCAATCCAGCTTGCAATACTGCAGATGGTTGAATCACCATTGGACGACAGCGTACAGTTCGCGGTGGCGTTTGTTGCATATTGACATTTAAATTGCTCAATGCATGTTGAGCGTGCGATAAAAAGTGGAAACATTCTGAAACACCGTCAATTATCCGTTGATTTTCATCATGGCTCAATTGTCTGTATGCAGTAGCGCTATTTGATAGAAGATGATTTCTTATATATGGTCGCAAACGATCCTGTGTTGTCAACAACATGTCGAGAAGTTCAGCCAATTCACGTGGTATCATAGTGTCATTTGATGTAGCCGTGTTATTTGGTTCACTTGATGATGCTTGATTGGATGCCGATGCGGAATGTTCAGGAGTTGTATCGTCACATTGCTGTTGTTGCTGTTGTAGTTCTTCTTCTTCTTCTTGTGGTGGTGGTGGTGGTGGTGGTGGTGGTTGTTGGGGAGATTCAACATTGGTGTCAGTTGTTTCAGATGTTGGAATAGGGAAATCTACAATTTGTTCCCATGGTGTTCTTGACTCTGTTGCAGTAGATGTTGCTGGTTGCGTAGGATTGGGCTGAGTTGATGATGAATTATTTTCAGCTGATGTTGAACCATTAGTTGGTGCTGTTGATGGATTATCCAAACGATCGATAACTCTATTTGCCTGATTTAACATACGTCGTACGACAGTTAAATGGTTGTTTGCTAGTGTAGTTCTCGTTTGTGGTGTTATGTCATATCCTTCGAGTAAATCAGCGGGAATAGAAAATGAACCGATATACATTGGATCATCATGAAATTGTGTATGACGATAAAGAACTCTCGGTGATGATGGCCATTCACCAGATCCAGTGTGGCCTTGGCCCGAATTTTGACTGGTATTTTGAGTCCTTTGGGCTGATGATGGTGGTGCTCGTTGCACCAAGTGAATTACCTTTCCATTAACATCTGTGATGAATTTTAATTGTTTTATTTTAGTTCACGATGCTCTGATTGAATGGAAAAATTCATATCGTATTTATTATCGCGAAATGAATGCGATTGATTGAATATTTATTACCATATTCACTGAGAAGTTTCTCGTCTTGCAATACGCGTCCACAATAAATCAGTCTCTGTAAATCCACACCAATATTTACGGTATCAGCGATATGTTCCTTGAACTGTCTAACTGTAACCTGTGGATAGAAGTTTGTAGAATGAAATATTGTTATGACGTTTTGTGTAGATGAAGTTGAATTAATATTTATTGGATAGTTGTAACGATAATATAGTGGAATTGTTTCTACACAATGCTTTATTATACTTTTTGTTCACTTTCAGGATTGTACTGAATTCGTGATTTGTTGAAAGTACTCGGGACATTATACTGAAAATTAATTATGTATTTGTGGAATTTTTGGAGAGAGAATTTTGTGGACGTTGTAGCATTGAATTATGGATTGGTTGCATAGAGAATGGTTATTTGTTGTTGTTTTTTTTTTTCTGTGGTTTGAATACAATGATAATATTATTCTAGTTGTAAAGTAAATATTCCTGATAATGATGGCAATACTTTGGATTAATTTCAGTTCCGAACAGTGCAAGAATATCAAATTATTGATTAAAGTTAAAATAATCTAACTGATGATTTATCTACATTTGCGAGTTGAGAAAGATAAATTCTCAGTATCTGCGTGGTATTATTGTATAGATATTGTATAGAAACCATCATATTTATTGTTGCTTTTATTTTAACCTTTTTTTATCATTATTTGTAAGTGAATTTCTGTTTGTTGAGAATACAACAAAGTTTTCAGTATCAATGTGACTACATAACCCCCAATCAATATCATGAACCAATCAACGAGAAGAAAGAATTTAGGTTAAACTCTTCAATTTTCTTTAACTTCAATAGACATATTACATCTGGCACAATTTAATGAAGAAAAAAAAAAAAGCTAACAACAATAAATGCTAAAGAAAATCATGAATTTTTAAAAGTTTCATAAGAAATTAGTACTTAATTACTGTTTTACTAAAATCATACTCTTAAAATTCATCTACAAAAGATTAGAAAAATATTTAACTGATAAAATGTATTCAAAATTCAGTGAATTAAAATACACCAAGATCAATCTTCAAGATAGACTTTTAGACAATATTATCACAGCAATTATTGTATATGGAAAAAATTCACTACTACTACTATCACATCTCAGTACAATTTTTGTATTTTTGCAATTGACTAAAATGGGATAATAGTGACGTAGTTCCTATCGAATTGTGTTGACTAAGAATTCATCAATCCAATTAGTAACATACTTTAATAACTGTAACACAAGTCAATTGAATAAAGCTTAATTTATCTATCGACTCAACTCGACTCGATAAAAACTAAGCTAATAATAAATATAATTCAGGTAATTAAATGATTTTATGATCTCAATTGATTGCATATTAATTTCCAAATAACTCCATGCAATTATATGATTCTTATTAAAACCAAATTAAAGTGACTTTGAAATCAACAAATTACAATCAATTCTAAATAATCTCATAAAGATTTTAAATTTATTTCATCATCCCACTGTAATAATAAAATAATTCCAATGTGATTCCAAATTGATTTCAAAATGGTTTCGTAATCACGTTTCCATTTTATGACAAAGTGGTCCAGTAATTTCACGTGTGAATAGTTCCCATCAAAATAATTATTATTCTTCATTACTCACATCATCGTTCAATGAAAATGTATGATTTTGAGAGTCCAAGGTTTTTACTGTTAAATCAATCATCGTTGATGCGTTTTTAAATAATTCAGTCGTTTCGACCGAGTTATTTCACAAAAACATACAATTAGCGGTGATACTGGAAAAAAAAAAAAATCAGACAAGAATGAAAATTTGGATAAATTGATTCAGTAATAAATAACATTGATTTTTGTTTCGGAATATTATCTATTATATTATATATGTATATTATATACAGACAAAGATATATATATATATATATATATGTATATAAATATATTATTCTATGGGGTTGTAGAGTACATGGGTATGTAATAGGCATATATTGACTGACCGTTTTGCGTGCGTGACAAGTATTAGAATAGTGGTCCCAAAATGCCAAACACTTTCGACTAAATGAAGTCACTATTGAACGGAAAAAAAAAAAAAATACCCAATTGTAATGGATGATTTGACAGTATCGAATAATTACTGACACACTATGTTTATTGGATATTGGCAATTGTTTAGTTTACAACATAGATTACAACAAATTTCGCAAGAATATTTTTCGTTACAGCAATATGAAGGTGCGACAGTCATTACTAGATGGAAACTTTTACCCAGAATTCAATTTCTCCCTATTCATTTTTTATCAGTAGTACCAATTGTAATGTTAACTGAAAATTATTACTAGACTTTGAGGTTATTTGGAGGTAAGAGTATTCAGATGGCGCCACTGACGTTTGTTCTTATTGATCCGAATTTTTTTTTATTGACTTATGAGACGTTAGAGATCTATATTATCGATAGTTTTAATCAAATTTGATTGGATAGAAATTTTTGGATTTTTGGGTAGATATATCGTTGGATAAAAAATTGTAGATTTATTAATTAATTTTCGATACACTTTATCATTAGGTAATATTGGTTTGAAGATAATGAAAATATTTAGTGAGAGGTTATGTACGAGTCATATTGGATAATATTATGATTTTATTGGCAAACAAATTATTGAAGTCAATATATTATTCTTTTTGATATCAAAAGTATTGCGAATAGATTTAATTTCCTAAATAAAGTTGTGAAATTCATCAAAATTCTATTCAACCATAATTATTTCACTAACTAGGTTATGAACATAAACATACAACATCCCAAGAATTGTAATTCAATTTTAATCGTTATAATTTTCTTGATATAAATCCCATTTCGATAAAGAGAAATTCAAATAGCAAACAATTGCACAATTAAATAAATATATATATATATATCAAAAATACTTCTACCAAATAAAACATAATAACAATTCCATTTCCTGTAAAAAAAATTCAATAAACTCAAATTCCTCCAGAATAATATTCCCCTTCGCAAATGCAAAGAAATAATAATCATTTTCACATCTTGGCGCCATCAACCCTACCAAAAACCATAACTGTTACAATATAAAGAAGAAAAAAAAAAAAACATTCTACAGCAATATAAATTTCCAAACAAAACTCAACACATATAAAACATACTTGAACAAAAACCAGATTCCATTGAACAACCTCAAGCAAAAGTTTACTTCAGCATTCATCGTGAAACCTATAATTTATTCACTAAAAGCAAGAAAATAAAAGTGAAAAAACGAAAAATTGCAACAAAATTTATATAGGAATAAAAATTGTTGGGTAATTTGAATAAGACTAGACTATAAAATACAAGGAGACAAAAGGTGTTTTTACACATATCTATATTCTCACATACAGCAGAAGAAAATAAAAAAGATTAAATAAATAAACAAATACCTATGTACACATAGGGAAAACGTGGGCCAGGGAATCAGTGAGTGTTGGGGCCAGCAAGGCGCCACGGATAAGAAGTAACAGTTCAAGACAGAGGAGACAAAAAATAGAGAGCAATAATATCTGTTTGCTATATGTTAAAGTGGACAAGAGTACGAGTGAAACAGCAAGACAATAAAAGAAAAAAAGAAAAGAAAAAATACAAAACAAAAAGAAACTTGGGACGTGAGTCGTGATGGTCTCTTGGGCACGCCTCATAATGATGTAGCTGTCTCGATTTAGCTTGTTTTGTGCTGTGTTCTCATCTTTTGCTTGCGTTGGTACTTAGTTGGGTTGTATACGACGATTAAATGTCTCGTGTTTTCTCACATTGCCCGACTCTACGACTCCTGCTTCTCATCCGCTTTCCACTACTTCTGTAATATATATTATTTATTTATGTATATATGGATATATGTTTATATATATCTATGGGATTTATTTGTATATATATATATATATGGATGTTTCGTGTAGTGGATGTATAATGAGGTGATGAAGAGAAAAACCACAGTGGGATTTTAGAGGATATAAGTATTAAGGTGGTTGCAATATTAGATGAAATGTTGATGTTGAATTTTTGTTTTTGTTCATGCAATAGTTATTGGATCAATAGTTTTGTTTTTGATAGGATGTTTTGCAAAATTTTTTAGTGGTAATTATTTGTCAGGGGAGAGTTTTGGACAATTTTGAATTTATATTTAAGGATAATTGATTGTTAATGGTATAAACTAAATTTAGTTTTGTTTACAATTAAATAGAAAGTTTACAAAAAAAAAAAATAGAAACAATTAAAAAATTAAACACCAGATAAAAAAAAAATGAAAACAAAAATCTCATCATATTAAAAAATGAACAAATTGACATTTTTCATACATATCAATACCACTGATAAATCAACCCCTTTAAAAAAAACCCTCAGCAAAATTAAACCATCCGAAAAATAATTACTAAAACCTTTTATACTGCTTAAATTAATCATAACATAAATAACAAACTAATCATTATCATCATTTCTTCAACAGCAAATAACATCAAGATTTATTTCTTAAATATTTTTTAATTATTCTACATCCATATACATTTTATTTTATATTGCAAAAAATATTCCAGTGGCTTTTTATTTGTGAAGTAACAAACAGGGATGGGCGCGTGTCATGATGATGATGATGATGATGATGATGATGATGATAAGCGATCCAGCGCACGTTCAGTACGCGCGTCCGTATCATGAATACATATAATATAGTGTCGCGGACACAAGGCGCCTCCAATGTCTTCGTTCATGTGTTGAGTAGGCGCCAGACGGCATTCTTGCATCCATCTTATTACAACTTACCAACACACGTCTTTCTTTCTCCTTCTAAATACATAAACTATCATCAATACATATATACATGAATAAATAAACATCATTGACATTTTGGCCAAAGGAATGTTAAATTTTTTATCATCCTTTGGCAATTATCAATTTAATCATATTATCATTTGAATTCTATAATAATTTCTATAATAATTTCTATTGAAAAATTAAAAGACTCTAATCAATACTTATAATACTTTATTTGATATTAATTAACATAGAAAAAAAAAATCCCAAAATAAAAACTACAAATTGAAATAAATTCAATCAAGTTTATCAAAATTAGTTTAATGAAAATAACATTAATTAATAAACAAGAGTTATGAGTAATAAATATTGGATAATTTTTATTGTAACAATTTGTACAATATAAAAATATTTCAAAATTTAATTTAACATTTTATAATTTTATACACTCTTTTCATATTAAAATTTTATTTCACTATTAATTCGTTGTTATTCTTAGCACACAAATATTTGTATAATGTTTACGAAAAATTTCCTCATCTTCCACTCCTAACATTTTTCAAATTCACCAAATTATTTCAATCTATAAAAAAAAAAAACCTCCCGCCTCCCTCCCAATTTATTTCTGTCCTATTATTCATCTAACTGTGTACATATCTCCTCTACTAATATTATTTTAATAACTCAACATGACGTCATTGATTAATATTAATTACAAATGATAATATGATAAGATGATAAAGGATTAATTATAATTAAATACAATATACATATACAAATATACACAGAGATAGTAATACTTGATATAAAAATATTGACAATATTTAAATTGTCTCATAATAATTATCATACAATATAAATAAAATATTATTATATTATATATTAACTAAAATTCATAATTAATTTTACAAATGTTATGTTCAATTGTAATATTGTACCCCAGCATCTTCCTTATTGAGGTGGACGATCCGTTTGGCGTCTTTGGAATGCGCTCGCAGTAAACGACACTCGTTGAGAAACGCAAGACACCCCGGTATGCGCATATTTTTCATTCTCACTGTCTCAATAAAAAAATTTTTTTTTTTTTGTTTTTTACTCACATTTACCTTATTTTATTTATTTATTTATTTATTTATTTTCTCCATCATCCATTCTCAGTTTTTCATTGTCCCCACTTGCATTATTTGCTCTTTGCTCTTTTTTTCATGCGTCACGTGTGTCATTCTATTCAAAACTCGCGCGTTTCAATAATAAATAATATTGAAGAGGGCGAGTAAAAAAAAAAAAAAATAATAAATAAATAAAATAAACGGGAGGAAGAAAATAATGAAAAAAAAAAAAAAAAAAATCAACATCAGGGTGAAAAAAATAATTTTTTTTATTTTTAAATTGCATAGTCATCAATGTAATAATTTACACACGGAGTAAAAATAAAAATGGGAAATATAAAAATAGAAATGAAAAATTGGGGGAAAAAAAAAAAAGAACATATACTAGAGAATAAAAATATTTTTGTATATATATATTAATTTATATTTATTTTTACACTGAATTATTAATTAATATATATATATATTTGTATACATATAAAGATGTGTTTGTGTTTGTTTGTTGGAACATTTATACAAGTGAAAGACCCCACGGATATATAATGTCAGGAAAAAGAGAGAAAAGAAAAAAAAAAAAGCACTGCGTGAAAAGTCGAGCCGTGGGCATTTTATTCACGATGCGATTTCGAGGTGGACGACACGACGAGCGTCTCTGGAATGTTGCTCTGACGCCTTGGCGACGCCGTATCGCGAATCTCGAACAGAAAAAGAGAAAGAAAAATAAGAAAAAAAACAACAAAAAAACAAACAAAAGGAGAAGCTGAAGGTTCATCCAGACAAACGGGCAGTACTTAGATGTGCACCAAGATATGTCAGTTTAAGTTAGCATTTAAATGATGGTACATTTAAATGGATGTATATGTATATATTTATATTATATATATATATGTTTGTCAATCGTGTTATCATTAATTCGATTAAACTGAAATAGAATCATCTTGGCAGTTGGTCATTTCTCCAACTGTTGGATAATACTTTTTAATACGAATTATTTAATTTTGTTGACAAGTGACAGAGGTAAAAGTGGTAAAATTTGTTGAAAGAATATATGTAATTTAATTATTTAATAATAGACATTAGTATTTTTTATTATTTTATTTTGTAAGTGGAAAATTTATATTTAATTTTCACTAAGAAATTTATTGTTAATTGTTTTTGTTATATTTAAATTATGATGAATTTTATGGGATTTTGTAAACCAATTTATTTTCCTGAATATAATTGATGGATTGGTTTAGATTTTTTATTTTATTCTATCGCTCGACAGTTTATTAAGCTCAGGGTTTTCAATACTTTAGATATGAATTATTCATTCTTCATGACGAGTGACAGAAAAAATGATACAAGTGCGAGGAATAAAAAAAAAAATGTAATTGAATTATTTAATGCGACATGGAGATAGATATTTTTTTTTTCTCTATTTAACTTCATTTGTATTTTGTAGATGTTTGAGATGGAACTGATTGAATTAGTTAGTAATATGTAAATTATGAGAGTATAATGATATTTTTTAAAATACTTTTCGTTACATTGTGTCAATATTTAAATTTACATTTTTATTTTTTCCTGTATAAATTTTATATGATCTCTAATGTTAATTTTATTTTCTCCATATTTGTTTCAGGAACAATGCAGCGATGATTAAAATGTCTTTTATTGTTTTTCATGAGAGAAAATGATGATAAAATAAGTAGAAGGAAATTAAAGAGAGACGAAAAACAAAAAATTTATAAGAAAATAATGATGAGAATAAGAAAATTTCAAAAGAGAAATCCTTCTACACGACAGGAATTCCGGACAATATAAAAGGAAAATAAGAGGAATATGTAAGTGAAGTCTACAAAGAAAGTATTAAGACCCTAAATCCTAAAGTGACAAAATCAGGAAAATAAAATATAAATAAAAAGGTGAATAGGCAAAAAAATTAAATTGTCTCAAACAATAACAAAATTCTTGAACATATAGAAAGTTTCAAGAACAGAATAAAATTGAGAATAAGATTCTTCAGCATAAAAACATTTCTGGACAGAGAAAAAAAATGGTGGAAGCTGATGAAAGTCATGAAAAAAAAAAATTTTAATCCAGAATTAAAGTTGAATATAAAAAAAATCCTAGAAAATAAAATAATATATTATTACTATCAACAAACAAAAGATACAGAATATCAGAATAATTCAAAGAACATTGTATAAGGATCAGTATTGGAACCAATCACTGAACAAAAAATACCAAAAAATGATGAACAAATATAATAAAACAAAAAGAGCAAAGTAAAATTGTTGAAATCCTGATGCACATGAAGAACGTTTGGATAAAGGAAGAAATAAGGAAGAATCTGATAAAAGTTTATGAAGAAAAATATAAAGAAATGGATATAGTTGAAAGGATGAATAAAAG
The DNA here is from genome assembly GCA_958496275.1 of Zele albiditarsus. Lineage (NCBI taxonomy): Eukaryota > Metazoa > Arthropoda > Insecta > Hymenoptera > Braconidae > Zele > Zele albiditarsus. Next base: position 9,374,831 of record OY292412.1, on the reverse strand, counting down.
AGAGTGCTCAAAGATAGAAAAAGCAATTCAAGTATTATATATGTATGTATATAAGTAAACTCCGAGGTAGGGGGCAGCGGTGATTGATTGTTTCATCGGGGGTGGGGATTTTACGAAGGACGTTGGTTCGATGGAGAGGGGAGGAGAGAGAGTACGCGCATGGTCTGTGTTCTCGGTATATTGCGAGTGGGGTATTTGGATGGTGATTAGAAGAGTCGGCGCGTTCTCGTCGCCTCGTCAATCGCGATGTCGGGGCTACTCTACACACTCCTCGGCCTCGCAGCGAGTTCGAGTCTTCACTGTGCGGTCAGACGCGAAATAAGTCCTTGTACATGCAGACAGGATAAATTTTCAACACCTAATATTGTTAGTCCTGTATCTGAATCACCAACAATTATACCTGGTGATATTGGTGTATTTACAAATGTTACTAGTAGTGTTGTTGTTGTTGATGTACCTGGTGGTGGTGGTGGTGGTGGTGGTGGTGGTGGTGGTGGTAGTGTCATCAACCCTCATGTTAATGGTGAAAAAATCACGGTCGCGTGCGAAAGAATGGAATCATTTGGTCAAGTTGCTGATGCACTTAAAGGAAAATTTACACCTGAACAACAAATTACACTTAAAGTATCACATTCACAGCTCAGTGATATATCCAGGCATGATTTTAAAGAGTTACAGATGTCTATTACAAGGCTTGAACTCAATCATGATCACTTGAGGTAATTTAAAAAATTTTTTAAATACATTTGTAAAAATTGGATTTAAAAAACAGATTTTAATTTTGCTTCTCATTGTGTATTAATGGATATTTTTATTTTATTAATGAATTTATGATTTCATCTATACTTAATTGTTTATTGTTACGTATTGAATTTGTATTTATTTATTTGTGACATTAATTGAAGGAGGAAAGATTTTTTATTCATGTTTTTCATTGGACGGTGATGACTTTTTGTTTCTTATTATATTCAATTTATAATGACATTTTTTTTAATTTTCAGTTTATAAATATTGATTAGGCATTTATACTGAATATTTGGTCGTTCTCTTTTACTTATGTATAAACACTTACTTTGTATTCTAAACTATCAATGTTTATACTTTTTCTAATTATTATCTTGAAAAACAATATTTCTTTTTTTTTTTTTTCATTATACATAAAATAATATTTGTGATAACTTATAATTCAAATATTGACAATTGTTAATTATTAAACTTAAATTTTGTATTATTTTTCATAAAAAGACAAAAATGATAAATTATTAAATATTAATTTCGAATTTTATTTTCGAATTTATCATAAATACAATTATTCTTTCCACCTTCAAATTCATAATTACAACAAATAAACAATGAATTACACCGTACAATTATTATATGAATAATATAAAAAAAACAATCAACAATTAATTATAAACAAGAAAATTATGTATATGTATATTTACACGTTTGTTCGTCTGACTAAACATCGACATAACTACTTATTACCTCACGTTAATATATCGTGTTCAATCAAATAGATAAAAAGATAATTATTTTCCATTCATTCATTCATTCATTAAATTTATTTATTCATCAATGCATTTAATTATTTTATTATTATAATTGTGTACATAATATAAAATGCAGTAATAAAAATTAACCACGATGAAACGCACATGGCGAAGTGAATTGTGTGATAGCTTTATTGCTCACGAGAATGATTGATAGATTTTTTTGAAGAGGCGGTAGAAATTCGGTATATAAAATAACATATACATAATAGCAGAGGGGAAAAAGTGTGTGAGAAGAGAGAGAGAGAGAAAAAAAAAAAAAAGAAAAGAGGGAGCATAAAAGAGATAATATTACGACAAGAGGCGCCAGAGATATCAATATACTGAAGTTGATTTTACGATGCACAACAAAAACTATTCTTTATGCAATATAATCAACATATAATATCGAATAAATATTTACTTGTGTGCTATTAGTTATAAAATAAATATTAAACATCAATCATTTTTTATTTGTGTAATTAATATTCAATATAATATATATTCTTTATTATTTATTTATTATTGACAATGTTATTATTTTTACTATTATGTCGATGAAGAATTTTACAAAGTAATAGATAAATAATTTGAAAGAAAAAATTATATATATATATATTAATACATCAATCATTGGATAATTTAATTTATTATTCAATTGTTTTGTTTATTTCATTGTTATATTGTTGTATTTCCATCATATATATATATATTAATCAGAGAGAAAAATGTGTGAGCCACGTGTTTGGACAAATGTCAATAAAGGTCATGTGTAGTTTAGAGATAATAATGTTTTATCAATTTTATAATATATATGAAACTTGACGTCTATACTATATATTTCTTTGCCTCTTGTGTTTATTAGCTTATTCATTGGACATTCATGAAACAAAATAGACCATTCAGTTTTTTTTGTGATGGAGAAATAGTTAAATTAAATTAAATGGATGAGAGAGTAAAATAAGGGGACGAAAAAAAAAAAAAAGAAGATATTTTTTTTTTTATATTTATCATAGATTAGAGTTAAAAAATATTTATTTTTTATCTTCATTTGTCTGTGTTTGTCAATGTTGTGTTTACATAAATATTTATATGCATTTCTGTTTTTTTTTTTTGTGAATTCTAAAACTTTTGTTTTTTCTCATTACTTATTTATTTATTTATTATTTTTTTTTTTTTTTGGTTTTTCAATTTAATTTTCAGTGTTGTCGACGGTGAAGTTTTTGCTGGATTGAGTAGAACATTGTTTTTGAGTCTGGCAGACAATGAAATACCATCGATACCACGTTACATCTTGTCTCATCTGTTATTGATACGAACTCTTGACCTCAGCCGGAATCGGATAACACGTATCGAGGCTAACGACTTTAAGGTATTATATCTATAACAATTAAGTTAAAAAAAAGAAAAAAAAAATTGAAAATAAATTTTTCATTCTCTATTTAAACAATTAATAATTATTATTCAGTAAAACAATTTATGTTATTGATAGCAACAATTGAATAGAATATTCTTGCCATCTCTATAATCAATAATAATACAGAAATAAATTATTTTTTTTTAACACTATTCTAACAAAATTAAATTTTCATTAATAATTTTTATTAATAGTGATGATACAGGAATAAAATTAATCTGCATTTTATAATGAGTCAATAACAGTGTGAATGCTATTGGTAAATCCCTCTAACTAAATAAAATATTACTATTCAAATGAGATCAAGGAAAAAAAAAAATCCCATTTAACATTTAATTGACTCATTGATTCCAATAAATTCCAATAGTTTCTTCATAACGCAATTGACAATATTTATTTGATAATAATTCGAGGAAATGATGTAGAGAATGATAATACCATGAAGTACGTTTCACTATATAATATTATATGGATGAATATTATTATTAATGAAGAAGTCGAATGATACAGTGCAATAATGATAATATAATCATAACTGCAATTGAATTCCGCATTAAATTAATTTTTATATTTTTCTTTAACGTCATCTCTTTCCTTTTTATATATTTCACTAACTCGTTCACTCACTTACTCTCACTGTCATTAAGATAGTAGAAGGAAACAAATAATGCATTCTTCATCTCTCATTGATAGCTCATTCGAGTTGTGCGTGACGTGAATGTTAAATAGTATATATTACATATGATAATTTAATATATGAAACAAGTACACATTAAATATCAATTTTTAATATCAATTATATATATATTGTATATTAACACGTGACACAATGATGCGTAATGCATGTATATCACTATACACACAGTCGGTCATTGTCGGCGATTTAATTTTTGCCTACTCTCTAACTTTTTTTTCTTTTTATTTATCATCAGTGTTCACAACTGTATTTTATCATTTCATTGATGTTTCCCAACACATGAAGTTAATTCATGTCCCCTCAATTCAATATTAATGATTGTCATAACATTTGGATTATAATAATTAAAATGAAAATATATTTATTTTATTTTTTAATTGCAGTACAATCCATCACTGCAACATCTGTTGATAGCTGGTAACTCGATCTCAGAAATGATACCGGGTTCTCTACCACCACTGATAAAAAATCTCCACGTTGGAAGAAATCATTTGAAGACACTCAACAAGACACTTTGGTATTTATATACATAATATGTATATTATATATATATATATTAAATGTTATTTATTAAATAAGAAAAATAAAGAGACTGCGAAGAGATGTCATTAATTCAGAGGAATTTAAATGTACAAAGTGTGAATGTTTAAAATTTTTTTATCCAATTATTCAATGACAATATATTTAATTTAATTTGTTTTTCTTTTGACAAACATTTTATTTTATCAATAAATTTATATAATTAATATCTGTATGAAGATTAATCTATATTTATAATTGTTAAATATTAACTTATTAGTCATTCGTATAATTCCAAAAAACTAAAAATAATTTAAAAATAAATTTAGTAGTCACAATGTCGTGGGTTGAATTCTCATGTGTTCAATATATTTAGAATAGTTATAGGAACGCAAGAGAGATAATTTTACTCACGCAGAATGTGATGATGAGTCAAATGTATTTTTTTTTTATTTTTACTCTTACGAATTTGAGTTCTGGTAAAGTCTATACAAAATTGGAAATGTCAATGTCAGTTATTTTTCCTGGTTTACATTGAAAGAAGAAAGAGAGAAAAAAAATAGGAACGAGGAAGAAATGATGAATAGTTATAAGAATTACTAATATTTATCTTATCAAATTAATTTATTTCATCATTTTGTGTTTTCTCATGTTTGACAAATTTTAGTAAAAGAAAATATTGAATTAAATGTAAATCCTATTTTTTTTTTTCCCATATTCATGAAGGTTATAATCTATTGCAATTTATCATTATCATTTGTTATTATTTATTTTTCCAGTGATTTAAATCAACTACAGTGGTTATTCATAAATTCTAATGAATTGAAATCATTGGACGGTGAATTACCAACGTCTGGTCATAATTTAAGAATGTTACATGCAATGGACAATAAATTATCACATTTACCACCAGAATTTCGTCAATTGCATCGATTACAAATGCTATTTCTTCAACATAACAATATTCGAAGTCTTGATGGTACATTACAGAAAGCGAGGAATCTTAAGCATCTTGAATTATCTTACAATGAACTTCAAGAAGTGAGTTCTAAATTATATATAATTATCAACAACCATATTCATTGCAATATTAAATATAAATATAAAATATCAATTGAATTTTTAAAAGATATAATTTGAAGATTATCTGCATTAAAATATCATGATTATTTATTTATTTATTCATTGAAGACTTAACCAACTTATTTCAATAACAGTCACGTGTTATACAAGAAATTAAAAACATGAATCATAAAAGCAATAACAAAAGAAAAAAAAAATAGAAAAGATTATTCGAGGAATGATAAACACATTAATACTCCATACATTATCCTATATATATTTTAAATATACTGCTCTTGTTTTCATCATACCACGCAAAGTTCAATTAATAATTAATTACAAGGGCGGAAGTAAATTGAGTGAGGCGTTGTAAATTCGTGATTATTATCATTGAAAGCAATTAGTGTATAATTCAATTATTATCCAACCGCATGTGTGTTTCCGCCGCATGCTTTTAAAGATTAAACTGTTTATCGGATTAACCACTCTCTCGTCATCAAAGTATTATGTATTTTGCCCTTGTGTGTATATATTTAAAATGGATATCAAACATTTTTCAATTAATTTTTTCTTTTAAATTTCTACATTAAGTATTTTTCTTTCAACATATATTTTAATTTTATTGATAATGATAATAGAAATGATTGTTATTAATTATATTTTGGATATTATTGTCACGTGTAATTGATAATATATATTTTTTTAATTTAAAATGTTTATTGGGAAAATGTTTATGATACAAATTATTTTTACTTTTTGTTTCTCTTTGTGTGTGTGTTTCAAGTTAACTGAAGAGGACTTTGTCGAAGCGGAAATGCTTGAGGATCTTGAACTCGGACACAATTCATTAAAATCACTTGGAGGTGGTACAATTGCGGGTGGTGATGGTGGTGGTGGACATAGTAGTGCACTGTGGCCATTGAAATCATTAAAATCATTAAATTTAACACATAATGAATTGAGCGAATTTTCATTTGTCACATTGCGTGGATTGAAAGAATTACGTTTAATTGATTTGTCAAATAATCAGATTGCACGTCTTTATCGTGGACTCACTGAGGTTTGTTTTATTAATTTGAAAAAAATTATTTATAATTGTTGCGAATATAATTTAACTCTTTGAAGCAATTTTTACTCATGGTTATTTTTTCTTTCATATCATTAACAAACATCAGGAAAATTAAATTTTACTGTTATTTATCATTCACAAGAATCTACGAATAAATAAAATTTTAACAATCGTGTGCATTTCACATGAGAAATGTAATTAAAAATTTTTTAAATCCCTGATTCCAAATCAGAACTAAAAAATTTAATAATTAAATTATGCACACATAAAATGGCGGATTTAAATTGATAATAATCTTTGGATTTATATAGAATTGAGTTTGATATTTTGTTGTTCAAGAATTTTTAGTTCAGATTTCACAAATCAACAATACCCAACAGTATCAATACAAAAATTCATATTAAAATAGAATCAATAGATAAATTGTATGCTTCAAAGGATTCAATTGGATGATATTATATATTAATTAACAATTTTTTAATATTTATTTCTCTCTCTCTCTTAATGTATTTAGAATCTTGTTGAAGAGGATGCTGATGATACACCAGGTGCACGTATTCAAGAATTACGCTTGCAGCATAATGAATTACAATCACTCGAAGAATCATTATTCGTTGGAATGCGTGAACTTCAAAGACTTAATTTAAGTCATAATGCACTTGGACCAACAATTGGTGCTCATGATTTTCGTGGTTTGGATAATCTTCGTAATCTTGATTTATCCCACAATAAACTCACAACTCTTGAGGATATTTCCGAGGTAAATAAACATTATATTTTATATCAAAAATAATATTACTATCATATCGAAAAAAAAAAATAGAAATATATATATATATATATATTTTAATAAATAGAAAACTGTGCTTCATATTTATTCATTCATTTTCCTTATTGTTTATAACATAGGCACGATTACCTGCGCTTGAAGAATTAAATGCATCACACAATAGACTTATGACATTATCAGAACGTGATTTTCGTGGATTTCCAATTTTATGTTGGGCTGATTTAAGTATGAATGATATACATTCACTCACTTCAGAAATTGTTGCCAATACTCGATGTACAGTTCACGGTGTGCCTGATGTTCTACGAATATATTTGCAAGGTAATTTATCAATAAAAATATATATTTATTTATATCAGAACTTGGTTTGTTTGACAATTATTCAATTAATTACTATAAAAATAATCGTTTCCAATGAGAACATTAAAATAATTGATGTTGTCTTAACTATGTACAGTTGACATAAAATTATCAAGTCAATTTTCAAATAATAGAATTCAATATTCTTTTATAGTAAATATTCCATCTCATTTTTATTAATCAATATTATTGTCAAAATGATTATTTTATATTGATATAAAATTGATTATTGTCGTTGGCGCCATTCAAGTCATTTAATTCATGTCTTCTTTTTTTTTTCTTTCTTTCTTTCTTTCTTAATGGCACAAATATAATACACACGCACCTACTTACCATATAAGATAGAAAAGAGAAAATATAAAAATAAAAAAAAAAAACATTGACAAGAGAAACGTTTACGAGGGCAATGAATTATTGAACACTGATAAATTCTTCGAGCTCGCGACTAATCGCCCATATCCGTTTTGCTCGATCGCACACTAGCGAAGTATACATACATATTATTTCATTGAAATGTGAGACAACACCCCATCTTTGGCGCCATTCGATTTATTTCAATTTTATTTTTATTTTATTTTCTATATTTTTTTCTTTTCTTTTGATTATTTGTCGCGTTTGTAATATTTATTGTGTGTGTTTTTTTAAGTCAAATGCGTACGCTGTTTTTCTTCATCCCAATCATTTAATTATCACGATTTGTACATTCACGTGTTTATTCAATTTTAAAAGAGACTTTAATGCCCCGAAAGATTATCGTCATCATTATTCGACTATCAATGACAGAATGTTATTTGAATTACGAAACGAATGATTGTGTACAATTGATTTTTCATTACATATATTTTTCTATATTATTGTCTGTTTACATTTGTAAACTTTGGAATAAGGCCATGAATTTTATCAACTTTAATCCATGCTGAATAAATACGTTTCTTTCAATTCATTCTCACACTCATGGAGAAAAAAAAAAAATATATATATATGTATACCAATAACATTCATATAAATAATCAATTACGTATTCATATATAAATATATTGCATTGAATTAATTTCTTATATTTAAATTCAATTAGCAAATGTAATTTTGTGAAATTAATCGACACATTAGACTGTATGTCACTGCGATACGATACACAAACTTCTCTTAAGTAAATTCATTTAAAAAAAAATACAAACAAAAAAAAAGAAACCGCGACGAAAAAAAATAAAATAAATAATTACTTCGTGACATTTCTGATATGACGCGAGATTGATACGAACGTTCTACTTAAACGCAGGAAAATAAACAACTATCCACTTATATTATATTACAATGATAAAGTCACATATTATTATTTAACAAATTCGTTGATTTTTTTGTCATTATGAATTTATTTAGAAATAAAAAAGAAAAAAACGAAAAGACAAATAAATGAAAAATAATTATGAACAAATCATATGAAAGTTGAGATTACATTGTTTTATCGGTATACAATTTACCTGGTGTATATAAAGTACAAAAATGGATTGTGTGTGAACTAATTTAAATACAAAAATAATATTTAAAAAATAGTAATATAAATATTTTTAAAATTTAAGGAAAGAAAAAAAAAGAAATGGCATTTATTGGTTTTGAAATCTGCAGATAACCCGGTGTTGTGCGACGTTGGACTGGTCGATCTCACTGTGGCACTTGAAGTAAATCACGCAAAGGTCTACGGGGTCGCAAATAACTGCTCAACAACGATGCAAACACCACACGCCTCAACGTCCAATCATTATTTCACACCAGGGGCCTTGGCCTCCGGTGGTAACATTTCATTTGCCGCTACTCTGGAGTAAAAGAACACAAATAAAAGACAAAAAAAAAAATAAATAAATAAAGAAAGAAAATTTGAAAGAAGCCAGATAAATAAATAAACTAGAGGGCGCGATACCAAAAAATAAGATTATACATGATAAAAAAGAAAAGATTTAAAGAGAAAAAAAAAAAAGGAAGTACACACACTTTGAGGAAAAAAAAGGAAAAATGGAAAATGACAAAAAAAAAAAAAAAACACACACACACACAATTTGCACTCTAATTTTTGTCGGTGTCACATTGTAGTAAATTAAATGAACTGAGGCGCGGGGTGATCAAAGACAATCCAACAATTGAAACTTCCATTACATCTTTCAGTTGGTGTCGTTATCGGTTAATTTTAATTTCCATATATTTTGTTAATTTTTATTTTTATTTTATTTTATAATTCTTTTTTAATTTTTTTCTTTCACTCTTTGTTCAGTGTAAAAAAAATCAATCGGTGCGAAGTTAAAAGAGTTAAAAGAAAAATAGCGATATCAATGAATCAACAAATGAAAATGAATACATAAATATATATTTATATATATGTATGTATACATATATGTACATATATATTTATTTATTTATTTATATGACGTGTTAGACATTATACCGTTTATCCCTAAACTAAGTATCATATTTAATAATTAATTAATTAATTATTTTATCAATATTATTGTTTTAGTTTTTAGACACTGTTGTATGCGTTGTAAATAATTTTCATTCTCTTCCCTATATATGTGCGATGTACCAAACATTTTTCAATTAGCCACATTTATATGTTAAAAAAAAAAAAAAAAAAACACTTTTTTTCTTTTTTTCATTGTATTTTTTTTTTTCTCGCCTTCTTATTTTCCATTGATTTTTATCGTTATGGAGATTATTGAAAGAAAAATTGCAAAAACAAAGATTTAAAAAAAAAAAAAAACAATTATAAAAAGTAAAAATAAATAAAAACATTATATATCAGTGTAGAAAATTTTGTCGTTGATTAAAAGAGATTAGGATTGTTTGCTTGGTAATATTGTATTGTCATGAAATCACAATACATGATGTGCAATTTATTATTAGAGCTCTATGGATATTTTAATTATTAAATTAATTTTAGTGGAAAATGACAAATTGATTGGATTCAAATGGTTATAACACATGATGGCAATGGTTTTATTATTTGTTAATGTTATAATTATTTTCATTCATTATGAAGGAATAATTTTGGATATGAAATGGAAAAAAAAAAAAAAAAAAAGAAAGAAAAGAAGCAAAAAAATCTGATGATTTAAAATTATTGTCAGGCGTCACATTCACACTCACACAATTTATCCAATATAATATAATCTGAGTCTTTAATAAGCTTTAATTAAGGTGAAAGTGTAAATGAGTGAGGTCAATGGAATGAAATCAAATTTGTTTTAAACATTAAAAACGTCACCTATTGCAATTAAATTGACTGTGGGCGATTAAATTGCTTTGACCTATTGTTTGACTTTTGCCAATTGACGAAAATTGCCGATATTGACTCGTTAACGATTGTAGTGCATAAATTATCAGGTAATTTTTGTAGTTGTTATTTTTCCTCTGACTATTTTTTCAATATAATGTAACGAATTTTAATCATTTAATGTTTATATGATGCAAAAGAAAAGAGAAATGAAAGAAGAAATGTGAGAGATGAAGAAAACAGAAAGTTAGCTTTGGATTAATGACGTTACTCGATATTCAGAGTCAATAAAATTCATTGAACTGTTAAGTATTCATAAAACAATGAAGAAAAAAAGAAAAGAAAAATAATAACAAAATTTTCTCGTATATTAATTTAATAAATAATGATACAAACGGTTGATATATGCATACAATCATATCCATGAAATTGATTAAATAAAATATTTATACACACGTAAACACACAAATGTATGCTTATATGAACGTAAAATGCAGAGACACCAGTGTCGAGCGAGTGTGGAAAAAAAGATTGAGAGAAAATGTAGAAGAGAGAAACATTCATGTGTATGTAACTATTAAGTCATTTATCAACGCTGTGATTTACAGTTTGTAATTCTCCAATTTAAACCCATCATGATTGTTAATAAAATATTAAATATGAGGAGAACATAATAGAAGATGCAAAAATGAATAAATAAATGAATAAATAATTAAATGAATAAATAAACAACGGTGAACAATATAGAAAATGAAAATTTTGCCAAGTGCGGAAAGAAAAATAATGAATGATTACAGAGAAAAATAAATAGTTAAATAAAATAAGAACATTATATTTTAATAAGTGCGCCATGGTTAGTAATTGTGTCGTTGACAAATTGATAATGTATATGTATTGAATATGCGTGTCCGTATGGAAAGAAGAAAAACAGAGATAAGAAAATTACAAACAGTTTCACTAAAATATCCTAACTTTTATCAATAAAGGCAATTAATCTTCTAACAAGTGGAGCAATGATTTCAATAATTGAATAAACCTATCAAGTTTAATTTAATATAATATTTTAATTAATATATAATAAATTGCACTCACCAATTGTTATGTTTGAAATAATATTTGGCAAAAATCATTCTTATTTGGCAGATAAACATTGTTATTTGTTGTAGATCATAATCCGTAGAAAAATGTAAATTTAATTTGTTCAATTCTTCATCTTTTAACATTGGTACAATTTGATCAACTGCAAGGAAAAACAAAACAAAAATATGTTGTGTTAGAAAATAAATAAATATTTGCGGATTGAATTTGAAGAAGGAAATTCATTCGTTAAATTTATTATAAATATAATTGTGACAACCTTTCCATCTTGTATTTTGATAATTTGATAGTAGAATATAATAATTGTCTTTGTTAGGATTTTCATTAATGAAAAACGTAACTGTTATAGAGTCATGATCCTCTATTGTTTTGAATCCTATATGCATATTTAAATATTCTTTGTACGTTGCCGATGCTTTTCTTATTGCATACCATTCTTGTTTTTTCTTCATTTTTTGTTCATCAGATTCTGAAGATAGATGAAAATAATTAATAATTGCAAGTTAGATAATTGATTAATTAATAGTAAATAAATAATACCTTGTTGCAAGTCCACCATCTCCAATGTTAAGCATACTTTTCTTGCTTTCTCATCTTCAATGTCCTCTTTAAGTTTGTCTTCAGTTTTAATTGAATTTAATATTTTCTTATTTATTATTTTCTGTTGTAGAAGAATATTTTCCAATTGGCATTCAATCTCTTTACTCTTGGTATGCAACTGTCCGATTGTTTCTATATTGTGTTCACGTTTAAGCATATATTCTGGAAGAATAGAAGAACATTTCATTTCAATAAGATACTCTTCTGTGAGTATCTTTGTGAGTTGCATTAGAACATCGTAATAAATGAGGTTTTATTCTAAATACAATATTTTTCGACAATATCTATTTTTCAGACAGTGAGGAGTGTATTTAAAATTAGTACCAATAATGCCAATTATCGGCGATATGGCCAGGCCTTAAATATTGATAAACATTATTATATAAATATTCGGAAAATTATAAAACAAAATTATTATTATTATTAACCTTTCCGCTTTGCAATATATTCATGGATAAAATTTGCTTTTCTCAAACGAGACTCAATTGTATATGTGGATAACCTCTGAATTAATGTTTCTTCATCGTCGCGACACAGAAGAACTTTTTCTACTTCCATCATTTCAAGTTCGCTTTTTCCCATCTTGAATTGTATATTGATATAATTTGTTACTGCAAAATCAGAATTAATATCAATGTCGATAGTTATGTGTTAATTATTGAATAAAATTCGTAGACGATGTATATGTAAACAATAAATATACACAGTTGATTATATTTCTAACCTCACTTTTCTAACGGTTAAAAATTAAATAGAGGGTCATCTGTATAAGTGAATTTTGGTTGGTTGTGGTTTCTTCTTTATCGGCAGAACAAAACATAGCAGCAGTAGATAATGCAGAGATTATTTGATAGATATATCTGTGAATGTAAGAAATGGCGCTACTGTTGGTTTCCGCCATTTTGGACGCTCGCGAACTTGATACTATTCTTATCGATATGATGCTTATTTATTGAAGCTAATGAAGAGCAACTGGATCATTGGATGAACAAAGTATTTGAAATTGTTCAGAAGAATGTAGATAAATTCGATAAAAGTTCGAATGAATTGGAAAAGTTTTTTGGAAAGGATCTTATAGATATGTTATAAATCATTGGAGTCAAATTAAACAATCCAAGAAAAAGGACTTATCATTCGTATTATTTTGAATGTCCTTGCATAATGCTAAACATTATATGGATGGAAGATTGGAACATTGGTTATTATATACAAATAACTTCCGTAGTATATATAATTATATCATAAAATGATCATTTATTTATTCTCAAAATAATTCAATGATTTGTATAAAAAATAAATTGCATGTATAGAGTACATAAATTATGGTTTCTAGTGTAAAATAAACAAAAAATTAATTCTAAATGAATTACTAATAAGTTAATCTAGTATTCCATGTCCTTTTCAACAGTCATCATTCGTGCCATGGAAGAGATTCGCCAAAGGAGATTTCGAGGTTGATTCACACCCAATTAAGTGGACAGCTGCAGCATTGCTGTACTTCTGTGAAGACAATTAAATTTTTCATTCGTTTGCGGTTTCAACCATTACAAGAAAATTAATGAAATCTGGTAAGTCAGCGTTATAATTATGTAGTTATAAAGTTGTAAATAATATCATGCAGTGTGAATAAACTGGGAGTAGTTTGTGATAGAATCATATGTATCCTTGGAGTGAGAATCGAATTTAGGATAAATATAATTAATTTCAGTAGCAGATGTCCAATGATTTGTATTGTGAGTAAATTCAGAAATAACAAGAACCTAATCAGATCTGTGTTATTCAGAATAATACATTTTTTGTAGTGTCTGCAATCTAACGCGGTTTTTAACATGATCGAGCACAATTATAAGCAGTTATGTTTACTGATTTTTCACCACATGCAAAATAATTAGTGATTATTATTCTTTAGAGTTGTTGTTAGTGCAATTTTTAAATTAAGTTTTTTCATGAAATTTAGTTGATTCATGTGAATCTATTGTACCTAATTGATGTGTTCCATATCCACTGGAGTTGTTCAATTCTAGTCCACCAGATTTGTGAAATTCAAGTCCCCCAGATTTGTGTAATCCAAATCCGTCAGATTTGTGTATTTCAAAACCGACAGATTTTTGTATTTCGAATTCACCGGTTTTATGTATACCAAGTCCAACACCAGATCCATGAACGACTGTCCCAGAACCTGAACCACTTGATTCCTGATGACTACTACCACCGATTTCGAATTGATGTTGGGACCCACCAGATTGTTGTATTCCATGTCCAACGCTGAATTCTTGGCCGTGAGAATTAGAATTTGATCCACTCGATCCGTGATGGCTACTATCTCCAACTACAAATTCATGTTGAGATCCTCCAGATTGGTGTGCTTCAAAACCACCAGATTGGTGTGTTTCGTGGCCGTAAGAACTGGAACCTGATCCACTTGATTCATGATTACTACTACCCCCAATACCGAATTGATGTTTGAATTTATCAGATCCATGTGTTGCTAAACCACCTGATATATGGCCGTGAGAGCTCAAACTCGATCCACTTAATTCATGATGACTACTGCCACCAATTTGAAACTGATTTTGAGCACTACCAGATTGGTGTGCTTCAAATCCACCAGATTGATGTGTTCCTTGTACAATATTTGATTCATGGCCATGAGAATTTGAACTTGATCCCTTCAATTCATGATGGTTACTACCTCCAACTCCAAATTGATTTTGACCACCACCAGATCCATGTATTTGAAATCCACCAGAATGTACACCATGTCCAACATTGGTATTATAACCATGAGAATTTGAATTTGATTCTTTACTATTACTAATACCGAATTGATATCCACCAGATTTATGTATTTCAAAACCACTCTTGTGTTCTTCAAATTGACCATTTGATCCTTGACTGTGAGAGTTGAAACCCAATCCACTCGATTCTTGTTGGCTACTACCTCCAAATTGATGATGAGTCTTATCAAATTCGTGTCTTTTAAATCCACCAGATTGATGTCCACCAAACTCACCACCCGATACATGACCGTGAGAGCTTGAACCTGATCCACTCAATTCTTGATGGCTACTACCACTTACTCCATATTCATGATACGATCCACCAGATCCATGACTTTCATAACCACCAGATTTGTGTGCACCAAATTCAACAGATTTATTTATCTGTAATCCACCAGATTTGTGTGCATCGAATCCAACAGATTTATTTATCTCTAATCCACCAGATTTATGTATTCCAATTCCACTTCCTGATTTTTCAATACCAATTCCAAAATGGCCTCCAAATCCAATAGACTTTTGTATCCCAAGTCCACCTCCAACTCCACCATGTCCCTGAATAAAAAATATATAATACATATTTTGCTATGTGTAATCATATTATTTACATAAAAAAGAATTAAATCCTTTGGAAATGCGATTTAATTTAATTTTATTGTAATATACCTCTTTATAATGTTTATCCGGTCTTGGTATTGCTATATCTGTGTTAAGACGATTGTTTTTATTCTGACCGTGTTTGAGCCAATGCAACAGAGTGTATTTAGATACCTTTCCAGGTTCCAATGTCTTTAATTTCTTATTTGATATATCGATTGGTTTATTCGTGTCATCATTATTATCATCATCATCATCATCATCCGCTTTTTCTTCAAGAGTAATTGATTTGGCCGTTCCATTTGTCGAAGTTTGTAATTTTGTTGGTCTCCAGTGTGCCTATAGAATGATTTAATTGTAAGATTATAAATGACAAAGATAATCATTGACAATTGAATCATAATTAATTAACTACCTCTTTTATTATCTTCACTTCATCACTTTTCTCATCATCGTCTTTCTCTTCACTGGAATCTGGTATAGTAGCCCATTTAACTTTTGTGACTCGTGATTTCGGTGGTTCTTGTTGAATCTATTAAATAATTGAGTTATAAAATTATATACACGATATAAATTCGTTTTATAATACAATCACTGTTATCAAACTACCTTTGGACGATTGTGTGCATGTAGCTGCTGCTGTCTTCGTGATTGATCTGTCGATTCAGTTGTGTCAATATCTTCTTGCTTTACATTATCGACTGATGTAGCAGTTGATTCACTTTCAGTATTTTGTGATTCAACTGGTAATGACTGAATCCATAAAATATTTCAATTGTCAGATTATAAATATTCCATTTTTATTTCATTGCAGTTAATCAACTATACCTTTGAACGATTGTGAGAACGTATTTGTAGCTGTCTTTGAGATCCATCTGTCCATTCATTTGTGTTGTCATCTACTTGCTTTTCAATGGCAACTGATTTAGATTCACTTTTCGTATTTGGTAACGTTAGTGGTATTGATTGGACCTAGGTAATAATTAAATTAATAGATTGATTAATTGATAGTTTAATATTACAGTAAAAATAAATAATCCATTAGCAAACATGGATTTGTATTTAATATTTACCTGAAGTACTGTACACCCAACAAACACCAAGAAATAAAATAACCGTAATGAATTCATATTCTCGGTTAGTTTTCTTTTAAGTATAGAGGATGAATTTCTTCTGATGATTTAATTTTGATTTTTCAGCGTATTTATAATCCGCTGTTTTCAAATTTCATATTGACTGGTAAATATTTTCTTTGTTGAATTACAATAATTATATATGACTTTTGAATCGAGGAAAAATAAAATACGTGTGAAAAAAAATAATAAAATTAGTAACAATAATAATTTCGATTAAATACAGAAATATTATTGATCATGAACACATGTGTCTTTTTCAATGTGGAAATTTATTATTTTTTCACAAGTTATATTTACATAATTATCCACAAGACTTGAGATGAAGCCATGGTTCAATGTATGTTGTGTAATTTCATTGCTCATTGAGCAGAGTAATGAAGTATGAATAACGTCTCTTGACCTTAGTGAATGAATTGCTGTTAAATATATTATGTGATATTATTCATAGTATTTTTGACAATCAACTGTCAGATGTCTACTGGATTTAGATAGAATAAATATGCCAAGTAATTATTCTGATTCACGTGTCTTGAATTAGATATAATATTGTTCATTATATACAAACTAGTTCGTAACATTAGACACAATTCTCTCAACGTCTCTTGTTTTTTCGTTGAATTGGCGGGCAAGATAAAAAAAAAACTATCTGACCTATTGACTACTCTATGACGTTTTCCGATAGGTAATTATCTATACTTATGTATAAACTAAAAACATTTGAAACAAAAAAAATTAGTTTTGGCTCATTTTTGACGAAAATAAATCGGTCATTTTTTGTGGAAAATTGTAACTTGTCTTCAGTCCTATAACTTTTACACTATCGATCTTTTTTTTTTTTCTTTTCTCAATTCATTAACGATGAAATCATGTGGAAATTTATAATCTTTGTTGTCCTTTGGTTCAATGAAGGGTAGCAATGCTGCATATTTTCTGCTAATTCCAATTTTTAATAACATATATTATGGCTCCAGAAAAATTAGGAATTTTTTATTGGTTTACAAAAATCTTTTTCAATTAATTATCTATAGGATTTGGTAATTTTTTATACTAATATGAATCATAAACAAATCTCGTTATAAATTTATATATTTATTCAAGCAATAGCTCATTAAATAAGAACTTCCCAAGTTCATTAAAGAGTTACAATAAAAAATCGAATCATAAAATATATATATTTGTCAAATCTGATTTAACAATAAATAGCGATGAAAAATCAGTGCGTGTAATATAATATCATTCAATAATAAAAGCAGCATGTGTCTCAATCAAATCTGTGTATATTATATTATGTGACAAACAATTTCTGGCGCAAAAGCCATGACAGTGATTTGCAAATTATTTATTTCTTTTTATGATTGAGTGAAGTTATAGACTGGATATCGTGGTGCAAAATGTCCTTGATTTCCCATTACATATTCGGTTTCACCACGTTCATGTAAACTACGAACAGACCAACCTGCTTCTTCATATGACGGTGGAGCTGTGAATGAATAATAGAAAAAAGAGATAAAACAACAAATCAGAATGAATTGATTTATAATATAAAACAAAAAATACATCTAGGTATATAATTAATATAATAAAGAAGGTTAATGTAACTGTTCGAAGAAATGTTTATCTTTTATTGTCAGATGAAGGTGAAAAATGAATTGATATGAAAAATCAACAAAAGAACGACAACACCATGCAACAATGAGCGACGAATCAGTATTTTAAATAATCCCAATATGTAATTTAAATTCGAACATGAGGAAATAACAAAAAAATATTTTCCACATGAAATAATCGAAGAATTTTTTTTTCCGTCATCATGAAAAATTGCATAAATCGTCCTCAACTGAATATTGCAATAACATTTGTTCTTTAATTTATATTAATTAATTAATTTTACACTCTTCAATGACAAATTAAAATAAAATCGATGCTTTTTTATTTTTCACCAGTTACAATATCCTTTTTCGTAAAAGATAAAAATAAATTTTGAAATAAAATATTGAAACCATTGAAAGTACTCACGTAGATTAGGATAAATATTAGGGTTCGTTTGTATTTGGGCTGGGGTATCAGAGTTATAATTAGGTGGAGGTTCAGGTGCTGAAGGGGGTGCAGAGGGGTATCCACTTCCTGGGGAAAATTCAGGGTATCCACTCGGATACCCACCATATGTTGGATCTGCTGATTTATCTGGATAACCATCACCACCACTATAATCCATCTTGTTTGGTGATGGTAAAATTAATGATTGATAATTTACCAGTGGCACAGTTCCAATAAATACCGAAGTATTATTTTTCAAATTTCTATGGTGCCTGTTAAAACAAAAAAAAAAAAAACAATTTTATTAATCTTGTTAATTATTTCTGAAATATTCCATTGACCACATTAGAAATGAAATAGTTTAAATTTGATATGAATTAACGAGAACCGCATCAAGAAATTCTTCTCACTAAAAATCTTGATTGACTGTATCAAATATTCCCTCAACTAGAAATAAAAATATCTTTATGACAGTGTTAAACTTTTTTTTGAGTGACCGCAACATTAACTGATATGATTGAAGTTTAAATAAATTATTAACAACTGAATTTCATTTGTTAAAAATTAATTTTCTCACATCGTCAGTTGTCAATATTGTTATCTCATATTTCAATAAATCTTTTGATCTTAAATTACTTTTCTCTTTTCATCAGTTCGTATCATTTCATTTTCAATAGAATGTTTCAAACGAAAATGTAAAAGGAAACAAATTAAATTATCAATTAATTTTACCATCCCATAATGCAAGCTTCAATTTTTAAATTATATTCCAAATCAATGATACCACAATTGGTGAGATTTGATGGTGGTAATGGTGGTACTTCAAGTTTTTGTTCATAATCTGCAGTGGCACGACCTTCAACAGGTCCTTTACTTACTTCAGCAACAACTATTTTTTCACGTCGTGTATCAGTTCGTGGATTGTTTGCTTTGAATGTCACAATTTTACGGAGAATTAATTTTACTGTTTCAACTGTTATTCCAGATTGATTATCAATGTTTACACGTGCAGTCATTGCTTGACCTGGTACATATCCTTTGACTGGTAAAATTACATTGACATTTAATGGTGGTGATCCACAACACAGACAACAAAATGTCTTGCTCATTTCTATGTGAATTGGTTCCTTAAAGGGTGAGAAAATATTGACATTAATTTTTCATTTTCATTTTTTTTTTTATTACTTATATTGATATATATATATATATATATATATATATATATATATATATATCATTGATTTTTAATATTTCTTTTTCTTTTTAGGACTCACCGTCGCTCTTGATTCTTTATTTAAATCAAAATTTGACACAATAGTGAATGCCATTTTTGTTTCATGATCAAATTTCCATGGACGATCAATAATTGCTTTGACAGTATAACGAACGTGACCGTAATCATGTTCGAAACTGCTTGGTAGACTTTGTGGTAAAGCACAAGTGAATGGATATGAATTTTCACCTACAGGTAATTCAATTTCACCACCTGAGAAAATTATTTCAAATTAATTTATATTACAATGTTCAGTTTTAATGACATGCCAATGTTATATTGAACATTGGTACATTTACTGCTGTCATTCAGTCTCTAATTCATTTTTTTCAAAAAAATTTTTTTTTAATCGATGCCCAATTAGTTTATCAAAATAATTACATTCACAGAATTGAATTCTAATCAATAGTTTTCATGTAATATAATTTTTAATGAAAGTATTGTGTCAATATAATCAATATAACTTTTATATATTTATTAATTTTATTTTTATTTACCTGCAGATGATCCAAGAATATTATATTGCATATTAAAATATTCTTCATGTCCAGTAACAGTTTGAGATTCATTCTCATAATGTCCTTCATGATTAATTTCTTGTCTATCAGTTGCCCAACAAGTATTGGCTTCGCCTTTTAGCTTGACATTTATTCCTGTACCAAATAAAATAAAATAAATCATTCAAGTCTTTATGTATTACATATATAATACACATTTACTCAAGTGTAGACAATGAAAAAAAAAAAAAATAAAAATGGAATATAAAATAAAACGTAGACGAAGCAGAGTAACAGAGATAAGATGTACGGATGAGTGGTATATGCTCTTGTACTCACATCCGAGCTATAATTATAACTTCGGATTTTACAGTGTGTTCTAACTCGGTTAGATGCAAAGTAAAAGTATTCAAGGCAAAATGATAATTTGAAAATACAATCACGATCTATCATAAATAATATCACAATTATTTATCCAATGACACAATTGAAATGATTAAATTAATTTATCTACAATTAAATAATGAAAAGAAGTGAATGAGAAAAAAAATTTAGCATTGTATTTAAAATGTTAAACAAAAATATTTTACAAATCTATTCAACTCTTTCAACATGTTACTTCTGATTATTGAAAATGTTTCAGTAGAATTGGATATATTTATGTAAAATAATTTACTACACAATTTAACATGGGGATAAAATATTATTTCTAATATATGGTAGAAAAAAAAATTTAATCAAAATTCATATTCACATTCAATAATGTGCAAAATAAATTAAACATTCTTTGAAGTGTATTTAATTAAAATCAATATTCACATCAATGCACACAACATGATGAGGATTAAATTTATATGATAATGAAGATGGAATATAAAAAATTAAAATATTGCAAACTCACCACGTATTTTTTTCGGTGAATCTAGACCAACAATTACACGTCCAGTTAATGTTTGTCCTGGATAATAAGTATTCCATGGATTATCAAAAACAATACGAAAATCTTTGAGGCCCATTATTTTGTATGTAAAATATTCTTCTTTATTGAAATTTACTACAGTTAGTACAGCTGCAATTGAAACATGTACAATGTTATTTTTTTTTATTTTGCTACAGTAGATAAAGTATTGTATGAATAAGTATTATCTATTACTACACTCAACTTTTATTTTACTTCACGTTGACAATCAACTAGACAACGTTTATTTAACACAATTTGTCAAATTATTAATAGAAAAAATACATTATCAACATCATTATGTTCACTAAGCTTTGTCTTTGCAAAATTCTGTACACGATATTTTTATTATTTCCCCACAACATTTATGTCGTGGGTGTATACATGCGTTCTATATTCAACCACAAAGCTACTATACTAAACATTATGTATAGTGATGAGATATACTACATCGAAAGAAACACTGCGGTGGATTTATATTCACACGCGCATGCTTAGCCATGAAGATATTTGAAGAGAGAGGAAAACCATGTTTTGATTCATGACGTCATTCAATGTTAAATAGTGACGGTATTAATTACGTCATTGTTAATAATGAGGGAAATTTTAAATAGTAGGAGAGGAGAAGAATGTTTATAGTAGAGATTTATTGGTGTAATGTTTTTATTTTTATTTTATATTTTGTCTCATTACTATATTAATATAAACAATTATCCAAAGTATACAAATATAAAATAGAATTAATTCACGAAATCATATCAAAACATTTTTCGAGTTCATTTTTCAAATTTCGTCCAACTTTTCTTCAATCCAGTTGTCGCATGATCAATTCAATCAACTCAAAAGAATATTGTTTGATAGTAATATCTTTATAAACCGCATATAACTAATAGAAAACTTTTCATCTCAAAATCAATATTAAAAATCTAAAAAAAAAAATCCTGCAATAAACATCATCAATAATAATTCACAAAAACCCAATCAATACAAATATACCAAAACAAATTGATAAATATTTTTTCACCAATACAATATATAATTCCAACCAGAAAATCCAATAAATAAAAATAGCAATCATAACAAATTCCAATAAATACATAAAACAAATCAAGAAAATACATACAAGCTGGTCCACTTATCATCATTGATTAAAATCTCTGAATTGTCCTTTTACTCCACATCTCTTTTCTATTTCTCATCATGTAGTATAAATAAATGAAATAGAAAAAAAAAGGGGATAAGAAAAAAATAAATAAATAAAATATATTTCATCATCTATTAAATCACATGACCCAAATGCTTGCGTGTATTTAATAATATATAGAGTCTATAATTATTTCAATTAAAGAGGGTGTATAGTTCCTTTAGATATATATATATATATTTTCTTTTTTCCATCAGTACATTTATTATATCATATGCAAAAATTTTATGAGTGCAACGTTGTCGTTACATGTTCGTCAATTTGACAAGAAATTTTTCTTCCTCTCCCTCACCTTCTTTCTCAATTGATATATATATATATATATATATATATATATATATACACCTCCACTAGTTACCTGTATACAAGTATATAGAACACAAAGTTTCATCGCGCAAGTCCCGTCAAACGGATACCTATTGATCGCATTCAGTTGGTGGTGAGTTGCTGGTTGTGTGAAATACACTCTGGTGCACGGATGCACACTGTATAAATAACGCCCTTATTCATCTATTAATTTTCAGAATATCACCTGTGTGTGAGAACGAAAGGTGAAGTAAGGAAAAAGGAGACAAAAAAAAAACACCAAGGATAATAAAGAAAGAATAACAGAAAACAAAAAGAAGGGAAAATTATTAATTATAAAAACATTATAATTGTGGTTTTAACATTTTGAAACGGCCAAAATGGTCGATAGTGTTTTTGAAGATGGACCGTTGATAAGACCCGTTGAGTCTGGTGAGTGTAAAATTAATTTAATAATTTAATATTTTTATATATATAAACATTTTTCTATATAACTGGATATGAAGGAATTAATTTAATTTCTATTTTCACGTTTCAATTTAAATTATATATAAATTTTCATATTGCAATTGAATATTTTCTCTATATAAATAATTATAGTACATCTAAATTATTTGTTATTTAAAATAGTTTGTCTATTGAATGTAAAATTTACTGTATAACAATTGTTATTTGTTCTCTTCATTTTATTTTCTATTTCAATTAAATTTTCAATACGTAGAACTGATGAAATTGAATCGGGTCGGCGAGTTTTTCAATTAATGTCACGCAATCTGATTGGATACAATGTGCTCTATAACATACAAATATACATACATATATATGCATACCTTGAACGATGATTCATAATGTCGTGTTTGACGATGTTGAATTTAAATGTGCAACAAGATTGAATATAACATTATTTTTCATGCCATCTAACGTTCATTCAAATAAAAAATAATGAACAAAATTATATATAATCATATTATATTGTGCTTGTTGAAATGATTGTTTGAAAGAATGAAAAATAGAAAATAAATTTGTAGCAATAATTATTATTTTCATTTCCAGTATCAACGAACACTCTTGTGGGAATATGCATCGCAGCAGCCGCTTTGATATGCGCCGCCGCAATGACCTGGTGGTTATGTCGTCGACGTCGAGAACACACAAAATTGAGTATGGATAAATCTTTGGCATTTCGTCCGCCACATCGTAAACCAACAGCAGTAAAAAGTCCTGGAAGTACAAGTCATTATTTAAAAAAGAGTCCAAGTCCAACTGGACCAGGAAAAAGTCCACCAGGTTCAGGTGGACAAACACCAAGTCCAACTGGTTCACAGCCATTACAACAGCATTCAAATAATAATAATAATAATATTAATAACAATGCAACATTACAACCACGAACACCATCAGGTAATGATACACCAATACAAACACCTGGTGAAATAACATTGACAATTGAAAATGAAAAAGATAAAGCTGAATTGGAATCAAATGAAAAAACTGAACGTAACAGTGCTGTTAATGTTGATTCAAATAATAAAAATGAACTTGGACAATTGGTATTTAAATTACGATATCAGGCTGATCAAAATGCATTGGTTGTCACGGTGGTTAAATGTAAGGGATTACCAGCACGTGGTCAACAAAATGCTACAAGTGATCCATATGTTAAATTACAATTGTTGCCTGATAAACAAGATCGTGTAAAGACACGTGTCTTGAGAAATACTCGTGATCCAGTTTATGATGAAGATTTTACATTCTTTGGTATTTCACAGAGTCAATTGCAGGTATTTTAATAAATTTATATATTTGTTTCTGTTTTGTGTTGTAGAAAAACTAAATGGTCGTTTGTTTCGGTAAAATTCATTTATTGAAAATAAGTGAATTTTTATGATGAATATTTTATTGGGATAATTATTAAATAGATATTTTATATGGTGTTTTAATTGTTAAATTAAATTGATTGAATTTAATTAATTAAATAGATGATATTTAATTGATTAGAGTTCATGAAGTATCGATAATTCTTGGACATCTACAGTTGTCTTTCGATTATTTAAATTCTCGTGGTAATTTTTTATATAATATCTTTTTCTGTGTCGGTATAAATGAACTGCTGAGAAAGAAATGAATGGTTAGAATGTTTTATTGCTATTGGATTTACGTTGATACAATGTTGACTGATACTGAAGGAACATGTCTGCCATTTTATATTTCATACACCATTTTCACTATTACAAAACGATATATTTATATTCTACCAATTAACACCAAACAATTTTATAATATCAATTTATATTTTTTTTTCTCTCTTCATAAAGAAAATCAGTCTACACTTTGTAGTGTTGAGCTTCGACAGGTATTCACGTGATGATATGATTGGTGAAGTTGTGTGTTCTCTATCATCTGTATCTGGATTAGAAGATTCTGATAATCAACAAATGTCCCTGTGTCGAGAAATTTGTCCACGAAGTTTGAAGGTATTAAATATTATTGCAAATCTCATATCTATTCACAATTGAAATATTAATAGAATACAAATTTATGTTTCAATGGTATCTTTTGGTTTTGTTTATCATTTATGCAGATTCAATCACAAGGAAGAGGTGAATTATTGGTATCACTCTGTTGGCAACCGGCTGCCAATCGATTGACAGTTGTCGTATTAAAAGCAAGAAATTTACCAAAAATGGATGTAACTGGTCTTGCTGATCCATATGTTAAAATATATTTACTCTATGATTCACAACGTATAGCGAAGAAAAAAACACATGTTAAGAAACGAACACTGAGTCCTGTATTCAATGAATCATTTGTATTTGAAATACCAAGTGGTACTGATGGACTCGCCAATATTAGCCTTGAATTTATGCTGCTTGATTGGGATCGTGTAACTAAGAATGAAGTGAATTGATTCATAAAATAAAATAATTTATATATACATTATAAAGTAACAGAAGAAATAATATTAAAATAATTTTTAATGTTAATTCATTTTTAAGGTTATTGGACGATTGGAATTGGGAGGTGCCAAATGTCAAGGATCAGCGCTCAATCATTGGAATGAAGTTTGCAGTTCACCACGACGACAAATTGCTGATTGGCACAAGCTCAGAGAGTAAAATTGTTTATCACATTAATTCGTGATTTTTTAGCGCCCAATCGTCCTCTCCTTTTTCTTCATCCTCAGGATTTTTGTGTCGTTTAAAACTGTACTGAGAAAAAAAAAAATAACAGGCTATTGTCATTGCTACATTGTGCATGCACATCATGTTATAGTCGTGGGAATAATTAAAAGGAGAACCGAACACAGTGTGAGATAAAAATATCAATTTTATAATAACGATAAAATCATAATTTTGATTTATCTTGGGCCAAATAAAACTGAAGATTAGAAATAGCGATGAAACATACACATACACACATACACAAACATCTCAAGTAGGCTCATTGATAAACTTCGTGTTTAGTTATTATTAATATGCTTTCAATTAATCCTTCGGGCGGCCTCATATTAGTCGATAAATTTTTCTCTCTCGTAAAACATAACTCTCGTGTAATAAGAAAAATTGACGGAGCAGAAAATTTTGTGGTGCATCCAAAATGGGATGCTTTTAATCAGTATAAATAAAATGGTATTAAATATTAAAATATTCCTTCAAAGGAACACACAAGACAAAAAAAGAAAAAATTATTGGTACAACACAATTGTACAATGAGAAAAAAAAAAAATAATAACAAAACAAAACAAACGCTTTTGGAATAGAATTTGGCGATAAAAAAAAAATTAATAGCGAAATATATATTTGTTGTATTTGCGCGCGCGCCATAATCTCTATTTCGTAACAGTATTTCATTTTTTCATTACACATATTGCTCTTAAGAATGAATAAAAAATGAAAAAAAAAAGAAATTAATAAACGCAGACGATCATAATATATACGTAATGTAATGCAAAAATAATTTTTGCTCATTATTTTTTTAAGTATAAACAAAAATTGAAATTTTGTTAAGAAGAAAAATCTTGATAAATTGATTGTGAAGAATAGTGAAAGGGGAATTTTATTGGATGACTATTATTATCGGTCTATCTTGAGATTGTATATATGTAATTGATACTGGTGAGAATAATGTTGGATATGAGCTGTATTGTCGAAAAAATTTTCAAGTAATATTCAATTGTTCAGTCCATTGCTCATATTTTTTTTTTTTCTCTTTGCTTACTTTCTTTCTTTTGTCTATTTTCATTCCAATGCAACACTGCTAAAATATTTTCATTCCCGAAATTTAAATCATCGTGATTTACTTTCAATAATCAATACAAATGTGCAACGATAAAATTCCATAGTGACAAAGGTCGAAATAAAACATTTCTAGTCAAATATTGTTTTTGATTATTCAGCAAACGAAAAAAAAAAAAAAAAAAAAGACACGGCAAGAATAAAAGATGAAAATTGCTTCATTTTTACATTATATCAATAATCAACGATAGCGAACAGTTACAAAATCAGTTGATTGAAAAAATAAAAAAAAAAAAAAACAACACCATTCGAAATATATCATCAATATATTTATCTATATATTATCATCGCAACTTTATGGAGAATGTGTATCAGTGAGAGTTATATATTCGATTGAAAGTAAAAACGCGAAACGTCGAACAAAAAAAAATACATATATCATGAAGACTTATTGAATACACCGAATAAAATAAAATTAATTATAGATACATAAAGAACAAAAAGAATGAGGAAGAAAAAATTGAACAGAATTATCATTATCGATGACTCGAAGGAGAAACGAAAAAGAAGAAAAAAAATACAGCATTATAATCGACGAGTGTCTGGATATTTATTTATGAATTGCTATACATGGATAATAAAATAATTGATGAAACAATTATGAGTTTAGGATATGTAGTTGATTAGATGCGTTCTAAAAATTATTGCTTTGCCCCTTGTTTTCGTCAATACGAAAGACAAAAAGAAAGAGAATTTTAATAATGGAGAATGTATTAAGAGCTGAATAAAACAAAAATACTGATACGGCTGTTGAACGGAAATTTTGTAGATTGATTACGAGTTCAATGAAGACACGAGATTAGTCCCGTACAATATATAATATGAAAAATTATTAATTGTGAAGTGCTATAGATGCACAGAGTCATTGGTTAAATTTGTTAATTTATTATTGAAGAAAAAAAAATAATAATAATCACGATATTAATTGTATTAATCACTTTTACAATTATCTGTATTGTACCGCGTAATTGCATTAATTTTCATCGTTAGAGAATATTTATTGATTGATTAATTTACAACAATATATATATTTCAGCTTTATTGAATGTTATATTATTTGTACAAGGAATAACTGTGTCATTTTTATGTACGGTAATGAGAGCAAAAAATACTAATGAAAACATTTATGAGCGGCACGCAATGTGTGAACAGATTTGAAGGCTGTGCGGTCAATAAAATGATTAAAAAAAAAAAAGAAAACAATTGATGAAATGCTATTTTGTTTTTGTGTACCCGATACTCAACAGTGAAATTATCATTGTGACAATTAATATATTTTTAATGACAACTAAATATTCACGTGGAAAAAAAAAAAGAAAATTTATTAATCACTCACAAAAGTTTTACATTTTGATAATATAAAATATCGAAAGTTACAAATTTTATTAGACGAATACAAATATAGATTGTGGTTCAGTACATGTCAAAGAGTATTAAATTCATAATTCAGTTGCTATTTTATTTACTGTACTCTTACAATTGTTAATTATGAGTATGAATTTTATTTATAAAAATATAACCCGGTAAAATTTGACAGAATAATAATCAGAAAGATTATTGTAGACCAATTTTATTTAAAAAATATATAAAAATATCTATTGATATCCAGGAAGTTCGAGATTCAATTCGTTCATTTATTATAAAATTACAAGAAAAAAATTGATTGAATTGAAAAAATTTTTTTATCATTCAGCAAAAATAATATTGAAAAAAATGGCTGATTCTCGAGTGTATGTATAAATACTCGATGTAATAGCTCGTTCATTAATATATATATACAAATCCAATATAAAATAAAAATGGTAACACCAAATTGTCATCTTGGTCTGTTAGACCCTCGACTAATGATACTCCAATCACCAAAAAAATGTTTAAGATATGTTCCGTGCGCCAAATAAAAAAATTTCCTATCGAACAAGAAGAAAGTTTAGAGAAAAATACAATGCCAGAAATATTATTAAAAAATATAAATATAACTGTATATAATTAAACTCACCAAAATAATATAATCCAAACATGCAAAGTGCTTGACTTAAAATGCAAGCAATTGTACCTTCGATTGTTTTATTTGATCCTGGCCACTTGTTCTTACCCCATTTGCTGCCAATAATTCTTGCTGCGGTATCACCAATGGCTATTGTTAATACACCACTCAATCGTGCAGGAGTAAGAGAACTAATTACGTGCATCCACATTGGAAATGCTATACCGAGATAAAAATAAAGTGGTGAAAATGGAATAGAAATATTTTTTTCACCAAGACTTCCTGGTTTTAACTCATCATCGTGTGGTGTAGATTCAAAAATAAATTTTATCAACTGTAATTAAATTATAGTTCATTAATTGTTTGTTTAAATATTTATAGTTTGATAAAATTGATAATCATTTGAAATACCTCAAAGACGATGAATATTCCCATAATGATACCACTAATTAGATGCAGTAATCTTTGTTGAAGTGATAATCCTGGGATAATGATTGCTACAGCACAAAAAATAAAAGTCCATCGTGCCGCATGAGTTGAGCATGATTTTGAAAATACTTGATATGTTATAATGACAGTGCCAATCAATATACATATCGTCCAATAAACGATCAATGATATCTACATAAATATATTTAAATTCAATGAATAAGAGTGAGAAGTTCAGTAAAGAAAAAAATCCTTGCTTATCATCAACTCACTCGTCCAGATACTGTAAATAAGTAAATGGTTTCGTATGTAAAGTAACCCGTGCGGTTTACAAAATATAGCCATGGCGAAAGGTAAATCAGCAATAATCCAACAGCGATGAGGAAGAAATAATATGTGCTTTGAATTCGTGGAAAGAATGCGTATAATAAACACAGTAGCCCAACAAAACTGATTCCAACCTATAATATAATAATTGAGAATATGTACCATTTGACAATATGTAATAATTTTATAATATTTATTTGTGAAATCTTTGCTATACCTGCCATACTGTCGTTGCTAATGGACACTCATAACCTGGTGGTATAACTTCTCTCAGTGGGCTAGTTGCTCCATTTGATAATAAAAACAGCAGAATTCCGTGTGTAATAATTGTTGCTTCACCGAGTGTAAAACGTTTTGGAAATTTGGACATTATTTGTAGAACACCCCATGTGCCTAAACTTCCAATACTCAAGCCCCATGATACACTTACAATTAAATCTGAATTTAATATAAAAATATATAAAGGCTGTGGTGATAATCGATTGCATAAATATTTAAATGTTTTTCAGAATGGAATTGATAGCTGGCGCTTATGAAGAAAGCTTTACATTTAGTCCTCATGCATTACCTTCATTCGCATAGAGAAAAAACATCGCAGATGTTATACCCACTGGTAGAAGATAGAGTACTTGAAAATTTTTACTCGCTGATTTGCTGATTAATAGTTGAATTATCAAACAAATTGAACTCGAAATTAATCCAATGCCAGTTATTGCACCGAGCAAAGGTATTTCGGTATAATGAGATTCTTTTTGAAATGTGACGAGAGCACACATACCAATCAATGGACCCAACCAAAATCCTGAACTTGCTTCTGGTCTATAAATCAAATTAAATCATAAGAAAATATCTATTTATCTATTTATCATTGGACTAAATTAATTTGTGTTCGTTTGTATACATTGCGATTTTGAATTCAAATAATAGCGTTTTATTATCACTTCATATTTGACCAATGAATGTGCTGAAGAATTATCATTGGCGAATTTTAAATGTGCGAATAGCAATCGAAGACTTAAGCATATTATTTTCGAGGTTAGATTTCATTATTCTTTGAAAATAATAATAAAAAATGTAAAAATGAATTAGAAATAGTATAAGTAAATGTAAAAAGTTATTCACCGTGAATATATACCACCTGCTTCCAACGTTTGTAATATTTTGTTCTCAAAATTATTGTATGTCGTTTTAACAACAGATTCGCCATTGTCAACCGATATGGGTAAATTGGCGTCTTTTTTTTTAACCGCTTCCATTTCTTCGGTAATAGTTGAAATTTCTATTGTTTTGGAATCGTTTTTCCCTTCTTTTGGATATAAACCGAACATTTTCGTTATTATTTATCCAATACTAATAATAAAAACGTTTCGAGGTTCTGAAAATATGCGTATCAAGTTATTGAACAAATACTCAAAATGGCGGAGTTGAACAGCTAGTGAAACAGCCCACAAACAAAAATTTTCTCAGACATCATAATATTGTTTGGAGACGATATTTGAGACAGACAAAATGATGAACGGAAATGGTACTACACAGACAGAATCAGAAATTTTTATTGACTAGTTAGCGGTAGTCGATAATATGCTTTGAATTAAAATGAGCATGCCCAAGTTTCACAATAACATTTTCAGATAAATTGACAATTCGTTATCAAAGAGGAATTTTAGATAATTATTATCGTTGATATGGAGTGTTATGAATCTGGATGATAAAAGTGTTTACTATTTACACACGGCCGTAGTGTTTGATTTATTCGTTGAAAGTCGAATTGGATTCACAATAAAAAATCTAAAGTAATTTATAAAAAATAATTGTACCATTGGTATTCGATCACGGCACATATGACGCATGTATAATACAAAAACAATAATATATCGATAAAAGAAATAGCAACAATTTTTTCATATTCAAAAACCACATTAATATTCTCGTAGAAAAATATTTTTATTATTAGTTTATATGGTTTCACACTGTTCAAAGTATAAAGTATCCAAGCTTGAAATGTTATTGTGGGAATGCAATGAAATATTGTTATCTGTTGATACAAGTGTATTCCATTTGTGATTGAGTTGCAACATCAATTCCTGCGTACTCTTATAATTAATAATAATTATTAAAATGTTAATTTACTTCAAAAAAAAAAAACCGATACCCGTCGGAGATCTAAAGAAAAAACAACCAGAAAAATTATAAAACAATAATCAATAACAGCCATTATCAAAAGACATCCTCTATTCAAAAAAATAAACAAAAAGTTAGTTCATACTTTAAAAAAAAAGAAAAAAAAATATCACGATTCGGTCATTTTTTATAATCTTAAAAAAAAAATATTTTTATTCTGTCAAAACTATTTTTATCTTCTAAAAAATATTACTGACCGTCATCGCTGATTTTTAGGCACATAGAGTTAGTGGAATGAACTAATTATTAATTTGTTCGTAATAATCATGTATAAATAAATGAATATATATATATGTTTGAGTTCAGTGTCAGAATAAATAATAATTATCCCTGTTAAACGCTTGACGATTAAATATATATATCGCAAATGCGTGTGCGTATCGATTGCTATTCAAA
The DNA here is from genome assembly GCA_958496275.1 of Zele albiditarsus. NCBI lineage: Eukaryota > Metazoa > Arthropoda > Insecta > Hymenoptera > Braconidae > Zele > Zele albiditarsus. Next base: position 9,342,022 of record OY292412.1, on the reverse strand, counting down.
TCCTCACACAAAATTCGTTCTCTTTTTGTTTTGTTTCTCCACGCAAATCAGACTTAAACTGTAAATGACTACTCGACATAATTATTAATAAATTATATCGACCATATGTAGAATAAAAGTGGCAGTATCAAATTGTCAACTTGATTGGTAAGAGCTTCAACCAATGATATTCCAGCTACTGCCAATGTGGTCTTGATAATTGTCGACCAACCAGAGATGAACCCTATTGAAAAAAGGAGAAAAATTTGCAATAAAAAAATTAATTAAACGAAAATAACAATTAAATTATTGAGATAATTGATAGTAATTATACTCACCAAATAAAGCTAATCCATAAATAAATAATAATTGACTTGACATGCAAGCAATTGTACCTTCTACTGACTTATTTGTTTCTGGCCATTTAATTTTGCCCCATTTACTACCAATAACACTAGCTGCCGTATCACCTATGCCTATTGTTAATATGCCACTCAATAATGGCAATAATTCAAGACTACTTGCGGGCATCCATAGTGGAAATGATAAACCAATATGAAGATAAAGTGGTGAAAGTGAAACAAATAAATCTTTTTCATCTGCGAATCCGGAAAATCCATGCTCTAATGCTTCACCAAGTGACGAAACTTTTATTAATCTCATTAACTAGAATATCAATTAATTCATTAGTTGTTTATTTCAATGATATTTATGATTGTATTGTTTTGTATTCATTGATTACCTCGAGCACAATGAATAAGCCCATAATAACACCACTAGCAAGATATAATAATGTTGGCTCGTAATATAATCCTGGAATGTAAACTATCACAGCTAATAAATGAAAACTTTTTCGTCCTACAGTTGTGGCATGTGAACCTGATAATATTTGATATGCCACAATACCAACACCAGCTAATAAACAAATTGCCCAGTAGATAATCAATAAAATCTGCAAATAAATATTTGAATGTGGTGAAAAAAAAAATTTATAGAGAAACTAAATCACACAGATGTTTTTTTAGTCACTTCAATTCTAACTCACGCGTCTTGTTGTACCAAAAGCATAAAATATTGCCCATACTAGTGGACTTTGATCTAATAAAATGTGTAGCAATGGTGCAACAAAAGTTAACAATAATCCAACAATTGTTAAATAAAAATATTTGGTCGTTCGAAGTTTTGGGTAAAATGCGCACAATAAACACAATAATCCAACGAAAATAATGCCGACCTATGACGAAGAATATTTCAATTATAATTGCATAGTACTTTTTATTTATTGTTTGATTTATTTATTTTATGATTTTCTTACCTGCAATATTGTTGTTGCAATATCATCGTCATGTAACGGAGGTAAATGATATCTCAATGGTAAATTTGTTACACTTGATAATAAGAACAACACAATACCATGTGTAACTGTTATCGCTTCACCGAGTGTAAAACATTTTGGAAATTGAGACATAACTTGTAACACACCCCATGTGCCTAAACTTCCAACGCTCAAACCCCATGATACACTCACAATTAATCCTGCACTTCATTAAAGAATACAGACACTGTGGTGATTGTTGATTATATATTATTGGTTATTATTGAATATTTAAATAAATAGACAGATTGTCATACCTTTATTTGCCCAAAGGAGATATAACATAGATGTTATACCCGCTGGTAAAAAATATAATACTTGGAAATCTTTGCTTGATGATTTATCTATTGAAAGTTGAATTATTAAACAAATTGAGCTTAATATTAAACCAATGCCAGTTATTCCAACAAGCAAACATATCTCTGAATAACTATTGTCCTCCTTGAATAGTGTAAGAATAGCACAGAGTCCAATTAATGGACCTAACCAAAATCCTGAACTTGCATGTGGTCTGTAAATACAAATTTAGAAAAAAAAAATTGTCATTACTTTGTCATTCAATAAAATCAATTTTGATTCATTCACATTGATTGGGTCTTCAAATATTAAATGATTGAAGTGATTAATTCATGTTTAATCGATATAACAACTGAAGAATTGGTAGCAGTATATTTCGAAATGTTTTTGAGGTTAGGTTTCAACACACCACGAAATAAACAGTTAAATAAAAAAATAAACGAATAAGTAAATAAATAATCAGTTGAATAGTAACAATTTATTAATGTTTGATGAATGCACCACCTGGGGAATTTAAATCGGCAAGTACGAATAAGAAGCAAATTTCGAGGTTATGTTTCATCATTTTCTCCACAAAAAAAAAATACCATAAATAAATAAGTAGTTAGTAAATGAACATGATTAATTCATATACGGCCAATAAAATAACTAGAAAATTGAAAACAATGAATTTAAATGAAAAATTTCATGGTTAAGGTTCACCATACTTCATGAAAAAAATGGAAATAAATGAATAAAATGATCTTGACGAAGTAACTTAATAATATAAATTACTTACCGTGATAATATACCACTTGATTCTAATGTCTTCAATATTTTGTTCTCAAAATTATTGTACGTCGTTGATAACACCTCCATTTTCCTATACAAACCTGGAAAAACCGCCTTTCACATATTGACTGACATCAAATCTCCCCACTCTTTCTCTCTTTATCAAATATGTACGCATATACTACTTGTGCCTCTGATGTAGTTAGCATTCGTTAGTACATCATCAAAATGTTAATGTAAATCATAACATAATTATGAAGAAAAAAAAATGATGACACATGTATAATTGAACAGTCATCTCATGTCGCATGATGATACACCAATTAAAAGATCAACATGAGATACGCATTTACATATGAATACTGATACAATATGTATACACTCAGATATATATTGCAAACATGAATATTTATTGCATAATGTACTCAACATTGCAACAAGATTACATTAAATTTTTGACTTCAATAATTTGAATTATGGTTTATTAACGATGAAATATTCCAGACAATTAATTTTATACCTGATGCCATAAATATAATTGGTATACGGTGAATTAATCTAAATGTGACCAATTACATTACACAGAGTTACAAATTGCATGTAAATACACGTAAAAAAAAAAATCCACACATACATATAATTTAAATTTGAACTGCACTCGATAACTCTGTAATTGGAAACGATTGTGTTATAGTTTTGATTTTTAAATGTGATAATAATGATTATTGAATGAGAACGACGATGCATATTAGTGTGAATCCAAATCATCATCATCATGTATATATAATGAATTCGTTGAACATTCGCAGAACGCATGCAACACTGCGATTTAATGAATGCAATCAGGCCATTAGTTAACGTGTCTTCGGTATCCGTACGTGAGTTGTTACTTAACATTGATATTTTCATCGACACTACACAAAGTTATTATTCATATATATATATATATATATATATATATATATTTAGTTGCTGTTGGTCTTTATAAAATTGATTAAGCCATTTGTTGATGAATCGTGGCTGGTTATTTTATCATTATTACTTAGCTCCGGTTCAATTGCTTTGGCCAATTGTTTTCCCAATTCAACACTGCGTGGAAGAAATTATATTAATATATAAATGTATGATGTATTGTATAATAATAATTCCTTCCGGTGTATTAAATTAATACAATTTAAATTTTATATTGTCAAGTTACTCACCCCCATTGGTCGAATGAATTGATGTCCCAAATAACGCCTTGAATGAAGATTTTATGTTCGTACATGGCTAGACAAAAAAAAATTGGATTTGGAAAATTCAAGATTAAATAAATTAAATAGAAAATAATGATAGTGAAGAACAAATTTTTACTCACCGATTAATGCACCGAGAGTAAATGGCGTTACTTTATTAACGAGGATACTGTTGGTGGGACGATTACCCTCAAATATTTTATGCGGCAACAGTTGATTAACTTGATCAGCATTTAATCCAGATTTTTGTAATTCATCGCGTGCTTGATCGGAACTTTTGCCTTTCATAAGTGCTTCAGTTTGTGCGAGGAAATTTGATAGCAATATTTTATGATGTAAGGTACCTTGAACCTTTTATAAACAGAAAGCAAGAACAAAAAGACAAATAGAATAGAAATGATTAGTATATATTTGGCAAACATTTATGATAATGAATTAATGAATAATTAAAATATACATACCTGATTGTGTGATGAAACAGGTGCAATAAAATCAGCAGGTACCAAACGTGTGCCTTGATGTATCAATTGATAAAATGCATGTTGACCATTTGTTCCAGGTTCACCCCATACAATTGGACCAGTTGAATAATTAACTGTGTGACCACGTCGTGTTACGTATTTACCATTACTTTCCATATCACCTTGTTGAAAATATGCCGCAAAACGATGCAAATATTGATCGTATGGTAAAAGTGCATGGGTTTCGGCTTTGAAGAAATTATGATACCAAATTCCCAACAAAGCAAGAATTACTGGCGCCTGAAAAAAACAAAAAAAAAGATACAGATTATTTTTATTTAAAACTATTTATACAAAATGTACAATTAATTATGTTTATAAATAACTCGTACATTTTTATCTAATGGAGCAGTACGGAAATGTTGATCCATATAAAATGCTCCGTTCAATAATTTCTCAAAGTTATCAAATCCAATTGATAAAGAAATGGATAAACCAATTGCTGACCACAATGAATAACGTCCACCAACCCAATCCCAAAATCCAAACATATTTTTTTCATCAATACCAAATTCTTTGACTTTTGTATTGTTAGTTGATAGTGCAACGAAATGTGATGCCACTGCTGCGTCCTAAAGGAAATGACATCAAATGATTAAACATTTATTCAATTGTTATTGTAGAATATAAAATGTTGAATATTAATAATGAATAATTTACATTTTTCAAATGTTCCAACAGCCATAATTTTGCTGATGTAGCATTTGTAATTGTTTCCTGAGTTGTAAATGTTTTTGATGCGATGATAAATAATGCAGTTTCTGGATTCAATTTTTTTAATGTTTCAGCAATATGAGTTCCATCAATATTACTGACAAAATGTACTCGTGGTCCAATATGATATGGCTTGAGTGCTTCAGTAACCATAAGTGGACCCTAGAATGAAATAAACTCAAGTTAAAATAATCATTAATAATTTGATATTCATATTAAAATAGTTGAAAATAAATAATTATTCGTACCAAATCAGAGCCACCAATTCCAATATTGACAACGTCTTCAATTGGTTTTCCAGTAAAACCTTTCCATTCTTTCGTAATAACCTATAAAACAAAAGAATAATATAACATTGTAATAGAATTATCAAGTCCATATAAATTAATATTAAAATCTTTGGCATACACATCAATGTATCAAAAATAATTTACTTGATTGGTAAATTGTTTCATGTGTTGCAATACAGCATTAACATCAGGCATCACGTCTTTTCCATCAACCAAAATCGGTGCATTATTACGATTACGTAGAGCTGTATGTAATACAGCACGATTTTCTGTAAAATTGATCTTATCACCAGCAAACATTGCATCACGCGCTTTTTCAATTTTACGTGCTTGAGCCTACAAATAAAATAAAGAAATTGTAATAATAATATTCATTATATATTCAGTTAAATTGATGCGTTAGTAATTTTATCATCGATATAATATCTCAATTTATTCCTCACCAAATTGAGTAAAAGTTCAAAAGCTTTTCCATCCAAACGATTCTTTGAGTAATCAAGAAGAATTGATCCATCATCAGGAGTTTTGAGTGTCAAACTGCAAAATTAAAAAAAAAAAAAAATGATGACACAAATATAAATTATTACAATAATGCTGTTAAAACTTTTCAATCAACTGAAACAAAAATGATTTAATTAATACTGTGAAGATTACAATGAAGGTCATATGAATATCGCTATGGTGGAATAAATATGGAAAATAAAAAACCATAGATAATTTATATATATATATATATATATATATACCTAAATTTTTCAAAACGTTGTGGATCTTGCTGAAACAACTCGGCAATATTTATTTTCGAGCCGGTACCGAAGAAATATTCCTCCAATTGTTTCCACGCCGGGTCTTCAATCAAATTACCCTTGGACTCCATTATTTGTTTTAAATAGTTAGTAATATGATTTTTATAAAATAGAATTTAAACCGCACGTGCGCCCTGTATGTATTCGTGTCAGTCACGAATTCCGGTATGTCCTCGGGTTGCCCTTCAAGAATATATTCAAGAGTGGTGTATGGTACGATTGCCACAAAGGCGAATTTTCATTGGCGTGACTGTGTAAAATTTTATTTTTTTTTTGTACCTATGGGTGCAAAATGAATTTTAGCGCGGAGAAATGGACATTGACACCATCTATATGCGCGCGCATGTTTCTAATTTGAGGTTATGGAAAGGGTGGAATGATGTATGATTTAGTAGGAAAAAATTTGAGGATTGGAGAAAGGTGGAGAGTTGAGTGCGGTGATTTATTTTATGAATTTATTTACAAATTTTGAGGTTATGTATTCGATTGGGCTAAACATTTATCATTCGGAAATGAAATTTGTCAATTTTGAGAAGGGAATTTATGTGAATTTGAGGTTAGGTATTGTGTAATTGTGTATGCATAAACTAAAAATGCTTGCTGTTGTGTTCACAAGAGGCGCCACTGCTGGTCGGGGAGAATTCATCAAAAGGTAGGATCCAAATTAAATTAGAAAACTTTTTCTTTTAGTTTAACAGGGTTCATTATTTTCATTGTAAGGCCATTATCACGGTATTTTTTGAATTTATTCGGAAAAATCGAATGCGTGATTATAATTGGAATGTTAAAATATGTTCATAGATTTTTTAGAAAGACAAACATAATAATTGAACGCAGCCCCATTATTTTTATTAATTGTTGAAGCCATGGGGTTCTTCACTGCCTAAAATGTCGGCGATTGTTGGCTATATACTTTATAAAGCTCTCATTCATCCAAAATCAAATATCTTAATTTCTTTGTAATCTATACAATTTTGACTATCGTTGGTACTAAGATTATCGCAATATTCTAAAAATTGAATTTTTATTCCCCTCAACTACTCATCACTAAACAAAAGTAGTGACTATGAGAGTAATTCACTCCAAAAACCTCCTTCAAATTCGTCACCTGGACAATATTCGTTCCATCAATTTTATGTAACAATATATAAGTTTTAATATAAAAATAATAATATATAAGTCAAACAACAATTCTTGTGAGTTCGCCATTGTTCTTCTTTCTTATCAGCAAGGCCTCTTCATATTTCAATCATCGTATTATATCACCATTGCTGAAATTACATTTTCACTACAATAATATTTATAAATCGATAAGATAATGAAGAGTATGCAGATGATAACAGAACGCAAAAAAATAAATGATCATTTTTAACTTTATTTCATTTAAATAATTAGTTATCTAGCTATATATAATGATGACTTTGATTTAATTGTCATTTGGATTTTTGTACAAAATCATATTATACGCAATTACTTTTTATACTTGTCTTAAAATAAATATAACTTATTACTATAATAATACACAAATGAATTAAATATATTATGGCATTGTAAGTTGTCATTAATTTAAATTGAATTTTGATTCGTCAATTTTTATTTTTGTTTCTCAATAGTTTTTCTTCGTTTTCCGTAAATATAAAATTGCAAGTGGTGAAAGACGATGAAAAAAAAAAACAAAAAAACAAACAAATAATTCTAATTAATCAAATATGATAAAAAAATAAATTACTTTTTGAATAAGGCGAGTTATTCTTAATTGTACACCTGAGTATTTTCGTACAACTAAATAAATCGCTGCATATTCATACATACATTTGTATATACGGCCTCTTAAATATATATAAACAATTAATGTAATAAATATATATATATAAATATAAATATGGAGGATAACTTTAAATAAATAAATAAATTAATAAATAATATTTTAACATAATATTTTAAATATTTGACAAATCCACACTAATATGTACAAGCCGGCTAATAACAAGCCCTTCTCTTTTGTTTTGTTCACGCACAATATATAATCACGCGAGTATCTCAATAAATATATATATATATACATATATATATATATATTCATTTCAAATTATTTAAATACCTATTTCAAATAAATTATTCGGTCTATTATTTACATTATTGGATTTAACATGTGTTCTCGACTGTGATGTATATCATGATCGTGAACTTCATCATCATCAGGAATTACATTAATTTCATCGTCAATATCTTCATCACTGTCATTTATATTCGAATCTTTTCTGTAATTATTGATAATAATTATTGTTTGATTAATTAATAATATTATTATATTATTATAAAGTGTATATAATATTGAATAATAATAATTATTTACTTACGAATATTTGTTTGCCGATGGTAAAAATAATGAACGAGGACAATTTTTGAAATATGGCCAACATTCACCATGAACTTTGCCACGATTCTCTGCTTCAACGTATTCATTTAATAAACCAGCAAATGGAGATTTACTTGCGCTGAAAATTAATATTAATATTATTAGTTATTGATGAGTGATTAAATAAAATCGAACTATATATAAAGGGAATATTTTGTTTGCTTTGGGTTTAGAGCATGAATTTTTGATTTAGTTTATACTTTATCAATATAATTTTTATTGAAGTCGAAATTTATAATTAATTTGAAATTAGTGACGGATATGAATATATATAATATTTATAGAACTATTATTCTGTTAATTTAATAATAAAAAGAGATTGAATATTTTTTGTTATAATTCATTATTCTCATTTGGATTATCGAGTTTAAATAATTCTAGTATAATTTACAGAAACAATATCTCTAATTTAATTAATTGAATTGATATTTTGATTTATCTGTGGAGATAATAAATCATATGAAAATTATTTATCACTAGGGCTTTTTTTAAGAATTAATACAATTTAAATAGAAATAAAACAGTGAGTGTATACTTACGCAAAGAATAATTTTAGTACTTCACCAACAAGACCAAAATTTTGCAATGGATGACTATGTACCTCACAAATTGCTCGCAACAAACACGCTTTACCATCCAATCCTAATGTACTTAACATATCTTCAGCAGTACCATACAATAATGCACGTTCACCACCGTGAAATGCATTTGGCGGTGGCTGTTCTCGTATATTACGTTTTAATAATCTTCGTTTAACAAATGACGTAATGGGATCCATTGTATCTTCAGTTTCTCTTTTATGATAATTTCTTCCACCAATTGAAGAGAATGGAAATGTACCAAAAGGATTTGAATTGTCGGTTAAACCCAAAGTATCAAATTTAACTGAAATAATTTAAATAACACAGTGATTATTTTCAATCAGTTCTAATTATTACTGTTGAGAAAGTGAAACGTGGAGAACGTTGAAAAAAAAAAAAAAAAAAAAAATAGAACCTAACTGTACTATTATGTTTATAATTGTCATGTTTATAAATTAAAAATTGAAACAGTTCATCATTCTTTTTAACAGACGCAGTGATGTTTCTTTTTTAATTTTCATTTACCACATTGGATTGATAAAAAAAAAAGAAAAACACGGTCAAGTTTGTCATCTACAATTGTCGTAAAAATTGATGTAATATTATTACGCCTTTTTTTTTTATTAGTTCAAAGAAGAATTACTAACAATCCATAGATTGAAGAATAATGATAACAGCATACTGATAGAAAGAAGCTTCACGTTTGATCTCGATTGTGATATTTAAAATTTCAGTTGGTAAGTAAAAAATATTACAATTGAAAAGAGTACGAATATATTAAACTAATTCTATTTATTTTTATTTCAGGAACTTACTCGTGAATGGAAGACTCATCGTTAAGTTACTGAAAAATCCTTCGAGTGGATAACGAACAAATGGCAGCTCTAAAGTTGGTGTTATAACTAAAATAGTTCCAGGTGGTAAAGCAATACGTCCATCATGTGTAATCCAAAAGAGTCGTTTTTGACGATGATGATTATTATTATCTGGACTATGAACACTGTCAGTAGTTTTCGAATAGCAGATATTAATAATAAACAGTCCAAAAATCATCAGTGGAACTTTTAAGAACATGATGAGGTCTGTAAAGAGATAGAAAAAAAAAATTATTAATGTTTATTTATTCTTTATTTTATATATATATTTTTTTTTTTTATATCCCTTCGATATTTCTATGAAGGCAATTCATTTCTATCGCCATCAACATTACATTGGATTGAATGCGTTATATGGATAAAGATTGCGGGTTTGAGATAAAAGACTGAAGTTTTTTGTTGTATATAGAGTGGGACAGGTTTTGTTTATGTCAATATGGCTTGCGTGTATCGACGATTACCTGTTTATACACTTGCGCCCTCTTTAATTCCTTGTAACAGTATACAAAAAATTGTAGATAAAAAAATTTTTTACAAGGAGAATAGCCCATGTTTGTATAATTGACTACAACAGGAATTATCTTGCCAAGTTGACGTGGAAAAATGCAGTTAAAATACAGTGCAAATTTTTTCTTCAATTCCGTTCGATAACATCGTTAATGATTCATCATATTCAACAGATACTGATTAAAATTGTTAAAGGAATATAATTCAATACAATTAATCAATGAATTATTATTTAATATTGTTATCTTAAATACTTTAATCAACATCATTGTTTTTTTTTTTTTTTCATTCGAAACAATTGTATTTAATTTTCTCAGCAATTTTATTTCTTTGCAATTTTCTGTTTCACTATCTTACGCTAAGCTATTTATTTCTCATCACTCTCAAGTCTGTTGAGTTGATTATATTTATGTCTCTGGGTTTTTATTTCATTAATGAATATTAAAAAAATTCAAGCACGAATTTTTCAATCACTAGACTCTATAAATCAATGAAGTTTCGTGAAAGAAAACAGAGAGATGATTTTACTATAAAAATTATATGTATTTGATAGGATAAAAATGTCTTCAATTCTCAAACAAAAAAAAAAGTATTCGTCTTAATTGTATACAAAATTGATTGGATCACGTATAGAGAATTGAATAAAAAAATTAACGTGAAAAGTTATAGAATAAAATTGTTCCCATAAAAAATCATGCAATTGAATTCATACAAAAATATTTCAAAAAATCACAAAAATGGAAACAAAGAAAGAACAAAACATGAAAATTAATTTTTTTCTTTTCTTTCTTTTTTTTTTTTTTTCTTAATATATAAATCTTGACAACGGCACTTTTGACTTTTCCAATCCGTTACAGGCCAGTGCAGCATTTTCAGAAAATTAGCCATGTGATATAACGTAACCGTTATAGCTGATGCCTCGACTGGTTATTAGTGGTAGCCGGCAGGTGCTGTTGGATATATATTATATATCGAGTAACATTTTATATATGTAACCTTACATCAGAAATATTTAAGAAAAGAGCGAGAGAGAAAAAAAAAACAAAACAAAAATAAAAGGGTGAAAATAACAAGAACAAAAACATCAATTGAAATTTATCACCGCCAATATCAATCTCATTAATTGACGTGATGGCCTAGAGTGATTATAATACCAACTATCATATGCAATTAAATATCATTCAATTGACACTTGAAAATCCATAAAGAAAAATATTTTGGATTTTTTAATCATGAAATAATTATACATCACACATTCAGACAATAACAAATCCATCATGGATAATTTAAAAACCAAAATCTAGTTCACAATGTAATAATAAAGCTATATGATAAACAAGAAAAAATAACGTGTCTTTCTGAAAAGAGAAATAAAATTGTGGATTCGGTGATGGTGCATACAAATGATCCTGGATAATATTCAACGTTATTAAAAGCAAACGGTCCAAGTGACCTTATTCAACCATATACACATTATAATATAAATATATATATAAACGCATTCTGGTAATCATTATAAAAGCAGGATAATAAAAATTGCATAATTATTAAAGGAAAAAAAAAAAAGGCAGAAAAATATTCTCGCGTACTCAACTGAAATGAGTGATTATTAATGTACGGCATATATATATTTATTTCAATGAGAACCTATTAGAACTTTTTATTTATTCAATTAGTTAATTTATTCATTATATACACGCAGTTGACGAGTGCAATTTAAAATTCACATGCATTTAATATTGAAACGTGAATTGTATACTATATGTGAAATGATTAAACAAAACAAATAGTTAAACGCATGAAAAATATAGATAGTACATGGCACCACATTTTAATTGTGCTTTCTGACTAAATGAGTTTGTAAGAGAAAAAAGAAAGAAAATTTTAATGCAATAGCGAATAAAAGAATAAACAATATGCGAAGACAATACAATTGTATATGATAGTGTGTCAATCGTTCGCGGAATACTGATTACTTGATGACCTATTTTAATTTTTAATCGATGACTGTATTTGTTATTGGTGACAATGGTAAATTAATCGAATATATGTTATTTATTTAAATTTAATTTTGTGCACGTACGAAAATCGAATGGTTAATTGTTTTCTACAATATTGTCAATTGGTTCATGTGATATTTAAATATATACATTTATTATAAATGTATATTTAATTTTTCGTTTTATTTATTTATTTATTTTTGCTTCGTTTTACGGAGTTTAAACGAAACTGATATTTATCAGTGGACATATATACACGCCATAGAAACACACAACACAATCTTCGATGGTGTAACGACCGTAGAAAGTTTATAACACTCTCAATAATGCGCCTACACTCCAATTCATGCATCCATGCGCGCATCTAATTTGTTCCCTATATTGGATAGTACCTAAAGCAAGTATCTAAGCATCAATAGTAGTAATAGAGGCCAATCTGTTTGAATATAAAATTGAAAGGCCCGTCCTACTATTCGGATAAATTATCATCTACTTTATATTCAAAATATTTCAAGACTTCTAATGTGAAAAAAAAAAAAGTCCGTTAACACAAAAAGAAAATCTAAAAAAATCAAGTATGGCTTTTCTTTTTCTGGTTCATTATGAATATGGACAATTTTAATGTTCTCAATCAATTGAAAAATTATCTCTCATCTTTTATTGCGGCTGAAGAATAAATATGCATGTATATTTAATAGTTTTATCTGATGGTAACAAATAAATTTAATTAATTTAAAAAAATTATGATTTAGTGTAATTATTATTCTATCATGATTGTATATAATTTGTAGAGTGGTGAATAGAATAAGAATAGTCTTCAACGTGTGTATATTCATCAACTCAGTATATTCATTAGTGAAATGTGTGTGTGTGTGTGTGTTAAATTACTGCATCTATTTATTCTTTTTTTTTCTACGTATTGTAAAATGTATAATATAACAGCAACACTTTTTCAACGAGTCGATGCGCTCAACTAATTTTTTATTTATGAATACGCCTGTGCTGAATGAAAATGCAATGAATTCCTGACCCAGTGAGTCTTTTACAATCGATTATATGTATACACATTGAATATAACGGACGTAACCATATATATGTGAGTGTGTGATTATATTAAATATTAATTTTGATATAGTGAGGGAGAGGGAAAAATTCGTTTCTATTCTACGAATTAATAACACCTACTAATCTAATTTTTTTTTCGTATATCAAATATCAAGTTGACATATCCACCATCCACGGACCATGTAAATTATTCCAGTTTTGGTATGAGACAGAGGATACTCTAGATGTGTTATTTACCGGCCGGCAAACGGGTCGCGATCGTTCGCATTGAAACGTGCTCAGGAAATAAAAATAATGTGACTGATGGACTTGAGGAAAAAAAAAAAAATAATAATTCAACTGGGTCCCAAACCGTTGTTCCTTATTCTTTTTTTGTTTTTTTCTCTTATTTTTACTGAAGAACCTTCCCAAATACTTTAACAATTTTTATCAAAGAAATATTAATTATGTTGATTTATTTTGTATCAATATCAAACTCGTAGGTTCTTAAAGACTTGATTTTAATTAAAAAAAAATTATATATTGTTAGGGAAATTAAAATTTTTATTTGTTTAATTGTTAGTAGTGATGTCAATGAACTGAAATGAAGTATTGAGAAGGGAATGGGTTGTGATTGGAATTGATAATCTTGATGAAGTGATAATAAATAGAAATAATAAATATCAATGTACGTTACATGTATAAATAAAGAATATGATTAACGGTGGAATAAAGTGAACAGACGTTGGCGGAGTTCATGTATATGTTCACATGGCCGGTTCAATTATTTTTCCCGCCGGGGGCACGACACTAAACGCACACTTGTAGAAAGATGCACGTACGAATTGATGAATACCAAATCATTCATAATAATATAGTGACAACGTAGATATAATTAAATATTATATATATATATCGAATTAATTATTTTAATTCATGACCTTGACCGTGGATCACACACTAGTATCCTTGTGCAAAATATTTTAACATGAATGTATGAAATGTTAGATGATAAAATTTGTCACTTACATTTTTTCTAAATTGTTTTATTGTCAAGAATAAAATTATTGTACGAATTTATTATCACATGAAAGATATAAGTGTTCTTTAAGATGTAAATTTGATGTAAAAAATTGATACAATATATCTGGTAGTTGTTGAAATTATTGAAATGAATGAGATTAGAAATACCAATTTTAAAATACAAATGACAAAAATGTGTTTATAGATCCAAAAAATTCACAAGTTGTATTTTTTTTTTCTTTCAATGTTTTTGTTCAACTAAAAAATGTCGCACACATTTTTAACCAAAATCAACAGCCATATTTTTGTTTATTTGATACGATATATAATGATACAATTTAAGAACCAACTTGAAGATTTAACACAACGAATCAATATTAAAAAAATAATTCAAATCAACATTATTCATTAACACTATTTTCATACGAATCCATCAATTTCTTTTTTTCTTCTTTGCTCAACTATCCATCAATTAATATCTCATGAATTGAAGAATCACACTCACGATGAAATAAAATTATATATTGAAGTGAAGGAAAAAAATAAATAAATAAAATAATACAACGGTGCAACAACTATGACGAGATGTAGAGTAATTTTGATGCACACAGTGGTTAACAGGGCTATGGCATAATTACAAAACTAACAACTCCACTCGGTGCACTCCCTTCTCTACTATTTTCTTGTCTCTATTAAACCTTCATCAAATTTAAAAATCATCAACGCGTGGTGTCATAATATAAAAAAGAAAAAAAACAAAAATAAATAACTTACAAAAACAAATTGTTGAAATGTAAGCAAAAGAAAAAAATGATATTTGTTTTACAGTAAACTCCGCGTTGTGTCTGATGTATATATATATCAATGTTGCTTCTTTTTTACTTTATTTTACCACTTCATATGTTAAGAAATAAAAAAAAAACTCGTTCATTTTGTATATATATAAAATATATATGTGTTTATCTGTGTAGCTTTAACTGACGTGCAATTTTCACAGATTCCACAAAACAACTTACTCTTTTATGTTTCAAAACGTCCGGTGCAATATTCTCACTGTGTGTATGTGTGTGTGTGTGTGTGTATATATGATTCCCGGTTACTGCTCCAGATACCAAAAAATCACGCGCGCAATTTTATTCGCACCGTTAATATTTAAATATAAAAAAATTATATCGACATGTTGAAGCAATTTGTGATTATTATTTTTGTTTTTGCTACCCTTTTTTTTTTTTTTTTTTGATTGGACCAATATTATTTTTTATTGACGATTAAAATGTTTTTCTCTTTTTGATATTTCGTGGGTATTTAATTGTGTTTGCACCAGGTGGAACTGACACGAATGACGGTCACCTCGAGACTGAACGCATCCTATTCATATACACGCTATCTTACCCCCCAAGAAATCCGCCTCTCCGGCCCCACAACCGCGTGTCGTTGTCGGACATCGTTCAACTGTATATATTATATGATGCATTAAAGTCACGTATCAGTGATACGAGTTTGTTCTCTGTAAACGTGCGAAGCTTGATCCTTATTTGAATTGGGACTTTGTATTTTTTTTTTTTTTTTAATGAAATGAAAAAGAAAGAAGGTGGAAAAAAAATAAATGAGGAATAATTTTGTCACATTGAGAAATTTCAATTATTTGTAATTAATGTTTTGGGATGATAAATTAATGGATGATTATTGAAACAATTGAAAAATTATATCGTGTTGAATAATATCTGAGGATTTAATATTTAACTGTTTTTTTTTCTTTCGTCTTTTACTTCTATCAATTTTATTCTTTGAGAAGAAAGAATGGTATATTATTTTGGAGTTTATTCGTTGCACAATATGTTAAATCCTTCAAATGCTTTCTCTCCTAATATTTCTGGTTATAGAGGTATGTCACATGTTAAAATATATATGAACATCCGGTCCATTCCATATATGATTTTGTCACGTGCCACGATGAAATAAATTGTATAGTGAGTGTTATTTTAACGATAGAGATTGAAGAGAAAAATAAAGAGAAAATAAAAAAAGAAAATAATATGGTTAAGAAAATATTGATCATGATCAAAGCATCTTTTTCTTCATCTTATTACAAATATTTGTTATTAAACAATTCAAACGTCTATGCAAACAATTGAAATAAGGTTCATATCAAAAACTGAAAAAGTGAAAATTATTGAAAATTAAATTATAAATCTCACAATTATTTTATGGCCGATATAAGAATTTATTACAACTATAATCAAATGTAAACATCATCATCATCGTCACCCATCAACATACAATCTTTTCAATCATGAAGGGCAAAACTTAAAACTAAATCATTTTTTCATCACTCACATATCAATGATTGAAACAAGAAACAAAGAAAAAAAGAAGTTTGTCACTATTATCAATTGGGAAGTGGATCGCAGAGCAAATATATAATGAATTGGCATATGCAAATAGTGAAATGAAAAATTGCTTTTCAAGTGAAACAAAAATAATAGTAATGATAATAATAATTATAGCAGTAATAATAATAATAATAATAATAATAATAATAATAATAATAATAATAATAATGATAATAATAATGATATAAATGATGAAACAAAACGTTTATAAATCTGAATTGATATTACAGATGAGCGAATCGCAATTTTGAATTTATAAAAATTAAAAATAATCAATTTATATGAAAATGAAAATGATAATATTAATAATTAATCTTTGCCTGATCATAGAGCGATCGCACGTTTTTAATTTCTTTTATTTCAATTTTGTGTTATTATTATCCTTATTTTGTATGGCACCTGTACATACATATGCAAAAAATTAAACTCAAAAATTATATAATCCTTAATCGAAAATAATGATTAATTATTGTCTTACTTCATACATATATTTATGTAAATGATTGATCGTTGATAATTAAATCATGCCGCTATACATTTTGTTTTTCATATTTATGTGAACTAAATTATTAATTTATTGGTAATTGAGCGCAGGATTTTTGTTACACACATTAAATCATATTATACACGTTGTCCAAATTATTTCGCACTTTTTTATCTCACGTTTGTTTCATTTTTCCTCTCGAAGTTGATTTAAAATTAGTTTCATTCGCAACGCAATTTATGTTATCTCTTATTAATTCAATACAATGCCCCTTCACTTTTCATTCATTTTTAATATCATTTTGTTTCTGCTTTTATTTTATTTCGCTCTATTCTCACATGTTATTTATTTTTTTTTTTTTTTTTGGTTTGTTTGAATTAAATTGGTTTATTATTTTCTTAAAAAAATTACGTACAAAAAAAAGCGGTGTTTGCAACACATGCAATTGACAAGAGCATTGTATTGGAGTTATATTATTTCTCTGTTAATTCCATTCATTTAAAACACTTATACTATGCAATATATTTATGTGACTCTTGAAAGATATGGGAAAAAGAAGAAAAAATATAAACATAGCGCCGATAGATCACAAATATTCCAAGACATTTCTCTTTTTTCTTTCTTTCTGCAATTTTTTACTTTTTTTTTTCTTTTAGAAGGGAGAAAAAAAAAACGACGACTATGAAGCAGGAAAAAAAAAAGGCACCGCGCATGCATTATTATATAATTAATATATAATATATACTTATTAATAAGTTCATTACAGTTATAAGAACATTTTTTTTTCCTGCTATAATAATTTTAAGGGTAATTGGAAGCTCATTACAAATTTTTTTTTCCTCTCAACACATTCAACTGTTGCGATCATTGCTCCTTTTTTTAATTTTTTTTTCTCTCAATTACTGTCTTGTAGATTTTGAAAAATATTTTGTTGCTTTCAATGCAGGCGCTTTATCATCGCACTTCGTACAATTCTTCTACTCACTCTTCTGAATCTTTTTTTATTTTTTTTTTTTTTGTAGTTGTATCCATTGACCTAACTTTAGTATCACTTTTGTATTTTTCTTCTTGTTTCGAAAAGAAAAAAAAAAAGACTCGCTTGTATCGAGTCATGTCCGTTTATCAATTTGTGTCGTGTATAAGTATGATAAAAAAAAAAAAAACTAATAAACAAAAGGAATTTATAATAACGACGAAAGGATGAGTTAATAAACTACGTTTTCCAACATTGTTTTATACATATCGTTGATGCAGTCCTCTTTTTTTTTCACATTTTCTTTGTTATTTAGTATTAAAACAAACTATTATTATTATTTTTTCGTTTTCCATTCTCGATTTCAAATTTTAGATGAATAGAGATATTAAGACACTTGAGGACTTGGCAGTGAGCACTGGTTAATTGCTAGAGGGAAATTTAATTCCACATTTCTTATATAAAATATATCTTATATAAAATATATATATTCACAAATCTTCATTTATTGTTCTCATTCTTCGTTTTTTCCTCGTCTCGCTCATGTTTTCTCTTCATTTTATCACTCGATGATACCAATTTGTACAAAATAGTTCTTCATTCAATTTTATTTTATTTTTTTCTTTATTACGTCATGCAGGTTTTATTCCTTCGCTTAAACTTTTACGACTATCAAATAGTTAACAATTGTTACTTTTCGAAATTTGAACTTCAGCCAATAAAACAACAGCATTAACACACATTTTTACCAAAAATTATATTCGTATTTTATTTATGAAAAAAATATTCCGTCACCGTCATCTTCACAAAACAAAATTATATTCTCGCATTTTATTTTTCCATTTATTTGTGTCAAAGTCACAATTAGACTTTTGAAAATTTGAGTGACACAGTATCACTCATATTAATCTCTCATTTTTTTTCTTGTATTGAATCTTGTACCGTTCATAGCAACGTGGTTATTATTTTTTTCTTCTTTGAATGACGATGTTTTCAGGGGCATTTTTGTTTAAGGTATAAGTATTAGATATTTGATAAATATTCCAATGGATAAACATGTCGTTGTCAGGTACTAAATTCATTATTATTACTCTCATACGGAGAATATATAAAAGAAAAACATCGCAATAAAGCGAATGAATTTTCATTTGTTTATTTTTTTTTTAATGTCTGTTTCTCTTTCTCATCGTTTATTTTTGTGCAATTACTTTGGCGCTCTTCTTTCATCTTTAATTACGTAAATGATTATAAAAAAAAAAAGTATTAGGTTGGAGTTCTATACAACTTGATAAACAGTGTTGAATTGTTAATCCATTAAGCAGTGGTTTCATTTTTCTCTTGTATGGTTTTTTTCTTTCTATTACTTCAACGTTCGCCATTTTATCAATCATTCAATTAAATGTCGACGAATTAACGACAAGACTATCAATATTTCGACATTACGACTATACATATGTCGACGATTTGTAAAGACTGAAATAAAAATTTCAAATAATAATTTGTACATTTACTAAATTTTATTTTTATCCTTCTTTTTCTCCTGCCTCATTGAACTATTAATAATTCATTCATACTTTGCGAATAATTAATCGATACTTCACGCGATAGATATTATTTTTTGCTTTTTTTTTTTCGCTTTCACACACTCGTCTTCTGCACTTGCGATTTGTATCACGGAAAAATTCACACCAAAAATTAATGATTAATTACTAATTATTTAAGTAAGTCTTTGGCGTTTGTACCAATCTTTTTATGATATATAATTCATTTTATTTATTTATTTTTCATTCTTTTCGATAACGGACAACAGTATTTACCTCCTTTTAAATTTTTCTCACTTTGTATTAAAGACAAAAAAGAAATTTCTATTTTCAACAATGTATAATCATTTTATTCTCTTTTGTTTATCACACACAACTTTTTTTTTCCATCCGCAAATTTTTATTTTAAAATAATCACCACTAGAGTATTGTGGCGAGCATTGGCTTACTGAAAAGTTGAAGAATTCGCTTCTATCGACAGTGTGAAAAAAAAATAATAATTACATTTATATAATTTTCTTTTAAACGACACTAAAAAAGAAAAAAAAAAAAGGGAGAAGAAAAAATGAAAACAGAACAAAAACAAATGTGACAAGACAATTTTCTTATCCTCAACGAGCATATGAGTCAAAGGAAAAAAAAAAGAAAAAGAAGTAATTAATCCGGGACCAATCTTCAAAATCACAGTGGAAAAAAGAAAAAAAATTTATGATTAAGTAATAATGGGCACGAGAAAATGTGTTCTTTTTTTTTTTTCTTCTTCTTCCACACGAATTGATCCTCACAAGTGAGATTCAATGCACAATTTTCAGTGCACACGTATCAATATTTACAACAACACGTATATGCTCGAGTGAGATAAAAAAAATTAGAGAAGAAAAAATTAGTGCGATGTGAATGTTTACGTAGCATAAAATTAAAAATCCAAAAAAATGTGTCTTGGCAAAATAACTAACACGAAATCTCATACATACTGAATTCTCATTTGCAAACAAACTGTCAGTTAACATGATGAAACCAAAAAAAAAAAAAATGAAAACAAAAAATATATTGACTGTCTTGTATTAATTGCATCACATTATTTTGCTTACTGCTCATTTTTTTCTTCTCCCCCTGTTTTCATTGCTCGAATAAAAGAATTGACTTATTTTTTTTTTTGTCTTTTAGTAGATTGGTTTTTTTTTTCTTGTTTTCTAAGTAAACGCAGAGATGACAAATCAAAGAACACAACACCATTATCCAGTGACAATCATCTACTAATTCACCTTAAATATAAATTTCCAAATGATTTTTTAAATGATCAATTGACGAAGAAAAAAAAAAAAATACTAACTACATAACTTCTTCAAACTCTCGATCTAGTCTACGCAAATGTTTACAATATATTCAAGTGCACTGATAAAGATCACAATTAATTGTGTCCACTATCATTCACGTGCCATTAATCCACTCTGACAAACTTGTTCCATCTAATGCACAGCTGATATACATAGTTATTATAATTAATTCTTTCTATTTCCTTTTCCAATGTACCCCTATTTTGGTTCTTCACACATTTTTACTTGGCGCAATACCGTGGATTGAATGCTCTTGAAATCACCACAAAATTAATACTCGGTACAAAAACGTACTTGTTTAGTTAAGAGAAATTGTAACCCGAGTATTCTTCTATCCAATTATTTTATCTTTCCTTTTTTCTTTTCATACTGTTTCTCTATATAATTGCAATTTATACTTCCGTTTGTTTTATTCAGTGATAGTTGAGGACTTAAAAGACAAAATAATAAATATATCCAATGAAACGTTGAATGAATCAATTAATGAAATAATAAAAATAAAAATAAATGTGATTGTGGTTGAAAATTGTGTCATTGAGCGATAATTATCCACGAGTTGATAAAACGGAAAAAAAAAAAAAATAAATAAACTTGTCGTGTAAATTTTGTACCATTCGTAGCACCACGAATATATTCGTATTATAAATAATCGAAATTTGAAGTTTTTACCAATGAAAGGATACGATTGATAAATATGTCTCCTTATTATTATTATTTTTTTTCTCTCAATTTCTGACTTGAACCAGTAAAAGAAATGAAGAAAAACAAAAATGAAATGTTAAACTGGCACACTACGTTCGCGTTCTTGCTCCTGCTGTCTCACAGCAACTGCTGCCTCAACTAAAAGATAAAGACACTTAAATTTGTCCTTGTCCTCTTCGGGTGGTGTTGGCGGTGGTGTCTCGTCATTATGACTGTGACTATTGTGCGTACTGTATACCTCAGATTCATGCTGTACTTCTGGAGTTGTAGTTAAATGTTGTCTAGGTGCGCTCCAGTATGCTGCTTCATTAACTGTTGAGTCCTCACTAAAAAGAAAAAGATTAATAAGAAAAATGAATAAAATGAATTGAAATAGTATGAATAAATATAGAAATTAAAAAAATAAAACGATTCAACCAAATTTTTATCTCTGCTATTCCAATCTTAAATGACTGGAACAAAGTTTGAAGTCAAGTTTAATTATTATTGCTGGCACACACACACACGATCTCAATCGAAATCTTTTATTTTATTTTTTTATCATCGTAATTATTGCGCAACTTTGCGCTCTCGTCATTGGTATTTAATCTGTGCCGGATGTAGCAACAGTGTTACTTCAACTTCAAGTTATTTCCTCCACTTTAAATCATGTAACTTTGCCAATTTAATTTCTTTTTCTTTACCCCTCTGTTCTATATTTTAATTCTATTTTGCATCATACTTGACATAAGAAAAACAGGAATAAAGTGGGGAGTAAGAAATTTTATCTCACCCTCGTCGTGCGGGATGATTAATTGCCTCGCCATAGTTTAATTCAGTTGAAGGCTCGACTTTTGTCTCCGAATATGGATAAACAATAACACTAGGCCATTGAGTTGATGGTCGTTCCTCCTCGCTGTGAGAACTGCTCTCATAATCATTCGGACTATCTTCCTCACTTCTAAAAAAATAAAAATAAAAATATGACAGATACAAAAATAGATGAAAAATATTTCCTAATAAATATCACATTTTATTCTTAATCAATTTATTTTTATTCGCTATTACGTTCTCTTTGTTATTTATTATTTAATAAAATAATATCTTTACTTACCGATACATAACGTGATCTTCATAGTCGTGATCTCGGCGACGTTTGGCCGGTACATTTTCATCAAGTGTATCCCAATCTTGATTTGCACTCGGGCTTAACCCTGACGACTGTTGATGACTTCCACCTGGCATCTTCTTGCCACGACGTGAAATTGTATACTGAAGGGGATCGTGTCCCTCACGTCGAATCATTTCCGGTAAAATACGACGCCTTGCATTGATAAACCAATTGCAAACCTATCGGTGAAAAGCATAAACAGGCAAAATTATAGATAGAATTTTCTTTTGATGAAATAATTATTTATCTATTATGTATTTTCGTTTTTTTTTTTTTTTTTTTTTGTATCAATGTATCAGAAAAACATACTTGTAACACAGTTAAATTTGCTTCTTGACTGAGTGTCAGTTTTTCACTGTCACTTGGATAAGCATTGTATCGGTGCTCGTATAACCATCGTTTTAAAATTTTAACCGAGTGTTTCGGTAAATTGCCACGACGTTTGCGGACTGAATGCGCACCTGAATGATGCAAAATACCAGTGTGTGTCTTTCCACGAATTGCTGACGCTTCGTGCTCTGCATCAGATCCACTTTGATCATCATCAGTGCTGCTTGACGATGGAAAACGTTCTCGTCCTGCAACAAAAGTATCAAAAATAAAAATATATAAATAGAAATATATGAAAATATAAAAAATAAAAATTATTACAGATAGAATGAAATATTTTTTCTTAAGTTCTTATATCAATAGACAAATATGACACAATATTTAAATGATTATAAAATGTCACTTGGTATTCATCTCAGTACAATAAACGAATCAATATTCCTCAAACATGTCATGCACAAATAATAATTTGTTACAATTATTTTACTTCTTGTTCCATCAAAAATATGAAACATTTTCATATGTTTGAATATTTAGAATAATCAACACACTTTTAAATAAAATTTCACTCATATATACGTTTCAGGTATAATTTACGGGACACAAATGAAACTAATGTGAGGAATAAAATATTTCTCAAACCTACCACATCTATTCACTACTCTTCAAACAATATCTCTTATTTTGAATTTTATACCTGCATTGTCGTATTGTATTATTTCTAGGAAGACAAACCCTATGAAACATTTCACAACATTTATTATATTGAAAAGAATTTTATATTCATATATTGAACAATTATTTTATCCTAAAAATAAAACCATTAACATTCTCTTCAACATTAGTCTAGACTCTAGACAGATATTAGCAAATGTTTGACGCCATAATGAAGGGATTTATTTCAGGTATACAAAATAATATGTGATAATTTGAAGATAGATATTTATAAGTACCTACATCATTAAATAAAGGATTGGAAATAATACAAATTAAAAGATAGACTTCATTAAGAGAGCTTATTATCATCCTAAACTTTTATACAACAATTTATTTCTTTACCTGATTGTCTAACAATATCAAATGTACTTAATTATTATTATTCTTATAATATCTATCCACTGCATTTATATTGTATAGACTGATTATATAGCTGAATAAATAAAATAAGTATCCGCCCCTATATATATATAATACAACTGTCTCGAACTTTCTCTACTACAGAAATGGGAATATTTAACTAGATGTTGTATACCAACGCCTCCACTTTCTCCTATACATATTCTATATATATATATATATATATATATATATATTTTTTTTTTTTCTTTTCATTATACTGTCAAGTATATATTTATTCAATGAAATAAGATGCATTATGAATCTATTTGTCAATGAAATAACTCAACATTTTTGTCATTCAATTGAGTAGACAATTAATATTTATAAAAAAATAAAAACACATGTCTCATTTTATTTCCTTTTCTTTTTATCGTTTTATTTATTCTCCAGTGAAGCAATAAATATGTTGAATTTATTCACGATTAGCATTCAAGTTGAATTATATTTCCGGTAATATTTTTGAGAGTTAATGATGCACGCGAAAAATTCTAATCGACCTCATTTATAGTCTCCATGTCATTGACAACAGGGGATTTTTTTTTTCCCCCTCCCCATTCTTTTTCTTAAATACAATTTAGATACCTAAATAACATTAACCATTGGCTTTTTATATATTTTTTTTCTCCATTTGATACATCAATAGCACACCGGAAACCGGCAGTTCATGATCCCAAGTCATGACCACACAATTTAGTTTGAATATAAAAAAGAAAAAAGAACAACAGCACAGAACTAATAAAATATATTGAAAGACAATGAACTTGAGTATAAACAAACGTCACAAAAATATCAATAAAATATATCCCATTTAATTGTTTCAATATTTAAATTCAATGAAAATGTAAACATAAAAATAATAAATAGAAATAACAATAGATGAAATTATTTTTGGTGATTGACACAATAGCACTCCTTCACCACTCGTACTCTCCCTTCTCACCAATCTATTTGTTTGATAGTTGTAAACTTCTTCAGTAAGCGAATATATGAGTGAGTTACGTAAAGTCAACGATCACGAGAGGAGGCCACAATTCTTGATGGCAGTTGGGGCCTTGGTTTGCACGTGCTTCGTTCTCTCTTGTTTTATCTCTCTATTGCTGTCGTTGACGTTTCTTCGTTGAGTTTAGAAGTAAAATCGAGGCCAACGTGTGTTGGAATCATTCTCTCACTCATACTCTCAACCACTCAATCGTTTCTCTCTATTATTTTGTGCCCTATCTTAACGTCAATAAACCTAATTGTCTAAATATCAATACTGAACTAAAAATCTTGCGTCATGTTTGTGATTAATAGAGCCATTTAATAACATTTTTTTATTTTCAAACCGTCATATCTTCAACTTGGTTTCGAATTAATAAAATACATGTGTATGAATGTATTAATGTTTTTGGCTTTTGGATTCGAATATATTGAAAACTATTGTAATTATTCTTATTATTATTATTATTATTATTATAAGCATGCATGTACGTCGATAACGACTTGCATTGTGGCGTCTCTCAAAGTGTATGAATAAAATAAATGAAGGAGCAAAAGAAGGTCCAGCCAAAAGTCCGAGAAATGTTTGGCAAACTTCCCAAGTGTCATTACACTCCGCTGATGCTATTTTTCCCTTTTTCATTCCTCTCACCCTCACCCTTGTCGCTATCCTTTGCTCACGCTTCTCGTAACCTTTTATTATTTATATTAGACGCGATTGAAGTGAATTTATTATTATTAGATAAAAAAGATTGGAACGAGAATTGGTTATATTTAAAGTTTGATGTTTAGACGTTTATGTTTATTTTGAAAATAATAATTTTATATAAATTTAAGTCATTGATAGTCATTCGGGGGACATGATTAGATTAAGAATGTGTTTCTGAGATAATTTAATCATGAAAATGAGTGATTGGGAATTTTTTCTTTTAAGTTTTAGGATGATGCTTTTTAATATGGTATTTGGGTGGCATTATTTTTTCTCGATGAGGTACGGTTTGCGCCTAAATTTCTTTTATGACTGGTGGAATGAATTTTTGTTTGGAGGAACTTTCTCGGTCTCACGATCTAACGGTACACGTCTTCCAAGTACCATAAATGGACCTTTGAGGACAACAACGATGGGGTTGTAAAATTGACGAGGCTAAAAGACATATGGATGCCTTATGTGTCAGTCGAATTTTCCTACCAGGAGGGATACTTTTTCGAGGACATTTTCTTATGTCGGCAAATCGAAGACAGATGTTGTGACGTTAGTGAGTGTTATTGAAACACTACTGTATATTCAATTGTTGTATTGTCATTCAAGTTAATTCTGAAGTATATTTTATTTTATTATGTATGACTCTGTTGTATACTTTTTTTTATACATCGATGTTTACTTATTAACCCTTGGGTATTTGATTTTTTATCATTTAGAATTAATGAACAGTTGTCATTATTAATTATGTATTTGAAAGAATTTGTAGTCGAGCACGTGAAGGTCGACAAATGTATATTGAAAAGTGTAAATATGTTTCCTTTGAAATTATATTTTGTCGTATTAGCTGACATTATATTTCATAAACTAATGAATCGATTCAGTTCCATCAGGTTTTATTCGATTTGTGATAGAATTTTGTATAGTCGTTACTAAAATTAAAACGATTCATCATGAAGTTCTATTTTTTTTTCAACAGTATCAAAATCGTAAAAATAATTCAATCTCTTCACCCTCAAATTTATCAAATGAAATATTATCTTCGTCCTACCGGACCTTTTCTTACATCCAATAAAAATCTATTTCTCCAGTGTATATTAACAAGTAGCAACCAAGTTTGAAGGTAGATTGGATTTTAAACAAAAATAACACCTTTTATCCATCTATTCTTTAAATATTAACTTTTCTAAATCAATGTATTTTAAATACACATGAACGATTATTGTTTTGAATATGTCACGTGCTTCCAGCACATATATACTCATCGTAATCACGAAATTCTTGTTGCGGCTGCTGCTTTGCATGTTGTGTCATGACAACGCAAGTGGCAAAGACACAAGATAGTGTTTAGCGTAAGTGTATAAATATAAATGTAGACAAGATCGGTGGAACGATGAATAAGAGAAGAGTGGGGAAACAACGACGATGTCGTTGGTGTACGTTAACGACACCCAGTGTGAACTGGTATTTGTCCTCGTCTACAAAATGATTTGAAGAAGCAAAGAGATAGCAACAACGGCTATAAGAAAGACTAGACGAACTTAGTAGAGGCAAAATGTCGTCGCGGTCGCAACAAGAGACAGAAGAAGATATTCGATGGCAAAGAGAGACGAAAATAAATTCGACGCTTTACCGCGTGCGCTATCGTTGTTCCGTATTTAGTCCGACGTGTAATAATATAGAGACCAAGAAGTTTCTAGTTAAGTGTAGTACGTGTGTATATATATGGCGCCCACAAAACACCGTCTCTTCTAAAGTCATATTGGAATATACAAACGAATAAAACACGAAAGATAAACAAAAGGAATGCACTCAAAGTCATTGAAGTAAACCGCGACAATTCAATAATGTAACATTTTATTTTACAAACACGCAAGAAGCAAAAGCCAATAATTTTATGAATAATTGATTGATATTTAATTGTAATATTTGTCAAATAGAAGACAAATTATTTTTTAAATATTAAATTACTGTCTATTCTTTTCATTTATCTGTTGAATTCTCAAAGAGAGAATAATATGATTATGATAATGATGATGATGATAACGATAATTAAATATTTAATTTAAATATACAGAAGTATTTTTTTTCTTTTCAACCAATATTTCACAATTATTTGTTTGAATGATTTCGTTAAATATCAGAGGGTCGCAATGAGTCAATGACCTATTGAACAATATCACCCCCTTCATCCTATATAAATATTAAATAAATAGAAGTCGTCATTACATTGAGTGAAACAATAGTCAATAAATATCGATATTGTTAATTAGAAATGGAAGATTGTTTGATCGCGAAACGTCGATTAAAAATTCAATTAGCTATTATTTTACATTTTTTTATTATTATTCTTCTGATTTACACTTGTTGAAGATTGTCAATTATGTGTGTGTGTATATATATATATGTGTGTGATCAGGAAGCAACTATTGAATGCATGCGTGTGTGATTTTCATAGACGGCGCCTTGAGTTTGCGCCGGAAAATTACGTAAGGTCCAGTAACCCTCGGCGCTACTAAAACTCGTGGGGTAAATTTAGGCTCTAAGCTCATCTCAACTCACGACGACCCGGCCGAGAGAGCTAAACACATACACACACTAATACATATAAAAAATAGGAGAGAAAGAAAGAGAGAGAGAGAGAGAGAGAATAAATGTGATGGCAAAGCGCCGGTGAAATTTAACAGTAACATCCGTCATATTTGCGAGTGTCACGTTTCCACAACTGACCCAAATATAATATGTTAAAAAATTATTAAATTAATTTTACATACATTTATTTTTCTTCATATTTTCACATACACACACACAGTGATTTGTTTGAATTGTTTTATTAATCTTTACTGAACTTATAGGAAAATTGAATGAATAAAAATAATGAATGAATGCGATAGAGAATGATACAGTAAAAGAGTGATAGAGAATGAGTGACGTTTAAGAGTGACAGGGCGGTATCCGAGCCTCCATGGAAGAATTATCATGAACTCATACGCTGTCAAACGTCAAAGCTTGAGGGAAAAAATAAACGGCCCACAATTTTACTTCGCAATACACGCTGCTTTCAAAATGACTTTATTATCACATTGACATATATCTCTTCTGCTGCTGTTGCACTTTATGCCATTGGTGTCTTATCACACATTTGAATAATTTGAATAGTAATTAGAACGTATAATAATA
Source organism: Zele albiditarsus (assembly GCA_958496275.1). Taxonomy (NCBI): domain Eukaryota; kingdom Metazoa; phylum Arthropoda; class Insecta; order Hymenoptera; family Braconidae; genus Zele; species Zele albiditarsus. The sequence continues at coordinate 9,312,698 of OY292412.1, read as the reverse complement.
ATAATAATTGAAGAAAAATAAAATATTGCAATTGTAATTTTTCTTTCATTCTTTTTGTGTTCATTAATTTTCTTTTCGTGTGTTTTCTTCGTTGTATTATCTTGATTTATTATTTAATACGTGTGAGTAATTGTGAATGATAAAATATCATTGAATTTGATTAATAAATTTTATTGCACTCTTCCTGAATATTGTGAATTGTTGCCAATTTTTTTAACGACAAATATATATATATATATATATATATATATATTCGATGAACTTGTAAATGTATTTTATATTCAATTATCATGATAGGGTGAGAACACGATGATAAAGCACGAGGAATAAATATTTTTTCTCCATTATTCTTTATTTTTTTTTGGCAATGCAATATTTAAATATTCTATTTTCTACTGTGACAGCGATATTATATATATATATATATAAATGAATTTAAAACAGTCATAACCACGAGACATTGGACCAATTTTTCCGGCATTAATAAAATCACGAGACAACGATAAATAAATTTTAGAATAAAACCCTGGTGATATAAAAATAGATATAACATTATATGTGATGCTTGTAATAATAAATTTAAAGAGTTTAATTTCCAAATGTTTTATATTTATTTGTAACTCTATTTATTATTTTTTTTTTCATTATCATTATTTTATCTCATGATATTTCCCATTTCTTTTTGTCTTATTGTATCTTTTTTTCTTTTTTTTCGATGGCACTGAAACAAATATGTTTGAAACGACAAACATCAAACCTATATGAAAGACCTCGAGAAAGTAATTGAACTCAGTTGACTTAATAATCGCGCTGACTGGGTATACGTATCTGTATAATACCACCACAAATTGTTTCAATGTTATTTTGTACCATATACATACATGTTTATTCATTTATTTATTTATTTTGGTAGTACCATTAACATGGATCAGTCAATAATAATGATACTAATAAATAAATAAAAAATATGCACTATTAAATATTTCCGTTTGTGGAAGGAAATAAAGAATTTATATATATTAATAAATGTATTAATTCTATAAATATTTTTGCTAAAATATTACATTCATTATTATTCCTTTTTAGTTCAAGCAACTAAACGAGAATATAATAACTAATTTATGTGCATATTATTTATTTGAAGATGTGGAGAGTTGAATAGAAAAGGGGGAAAAAAAAAGGAAAAAAGCATACACACAAATACTTCAACAACTCATACATGAAGATTGGAATAAAATGATTCTACTGACACGTATATTGTAACCTCCTTGACATCTGCTTGCGTACGCGGTTCGATGTTTTGCATTGAATGAATATAACTTCGATGACATTACAACCTCACATGTTTGAATGGATATGCACTATATACATAAATTAATTTCTTCCTGTGACAATTATTCGGATTGATACATCGTACGATGATTGAAATAAAAATAATGAGAATGAAGATGGAGAATTGATGGATAAATAAAATTTCAGGTAGAATATTGGTGGATAATAAATTTATTTGACTGAATGTAATAGCTGTATTGAAGTTGTGATAGAGGAAAGAGAATTTGTTTATAATATCAATTAACTTTTTGCCCATAGACTATTGAGTGGTTAAAAATGTTTGGCATATTACCAAACTTTTTATAATATCGTTGAGAAATTATTTCTGAATTTAAATTGCTGCATCAGCTTGTAATGTTACGTCAATTGTATAATACGTTTGGATTGGAGAGAAAAGTATGTTAGAGAAGGGTATTTTTATGTTTCAGGTAGATAAAAAAGATTTTCTATTCTGTTTTTTTTTTTTTTACGTATCATTTATTCATGATATTTCTGTCATAGAGAACGTGAGGGAATTTATTTTTAAATGTTGAGAAATTTGTAGGGCTATGGATGTTTGTAGTCGAGTACACGAAGGTCGATAAATGTCTGTTGGAAATTTTTGAACGTGTTTCTCATAAAATTATATTTTTTCTAGTCGGCTGATACTATATCTTGACAACTAATGAATCGATTCTATTCAAAATGGTTTTATTAAATTGACAATAAAATTGTGTATAGTTGTTACTAGAATTGAAACGATTCATCGAGAATTTCTATTTTTTTTTGTTCAGCTTATTAAAATGCACGAAATTAATGAAAAATGATGGGTTTTTTTTTTGGTCCCCCAAGTCATCATTCTCTTTTTTAAATTTTTGTATGAAAATAATTGCGGTAGGGTGTTGGAACAATCTTCTTGATTGTGAAAATATTCTCTCCCTTCTCTCATTTTTGTGGCAACACAAAGAATAGAATCGTTATGTCAACCATGATACGTGAAATATTTAATCTACCTCGAAAAGCAATTCTCTAACAGTTCACATATTAAGTTTTGTTTCAACCAAATGTTATATAAATAATATATCTCAAAGACAAATAAAATCATACGAAAGTGTACCAAGAAGTAGTTTATTCTTTTTAACAATTAAAAATTAATTCAAACATTCATCCAAAATATTTTTCTTCCCTACTATCGAATAAATTCAAAAAAAAAAAATTAATCCATCAATGTATTAATAAATTGATTCATTGACATGTTCACATTTAATTTTGTTCGATAATTCAGTTCGAAAACGATGTGACCAGAAAAAAATCACAATATTTTCCTAGTCACTGGCACAGAATGATAAAAATTATTAATCATTCATAAACTAAAATCAAATAAAACTCAAATAGTGATAAATATTGTTGACACATTGGTCATGAATTCTATGAATTACCGAGATGACAAATGACTTAGAAGAAAAAAATATATCAAGAAATAGAAGAAATGAGTTCATACATTGTGAAATAAAATTCACCAATTTGCAAAAATGTATATAAATATATTGCAATTAAAATTGTAATGAAGAAGTAAAATAATTAAAAATTATTTTTGATAGTTTGTGCATAAGAAATATGAATTTAAATCATCAAATTGGTTTGTCGGTTTGAACTGGCTTGCCATCAACCACCACGTGGCCGAGAAACACAACCGTTTGGATTTTATACTGGCACGCCACGGGGTTTACACGACTGCTCGCACGGTTTCAGCCAACGGCGCCGATGCCTCAACGCGCTTTTCTCACCACGCGGTCACGCGCGTTCTCTCGCGCGCGTCTATTTCTGTCATTACTTTTGATATTTTATTTCCTATCTAAATTTTTCTATTCTTATACATTTCTTGTTTCACCGATATCATTGAACAACAAAACAATAGACCACATAAAATTTGGAATTGTATTGCATGAAAAAAAAAAAAAAAAAAAAACGAAAAAACCACAAACAAAAACAATATATAAAAATAATAAATCATCTGAACAAAATAAATGTCATTTTGACATTTGGAGATATATAATACTGAAAATAAGTAGAGTTCAAAAAAACCAAACAAACAAATCAATAAAATTTCTTTTTATTACTCAAAAAATTCGTTGAATGCAACAACAAAATTTCATGTAACATCTCACCACATATTAAATTTATATATCCTCCCACAGAACAAAAATAACAATAAAAATATATACATAGCGGAATTTATAAACGTGTCTAAAACACTTTGGTACTTTGTTTTTTTTCTGCTTTTCTTTTTGGTAACACATTTTTTTTCCTGTTGCCTTTTGCCAGGAAGTCATTGCATACGAGCAATTCAAATAAAAACGAAACGTTCGCTTTCTCAGAGGGAGAAGAGATCGTTGCTTTTTTTTTTCGTGTTTTTTTTTTCTTCTTCATATTCCCCGTCGTCAACCGTTACGGATAAGAGTGCTGTATGTGGTTTGGTTTGAGAGAACTCGTGTGTTAGCTCTGTGTCCTGAGACCGCGCGGACAGCCGATCGTGCGACAAAACCCTCTAGCTAGAGGCTCACACACAGACAAATAACACAGACGTATTTATTTATATATATATATATATATATAACCACATATCACATATAAAGAGCAGAGTCAGTAAGACCCAATGAGCATATAACTATAAGTCTCGACATTACGCGAGAATTTAATTCGACCTCGTGAACGATTAATTATTCATCGTCGAGGACGTTGTTAAAAAAATATTCCCAACACACATAAATATATATATATATTTATTTAAATACTTCAACACATTTTTCACAATTCTAATTAATTCATTTTCAACAAATTTAAATGAATGTCCCAGAAAGGAACGAAAAAAAAAAAAAAAAAGAAGTAAAAAACCATGAAATGGAATTCAATTACATTGATAAATTAAATTCTGAAAATATATGATGTCATGTGTTAAGTAGATGAGCGAAAAGAAAATGAATTAATAAGAATTGTGCCTGTTTTTGTTAATTTTTTTTATTTATTTCAATGTTCACGTTTAGTTATGTATAATTTTTTTGTTGTAATTGATGGAAAAACCTTCGACTTTACACTGACAATATATACATTTAATGAAGAAAAATTATCGAGACTGTATGGTGGATTTTCAAAGTCATAGAGTGACTTGTTTCATTGGTTAGGGCGGGAAAAAAAAAAAATAATAAATAAATAAAAGAAGCGCAAATGAAGAATTAGTAATGGTGATATGTGGTTTATGTATGTACGCACACATTTTACCAACTTGCTTCATTAGCAAGAAGTTGCTTAATTCCAATCTTAGAGAGAGGGAAAAGACACACGAGACTATCTAAAAGCAGTTCATTTCATTCCACGGACTTTGCACGCGTCCAGGAATTTAGCGAGCTTCATTTTTTTTTTTTTTTTTCCTCTTTTTCTCTCACTTTCTGTCTGTCTTACACGCCTCTCTCTCCTTCCGTCTCGCTTTGTCGCATGATAAATGAACTCTCATATCATTTTATCATCAACATATAACGTGCATGTATGTAGTTATGTATGAATATATATATATATATGATTCTTCTATTTATTTTATATTAAATATATAAAACTATCACCTCAATAAATTCTATCAACAGGAAATTTGGTGATGAAGAAATAAAAAAAAATAAAAGAAACGTACCATGACAGCTGCGCACGCGGTCGGTGCGCACGAAAAGGAAGTAAAAGAAAAAAGAAAAAAAGAAAAGAAGACAAAGAGAGGAGAAACTCACACATAGGTATTTATTATATATATAGCCAATTTGAGAGAGTATTGAAGTACCTGAGTACATTTTCAAGACGCTCAAAGAGGAACGTTATACCACTGGAGAAGATGAAGAAAAAAAAAAATATATATATATAAAAACAAAAATTAACACAAAAGAATGGAAAAAAAAAAAAAAAAAATGGAGTACAATCTGGTCAATTGTCATTTTCGTGTTTTTGCTCTGCACAAGTGAAATAAAATTGGATATAGTTTGACATGAGCTTTGGGTAGGAGAAGAAAAAAAAAAAAAGGAAGAAAACAAATAATACTGTTGGATTTTATTTTCACTTGAAACGTCAAAGTTTTGATATTTGTCAATTTAGAGAGTTGGAGATTTTATAAATCAAGTTAGTATAGATAATATGGGATTTGTAGAGTTTAATATTCATATTTTGATAAATATATTCAATTTAATTTAATTAATTTATATTATTATTTCAATTCTGAAGAAAATCTGACTGTGAGTTGAGGAAATTTAACACGTGATGTGCAGTGACAACTTCTGTCGTAATATAAAGATAGAAATAGTTCTATTGATATCGTATTGACAAAAGACTCAACTTAATTATACTGATAAATATCTGAGAAAAAAAAAAGAACAAAAATGCCATTAAGAAGTATTCTTAATTACTTTTCGTCATCATATCATCGAAAATAAAATTCCAAATAGACAATTAATCTTAATGAACACACAATACAATGTATAACGAAAATTAAAAAATTTTCACTTTACATAATGTCATTATATGAAAATCATGACACTTGGCATTTTCCATTTGTTTTATTTCTCTACACTTCAAATTTAACACGAATGAATTACTAAACTCATTAGAATGATGATTGTTCTCTAACTCTCCATTTAGTAATGAATAATATCATATAAGGTATTGTTAGTGCAAGAATTTTATATTAGCTTTCAATAAAGCAGAGCAATATATCCCTATTAATTTTCAATCCATCCACATATAATTTATGACACAGTAGTATTCCATCTCCATAACTAATTCATAGAATTAATACAACAAAATTGAAATACAATAAAAATTCATATAAATTTATATTGCAATCAGAAATCATGTGTAGATATTTTTTTTTGTTCATTGTCTCTTATTAATTATCTATCCTAAAATATCCTTTAGAATATTTATCCCCAAATCTCCCTCGACAAAATATATCTAAATAAAAAATGAACTATTTTCAATACTGCAATTGAATTTAAAAGAACAAAAAATAAATGTTCTCCATTATTATTATCATTGTTTAACGGTTCACGTGAATTTTTTTTTTTTTTTTATAGCTATAAGTAAGAAGTGCAAAGAAAAAAAAACAATGAGGGTGACAGCTGTGTATAATATGATGGTATACATTATTATATACATATATTTGATCGCGCCGCTTGCATTTAAGGGCTTACCTGGCGACAGAACTGCTGGCCTGTGAGGATATCTTGAGTCTCTGCCGCCGGTGACTGTCTGCGAGCGTCGATCCAAGTGATGCGAATGATGATGATGGTGATGATGATGATGATGATGTGGGTGATGTTGCATACCTGTCCTCTCAACGTTCATTCTCTGCTCCATGTGTAAAGCCGCTGGCGGCAACATTTTTTTTCCCTTTATTTATTTCTCCCTTTCACTATTATATTTATATATATATATAAATATAAATGAAGAAAAAAAAAAACAAATTTTCCCTTTTCAAACTACTTGTCTCTTCTTTATTTCAAAACAATGTTTTTTTTTTTTTCCAAATTCACCCTCAATAATATACACATATATGTGTACCAAATTTATATACTTGATTCGTTCTACGAATTTTTCTCACTACCAACAGCGATGGTAAAATTTTTATTACGAAATTGGCGACCCTTCAAAACTTCTCAGGTATACAAAGTTTCTCTCTTCGTTTCCCTTTTTTTCTTTCTTTTTCCCCCACTTCACACAATACACAAACACACACGCACAATTATATCAAGGTCAATATAAAAAAAAAAAAAAAAAATTCACTTGTTCAATTTTTAATTGATAAAGAAGGAAAAATTATTGATAAAAAGTATCTTAATTAATTGTCTGTCTTTTTTCTTTTTTATTTTTCCCTCTCACACCAATAAAACACAATTTCGAACAATTACAATGAAGATGATGAAAAATGAAATTTTTTGAATCAGGATAAAAATTATTTGAATTTGAGACGCGCGCGCGCAATTCTCACGTGTACAATTTCTGTCAAAACGCGCACGTCATTTATTCAAAAATATATATATGTATATTAATACATACATACATATATATATATATATATATATGTCAATACCACAATTTATTTATTTTTTTTTCAACAATAATTTAAATTATAACACATTTAAATGTGAAATATTATTTTTAATTTTGTCATTTAATTATTTATTGTTTATTTATTTATTTTTTACACGTTTACAGAACGCTCAAAAATATTACACTGACACGTGCACGAAAAATTAAAAATCCGATAATTAATTAATTTATCATACAATGATGATGAAATTAATTTTTTGTTTATTATTTTTATCGGTGATGTTGCTGTTATTATTTTTGTTCTCATTAAGACATGGTACATCGATGTAAGCAGCGTCGTACCAACACGCTTCCAATAATGACGCTGCATTTGACACAATATGACGCTTGAAAATAAATTTTTTTTTCTTTCTCGCTTCAATTATTATTATTATCTCCACACTTATTATTACTCAATATATCAAATTTTTCTTTTTAATATTCACATTCAATATATATTCAACAAACAAATATATTCATTAATATTATAATGAAAAATATTAATTGACAGTTAAATGTATAAATGTAAATGGAATTAATTGATTTGTCTTGTTTTGTGGTTTTTTTTTTTTTTTTTTTCTTCAAATGATTTTAATTCAATTTTATTTTGACTATTTTGTTAATGCAGTGGGTGGGAATAAATAAATTGAATAATTTTATTTACTCCAAACACGCATACGTAAATTGAAAACACACACGCCAAATACGTTTGCAACATAAATGCCGAAACGCAACTGAAGGTATAGGAGTTGAGAGAAGCACGCCGACACCGGCTTGACAGCCGTCCGGGACGCCGGGTTTTTCCCCTCTCTTACTTCTCTTGTCTTCATATACTCAGTTGTGCGCATTTCATTGCTTATACTCAATCTCATCCCCACTCACTACTAAAATTTTGCTGTATTGGTTATGTGTGTTGGAGCAAGTCTTTTGCCGGCATAGTATGACGCCGGTTTACTTTTATATATATATATTGTGTATGGTATTATGGTATATGTGAGTTTAGTTTTGCTGTTGCTTACTACTACTATATGTATAGTAAAATTTTATGAATCTCTTGTAGCAAGCAAGCAACCAGATTATCCCTACTCTTATTTGTTATATACAGACGGCCATTACCAGTTGGCGGGAAAATGAATATTCTATGACAGCTGTTTGTATATTCTCTGTGTTGTATATTTAATTTATATATTGAAACATAAAATGAGTATTCTATAGATTACAATTATTATATACTAATTTTTTAATTTTTTATATTGAGACACAGTGTTTCGAATTTTTATTTTATATTTTAATTGTTATATTGTATTGAATATTCATATATATTTTGATTTATAGTAATAATTGGAGAAAATACGATAAGGTTTTTTTTTTTTAGTTTAATATTTTTGGGGAATTGTTATTTTTATGGAGTTTATTAAGATAATAAATATTAGTATTTAATATTATCATCTATAGAATATTTTGGTTTGAGTATTGATGTATATTTTGGCTCTTTGTTAGAGTAGAAAGACATTTTTTCTTCTAGGTTTGGTGTATCAAGCTTGCTATGTAATATGTTTGTGAAATTGTGTGTATAACGCTTGTATATATAATGATAAAATTTATAATTATATATATGTATGTATGGTAAATTGGTTTTTTGACGTCGTTTTATATTTTATTATTCGTATTTGAATTTAAATATTATTTTTAGTTAGATGAATGAGAGAGAAAAAACAGATTTGTTAGATATGTGATTGTTTGGAAACCAAGTTTTGAGTGTTGATATATCAATGGGGAATTTTTATTTTTTGATATTTGTTGGTTTAGGGGTGGATAGAGATTGGAAAAAAAAAGTAAAATTTTGTGTTTGAGGGAAAATGAAAGTTTTACTTGGAACGGTGGTGGTTAATTTTAATTGGTAATATCTCTGTGGATTTTTCATGGTTTGAGACATGTTTTTTTTTTTATCCAAACATTTGAGCGCTAACTTAGAGGGTGGAGATGATGGTATGTTAGTTTAGGGAGTGATAAGGTGAAGAAACGAGACGGGAGATATTCATGTTTGTTTTTGATAGGGTTAAAATTGTTTGATTATAACACGAAATATTAAAAATGAATTTTTTGTTTTGATTATATATTCTTTGCAGTAATATTTATTGAGATAATAAAAATCGGGCATGGATTATTGACAATTTTTGTGATAAATATTGCACTTTAAGTGCAAATGTTTGCACTTAATTTTTATATTAATGTCAAATTCATTTTCAATAAAATCTATCAGTTATTTTCTTCGATTATTTCGATTGGGCCCTTATTGTACATTTACAAAATACGGCCCTGTATAATGGAACTACCTTGATCCATATTAATTCTCTCTATTCCTTATTCAATTCTCTCTTCTACATATCAATTCTTTTCCCTTTTTAAATACTCAAATAAATCTGAATAAAATCAATCAATTTTCTATTTTCTCCAATATGGAGTTTCTTCATAATAAATTATTCCCAAACATTCCAATCATTCATTTATATTCATCAAAAATACGTGAATCAAATTTAGTACTGTACAATTTTAGTTCAAACTTATATTGGATAACACATTGGCATTTAATCAAAAAAAAACTAACAACAATATATAAAACTCCAAGTTTGAATTATTTATATCATTTCCACTTACAAAATGATATCAAATTAATTTTTTAAATTCATTATATTATCTTTATATTGAATTAATTTATTTTTCATTTCCGCTCTGACAATAGTTCAATTGATTAGAATTTTCTTAAACATTCATAATAACAAATGATAACTAAATATTCACATCGCTTTTTTCATTATTGATTAATTGTGAATATTGTCATACAAAAATACTTTGATCTTAAGTTGCTGTTTCTTATTTTTGATTTACAATATTTGTAGTTGAATATAAATGACGTTTACAACACGAGCAGAGTGCACATCATCAGAACTAATGTATATATATATATATTCATGGCATATGTCAAGTTGATTTTCAACGTCGCATCCGTCAAGTACATCGAATTTTAAACTTCCCACGTGGAATTAAATTTCAAACTTAAAATATCTTTCTTCTTCTAAATATAACTTTTATTTGTATTGATTTTATTTGCACCAATTAACTTACAACTATTATCATTAATTAATTAATTAATTTCATTTTATTTTTGGGAATAAAAATTTTTTTTAAGTGAATTATTCCATGTGTTCACGACGGAAGTGATGGTTGAGTGAGAGAACGATTGGTGCGCCATTACACGCTCTCTTAACTTGTATGTACTGTAAAAGAGCACGTGGTCGACGTAGAATTTTTTTCTTTTCATAAAATTCATTTCTTATCATTTTTTTTTTTTTTCTTCTTCTTCTATATATACTTTTTTATTTTACTTCATTTGTTTTGCATTCTTTATTCCACCACTGTTACAATCCATTCACAATATTGTAACTGATATTTATCTTGATAATATTCACAAACAAAATTGTATATAAAATAAAAATTCGTTGTTTAAATATTTAATTTTTTTTTTGCGATATTACAATAAATTGACATTAGAATTTTTTTACTTGTAAATACATTCTTATACAGATATATATTTATGTGATAATGAATAAATTTATAAATGTAATCGATAATGGACCACGAATTTGAGGATGAAAAAAAAATGAAATAATAATAAAAAATAATACTAATAATAATAAATACACAGCCACAATGTAAAGTAATTTTTTTCTGACTAAATAAAAAATATAACATTCAAAATTGAAAATATATTTTCATTTAAATGAATAGGATAATAAATGAAGTAGAATATTGAATTTACTTATTACTATCATTTTTATTCTCTCCCTTCTAATAATAACGAACAACGATAGTTGCCACACATGACGATATCTTGTGCAACATAAACTTATGTAACAAATTTTCATGATCACACACTACTTCATAACATCATAAACAAAAGTACATTTTTACACACCCACATACACATACATAAATAAATAAATATATACATATGCATTTATATTAGCATTGGTCCAAAGAAACATCTTCAACACAAGCATTAAACGTATAATTTTTTTCCCCATTCTTTATTTTTTGTTATTTTCCCTTTTTTTTTTTTCTCGTTCACCCCATAGTGTTGTTGAGAACGTCTGCAGTACATTCCATGAGCCATAAGAATTTTCCCGAGACCTCTGTGGGGGTCTTGAGCCTCTCACATGTTTCAGAAAGTGTGTGCAAAAAGAAAAAAAAAAAAAAAAGGGAACGAAAAATAAGAAAAAAAAAAAAACACAATTAATAAAATAAAATTTCTTAACAAAAGTTATACAGCATTTTAAAACTTTTATTTATTTATTTATTTATTAATTTTTTTTTTTTTTTGTCATTTCTTCATTCCTTCGTCTTTTATTGTCTAATAAATGTCCTTGTAGTGTATATACGGGCGTCGTAACGCGCCGATTTACACGCTGACATGTAATAATACGAGACGCGCTTACATATATACTTATTATATACATATATATTTATATATATATATATATATATATATATATATGTACACTTGTATCGTCTAGTACAACACTAGTGCAATTTCGCGCGCGCTGGAGAGTTACGTTTTATGAATGAAGCAACGCCCACGAAGCGCCGGAAGCCACTTGTTTTCCACGTTAATGCTTGACGACATTTCATGTGGCAAATACCAACTAGCATAACCACACTTTGCCTCTCTTTCTCTCTCTCGCTCTCTCTGTCACCATCTCTATCTATCTCTATTTTTTTTTTTTTCCTCAACCTCTTTAACCCATGTGTACTGTACGTTACAATTAAAATGACACGAGATTGCTGCCAAGAAAAAAAAAAAAAAAAATTAATGAAAATTAAAGTGATGACACATATGTGATTCGTTTTTTGATTATAAATATATTTCTCACTCTTTGTGTTTATATTTCTCTCTCTCTCTCTCTCTCCACATGTGTAATACATGTAACAATTATGAAACAAACTTGCTGACAAAAGATAGAATAAGTAAAAATAGAAAGAAAGATGAAAAGAAAAAAATAGCTGTTTTATTAAAAATAATTATAAATATATATATATATATATATATATATATATATATTTTTTTTTTGCAATATAAAAATATACATCAATTGAATACGTTTCCGTTTTTGCTCTGTCATTTATTCACAACACGTGATTCTTGTATATATATATTCTTGTGTATATATATGTCTATTTATGTATGTATATATACATAAGTATGTATTGTATATGTTTGTAACAATGACATGATATTTGGTCCTTGATTGTGGGAAGAAATTGAGGTTACAAAAGGTCGTAACAGTAACATCCGGCGACTGATGATGTCTCTATAATACAAACATCACATATGTTCGTATATTTTTCATCAAATATAATTTTACTACAAAGAACCCATTTTATAAATTCATCAACCATTACGGAAATAATCATTTCAATGTAACTTCACATGCAATTGCAAATGAAAAAGAAAATAAAAAACGAACAAACAAAAAGTAGCAATAAAATCAAATTGAAATAATATAAAATATAAAAAAATTCGGTATAACGTAATAATTTAAATTACAAAATGTAGAAAAAAATAAATAAAACTCAATATAAAGGTTGTGGTTTATCATAGGTCGGGGATTCATGAACTCATAGAACCTTTGATAAAAATCGTTGATATACTGACACACAGCACCAGAGCACTATAACATAATGCTCTCGATTAAGATAATTGTGCAATAAAAAATACAGTAGAAAAAATAATAAATAAATAGTTGCGAGAAAAAAAAAACAAAAAAAAATTGAAAAGAATAGTTAAAAAAAAAAATATAGAATAAATAAAAAGAATTGATAAATTCTTCTTTTCTTTTTTTTCTTTCGTCTATTTCAATTACTTATCACTGTATGTAGATAATATTTAAGAGACTTCACTTGGCGACATGTTACTAGTGTGATTGTGAGTATTGTTATCAGATAGCGCAAAAAAGGGACATGTATATGTATGATGTATTACCACTGTGTAAGATCTATAGCAAAGTCGTTCAGTAAATATAAAATACAGACATACATACACACATATGTGTATGACAGTAAACCTTGAGAGAAGACTGAATCCACAATTATATACATTCGCACATGCACAATTGTGTGCGAATAAAATTTTCGCGAGGATGGGTCATTACCCCCCATTGCGTTATCGCTCAAATTATAAATATATATATGTTACATTTATATATATATATATATATATTTATGTGTATATAAATTTTGACATGTATAATAAATATAATATATTATTTATGTTGTAAAGGTGAATTGTGTTGATATTTGAAGCGATTTATTATGTGGTTTATGTTATGATTACAATTGTAAAAATATCATGATAATTATTGATCATCAATTGATTAATAGTGTGGTTAAATTAAAATTTACTTTGGTGTATTTGAATATGATATTGTGATATTCGCTTTGAAAAAAAAAAGTCTTGTTTAATTGAGAGGTTTAATATTCGTAAAGGGAATGAATTTAATTTTTATATTTTGATTTGTAATAAAGAATTTGTTTGTTATTAAATTATTTTCAATTCAAGTTGTTTTTTTTTTCCAATAAAATAATTGTGATAGATCAAATTACGGATTGGTATTATTAATTTTTTTTTTTTTTTTTTCATTGAAAGAGTGAACGAATAAGAAATCAAAAGAGTGATAGTGATTATTACAGCTGGCAAATTAATGCGATAATATTCTTTTGTTATTTCGTGAAAATTGTGATTTTGAAATGATAATATAATTATTCGTGATTTAAAATTATTTTTGTTTCACAGTGTAAAAAGGCACTCGATGAAATGTACAAATACATTTCACAATGTTCTATGAATAGAAAAAAATAAATAAATAAAGCACTCAAGTAGATTTCATTATTCTTCAATTACAAAATTAGTAAATGATATTTTTTAAATTGTTATATCAATAAATAATCTACATACAGATGTAGAATATTAATTGAATGCACACCAATATTCTACCCCATTATTATTCTAATCTTGAACATAAATTCAATATAAAAATCTCCACCATTATTCGACTATACTAATTTTAAATATGATAATGTATAATAATTATTTTCTTATATACATTGATATACAACATATAAATTATATACATTATCTAAATAAACAATTTCATAACATATTAATTTAGATGCGCAAAAAAAAAAAAAAAACATGGAAATAGTAACCATATAATTATTATTATTCTTAAATATTTTTCGAATTACTCAGTGGCTCACAGCAATGACATGATGAATTGAATATTCACAATTTTTCACGCATATATATATATATATAATACATATATGTATATGTATATCTCTAGTTAATACAAGTGAAATATATATTTGAAAAAAAAAGACAAAAAAAAAAGAAGGAGTAGAGAAAAAAAATGATCTAAAAATTCTATTTGTTATCTTATCAGCGACACACCGGCACAGCAGTCAGATGGGGATCATATATATTCATTTTAATTTAGTACATAAGATGCCATGCAGAAGCATGAATATATATATATATATATATATTTATACATATGAATGTACATATATATCTTTCAACCGATAAGATACTTATTTAACCACAGAAATGTGTCTTTCTAATTTTTCGTATATTTGTCAAAAAACTATATCCATTATCATATCACAAAATCCAAAGGAATGAGCGAAATGATTTTTTCTTGTTGAATTTTAATATAGAATAAGAATTGGGTTGAAGGAGAATGAGCCATGGCTAAGATACATTGGATTTTTTTTTTTTTTTCCACACAAATTTTTATATTGGCGAATGTGATTAGAATTTATGAATTAAAAAAAAAATTTATTATGTTTCACACTTGACATGTTGAGTTCACGTTGTATGCCACGATTTTACGAGGTTCGAATTTTTAGTGTATTTATTGATGTATTTTTAAGAGAGAGAAATAAGTAAATCGGAATATTGCACTGAAAGAATTCGATTATGATAAACTATTGCATGAATTAATTTACTTCAATCTTCGCACAGTTTTGAAACACATGTCTTTTTCTTCTTTTTTTTTTTTTCCATTGTGAGAAAATACCAGATAAATAAAATTGATTCTTGCATATTCTCAAAGTTTCTACATCTTATATCATCAACAGTGAATATTATGTATAAATATGAGAGACTATTGGGTACATGCCATCTTCTTTGAAGTATATTGTGGGACTCAGTCACTTGTGCTAATCGTATTATTTTTCATTACAATTGTATCCAAATGGCAGAATAATTAATTCAAAAACAAATTATTTGATTTACATCATTCTTTCACCAAAATATTCAAAATATATATGGCTATCGTTCAAACTAATAATATTTCATTACCTCTGAAAATCTATTTTTCACAACGATTATTATCACTGAACTTTAAAAAAAATAAAAAACGACAAAAAATGCAATTAAAAAATCAATTCTCTATATAAAAATTATACTTTTTTGATTCCAATAAAATCCTTTCACTTTATTCTTTTCACATAACATCCAAAACACATCATACCATTATGAAGACGATTCTTTCATAAAGTATTTCACAATTATTTTCACCATAAATTAAATTTCCAATATTTCTCTTAACAAAACTCATTAACATTATCCAATAATTATTTCATATAATAACCAATCCATAAATCCTTCTATCCTCAACAAAATCACTGCAAAAAAAAAAAAAACCTCAAATCTCTCTCTCTCTCTCACTCAACCAATCACACTTAAATTTCCTTTCATAACTAGCAATGCAGAAAAAAAAAGAATGAAATTAAATATTTAAATTTCAAATTAATACAAAAACGTTATTCAAATTGTATTCAAGTGAAATGGCGCCGATTCTTATACATTATATACTTGGCAGACGTTCGATATGTGTCTTTTTATATACATACCTACATGCACACATTATACATATACATAAAATACATTTGCCTCCTTGCATATCAGTCGTATGTACGCGTCTAAGTTTAGCATATAGAGGCATTCGTAAGAGACACCAGTGCTGATGTGCCATGCCTAATGTATTCGCGTATTTATTCACACATACATTTATATATATATATATATATATATATTTATACATACATATGAATATATATATATATATATATATATATTTTTAATTCTCTTTGCATCGTCGGTAACCGCGACCTGCATTACGTGGACTCGTAGAGAGCACGAAACACCACTGGTGCACTGGGCAAACGAAAATAGTTTGCAACCTGCGCCCAAAGTCTATTCACTAAAATAATATATATATATATATTTTATCCCGAGTCGCAAAGTGTGAGTCATTCTTTGTCTGCATGTAAATTGAACCAATTTATATATGTATATATTTATTTGCCTACAACATTGTATGATGATGATGATGATGATGAAATAAAACTATTTATTTTTTTTGGCAGTTGAAATTATTTTTCTATTTGTCTCTTGGAGAAAAATTTATTATAAGAATATTCAATATACATAAATAAATTGATTAGACAGTGTACACTAATTACTTATATTATTGTAAATTTTTGCTTTTTCTTTTTTTAGGTATTTATTATCTATTTTCTTTTTCTTTATTTAGTTTTTCATTATTATTTTTTTTTCTCCTTTTAAACTTTTTAGCAAACTACCTGTACGGCAAGTTTGCCTGTTCATTAGTTCATTCTCGTCAAGTGGCTTCAAACCGTCTGTGTACTATTGTATGTATTTATGTACGTATGTAACCACATAGTAATGGTAACAAGGACGAGTTTAGAAAAAAAAAAAAGAAAGAAATGTATGGAAGTAGATCTGGAATAACAAATGTGTATATTGAAAAGGGCATTTTTGACATCGTTAAATATTTGCTTTTAAATTTCTCATCTTCATTATGTACTTGATGATCTATCTAAGTAAAGAAAAATAAAAAATTGTTGTAATATTTTTATAGACTTGTCTTTCAACCATTCTTGAAAATAAATGTATATAAATGAGAGTCTCGTCTACAATAGTAATAATGATGATGTTATGGCTTTACTGCAGCTGTTCAGAAAATCTTGATGACGAAAATAACACACTATTTTCCAATGCAATGAAAATAGAGTGTGTTAAGTTTTGTGTTACTGTGACAGGGTGAAGAAAAAAGAGGTCGAAAACTTCTCTATGTAATGTGAAATTTTCCTGATAAATTCTATTTGCAATTCTTATAGCGAAAAAAAAAAAAAATAGATAGATAATAATAATAATAATGATGATAGTGAATAAATAAAGAAGATTTATTCTTTTGTTTGAATTTATCGTCAACTGTCTTATAATCAAGAATTTCTTCTGTTTCTTTTTTTCTTTTTTTTTCTTTTTTTTTTCCCTTCTTTTTTTCTTCACCAACTATTATTGTCGATGAGGTTATCGTGCATCGTTTCTCAGTCCTCGAAGAACAGAGTTTACACAGTGTGACAAGACCATAGTGTGTGTAAGACATGACATGAAGAGCAAACCAAGAGAACCCCATTTAAGATATGAAATGAAATTGTGTGTTAATGTCTGTGCGACATTACCTGAAAAATTTTTCTTATAAAGATACCATAACGTGGTTGTATCTTTATGTAGTTATTCGTCGATGCGTTTTTGTCGCACCGTCATACAATGATATACCTCTTTATATATTTATAAACACAAATAAATATATATATATATATATATATATATACACGAGATTAAAAATTAAATACACACGACTTTTGATATAATATCGTATGAGAATTTAATATTTATTCACTGAATGAAACGGAAGAGAAATAAATTTAATAAATACAGAGAATTGAATACAGAAGAGATGCGGAAATATTTTATGAAAATATTTTTTTCTTACATTTATTATCTTATTTTATGACTACTCTTTTATTTATTATTTTTTTTTGCCTGTTTTCTATCACAAAGTACAGATATAGATATTGAAATATTGAAGACATTTAGCATCTGTAGGGGAAATGAAAAGTGAAAGTAAGTAACGAAGAAGAGTAATATATTAACGAGCGATGAGGTGCTAAACTTAGCGATAGACGGTCGTAAGAAAGAAAATAAAAAAAGATGTAGCCTAGAAAAAGATTCTTGTCAACGTGGATTGGTGAGAAAAATAAATAAAAAGTAAAAACGATGTAGAGAACGATGACAACGATCAAGTACGTTTCAGATATCTAAAGACATTTTTGTTTCTCTTCTTCAATTTTATTTCAAGTAATAGAAACGAGACATTGAATGGTATAAAGTGAGCAAAAGTGAGAAGACAACTCTGCTTTATTTCTCAACTAAAATAGCATGACAATGTGAATGTACTGCAGTGTCGACTTCAACTACCATACAAACTTAAAAAAAATATATAGAATAAAATAAAGAGAAAAGAAATAAAATATTTTCGACGACAAGATAAAACAATCGAGAACGCCAATCAAAGGTCATGGCATTCCTGATCGGTCAGGACAATTTTAGACTAACTGGCCTCTTAGCCATTTGACGTAGTCCAAGACGACCACAACGAAAACGACGTGTCTTTTTCTACATAGACAGTTGATCTATAGTTGACACCTATAATGACAACGAGAAAATAGATCTGCTATCTCTCTAACACATTTGTACCATCAATTCATACAAACATTTATATTAATCATCAATTAAAATAGTTTTCAGTGATTAATTTAATTTATTAAATACTGTTCCACTATTTACCTTAGCAGAAGAAGAAAAAAAATTACCACATTGTACTAATCTACAATTCATTAATAAAACAAAATTCCTAATCTTATGTTTGTATTTTTGATGACACCTTCCAGCGTATTGGTTTAGTCAAATGAAAATCGTGTTCCATCTGTATTAATTTCTCACTTGGAATAATATCAATGGGAAATAAAATACAGAGAAGAGATAAATACACAATATTATCATCATAATTTCTTTTCATTTTTTTTTTTTTTTTTCCATATAACATCAACTAGGTACGATAAGACTTTAGAACGACAGTGACAGAGTATCACGTATATATAAATATTACTTGTGGAAAATCTTCAGTGAATTTTCTCATTATGTTTTGATTAGTGTCAGTGCATTTGTCACTCTCTCTCGCTTTTCTGCACACAGATATGTATACACAGAAAGAATAAAAGAAAAAAAAAATACACACGTTACAAACACACTTCGTATTGTATATAAACAATGATAGAATATATAAATTATAATTTTCGTGTTTGGGAAAAATCGGATGATTGATTGAGTATAAATAATTGATGCAGAATATTTGTTAGAGTTTTGTTTTTATTTTGTTTTTTTTTTGTTGTGATCACTTACCCATAGATGAATTCATAGTATGTGATGATGGAATATTTAATGATAAATATTGTGTATTATATACGCGATACTGTCATACGTAAAACTGTCAAATAATAAAATTTCGTAACCTATAACGTATGACATAGGCGACAGAGCGCGCGGCAAGTTAATATAGTTTGTGTGATTTTGTGTGGTATATTCACACATATACATATAAACAATACACGCGTGTATGAATATATTTTTGTTAGAGAGATAGAAATTAGCGCGAAGATTTGAAATTGTCCAATAGAATTTCAAATTTTTATTAATTGTTTAGTGAGGTTAGGTTATTGATGATGAATTTATTGGGATTTGATGTGATTTTATTATGTTTGGTGATAATTGATTTGAAGAGTTGTCTGAATTGTCTGTGAAAAATTGTATTTTGGAATCGGTTTGGTTCGGTGTGATTCAATCAAACCTCAAAATTAATTTGTTGTTTGGGGTTATTCGAAGCGATTGGTGGTTTCTGTTGTATTATTTGTAACAAACCAATCAGTGTGCAGTATTCGCACAATTGTATGAACACCGATTTATCCGATTTTGGATAAGAAATCTTGCCAACCAAATATATTTTTTTGATCTAGTAATTTTTATTTGATTTGACGTTACTTTGTTTCTATTG
Organism: Zele albiditarsus; assembly: GCA_958496275.1. NCBI lineage: Eukaryota > Metazoa > Arthropoda > Insecta > Hymenoptera > Braconidae > Zele > Zele albiditarsus. Next base: position 9,292,227 of record OY292412.1, on the reverse strand, counting down.
TTGTTAAATAGACTTTGAGATTTTTTTGTTTATATCTATTTGTTAGAATATTCTCATAGATACTAGTTACTAGAAATAATTTAATGATAATAGCTGACAGAATAGAGTTGAAATGAACATAGTTAGATCTAGGGCATTTGTATGGTTGGCTGGACTTGTGATTTTTGTTTAGTAAATCGGCACAGATATAGATCTTATTAAACTACATTATCATACTGAGAAGGTAAAGCAGTTTCAAGCTGAACTCTATTATTCACCGTATGTTCGTGTGTACAAAAAGCTACTTTAAGAATTAATTTCCGAAAAATAACGTGAGAAATTTATTATGAATTCTGTATTGGGACATTATTTGTGTTGATACAAAAGATATATGAATTTTAAATGATTCGGAATTAATTCTTTGGACAAACTAATTTTGACAACAGAGTGGGAGGAAGAAGAAAGAGATGGAGCGACGTTACGGGGATTTCCTTGACTGATTATAAATTCAAATGCGTTTGCATTCACGTCAAACACATCACTATGGATATACCGGCATAACCTGATTGTTTATTATTTTTTCTTACTATGAATTCGTTATTATTCATTTGAGAATATTAAATGGGATGAATTAATATTTGTGATCTGCAATTTTTTTTTCCTTCATGTTAATAAGTTGAGGAATGGGAATAAAATTATAAAAAGAAATGTCGTACGCTGAATATGGATCAAGAATTTTTTTAACACAAAGGATTGATACAAAATTGCCGACAGGAGAGGATGATGAATTACCTGACAAATATTCAGGATGTCGGTTAAAAAAGCACGATTCTTGCTTAGATGTTAGAGCATGGAGTCTCAATCAATTGGATTATTGTCGATATTTTCGAGAAATAACTGAGCTTGAACCATCGGTATTTTCTTATCTATTTTTTAATTTCAATGTTCACGATTTATTCACGATAATTGAGTATAAAGAACCATTATTTAATTAATTCTTTCTTGTTTGCAGGCAGAAAAGATTATTCCAAAGGAATTGGCAGTTGAAGCCGTCGAATCAACGCATGAAAAAGAATTAGAATATTTACGACGTGAATTGGCGAAGTATAAATCACTTAAACTAACACCTGAGCAGAAAAAACAACTAGGACATTCAGTCAGTAATTAATTATTCTTTTATTTATCGATTGGATTTTCGTTTAATATTTCATTATTCTGCATTGCAATTTACAGGATTTATGGGAAGCTTTTTCGAAGGAAGGCTGGAATTTATTAGAATCATTTTTGAATCAAGTGGAAAAAATTAAAGGTTATAAACAAACTTTATTGGGACGTGCGTTTCCTGGGTCAATTGTAAAAATTGAAGAAATTCACGACGATAATGTGGAACTGAAACCATTTGATAATATATCTCGACCAATCAAACGGAAGTTGATGAATGAAATTGATATGGAAAAAAATACTACAGAGCCAGAATCACCAACGTCGAGTATCAAAGTATATTTTTGTTTGTTTCATGTTCTTTTAGGAAGAAAGGTCAATCACAGCTGAAATTATTTTGTACACTTCAGGTAGAGACAGATAAAAATGATACGAACTATACCAGCAGCGACCAAAGTGATAATAGTTCAGATTGCTACATCAAATCAAAGTCTACCAATATCAATGAAGATGATGATGATGATATTGATAATATCAATAGCATTAGAGATAGTCAAACTGAAACTATATCCACTGATTTTGAACATGATCACATAATCAAAGTAAAATCAAGAACGATTCCACTTAATAATAATACTTACCAATAAATTATGAATTCTTCTATACATTAATCAAGAATAAATTTATATTTTTGTTTTTGATATGCAGGAAAAAGATGCGGAGATTGAAAAATTTAACAATTTGAATATGAAGTTGAGACTGATGTTGGAAAATCGCGATATACAAATAGATAACTTGCATGAAAAACTTGCAGTGAGAATAATTTTATATTACATTTCTTTTATTTTTGCTTTCTAAATAACTTGTATGTCGTCATGACTCGTAGTTTCTCAATGCAGGAAACACATTGTCAATTGAGAGAAATAGTCGATCAACGTAATTCTGAGGTGGACGAATTGAAAATAAAACTTTTCAATGGAAAAAATTTGATTGATCAATTGAAAAAAAAATTGGAGGAGCAACGATTACAGTGTAGTATTCAAATGAAAGACATTGAGGATTTTAAATATGATACAATAAGTCAGATAGAATATTTACGTAATGAACGTGATTCATTGGTTGTGAGTTGAAATAATATGTTGACTGATTAATTATGAATTGACAGGGGGCAATTATTGAAGAATTAATAATTAATTTTTATTAGAAGAAACTCAATAAAGTCTTGAAAAATGTCAATGGAGTTGAAGTACACGAGAGTATTGAAACGTGGATTTATGAACGAAAAGCTTTGAAAGATGAGAATCGAAATTTGGAACGACAATGTTCGGAACTAGAGGAAGAAATTAATCGTTTGTCAAAATTGAATGATAAAAATGATAATCAACGTTTTAAAATGGAACAAATTATAGAAGATTTGAGGATAGAAATAGGGAAAAAAAATCAGCAAGTTGATAATTACGATCATCAACTGTCAACATTGATGAAAGAATCTGAAGAAAAATTTGTTATTCATGAAAAATCATTTAGACGAGATGAAACAACAGATGTCAATCTCGATGAGACACTCGGTGCATATTTGAAACAAAAAGTTGACAATATCAAAGACTTTTCCTCTCGTCTTGAAGGTAACACGCATTTGGGTTATTAATATTAATTGCAATATTTATTCAACCATAACAAACTGCTATTTACATTGATCATAATCGGCGTTGTCGATAGGTAATTATTGCGATGATGCGGAAAAATAATGACGTATTTTTGTTTAATTATTATTCAAGATGCTTGGAATTATGTTGAGAGACGAAAGATCTATTATGACAATTTACGAAAGCAAGTGGCGGAAAATGAACGAATATTCCAAGATAAATTTAATGAAAAATGTCAAGAGGTGAAATATTACTGTGAAAAATATGAAGAATGTAAAGATTTAATTGAAAATCAAATAGAGGAAATTAATCAATTACGAAAGGAGGAATATTCATGTGAAATGGATGAGGAACTTAATTATTTACGGGAAACAATTGCGGAAATGAAGTCGAAGTTGGTTACTTGTTTAAAACCATTTTTTTCTTTATTATGAAATGTTTATTTCTGTTTATTTTATTTTTCTTTTAGACTTAACTCATTACAAGGAGAAAATTCGGAATTGATAGATGAAAATGAGAATTTACATTGTCAAATTCATGAAACGACTGATGAAATAACATTAGTGCAAAATGAAAATGAAAAATTGTTACACGAAGTTAGAAGTATGAATGTGCAATTGGATGATAAAAATGCAAGAATAGATGTTTTGAAAGATGAAAATTCACAATTAGCCGGAACACTGGAGGATACTAATGATAAACTCGAAACAATGTTTATTAAATCGAATTCAATGAAATTAGAAGTTGAGAAAATTGATTCATTATCACAATTGCAAAAAGAAATAGTCAAAGACGACAAAGAAAAACGAAAATTAAAAGAGACAATTACACAATTACGTCACGAACACGATTCATATCATAAGAAAAATAAACGACTTGAAGATAATCTAGTGAACACCTCGAATCAAAAAATATCATTGGAAACAAAAATATCAGCAATTAAGGGAGACATCGCAAGGTTATTGAATGATTATGAAGATAATATGCATCTAAATAATATTTATTCCAATGTAAATTTGATGCATTTGCCTGAAAAACTCATCGAAAATATGAAAGCTTTACAGCAACGTTTCAGTTTATCCAATACAAGTATTCACAGTGCAAATGAATTAATTGATCATAACTATGGCCAATTTAGAAATCATGATAACGAAGAGATTCCAACTAAATCACATGCTGGAGAAATGAATGGAATTGATAAAAATACAGACAACAATTGTGACAAATTGAAAAGCAAAGAATTAATAATAATATCTTTGAAAGAAGAGAATCATAAATTGTCTTTAAAATTGAATGCCGAACGTATTATGTATGAAAATAAATTGGAAAAATTGCAGCAAAATAAAACGGTCCATGAGGATCATAATAATATTTTAAAGCGTTTGGAGAATCAAACTGCAACAATCAATGATCCATTTAAGTCATCATTGAAGACAAATGGCTATCATGATATTAATATTGATAATAAAGATAATAATATTAATAATAGTGATAATTACGAACAGAATAGTCGAACTTCTGCATCGACATATTACGAACACATCAATCCAACTTTGGAGAAAAGCCTCGATGACTTTTCCAAGATAAATGAACAATACAATAATAATGCTATCAACAATTGTCGTATATTTTTCCCGCACAATGGAACAAATGGACACATTAAATCAAAACAAAGGTAATTTTTCTTGAAAATTCAATATATACATTCAATAAATATAAATTCTATATATGTGAATATTATACACCACTGTATTGCAGAAATATTCAAGATGAGTCAGTGCGACCTGAAAATTTATCGTGTCAACAATTTATCCGTAGTTGCAGTGAACGTCGGAATCATGAAAATTATTGATTGAGTAATTATCACTTATCTTATGATGATGAAAGAAAAAAAAAGGAATTAATTCCATGTATGAATAAATTGTAAAGTTACATTTACTATTACATTTTTTCTTTTTCGTGAATTAAAAAAAATTATATTCAGCATCATGAATTCGGATGTTCTGTTCACCGATGGTCGGTAACTAAATGGACTACATTTCCAACATAGCGCGCACACATTATCTTACTGTCATTAATTTTTGAACACGCGTAATTGGTCGACACATTCATTCAATTTGCTGCATTTAATATTTACACTATTTACATGAATCATTAAAATAATTATACATGAGAAATAAAACTAGCATGAACTAAAGATTGCAATCGATCAACTGTATAATCCACAAAACAACACATAAAACTAAATAATACTGTATAAATTTTTCATTAATAATAATCACACACAGAGTAGCAACCTAGGGCTATTTAATTTGTGTGTGTCAAATAATGACAAGGCAATATTTGCGCAATAATTAATTCTTTCATTCTCTTCATGTCTCCCATTCTACATTTTTATTTCAAAATTCCCCCGCAAGATATATATATACATATATATATATGTACAAATATATATCATTACAATTAATAAGAAAAATAAAATCGCGACTTGGTTCTTATAATAGATCACGGTCAATTTATATGTGTATATATTATTTCTTTTTTTTTTCTCTCCTTTATACATCTGGCAATTCACTTGTAGGATTGTTCACGCGTTCGTCTTGCTCTTCAGAAGCGGCACGAGTTGGCACCACAATTTCTCTATCACCAGTAACAGTTATCAAACTTTTTAAATTCGGTGTGCTACTAGTTTGCGTTATTATTGTTTTATTCATCGATGGCAAATTGTCACAAGTTTTCCGTCGCACTTGTGCAGTAGCTGCATCCAATGCTCGCCTCCAACGACCAGCCAATGCTTTTTTCTTTCTAACACTTTTTGAACTGCCTGTTGAACTTTGACGTCTGATAATAAATCTTGGTATATTTTGACCACGTTCACTAATATCTTCAGTATATTCATGTGAATTATTATTACCAGACGAACTTGCTCCCGTATCAAATGTTAAATGTTCCTGTGAGAATGCCGAATTGAGAAAACCTTTTTCATATTCATCTGCAGTATCATCCATTGAATCACTACGAATAGTAATATAAGGTGGTGGACTTTGCATTGAAAATGAATGATCAGATTTGTCATAAGACAATGTAGTTTCCTCTAAATTCGTTGCGCTTGGCCACGGTTGAAGATTAACTTTGGACATTTTAATTGATGTTGGCATAAAACGTTTACGACTTATCTCTAACCACGGCGTTGATTTAATAATATTCTTTTTCAATGTTCCAGTTGGATTTGTCGTTTGACTATTGTCAATATCTATTGGCGTATCTTGAATATCCAATTGAACAATTGTTTCGGAATTATTTCGTGCCATCTTTGGAGCTGTTGAAGGGGACCCGCTGATCTGGCTGAAACAAACGAGCCTGCCTTAATGACTGATCATAAATAATAATTGTATATTCATTTATTTTTATTCAATAACAATGACAAATAATCGTAATCTTACCGCCGATTAACTGTTGGACTGTCTGTAGGATGTGTTACCAAACTTGCTGTTGATGTTTTTGGTGTTGGCGCTGTTCTATTGTCCTCATCATCTTCCTCGGCGATATCGGGTAGAAACATTGTTTGTTTCTCACTTGGAACCCTAGAATTATAGTCATAATTAATAAAATAAATAAGGGATTCCACTTGTGAAATATACTCTGTGTACTGTGGACCCATTCAGATGAAAGTTTCGCTGTTAGAAATGATCCAAATGGTCGATGGAAAAAATAAAAGAACGAATAGGTGCAGAGTTCTCAGAGTGTATCCAAGGGATTAATAAATAGTTCAAATACAAAATTTACGTCATATTTGCTACACTGCCACGATAAGTTTTGCGTTTGTATGAGGCTGCAGCTTCGGTGTATGGTAAAATAAGATTTTCCGAATCGAAATAAATGTCTTTAACGAGCGGTGGACAACGATTCATCAATGTATCTACCCCTAGATAAGAAACTTTTGTGTGACGATCAATCAGCCAATTTAATTCAAAATCTTCATCATCATCACCAAATGGATTGATTAATTGTTCTGCAACCTAAAATTAACGTTAACTAATTTTATCAATATTATTTCAATCGATTGATTATTTAATAAAATAAATATTTACTCTATTAAAAAATTTTACCTTTAACAATCCCATGTAGAAAAAAAATTGAAGAACTGTAAACAATGGAATATAAGCGTCTAATTCCATTTGAAATGGTTTTTTATCACCTTCAATATATTGTCGACCCACCAGTGCAACAACAAAAAAACTGTATGTAGCTAATGTGACAACTTGAGTATAAACCAAAGGTATTGATACCCAATCATAGCTCCATAATAATCCACATTTAGATCTAAAATCATTAAACTCCTCCATAATTATTTTAAGACCTTGGGCATCAGGTAAACGATGATTGCGACGTGCTTCTTTTAATAAATTAATAAACCACGTGCATGGTATCCAATAAGTATTAAATTCCAAACTTGGAACTGATACAAACAGTTCTAATTCAAGTGCAGTCATAAAACCGGAATCAACAACATGATCAAGTGTTGGAAAACGACGTTTAACTGCTGAACTAATTGTTCTCAATACCAATATCAATGACAGATTTAAATAACGCATCAAAGAACGACGCATCATTCGTCCATAATCGTCATTGCCAGTAACATACAACGCCACCAGATGCATAACTCTTAAAAAAATAATTAATTATATTAATAAATATTAACTGTGAAAAGAAAAATGAAATAAAAAATAATTACAACTCACTTATCGGGCCAAGGAATTGCTATGTATTGTTGCCACCATCTGGTAGCAACATAAGCAACATAAAATCCAAGAACAAAGCTGAGAGGAATGAGAGTAATGAACGTGTCGCAGTACACAACTATTCTTTCGAATGTCCTACACCAAATAAAATAATAAAATATCAATATTTTAATATTTATATTTTTATTTCAACTTCAATATCAATATTAATTAAAATAAAATACCTTTTGTGTGGTGTTGCAAGACCATAACGATAAATTACAGATATAACACCGAATATAAAAAGAAAGAGCAATAGCTCCCTGTAAATAAGTTTGTACAGGGAACCACGCCACATGAAGAGCAAACGTGTGAATCCACCGCTGGTCGAGCTCGCCACCTCGTACTGATACGATACGGTCATCTTTATATTTCCGCGATTCTTCTTCCATGGATTGAGTGTATTTCAATCGCGAATGTCCCCACGTTATATCCAACGTCACCCGTGTTATATTCAATCGCCACAATTTACATTTCATTATGATGACAATCACCAAAAATCATCATTATTATAACTGCATTCAAACTTTGATGTTAAACACTCAATACTATTATTGTTCCTCAATAACTTTATGATGTTCCAATACATCTGTAAATATAAATAATTATCATATTTATATATATTTGTATACAGAGGAAAGAAAAAATGGGGGAAAGAAAAAAAAACAACAAACATAGAACAAATGAATACAAAGAATAAATATTCACGAAGCTTTTGTGAAAGTAGTTACGTGTGTGGGCAGACACATTCAATGTCACTGCTATCACGTTCATTGTCCTGAACTATTTATTCTTCTCAATTTTATATGTATGACATTTAACAATATATATGTAATGTATATATTTGTATATAAAATATATATTTATATTCATTATTACTCACACGTGTCCCACAACATTTATATAAATATACCATGCGATGAGTTATTGTAAACTAGTTTTGAATGTCTTCTGCTAAAAAAAAAAAAACAAATAGTAATGATAAATAAATAATTTTAATATAAAAATTAAATATTTACAATTATATGTATTTGAATATGTTGTGTAAATTCAACACACACACACACACACACACGCACGTCAAGGTAAAAAATTATATATACATTTATTATATGTATAATTTGCCCAAAATAGTTGCAAGGCTTCAAATGGTCATTTGGCCCAGGCATCACGAGTGTCGCGAGTTTGTGAGAAAGAGATGAATAGTGAATAAGGTATCTATCATTAAATCAGCCAAATCGTCTGCAGAATCTTTGCCAATATTCCACATGAACTTAAAAAAATAATAATAATAATAATAATAATAATATTAAATAGTAAGAAAATAATAATTGTAATATAAAAAATAAATGTAGATGTGGATAATATTGAAGTTAATGAAAACTTGTATACGGATTCTTTTTCCAATAGGTCAAATATTATTAATAATCTCTTTACTTATTTTTATGTATTGTAAAATTATATATATGATTATATATGTGTGTATGTGTTTGATTCAAGTATCAATGGTGAATTTGTCATGTCTTATATTTTTTATTTTTTATTTTTTTTCTTGCTTTTGTATACCTTGCACTTTCCTTTACTCGATTATAATAACGTGTGGCTTTGGCAATCATGCCAGTATTCAGCGTCGTTGATAAATATAGCCAGGGAGACCCCGAACTGACACTGTCTGCGCGGGTAGAATATATATATATATATATATATATATGTGTATGAACATTTTTTTTTTTTAATTTTTTCACTTTATCATTTTCCTTTCTACATTTTTGCGATTTCCGGGGTTGTGTATTATATTGTTGAATTTTTACGTTGAATTTATAGTGAAATTAATGATGATTGTTTCAAGCAGATGTTATACGAGAATATATAGGTGATGGGTGAATTTAGAAAACGCAATTTTCTTACAAATACAATTTCAAGTTCAATAAACACAATCATTTCTCTTTCTATTTTGCTCGCATTTTTCACACAGTTTTAAATATCAATGCGGAAAATATATACATTGATTTATTACATGAAATTTATTACCATTTATTTATTGTTGATAATCTCCACTATTTGAACATTTATAAATGATGTTAATTTTAGACACTTGCACTTTGATATTAATGTTTCTAACTGCACATCTATTACACTTCACAATTGTTTATGGTAGATTAAGAATTTTTAATGATGTTTTGTTGAGATTGAGGAAGGAAAAAGAATTAATTGTAAATGTTGAGAATTATAAAGTAAATTGAATTGAATTATTTATGATGGCGAGGAAATTATGAAATATTTACACTTTGAGGGAAATGGGGGGAAAAAAAAAAGTATGGAGAAATGTGAATATCTTTTTTTATTGTTGTTTTGTTCTTTTTTTTTTTTTCGCGAATGTAAATCAGATATGATGCACAAGCAGTCAACTCGGCTGCTGCACTCGGACTGTCTCTCCTTTGGCTCTCAATTGCTTACCACGTCTCTTTAATTTTTGCTCTCACTCTCACTTACTTTTTGTTGCTAACACTTACTCGTTTTTTTTTTTATTTCCCCCTTTTTTTTTCTCTCTTTATATTTTTGAATGCAATTGTGTGTACACTGCATAAACTAAGTTGATCGCCTCTTCTGTATGATCTTTCTAGTTTCCTGATGGCAATGAGCCCAGAAAATTTGTGTCTGCACACACAAATGTCAAACTCAAATATGCGAGTGACTTTTTGGTGTGGGCGTTTTAGTTAGATAGAAACTACTGAAAGGTAAATTACGCTTTGAGATTCTAAAGTGAAATTGAAAGCTTGTATGTTGGTTTGTTAATTAATTTAATTTGTGTTTACAATTTTAATGGATTGGTTTTCAAGTTATTTTATTATATACTGTTTATAATAGGTGTGTGAGTATTATTCAAGGCTCTTTGGAAATTATGCGTGGTTGTTGTTTTTTTTTTGGGTTATATATGAAATCAAAATATGTTTATTATTTAGTTGGGAAAATTTTTATTTTTACAATTGAATTAATTATAAAAATTTGTTTGTCAAATATTTCAGTGTCATTTCATTGCAGTAATAGTCAATGGTGTCTAACAATACAATCGACAAATACTAATTTGGATTGTAATGTGTTAAACAGGATGACAAAAAAATGACTGAACATGTAGAAAATTTTTAAGCACATCTGTTTCTAAACAAATATACAGAATTGCTATTGTAAATAGTAGTAACAGACAATCGAATGTGAAAGTTTACTGAAGATATGATAAATTTAACAAATGTATATTATAATTTTCATAAGCGACAATGTAATTTTTGTTCATTTATTTTGTGAATTTAAAAAAGAAAACAATTAAGAGCCTTTTAATTTAGTAAATGGGTTAAAGAAAATTATAATCATAGTATTATATTCTATACTACAGTTATATTTTAAATACTATTATAAAAATGATATTCTTCAAATATCATTTATTTCTATTGTGAAAATTATATTCATATTGTATTATTATTCAACTGTATCATTACCTAAACTATTTTAATTTGTACTATACTCTTTATCGCCATATTCTCAGTGTAAGAGTCATAAACGTTATTGAGAGCATTTGAAAATGGATAAGCTTCATATAAGCAGTGGTGAATTAAGTAAGAAAAAAACATTTTGATGTACTGAAACTTATGAGTGACATGTTTATAAATTTATCTACACACATGGAACAAATAAAATTGATATAGTGGTGATAAAAGGTTATTTTTTTCCACCTTTAGTAGATGTATGCCATTGTAATTTCTGAGTATAGTTCATACAGTTATAATTGGAATTTCAATTTAAAGTTGTGTTATCGCATTTCAACTTCGCTCCATCAGTCCATGTATATTATTGTAATTGTAATATACGATAAAAATTCATTTGTAGTTAGTCGCAGAATTTATATATACAAGTTCTGTATTACGTCATTCATCTCTAACTATTTTAAATGTATGTCTGATATGGATATAATCTATTACGAATGTAATATGATTCTTGGCGAGTGCATTACTCAACTGATTGCTTTCTGAAGTATCGGAAAAAGAGTTTTTATATTTCCTTCTTCTTTCTTTTTTGATTTTTTCATTTAATGTTCATTGTCATGTCTCGGCTTATGAGTATCGATCTGTTACATTTAATTTTTACCACACATAATGCTTTTACAGTTAGTATGAAGAAAAGTTTTGAAACGTTGAAAAATATGGAAGTTGATGGTCCAAAGTAATTGTTTCAGATTGGCGGGTATGATATTTCAAAAAATTATCTATTGATTATATTTGAATAAGATTTATTATATTGGTTGAAAAATTCTTCAAAGTCCATACTAGCATTATACTGATACAGAAACAATTTATATTTTTTTGAAGATTGAAGTTTTATGTAAAATATTTGTTGGTATAATTTTTTTTTTCTTTCGTTTCAATGAATCCATAATATAAATCCAAATTGTGTAAACGTTTTCGGAATGGGAATAATATTGATTACCTGAGATACATTTTCAATCTCATTGAGGAATACATTACAGTATTTCCTCTGTAGTCACCAGAAGTTTATAGCATTTGTCAAATAACGAATATCCAATTCATTCGTAACCTCACATAGATCATTCAATTTATTTGGAACTTATTTCTCCATTTTGACAACACCCATTTATACAATGATGTCACCTTCCATGATCATTGTATTTATTATGTTAAATAAGTTTAGGTATTATTGACATCAGAATTCCAAATCTAAAAAAGGTTCAAATAATTCAGTTTATTATTGTTTTTATCATGATAAATACTCAATCTACAAAAAATGATAATAGTGATCAATTTGATTAGGAAAATGCATGTCAATGACGGTTTTCGGTAGGAATATCAAATCAAAAATAGTAGGAGAAAAAAAATTAATTCTTTCTGTTCATAAATAGAATAAGATTTCTATTTATATATATTTTCATTTATACATCAAGTAAAATGATTTTATCGATCGAGTCGTGCGTTATAATAATTTTTTTCATATTGGCGCGACACCAAAAAGCCCAGAATAATGTGAAGGTTGCGCGCGCAAACTGTTTTGACCTAACCTCAAATTATTCCTTTGACTGCCTTGATCTTGAAATGGGTAATGATTTGATTGAACAAACAATTTTTGGACACATGTGTTGAATAATGTGTCGAATTTGTCAGTAATTTATTATTAATTAATGAACAAAGAGAGAAAGAGATAAAAGATAAATAAATATGGAAGAGGACAAGTCAATTGCGTTGCAAAAGCAAGTGCGTAATAATGCCGAAGATCTTAGAGGCGAATTTTTAGATATGAAAAGTTGGGAAGAACAAATGAAAAAGGCTGATATAGAACTGCAAAATAGTGGTAACACTGATGATCAAGGACAGGTAAAAATAATTGTCTATGTATATTGAATAAAGATAGCGATGAATTTTATTATATACAAAAATGTTCATCACAATAGAAAAAAATAGTTGTTTGTTATATTTTTAAACTATATATAGAAAATGAATCTTTAGGAAGGTAAAAAAAATATAGAAACTATGTAGATTGGTAGTCAAACCCACGAAGGTCGACAAATGTTTATCAACAACTTCGAACGTATAATCGAATCATTATCTAACAGCCAAATCAATTTTTTTCGTGTCATATTTCACAAATGTTACGTCTACGAATGATTAAATATATACTGAAAAAAAAAATTCGAGATGTATGTTCACACTACTTTACAAAAAAAAAATAAATGTATAACAATTACGTGCCTCCACGACTTCTAAACAATGAAACCCCTTTAGTAAAATGATAGATTCATATCAATTTATAATTTTTTGTTTCAGTTACTTCCACCAGTTAGGAAGAAAAAAACTAGTTCAAGGCCCAAACTGAAACCAAAAGAGAATGGTAGTAGAGCTAAGAGAATCAAATCATACGACTATTCAGCTTGGGATAATTTTGACGCTGTAATTATACAAATTCATCAACTCACAATCTGGCTACTGTGACTGCACAATTAAATAAATAAATAATAAATTAATTAATCATATATATCATTATTCGAATTAAATAGGACAAAGCTTGTGAAGAGATGGGAAAAGAAAGTGAAACTGAGGATTCAGGTGATGAAGTATTGAGCAGAGAGGAATTGGAAAAAAATCACGAAGAAGCGACTAAGCAAAAGATTATGGGGAATGTTTTTGTACAGGAGCAAAAATGGGATAAAGCAATGGCATGTTATAATGAAGCGATAAAAATATTCCCATACGATGCTGTTTTTTATGCCAATAGAGCACTGTGCCATTTGAAAATGGACAAGTACGTTTACATACAAATATTTTTGTTTATAATTTATCATATAATTATTTCTGTTAATTAATTATAATTATAATCTTAATATTTCTAGTATATATTCTGCAGAGGCTGATTGCACAGCAGCCATTCAACGAGATGAACATTATGTAAAAGCATATCACAGACGAGCAACAGCTCGAATGGCGTTGAAACAGTACAAAGAAGCTGTTCAAGATTTGAAACATCTTTTGACCCTGGAATCTACGAATAAAGAAGCAAAGAGGTTGCTTGCGACTGCATCAAAATATTTAGACAGCTCTAAGCCTGTAATAATAAGTAGTAATAAAACCATTGAGGAAGAAATATCGGTTGAGAAGGAAACGATTGATAAATCTCCAATAGTCACAACAATAGAACTATCAAGAGAAATTGAAAAAATAAATGAAGCTGAAATAAAGCCAAAAGCTAATAAGCCAAGTGCAATAACTCTTCCTAATTGGCTTCCGGTTGTCGAAAATGATGTGGAAATAGTTGAAACTATAAAAAAATCACCTCATCAACGATCAAAAACGCCATTGAAAAAAATTCCAGTTACTTTGGGCGATTTTACTGCGCTATCTACAGAGACATCTGCATCAACAACTTCATCACCTGAAGAAAATCACAAAGAAACAATTGACGTACCAGTGGAAAAAATACTGAAAAGCACAACAGAAAAATTACCGATGGAAAATAAAAATGAAGAGAAAAAAGAAACAAATGATCAAATAGAAATTCCACCAGTTCCAAAATCTTCAGTACAATTTCTCCTTACATGGCGTAAATATAAAGTACCAAAGTTCCGATATAATTACTTGAAACAATTGCCAGCTGAGTATATACCAAGACTATTTCAAGACTCAATGGAATCTGGTACATTTAGCGAAATTTTATCGACATTGAGATCGCAATTTGTGCCATGTAAAGACGCAGTATTTAATTATCTAAAATATTTGAGTGAAATAAAGAGATTTAGTACATTGACTATGTTTATGGGAAAAAAAGAAAAAGAAGGTATGGAAAATGAAACACCAATTGGAATAAATTTCATAATTAAATTTATTCAATTATTCTATTGCTATTTAAATTGAATTTATATTGTTACAGATTTGAATGTCCTCTTTGATTATTGTCATCAAACTGAAGGTCACTCGGATACCGCAATCAAAGAGATGCGTATAAAATATGAAATCTAATCTTATCATTGTTATTTCAACCTTGCAAAAAAAAAAAAATATGGTTTTGTTCTTTCTTTATTTTACGTAAGAATTTATAATATTGCAGCTTCGCACTTTAAAAATAAAATTTGATTTTGTAATGAAAAGTATAATTACTTATAAAAATAGATAACAAAGAATTTTCATCACTAATATAGTCAATTTTTTAATTTAAATAAGTGTAAAGGGGATGTGTTTGACATATTTGTAGTTGAATTATGAAGATATTATTGCGTGAAGAGGCGCATGTGCAGTGTGTATGGTGACACTGACTCATGATATCAGTATCTATAAGACACGCAGTGTGCCCTAATCTTTCGTAGTCATTCCGCATTAATATTCACACCGTGAATCAATTTTTCTCTTATTGAATACTTTGGAGTACTTATCATTTCTTTATTTGATATTGGTAGGGGATCATTCAAGGCCAACTTGATTGATGGTCAAATTTTTTTTTCAATTTTCAGTTTGTGCGTCATTTATATTTTCAATGCCAAATAATTTGTGATTGTTGCAGTGGGAGAATTCATGAATTCTCTTCACTATAAACCTGGCGGTGGTTACGCACGCTAGATATATATTCTATAAGTATTTTCACAACGGGTATTGTAAGGGAGTACGCGCGCCACTCACTCCAAAGATAATTCATTTAGACGTTTCGCGCGCCAGCGCACACAATTTAAACAAAAGTGTCAGTGAAATTAATTGTGTTTAATAATTGCTCACAGTCATTGTTATTTATTAATAGTGATATGAGACATATTGTGGCGCTTGATGTCGGTACGACAACTATTCGTTGTCATATTTTAGATGAGTGTGCTATTACAATTGCAACAGCTATTGAAAAGGTTTGACAGAGAGATTAATTTATTTATTTATAATTTTTGTTTGGTATTTTATGATTGAACGCAGAATGAACGGGAATTGATAAGAATGTTTTGTAATCACAAGTACATTTTTAATTTATGAATCAAATTGTTGCTTATCGAATTGCGCTTATTACTTTCATTGAAATAATTTTCTTTTCATTCTGTGCGCTAATAAGTGAAATTTTCTCTATATCATATAATAATCTAAATGCGATTTCGATTTTATTGGAATGTAATAAACCAACTTGAATTGGAATACAGTTAGATGATAGAAGTTTAATTCCTCGCTATTCATTTATAATTTATATATTATTTTCTCGTTCTACGTTATGATGAAATAACGTACAATTATCCATTCCCAGAAATTGCCTCTGTTCATTTCTCTCTTACTCTAACAAATATCATTTCAATTAACTTGTTCGTAATCATTAAAAATAATTGGTTCACTTTATAATCTTTTTTATGTTCTCATTTCGCTTTGTCATTTGATTTTTTTGTCTCTTTATTTTCATTTTTATTGTTTACGCTACAAAGGTCGAGCTGCTTTATCCAAAACCTACTTATGTGGAAATCGATCCCGATCAACTTTGGAATGCAACCCTTAAAGTAATAAATGATGCTGTACAGGGTAAAATTTATATTAAATTAATTAAAATCATAAAAAATTAATTAATGAAGAGAATAAAACACACATTTTCAATGAACTATTAATTATTCATATTCAATTTATCCTTTATTTTATTACATAAACGACAAAATGAAATGCTGTGTTGACAAGTAAGATTTAGAATTGATTGAAGAAAAAAAAAAAAAAAAACATTCCATTACAGCAAGCAAGGTTGATGTCAGGACAATAGCGTGTCTTGGCATTGCCACTCAACGTGGCAGTTGCATCACATGGAATTTCGAAACTGGAAAACATTATCACAGGTGAATAAATAATATAATAACAATTTTTTAAATATATTCCACTGTTATAAATATATTTTCTCAATTACATTTCAATATTTAGATTCATAGCATGGAAGGATTTACGCGCGGATTCAATGGTACGCGAATGGAACTCATCATTGACAATGAAGAGTTTGAGAATGGGTTCACACTTTCTCTATATTATGACACGCAACAAACGTTATCTTGCCGGCAGTGTTCTCAAACTCATGAATACCCAGGTGATAGTTCAATTCTTTAATCCAACATTAATCTGGAGTTGAATTAAACATACAATCGAATAATTATCTTTTTTTACTATTTAATATTGACAAATGTGGACATTAATGACGATACAAAGAACTTAACATGTGTAATCATTAATAAAATGATAATTTTGTTAGTCAGTAGTCCAAAAGTTCCATGTGAAAAAATCAGCACACTTTTTATTCCATTTGCCAAAGATAAGTTAATATCAAGTTGAAAAAGAGACAAGAAATTAATTACGTCACGGTAACGTAAAGGAAAAAGAAGATATTAAATGATAATGCGACTGGTTGTCGTATAATAATTCATTCGAAACTATTTCAAAATTAAAAATAACACTTCTCTCATAATTTCGATAAACTTTGACCATACGAATACATAATATTGTAATTATGCAATGTTTTATGCTCGAATAGATGACCCTACGTCTGACATGGGCTTTGAATCACGTTCCCGGATTGAAAGAGGCAGCTGAGAATGGAAAAGCCGTGTTTGGCGGCGTTGATAGTTGGCTTTTATATAAATTAACAGGTATTGTGTAGGGGAAAAAAAAATAATATTCATAGCATTAAACAATCAACATTTTATGACGCTGTTGTATTTATCATAGAAAAAAAATTAATTTATTCACAGGTAAACACATGACTGATGTGTCAAGTGCTTCAGCAACTGGACTTTATGATCCATTTACAATGTGTTGGGCGCCTTGGGCAATGAGTTTATTTGAAATTCCATCAACCATGTTTCCAGATGTTGTTGATACTGCTGGAAAATTTGGTTATACTCCTATTGATATATTCGGTGTGCCAGTACCTATCACATGTTGTGTTAGTTCAATTAATAAGAAATAAATCATGAATAATTTTACGTTTATGCGAAAATTAATTGTAATAATATCCATTATTATAATTTCTTTATAGATGGCTGATCAGGCAGCCTCACTCTTCGGTTCTGGTTGCTTTCAAATTGGTGACGTTAAAGTAACTATGGGAACTGGAACATTTTTAAATGTTAATACTGGTAAAGAGCCACATGCATCTATTGCTGGTTTGTATCCACTCGTGGGATGGAAACTTGGTGAAGAATTAGTCTATATGGTTGAAGGATCGTCTAATGATACTGGAACTCTTGTAGAATGGACTAAATCATTGGGTAAACTATTTCTAAATATTAAACAATGTTATTTGAAGAATAATATTTTATTTCTATCTATTGTATATAAATTAAAAATCCCACAATTTCTTCAGGTATTATTAGAGATCCAATGGAAATGTCATCGTTAGCGTCATCAGTTGATGATTCAGATGGTGTTTACTTCGTGCCTGCTTTCAGTGGTTTGCAGGTGAATTATTTATTAATTAATTTTTTGAAGTATCAATTTTTGTTTTGGACTAGAAGAAGTAATTGAAAATAAACAAAATTATTATTTTTAGGCGCCTATCAATGATCAATCTGCAGCTACAGGATTTTTGGGATTGAAACCAACGTCTGGTAAAGCTCATATGATACGCTCAGTATTGGAGAGTTTGGTTTTCAGACTCGTCCTTTTATATGATACATTATGTTCTGAAACTCGTCACAGTTACAGCAGTATTCGGTAAATTATGATTGATAATAAATATTTGTGAGGATATTGGGTCGATACCTCTTTTATATTCGGCAAAAAAAATTAATATAATTACTACTACGTATATACAAGTTAGAAAACTTCAATTAAATTTGCAGAAAGAATTTTTTTAATTATATGAATGATACAATTATATTAATTTTTGTTGAATTGGAAATTGTACTCGAGCAATATCTTTAATCTCATAATTTACGATCAACTATCTAACGTGAACTCTATTTCGAAATTATATTATATAGAGTGGATGGTGGAGTATCGCTAAATGATTTTATGCTCCAATTGTTGGCTGATTTAACTGGTTTAGTTGTGGAACGACCGGCGAATACGGAAATGGCAATTTTAGGCGTTACATTTCTCTCTGGTCTACAATGCGGTAATTATCTATTGATTAAATTTCTCTTATTAATTATATTTACACTGCAGTATTCGAATTTTTGTTTCCATTACAGGTATATGGAATAATCGAGATGAATTGCGTAAATTAAAATGCAGTGGGAGCATATTTCAGCCAAATAAATTGCGACGTAATGAATATAAATCGATAATAAATCAGTGGAAAAGAGCAGTTGAACGTTTTCGAAATTGGTATTGATGACATAATAATAATAACAAATGGAAGGATCAATTTACATATATCATACCGGTACCTGAAAATAGACTGCATTTATATATCTAAATTTTATTTAAGAAATGACTGTGACTTGAAAAAAAAAAACATTACGCGGGACATTGTAGACTATTTTTGATACACACTTTTACGGAGGTGATGAAAAATGACTTTGTGTCATTATATATATATTCATATGTTTATTATTGAATGTGATTGGTGAAAGTGCAGCACGTTTGATAATGATTATCATTCTGTTAAATTCGCCGGAAACCACAAATGATATTTGAGATGGGGGAAGATTTTAAAATTGTAAAGATTTTATATCTAATCTCCTACTGCATCTGAAGTTGTAGAGAGCTATTTGGATTCTTGAATTGTTCTCTGGTCAGAATGTTTGCCAATTTATTTAGTTTTACTTAATATTTGTATGTCGTAAATTAATGTGACATAAATAATTCATGCAGTAAAGGGTTGAGATATATTATAGACTCTGCAATATATAATTATTGTATATTTCAATTATTTGAATGAAATAAAAATAAATATATATATATATATATTTATATTTTATGCTACTGTTTATTATTCCAATTGAATAATAGTCTCCTAACGGGTTGGGTTTTAATGTGAATTCATAGTGAATTTTGAATAAGAGATGAATAATTCAATCGATCATTTGTTAATTAATTTAACGATGATTTTAACGGAAATTTTAACTACAGAATTCCCTGACGAATTTTCAGCTAATAATCCAGTGTTATATTTTATAAATTTTATTTTGTCAATTATAACTGAAGAATTCGTCAATTTTCAATATCTCATTCTTGAATTCCATGACCTAAATAAAAATATTAACTGACATCAGTATCAAATCGAGTAGGCGTAACCTGACGCATTAACATTCGTCCGAAATATAAAACGATTAAATTCACCACGACAAATCACCACCAATTTGACCCTCAAAAAATACATCCATATTCCTGCAAACCCGGACTTCTGTTTTGCCTCTCTGTGAATCGATTGTATAAATACAAAAATAATTACAAAACTCAACAACTAACAAACCATTAAAATATATGCATATACAATAACGTTGCGTATATTGAAGCGGCATTAATTTGTATAATTAACTAGTGAAGATCAAAGACCAAGAAAATGCAAATACAACAACCACCAAGCTGAATATACGACGGGAAATGATGACGCCTGTACACAATGCTTTTACGTATAAGTATAACACTACACATACAATATCCCTACTTTAATATCTACCACTGACATCCATTTATGCTACACACAAATTATTCAATGTCTTTTTTGTTTTTTTCTTCCACCGACAAACGTTGGAAAAAAAATAAAAAAATTAAATCTCCACCATTACGTTTGGTGCTCGCGTTACGTAAACTTCATACAGACTTTACGATTAAATTGTGCTATTTTATATCAGAAATTGAAGCGCATCCAAAGTTGATACTGCAGTATTTATGAATCGTTAAACGCTTCCTCTTCACAGTGTTTTTTTTTTTCTCTTCTATCAATCGTTTGAGACTACCATTACTTGGTGTATTTTTCAAGCGTAGTATACGCCAAGATTCTCTGCTGTAGGATTCTTTCATGAACTGGTGAATGTGTAAGAGCTAAGTAATATTGTGACAACTGTGCGCATCATATCGAGTGGAAGAGTCTGGAAGAAATAACTGGAAGAGAAAAAAAACAGATATTGAGAAATCATGGTATGTTACCAGTTTAGTTGTTATTTATTTTATTCTTTTCTTTCCATGCACTCTTTATTCTTATTTTTTTCTTTTATTATCTTCTCTCCCTTTCACGAATGTTATCCCAGTTCCCAACTGGTTTAGACAACCGACCTTTCATTCCCTACATCAACCAATCCAATTCAAGAAAATAGTTTCATGGTCGATCCTCCTTCAACAGTATCATAAATGTGATATTTCCTCTCAATACTCATCACTGCTGGTTTATTTAAATGGTCCAGTGGTATTGAATAGACTGTTGATTACAATTTTTTTCAAGAAACTTGTGACTTTCTAGTTCCTGGATATTTAGTATTAATTATTTCATTTCTAAATGTGTTGGTAAATAATTATTTATATATTAATTTCCAGGCGGAAATTATAATTGATATGAATAAAGACGAAGTGATGGGTGATAAAAAAATAGAACAAGACCTCGATATTCAAGTTTGTCAAATTGATATGAGTCTGGAAAATGAAGAACAACGTGATGGTAAGCTATTTAAAATTAATTATTGAAGAATAATAATTATTGAATTAAATTTACTCGATGATTGAATCTTTTAATATGATTCGACAAATGTTCTTATTATATAGATGTTGATATTAAAAATTAATTCATCGAATGCTATCGTTAAAATATTTTACAATGCACTCAACTCTCTTCAATAAGCAATTAATTATTTGCACTGTACATTTTCCCCTGATGATATAGGAATTTATAAAGACTGATATAGAGAATGTATGAATTATATTTTGTTTTTTTAACATTTTCCTATGATGATTTTAAAAGCTATATGTGTAACAATTGTTATTTAAAGTTGTGACAAAGTTGTGATAGTTAATCGAAGTGACTCTAGAATAAGTATTGTACCAGTTTGATGCACGTAACAAAGTCTATATAAAATATCTAAGTAAACTTGTTTGTGCTCATTTATTTATAGCCTTCAGATGTCACTCATTACTTATTGATTTGTGAATGTAGAAAAAAGTGGTGGAAATGAAACGAAGATGTTTAATATTGAATTAAACGGTATATGGAAATACAGCGGTATTGTATCTTTTTATATCCACAGTGTGAGAAAAATAACAGTAGGTTGTATGTGCTCCTTCAATACACTTTTGATAATAGAAACCACGAGAGGACAAAATTAAATGGAAATTTTATATCATTTTAATCTGTACAGTCATATGAAATGTGTTTAAAATCGTTGAGAATGAGAAAAGAAAATAAATGAAGGATGGCGTGTAGTTTACTGACCGATAAATTTGTACAATTAATTTTTGTTTTCTTCAATCACGAAAAATAATTGTGTTACAATTCCCAGTGTATATACAACATTTTCAAATTGTAGAATCTAAATAAAATTCATGATAAAAAAAGACGCAGTCACTTTAGATTGTCACTTGGATCATAAATCATTATTTAAATTTTATAAACATTTAAATGCATACAGATAAAAAATCCATATCCAAATTAATATAGAATACACATATATGGATAAAAAAAAATATATCAACAGTCGTCGATGAATATATATTTAATAGTCGCTTTTTTCATAAGAACCAACAAAAAATGAATAATAAAAAAAAAAAGCTGCAGAATCAACATCAACCTCTCAGTCTTGAATGTGATTTCTTTTTGGCGCATACGACCTCAAAGATTAAAATCACGTGATATGTGTGAGTGGTGTATTCACAGGTGTGAAAACTAGTATTTCATAAGTCGAAAACCAATAGTCCAACTGGAGTACATGCAGAAAGTCGTCGTTTTGCCAATCTACAAAGTGGTAATATTTATCTTGAAAATTTAGTAACTAATTTTAGAAATTTCACGCGACACTTTCCACCAAAGTCATTACAACAAAAGATATATGATAGTAATAGTGGACAGGTGGTGACATTTATCATGTATAATTCACGACAGTTATATAGAAAACTAACAAGAAACTTTGTTATAAAGTACCTTGTTACCTCAACAAGATATATTATTATTCAATGTGTCATGATGTGCGCAATATAAAAAGAAAAAAAACTATGTCGATCATAATGTCTAATCGAAACGGTAGTATTGAGACAACTGTGTTGAGAACAAGTTCACAAGTTGCGAGACAATTTTTCACAAGAAATATATCCTGACAATTTTTTGACATCTCTGATAAATTTCATCTACTTATTTTTGGTTGGAAAAAGAAAAAAAAAAGCTTTAATTATGAATGATTCTGTGACTATAATTGATCTCGATACAGCACGACAAGTCGTTGTTAATAATAATGGTATGATTATAATGATTACAATAATACAGTGTCAATTTATTAGCAGATAGATACTTATTTGTTTATTTTATTTATGTATTAATTTTATTTATTCAATTGGCATTTTATTTAATATATCTGTCATGGTGATATTAATTATACTTTATTTTATGTCAATGCACCCGGAAGGAAGTGAATATTGTCGTACGTAATTTATCGTAAAAGTAAAGAAAAAAATAAATGAATGCCACTTCGTGATGTAGAAAGTAAAATGGGCCGCAAAGAGAAAATCATACGTATCATCGCGATATAATTTTATTTAACAAATTAAATCCTCGGATAAACCGGAAATTATATTCAACTACAACTTCGTTATTCAATACACTCTCATAAAGACATTTAATAATTATTTTACAAATAAAGGTTTTCACGTATGAGTGGGGAAATGAAAGTATCAAATTTCTTATTTCTTTTCTCTAATTTTCTCAAACTTTGATTTACGAATGTGATGAAGTTTGTATCAAGTATCGGTTAAATAATTATATTATGAGTGCATTAACTTATTTAAAAAATTGTTTCATTGTTTATATCAGACATAAAAGATTTTTTAGGGGTTTTTGATCTTTCATGAAGTGGAGCAGAAAAAATATTTATAATGAATTTTTGTTTGCCTCTTTATTGAGTATCTTTGTGTTCGTTTATTCAATCCATTGTGCATTGATATTATTTTATGTCTTCTTTGTCATTCATGCTTATATTATTTCTTTATGGGTTTATAAAGACCTCATGAAACAAGTGGCTCTGTAATTGGCTTATTTTATGAGTCTTGAATAAATATATATATATATGAATAAAGTCAAGGGACTGAGTGAAACTTGAGTTGTTGTATGAGATAGAATTCGAGATTCACTAATGCTATAAATTCTCTACACAGAAAAAAATACAAATGTGACACTAAAAAAGTCGTTTTATAATTGTTTTTCCA
Source organism: Zele albiditarsus (assembly GCA_958496275.1). Lineage (NCBI taxonomy): Eukaryota > Metazoa > Arthropoda > Insecta > Hymenoptera > Braconidae > Zele > Zele albiditarsus. The sequence continues at coordinate 9,267,828 of OY292412.1, read as the reverse complement.
GTCATTTTTTCGTATTATATTTCTCAATGATTATGAAAATATTGATATAGATCACACTTGAATTTGTATAATTTCAAATTGGCATTAACATTACAGTTCCCTGCAACTCAATTCACTCTTTAGTGGTAAATTCAGAATTAACTACATCAAATCGAAATTGAATAATATTCAAATCGAAAAAAAATAAATATGATTTTTAATCAATTTTAAATAAAATTTTGACAACAAATGACATGAATAAAATTTATTAATTCTGAGCCATTTTCAAAGTTTGTATACTTCAATTAAAAATTTTGTTTTTTTTTTTTCATCTGTAAGAACTCATTAACATAAATATACTTTCAAATCTCCCGCAATTTTTAAGTAGTCGCCATTTTATGTACTCTAGTCTAGTAGTAAATTTTGAGGTTATACATGAAATCAAGTACATAAATACGCATTTTTTACTGAGTATATCACCCAACATATAAAAATAAGTATTTTATACTACCATAAACATATGTTAATTGATATCTGTGTTGATATGGTGGGATATTGTACACAAAACATAAAACAACGATGAAATAATATTAAGGAGAATATTAGCGGTGGGAGTTGAATAAGATTAAGAGAGCAATCTCAAGTGTAATCTTACTGTTGTTCCGGCGTTCATTCTTAGTAATAAATATTATCGTATGAACTCCAGTTATGAAACGGACTGGTTTCTTTTGTAATTCATATTGATCTTCGGAGTTTGTCCTCGTTGACAACATATAACAGCGTTATTGAAGCAGGACCAGAAATAATATATAAAAGGAGGAGGAACAGAAAAGAACACTTGTACATATTATATATGTATATTATCTTCTTTGTGAAGAGGTGGAATAGCTTCACTGCACACATTCAGGAAAACATTCACTTGACTATTATATATTATATCATAATTGTACGTTAGTAGTGGTTGCATTTTAATAGTCTGTGATCTTCTGCATGAAAGGAATATTCTATACGGTACATGTATATACATATTTTATTTTCGATGTCTCATCATTCTTGAAACTTTTATTCCATTCTCAATTGTGCGCTGAGTGAAATAACAGCTGAATGATAGCAATATTTGGGAATAAAATTTTTAAGATTTGTTATCGTTTAGGAAGCCATTATTGAGGTGATTTTTTTAACTTCTTTATTGATAGTCTGTTAATGTATTGTATCTCATAGAATTTTTAGTGATTAATCGCGTATAAATATCAATCACAATTAACTAATCAAAAGTTTTATAGTACATACTGTTGTTTAAAAAATGTTTGAAAAATGATAATTGAAATTATTTATACTTATTGTGAACAGTTTTTTTCTGGGGTTTTTTTCCAAATGGAATATGATATATTGGTGAAGAGATATAATAATATTGATATATATTTTGTCGAGGAGATGTGAAATTACTTTCTCAATATTATAAGAGACGACATAATTATAATAATGAGATCGAAGTTTTAGAAATATTGGGAACGATCTTGATATCGAGGATAGCGACACGCTATATGCAAAATGTCGGTATGTCAAGGACAAATGGACCGGTTTTGTAGTCCTTGAGAAAAACCTCGGACAAGGTTGGAAAATTAAGTATCAAATATAATAAGGATGCATTCAAAGTTGGGCGAGTGGTTTTTGTGCAGGTAGTGAGGAATTCGGGGCACTCACCTCGGTCCGAGAGTAATGTGTTATTATATAGATAGAAAATATGTGAAGTCTTTGATATTGAATGCTTCCTGAAACCAAATCACGAATTAAAAATAGAACTGAATGAATAAAAATCCTTCGATCATTCAATTTTATCACAACAACTAATTAATTAAATTTTTTTCTCGATTATCATATTTTTTTTCATAAGCAAATGTTATTGTATTGAGTTATCACTGGATACACGGATTTTATTTATGTTTATAATTAATGTACGTCCTGGGAATGGAATTCATGTTCATACATTCTGCATGAAAAATATATTTTTCTTGCGAGACACATTCTGATTATGATAATAAATAACGTATGGTAACAATCCATATCGGTATTGGAATTTTATCTGTGCTCATACATGTATTTAAGATTCAATAAGTGAGAATACGTATTTCAGAAGACTGAATGCGACATTGTATAAAACCTTGAATACATATAAAATTTTCACCGTGTATTGTCACGTGATAATAAACACTATCAATGCGAATGGAATTTCTATCGACAATATTATATATCCATTTTTAATCTCATTTTAGTCACGATAATAATTGTACTTCATTTTTATTCATTCTGTTTTTTTCTTCTTGCACCATTTCAGCAATAATGAACGGAAAACCGGTTTCTACAAATTTCTCCGATGTAAGTGCATAAATTATTTTTATTTGTTTTTGTGTACAAATTTATGATTATTTATGAATTAATTATACCGAGGACAAATTAAACAAAACAAGTTATACATCTATTTCTAGCTCGTTCAGCGGACGCGTGATGCATTTTCGTCAGGAAAAACAAGGCCCTTGAAATGGCGAATACAACAATTGCAACAATTACAAAAAATGCTGAAGGATAATGCAGATCATTTTCATGCAGCACTTAAATCCGATTTGAGAAGAGTTAGTATCATTTCAAGTAAAGAACAAACTTCAATTCGTGTTAATCTAATCCTCTCCTAATATTTTCTTTCCTTCAAATCAATTTTTTTTTTTCAGAGTAAATTTGAGAACTGCGTATTGGAATTGGACTATACGTTGAATGAAATTCAAGTTATGCTGAGAAATATTAAAGAATGGTCTGCAGTTGAGAAGGTGAGAAGTTTAAAATATACCGATAGATCATATTTAAAAATATACAAACTTTTCATGAATAATAAATGTGCAGTGACATAAAGAGATGTTGAATACATGAATATATTTATTTTTCTTGTTATTCAGCCTGCCAAAGCCATGGTTAATATATTGGATTCACCAGAAATTCACAAAGATCCTTATGGAGTGGTGCTAGTATTGGGTGCATGGAATTATCCATTACAATTGACATTAGCACCGGCAATTGGTGCTATTGCAGCTGGTAATTGTGTCATTATGAAACCGTCCGAAATAGCGTCAGCTTCTTCAGATGCACTTTTACGATTCATCCCTAAATATTTGGACACGGTAAGTGTTTTCAGTTTTCAATTTTTCTAGATTCGAGAATGGCTTTTTTATTTAGTAATGGGAATAAGAAAATACTGCGCCGTCAGTTTCGATTCGCAGTTGAGAAAAGACAATTCCAAGACGTGGAATTACAGAATTTCAAAACGAAAAAAAAAAATCTATTTATTGAATTAGAAAAATTGGGAGGTTTCCTGATTGAATTAAATCACCAAATCAAATTGAGAATTGATTACAGGAGTGCTATCATGTTGTGACTGGTGGTATTGAAGAAACCACGGAATTATTGAGGCAAAGATTTGATTACATATTTTACACGGGATCAGGGAATGTTGGAAGAATTGTTCGTGAAGCATCGAATAAATATTTAACACCGGTGACACTGGAGCTCGGTGGAAAAAGGTAAGTGTTATAAAATTATTTTATCGTCATTTTTATTCCCTCCAATTTATAATTTAATATATGCGTATATTTAATTGTTTATTTATGAATTTTTGTTAACTTGCAGTCCTGTTTATATCGACAATACAATTGATTTAGACATGACCGCAAAACGCATTTGTTGGGGCAAATTTGTTAACGTTGGACAAACATGTATCGCGCCAGATTATATATTGTGTACAAAAGAGATGAGCGAACGTTTTGTTGAAGCGGTACGTAAAGTACTAGAGGAATGGTATGGAGAAAATCCGAAAAGCAGTCCCGACTTGTGTCGTATAATTAATCAAAAAAATTATATGTGAGTTTTTTGCTACAGAACTTACTTGTGTATGAGAAACACTATATTATTTATCCTTATTTTTATAGACGTTTGACAAATTTCTTGACGGGCAATGGTAAAATAGCGATTGGTGGTGATAGTGACGCACAAGAGAAATATATATCACCGACAGTACTCGTTGATGTGAATGGAAATGATCCGATAATGAGGGAGGAAATTTTTGGGCCAATATTACCGATTGTTAATGTGTCCAATGCATATGAAGCAATTAAATTCATAAACGATGGGTGAGTGATAGAATAATTGGATTTTATTTCTATTCTCTTATGGATCCGGTTAGAAATGTAAAGAAATGCAAAGTCTTCCAACTCTTCACGTTTAATTGAAATAATCGTCAGGTTGTCTAATTTTTTACTTGGGTTTTTGTCGGGTTTAATATTACAATAAAAAGATATATAATTTTTTGTTTAACTATGAATTTACCTTTTCATTCTTATTTGAGCCGAACAACAAAAACAATGCTAAAAAAAGCCGAGAAAAAAATTAGACAACACGACTTGGGTAAATTTTCGAGGAAATAACTCACTTGCATGTGTAAAAAAAAGCTTGGTTAGTAGACAAATTGTGGGTTGTCAAGCAATTTTCCGATATAAATTATAGAAAAAATGTATATAACATATTCAACTTTCTATTGTCCAAAGAATTTAACAGTAAAATTATCTCCAACTTAGTGACACTCCTCTTGCAATGTACATATTCACAAAGGACCGAGGAGTGCGCGATTTGTTTATAAACCAAACGCGCAGCGGTGCCATGTGCATCAACGACACAATAATGCAGTATGCTGGTGAGTTCAGGTGTATCTTAAGCAACAAAATAATTGATAGATTCAACTCATTGTACATTTCTCCACTATCGCTTCATCTTCATTCGTTCACGCATTATATTATTATTATTATTATTCCCCGTACTCTATTCTATCAATTAAACTATACATCAATCTTCTCCACTCAATTTCTAATTATATAATAAAAGCGGGAAAAAAAAATTAATGGCACCAAAAAACAGATTAACGACACGAAGCACGAAAACAATATGAATGAAAAAAACGCATCAACAGTGACTATGTATATTGGCTAATAACAAATCAGATATAATGATTTTAGTGTACAAAACCAAAAGCAATAATCGATGTATTCTAATGTATTCATCATTTTACATAACCAAATTTTTATTTGCACGATCTGGTGTGATTAATTGCCATAAAAACGCTTCACCGCTTGGAATTATTTTTTAATTCATATTCATTCATATTTCTTGATATTAAAAAACAAATTCAAGCGATGGAATTTTTTTGTGGTAATCAATCACACCAAAGCGTACAAATGCAAGGCCATTTTTATTGAATATCATTATTAATATTTATATTTTCGTTTCTATACAGTTGATAATTTGCCATTTGGTGGTGTCGGTGGTTCGGGAATGGGTGCTTATCACGGTCGATTAACTTTCGACACGTTTGTGCATAAAAAACCTGTCCTTGTAAGAGACTCGAGCTACATTGGTGAAGTATTAGCGTCGTGAGTATATTTTGAATTTTTATCAGAACGGTAACTTCAATGTGTATACATGTGCATTTAATTTTCACAGGAGCCGTTATCCACCGTATACGGATAAAAAATTGACAATGATATCACAACTAATGGCGAAGAGACCCGATATACCAGGCATTAAATATTTGCCTTATGTTATCATGTTTGGTTTAGGAGTCGTCGCTACTATCGGTGTCAAAGCAGCCATGAAGGTACACAGGCCATTTTTGTTTTTATCAATCATACGATAATCATCAATGAAAAAACTGAAATAACTTTGTTCAATTATGGTGTTGGTATTATTCTCATAATTTACAATCGACAACTCACCTCACCAATTAATGTTTTCATACATATATATAGGTAGGTAGATGTTCTCAATTTTGAGAACATCTATATCTTGTAATTCCTACAAAGACACACAAAAAAAAATTCTGAAAATACATATTTTTGCTTTGTTCTGCATATACAAAGTTGAAAAATATTTGGATTAAAAAAAAAACCGAAATCACAATACTCGATTAATTCTTACAGATCCATTTGAACAAAAAATAAGGCAGAGTTCAAGAAAATCAATTCATGAATCGCATACTTCTAGGGACAATTTGTAACTATGGAGCACAAAGTTGTTAAATATCCATTGATCGACAGTAAAACTTTAAGATCACTTCCAGATTTTTTTTTTAAACATACCATTAACATAACCTCAAACTCTGCCTCCAAAATACACACAAATATAATATTTACATTAAGATATATATATGCATACATATATTTAAAGACAAATATACATATATACACAATATATTATAACTCGGTTCAACAATGAATATTTTTTGTCTCCCATGCAAATTGATTGACATATTGAACGATATCGAGTGACTATAAATTTGCGGAAAACATTTTTTTTTCTCTTTTTCATGGGATAATATATACGCACATTTAGAGAATACCTGTATGAATAATACAATAAAGAGAATATACAATGATCTTATTCACAAGTATAATTACTTCGCACCCATTTTTCTTTAAGTCGAACGAATATAATCGTAAGATTGTTTGTCAATTTTTTTCATCAATTGAGATTTTTAATTGTTTATTTTCTTTTGAGTATATGAATATATATATTGTGCAAATGTTTTCAGGCATATGGATCTACGGAGTAATGAATAAAATTGTGTAGAGAATTCACTGGTGTGTGATTACCACACGTACAATTGCATAATCCGCCATTGTTGTTATGACTTACAAAAAAAGAAAAAAAAAGAACAATCAAACAGTACAACTTGACCTAGAAGGGACCAACACAAATATAAAATCACCACACCACTGCTACAACAAAGAGAATTATTGATGAACCGCATGTTTTATGAGAAAAAGTGAACGTCACAATTTATATATTTTTGTAATTACCTGCAATGTAGATAATCTTTGTTTATATTTTCAATCATACAAATGATTATTTTCTCTGTAAATCTCAATTTTAATATTGAAAAATAGTTGTAATACAACCTCTACTGAATATGAAGCGACATGTGTGACTTATTGAATTTATCATTCTCTAACTTTATAAATTCAATGGAAAATAACTGTAGACATTTTCGTACTTGTCCATAATGGGTTGACAAGACGGAAAATAATTCATATACGGTAGAGGATTAATAATTATCTGCAAACTGTGAAACTTTACTGTAAAGAAATGATTCATATTTTTTCTCCTGAATATAATTGAACATAGTTTATAGTATCCGAAGAAGTACAGGGCTTTGTGTGCGGAACATCGTATTCTTTATAAGTTTAATTTGAAATTTATAGATAAATATTTGCATAACAATCCGTTTGTTAAAAAACAAAAAAAGTTATAAATTTAATCAATCATACTTATACATATATACATCATAGCATTGAGTGGATGATGTTTTATACAATTTCGCAATGATTACTTTCATTACCACCAAAGCACGATCAATGTGTTAATTAAAAATAAATTTTTTCTCTCCGTTTGCTTACATTTAAATTCTGTATTATTTTGATTATACTTTTTGTATCTTATAAAGTTCCTGTTTTTTTTTTTTTTTTTCAGTTCGGGCTACTCAAACACGTATAAATTAATATAAACAATTCTTCGCTAACATTAAGTAATGTTGCAGAATTCGTGACTGCGGAAATTCAACATGGAGTTGTCATTGTTTTTAAATCGTGACTGTAAGCGCTAACAGTTGAGCACTTTTATCTACCATCAGTTAAATTATCTTTCCGAATTGATTATAAACACAAACTTCTATTAAACAAAAGACATCCATTTTGTATATAAACTCATGATGGGGAGATATTTTTTATAGTGTTCATCGTCAGTTCAGAAGAGAAGAAACACGATTCAAATATGATGTCCAGAAGATTTTTAATATTGTTTTGTATTTTAATAATTGCGAATATCAATGTCATTTCGGCTGAGGACCATATACACTTCAATCCGGACATTTTTTTGAGAAATGACAGACTTTTTGAAAGATTTGTCGACTGTATTCTTGATGAAGGTCCTTGTGTAGGACCGATAGCTAAATTTAAAAGTAAGTATACAGATATACAAACATACACGAAATTATTGGGGATTTAAATTATAGATATTATATATTTGAATAATCTAAATATAAGGGAATGTGTCTGAATGGAATCGTGACAGAATAGATTAGGAATTGACTTGAAACTAACTGGCGTTCCAACCAAGTTACAGAAGTTATATCAGCCGCGAATCGACTTGGAAATAACTTTCATTCCACCCGATTTCAATTGGATTGTGACTATTAAATTATTATTAAATTTCATTCCAATTGTTTCTCAACGGGTAGTAAATCCATCATTGATAAACAAAACGTAGACTTAAATGAGAGTATAATTTCTAATTTTATATCATGAAATTCACTAAATGTTAGACTAAATTAATTATTTAAATGAAAATATGCAATTGAGGGCCCACGATTTTAGTTGAGTTTGTCTTTACTCATAGACTTTTTTAAACCTAATAATTTTTTCAGAGGAAATGCCACAATTAATGGAAACACAATGTGAGCAGTGTCAAGAGCAAATGAAAATATTGGGCGCTAAAGTGATGATACATATACGGGAGTACAAACCTGAGAAGTGGCTGAAAATACAGGAAATGTATAATCCAGGTCATAAAAACCAGAAAAAATTAGACGAATTATTGAAAGCCTATGAGTAGATGGGAATAATTAGAAACAATAAACTACCATCGATGTATTAATTATTGTTGAAATAATACAATGACACGATAACGATACATATATTTAATATGAATTTATTTCAATATTCAAAAATTATATCAAAATATTAATGGACATATATTTACCTAATATTGGACTAGGTGTGACTGCTATAATTATATTTGCAGCAATTACTAATTATTTAACATATTGTATTGCATTTGTCATTTTATCTCTACATAAATTTTGACCATCAGTCTCAGATCCAACAATTGTTTACTTAATATTTTTTTATACAACATTATAATTTCAACTAAACAATTTTTAGTTCCCAATTCACGATTTCTTAGTCAATTTTTTCAATGCCATTTCAACAATAGCATTATATTTTTCCGGTTCATGTTTTGTATACCAGTCAGTTAATTTATCAAAATTTTCCGACTGTCTCTGAGTACATTTTACACAATTTGTCACAACTGCTTCCGGAAAACGATCTGTAATTAAGATAGAAAATAAAAATGCAATATCATATGAAACCAATATAAAAATCCATAGACAATATGAATGAATATATATATATATACTGTTAATTAATTATTATTCAATTTATATACCTCGGAAAAATTTAGCATCAGCCGAAAGACATTGACCCGTTCCCAAAAAACATTTGTAATATGCTTCTCGTTGACGTGGATTAGCCAAAATAGCATCAACATCAACATGATCATATTTGTCTGAATATTTAGTATCTTCAGCAGTAATCACTCCACTGAGTGCAATTAGCACAATCACACTCAATCCGCGAAACATGATTGTAATCAAATTTAAATATTAAAGAAAGAATAATATGAAAAAATGAGTGCAAGCGAAATTGTATTAGATCTCAATTGCTTATGCGGATTCAAAATGATGATCTGAAGAGATTGAACAGATTTCAAACGTATTTATAGGGAGACTCCTGTCACTATATTGACGTCATGGACACCGCTTACTCCCACTTGTATTTTATTGGCGTTTGTCCTCCGAAGGACATTGATGATGGAATTCAACCCAAGAAATAAATCTCGTTTCCAACCACGCATCAAAAAATCTCATTTATAAATGAAAGAGAGCGGGAAGCGATAATATATAATCCACCACACATGGCGCTACCTTGAATAATTATTTTATATATATATATATAAACACATGCGCACGTGCATAACACACGCAAACACATAACTTGAAAGGCTTAAATCTTGTAAAATGCAAATATACCACGAATTATACATTGGACAATCGAAGGATAACCACACCACACACCATCATCAGAGTTGAACGCTTTGATAATAGCTATTTACCATATCTCGACCTTTTTTTTTTTCTTCCAAACGTTTCGATAAAATTATATTATACGCATATGTGTATATATATGGATAATAATTAGTTTTTTATTCTTTTATTCTTTTTTTCTTAATTTAAAAATGTGGAAAACTTCGAGGTCACCAAAACTTTCCAATGTATATTTATTTATGGTGTTTGTGTTCACAGAAAAATTCTAATCCTATGACTAATGTGTAAATTTTAGGAAATATTTGTTTTGCTGAGTGCCACTTTGATAAAGAATATACTATTTATTTGATTATTATATAACGTTGCTTGAGTTTTTTCACTACAACAGTACATCATTTATGGGAATAAACAAAATGTACATAGATGTAATAGTACGTAAATCAATTGTCTATTAAATTAATTATTTTGAAATTTATCTATTGATTATAATTGACTTTTTAATCAGTAAAATTTTTTTTTCCTCTCGAAATATAAAAGTCTAATTCTTCATGTGTTATTTAGAATTGAAAAGTTCTAAAACTTGAGCAACGAAATATTTTGTAAAATATGATAATGTGCTGTGTTGATTAAAATTGTTGTACATTCCCAAATTATAATTGTATAAATCTCATGAAATATTCATGGCTTTAGCCAATTCCATGTTTTTAGCAACAAATGCATTCCATGTTGGTTCATCATTTTTGGCATACCAATCAGCAATTTTATCAAATGCTTGACTCTGCCATTCCGTACATCTTGCGCATGCAGTTGCAACTACTTCCGGAAAATGACCTGAAATTAATTTCAAATATGAAAGAATAAATAAATAATGCTATTAATATTAGATACACAATAAATCAAAATTATTCCATCAAACTAAATCTGTTGCAATAATAATTTTCTATTTATAATATAAAATAATAATTTAATTATATATTTAAATATGATTTATTCTATTGTATAATTTTTATATAAATGTAACTATTGTTTATACCTTTGAAGAAAGTACCCGCAGCATCGCATGGTCCACGATCCATATAGCAATCTTCATGTTGCCTTCTAATTTCATCATTCGCAAGAATTCCATCGATATCCAAATCATCGTATTTATCAGAATAAAGTTCAATAGCATGAACTGCAAGAAATACACTCGCTAAAAGTACTAATGATATTGAACGATACATTTTTTGAAGTATATATTAGTTTTTTTCCTCGCTTAACTTCAGATCCAACGATTTGAAATGTAGAAAAGAAACTGATAATTTATGTTAACGTTTCGCCTCAATTTATAAAGAAAAATCTGCATTTACAAAGTCTTTATATCAAAACGGAAACAATTATTTCCATTGTGTCACAATAATTATATCTACTGTCACAAATTTAAATATCAGACTAAAAATAATACAGCAAATTGAGAAAAATTCTAGTAGTGTATACTTGTTGGTGTCAAAGCTAGTGTTTTAATCATCTATTAACTTACTATTGTTCTTCTTTTTCTTGCCACGGAACAATTAATTATATAGAATATTATTTAATGATTCGCTGTGTAAATATGGAAAAATAAATATGTAATCACTTATGTTCAATTAAATACATGAGATATATGTAACTGAAATTTTAATACACAATGAGTTTCAAATTCTATCTCGGATATGTATTTTTTTTTTTTTTTTCCATTCATTAGATAATATGAAACAAATTCTCGCGACATTTTGTATCAAATGTTTCACGACAAGTCTCATGGAGAATAAATATACAAAACAGATCAGCCATGTATTACAAATCCAGAGAACCGATAATTTTTTCCGAGAGAAATAAATAAAAAATTGCCAACAAAATAAAATATAATGACCACAATAATAAAATTTAATTGTCACTAAATAAAATCGTGAAAATAAATTTGCAAAATATGCCAGATGGCAGATAACACTCCCTTGACAGTCTCAACTACCCTGTATTAGATAATATTTCTATGATAATATATTACATACTACGCAAGAGAACAATTTATATTTTGTTCCAATCGATAAAGGAATATAATAATACATCATCACAAATAATTCTAAGTGAAACTAAATAATGAGCAGTTACAATGTCACAAATGCAGAATTTCAAGATATATATCTAAATACAGTGTATAATTATTGGAATATTATTACTCTTCAAGATGTGAATATTTCATGCATAATTACTGTATAAAAGTCACTTTATACATGAACTATTAATTTCACATATTAGATATTTATTATTGATTATAAATACAACTAGAGCTCGCATTCAAACTTGAATATATGTTTCATTCTGAATTAGTCTTTGACATTTTGAAGTAAAACTAAAATGAAGTTCTCTCATTATATTCCTCGTTTGATAATTTTATTATTATCAACATTCACAAAAGGTAATATTGTTTCAAATTTAGCAAGAGATTATTTTCAAAATTATTACATAGAACAAGTTGTTATTTTTGGATGTTGGAATGAACATGGTGAGTTTTAGAAAACTTAATATTCATACACAGTTTTAAAAATAAATAAATAATACATTAATATGATCCCTTTATTTATTTATTTATTTTTTTTTTTTTCAATTAGAACGTGTGGAATTCTCACGATCAATGATGCAATTGGACTATCGTTTGACATACATAAATATCCAACCAGGTTTGTCAATGGAAAAAATATTGAAAGTTAATTATTACAAACTTGGAATTGTCTTGGATTTGGATTGTCAACATAGTCAAATAATATTTGATCAAGTAATTATATTCATTAATATTTTTATTGTACTCTTTGACAGATCTGATGGGATTTGCTTTGGAGAGCATGGGTGAATTTGATCCAAGAATAATTAAACCCGAAATTTGATTCCTCCTGGCTTTAATCTCCATCTCATTTGATCCCACTAACTAATTGATTACTAAATTCGAAATAAATCCAAAACATATTCAATAATAATATTAAGAATTATTGTATACAAAATAGGCAGATGATTGACGGTTATAATAAAGCAAATATAACTCTTTATTTATTATTTAATATAGTATTATAATAATTAAATATATTACAGTTTTATTTTTGTTTATTATTAAATGTGTTTTGAATATTCTATCAATATTGCAATCTAATTAAATGACAATATTATTTTTGAACATATAGGAATTATTCACGGACAAAATGAACAGTATCATCAACTTAATTTCATTGAATCTCATTAGATACAATTGTCCCAAACACACTTTCTTTTTCTTTTTTTTTTTATCTTGCAGATATAAATGTAATAATCAATATCAATAATATATTGATTCATTTATCGATTGATAAATTTCATTTACAGTTTTGGGAACAGCATTTACGTCACAATGAATCGTACTTTTGGTTAATGCCAATGTCAAAATTTGAAACAATACCCAACTATTTCAATCAACTGCCCCTTAATATTGCTACAGAGATGACATTGGCAATATTAAATAATAATAATAATATGAGTTACACACTTTACGACATTTACAATCCAAGTTATCGTCATGGCGGTGAACTGAACGTCACTTATATGGGTCGTTGGAGCTTCAAGGACGGTTTGAAAATTGAATTAACTCAATATAAATATAAACGACGTGGAAATCTCCATGGACTTGTTCTCAATGCATCAATTGTGGTAAAATATGAAAATAGAATTACAAAATTAGATCATTTATAATATAATTCAAAAGAAAATGAAAAAGAAATAACTATTATTTATATTGTTGAGAAATTTGTACAAAAAATTTTCTACTCAAATGCAACAGCTCAATATCATTAATATTTTTCATCTGTTTATTTATCGTATACTCTGTACAAAGACAAAGGCAATATGTGTTATTTTAATTGGCTATTCTATTTGATTATTATTGGTGGTAGTATGAAATAATAAAATGTTGATAGCAAGATGTTTATTTGCTATTATGAATGGCTGTATTACGAACAAACATAAGTGAGTATATGAGAAATATAATAAGTATCAGATTCGATTCTATTATGAATTAAATTTATGGCTAATTAATTTCCACGAACATTATGACAATTATTTTTCAATTGTTAAATTGTGTAAATAGAATCTTGATGAAAAATGATTTTTTGATGATAAATATTTTAATGTACTCTTCATCATGAAGATTATTTTCTGGTAGATTTCAAACTATTCTCGAATGATAAAAAAAAAGGCTTTATAGCCTGATAAAATGCGATAATAAATAAAAGAGAAAAAAAAAAATTGGTTCACTTACATATTAAAATATGAATAAAATTACAGATTGATCATCCGCCAGTACCTGATTACATAACTTACATCAATAATCCGATAAAGCCACATCTTGACACGATGCATCGTTACAATTATGCTTTGACACGGCAACTGAGAGATTATTACAATTTTACGTGAGTTTATTTTAGTTTTATTGTTTTCCCTGAACTTTAAAATTATATTATTTATATATGTATTTAAATGATATCGAATCATCATCAATATATATAAATAAATATTGTTTTATTAATTTATTAACTTATTATCATCTTAATTATTTAAATGTATGTAATAAAACAGCATGAACCTGTCCAGAGGAACAACTTGGGGTTATCTAGTTAATGGTACATTCAATGGCATTCTCGGGGACATGGTCAAGGGTATTATAGATTTTGGTGCAACGCCATTTCAATATAAACCAGAAAGACTGGATGTGTGTGAATATACTGTACAAACATGGTTGGCACGACCCTGTTTTATATTTCGTCATCCAAGCAAAAATAATGTTAGCAATCCATTTTTAAAACCATTTGAAATGAGTGTCTGGTTTTGGATTGCAATTTTTGGAAGTGTCAATTGGTTATTGTTGTATATGACAGCAAGAATTGAGAGAATACTTGATTGGCATCCACCTGTAAATACATTGGACACTCATCCTGCATCAGAATGTGCACTTATTGCAAGTGCAGCAATATGTCAACAAGGTAATTTTTTTATTTATATTCCACAAAAAATATTTATTTGGGAAATTTTCTTAGATTAAATAGTACTAGAGGTTTGTTTCCCCGTACAATAATTTTCCAGAATAATTATTTACTGATATTTTCCCATGGAATAATTTTCTCAAATAACATTCAACATAAGTATTAATTTTGAAGTGATGATTAACAATATCACAAGGCTTTTTGGTTTCTTTTATCGTCCGGGTTATTCTTCCTCTGTCTAATTTTAGTTATAATTTAGATAATATATATATAGAAAATTAATTGAATCAGATTAAATTTTATTGAGAGCGTTTATATGTGAGAAAATTTCATTCAGATAATTTCTTTTGGGGAAATTAATAATTGAGGAAATATTTATTGGGAGATGAATTCCGGGTAATATTGTAAAGGAAATTAATGTTGGGTTACAAACTGGGTAATAATATCATACGAGGAAATTGCCACCAGCCACCAATTGAGTAATGGTGCATGATTTTTATTTATTTTCAGGACTGAGTGATGGCCCTAGGATATACTCTGGTCGAATTGTATTCATGTCCCTCTTTCTCTGGGGACTTTTGCTCTATCAATTTTATTCTGCCAGTGTTGTTGGTTCATTATTGGCAAAGAAACCACGATGGATTAATACTTTACAAGATCTTGTTGACAGTAATATTGAAATAGGCATTGAGGATATAGCTTATAACTATGATTTTTTTGCTGTTAGTGTTAATGATATCACGAGAATGCATGAAGTATTAATGAGTATTGTTTTTTTTTTTTCTTCTTTTTTTCTTTCATCATTCGCTTGTCTCATTCCAGACAACATTGGATCCAGTTGCGCAACAACTTTATCGTGAAAAAATAGCAGTGAATAAAAAACGAAAAAAGTTACCATATTTGACTGTTGAAGATGGTATACGTAAAATGCAAAAAGGTGGATTTGCATTTCATGTCGATGTTGCATCTGCATATAAAATTATCGAGGTAATTTTGTATAATATTGCATTGTTATTTTTGTATTTATTGTTTTATTGAATATTTAGATTTTATGATTTTTAATTGTAGGAAACATTCACTGCTGATGAAATTTGTGATCTTGTGGAAATTCAATTGTTTCCACCTAAACACACAGCTACTGCAACATCAAGATTTTCACCATTCAAAAAAATGGTCACGTATGGGTAAATAGTTTGGAATTAATATATTGTTTAGGGGTGAATTTGTCTAACAAAATTGAATATGTGGATGTGTTTTTTTTTTTTTTATCAAATTGATAAAATACAAAAATTGTTCGGCCGATTAACTTTTGTTGCTATTTGTCAAGGCATCAGTTAGAGAGAAACAATAGTGAAGGGTTATCTCATTCATTGCCCTGAATAATCATATAATTTTTTTGTTATGCAATTAAATAAAAGAATGCGACAAGTGGTGGAACACGGAATGGCAAAACGTTTGAGAGATATTTGGATGCATAGACGACCCGAGTGTCCAGAAAGTCATAGCGCAGATCCAGTTCCAGTTGCATTGGAAGAATTTAGTCCTGCACTATTTCTACTCTCATGCGGTGTTTTTTGTGCATTAATGGCAATGGTTGTAGAGACGTATATTATAAGACGTAATAGAATCAACTTGAATCATGATAATGACCAATCAGAGAATGCAAATGACGAAAATCATATAGAAAAAACTGTTTCATCACCAACTTCAATTCGTAGTAATCATTTACAAAATGATATTCCTTAGAATAAATTGATGAGATTTATGAGCCGATAAAACGCTCATGAAACAGATGATTATAAATATTCAAAATAATATTACAATTATAATTGGATGCGTAAAGCAAAGTTATATATAAATGAAACATTGTAGCATTTATTTTGATGATAAAATATTCAATGCATAAAAAAAACTGCACTTCCTTATGAGTTCTAATTAGACAGTCATGTTCAATCAATTGATATTATGAATGCTGGTATTTTTCCGATTATCTTGATCACGTATCTGTGTAATTTTTATGTGATGGAATTGAAATCTTCTCTCCGTTAAATGTTTTCGAAATAATTACCCAATCGCCACACTTTCTATATCTATTAAGTGACGCACGTAGATATTTTTGACAATTAATAAAAATATTTATATCGAAGTGATATATATATGTTCAATGAGAATTTTATTACAAAATTTTTTTCTTCAAAAATCTGTTGCGAATTTAATCACAATATTTTGCTCATTCAATTTATTTTTACGGAATTTTTTATAAATATCAATGGTGTTTTTATCAAGTAGAACAATGATAATGAGCAGTTGAGATGATAAAATATTGCAACGACTGGATATTACATCAATTGCTACAATGATGAAATAAATAATTCAAAAAAAAAAGGTAAATGAGATCGGTCGAATGGAAAAAAATTTAATTTACAATAGACTTAAAAAAATATTCGAACATATATTTTTCCATTCAATATTTCATAACTAATATTTATTTTACAGTGGCAACAAATTGACGCTGAATTTACGTAAGAGCGCAGAAGCTTTGTTGAAACAAAAATCATCGAATATATATTTAGTGGGTCTACGTGACAACAGTGTTGGTTTATGATAATCAATTTAGATATAATGGTCACGTACGCCGGGACATTATTAGCAGGTAATTGATATAATTATTGATTGAACTGTGAACGAGCACCATTTGAAGTATTATAAGTACGAAGTAAAGTCCATTTCATGTTTTGGTTTCATCAATAATTTTTATAATGATTCATCAATTATGCACGTTTATATTAATAATTTTTCTTTTTACGATACATTTTACGAGTATTAATTCTGCATCACTGCAATCGAATGTTTACTATGAAAAATTTGTGTGGGAGGATGTAGATCCAGTAGATCTGATGAATTCACGATTTGTAAACTATTATGTGGATTGTTTACTTGATAACGGAAAATGTACAGGAAATGGTCGTCGATTGAAAGGTAAATTATCTGATATCACTCTATAATATATTAACCATTTATTTAAATAATACTTTTTATTTTCAATTATATGAAAATATTATTTTGCAGCTATTATTCCTGAAGCGATATCTACACATTGCGCTAAATGTTCACCACATCAAAAAGATGTAATCGAAAAAGTCATCAAGATACTTCGGTAAGAGCAAAAATAATTATTATATTTATTAATTATTGAAAATAACACATTTTATCACTGTTAAAGTTTTTATTTGTCTTTACAGAGAACAATATCCAAAAAAATACTGTCAATTGGCTAACAGATACGATTCTAATACGCAATATCGTCATAAGAATGAATTGACAAACGATGATGATTCAAACTGTGTTTAATTATAATTCACTAGTGGAATGTTATGCGAATATAAACTATTAAAAAAAAATCCGAATTCAATTGTACTCATTAATATATTTCAATAGATGTGTTCTCGGTATGATAGAAACAATACTGTCGTATCAATACTCAATTTTATGTAACTGAAATACACAACTAATTTCACTTCATGCCGATTGAATTTGTTGTAAAATTTTTGCTGTTAATTTTCAGTTCTTAAATTTTTTTTTTCCTTTCTTTTTTTTTTTACCAATTATTATTACGTCAATAAACGATATACAAAAGACGATTAAAAAAAAACGTCATGTTAACTGAATGTGACATTAATTCGAACGTGGAACATATAACACAATGAAATCTATAAATATAAGTTGATTTTTAAATTGGTTTTCATTTCAACGAAATGGATCCGCGATTGCATTCACTCTTATTGATTTTAGTTATTTGTATATTGCAATTAATTACAGTTATAAATGGAACCGAGACATTTTCGGGTAGAAGGAAAGCTGGATTCTATTTGTGGAAAGATTTTCCATTGGATGAACTTGCAAAGAGCCAAAAATTCCGAGGTTTTTATTTTTATTGCTTCGGAGGTGAGGAAAGATGTCCAATTGATGGAGTACCATTGATGAGTGAGTATATTATTCATTCGATATTGATATATGTATGATTTCACACATCATTTTGCATGATAATAATAATTATGAATGAATTTATTATGTTTTTTTTTCTTACATTCATATATTATTGCAGATGTTGTACCAGAGATGATAAAAACTAAATGTGAAAAGTGTACTGATCGTCAGTATCATTTGGCTAATACTGTCCTAAGTTATCTCAAGTGAGTGAAGAAATTGATTTATATAGAAAAAAGTAAAATTAAAAATATATAAAGAGTGTATTGAATTGTAGTGTCAATTATTAATGTTTTATCTTTTTTTTTTTTCATCTAGAGACAACGAGCCGGAGGATTATCTATCATATTATCAAAAATACGATCCCAACTTCAAGATAGAAGACTTTGAAATCGAAATACGTTGATGAATCAGTGTTTAATATAATACAGTTGAAACAATTGATAATAAATCATCTATTTTTTTTTTTTTTTTCCTTTTAAATCTCACGTGACTGAAACCAAAAGGTCTTACGCATCATTTTAGATAAATCCAAAATTAATTCCAATAGAACGACGTGAGGAAATATTTATTCTGTCCTGGTCTAAGGAATTATAAATAATTAATTCAAGATCGTTGAACGAAAGAGAACGAAAAAGTAGAAATGTTGGGGTTATTGAATGTCTGATGAGCCCTTATGATGTTAATTATTTTTCATTGATAAAACACGTTCATTAATAGTATAGAATCGAAAAATGATTCGTCAATATTTTTTTAAAGTTTATCAAAGAATTTGAAATATTGAATTCAATTGAGAAAGTATGGAAAGATGTTATTGTTTTTGCCCTTAAACAGAAGATGTTTTGTTTTTTGGTTCATTAGTTTCTATAGTGAATTCCGTTTCACATGTTAGTATGATCTCTGCTTTTCATTTACAACAACTTATTTCAAATGAAATTTTTACTAATATAGTTTTACTGCATAATTCGCACGTGAAAGTTAAAAATATGGATTTTGCTGGAGTTGAAATCAATCCAGGCATGTGTTTAAAATTAAAATTAGCATCGGTCACATTGGGATTTGATCTCAATTTTCTTTTTTCCGGGTGTATATGAGAGTTGAAATATAATCCTAATAATAGACATGATAAATGTGATAGAAATATGATCTCAACAATTAATTTATTTAAATTGAATACTATTCATTATTTGCAAATAATTTACATCGAGACTTCGACATTATTGGTGCTGTCTGTAGTAAGTATGAATACAACATTCAATAAATTATATATACTCAAGAAAAAAATTGTGATCCAACTGCATTCAATTATTTGGGAATATATATGATATATTCATTGATATATGTATCCATATATATCAATATATCCATCTTGATGAAAATCCAACTTATGTATCACTTACCAAGGCGAAATAATTCTTATGAAATACTTGGATACATCTAAGTGTTACGTTCATCTTTCATACGCTGCTGGTGAAACTCTCTTGGTTTATCCAACATGAAAAGTTGTTGGTAAAACGTTTTAAATATCATTCACCATAATTGTCGATATGTATATTATGATCTGATTTTACCACAAAAATTTTGACCAGTGTAAAAATGTCCATTTATATGTTGATGTATAATGTTTATTTCAGAGAAATGTTTACACTCGCGGATTGTATCTTGTGCGGTAATGTTGTAAATCCTAATCAAGAACTAATGGACAAATTGGTGGAAAGCTCTATTACCACTCAATAAAAATTATTTAATTAACAGTGAAAACAATTATATACGGCATTTAAAGCTTAATGAATTATTGGGGTTAGTATGTTAACTGACAATATCATACCTGAGCTGTGAAATATTTCCTCCAATCTTTCACCAAGAATTGATCCCAAACAAATTATTTCATTACCTACCGAGTTGTCTTTCAGTTGGTAATTCATCTACTACTGTTGATAAAGAAGATTTCTATTAATATTTACAGTTGGTCAAATAAATGTCTCATTCATTTTGTACGTGATATTTCAATTCAAATGCAACTCTCTAGTATTTATTTGTGCAATAATCCATTCTGTCGTAATTAAAAATAGTGAGGACAATAATTATGGCTTTCATTTGTGAAATGACAATAATGAAAATGGAGTTGGATAAAAATTTCTCTTCGTTTGGTCTGCTTCGAGACTGAATTATCAACGGAATAAATTACAATTTGCGACGCGAATCAGGTTTGCAGAGTAAAGTAGGTCGGAAATGCTGTTTCACATGCCAAGTTGAATGCTCTTAGAAATGATCATTCCTAACGGTATTGAAACACATTTATCGGCATACCTTTTACGCTATAGATTTAACACACATTTCTTCATATGAATAATGACATATGCACAATTTTCTTATTGTAACATTGACATGATATCAAAGTATTGTTTATTTACTTATTTATTTATTTATCTCTTTCTTTTTTTCATTCAACTGATATTTCTGGCATTCAAATAAATAGTTTTGTCATGGTGAAGAAAAATATACTATCATGCATGCACAAGTCTCTTTCTCTTCACTATACTTTATAACAATTAAATTATAATTTTCTCAACAAGGTTGCATCATAGACGAGTAATTGCATTTATTGTCAGGAAAGTTAGTATCATGTAGCAGGATCTCGTGTTGCCCAGTATACACAACTCTATCGTATAATTGTTTTTAGTACGAGTAATAGTAGTGGAAATATAATTTTAATACGCAAAAAATTACATAACACAAAAAGAAAGAAAGAAAAAATTAAAGAGTTTATTGAATTTTTTTATTTTATCCCAGTAGAAAAAAATAATGTTGAGAGAGATTTTTTTGTTTAATATCGTACGAGAAACTTTATCTGACAAAACGTGAGAACAATACATGGACATATCAATGATCAATTGTAATAGTGGTGTAATGTAAATAAATATGTGAATAAATTAATGT
Organism: Zele albiditarsus; assembly: GCA_958496275.1. Classification (NCBI taxonomy): domain Eukaryota; kingdom Metazoa; phylum Arthropoda; class Insecta; order Hymenoptera; family Braconidae; genus Zele; species Zele albiditarsus. Next base: position 9,245,925 of record OY292412.1, on the reverse strand, counting down.
AACATGAAAAGAACATTTATCCAATTCTTTATATTATTGTGAGAATGAAAAAAAAAAAAACAACCAATAAATTTATCATTAATGAAACAAATTGTTAATCATATGAATAATTAACGATAATGGTAATTTAATTTATGCATATGAGAAACAGAAGTAATGTGTCAAGAAAAGAAAAGCAAAATTCGATTGAATTCTACAGTTTATGAAAAAGTAATAGAAAAATTATTCATAAATATCAATTCATTATTCAATATTATACAAATGATATGGTGTAAATTAACATGAAGACAATATAAATAAAAATATAAACATTCAATCTCCACATATATTTCTGATTCGACATACTGATTTAATATAAAGAAAAAATCAATGAATCATTTGAATTCTCCACTTGATTTCATGACAGAAAAAGAATGGATAATTGTTTAAATCAATATACACCGAATTCAAATCACGTTATTGAAGCAATGAATAAAAATATGAATCATCAATTCTCATCAAAAATATTTTACATTCAAAAAGTATAAAATATAAAAAAATAAGAATGTATTATAAATAATATCACTAAAAATATTTGATTGAAATAAATATGAAGACAATTAACAACAATACAATTAATTTTACACCATGATAATTTCAATTCGGAACAGAATAATAGAAGTAAATCAGGATAATAATTAACCAGGACAGAAAAGAGCACAAGGAAGCATCAGTGTATATACACTGATGCTTGTCGATGATGATGATGTTGTTGTTGTTGTTGTTAAACGTCACGATGTGAGTAAGGAAGGAGTGAAGCTATATAAATGCTATGTCGGTTCTTTTTATGGATTTACTCGTAAACGCAATGGATGCTAAGACGCTTGTATTCGTGCAACTCATCAACATTGTACTGTTAACATTATTGTTCAATGGAACGTACAGTTATCCAAGGCCACAACAAAATGTTTATATGACACGATGGGATAAAGTGGATTTGGATTCAATCTTAGAGAACAAAAGATTGCTTCATTATTATTACAATTGTTTAATGAAGAAAGGACCGTGTCCACCTGATGGCCAAGAACTCAGAAGTAAGTTATTATTATTTATTCTTTTAATAATTTACTGTCCACACTGAGAAAATGACAGTCTTTAATATTATAATTATTCAGGAAATAATACAGGTCGTCTAAAAATTATCATCTGAATTTATATTTCTTGCAATAGAATATAATACTATGAACATCATAATTTCTTTTGTCCCATTTAATAAACTAAAGTGCCTTGTTCTCGATATTGCTTCTACAATTTACAATATAAAAAATAAAAATTCACAAAGTTGCGTATGAAAATTATAATATTGATTGCTAAATTTATCGTATGATTTGAAAAACTTTAATAAATATCCAGCGCTTATTACTATTCAGTACAGTAATTCTGCAGATTTTTAGCAAAACAGAGGCGCTGAAAATAAAGTAAGAATAAACACTTTGTAATTTTGTTCATTGTGCTATGTAAGTAAATATTGATATGTGAGCCATCCTGGTTCCAAGTTACGATTTGAATTAGTATTGCTTATTTATGTATTCAAGCAATAATATTTTTCTTTTTTTGGTTCGACTGTTTCAACTGATTTATTAGTCATTGTTCTATTTGTTTTCATTCTTAGGAGCACTACCGGAAGCTTTGCAGACCGCGTGTGCCAAGTGTTCAAAGAGTCAAAGAGAAGGAGCGATCAAGGTCATAAAATACCTCAGGTCAGTAAACACCAATTCCATTGTGTCTAAAAAATAAAGAGCATTGAGATATAGAGAAAATGATTTTATAAATATATATATATTAATATTAATTAAATACTCACCGGAAATTGTTCACAGTTCATGTTACTATTTATGAATAACAATTGTTATTATATGTTAAACATTTGTATCTACTTTCGTTTATTTATACTTTTATTCATAGAGAGTACGAGCCTAAAAAGTTTCAAATACTTGCCAATAAGTATGATCCTCAAGGAACTTATCGTCGACGATATCTTCAACCTGACTATGACAACAACTCGACGTGAAACTTCTTCGAAACAAACATTCTTTTATCGTTTTATCACAAATACAGATATACATAAAAAATAAAAGATAGAGAGAGGACTTTTCTTCTCTATAACCTCTTTGAAATTCCTTCAACGTTTTTTCTGTGGTATACTGTCGATAATATACTCAACTATTATTTGTAGTCCTGCAGATATTTATAAGCAGATACAAATGTATAGAACCCATAACATATTTTTTTATCGTTGCATTTATTGAGATAAAATCATTGTTTCTATTCCAACAATCAAATTAGTATCTTATTGTTTATTCGTTCACTATTTTACATCATCATCATCATTTTGTTTGATATAAAATAATGGGTATTTATATATATTTTTGAGGTTAAAAATTTGTATGAAAAATGTACGACAGTAATATTACCAATTGTTGGCAGTTTATCGATAATCGGTATTGTATTGACAAAATTGATTGGAAATGGAAGGGAAAAAAAAAACAAATTGAATTTTATATTAAATATTAAATGAATTCGTATGTCCCCATTGACCTATTGAAAATTCAGCATATACAATAAAAAAAAAATAATTAATGGATATTTAGTTATAGATTTATATTGGTACATAAATTTGTTTCAAATTGAGATTAATTAAATTTCATTATTACACATACGAGTATATAAATTTAATGTCATTGTGTATATGTATGTGTATGTATAATGCCATATTATACGCGGTCATTTAACCATTCAACGAAGCAATTAATAATGATGAGAATATAGCAATGAGAAAAGAAGAAAAAAACATACATAATTTTTTTTTTTCTTTTCATTTCATAAATTATGTATAATACAGAGAGCGCAACAATGCGCCATGACCTGATATACTTTCGTTCGATAATCGATATAAAAACTTCTTCGTATATTTAAAAATACTATATATAAACGTGTATACATATATATATATATTCATGCAAGGGGTATGTATGACACGTGGTTCATTGAGGGGAAAGACGACTGAATAATTGGTGTTGCCATTGTAATTATAATTATAATTGTTATTGTTTTGTCCAATGATTAAATTGGACCTACGTCACCATTTGTTTGTAATGAGAATGACATTTATGCTTGATTCAAGTGTGGTATAAGTTTTTGGATCAAGAATATCATTTCCCTTCTTTTCTTTCTTTTCTTTTTGGAGGATAAGTGGATCAATGAATCAAGAACCAATTATCTGACCTGCATAGTTGTATCATGAAGTTTACCTGAATACATATGGTTGTCATTAAAAGTAACCAATATTTTTTTTTTTTTATGGGTCGATTTGAATGAAAATTTGGATTTTGTTAATGAAACCAATATGGCAGCGTGAACAAATAGATGCCAATTTTTGGTAATCAGTTTGCTTTTGTTTGATGATACGACAAATAAATATTTCTGGCATTTGAATTTGATTCTTGAATGTAAAATATTAATTCTTCATTGACAAATATTTTTATTATCACTTCTAGACTCGATGATAAATGTACTCTCATCGTAAAAACAAAAGAAACTTTGATCATGACCAATTGATTGAAAAGGATAAGTGGTTCACAAAACTTGAAAGTCAGCCAATTCCGACAATTTCTTTGAATGTGAAATAGTCTAAATTTTAACAGAAATTTATAATTTATTTAGTTATAGAATTTAAAAATTACAAAATGATGTTTTTAATGTAAAAAAAAAATATGTTCAATTTTACTCCACAACTTCACAGATACTCCAACAGCCCTACAATATCGATTGAAACAATAGAACAAAAATGAAGTCAACCTTCCCAACTATAAGTGAACACTCGCATGTTTCCCCCTTTAACTTACCATACAAATCTCAATAATCCTATATAGAGTACCATAAATAAATTGTACATTATTCAACAAATGTATATATACCATCACTATTCACCCTATTAATAAATCCTTCCACAACAGTGTCATCAAAAAAAAAAAAGCTTCTTTTTCTTTTGCCCAATCACTGTGGCATTCTCCCCCAATTCTCGATACCAATTTTCCATTATACGAACAGTCTGTGTGTTGACGAACGAAAAAAAAAAACAAAAATAAAGGAAAGTAGAGAAAAAAAAAAGAATCACTAAGCATCATCAATAGCACGACTGCCCACGGGGAAAAAAAAAAATATCGATAATGGACATATAACAAATATAAAGGCTGGTCACGTGTACGTGTAAAAGGCGACACAAGAGTACACGCCACAATTCTATATACTCTATACAGTTATGATATCGTAACTTTATATATGTATAATATAGTGAATAATGTGGTTTAGGTATATGTGTATGACAAAGTCGCGCGAACGAATGTGACGAGAGGGTCGCTTTTATATTATGTACATTGCATCAATGGAAGTTGCGAGGTAACCAAAGAATTGTCGCCTGCGAGAGACATACAAGAGAACATATATATCGATATTCAGAAAGTACCATGTCGTCTTTGAATGGTTGGTTATTTGGTATGTCAATGTGTGGTCGAACAGTACATTGTTGATCCAATAAATCTTTAGGTACAGTATGGGTATGTATATTTATAAATTGAGAATGTAGTTTCGTTTAAAAATATTATTGATGCAACACTGGAATATTAAATGTCATACAACAATGTCTAACTTTTATACTTTATTTTATTTCATGAGGAATATGATGAGTTGGAAGTATTCTGGTAGAAAATGATGTTAAAATATATACGAGTGAGGAATACCAATTTGGATAGGTTAGAATTACATATGGGAACACAGAAATATTTAATTGATAGAATGATAAAGAAAATTGTAAAATGTGTAGTTAATTTTTATAGTTTTTGTTTTTCATGAGAATCTGCTGAATTCGTATACTGGATAGTAATAATTGTTAGACGTTTATGAAAATATTATAGTGAATATAAATTCAGCAATCAATATCAAATTTTTATATGTAATATTGTAATTTTTATTCGTTATATTGTAAATCGTATATACTGCAGTAATATTTTAAATACTTCTATTGTGGGAATTACATTCTTCATATATTTTTTTTTTCTCTTTTGTAAACAATTATACTTAATTCTCAATTCCAGTCCGTCCAGTGTACTATTCAATATTTTTTAATTTCAAATTTTAATCCTAAATAAGCAGACAGGAAAACCAGCTGAAAACAATTATCCAGGTGTTATAGAGTTCTGCTATAATCAATAAAAAAATATTTCATGAGGTAAGCACTATTTGTTACACTTCATTAATTTACAGAGTTTCATAAATGTAAAGTCTTAACACTATAATATTTTTTTTAAATTCACTAAAACAAGTTTGATAATAGTAAAGAAAAACGAATTATAACCATTAGAAAAATGAAGTGACAATATTTGTCACACTGTGCAATATTTTCCATTACTAATATCTCATCTCAATAATGTTTCATATCAAATAAATTTTTTCTTTATTTCCAATTAAATCTTGAATGAAGTTTTTGTAAAAACCTCTTCTTAGACACTTCACTATAGAATATGAGCGATAACATACATCATTGAACTTGTGAACTCTTCTCAAACATATAAACGACGAAAATCATCTGGCACAAATTCAAATATAAATTTTTTCCTTCACTCAAACTTCTAACTTCATATTTATTTTTTTTCATCCGATTCTTTTTTCACTTTCTTCCTCTTCCCCTTTTACCCAATTAGAACCAAGAGAAGATTTCATTCGAGGATAAGAACAAATTAATCTCACCCACCTCCCCAGTGACTTTACCATCGTCCATTTAATATATTTTTATTTTTATGATATTTTTTTTTCCCCCTTTTTTTTTTTTTCGGCGATGGTTATCACTTTATAGCGTTAGTGAAGTTGAAATACAACATGACCACGCGATTTTTCTTTTTTAATAGTACATCAATATAATTTATATATAAATGTACAATATTTTTTATAGAGTTAAATGTGATTTTAAAAAATGATCAAATTGACATTTTGAACTGTCGCATTATTTATAAATTAAGAATATGATTCTATTTATATTGAATAAATATATTAAGTTTATATATTATAAAGAGTAAATAAAAAAATAATGCACACGGGTTATATTTATATTTTATAAAAGTCTTGACCATTGGTATGTATTCTAGCATATAATGCATGTATGTATAGAAGAGTCAGCGATAAATGCAGGACACAAGCGCGAAGACATGAAATTCCGTGGTGAAAGCGGAGTGACGGGGTTGAAAAGAGAAAGAAAAACGCGCTCTACACTCTCTAACTTCCCCCCGCGGATCAATACGCGACCGACTCAGTGACGCTGAGATGACGTAGTTGAAAGCATACTCATATATATGTATGATTATTCCTGGCACGCGTGCGAGTATGCAAAGGAGTGGTGTCGGTACTATATAAATAAATAAAAGACGTGGAGAGAAGGGAAGATGAAAAAGAGGGAGTATTAAGAGGCCATTTTCATTTCCAAGCGACGAAAATACATAATTTTTTTTTATTTGTATGTTTCTTTTTTTTTCATATGAGGAAAATAAAATTTTATTGTTGGGATTTTTTTTCTTTTCTTTTCATATGTATTTATTCATACTTATTTTCATTTGAATATAATAGTTGTGAATTAATAGTTGTGAAGAGAGAATTGTTTGCAATGTTTTGTGATCGTCAGACTTTTTGACTTAGTAAATAAATTAATTTTTTAATTTTAATATAAGAACAAATTGAGTGTTTATATCATATTGAAATGTCATTAATTGGCCATTGCCTTTCAAAGTAATTATAACACACAGAATATCTGATTGAACTCTTAATTTTCCAGGGTAAGGGGGGTTCAACCCCGAAAATTAAAGATGAAAAAAAAGAACTGATGATTAGATAATGGTTAATTATATATATATTTTTTTTTATCTTAGAATTATTTTATTTTTGTACTACGAATATATATTCATGCTGACTATGAGGATTATTATTTTGGATTAATGAATATGTTGTCTATGGATACAATTATTCGAGATTCAATAATACATGCTCATATGTTTCATTACTGTGAGTAAATTGGAAGTTGAAATCTGGAATGAAGTCAAACCACTCGATTCCATCATGCAATTAGTTGAATTGATTGTGTAATCGGAAATGAGTTAATGCTGATGACGAGTTGATGTGTGGTGTATTGAATCAGTTTGGTTTTCATTTTTTTTTTACGGAAGGAACTGGGAATTAAGAGTGAGTTGTGATAGTAACTAAACTCTTCATGAAAATAAAAGAGATTGATTGACAGTCCAATTAGTGATTGAGATATAATAGTTATCAGTTGATAGATGTCTGTTTAAAAAGAAATATTTTGACATTTAATTAATTAATGTTTTGTCTTGATATTTTTTGACAACATGATTTGTTTTTTTAGAATGGAATTTTTTTTATAGTGAAATAGATTTTTATGTAAAAATGCCGTTTTTGAAAAAGTTTAGCAAAATTCATTGTTTAATCTTCATGATTTTTGATCGTTGTTTGTGTTTAATTAAATAACAACGTTCGAAAACTTAGAACTTTGCTTTGCATGCTTATGCAATCGGTTGAATAATTTAAAAATGTTTTTGGTATAATTTGTATTTAATTATTTTGTGATTTGATGATTTCAATTTGATTCTAGGAATCCGAATGATAAAATAAAGTTATTTGAGAGTCGACGTAGAATCAATTGGAATAAAGCAATCACTGGAATATGTAATCTACTTGTGGGTAACATTTCGAATCGGGTCTGAAGTTTGTATAGTGAAGGAGTTTGTGATTCCATTCTTAGCCATTGAGAAGAAAAAAAATATATATTTGAATCATGAATAGTCATAAATTTGTAAATAGAAAAAATTTGTAGTCACATAAAAGTATATATATTTTTTTTCTACACTTATAATCAAATTAATGAGCATATTAATAATAATGAGGTGGAAAGTTTAACGGCACTTTTGACTCTAGTTACGTCGATGCAAGCATGAAGAAAAAAAATAAGAGAAAAATAAAAAAATCTTGCTAACAACATGCGTCAAGAAGTTCACCTTTACATGCCCAATGAATTTATATAAGAGGACGCTTATACCACGATTAAATAACTCTTTGATTACCCATGCAGGTCAAAATATTGTAGTAAAGTTGTAGCTTCGTCCACTTGGAAATCCTCAAGCTTTTTGCACCAACTTGTTCATTGAAAAAAAAAGAAGAAAACTATTCTCAAATCGACGAGTTTCATACTATTTTTTTGGAATAGATTAATTTTTTTTTTTCCCAGAACTAGTAATGGTTGTTTCAAACAAAATAAAACATTATGATATTTATTACTCGTGTATCTTATAATCCATCATATTTCTGATTTACATGTCTACTTATTTTTTACCTGAAATTAAATAAACAAAAATGATTTTTAAATTAAGAATACTTCTTAAATTTTTTTCTTCCGTGAAGACTTGCAAGCACTTACAAGTACATCTTTACCAAAATCTTTCATTCTCATTTACATTTTCATTATTTTCACAAATGAATTGTTGTCATATGTTTGTAAAATTTTTCTTCCCTATTTCTTCAACACAGCATCATCCCCTTTTTATTATTTGTTATTTTTTTTCTTTGTTTAACGATATTACATTTACTGAACTTTGCAGAGATTCAACATATACATTTCTTCACCTGGATGCACTCTAGCATGACAACGTGAGTGTGTGTATGTGTATATGTATGTGGCTTTGTAATATACATAGTCAGTGTAAACCTCTTCGTCGTTCCATTCTTGTGCTCTGCTGCCTTTAGTCTTATGAAATTGAAATTGGTCGTGTATTCTTGCACTCTCTTCAATTCACCCAACTCTCACACTCTCTCTCTCTCTCTCTCTCTCTCTCTCGTTCACTCAACTTTGCGCGTCAGCTCGTATTGACAGTTGGCAAACTTGACGCTCAGATAACTCAATGTGCTATCTTTCAACGACTTTTAACATCACATCAAAACTCACTGCGCATACTATCACATACTATCGCACACACACGAACACATATATATATATATATTTCTCAATTTATTCCTCGTGGAATAAAATACATATTTGTTCGATTACATTCCAAGCGTGAGGTAAATCACAAAATAATATATATGTATTTTTCATATATTCACTCCTGCATACAAATTTTTTATCCGAAAATTCAACGGAATAATAGTTCATCCATTGCATGACAGAATTGGAATTTTCAAACTGAATGAAAATAATGTAAATAAATCAAATGAATTGATTGAAGAGGGGGGGCGAAAAAAAAAAAATAAATAAAATAAAATGGTGAAGAACAAGTAGAGGCAAAAAGAATATTGAAATAAAATGGAATATTGCAGCAGTAATATTTATTATTTGTGAGGGAATGAATTCAAACGATGTTATGGAGAAGTGCAAATAAATGGTGGAGTTTGACAGAATATTTTTGCTAGCTGTTGGTGACTATTTATTTATTCTTTTTGGTTCAATTTCATTATAGTATTGGGATATTTTTATTGTCTGTGTGTTGAATAAGAAACGCTACATTTCTTTGTTTAAATTAATCAATCCGTAACTACAGTCGCCATTATTAAATATTTAATAAATTTATAACTACATGATATGTTGTAAGAATTATATAGTTTTCGATATTTCTCAATAAAAGTTGGCTAGAATTTTTATAAAAATATGCTCCAGTCATATTCTTCATGAGTTCATTCTATTAATTATTACTATGTTTATCAGGGGAAATTTCAAAATAAAATATCGCTTCTTCAAACATTTGCAATGACTATTCTTTATTCATTCAAATTCCACGGCACTACTTGGATAATTTTAATCTCAATATCAAACTCTTTATACACTAAATTTGTGAATTTGAATTCATTTTTTCTTCAGTAACACATCAAAATAATGACGTCCTCATTAAATAACGAAATTGAAATCTGCAACTGCACGAAAAAAATTCTAAAAAGGTATAAATTAATGGAATAGCGAAAATAAAGTATAAAAAAAAAAGAAAACAAAAAATATGGGAGAAAAAATGGAGATGAAACAAAAAAAAAAATATCCAAATAGAGCGCAACATTGTAGAGTACGTCGACCTAATTATTTTTTAAATGGTTGCTCACATACACACACGGAAAAAAACAGAGGTAGGAATATAGTAAAAAATTATATACCTATATATATATATATATATAAATAGAAAAAAAATTTAAACAATAAATGCCATGGCAAAATTCGTAAAATAATTGTTTTCTGTTTCGTGTTGCAAATTAATTGAACTATAAGAAAGAAAATACAGGGAAGTATTATTTTCATCTAAAAAAACAATTTAAAAGATGATACCAAAGATGGTGATAGATATCAGAATATTTTCAACTCACATACTTGATTATTGTTTCAAAAATTCTCACTGCACTTGGTTTCATCTCTCACCCTTAACAAAAAATATTGAAATAGAGTGAAACATTGTACAATACATCGACCTAATTATCATTTAAATGGTTGCTCATTTACTCGAACAAAGAAAAAAACAAAAAGGGCAATTAAAAAGAGGTATAATAAATACCTATACAGTATAATAAAAATAACATTGATATAGGGAAAAAAATTATAAACGATATTACAAAAAAAGAGACAATAATTTCTGAATAAACAATAAATATCATAAATTTTTCGCAAGCTTTCGTTGATTATTTATTAACCCTCTCATCCTAATTCCACTTTACACTCTCATTCGGATATATTTTATCTCAGATATCCGGCGATTAATAATTGTATTTGTAAACTCGGTTGTTTTTATTTCCATATTTGTACATTTGTATTCTGTCTGAAAATATTTAGCACAGTGTTATTCATTTATTTTTTATTATTCATTTACAATATTACTAAATTGTGACAAATATTTTTGTGCTCACCTGCTGCCTCCTGGTGGCGTTGCTCTACCTGCAAGTGTATAATTCGTAGGGGTGTAAAGCCAGCATCACGCTACTGAGAACGACGATGACAACGACAACTACCACGAAGAGAACGAGAGTTCTCACAACGCGCATCAGGACTATATGAGGTTGAACAAGAGGCAGGATTGTATATGGTAGTGGTGGTGATGATGGTGTGTGGTTTGTTAGTAGTGAGTCGGTCGGTGGTGGTGGGTCACAGGGAGTTGAATTTTGAGATAGGTATATATGTGTATGCAGGTAGAGGTGATTGTATGATTCTTTGGTGGTGTATTTTACCCCCCTGCGAAGTCTCGTTCGATACGCGCGCGCGCGTCTACAAAATCGCCTCGTCGACGTAGACGGACAGTGCCGCCAGAGCTCTCGAAAGGGACGCCCGTGACTTTGCAACCCCCCTTACTCCTGCCGCCGCTACCGCCCGCGCTCTCTGTAACCAACGTCGTGTCCGGGTGCATCTCGCCGCGGCTAAAAACAAAAAAAAGAAATAATAACAAACGAAAAAAAAAAACACAAAAACAAAAACGACAGAACAAATCGTAAATTTAAATTTTCAAAAGTGTACCGATATAAAAATATAAAAGAAACATATAAATTTTCATTAACACAATACATCTGGTTTATAATATATCTTTGTAATTATACAAATTGACAGATGTGCAAATTAACACAGTGAATAAATAAATATTATTGTAATTAAATTGATGGATATAAATGTTAATTAAATGAAGTGGTGGAATATTTTTTTTTTCCAACACATCTATTTATTTTTTTCCATTTTCTCTTTTTTTTTCTTTTTTTTCTTCATAGAAAACAGTGAAATTGAAATAATAATTAAGAATGAGTGTGATTGAAATGGTGTTTCAGTATAGTTTGATGTGAAAAGTGTAGAATGTCACGGTCGTTTGTCGAATTACGTGGTCGTTAATTTTTTTTACTTGATTAATGAAAGAAGAAATAAGAAAAAAAAAAAACATGGATTGTGACCAGGGGATGAAAAAAAAATGATAATAAAAAAACTCGTTTATATTATCGGCATATGTGGAGTATTATTTTCAATTGAAGGGATAATTTGATGGAAGAATCAACGATTAGGGATGAAACAATAGTGGCTGATTGCACTCGATGACATTGGGGAGAGAAGCAGAGAAAAAAAAAAAAAAACGATATGGGATGTGAGTGAGTGAGTGAATGTTTGCTGATACAGTCGATGGTGTTGGGAGGGTCAGGGTGTCTCGGAGGTCCCTGCACTGTCTCATCTCACTACCATCCTCGTCTAATCCATCACAGACTTGCTCTACTGATTCTCTAGTCGTAATTCGCCACCCCTTGTTCAACATTTATCTACTTGCTTCATAGCAATTGTCTCGTGTATTTTTTTTTCTACCTATATTTTTTTTATTTTTTTTTTCTCATTACTTCAATTATATTCTTGTGAATGATAATTCAACGACTTCCATTCACCAATAATATAAAAATTCTAATGTATATTATTTAATTTTTCTTCGCTCTTCGTGTTAATTTATATTCCAGTGATAAAAGTGAACATTTGTTTAAATAACAAGTCAAAGGACAATTGTGTTTATTGTATTAAATAATAATGATAATAACAAAAAAATAGGAAGAAAGAACTTCTAGTGTTCAAAATACCTTTGTTTGTCGATTATACATTTTTCATTTCTTCTATTTTATTTTCTTTGATGAAAAAACATTCGCTCGATGAATATAAAGAAGAGTTTGTGCGTGAATATTCATAAAAAATGTGATGAAAATAGGGAAAATAAATATTCACAAGTAGCAACAACACACGCTGATAAAGAATTGAAAGAACAAGAAAATAATAAAAATATAAAAACGTAAAAATAGAAGGAAAAGAAAAACGAATAAGTTGAAAAAAATAAAAACATGGGGGAACAGTAAAAATGAAGTAATAAGAAACGAAAATTAATAATAATGAATAATAATAATAGAATACATAATTTATAAATATTAAACGAAGAAACCAAGAAAAAAACAATCTAATAAAATAAATAAATAAATAAATAAATATGCTCATCCAATGACTGTGACTGTAGCTAACGCGAAAATGCTTCGTGAATGCAAATTAAAATTATCCCTCATCATTCCCTCACTGCACCAATAAATAATTCATAATCATATGAAAATAATGAATCAATATACAAATTAAAAATAGGAAAAGAAAATAAATAAATAAATAGATAACAACTAGAACATACCTCTGTAACCTAAATAACGAATGAACAATTCCCTAAAAATAATAATCAATCAACATTGTTGATTATTCCGTACGTATAAAAATCTTGGTGACTTTACAGTCAGTGTGTCATTCCTCTCTATCTTTTTCTCAACTATCTGTTTTTCTCTGTCAAACCTCATTCACCCTCATTTTACCAGCCCCTCCTCAGCTGATGATATTCGATCGTTGTGGCACGAGGTCGTGACGATCGCGTGCTACTATTTTGTGCAATAATGCCATGAACCCTAAGCAATGAGTTGGTCTCGTGGTATTTCAATGCGAGATGGTGTAAAATTGCCACTAAACAAGACAAATAATTTCAATGAATTGTGGACCAATTGTCCAATTAGCATCACGATGCAGAAGATAATGGTGCATTCAATTGCATTAAAATTATCATTATCATCGTTATCATTATCATCATCGTCATCAGAGATGCCAAATAATTGTGATAAAAGCCAATGACATCCCGACGAGCCGGGGGCGAGGGGTCCACCAAAAGAACACCTCAAAGTCCCTCGAGCAGCGGTTCTGAGGATAATGGTTTTGTCAATCGTCCAAGAGTTGTTGGTCTCTACGTGAAAAATCTAAGTAGAGAAGAACTTGATAGTTTAGCTGAGGAAGGTATTTATGGTGCGACTGGTGAACCAGGTACAAGTCGACATCATCATCATACTGAAATAAATCCTAATCCAATTGGTCAATTATCATCATCATCATCATCATCAACTTCATCGTCAGCATCGTCTTTAACAACTCCTTCGTCATCAGCTGCATTCTCATTAACAAGAACGCCACAATGTAGAATTCAAACAATTGGGAATAAAAGTGTTGCAAAAGAAATACGTAGACGTCATATTGTTGAATCAGGAAATGCACGTGAGGATAATAGATATCGTGACCAGATGGATGAACGACGTGAGGAGTCTAGAAGCTCACCAGAGTTTGATGATATCTGTCGTGGTAGACGTTCATCACACAATAGCGGTGAGGATGAATCATCCACTAGACATTCAGACGATGAATCGTCAAGATTATCACCGAGTGGTTATGAAGTGTTTGATCAAGAGGACAGCTCTGAGAGAACAATACGACAGTATGCTGAGGACTCAGAACCAGAAATAGTTCTCGAGACTGATGTTAATACAAATGTTAATTTGGATAATGATAGAAATGAACAATCATCATCGTCACGTGATCATCTATCAGAAATATTTCCACGTTGTGTTGCACCAAAATTGCAAAATACACGGGATCAAAAAATTGACAATGATGATGAGGATGCGGATGATGAAGAATTCAGAATCGATGATGAAGAAAAAATTGAAGAAATTAAGGAGGGTAAATGTAGATTTAGATCGCAGGATAGCACACGTCTTCGTCCACCTCTTGTTGGTACAGCTGGTACGTCAGCGGATTCAGGTACTGGTGATTCAGCCAGTGCTGAAATTCATCCGGATACAATATTAACGCCACAACAAACAACATCATCAGGTGGTGGTGATGGTGGTGATGGTGATGATGACGATGATGATAACGATGATGATGATAATGATGATGATGATGATGTACTGCAAGAGAAGAGTGATGCAAGTGGCGAAGCTTGTTCACCTGGTGCTAATACTCCTGGTGATGGTGATGCACCAAGTGGTAGTGTTTGTGGTAGTGGTATTGGTTGGACGAGAAATAGCAAGCATACCGTTAAACCATTTACACGAGAAAGTTTGGATAGATTGGAAAATAGAACTGTACAGCTCGTTAGGGAATATGGTTTTCAACCAAGGAGAAAGACATCTGTTGAGGACGGCGCAATATTACCACACAAGTTCGAACCATTTCCGTCCGATCTTTATGGCAGGCCACTCGAGGAAATTGATAACTTTATCTATGATGAAGTAAGTATAATGTGTAAATATTATTTTTCGTCCACTTCTACTTTTGTACTGTTAATATAAAATGTTTTTATTGTTTACCTTAGTTATGTGCCTCCATTGAGTAAATAAAAAGGGTTGAGCACTCAATTATATTGCGGTTGCATATATATATATAGATAGTAGTGTATGGAAGTGTTCAACAAAAATTGGGTCTGTGGAAAAAGGGGAGAAATAAATATTGAATAAAGTGTCGTGTACACATACCGTGACGATTAAATGTCTAACCAACTTACCATTCAACGAAGGTTCCTGTCTTATTTTTTTTCGCTTCTTCTTCTTTTTTTTCTTCCATATATCACGTTTTCCTTTTTTTCTCTTTTTTCCTCATTGTATTTTCACGTTTTCAATTCCTTTGGTGGGCGTTAGCGAACGCGCGGGTATTGCTCAATTTTTCATGACAAACCCATTGTACCTGTGAAAGGGTGTGCTGTTTTTACTTTATGTTAATGTTTTTTTTTCACTTCACAAAAAAGAAGGTGGAAAAAAAAAAAGAACTAAAATGAGAATTTTAAACGAAAGATGCAGGGAAATATATAAGTAGTAGTGAGACAGAGTAATGTGAAAGATCAGACATTGCAATTCCCATTTTTTCTTTTACCTTCTCATTTAATTCTTCTTTTTTCCAATTTCCCTCTTTTTTTTCCTTTCTTTTTATCAATACTATATATTGTCCTTAATTTCCGTGCAATCTTCACAGGATTTTGCATTAACCAGTGAATAATACTTTCCTTTGATCTCACTAATTACATCCTGGTATTCATCATTAATATTGCAATTTCTTTGTCGTTTTTTTTTTTCTTTCTTTTCACTTCGTTGATTTATTTTTTTCCTATTTTTGATTTTCTTTGTGAAAGACAATTATCCAGTTGATGCTTATATCCTTGGCCTGAGTTAAATTCCTCGTGCCGCAGTGAACTCTTGTGGCATTGCAGTTATATGTACATGTGTATCAAGTTGAAATGAGAGGTAACACACTGATGTTGAATATACACCTAATATACAGATACAGAGAAAAATAAGTATACATGAAGAATAAAGAATACACCACTGCATCGTGTGATGCAGCAGACACGCTATTGAAAGAATAGCACAGGCATTTTTCTTTCCCTCTGAAGTAACGTGTGTGAAAAGAGCCCCCAGGTGTTTGGTTGCAGATGGGAATCCATTTGAAATCCGCATTTGTGGCGCAACTATAGGCCAATAATGCTCTGTGATAGTTTGCGAATATGTGTGTGGCTCACAGTGGCTCTCTCTCGGTCACGACTGACGTTTTATCGACATCAGTCACGGAATAAGTTCAGATATAAATATATCAATTCACCATGTAGGCGTACATTATACAATGTAAGAAATAATATTATCTTTTTTTATATTCTCAGACTTTATATCCTTTTTTTTTGTTTTTTATGTTCAATTAACGATGAAATATCTATATTCTGTGGCACTTGTCACTTTTTTCTTTCTTCTTCTTATTGTTCCTGGTTGCACATCTCTTATAAAACGACGTCGATTCGATAAAGCAGAAAGTATATTGAATAAAATCTTGGATTTCTATTCTTCAGCTGCTGTAAATTCTCAATGTTTCCACTTGGATAAAAGTGTTAGTGAGATATTGAATGGAAAGATATTTTTAGATTTGATTTATATAAATATTTGATTTAACCATATTTTTCTTCCACGTTTAATATCAAGGATATATATGAGTATTGTAATAAATATTGATAGTTGGAATTAACTTGAACAAAATGTGCCAGTTGTAGAAAATGAAATATTTATTCCACGAGATTTATATTGCCGTTACATCAATTTTTTATTTTTACTGTTTCTTCTCCTTCACTCATCTTTTTTTTATTTTTCCTTTTTTGTTTTTTTTTTGGCTCTCTTCAATTTTTTGTGGTTCTTTATCTTTCTTTCTCACAACGTAAAATCCTGCCAAAAAGAGAAGGAAAGTCAATTTTCTAACAGGAAAAGACTTGGCTTCATAGCCAACGAGATTTTCCAACTCCCCCAACTAACCCTTATTTTTATTCTTTTTATTTTTCTCATTCTCCTTTCACATGCTGTTTCTTCATGAAATTTTTAATCTTTCACGAGCAAAGTCCATAGGAGCCATAGATTGGCAATTGGCCATGGAACTCTTACAAACATGTTTTCTCAACACTGATGTGTGCTTTTTTCTCTTCACATTTTATTTTTCTTCGTGTTCAATGTTTTTTTTTCTTCTCCACCGTTTGTTTTGTATTTATTTTATTCATAGAATTTATTCATTCATTTATTCATATTTGTTTCCATTTTCATTCTATATAACCAAACGAAAATTTTAATGAAGAAATAAGCTGCAGAATTGTAATGAAACAGAGATAATTCATTGACCAATATCGGACCACTGCATAGTAAATGTACTTGAAGAAAATGTAATGCGTGTTACCGCACTGCGTCTATATACCTACTTGTGATACAGACACACATACACATAATTATATGTATACGAACTATGTGGTACGTTGATGTTACTACATCAACATTAGCTCAGCTCATGGGAATTATACACCTGAAAAACAAAGTAGAAGGTTATCACGACTGCAACGAGTGACAGTAATCGGTGGAAATAAAAAAAAATTTATTACAGAGTAGTAGTGATAGTGGGATTAAACAAAACAAAGAAAAAAAAAAAGGATTGCTGAGTCTACAGAGATTAAAAGAAAAAGAGTGTAGAGAAAATAGAAATGAAGAATGAAAATGAAAGAGTGAAAAGAAATATAAATGAAGAAAAAGAGCTATGTATTACCCAAAAGAAGAATAAGTATATCAACATACTGAAGACTTCTTCATTCACACATTGACTTTATGCTTGACATTATACAAACATACAACGCAAACATCTAACGCTTATGCTGATGAAAGTGGCTAGTGAATATTTAATGAGTCCCTGGCCCCCTTTTTATTTTACTTCTTCTTCTTCTACTCACTGCAATGTCCACGTGCCAATGTCCATCCATTAAAGATTTTAGCTTGGTTGTCATTCATGTTTTTCGTTTTATTTTTTATTTTCTCGTTCTTGTCAACGGGGGGGTTTTTTTTTTCCGGTTTTTCATCTAAGAGTGTATGGATGGTTCACTGAAATTGTTTGGAATTTTGGAGGTGGTTAGTGATACAGATGTATGAGATTTTTACATTCGTTATTTGATTGTTATGTTAAAAAATTTATATGTAGAATTCGTTTGTGGTCAAGTAGAATTTTTTGTAAATTAAGACATAACTATTAATTGCTCTCCTCAACTGTATACATTTATTTTATATTTACTTCTTGTTCAATTATGAGATTTGATGGAGGAGTTATAAAAGAATAGTATTCATGTTGGGGCGAATGTTACATTGAGTAATATAAACAGAAAAACCAATTGTATTTCGTGATGAACCTTCTGGATATCCAATTTGTACAAGTGATAAATATTTTTTTGTATTTGTTCCATGTTGATTAAGTAGACAAATAATTCAAGGATTATGTTAATTTTATTCGCTATACGAAATTGGATTTTTTTGTGAATGAAACATGAATTTAGATTGCTTTTACCAATACTATTAGACTGTTTATGAATTTTTTTGCCACGAAAATTCATGGAGTTTATGAGAAATGAACTTTTTTTTCCATTGGTAAATGTAATATTTGAATCAATGTGATGATGTTACCGTTGTTAATTCTTCCTTTTTATTATCTACACTCATTTTATATTCGTAGCTTTTATGATCGTGAGAATTGTCAGAGGGAGAATATAAAATAGTAGTAATATTGAGGACTAATATTATTTTGAGTAATATGAAGAAGAATGGAAATTTTCGTGATTTTTGTGGATCTAAAAATTTGACAGGTTGTAAATACTGTTTATTCTTTTTCTTCTTTATCATACTAATCAAGCATACAAATAATTCTTGTTGGATCCAAATGAGCCATAACAATAAATTATTTTCCCTTAATTTTATCTCGGTATTCATGAATTTTTTTTACACACAAAAGTTTTACATGGAATAAAATTCTTTTCTTTTAGTAATGGTGACATTGGGATTAGTACGATGATGTCACATTTGTCAATTCATTTTGTTGTTTTATTATTTCTCATCCTGACAATTTAACAGAGCAGTGATGGAAATAAAAGTATTAACATTGACATGTGAACATTAATAATAAATATTAGCTTGTGATAATATTAATTATTAATACTTGTGGTAATTTAAAATGTAAATGTTACATCAAGTGATATGAGAAAAGTGATTTTTTTTATAGTTAATTATCATAACTTTGATATAATATTTTCTGGAATTTTATTAATAGTGCTATAAGAATTTTTGTAAATCACAAAAGAATTATTACATTGCGTGACGAGAATAAAAAGCTCGTATGCGGTACTTCGCGTTTTACATGCATTAGAAAAGGTAAAAGAGCGTATAACATTTTTTTTCTGTTCTGCAATCAACAACTGAAAGATGAGAAGCAAAGAGGGCGTGCCGGTAACATCTGGATGCGCGCACTTGTAGCATCAATTTTATTCTATCTTATAAACCTTATACTGGACCTTTTTTAGACAAGCAATTTTTTAGAAACAAGTCCTCGATGTATCCAATTTTTTTGTGGCAGATTTTCAGGTTCTTTATGATCATAAATTCGGGCTGAAAATTATACAAATAATATCGCATTGTTACTATACTAGAATCCATAACTGTGTGAAAAGTTTTATAATAATTATAGTACATAAAGTATGTGGTGAAACTATTAATTTTTGTTTGCATGAAAAGTTGAAACAAACTCGAAGAATTACCTGAAAAAATATAGAAGTTAATAACACTGAATAGCAAATGGATGCTATGAATTCTTTTATTAATTTTGAAAATATTCTATTATTTAAATAAAAAATTAATCTCCACACCAAACAAGAATTTATATTCACGATCGAAAATTATCCCGTTAAAGAGAACAATTAATTTCAATTCATGAATATTAATTCTCCTATGTCAGCTTGGAAATTCAACAGCATCGTGGCTTCAACCCAATTCTATCATCAATTAAATCTAAAACCACCGTTGCATACCAAGTTACAAGTAGTTTATCAGAATAAAAAAAAAAAAATCTCCGTTCCAAAGGATTAAGACAATTATCAATTCATCCCTAGATCAGTATTAAATATAATCCTCATAATCTCCACAATATCCCAGCGCATAAATTTCCAAATTAACACACAGTAAACTAACACCAAGGAGACAATAAATCACTACATTTTTATCCAATCCAACTACACCATCAACCTGAATCAACATCTACATATTCTTTATTAAATTCCCACGAACAAATAACATATGATCAAACATTCAGTAAGCAAAGCCACTCAGCCTTACTCACCAATTTCTATTTCCCTTCTGATCATCAACTATACCACAAAATTCACAACGACTTGTTGACTATGCATTGCAGCCAACCATTAAATTGAATCGTGTCCAGTTCCCTCGATTACACTTATGCCTTTGAGCTATTTCATCATTGCAAATTTTCAATTGGGTCACGTCACATTTGATATAAAAAGAAGTAGCAGCAGTGATTGAAGTACTAGCTAGAAGTAGCAGCGGTGCAACAACAAAAAAGCAGAATTGCCAATTCAGAATTTTCTTGTTGCTGATTGAAACTGATTCTGTGTAGGCATATTATAAGAAAGCCAGTGCCAGAGGGAGTTTGGATAATATAGAAAAGTCAAAGAGGGCAAAGTGAGGTTAGAAAGACATTTACAGTGCTCGATGATGACCCAATAACGCTCGACACAAAGTTTCCGGAGCGTTATTCGTTTGAGCAGATGGTGGATAGCTCTCTAGTGGTGATGTCGCAAAGTTTTCCATGTGGGACAACATTATGTCGTTCATTGCTATATACAAATATAAATATACGATATTTATTTACCATACTCTCTATAATATTTCACACATGATGTTCATATTATAATTGAAAATACACAAGATTGTATTTATATCCAACGATAATAATGATAATAATAATAGAGAGTGAGCTTTAATAGAACTTCCAATCGATTAATCGATTCAGTTTATTTCATATGCATATTTGAAAAAAAAACTTGTTCAATTTCCTAGAGCCAATTGGTCCACTGGCACATAAACGTCAAATTAATCCGGTAGATTAACCTATTGGCAAATAAAAAAAAATATAATGAAATGAAAAGAAAGGATGAATGAAAACAAAAAAAAAATGTGACATTGAGTAGACAGAGGGAATGAAAAGTTGTCAATGTAATAAGTTATGTCTGAATATATTAGTGAAAAATACTAATATTGGAAACAGCAATAAATATTTCTGATTGGAATATAATAGCACGACGAAAAAATTGCAAAATGTGTTGTTGATTGAATTTTGCTGAAAATCTGTAGAATTATTGTATTGGATATCAATGACAGACATTTATTTTCATGTATGAAAATTTACAAAGCAAATGATGAATTTAACAATAGATATGATGATTTTCATAGGTGACATTTTAATTTTTGCTATTAGGCAATTTGATTCACTAAATGGGATAGAAAGAAGTATGATGTTCATACTATTATATTTTATACTGCAGTGATATGTTAAGTACTCATCATTAAAAATTCCATTCTTGAGATATTCTTAATTTTTAATGTAAAAAGTAATATTCATATCATATTTTATACTCAACCGTTTGCATCATAACTTAAATAATTGTAATTTTTACCATACTTCGAAACGAGCCGTTTCCTCCGTATACTTTTTATATATATCTATATATAGTGAGTGGTTTTATTTCGATAAAAGCATAGAGATAAAATTTTCCTATCGATGTGGTATCTCCTCAAGGCAATTCATTTTTCATTTCTATTTTTATTTTATTTTTACCTTTTCTCCTTTTTTTAGTTCGTGACCTGCAATAAATATTATTGATTAACGTAATTCTCGAACTTTCTGACAAAATGGCAAACTGGATACAGCGCTGAGGGCCCTGGGGCCTCTAAGGGGCCAACGTGATGCGCGAGAGTGAAGCATGGTACATAGACTGCTGCAGTTTAATAATTTACCAGGGCGAAACGTTGCGCAGCAATCTTATGGTTCGTGGTCTCTGTTTCACATTTCAGTGAATTCGCTATTGCTGAATACATGTGTATGTGTATGTATGCATACAGTTTCACATATATGTAAGTAGACGCCTACACCATTGAAGAAATTTCTCGTATATTGTGTATACAAATAGGGGACAAGCAGAAAAGATACTGGAACGACACCAACATCAAGTTAGCCACAAATCCTAAGGGTATTATACATTTTTTATTTAGAAATTTATATTATTGGTCAACTGGGTAAACCCCAATTCAAATCTTGTACACTGCTTTATGTTTGATAGGTTCATGTAGAATCGATTTTTTTGTGAAGTTATGGTGATTTTTTCATTTTATTTTTGTTGCAGTTGAAGTTTGTGAAAGCATAGGATAGTGAACAGGAATATTTAAAGTTGAACATTTAATGAGAGACTCGAAATAAATATGTTTCTTCAATATTATGATATTAAATTGACGAATAGGTTTATTTAATTGAAAAGGAATTGATGATTATACATGAGGAATGAAAGCTGTAATATTCTATTTTTATATTGAGAATATTTTGTTCCCAGTCCAAATATATATCAATGTTTGAAATGAGGATTTTCATTCTTGATTGATGAATTAAATGTTCGATAGAATTATTTCCAATTCAAAGATATTTTCTTGTTGTTGTGCGATGCTACTTGAGAGTTTGGATTGTCTTAATGGGTTCTCAATGGTCAGTGCTATTTTAGGGAATTGATTGAACCTTATCGACTGTTATTGGTGAAAAAAAAGTTATAAACATTCGTGAATGCTGAAAATTATACTAATGATGTAAGACTAGTACATGAAAAAGTTTAATATTTGTATGGTTATTTATTATTAATTCATTATCATTACCGGAATAATTTTTTTGGGCTAAATAATTGAGCGAAATCACTGCCCCACATGGTTGAACTACTTTCAATCCAGTGAATAATTCACAAATATCAGAGTTGAAAACGTAAAAATGTAGTGAGTAAATATGAAACTGGGGTGTTGGAGTAAAAAATGATTTGAATTATAAAAAAATTTAATATATTTCCACTCGTAACTTTTGTATAGTTGGCTTGATTCCTACTACAAATGAAAATGCAGAAGCAGACCTTTACGACTCGCATATGCGGAATGCTTTTTTTTTTATTTTGCTAAATTTTGATGAGATTTTAAATACCTCCCGACTTGAAATGGTTTTCTTACCTTAAGAAATGCATAACCATAAAGACGAAGGTAGTAGCTTTAACTACCCCATTTAAATGGGCTACTTTGTTTCATCAATTAATCACGCGTTATATTTAATATTTCAAATTTTGAAAGGAAAAATTGTCGATGACAATAATATTGTAATGAATAATAATTTATACGTAAATTACTATTTCAATCCAAACACTTTATTTGATATTCTTACATACACAACATATATAAATATTTTATGAGTGCTTGCCTAATTCTATGTTCTAGTTATACTTTTTCCAAACACATTTAATTATTTATTTATTTATTTTATTTATCGAGTGTAGAAGAGGATATTATTCTTGCTTCAGAAATATTTTTCATTCCATATTCACTACTATAAAAATTGGATCTTGATGAGTAACAAAATCTCAATATCCAAAGAACTAACATTGCATGTGCAATCATTTTGAAACACTGTGATATAAGCATAAAGAAAAATAAAACAAATCAAATTTAAAAGCGGAAAATTTTGTACCAAGAAAAATATTGTCATTAAATTTCATATTAATTAAAGAATCGCGTTGCAATAATATACGAGATTAATGTCACATCAACATTGCTCACTGCACAAAGCACGGTGGGATTAAAAATACAGGGAATGCAATTTTCCTTCAATATCATGGCATTGGAGAGAAAAAAAAATGTTGCTACATTTATAATTCTATTCACATTTTCTATGTGATGAAAATAACAATAAAAATATCTGAAAACAAATATATATTAATTTAAACAATACACATAGTGTCATGATGCAAAACAATTCGATACTTTCTGGTATTTACCATCATTGAAATGCTACCCAGTTTCACCAGCAACACCTGGGGCAGGTCACAGGTCGTGTCGCAATACACAGTGCGCGACAAGAGAGGGTGGAAAATATTTATCGATATTTTATATAGAAGGCGAAGCACATGAGTACGCGTGCGGACATGACGTCATGCTATCGTGCCGCATCAAGCATGGCGCGCATGAGTTGATAGTACGTATAGTAACTGGAGTACATGTTGTCCTTGCACGCTTTTCCATTTCTTTATTCTTCAACTTTTTTGTTTTTTTTTTTTGACGTGTTGACACCGTTGCCCTCTACTTCAAACTACAATTTGTGAAGGGGATGTTTTGGTGATAGCAGCAGAATAAATTAACTCCAGAACGATGTGGAACCAATGAAAATTTCTTACTTCAAGGAAATTTACATTTTTATTATTTATTTATTATTTTTTTTTTTCAAAAGCTTGTGATCGTGAGAAGCATTTTTTTTTTTTCCAAAGATGTTGGTCTCATCGTATGGATTGGTGTTTGAACGTTTCCTGGGAAAAAAAAATATGTGAAAAAATATAAATTTTCGGTAGAGATATTGTGTTTCAAATAATTGTATTCAACAAACCCAGTAAACAATTTTGTTTTTCATCAAAGAACAGTTTTTTTATTACCTTCTTAAAAGCTTACTAAACAGAAACTATTACTCATTCCGACATGCAGTTGCTTTTACCGCAGAGAGAAGTACTTGAACTTACTCGAAGTTGTTTCAGTATGTAGGGCTGTATTTTACGGCGGTATAAAAGGGGCCCAACTATTTAGTTCAAAAAAATTAGTGTGTTGAACACAATTAATTAAAAATGAATAATTCTAGACCAGAAATCGCCATGAACTTGTCTTCATATTTTTCCCTCAACAAACATTAATATGAGGAGTATAACATCATAAAATAAAATTCCTCTCGAGTTATTCATTGGGTACTTCAACTATCTTAAAAAAAAAAAAAAACATCCACATAAAAAAATATTGATTTCTCATGTAAATATAAAGTTGAAAACATGAAAAACCTCACAAATCCCACTTCAACTATGAACTGTTATTTTTCTATCCTTTCCACTACAGAGAACTAAAATATGTAACGGGGAATATGATGAGAGAAGAGCGGAAACAGGCGTTGATACGTGCATGTTGGGCCAATAACCCTTGGGTTTAATTTAAATTATGCAAATTGAAGTACTGTAGGGAGTTTGAAGGTATTGAGGTAGAACGTAAGAGAGGGGTGTGCAGACAGCCCTTTTCTTCCTTGTGTTACTGCGGTAATTCTATCTACAACGAATTTCATTTGAATAAGCTATGACACAGCACGATCCAATGTAACATCTTAACTTATACCACATGACTAGTATGACACTAGACACATACATAACTTGATGGCGAGACATTTCACGAATAAGAAATGCAAAAGTTATCTTTCATAATGGTATGTAGAATATTATATCTCTGATAATTTTTCAGAAAGTTTATAAATTACTTTTTAAGTTTGGATTACTAATTCCTAGATGATTGTTGGATCGCGTGACTGATATCAAAAGGTCATTTATGTTACTTTAGGGACAGAGGACAATTGGAACTTGATAAAGAGATGTGCGAGATTTTTTTTCTTCTACAATTTTTGTAGATAATATTAGCTATCAGTATAAACAATGGATACAAATAATAAGTGTTGACAGCCAAGTGACAGAATGTATTATAATACTTAGAATCATTTTGGTAAGGTAAATTAATTTTAATCATTATATTAATGATTTCAAATCAAATTGTAGAATAATAATTATTATAGTATTTGATTTCAGGCTGAATCCAGAATAGATTTGATTATAAATTTCAGTGCAAATAGAAAATTTGTCAATGGTTGAAATATTGATATCCTCAACTCAAGTATTCGGTACAAAATAATTATGATATGTGAAACTTATTTATTTTCATTTTCACATTCTCTAACTAAAATCCATTGTCTCATTTACTTTTATATACACTTTTTTAACCCCAATCTTAAATCATGAACAATTTCATAACCTATATTAACAACATATCACCCCCTTTTTCAATTCAAGAGTTGTTTTGTTCCATCATCCACTCCTCACAAATAATATACTTAAAGAGACTTTGAGAATACAGTGGGGGATCAAATAAATTTTTTTTTTCCCCTACTGCCTGCCTTGAACCATAATTAATGAAAGAAATCAATAATCTCTCAACAACTAACCTAACTTTCTGAAATAAATGTCCAAAAACAAAATTATCAGGTATCGCACAAAACGAAACTTTCTCGCTTTAACCTTGTTTCAATAATTTCCAAACAATCTTTCTACTTCCATCTCTCTCTCATAAAATTCCAAACATATTCCAATCTAAGGTGTGGATACAAGTGATCAACGAATATCCGGTGAAGTTATACACTCTCCAAAACAAATATGTATACATACAAAAGTCAAAATATGGAATAATGCCAAATAGAGGAGCAACAGCATTAAGTAAATATATATACATCCAATCCATACAAACACATATACATATATATTTACGTATATAATACACTAGTTGAAGGAGGAGATGCATGTTCGATTGAGGATGTGCCTCTAGAGTCCATTGAGATTCTCATCTCGAAGGCTAACGGACAAGGAACTAGTGTACGTGTATATGTACACATGATTCCAAAACAAGTATAGAGCTGTTCAAACGTGTGTCGGATGTTTCTATATGTTTGGTGGAGATTGCGGAGAGTGTACATATATATATACATATAAAGTGAGACGAGAATAACACGAAGGTATATATATATACATATATATTCAGCCAAGAGGTCCATATGCAGATCTAAAATGTTATCAGTACTGGCAACGTGCCAGTGAAGTATGCCCAAAACCATTCTCGCATCTCTTTTTCATTTTGTTTCTATATATGGAGTTTGCAATCACGGCCAAAAATTTTTGGAGTTTGCCTGGCGGCTGATGGTGACCTATACCCCACGCAACAACACAATGTGCTTGGCCATAATGTGTGTGGCGTGTGGTCCAGTAAGAAAGAAAGCACAGACCACAAAGAAATGGAGACGTGAAATGAACGTGAAGGGAATTGGAAAAAAAAAAAAAAAATACTGGTATATAATTCAACACGCGCATTCTGTTTGCAACAGTGCGGTTTAAATTCCACCATTTTCATGACCGCGGCTAGACATCTCGTTTTGAAAGTCAATATCCATATATATATATGTTAAGCATGTATGAATATATGTGAGTTTGTATTCATGCATGGACGAAAGAAGTAGTGTAGGTTGATTACTGAACAGCCACGCGATTAATGTTCCAGTGTGAATAGAAATGAATTTTTTTTTCCTGGGTTCTTTCTCTTTTTTTTTTTTTCTGGTTAAAATAACGATTAATAGCGTGGGCTATATACACGCGACCTGGTTCTGTGAATTCTTTAATTTTTTTACTCACAAAAAACATTGGATATGTTTGATGAAAGTAATTTTATACTGCTGTGGGATTTTATGGTTGAATGTGGAGTATTTTACTGGATGGTAAATTTGATTGAGGAAATGTATCATGAGGTGAAAAAAATATTTGGAGAAAATAAAATTGGTAAATGGAAAGATATATCTGTAATTTTAATCTACCAAATGCCAAATGTTGTACTATCGGTTGTGAATAATCGTACATACTTTCACGGTCGTTGTATTGTCGCCATTTCATGTTGACCCTTTCATGATTTTCATATATAAATGTTTGGATATGGTAATGTATGGTACATGGAATAGGGATGACATTTATTGGTAGGAAAATTTATGGCTGGAATATCGATTGTTATTTTTGTGATGATATTTTTCTGCAGATTTTTTTTTATCAAGTATACTCTTTACAAACTATGTTTTTATCCGCATCAGTTTGATATATACATGTAGAAATGTGCAAATGAATTATTGAAATTGAAGAAAATATATAATTTTGATTTAAGTTCAATTAAAATTGTGACAGAAAATTAATTAGATTGAAATTATTTATTTTTAATTGAGACAAATATTTTTGACACAAAACTAATTTCGTATTCAATTGAGACAGATGCTTTTCTCTTATATTAATTCATATATATTCAAAGTATTATTCAGTATTGAATACATGATTCATCACTTGAATTCGAAATCAATTTACATTCTATTTAAAGTAATAAAATTTTCCAATCAATCAAATTCAATGAATTTAGATCACATCATTTGTTTTTCCTTGATACAGTTTGTGTTCATATACAATTTAATTCTATTAATTATAATATGGATGGAGAATTTCGACATCACAGTTTATGAACTGCTGAAAATACTGCAGACACCGTCACATGAACACGCCACTATCACTTTTATGCTTCACATATTCATCACCAACACATACGACATCAAAATTGATATAATCACTTTCGTGAGAATAACTATCCCTCACAAATGATATTTGCATGCACTTCATTGTTCATAATACACAGTTTATGACTCATTTATATCAATCAGTGTATGATTTAGACATTTATTAATGGATTATTTTATCTGACATATATATAATATTAATTTATTATTTGAAATGAACAAATGTGATACATTAAATTTTTAACAAACTGATGATTGAACTGTCTGACATATAGCAATTTTTACTACTGACAAAAAAAAATATCCACAATTAAAAGAAGAATTATTTTTATTTTTTAGTTCAACTGCAAATGGGAATTTGATTCAACATTGAAATATTTCCAATTCAATATTTTGTTTATTGATAATATAATTATTCTCATTTTTAAAAATACAATTGTTTTTTATTTTCTGATATTCAATAACAGAAAATATAGAAAAAAGGGGATATAAAATGAACAAACGTGAAATAACACTTGTCATGTGATATACATATCAAGATAAATATTGAAACATATCGAACAATGAGTCGTGATCACAAACGCTCATGACAAATCGATTTGAGTGTCACTCAAATAGTGGACAATTTCTATTCACTCACCACACCACCACCCTTTCTCACACATCCACATAAACTCTATAAATATTATTTTGGTTTATATTGTTTACTCCACCCTCGCAGTATAGACGTAACTGTGAGCTTTATATATTTCGACTTGTTGCTCAACTCAGTGAGACTTTTTGCAACAGGTTCTACTCGAGAATTACGAGCCAGTAATAGTCTTCAGCTTGGGTATACTATTCACCAAGACGAGACATTGACATGGTGGTTACTAACATTATTATCAATTTCACATACATTTATATATTTAAGTGAATATTGATGACTATTTTAGGTGTATGATTGGTTGGATGATTTTTAATTGTGTTCTTTATTGCTCTCAAGTGATGTGTGATGTAATGTTAACTGGTATTTTAACAGGAATTGTTGGAAATCAAAATCACCAGTGTGTATTACCGGGTATGAAAATTTCCAGTACAAAATTTCCCAATGAAACTTCTTCGAAGAAAATTCAACGCAATTAAATTAAAACTTTGCACTTTTATATGTATTACAGTATGATTGAACTCGAACATAGTAAAAATTATTGAAATAATATAAACACCTGAAGCGATACAATATTTATGAATTGATTTTGAAACTCCATTTATTAATCCCTGATCTATTTTGTTGATATCAATCAATTATTAACCACATGAATTATAACAATTGAATATAAATGTAATATAAAATTTGTTATGTTTCTTTTTTGTGCGTGGAATTTTACATTGAAAATTTCCATGGGAATAATTTATTCATAGTAATTTATACGTTGTGAATTATATTCTGTAAAATTTCATACAGGAAAACAGTCATCCATTACCAATTCCAAATGATTCCATTTGATTGCATTTAATTCCAATGAAATCCATCATTTCCAATATGATTTCACAATAAAATTGTCCAATGCTTTCACCAATGAATGATTGAGAGTATTCATTCCACTTTGAACATAAAAAGTGGATATTGGAAAATTTTAATAGCTACAAGAGATAGAGTGGAAACTACTTTCAGTGTACGTAATGAATTTCAGCAATTCTACATTATACCTTCGGGACTTTTTAATGCAATAGCAACATTTATTTAAATGATGAGTATTTAGCTATCGACTTGTTCGTGGATACAATTTGAAAGAACCGTCCAATTTTAATTGATTTGATATAATAAAAAGAATGTACAATCAGTCCTTGTATAAAATCCACTAGAATTATTTCTATAATTGTAACTGTGGAATAATTTCACTTCATGACATACCAAGGGGATTTCACTGATGAATTATTGCTACAATTTTATATGTTAGAAGAAAAAATTATATACTATAGAACTTGGTTATTTCCAGAATATTTTTATTAGCTTTTGGATATATTATACAAATGAAATTCTACTGAGGAAAAATCAATATTGTACAGCATTGACATTCTGATCAAGTAAAGTGTTTCTGGCAT
This sequence comes from Zele albiditarsus, assembly GCA_958496275.1. Lineage (NCBI taxonomy): Eukaryota > Metazoa > Arthropoda > Insecta > Hymenoptera > Braconidae > Zele > Zele albiditarsus. The sequence goes on along the minus strand of OY292412.1, from coordinate 9,215,108 downwards.
GAATGGTTGACATGATTATACCCTTTGTGAACACTTGAGAGGAGAAAATTACAAGTATTATAATAAAGTTGTCATTATATCATGAAATAAAAAAGAAAAAGGGAAAGATAATATATGGAAAAAAATGCCGGATTTGACAAAACTTATGATTTGATACGTAAAACTATATATATATATATATATATAAAAAGAAAATGAATTGTTGATATATAAATAAAATCCTTTTACAAGATATGGAAATTTTATGTAAGAATCGAATGAAATTGGGTTGCATGCAATCGATCCATCAAATATCAAGATGTCAACTGGTTTGCAAAATAGTTTCTAGATAAGCTTGTTCAAAGTTTTTGACTAACATTTGTCGAAATTAGCACGGTCGACTACAAACAGAAGTTTTGTACAATTCCTACATTTTTTCATGATTTATAAAAATTCTTTCATGTTATTATTCCACGAGAATCATAAACAAATAAAAGATATGGTAATAAAATTATTCTAGATTCAAACACTATTTTTGCATGTGAAGCCAAAACAAATTTTAACTTCAATCCAAACGTAAATTGAAAGTTTGTTAAAAGTAAAAATATTCCTAATTCAAATTTATTCTTCTCAAACAATAACGACGCATAAAATATCTGATAGAACTATCAATTTTTCACAAGAAAGGTATATCAAAGTTTTTTTATCTGGTAGAAAATTTGTTAAAATAAACAATTAATAATTATACATATCTTATAAGTAATACAATATTTAATTCTCCAATACTAATAATCAACACTATTCACAATTCAACAATACTTTCTTCTCTCTAAAAAAAAAAAAAAACATGAACTTTTCAATTAAACAAATAATATTATCATACTTAAAAAACTCTCAACAATATATTATTCATCTTCAACAAGTGTTTAATAGATTCAAAAATTATCTGACACGAATAGAATGTCAGTAAATATCCTTTAACAAATGCCCACTTCTTATAACAAAAGTATCCGTATATTTATCACAACAAAATAAATATATATATATATATATATATATTTTTATCTCTGCACATGTATCAGTCTGTATATATTATACACTGATGTCTATATAACAGGCAATTTGCACGCATCAATTTACCATTTGGTACCTCGTGTGAATGACAAATGATAGACGCTATATATATATCTGTATGATGGGAGCAGTGGGACAAAATCGTCATATGAATTACTACAGTAAATCGGTTTTGCCTCCTGCTTTCCTACATGTATATTATATATATACTGAAGTGAAAGATGATCATATGTGTAGTAGCATCAGTTAGTATTAGGCAAACACGTCGTGCTCAGTATCACACGCATTTGAGATATACCTGAGAGGCACATTTCGTGATAATAATCAGTAGAAACAAAAAGGAGAATAATTTTTCACCCAGAATTCGTGTCAGAAAAACGGGGATAAAATAGAGGAAAAAAAAAATAATAATAATAATGGGGCCACGCCGCAATACTATCCGACATCGACCGTTGATGAGGAGACACTCGTCATTGTTCCGCAAATATCAAGAGATTGATCCAAACGCCATCATCACATCAAGTTTGATGAGTACACTGTCATTGATGCGTGAACGATCCAAACGTCAATATCTAATTGCCAAATGTAATCGTGAATTATTTAATAGTGTTATTAGAACAAATAATAATGAACTGTGGTGGTTGTATATTGAACAGGTGAATAATGATGGTGTTGTTGCAAACATTAATTCACAACAGGAATCGTCAATTTTAACATTGACATTGGATGATATTTCACCGCCACAAGTAAGGCCAATATAAAGAAAGATTAGACGAAATCATTTATGTTAGATTTAAAAGTAATTGATTTGAAATTGGAAGAATAGGAAAAGAAAGAAAAAAAAAAAGGATTCTTGAATTGAACACAATTGTATTCATGAATATTATATTCTTAAGGGAATAAAGATTCTTGCTGTAGGTATTGGTATATTCTTGATCCCAGAAAAAAAAACAACAAATCCATGAATTGAAAATTGAGTTTTACAGTATTTCTTTGCAATGTATAATAATCAATTTCTAATTTTTTTAATTCACTGGAATTTGTCCACATTTTTTCATCGAAAATTATTTATACAAAGAAACACAGCTCGTTCCGATTTTCGCCATTGAAATCTAGTACAAGATTAAACGATGAAAGAACAATTGTAAATGGTTACTTAAAAAAGCCATATTGAAAACTTTTAATATCTATTCACGATACATTCGTATTGACATTTAAAAATCCAGCAAAATTGCGATAAATTCCTGAATTTAATAATCATTTTTTTGTAACGAAATAAACTAGATACATTCTCACATTGAATGCCGCAGTTTTGATATATATATTCCGAGTTTTATCGTGAAAATGCATTCTCAATACAACTATACGATTTATTGCGATTTTTTTTTTTTTTTTATCAGGACAGATAGATAAATGTCATTGGAAACGCAAGTGTACAACATATGTATACACATATACATATATAAATGCTTGCATGTTTTACAAGGCAATTTACTTCGTGTTGTACACCCTGTCAATGGCCTGCGTTGAGCCAGTCGTGTCGAATGAAAGGAGCTTTTTATTGGCACATGTCCTACTTACACTAAACGGAAATAGAGTTACACTAAACAACAATTCAAAAGTTCCCCTTTTAACTATATACACATAAGCTTTACCATGTCACTGTCAACGATCAATATACATATTGTTACAAATATATCGAATAAACAGTGAGATAATGATGGAGAAAATATATATAATACAGTGAAGAAAACGTTTGTCATCTATCTAAAAGACAAGTGTATACTGTTGTCACTGTGATAAAAGACTTTCCACAAGTTATAATGAAGATCCAGTATTACTAACCCACTGTCATTTCCCTTTAGATATTACCACTATTCCACTTTCTTTCATTACTACTCCCTCCTTCTTTTTTTTTTTTCATACTCTTTCTCTTCTTTTCGCTTCATTTTTATTTCCAATGCTAAGTGGGTTACTCGACCGTAAGAAAGTGAAAGAAATAAAAAGGGTTTTGAGTAAAAGAATGAGAGAAAAGAGAAAAAAAAGAAAATGAGGAAAAGGCTCGAATGCTCTGTGAAAATGGGTCGATTTAACGACGCCCTCCCGGTGAACAAATCGCGCGCGAGCGTCCTCAATCTTTCGAAATCATGCTCTCTTCCTCTCTTCCTTTTTTCCTCTTTCTCTTTCACGCACACACTATCACCACTTTTACTTTGTATATGAGAGTATCTCTCGTGACAGGGTAAGCGAAATATGTCGGTTGAGACAATAAAAATATAATGGATATACATGTAAAGAAAGAAAGAAAAATAAAAGAGATAAAAATATATGAATAAAAAAAAAAAGATATATAATAAAAATAAAAAACATGAAGAGAAATAAAAGCGCATAAGGGAAAAGGGGGAGAAACGATAGTTGAGTATGTTGACTCGTAGGATTTATATCTGAGTGCTGGTGAAGCCAAAGACTTATATATATTATATATATAAAGTCGAGTTTGTTGGACGTAGATAAATAAATGTAATCTGTTTATCTACGTGTGTTCTTTACTTGGTTTTTATATAAGGTGAGAATAGCCAAACGATGAAGCTTATACAGCTTTATACACAAATAGATAAGCGTATAAATGTTGAAGAAATACATTTTTATAGTTGTAGAACGCGACAATTGTCAATTTCAAATTCATTACCCAAATTTTTCATTTGAATAAAATATCGGAATGAGTTTTGTGTTTTATGTTAATTTTATTTCTCATCTTTTCCACATTCTCCATTTGTTTCATATTTCCTTTTTATATCTGAAAAAGAAAGTAAAATATACGAAGAAGCGCGAATATTTATATTTTATTTCTTTGTGATAATGGAATATTCTTTTGCACAAGATGTCGGGACAATTTGATTGTTGAGAGAGTGAAAACAAAAAAAATGAAGACAAAAAACATATGAGAAAATGATGAAGGTTAAAAAAAAATAATGAAAAGGAAGCATTAGAAAAAAGAGCATTCTGAAACTTACGATCAAGGCCTTTTCCTTCTTTTTTATCTGCTTCCTTATGTCTTGTATATCTTTCTATCTATTTGTATATGTGTTTATGTCTGATGCTGCCGTTGCTTGAGTAGTGAGTCTAGAAGTGAACGTTGGTCCCACTGATGTAGAATGAAACACAATCATAAACTGTATATAAGCAAGAGGAAAAGGACAACAAGCTTTATAGACACCGTGACCTATATTAACAGAGCGGTAGAAGAGACAGAGGGAAAGGAAAAACGATCGTTTTGCTACCCTTCCCTTCAACGTCTATATATCCATTCTGTTTCCTTCCCAACTCACTTCAAACCATCATTTTCTTCATCATGCACCACTTTACAAGCAAGAAAATGATATAGGATGAGATACACATAAGACATGAGAGGGATAAAGAAAAGTTCAACGTGGATAAGAAGTGAGGGAAAAAAAAAAAGAAAAAGACAAAACACAGACAAGCAGAAGTCGTTGATGGCGTGATTAACGCGAACAATCTTGTTCAGACATTTAATGTGTTCGATGTACTTAATACCCTCAAGGTCTCTTGTCCAATTTTAATTTTATATCTTTTTGTTCTGCGACATCCACCAACGCCAATGACAGACATTGATAAATTTCTTTTCACGTTTCTGTTTTATTCATTCTTCTATTCATTGTAATGAAGACTTCTTTTCTCACCTAATTTAATCAGACCATTTTACACTTCCACGGAACACTACCATCCTCATGTTAATACTGTCATCTTGAACCTAACCTCTCAGACTATAAAAGCCCCCATAAAAAAAAAAATAAACAAAAGTCTCTTATATTTATACTCAAATTTAAAAATATATCAAAACTCCATTTGCCTTTTTTTTCTTCATTGAAGTACATTATGCCATAAATTTTTGTGTATATGTGTACGTTTGTTACGTAACAATACACATATATTATTCCATTTTTTCTCTTTTCATTCTCATATTGCATATACTTATCCATCGATTACGTTAACATACACGTATCGAGTTCACTTAGATTGTATTTCAAGATAAATATCACATAAATTACCATGGTCGTTGGTATAATTTTCACATGATAATAATAATAATAATAATAATAATGATAATAATAATAATAATAATAACAGCCATACCACGAAATATATTGCTCCAATAACACGCATATGTCCCTGAAATGTAATAGTTATAATTAAAATTAATTCATTACATTAATTAAATTTATCAACATGAAGAATGAATTCAATTATAAACCAAACAAAATTAACCCTCACTTATACTTCTGTTACTCTTTTATTTTTCAGACATTCTGCGTGGTGTCCAAGAGGTTCCGCAAGAATTACATTCACCGTTTTACAGCGACAAACAGTTGGTTCATATTCTCACCGTGGAATCGTATGAGACGTTGCTGCATCTTCCTAAGTACAAATCAGTACTTTGATTACATGGTCATGTTGACTATTGTACTAAATTGTGTCTTCCTTGGCATGACCGAGCCGATAGAAGAAGCTGAGTACGTTTACCTCTTTATAAATACATTAATAAATAGCATGAATAAATATATAAACAAATTTGTTTTCAGCTTTTCTGATACATTAGTTTTATGTAATAATCAATCGTATTACATTCTAAATGAAAAAAAAAAAATCCTGCTAGCCCAACACTTCTGTACTTTTTTTTTAGTTTTGTCGTTACTGAGTCCCTCAACGACATTTATGTGTCACGGACACATATAAAAACTCGCGTGCTAACTGCTCCCCCAAGTAAACATTTCACGTTACTTAGAGATACGATCGTGCGGGTGACTAGAATTATCGTGTATAGGATATGAACCTTGATACTATGATACTGCGTGAAAAGAGTGGAAAAAAAAATAACATAAGCGTACACTGTCGAAAATATGTGGCACGTGATTACATTAGTGCACACCCTGTTTTCTATTGTGTATTATTTGTTATTTGTATTTTTGTTTATAAGATTTATCCAGCACGAGTGAGAATGCATGGAGGGAAAATATTGATTAGAGAAAATTATAACAACAATTATGTACATCAGAGTGATACAAAAAATATCAGTGATATGGTAACTGTTTTTGGTTTTTGAAAATAGAATACATTTTATTCTTATATGATAATATTCAAAATTATAATCATTCTTAACTTAAATTTTTATTTTTCCTACATCTCTAATCACAATTATATTGATTAACAATGAATAAAAAAATTCATACACTTATCACTTCCCCAATAATATTAATTGAACAATAAAATTGATGATACATTCAATTATTTGAGAAGAACAATAACAGCAATAATGACGAGTAATTCAATTGGAGGTCAATGTTACATTAACAGTAAATTAATTATAGCATTTCAATTGGATCAATTCAAATGATGAATTATATATAATGTGAACCAATTTCTCTCTTAAATATAATAACTGTCTCCTTCCAATGGAATCATATACGCCATTTGTTGCTGAAAATAAATATAGATTCATATAAATAAATTAAGAATAGCGTGGCCCAAACAAAAGTGAATGAATTTATAGCAAATGCGAGAGCGTATATACTGGATCGTTGTAATATTCCAAGATAATATAAAAGTCGTGTCGTATTCTTTGGTATATATAAATACATATACATATAGCTCCATAACTATCTCTCTAAAATAGAAACCCAGGAATATTTATGTATAGATCTGTATATGCTTACGTCGAGGGATGCATATACAGAATCCTGAGGCTGCATTGTGCTTTTGTGTGGTTCAATGAGAAATTTATGATTATTGATTTCAACAATGTACATACCAGAGTAAACCAGATGAGAATATAGAGATAGAAATAATATAAATATACGTGACAAGATAAAGGAAAAAAATGCATATTTGTGTAAAAACATTTGTGTAAAATTCCCTTTAACATTACCATAGCTACTGTCCTGTCGAAATTCTAACACGAAATTCATGTTTATTCATGTTTGTTTAATATGACATTTGTGTTGTGTGTTGCAACATTTTGTATATCTACCAAGTGGTTTAATAATCATAATATAGTTATAATAATAATAATGATAATGATAATAATTGTGTTGCTCGACTTTAACACGAATTAATTCACACGTTGCCCATGGAGTTTGTGTCCACTTGTGCAGCCCTTTGATAACTTTTATGTCAGTTATTATGTTGAAAAGTTGCACGAATTTTCTTTTTTTGTTTCTTATCATTTCACGGACAATTTAATTGTTTAGATGGGAATTATTATTGATCAACTGGAGATACAACAAGAGTTGTGGAATAGCAAAATGATGGTCCTTTAGTGACGTAAATTCTCATTTTTGATTTCGTAAAATATCTCAATTAGTTCATGGGTAAATAAAAAAATGCATATCAATTAAAAAATTTATATTTTTAATTAAAAAATTGAATTTATAATTCCACAATAATGTAGTTATGTTAATTATGAAATTGATCTTGCTCAAGTGCTCTTTATTTCAATCGATTTTCATTCCAAATCTCATTTATCAGTGATATTCATAAAATTAGCACAAAAAATCATTTTTATCTTGTAAAACGTGTTTGTTGCATTCGAAATTTTACTTCTCTCATTGTGAACCAATAGGTCAGTGATTATTTTGGACTCGAACAACTGGAATTATTTACATTAAATAATTCAGACAATTGTTGAAACGAAGGAGAAAAATAAATAAATTCCGAATGACTTTTATGTTGAAAAAAATGTTTTTATCTAAAAATTTGAAATAACTTTTGTACGAATAATTATATTGCAATACGAATTTCTGAATGACTTTTATACAAATTTTTTAACTGTATTAATAGTTATAATTTTTAATTCGATAGATATGAAAAATAGCTACAAAATTTATACATAAATATATCATACTCACTCTCAACCTATTTTTATCATAACAACAATCTGCAGTTGCTCTTCGTGCATGGCCTTCGGGGAAATTCGAAAGCGTTAGTTTCATCCGGATCCGAGTGCCCTGTTAATCCACCATCATCTATAGTTGAGAAACGCAAGCGTGGAAGGAATTTCACTAGAAATTTCCTGGACGTACAAGAGTAGTGAGAGCTTGGGTAAATCCCAAAACTGTCTCCTACCTCGTCTTTCTCACACTCTATATATCTTCTCCATTTCGCCACTCTTCCTCCACTTCATCCTTGCAGTGTGGACCCCTCTCGAGGGTACTCCCTTGCGGCCCCGTCATTTCCATCATCACCAACCGCTTATCAAGTTATTTATATATGTACCTGTAGAGTGTTGAGAGTGTGAGTCAAGAACTCCATAATTTTCATGCGATAAATACGATAATATTACATAGATCACAATTTTGTATTAAAGTTTGTACAGAGTTTTTGTTTTTTAGTTTTAATTTACTGTTTAAATTAATATTTTTTACTCATAGAGTGATAAAATAATTAAACATGAAACACGTATGAATATTGGATATTCGGACGGTTCATATGGTATATGCGAATTGCAGGAAATTGTTGATCCACCGGAAATAGACAGAGAGTAGAAAAAAAATCGTCTACATTATTAATCTATAGATATTATATATAAAGTGCATGAAGTAGAGTTGAATAAAAGAAAAATATTAATATTTGTATGACTAGTGCGCAGTTAAAAAGATTATTAGTATCCTGAGAAAAAAAAAAAAAGTTATCGCTTTGACGACGTAAAAAATTCATACAAATATTAATCATATCCTTTTATTCGGCTCTATTTTATATGCACCTATATATCTACAGATAAAACATGTTAGGGTTTTTTTTTTTCGTTCGTGTAGTATATATGAACCTTTCATCCACATTTCTCAACTTCACTACCCAGCGGGATATATTCCTGACAAATTTTTTTATAGTTAAGAATGATTTATCCTAGCATACCGAGTTTCATCATTTTCCTTTGGACAATTTTTTCAATTGAGAAAATACAAAGAAAAAGCCTTCTCGTTATTATTTGATAGAGCTAATCAGAATAAAATATTACTGTTTTATTGATACATAAAATTGTTTGGATATTAGTTTTATTATTTTTTAACAAGTTGAGATGATCAGTTATAAAATTATACAATTTAAAACAACACTTCAAACTTCTCAATCCACTTCAGATATTTCTTTTATATTTGATACGATTTATTTTCAATAATAACACACTTGAAATTCCAATAATGTATCAAAGTAATTTCATTTATTGATGAATAAAATGTCTATAATGTTAACTTCAATATTTGCTAACAATTTGAAATAATCAATTATAAAATCATAAAATTCTTCAGATTTTTTAAATCACCTACTTGCAGTGAATATTTTCTGTTTTATTATTTATGTTCTCTCAATTCATTTTCAGTGATTGTGGAACTCGAACAATGTTTTTATAATAAATAGAAAACAACTACATCCATAATAAGTATTTAAATAAATTTTCGACAAGGTTAATTTCATACTTGGAACTTTTCCCCTTTTCAATGCGAATAAATTTTCAACCCCTCTGAGACACATTTTTACTAATCTTTTTATCTTCACACTTTCTCGAGTGTCTAAAGCCAACCCTTGTTATTTTAAGGTGACATAAATACTCTCGATTAAGTTACAAGTTCATTTTTTATTATTTATAAACGGGCAATGTTGAACTGAATTAAAGATTTGAGAAATATTGAACAAATATCTCTCACTCGTTTTGTATAAGACAATATTTCTAGTCGAAAAAAGTGGAAGCTCTTTAGACAACCGAATGAACCTAGTACTGACGATTACCACTCTTATCTTAATTATAAAAAAAAATTGATAATTATTCTCCGATGAAAAGAAACGTTACAACGTGTACAGCAACCATCATAAAATTTCCATATGCAGCGAACAATATCATGCTATTTAAAACTATTAAAAATTATTAAATTTACATTTTTACATTAACACTTTCTCATTATTTATTTCATCGACCAATTTCTCAAAGCTGTTCAGTTGATTAATTTATTCAAGCAAATAGCTAACTGATAATTGTAAAAGTGTACTCGACTGCCCACAACATCAAAAATTAAATTCATTTAATGCTATAGGGTGGATGATGAGGATTAGATACACGTCACGGTGTGTTTGAGTAACGAAATAGCAAACTGTGTCCTCTCTCAGTAGTTAAGTTGCACAGTAGCCTCAGCAGTGATTTTCTTTTCTCTAAATTATTAATAAGTATCACTGTAAACAACGAATAAAAAATTTACCTTCTCCAGCACACTAATCAACGCTAAAGTAAACAACTAAATAGATTAAACCTTAAATATAGTGATTATAATTTAAAATTCTCGAAGAAAATTTAACACACCAACAATAGCTATTTTATAACCATTACTTCTTCAACAAATTTTGGTAGTATTCAACTACTTACCCGGATTAAATTCACGTATAAATTCCCTTGAGTAAAATATCACCATGAAAAATTACCCATCAAAAATTTTACATACAAAAGGGAAACACATCATTAATAAATATATATAAATATATATTACACAGCTTCAGGTATTTCTATTGTTTGTATTGTCTTCACTCTGTTAAATTTTAATCATAACCCTAACACACAATTAATTCATTTCAGGTGAATTTTATTCAAAGAAATTTTATTAAGAAACAAAATTATTCATAGAAATTTGGACTATTATAATTCCCTATTGAAATAAATGATATAAAATATTTATCAATAATATTAATTACAATTTATCAATGTGTGTTTTGAAAAGAAAAAAAATTCTCACATTATTTATATCTATGTAAAATATAAATATACATGAATTTTATTTTTTGTTTATATACAGATATATCTTCCTAGCAATCTATACAACAGAAATGGTGATAAAGTCCATTGCTAAGGGTTTTATACTCAATAAATACACATACTTGAGGAATCCATGGAATTGGCTTGATTTTGTGGTGATAACCAGTGGCTATGCGACAATTGGAATGGAAGTTGGAAATTTGGCGGGTTTGCGAACATTTCGTGTACTGAGAGCCCTCAAGACTGTATCAATAATGCCTGGTATGTATATCAAATAAATTTGTTCAATATTATACAGCAAAAATCACAATATATATATCAAATAATAAAGATACCAATTACCTTAAAACAATAGTACAAACAATTAAATAAAATATACAACATGAATATAATTTTTAAAATAAAACTTAACAATACTCAAAGAATATATTTTTTATGTTACCAGAATTGAAAAAAATAATTTTCATACACAATAAAATACTATGGAGAAAATTGTAATATCGATTGGTAAAAATTCACTATACACTGTGTAATTATTTTATCATATTGTCTAGTAAATATTGTCATGTTAATCATCCTACTATTATTTATTATATAGTTTGAGCACATCGGTTTTCACCATGTAAAACCATAGAATGAAAACAAATAGTGGATTTGGAAAGAATATATATATATATTAATTTTATGTAGATGATAGTAATTAAAACATATTCAGATATAATTACTGTTTAATCAGTAGATTAATTATATCCTCATACACATTAGTGTACATCTATAAATAAATATGTGTTCTATATATATATATATATATATATATATATTTGTGTAGGTTAATTCGATTCGCCAATTGGATTAATTACAAGGACTATATATGGGGACACTCGGGTGGGCGGCGTGCGCCAGTTGAGCTACAAATTGTAATCTATTACACCTCGCGCTCTCATACCTCCTGTGGAGTTAAAGGACGATCAATTTTAGTCCATTCCCATATATATATATATATATATATATATATATATACACACTCTTCAATTATGTTAAATTCCTATGGCAATTCCTCTTCTATGCGCGTGAAAAAAGAAGAGAAAGAAAGAAAGATGAAAAGTAATCTGAGGTAAAAAATGTAAATTTATACCACCGGAGAAAAAAATGATTTGAATATCACTTGAAATAATATAGTTGTGATTCAAATTATAATAATATTTTCAAAACTAATGAGTTCAATCAGAAAAAATTTATCTCGAATTATAGCAAGTATTTTTAATACACGACATAATTTATTTTCTGACAATTTAACATTAAATTTTGACATTTAAACAAAAAATAATAAGTACTACGAATATTTGATTTATAATTCCCATGTTAAATTTGAAAATATAAAAATGACATGGATGTATTATACATCTACAAATCGCCAGTTAATAAATTAAATTAAAATAATTTTTTATTCCACTTCAAGTACTAAAAATCACACCTGAATCAAATTTATGAAATTTCCATTTCAAATCATATTGCCCTACATGCGCATAATGAGATAAAAGAACATAATGAAAATATAAAAAAAAAAAAAAAAAACTGTATTCCATTTGACTATTTTAATTAATTATTTTCTTTATATATATATATATATACATATTATATTTCAAGCGCTTTGTTAATTCACGCGTAATATTTGTATTAATAGAAACAAAATGCTGTATTTCGAAGTAATCAGAATAGTGATATAGGGTAAAAGAGGTGTGCATTCAAATGTGCTGAGTGGGTGGAGTATTGCATTAGCATATGCATGAGAGAAAAGGTATTTGCAGGTCAGCGTTAGTAAAATAGAGGTATATAGTGAGATGGTAAGAGTATGTGTGTGTTAGAGAATATGTACGTGAAATGAGGTTTGTACGCGTGAACGTGACGTATCGCGAAATAGTATAGCTACACTAGCAATTATACGACGAGTATAACAACTGTCGATTTGTACACTATTGCTCTCCTGTTCACTCTCTCTCTCTCTCTCTCTCACTCTCTCAATGTTCTCTCACTTGATCTCTGTATCTATTCATCTCACTCATACTTCTCTATTTCAATTGACAGCATCAAGAGGATAGTATATCGACGGAAATGCGTTTGTGTCATCTGTAAATTAACGGGCCAATGATATCTCACTCATGTTATTTCTCTTGCGACATTTTGATGATACCGATTGGTATTATTTGTTTCATTCTAAACAGATAGTTGATTTATTATTGTTGAGGGAGATATTATTACTTTAAAAAAAATGAGTTCATGATAAAAAATAATATATGATAAAATTGACCATGCAATTTATAATATTTTCAGCTATCCCGAGATGTCCTCCAGTTACTTACATTCTCATAGTAATCTTTCTTATAAAATATGTTCCATCTATCTGAAGAGAAAAAAATAAAAAAGTAGTAAAATAAATAAACTATGCTTGTCATAAAGCGAAAGAAATTCAATATAAAAAATTTATATTCTCAAAAAAATATTATACATCAAACATATTTAAGTCCACACTAAATCTTATTGAATTTTAAGTTGTAACTATCAATGACATATACCTATGGAACTTGTTGTCAATGATCACCGGAACAATACATCGTATAGAAATTCCACTTCAGATTCGATCGTCCTCAGTCCTCATCTCAAACATTGTAACCGAGAATGAATAGACTTCTAATGACTTATTCGAGTGTGACATGTTCGTCTGAAAGCTGAAAAAAAAAAAAAAGAAAAATGTGAATGTGACAAATAAAAAATGCTTGGCTGATAGCTGTACTAGGTCAATTGGACATTTCTTGTCTTTTGTTATTTTCAAAGCGTGCACGTGTAAGCAATCGTCAGCTTAATTCCACCAGACGTATTTAAAAGTGACAGATATATACATGACGCTCCATAAATTCTCGTTGTTGCAAATATTTCATAATATTCAATCTCACCGTGATTTTTATTTATAAATAACATCTATTTTTTTTTTTTTTCTCTCAATAAATACTTACATTGTTGATTATTTCCTTTTTTTTTTTATTACAGGCCTCAAAACCATCATCAATGCACTACTGCACAGCTTCAAACAACTCGCTGAAGTAATGACATTAACAATATTTTGTTTAATGGTGTTTGCCCTGTTTGCACTTCAAGTTTACATGGGTGAATTGAGAAATAAATGTGTAAAACATCAGGAACCTAATGAGACTCAAGTTGATTGGCGAGAGTGAGTATTATTTTATTTTATTATAATAAAATTTTTTATATTACTTAATTCTAATTGTTCAATTGAAATGAATAATTTGAACGCAAGAATTTCTTGAATAATTTATCTCTGCAATTTTTTAGGACTATTTTATCGTTGTATTTTACGATGAAAATTAGCTGGACAATATACTTTATTTATTATTACTATTATTATTATCATTATTATGACGAATAACCCAGGGTTGTAAAAATATTAAGGTTCTTGAAATCGAAAGTGTAAATCGTTAATGTAGGAAGTGAAATCTCGGATAGAACAGTTGATGAAGAAAATAGTCCATCCGAAAAAATTGTTAACGAATGTATAAAAAGATATGGTAAAAAGGTCAATCATTGGGTTAGCATTATCCAGAAAAATTTTACAAACTATGTTTAACGTTTTATTTAATAACTAACCAAGTATTGAAAGAATAAACCCCAATTAAATTTGATAAACCATGCTCCACCGAATGTATCATCTTGAAAATTGCCACTAATGTTCCTCTTTAATAATACACTGTGATAAATAAAATTAAAAAGTTTCCTTTTTCACGGAATTAAATATACATACATATATAAATAATTTAACTGTGTGAAAGAACTGTTTGGGTCACTGCGGTTGATATTCATGATGTTGTCGGTGCTTTTATTTCGCAGTAGCCAACAAAACCCCAACCGGTCACTGCATCTTGTTGCAAAATATATGCGGATGTCTCATTCTCTCGACTCTTTTCCACCGAGTGTTTATATTATTTTTTTATTATTTTCATCCAACCCCTATTATCTCTGCTGGCGCGCTTTTCGAATATTAAAATAAACCTAAAGAGAACCTATCGCACTTTTATTATTATTTTTGTTTTGTTTTCTCTATCTTTCACAATCTACCGATATATACATACATATTTTTGTGCTCTGTTTATTTATTATGTTCATACTTTTTTCTCTCTATTCCCACAACGCTGATGATAATTATAATTTACCAGACGTTGGCAGAGAAAATAAAAAATTATTGTCTTTGTGTGAATTATTAAAAGTTACATTAACAAACTTTTTTTTTTAACCCCAACTGGGACTATGACATATAAATATATATACAATGAAAATTGTTGGCCATTACACGTTTTTTTTTTTTTTTTCTTCTGGTTTCTTTTTTCGTTTTAGCACGCTGCTAACCAACCAAGAAAGTAAAGTACGACAAAGCCATTTCGCCACTGCATCTCTCATTCACTCACTCACTCTTACACTCTGTAGCTGATAATAAATTGTTCACCGATAAAGTGAGAACAATGGAGTGACGAGAGTCAGGGTGATCGATGCACTTGTTGAAAAGGCGAAGTCATATGACACCTTCTCAACTTCACACATACATATTATATTTATATCCACACATACAGTGAAATTTATTCATGTAATAATACATGTAGTGAGATTACATTATTTTTAATGTACAGATGAAAGGAAAAATATAGAGGGTGAAAAAAAATTGGTTCAAATAAAAATGAATAATGAAAAAGTAGTTTTTTTTTTCTATATTGGTTTCAAAGAGAAATGATTGGATTAGAGTTGATCTATTTGGATCCATAAAATGTAAAATTCATTTTGGAAAAGATTATGGATATAGTCAGGTTTGATGAGATTGTGCACGGTTGATCAATGGTTTAATATTCAGGAATAGAAGTAGAGGAAAATTTGAAATATGATTTGGTTTCTTTATTTTTATATTGACAAAGTGATGTAGTATGGTGAATACATTTGTTTCTCTATAATCTCTTCCGACAAATTAATAGTCTTCCTCTCTCAACACATGTCACAAATAAATATAATTTTTAATACTCTATCCATCCATTGAATATATATTTCAATAATAAACTTTTCAACTGAACTTTTATACATAAAACTGAAAAATAAACTTTATTATATATTTCATTCACCCAACAGGTGGACTTGGAACGCGTCCAATTGGGCATTTGACGATGCCGAGAAGCCCATCATCTGTGGCAATGTCACCGGTGCCAGGTAACTAATTTAATTTTCACCATATTCCTCGGAATGAATTAAATAACAACAACATCAATAATAACAACAACCACATCACCACATTAATGACAATAACAATAATTAATATTATTATTATCATCATCATCATAATAATTACGACTGAAGATAATGAGGGAATGGACGAGGCATACTCAAGTGCTCTCACCTCTTCATTTTTATTTTTATTTTTATTGTTTACGATATGAAATGAGGCTAAGCAGGAATAACAGGAGTGAAGAAGCCTTTGAGAGGGTTTTTTCTCATTTCGAATTCCACGTGGCATCTCAAAAAGTTCGTAGCGACGACGAGGGAAATACTCAGTGAAAGATGATTGGATGCTGGGTGTGAAGTGTACTTCCACATACACATATGTTCAATATATATATATATATATAAAGATATATAATAAAATGATTCTACCGCTGGGTTCAGGGATTTGCGACGATAGTGTGCAAGCTAAACTTTAAGCTCACGGTTCATTGGACCGCGCAGCTGCTACCTGAAAGAAATATATACCACACTTCTTTTTGTTTTACTCTCACACTTTTACCTTGAAAAAATATTTATATAGAGTGTCTATATATTTGTTTATTATATATAAATATATATTGGAGTTTATGCGAAGGGAGAAAAATTCGCTCTACCGGACCGAGATTGATCTTTATATATTTATTACAAAAAGTTTAAACGCGACGTGAATATAATAGGTTATGTATACATACGTCGACTCGCTCGTCTTCCACTCGAGTTCATTCTCTCTATTGAAATCCATTTAGAAACAATACAAAATAATAATAATAATAATGATAATAATAGTAGAATAGGAAAAAATATGTAGAGAGAAAAAAATAAATTGGAAATATATATATTAAAGTTTTAAAGTGCAAACAAATGTAAATGATAAATGACGTAAAAGCCACACAATATGAAAGACATATTTATTTATGTATGTGTATATACACACCCACAGAATCAATATCAGAATGGTATATATGGTAGGAATATGTATTGTGGAATCATTTAGCTATATTGTGTGAAATTTTTCTTTTATTGAGTTGTGGATGAGTTTGTGGGTGGATAGAAAAATTGCGTTGAAAATTATTGTGCTATGGATTTTGTTTGATGGAGAAAACTTTTTGTATTGTAAAATTCTGCTGTGAAAATTCGGTGGTTGAATGACAATTGGGGTATACAAAAATAAATATTGCATGATAATAGTTTGTTTGTATTTATTTTTATCGATCACGTATTAATTTTCAGTATTATTATAGATGACTAGAAAATTTGTTACAGTAATATTTAATATGTGCAGAGATTTTCAATGTGGTATTTTCAATTGTCGAATATCTGGGGGTTGTCTTACAGGTATTAGAATTGTTCGATTAATAAAGTTTATAATAATTTCACTGACACTGAAATTCGAATGTAGTGATAAACATATTCCCAACAGTTTGAAACAATAGAGCTTAATAATTCAGTTATGTGTATGTTTTTTTTTTTTTTTTCTTGAGGATATAGCATGGAAATTGCTCATTCCTATATTTTTATAAATTGTCTCGTAATATTGTGAGTACTTGGATGACCCACACTCAGTAGGTTAATGAAGATAAATAATGCAAAACAAATCAAGGACAAATCTAATATTTATAATCAAGCAATATTAAATAATGTATGAGCAATATTGGTATTTGTATATTTATACATTCAACGATAATTACTGGATAAAACAGATGAAAATGAATTTTCCCATATACATTCAGCCATTATTAACATCTCGTAATAGTAATTCTGTAATTTATATATCTTCAAATATCCCATAAACTTCACAGTAGAATTTAATACAGTATCACTAGCCAATCAGATATAACAATTTACCAAGATCTTCCAACAATCTTAATAACAGCCATCATAAAAATATCAGCAACACCCCTCAATTTCCACTATCTGATCATCTGTCAAATTTATTGCCACGTTAAAACACTCCACAATTACAAACACAAACACACACACACACACACACACACACGACGAAAACAATTCAATCTACGAATAAAAAATTTCCAAATAAAATTTCTACGCATGTGCATGAACATATTGAAGTTAAACAGACAATTGTAATTCAATTTTTCAGGCATTGCAATGAGAGTTATACGTGTCTGTGTGTTGGACCAAATCCAAATCATGGGTACACAAACTTTGACAATTTCCTGTGGTCAATGCTCACCACCTTTCAACTGATTACCCTAGATTATTGGGAGGACGTTTATAACAAGGTCAGTTGCGTGTCTAGCCATTTGTCATTGGTGCAAGGTGGACAATTTACTTCTGTCTGTCTCCCACTACCTCTCTCTATCATCAATAATGCACATATGTATAAATATATATATATATATGTGTGCGTGCATATAGATATATATTGTAATGTCGTTTAGGATTATTGATCCTATTATACTAGTATATATGTGAAATGATACATGAATACTATTGACATTTTAAACAGGTGTTGTCGGCGTGCGGGCCTATCAGCGTCACGTTCTTCACGGTGGTTGTGTTCTTCGGGTCATTCTATCTCATAAATTTGATGCTTGCTGTCGTGGCGTTAAGCTACGAGGAAGAAGCAGAAATAACGAATGAGGTAAAATTAATTGATTATTAATTTTTATCAATTATTAATTTCATTGATTCGTTTATTTTACTGAAGAGGAAAGTCACTGTGAATTTTTTGGCGGTAATTAATTTTTTAATTCTGGTATTTCATTGATGAATATTATGTTGGGAATATAAGTTTGAAGTTTGATGCTGTAATTCATGAAATTAACAAAGTTGTTTGTTAATTTTATGAATTGAGAATAATTTTTTGAAAAGTGGCTGACATGATTTCTTGATAACTAATTATATGAGTGATATGTGGTTTTCGAGAAGTTATTTGATGTTATTTCAGCTAATGTTGGAACTAGCCGTTTAATTGTACTTTGGGAATTTTTCATTTTACTCGACTATTTCATTGATTTATTTGCATTTACAGTGACATTCCGCTTATAAATAAATTGAGACTGTTTTCTAATTCTTACATCTTTAGAAAGAATAGATACAGAGAATTTAATGGAGATTCATAAGTGTTGCTATTTGTTGGAGAAACAAATTTCACCACAAAATTCCGTTCAAATGTATGTAAGGTTATTGAACTTTTTAGATTCCCAATATAAATCCTCGTAAAAAATTCCACCTCCGTAGTATACATTGTGGCAATACGCTCAGTCAAAATATTGTCATAAAATCTCCTGAAATTGCAACTGATGTAAACCCCAAGTATTAATATATATGTATTCATTGGAAAATTATGTTGCAATAAAATATTTTATTGATTACGGGATTATATAATTTTTTTAAACGTAATACGAATTATTAGATAGACATCCTACAAAACAACTGAACATATCTTCTTAAAATCTCGCAATTTAACACAAAACACCTGACATTTAATACAAGTACATACATTCATCATAAAAGAATAAATAACAATATTCGCTTTTATAAATAATTAAATAATCAATACCATTCATAATTCAATTCCTTTTTTTCTTTTTGTTGTAAAATAGGAACGAAAAAAAGACCTGACTGACCATCGCGAGGACTCGACGTTTAGTTTTGACCCGACAAAGATAAACATCAAAACATTAACAAAGGAGAAGCAGAAAAAAATAGACGCACGTAAAGGCGTTTTGCTTAGCAGCTATACGAGAAAAAAAACACGAAGAAGAAAACGTGGAAGAAGTACAGCAGGCCAGGAAAAAAATGGTGGCGCGAGGAGCAGGTCCTTGTACAATAAACGCGATCAGTAGGATCATATTTTTCTCCTCTATAATCTCACACTATCTATTTCTCTAATCTTTCGTTGACTTTTCATTTCAAGAACCCACTTCAATCCTTCCAAAATAAATCACTGCTATTTTCACATCTGCTTACATCACACATTATCAAACAATAATATTAATATTATCCATATATTATTTCGAATCTAAAGGTCAGCAACACCAAGTCCGAGTCCAAGTCCAAGACATTCAAATGCTCGACCATCAAATCTACCTCTTCAAGTGGCGCCACCAAGGCCACCAGATCCAATACATCGACTTGCTCCACATCGTGGAATGTTACATTCACGACAAGCGAGTAATAATAGCAATCAACAATCGTCATTGGACGATTCGGGCGTTGTTGATGATCATGATGGTGATGATGTGACTTCAGCGGAAGAGCACGAGCGTCGTGAACATCGTGAGCATCATCATCACCTTCATCATCATCATCAACAACAACAACAGCAACAGCAGCAGCAGCAGCAGCAGCAGCAGCCACAGCAAAAGCAGCGCCACAAAGAGCATCGTGTTAGAAAACCAGAAAAAATGCAGGTGGCGATTGCTTCAAGCGGTGCTGAACGTACATTATTACCACTTGCTCCAGTAACTGTATCAGTAAGAAGTCGCAGTCGTGAAATTCGTGTGCTCAAGTGTAATGGCGTTAAAACGAAGAAACAAATGTATACAATACCCCCGGAATATTTATCCCACATTGTTGTTCTCGGTGAGTTCATAAAATCCAATTAGAACTTTTGATTGAGAACATCGATTGGTTTTCGTTTTCATTTTCATTTATTTTGTTAACTTTTCATTCCCGTTTTCAATAGATGACCTCCCCGATAGAAATTGCGATAAATGCATTCAATGTTGTGTTGACTATGAAGGCTGGTTACGCTTTCAAAATTGTTTATATAAGGTGAAACAAATTTTTTAATTCAGTTGTGAATTGACAGGGAGTATCCGGGGAGGTTTCGAAATTGCAGAAATTGGCTCACGTTTATTGTTCTTAACTAGCGCGCGAATGAACGTGAAATTTTTTTGTACACAGGAATATTTTGTGTAACGATATCGAGAGCGGAAATGTGTTAGGAATCATTTTATTGAGGATAGTATCGGCGTTATAATTTAATGAAGGAAACCTAAGCAAGTCTGGTTTTATCATCAAGCCAATCGAACGGATGAAGAGTTTTCAAAGTTTCAAGGAATTTCGAAGATAGTTCGAGCATGTATAGAATCGGGAGTAATGGGTGTATGAAGAGGGTCCAATTAGTCTGTCCAACAATATTTGATAAAAAGTCCCAAACATGAAAAAAGTATCACATTAATTCGCATCTTCTTGTAAACATTTAAATGCAAGCCAATTTTTCGAATTTCATACCTCCTTAATCCTTTCAATAAAAAATTTAAATTACTATTAATAACCTGGTTTGTTTTTAATAGGTTGTGAGAGATCCACTATTCGAATTAACAATAACTCTATGTATCGTTTTGAACACTGGTTTTCTCGCACTTGAACATCACGGAATGAGCGAATCAGTGCGACAAGCATTAAATATTGGCAACAAAGTCTTCACGAGTATATTCACGTTCGAGTGCTTCCTGAAATTGCTCGCATTGAGCAAAGATTTCTTCAACAATGGATGGAATAATTTTGATTTAATAATTGTCTCAGCGTCGCTAATAGATCTAACGTTTGAATTGGTTGATGGTTTATCGGTATTACGTGGTTTGAGACTGTTACGTGTATTAAAACTAGCACAATCATGGACAACAATGAAAGTCCTATTGAGCATTATTATTTCAAGTATTGAAGCACTTGGTAATTTAACATTTGTGCTTGTAATTGTTATTTATATATTTGCGGTTATTGGTATGCAGTTATTCAGCAAGGATTATACAGCCGACAAATTCTTTCCGGATCCCGTGCCACGATGGAATTTCAACGATTTCTTTCATTCATTCATGATGATATTTCGTATATTGTGCGGTGAATGGATTGAACCATTATGGGATTGTATGCGAGCTGAAAAATACGAGGGGCCTGAAACGTGTTTTGCAATATTTCTTCCGGCATTGGTAATGGGCAATTTCATGGTTCTCAATCTCTTCTTGGCTTTGTTGCTCAACAGTTTTAATTCCGAAGAATTAAAGCAAAAAAAACAAGAAGTCGGTGAGGATTCAAAGCTTGCACGTTCATTTGATCGTATAAGATCAATTGTGCGTAAAAAAAAATATCGTAAAGAACATTCTGAAAATGAAAAGAATACGAGATTGGAACAAATAGTACGTGAAGTTATGGACAAATCGGATAAAGAAAAATATGCGATACAAGAAACAGTATTGAGCCTTCCGAAAGACAATATTTATAATAGATCATACCAAGAGAGTTTGAATCAACCAGTGTTCACATACGAGCCAATTTATCGTCAAGCAACAGTTACAACTTATAGTCATAGCAGTCAAGAAACCGTGAGACCAGCAAAAAAATTGGACGAGGGAAAAGGTGATAGCAATGATACGAATGCAGAGGAAAGCATCGAAATGGAAGTATTGAAGGAGTCAACAATAAAATTGGACGAGCAGTCGGCAATGTTGCCATTGGAACAGCAGGATATGGATAAGGATACGTCGTTAAAACGTGAGGAATCAAATGCGGAGAAGAGGCCGTGGCATGCGCTCGTTAGTTATGTCGACGAGCTCACTGTCGGCGGAAGGCGTGACAGTAAAGGACGTTATATCGATGGAATGGGTTCATTTCCAGGTTTTGGTAGGAATAAACCTCCGCGTGTGCCTCAGGACTGCTTTCCACAGCACTGCTATCAAAAGTAATTACACTCTTTTTATATCAATCATATATTTTATCAATTTATCTCATCTTTCCAATTCTTATTCATTCATGTATAATAATAAAAAAATGTTATTTTATCATTTTGTTGCAGATGCAGTTGCATCAATCAATGTATCGCCACTGACCTCGGGCGACGTTGGATTGAAGTTAGGACAGCAGTTCTCTCTGTGGTTGACACGCCTGCATTCGAATGGATGATTCTTGTTTTTATCTTTGCCTCATCAATCACACTGTGCTTCGAGGACATTTATCTTGATGACAATCCCTTTTTAAAGAACATACTTTATTGGACAAATCTTGGATTTTGCGCATTATTCAGCATTGAAATGTTGCTCAAGTGGTTGGCGCTTGGATTCTGTAAATACTTCACGAGTTTCTGGACCATTCTGGATTTTATAATCGTTTTCGTAAGTAATTTTTATTCCAACTGAATGATTTAATTTTTTTTTTTTTTAATCTATATCTTAATATTATGCGCCGATGATATACATGAATATATATATATGTACACAAATGTTTACTTTTTTTCTTTATTTTTCAATATTCAACACACACGCCAGCAAACTATGATCGCATATAAATGTTCAACTGTGTTATTTGTCGCATGAATTGAAAATTTGTTCATGAATTAGTTCAGCGGGCTTGAAAATTCTCATACATATAAAGAAAAAAATGTTAATTGATAATATACAAACACACGAAGATTGTGTGTATCGATGAGAATAGAGATGTAAGTTAGTCACAAAGACGAAAGAGGAAATGAAAAATGTTTTCAACAAAAAACAAAAAAAAGTTAGTTTTTGAATGTTTGTTTCCATGTTTATTCTCGATATGTTTTATGTGTCGCCTCATGGACCCAGGTATGTTAATATTAAAGATCAATCCTCTCCTCTTTTCCTGCCGCCGTCACTTTTTATATCTCTCATCTTCTCTCACTGTCATTTCTTCGTCAAGTATTTAGATACTATATATTCTGTCTTCCCATCTCTCGTTTCAAACGAGGAAATGAATGAAAAAGAAAAAAAGACGCAACATTTAGATTGATCATTCGCTTATAATTTTCGTATTGTGGTAAAACTTTTGATTTTCATTATTATTTATATATTATTAGCAGCTCAAACATTGTATCGTCAATATCACAGCTGATGAACACACAACTCTTTATCATATTTATATAAAATATCTACATGTATATATATATATATATATATACAATTATAATTATTAATAAGTAAATAATAATTGATATAGAATTGCATGTTACTAATTTTTTGAATTAAGAGTATTAATTTCAAATGTAAATACAGAAAAACAATTTGATTAAACATTTGCATATATCATTGGTATATTTCTCTTATTTTTTTCATTTTTAATATAAATGATATTAATATCGTTTGATTTGTTCAACAGGTATCCATGTTTAGTCTTTTGATAGAAGAAAATGAAAATCTCAAAGTGTTGCGGTCGTTAAGAACCCTCCGTGCACTGAGGCCACTCAGGGCAATTTCAAGATGGCAAGGCATGAGGGTAAGCCATTGTTTATTAAGTGATCAAAACTTTTAATGACTTTATCGATAATATCACTTACGTCATCAGAACTTTCAAAAGACATGTCAACTTTATTCAATTATATTCTCGTTCATCAATTGTTATCTAGATGAAAATATATGTGAAACTACTTGATGAAAATTGCAATATCATAATTTGTCAGAATTTGTAATTTCTCTGAATATTTTATACAATAAGAATAATTATCATCTAAAATTATTTTGATAAACACCAGAAACATGATCAGTATTTTAATTAGAAAACTGCAAAAAATCATTCCCAATTTTATAGAATATAATTCGTAATTTTATGCAATTCGTCATTAATAAAAACTTTTATTTATTATTAATTTTTTGTGAAAGTTAAAACAAAAATTGTTATATATAGCAGAGAAGATATTTGTTAAAAACTCCAAAATCGAAATTAAGAATTTCGACAAATTATGAGAAAATTCAACAAATTCTATCAAATATTTTTACCAATTAAAACGTGAAAGTAATATTCTTCTTTCAGATTGTAGTGAACGCGTTGATGTACGCAATACCTAGTATTTTCAACGTGCTCCTCGTCTGTCTCGTGTTCTGGCTGATATTTTCAATAATGGGTGTACAATTTTTTGGTGGAAAATTTTTCAAGTGTCTCGATGAATACGGCGAACTTTTGGATATTTCGGTATTGAACAATATAAATTTATTTTTACTTATCTCAATGAACATTTATAATAACAAGATACATATCTACATGAATGTGCATAAATATTTCTTTCTTTCTTTCATATAACTAGATAGTAAACACGAAAAATGATTGCATCAGTCGAAATTACACATGGGAAAATAGCAAGATAACATTTGATCATGTTGGGATTGCTTATCTGGCATTATTCCAAGTTGCGACATTCGAGGGTTGGATGGAAGTTATGGAGGACGCAGTGGATGCCAGGGGCGTTGACCTTCAGCCACAAAGAGAAGCAAATTTATGGGCATACATATACTTTGTTATATTTATTGTGTGTGGCTCATTTTTCACACTGAATTTATTTATCGGAGTTATCATTGACAACTTTAATATGCTTAAAAAAAAGGTGGGTGTATATTGCCAAGTATATTCATAAATGAAAGTAAAGTATAAAAACTTGAACTCATAAAATTTATATATGTTTAATCTTTATTTATTCGTTTTTTTATGTAAATAACTTTTGTTCTCTGTGTTTTGTTGTTCTTCTCTTCTTTATTTTTCTTTTTCGTTTCTTCTTTTTTTTTTTTTTATTCCTTTACAGTATGAGGGTGGCGTGCTAGAAATGTTTCTGACCGAAAGTCAGAAGCACTACTACACTGCCATGAAAAAGCTCGGTCGTAAAAAACCACAAAAGGTCATAAAACGCCCAATCAATCAATTCCTCGCAATGTTTTACGACTTATCAAACTCTAGAAGGTAAACTATGATAAACACGAATTATGATTATTAATTCAAGTATGATTGTTTGATTGTTTGACAGTACACGGAGAAAATGGGAGGCACGTTACACAGTGAAATGATACCTAGATATATACGAGTAAATAATACTGTATTTTTATGGTTCATATACAAATATTCACTGCACGATGAAAAATTATGAAGCGTATAATAAATTTGGCAATCAATATTGCAACTATTGCTAGTCACTTTGTAATTTTTGTTTGCTATATATTATAAATTGTAAGAGAAGAATTAGAAACGAGCGCTTTTAATTACTGAACGGGATGGAACAAATCATAATGTTCATAATTATCATATTTTCTCTACATCATATTTTTATCATTGAATATAACACTCTGATCGTATTTTGTACTCCACTGTTCGGTTCATTTTTACACTGGACGACCGTTTTCTCCGTGAATTAAAATCCATCAAAATAATTGCAAATAAAAGATGCATTATAATTGCGTATGATGAATAAAAATTAACAAATAAAATTTTTAGATTTGAAATCGCCATCTTTGTATTGATATTTCTAAATATGCTGACAATGGGAATCGAACATTACAATCAACCGCATCCAATATTCTTCATTCTTGAGGTGTCAAATGCATTTTTTACAACAGTCTTTGGCCTTGAAGCTATTGTGAAAATAATCGGTTTACGCTATCACTACTTCACCGTACCATGGAATCTATTTGATTTTTTACTGGTATTAGCGTCAATACTTGGTATACTTATGGAAGATATCATGATTGACTTTCCCGTGTCGCCGACGCTCCTGCGAGTCGTGAGGGTGTTCAGAATTGGGAGAATATTGAGGCTTATAAAAGCAGCTAAAGGCATACGCAAATTATTGTTTGCCCTTGTTGTCAGTTTACCAGCGCTCTTCAATATCGGCGCATTGCTCGCTTTGATAACATTTATCTATGCAATTATCGGCATGTCAGTCTTTGGACATGTGCGAAAGCAGGGTGCACTCGATGACATGGTAAGAATGTGTATTTCAATTAAAATTAGAACCAGTGTCATTCCATTATTTATCCATTTATATTTTCAAGGTGAATTTCGAGACCTTTGGTCGGAGCATGCAGCTGTTGTTTCGCTTGATGACGTCGGCAGGATGGAACGACGTCCTGGAGTCTCTCATGGTTCAACCGCCGGACTGTGATCCCACCCCAACCAGCCGGCAGTTGAACGGAGACTGCGGGTCCCCACTCCTAGCCATAACGTACTTCACGTCCTTCATCATCATCAGCTACATGATAGTCATCAACATGTACATCGCTATAATCCTGGAGAATTTCAACCAGGCGCACCAAGAAGAAGAGATCGGCATTGTCGAAGATGATCTTGAAATGTTTTACATCAGATGGTCAAAGTAAATTACTGTTTATTGTTTTATTTAGAAAAATTATGACATTTTCATTCAACGTGGTAAATTTGAATCTGATATATTTAATTGCTCCCGGTACAATTATCAAATTGTCATATTATTGTTGATCATAATTCAATGCGAATGAAATTGTCCTAGGTGGGAATTATTCAAGTACTAAATATCTGAATTAAATTTACCATGGTCAAATGGCTCTGTATAAATTGATAATGGAGTTAAGAAAAAATCCTGCTTGATTAATTGATTCGATATCGACTATTTAATTTTTTTCAATTACAGATATGATCCTCATGCTACGCAATTTATAAGATTTTCACAATTGAGTGATTTTATAGCGAGCTTAGATCCACCATTGGGAATATCAAAACCCAATGTTGTAGCACTAGTCAGCTTCAATCTTCCTATTGCTAAAGGAAATAAAATTCATTGTCTGGACATCCTTCATGCGCTCGTCAAGCACGTCCTTGGACACGTCGAGGAGTCAGACGATTTTAGAAAGTTACAGGAACAAATGGATGTTAAATTTAAGAAACAATTTCCAACGAGAAAAGAATTAGAAATTGTTTCGTCGACGAGAATATGGAAGAGAGAGGACAAAGCGGCAAGATTAATTCAACGCACATATCGTGACTATATCGCGTAAGTAAACCACATTCTCTTCACCCTAGTGTATTTACGCTTGACACAAATAAAATGATAAATAAAATTCACAAATGATATGTGTATTACAAAAATTGTATATCATCCTTTTGTCCCAAAGGATGAAGAGGGAACGCGAGAGAATAGCACACGAGGTTGATTCACAAACGCAAACATCAAGTCCTGGCGGCGTGGGTGGCGATGGCAGAGGCGGTGGGTGGGGTGGTAAGCTGTCGGCCCTTCTCCACGTACATCGGGGTAGTCGGGCCAGTAGTCGCAAGTCCTCCAGGGCCAGCGACGCCAGCGATCTCAGCGAGCTTGGTACAGCGTCCGCGTGGCTCTTTCCAAATCTTCCGCTCTTGCTGCTCTCCGGCGCCACAGGGACCCATGAGGACCTGCAGCCCCCCGCCCTCACCGTGTCCCGTCCTTCGCCCACCATGGAACAACCCTCGGCTACCTCGAGCTCTGGTTCAGATTCTCATGTAACCCTCAGGTAAACATTCATTTATATCAAATGATTTCTTCATACACTTTGCACCATATTATTTAACAGTTTCTCTCTTCATTTTATTTTCTCTTATTCACATGACTCGCTGAATTTAATCATCATTTATTATTATCCAATTGAATCAATTGAATATCTTGAAACATATTTATTTTTCATCATCGCATCAATATTTATCGCAATTTTCTGAGTCATTGAAAGTATTCTCTATTGGATTAACGTAATATTTTTTCATTTCCACAAATAAAACAATCCAAAGGCAGTTGAACGAATAGGTAAAGAAGTAATAACAAAACAAAACAAAACATTAAATAAAAAAATAAAGAGAATAAAAATTATAAGATTTGTTGTGTTGAAAAGGCTCGATTCTACTCGGTCTGAAATTTGATATAAACATATGTTTAAATATTTATATATATCTATGTATAGAGGTATGAAAAAAAAAAAAAGTTTGTTGTAGATATTTTATTTATTTGTATATATACACATATATATATTAGCGCAGTTTAGTGAACAAAAAAAAACCCTGCTTTCCTTCCTGTAAAATAATTCCCTATAAAATAATTGCAAAGGGAAAATAAAATATAATTAAACACGATAATGAATCCAAATTGCAGTAGTGTCTCGCGCTCTTGTTTAAATAAAAAAAATAAAATAAAAAAATTGATTATTTAAATAAAAATTAGAATTTAGATCTAGGTAAAGCGAAATTTGAATAGCTGCAATAGATATTTATTTTGTTTCTCTACTTTTTTGTATTTAAATTAATTTGTTATTCTCAATTTTTGTTTGTTTTCAGTTATGTCAATTTGCTTAAACATTTGAAACTAATAATTGCAGATCATCCGGTGCGACGTTGGGCCGTCAAGACGCTGTCGATTCTTATCCAGACGACGATGTATTGAGTCCACCAACGTCGAAACGTGGTTCACTTAGACCAAGTGGCACTGCGCTATCTCTAAATATTCTTCAACGCGATATAAAGGAGGCCTTTACACGTCGTTGTGGCAGTTTGCGTGGTAAAAAAACAAGTATTGTCGCAATTGAATCGACACCACTGCCTTTACCAGACGGCAGCGACGTCAGTATTCTTGTGACTGAGCCAAGTCCTGAAAATACAATACCGCCCGTTAGACCACCGTTACTCAGACGACAATCTGAAGCTACGGTTGTACATGTTCTTGTTCATCGTGAAAGCGAAGAGTATCAAGAATCACCGGACGACAGCTGATCTTAGTCTCCATAAAAAATCATATTTTAAAATATCACACATACATATATTATCGTTATCAAATTAAAATTATTTTTACTGTTCTGTATAGAAAGAAGAAACGAAAAAAAAAAAAACACAAAGAAAATAAAAAAGAAACTTTAGTCAATTTTGTTATTTTGTTAAGAACGAATGTGGAATCGTGAATATTTTTCGTTCTTAACGAAACAAACAGAGAAAATAAATACGGCATTTTTATCAGTCTTCCGCCTATTTGAAAAACAAAAAATAGTAAAACACACACACACAAGTTCAATTGTCAAAACTTATTAATTATATGTCTCATGCATATATATTACTTCACAAGAAAAAAATGATTGCTATTAACTTCTTATAATTATTCCTTTTTGCTCATTAATAGCTTCAATCTCTGTCTTATACCTCATTAAATGCATTCGAGACATAAACAAAAATTAAAGAAATTTTTAACATTCACACGCCGATCTAATATTCGGCAGTAGAAAGCCTGAAAGAACATACTGCCTCGTATTGTAGGAATGGAAAAAAAAAAAAACAAAAACAAAAAAAAAATTTTAAAAATTAAAAAAATACAAGAATAAAACTCTGTGTCCCGGGGAAAACAAAAAACGAACATGTGAAATTGTATATGCATAAATCATTTTCGAAAAAAAAAAGAAAGAAATGAAACGCCATTAAAATCATTAACGATAATGGAGAAAAACAAGAAAAAATAATAAATAAGTAGTTACAAAAAAAGAAGGTTATTATAGCTTCATGCGGTTGATCATTAATCAAATGAGCCATCACACGGGATTCAGAGAGCGTTCATAGTTATAATTTAATAGTGAGAAATTCTCGTTAATAATGAGTAAACGCAGTTAAGTAGGTGTAGTAGGCGCGAAATTAGAAATCGGGTGAAACTGTTAAAATTTCGTACGAGCAAATAAATCAATTTTTCATTAATCACAATGCATTAATAAACCAAACAACGAAATTAGTCACAATTTTACTCTCCCCATCAAACGTATATATTTATATATATATAAATATATATATGGTTTAGTATTTTCCATTAAACGATTTTGTGTTCTCGTGTTGTATATATTTATTTAAAGAATAATTATGATCATGTCTTTTTTTTTTTCTTTCTATTGAGAACACTCGTGTGATATCGTTTGATATCGAGTGATGAACGCGTAATTGGAATTGTTGTGATCAATGAAAAATTGATTCAACAAATCATGTGTATAATAAAATGTAAGTCAATTAAATGATACATATATCTATTTATAATAGTGAATAGTGACTAAAGAGAATAAGAAATGTCTGTATCTACTTCGATGCGGCTGGATATGCGTGATGAATCGCTATCCAAATTTGTCTTGAATGATATATACATAAATGAATATATAAATATATATATGAAAGATGATGATAATGATTGATGAATGAAAATGAAACTTATGAACTGTACAATCATACGCATTCGGGTGGTTTTGCAACACCCGGAAAATTTAGTTTATTATGATGTAGAATTTACTTATAAATCCAGTCGCGATAATACAAGAAAAAATAATTAATAACGCTTTGGAAGCGTCACGTAGTTTATTATATATACGCGCGTGTTTAGTTACACAAATTAATAATTATTATAATAATGATAATAGTATTGATGAATAAACAAAAATATATACATAAGTAGTTATAAATTATAATTAATTAACGTAAGTAGAATTAATAAACAAAATTCGATACTATATACAAACTTATCGCGCACCATTGCGATAGGCAAAAATGATAAGACCCCGTTGCGTGGAGGATAATTAATCATTTTCCAAAGGCAGAATAATTATTGAAATAAAAATATATATGTATACATGTATACAAACACACATTTCTCTCTCGCTTGAACAAAATCGATAATACATTTAAATATATATTCAAGATTTGCTTATTCATTGAATCACACATTCTATGTCCTCATTTTACAAGTATATTTCTTCAATTTCTCAATTAAATTTTATCATATTTGAAGAGAAAAAAAAATTAAAAAATGGAATAAAAAAATTAATTAAATAAAATGACACAAATGTATTTAATATAAATTAACGTAAGAAAGAGGTAAATGTGAATGCGAATTTTGTAATACGTGACAGTGGTTTACGTTAATGCATTTTAGAACAACAGCAACAGCAACAAGGACAACAGAATCAACAGAAACAACAACAACAATCTCAGGCATGGGCGGTACACGCGCAAAATCAAACACAAACACGAAATGAGCTTGAATGAATTGTAGAAAAAGAAAACAAAAGCAAAAGAGAATGTATGAATCCGTAAACATTTTTGTAAATATTTAATAATGTATATGCTATACACAAATTAATTTAAAAAAGAAAAATGAGAAAACGGGGGAATCTAAATTTTAGAAATGACAACAAAGAAAAAAAGATAAAAAACAAAAATCTCAGTATAGCATATCAACGAAGAGAGAAAAAAAAATGAAGATAATTGATAAATTTTTAGCCCATTCCCCGTCCGCGATCCCGCCAACAGAATCCGAATATAAAATTAATTCACATTATATAATAAATCGAATTCCATTTGTGCACAAATGTTTTTTGCAAATGAATAAAAAATTGAATTAAACAAATTCACGCGATGAAATCACAAAAATTGTAATACACATAATGGCACAAATTTGTTATTGATAATCATTTATACATATATAAATAATTAAAATCGAGATGCCACGTTTATTTATTAATTTTATATTATTGTAGAATAAATGCCAATTTTTGCCGTTAGTGATTGTCGAAATGTGAAGAAAAAAGAACAAAATCACAAAATGTAACGTTATGTAATTAACAATCACAGCTTCCATCTTTGAGTAATAATATTAAACAAAATGTAGCTGAAGTAAACGAGTGTGTATAATGCTCAAGTCGTCCCGGCAATCATTAATTTTACAAATTATATATGCATAGTTGGGCTGTTGAAAGAAACAAAAAAAGAAAAAGAGAACTAAAATTAAATTATCGTCACAAAATTACAAAATACATTCGGTGCAATAATTAACAATATCATTTTCGCTTGTGCATCGTCAAAGGAATGGACTTATATTACGGTACATTCACAATTTTTCTGAATAAATGAGTGGTGAATAAAAATTTTTTTCTCTCAACTTTTCTCTCCGACATACAGTAGTGCAAGTAAATTGTTAGTCAGCCATTATACGCAAACGGATGAGATGTGCTGCTCACAATTCACAACTGATCGAATTTTTAAACACGATAATTTTGCTTGCACCAATTTATTCTTATCGCATATTAGTAAATTCCCTCGGTGAGATGAAGAAAAAAGAAAGAAAGAAAAAAAATAAAAGAATCGTCATTGACAATATTAATCATTCGAGAGAAAAAAAAAAGAAAAAAAAAAAAAAAGAGAAATAATAAAGAAATAAAAATAAAAATGTAAAATAAAAAAGTAATATTAAGACCAAAATGTATCGGGTGGATTTACGCAACACAAATTTGAATATATATACAAATGCAATGAGATATTACCGAACAATATAAAAAATATTAATGATTAACAAACGGGATAAGGGTAAT
Organism: Zele albiditarsus; assembly: GCA_958496275.1. Taxonomy (NCBI): domain Eukaryota; kingdom Metazoa; phylum Arthropoda; class Insecta; order Hymenoptera; family Braconidae; genus Zele; species Zele albiditarsus. The sequence goes on along the minus strand of OY292412.1, from coordinate 9,181,871 downwards.
AATCTGGATAATGGATAATTTAATACGTAAAATAAACCCACCCAGTACATCGCGATCTACAATCAATGGCCTACGTAAACGTTATAGTGTGGAAGTGGCGTTAATTAATGTCTTCAATAACATAATTGAAATTTAAAATTAGGTAGACGTCATAAATAAAATGTTTCAATATCGTTTTTATTTTTATTTCATTTTGTTCTCCGCAAAGTTCAATTGAACAAAACAATAAACAAAAATATTAATTATATACACAAATAGATGAACAAGGATGAAGAGGGGGAAAAAAAAAAAACAAAAAACAATACATATAAGTATATAATATAAATCGAATGGAAATTACGACGAGGAAGTGAAATATGAAAATAGTAAGAGTGAAACCAAAGACGGAAAGAGAAAAAAAAAACAATGACAATTTTTTTTTCCTTTTCCATCCATGTTAAAAAGGTGATTCAAGTTGCGAGATAACACTGAACATATGACTTACGGTTAACTAATGATAAGGGTATAATTATGGACATGAATACAGGATGAGATTAACGTGAGCGAGAGAGAAAGAGAGGAAAAATATACACGAGATAAATATGTTTAAATAATCGGCAATTATTTTAATGTCGACGATTGTTCATCTGTATAAATTTAATGAAACAATGGTGTACAATCGTCGCGCACGAATGAATGATTTAAAAACAATTAATTAATTGCATTTGCAACACATCGTATACACAAAAAGATCACACAAACACATTCATACTGAATGATCATACAAAATAATAAATACCCACATACATTCACACTGCAAATTTATAAGTGATTGATTATGGTATAGTAATTGCATAAAATTGATTAATTAATTTCATTTGCCGAGTTCGTTCTCACATTATCGTCGCATAATAGTTTTCCGCTGTATATACGAAAAAATTAAGAAATAAATAAAAATAATAGTGACAAAAAATATATAAATGATGTGCGCAAACCACAACAAACAATTAGCTCAAGCATGTGTAGATATATTCAAACAAACAAAAATGAATTCTTGTTGGCTTGTGATATTTAATACTCGAAAAACAAACAAAAAATGAAAAAAAAAAAAACAAAAAACAATTTGCGAACAGAGACCGTGTGTGAATTCCACTGAATCCGCGCATTTAATAATCACCCCACACAATTTTGATTCGATAATTAATTAAAAAATAAAATGAGTGAATAATATTCAACGGGACAAATGCAAATATCAATTAGTATTTGTGACACCATAAATTATACTGTTGTTGTTGTTATCGGCAATTGAATACACGACCGAGTTTGTCTGTGATCTGCGTGATTATCTAAGGATTAAAGTGTTTGAAATCCCTTTTATTGGGACAGCCCCAATGTGTGCGTATTGAAAAAAAAAAAAAGAAATAAAATGATATGAAAAAAAAAAAAGAAAAAAAAATGGGAAAAAAAAGAAAACTAACAAAAATGAACTAACAGAAGATAAAATAAGTAATCAAGAATAAAGAGTAAATTTGAAATATATAAAATGGCCATGACAAAATGTAAAAATTAAATAGCAATGACAACACTTAGAGATTCAATTTTTTCTATTCGATTCCGTTCAACGCATCTTTTCAGCAAGGCTTTGTAGTTTTTTTAATATTAGTATTATTAGTATTATATTTATTGCTGTTGGTATTGTCGCCACTATTATTATTATTATTATTATCAATTTATTATTATTATAAAGTATTTTGTTGATGATATAGAAGACCTCTATTGTGAAACTATTCTATCGCGGTACATTATACAAATTATATGTAATTATCAACTGAACAGTAATTGAATTTGTAGATTTTTGCAAGGCACGGCGCGAAATATGGATCCTCATTACGTTTATTGTGAAAAACGAAAAAATAAACATAAAATCAGAAATATATATATGCATATATATTTATGCATATATATATTACTTGCGCGGTAGTTAATAAAAGTGACAAAATTCTTTATATAACAATTATAGGAATAACTGAGAATGTATATTGCAAATGCCGAATATAAAAAGGACAAGAAAAATAATAAAAAAATTCTGTAAACAATTCGATTGTTTCGAATTAAAAGATTGGAAACCTCAATTAATTCCACCGCTGTTTACGTAAGAACTTTTTATCACTGGTTCTTCATATTTCATATCGATAACAAATTTATATGATCATCGAACCCAGTTTAATTATTCACTATAGAATTAGTATCATAAAAAAACTATTGTATTATTCTTGAATAACAAATAATTGAGTTCATCAATGAGTCTTAATAAATTTTAATTGAAGAATGAAAATATAAGTGAATGAAGAAAAAAGTTGAACGTGAAAAATTTCGAAAATTCCTACAATGATAAACACTTTTACACAAGCTAATTTATTGAATTACAATTTCATATATTTTACTATTGTATATACAATCATAATTATCATATTTACCTCTATCAATTTATTTAATTTATTTTTCCTTTTCATGTATTTATTTATTTAGTAGTTACACGAGTTCGTTTATTCCATGAGAAATTAGCACCATATGAACGTGGCTTTGGAGCATCAACATTTGGCGCCTGAACATAATATTTCCACTTCATTTTTATACAATGGTCAATTGCCTCTTCTTTTGTTGCAAATTCTACCTTCAAATTTGACATTGGATCACCTCTAGAAACGAAAAAAACATTCGTCAAAAAATTCTTCCTATTCACATTATACAAAGAAAATTATGCAAACGAAAAAAAAAAAATTCTTACGAAGATGACCATCCCATCAATGGATTCTCCCATCGTTCTCTAGTCTCAAAATCCATTTCCCAATGATTAATATTATCTGTTCCTGATTGCATAGCATTTTTAGCTGGTTGATAAATACGAACAGTACGATTTTTTATATGCTCATCAGGCACTCCACTGACAACAGAAACATCTTCAACTTCAGTCAATGTAATATAGCCTCTCATTTCACGGCGTCTTTCCGCTAATTCAGGACTAGTCAGGATCTCTTGAAAATCAGCTGTTGGTAATGCTAATTCTTTTTCATCACTCGAATAACAACGAATATTATTAACTCCCAAAGCTCGAGTACATCTGAAAATGTCAATGCAACACCATTCAATATTATTACTTATGTAAAAGTTTGAGGTTATGTCAGAATAAATATGAAAGAAAATATTACGAATTCATTTTATATTCGTCGTAAATAGGGTTATGTATCATTATGGGGGAAAAAAGCGATGATAAAGTTGAATAGAAAGTAATAATAAGAATTTAAATAAAAATAATGCATAGTAGCAGTAAAAATAATATTATGAAGTGGGTGTTTTTGGTTATATCAAACATAATCGTAAATGGATGTGAATGTATTTATAGAGTTTGAAAATCGAGAGAAAATTGTGTTGAATAAATGTAATCAATAATAATAATTCACCTTTGTGTGCCCTGAAATCTTGTCAAGCAATTTTTTAACAATAACCGCGACGTCATTTTTTCAATATGTAAAGATAAACTGAAACGTAAAACGGCAGCAGCTGCCATTTTGATTTAGTTATTTACCATTGGTCGGAAAAGAGTAAAAGTGATTGAAATAAAAAAATGCGCGCGCATAAGTAATGGCTACAGGGATGAGATTCGGATATTCGTTTTGTCTGACATTTCACAATATTTATATATTAATCAGATCTGGAGAGGTTTTTTATCATTTATTTATTTATATATTGAACGATCGAAATTATAACTTATTTGTATTATTTTTCAACAACCCGAGTCGTTGCCATACAGTATTAGTTAATAATACTCATATAAAATCACTTCTATATTATATGAATGTTTTTAATGCTCTTGAATATCATATAAATATATTTCAATACATATCGTTTGTCAGTATCGTTCCAGGTCAATCTTAACATTTAATATCAACATCAAATACAAATAAAAACCATGATCAAATTGTGTTTATCTCAATGTTTGTGGAAATAAAAATGTTGAAACCCACAGAAAGATGACAACAATAATAAAATGGTTTCGCAGAAATAATTGCTCATACGTTAATCACAGTTTGAAAAATACAAAATATACTGTAATAACACTACCATAATCCTTCCCATCATTTGGTGAAATTAATTCTCCATTTAAGAACTAAAATAAAAAATGAACCTGAAAAATGATAAATTATTAATAAGTATCATTTTTTTTTTATATATACAATCATGAATCCCTTTGCAAGTCTTATGGAATAATTGTTAATATTTTAGATTACATATATTATTATTGTAGCGACCAAAACTGGAATGACAAATATAAAAATTAATTAGCATAATATATTTCTCATTGCTTTCATCTAAATACATACATAGTCTTTTATTAATTTTAATTCGAATTCAGCCGACTTTGTATTTACCAAATATATTTATCAGTTAATACACGGTTAATCAATTGATATTGTTATCAAACTATTTATCATTGTCTCTCATATCTCGCCCTCTGATAGATGAAATCACTATTGAAACCTGTTTACCACATCTAACTCTCCCCAACTAAAGATAACTTTCATAAAACATAAATCTACCAATCTTTATTCCATCAAAGATAAATGGATGCCATTTAATTCAATAACGAATACAAAATCTCTAAATAATTAAAATAAAAAATATATCAATTTATCAAGTTGGATGTTATACGCATGCTCGTATCCTTCGACTTTCCAACCAACTCTTTATATATGCATCCTCGTGTACTGCAACACAATTTCCATCAGCACGATGCGTTCCACCACAATAATATTCTCCAAGTTAGTACATTCACCAATGCAAAACTCATTGTCATTGATAACACATAATATGTACATGACATCTCTTTTACGTTACAGAAAAGTGTGAGAATTGAACAAATGTTACTCGACGAGAGTGATGAGCTTGCGCTATAAAACATCAATGCGAGAGAGCATGGCGGACAATGTGAGTAAAATCAATTGTCTATAGTTATATATCATCACTCTTTATAAACAGTAATAAATTATTTCATTTCATTTTTTTTTTATTCTCATCATGTTTTTTTTTTTTTTTTTCATTTCAGGACAGTTATATCCGACGTTTGCTGTTACTCCTCGCCCTGTGTGCTGTTGTTGATTCAATTAAATCAAGACACACCATAGCTAAGAGAAATTACAGTGACCAAAGTGTGAGAGGATATTTGGCAGAAGTATGTTAAAGAATATTGTAGTAGATCAAATAAGCTGTTGCTCAAACGTTAATTCCAAAATATAAAATTAAAAATCTACTTCAATTCAATTGCACATATTGTTGATCAACAGAGGATTTATTTCCCATTAAAAAAAGAATCGAAATAAAATTTATAATCAATTTTAAATTCATCATTGAGTATTAAGACAATCTTCCTCATGTATCACAATTAATTTATATTGAATAAATGAGTTGAACATTGTTACCGTAATTAAAATACGTGTTGTTACTTTTTGTTTCTAGAGAACCTGCTGGTGGAATGAAGTGTGTAAAGAAGAATTCCATAGCAAATTTCGATGTCGTTGCCCTAGATGGTCATACTGCAGAGCACCAGGTAAATATTATGATGCTCATTGCAGTATAACACGCACTGGATATATATGGACCCAACCAGAAACATCAATGGCAATAGAAGTCGAAAAATAAACAGCCTATATTTGGATGAGAAGAAAAAAAATAATTAATTAATGAAAAACATGATGGAATAAAGGACTAAAAAAAAGCGATTGCAGGAAACGAATTTATCTCTGAAATAAAATCAAAAGTAGATTTCGAAATATAATTATTATAACTATTAATATATATACTAGAATAATTGAAATCGTTCATCACTGTCATGCGACTGCCCTAATTGTTCAAATTTTTGGACTTGGCTTTTTTGCCGTATTATATCTATTTCTTGACGCTTAATAACACATACATGCACGAATTTCTGTGTGCGCTAATGTACAATATGTGATTTGTTCAAAGTTAAGAAAAAAAAAAAACGAAAACGTTATCAGCGGTGATATCCCTTATAGCTTTACAATAAATCTGAATAAATAAATTTCGATGTTTCAATGGCATTAATAAATGCCGTGTAACAGAAAAAGACTATTTATGCACAATTGTGTATTGTTACATATTTGAAAAGGAAAAATATGTTATCAATAAAGCACATTCACGTACAATGCAATGTATAATAAATATACATAATCACGAATATTGTACATTCACTTGTTAAATATGTAGATTTGTCTGCCAGCCAAAATAAAAGAAACAAAACAAATATAATACTTTGCCTTTTCTTTTCTTTTCTATATAATATTCCTATAATCATTATAGTTAAAAAGTTATTTTAAAAAATTAGGATATTACATTGGCAATGACGTAGGTCCGGGTCCACTTGAGAGTTATTTCTAGGTTTGAGCTGCTCTATTGATCGTGTCCAATCGCGTCCTTGGAAAATACCTCTGGGCGTGTGTGTACCAAGTGCATCCACAATGCCCTTTTGACATGGTTCATTTGTTCTTTGTAATTTTTTTTCCTCATAACTTTGTGGCACACAAATTTAAAATGGAGCGTAGACCAATTTAATACACCGAATGAAAACGAAATTATCATAATTTTCCTGTAAAATAAATGAATAATTATCATTAAACATCATCGTTAAGTTTATGTCAGATTCAACCATTGGGTGATTTATAATTTATACGTTTTGATGTCATGCTATTGGTGCAGTCTAAGGTACCTGCGCAAATATATCGATTGACACTGATTCTGCGACACAGCTTCACGTTGTGGTAGAAAATAAAGCAGGGGGCTTGCTCGTTCCATCTGATTCTGGACCAAGTGCAGTTGGTGTCGAACAACCCAGGGCTCAACTTGTTCGCCAGCTGCCACTATAAGTTTTTATCTCTTCTCATTATTGAATTTCATTTAATTTCTATATATTATTTAAATCTCATTATCGATTTTCATTTTACGGAAAATAAAAACACAATAGTGTCTTTTACGGAATTATTATTTTTCGAATTTAAATAATTAGTGAATTTTCAATAACTGTTAAGAATCTCTAAAACGAAAGGAAACAAAAAATTCTCTTCTCTCAGGACATTCAAACAAAAATTGTAAGATCGTACAATAATTCAAGTTGGAAACAAAACAAAACAATAAAAAAGAAAACGGAGACACTGCTACCTCGCAAGAAAAATTCTCGCTTCATGTGTACATACAATTAATTTAATTCAATATAAAAAAAAAAACGACAATATCTCAGGCAAACATTGTATAGAATAAAAAAAAAAGCGCAATCCATTTATTTCGAGAAGAAGGAGATGTTCAATCGCGTCTTAATCTTCCCGAGATCGATGACTGATACAACGTCATTAAAATTCCGTATATAATTTCTCAATGCATAATTTAATATTATACCTGAATTTTTAATTTCAAAAACAAACATTCCATCTATAACAAAATAGGAATAAAAATAAAATCAATAAAAATCATTAATCTCGGCCGTGAAAAAATAATTACAAATAAAATTAAATCAACAAGAGCCCATCCAACATCAGGACATTTAATAAATTGAAGGTCGTACGCGCGCCTGCGTGCACTCTATCGATCCGTCACTAATCACTACGACTCCTCTATATTCTATCTGGATACTCCTCTGCGTCATCATCTCACTGGCACTCCTCAATCAGTTGCCATTTAATCTGGAGAGTCCTTCAATATAACAATGAATATCACGATACAAAATCTTCGTGTATTGTTCGGGGTCTTGATTTTGGTTCTCGGACATATTTCATGTCGTGTCATCGATGCAGATCGCGAACCTGAGGTCTTCCCCAATGTCGTCAATGAGCTTTTGAACTTATTGGATGTGAGTAAATACTTTATACTATTGAACCAAATCCACCATATGTTAAGTTGGTAAATATTAATTATATATAATTTAAATATTATTTACTAGGAGAAAGGTGGAAAGTTTAATGATGAAAATCAGCAACAACAGCAGGAACAGGAGCAGCTCTACCCCGTTGAAAATATTAGATGGCAGGGACCTCGAGACGTTGGACAAATTGTCGGAGTCGCTGTGGATCCCTACGGGAATCCTGTTATTTTCCATCGTGGTGACAGAACTTGGAATTTTGAGTATGTTAATGAATTTTTATAAAAATTCTGAAACAAAAAAATTAATTTAGTGTTTCATATTTATTTCTGTCATTTATTTCGTGACGTTTTTTTCCATAATAATTTAAAAATTGTTTGCACGACAGGAGCTTCGATGAAATGTTCGAGTTTCGAGAGGCATTCGAAGGACCAATTAATCAAGACACAATCCTGACATTAAATCCACTGAGTGGCGTTATTGAAAATAGTTGGGGTGCTGATATGTTTTATCTCCCTCATGGTCTTCACATCGACGCGCAGGGAAATGTTTGGCTAACAGATGTTGCACTCCATCAAGTTCTCAAAGTAAGTAATATTATTTTTTTACGTTTGTTAAATCAATAGTATATATAAATTTTCGGAGTTTTGTACGAATATATTCAGTCGTTCAAAAAAGACTGGAATAATTGAAGAAATAAATAAATATATGGAACTCACTCAGACTGTGAAAAAAATAATTATACATACAAACTAATATCCATTTTCAATTATAGTTCGAACCTGGTGCGATAAAGCCTAGTCTCATTCTGGGCGAGGCTTTCATTGCCGGCAATGACAATTATCACTTCTGTCAACCAACATCCGTCGCTGTAGCCCGCACAGGCGAAATTGTTGTAGCTGATGGTTATTGCAACAATAGAATTATGGTATTTGATCCATCCGGAAATGTTTTGAATAAAATACCACAACCTGGAGGTAAATATTTATATTTGTTTACAGATGATGATGATGAGAATGATAATGATGACGGTAATGATAAATTAAATGTGATGTTGTTTAAGAATTTGTCGCGTTACGTGTACCACATGGTCTGGCGATCATCGAGCGAGGAGACGTCTGCGTCGCTGATCGTGAGAACATGAGGGTAATTTGTTTGTCTCTACGCGAAGGCCTCCAAGCGGATAGTGATGATAAGCGTGGACCACCCCTCACGCTTCAACAGCCCGATCTTGGACGTGTATTTGCTGTTGCTGCCCGTGGTAATGTTCATTCTCTAATTACACCACTTACCATGTACATTCATATATATATATATATATATATATATTAGTGTAGAAGTATAAATATATACTTACACGGGTTTATATTTCTTGTTGAGCCATTGCACACAAACATATTATTTTTATCTCTTCCACAAAGGATTAATTTTTTGTTCGTTGATTTATAATGCTTCAAGGTAACACAATTTATGCAGTCAATGGTCCCACTTCACCTATGATACCAGTGAAAGGGTTTATTATGGATCCTAAAAGTGAAACTATTTATGGACATTGGACACCTACAACAGGGGTAAGCAATATTTTTATTCTCTACTTTTAAAACTTTAGAATGCAGATAAACTTTTGAATCTGAATTAAGTTAAAGTTTCAGTTTGATTTGATGTTAAAATGTTTTTTACTGTTGCTTAAAAGTTATTTTCACGATATGAAATTCGTGTTATGCTCTAATTCAAATGTACTTCTTGGCAATCTATGAAGAATTCATTTCCATATAATAAGAATCAAAATGGAATTTAAAATCAATTTCAGTGTCATAATTAAATTAGTATCAAGTTGTTTATGGGAATTAGATCCAAATTAATTTGCAGTTAACATTACGTTTGTAATTTTAATTGAATTCCAGTCAGTGCTTCGTGCATTTTGATCCACTTGCAAATTCAATTTCTAGTCAATCTATTCTGTTAGAAGAAATGGAGAAAAAAAAATGATGAATAATTACTGTGAAATTATCGGATATTCTTCAATTTTTATGGTCTCATATTATACTTGCCATGTTTTTTTTTTTTTTTTTTTGGTTCATAGTCTTTTACGCAACCTCATGCGATGGCTATTTCACCCAATGGAACAGAACTTTACGTCACGGAAATTGGACCCAACCGTATTTGGAAGTTCGACTTGATCAGTGACCCGTCACTAAATCAAGACAATGCGAATCTTTGAAGTAACTGTAAAAAAAAACAAAAAGAAAGAATGAAACAAGGAAAAAACGCCTAAGTGAAAGTATTATTATTGTTACTGTTATTACTATTATTTGTTGTTTAATATTATCAAATCATAGATACACAGTTTCTGTAAATCAGGAAATTTAATTAATATACAAGAAAGAAATATTATTCCAATATTGAACAATAGAGTATTCGATTATACCCGCGCAACATGCAAAATAATAATATTGTTAATAAGGCTTAATAACATTTTCATTTCTTTGTTTCAATCATTTGTTAATTATATACTATTGTTCAATAATATACACATTTGCTTATATCAATATACTCTTGCATAATTGGCACATTGGATTTGCGCGTTTATTTACGTCGTAGTAGAAAATTTGTGGAATGGTATTTTTTCAATGTGCCACAAAAAAAACAAAAAAAAATCCAACTAAAGATCAGATTAATAATTATTGAGAATTGATTTCTATTTTCTAAAAACATACCAGACGAATACAAAAATTATATGAGCATTTTATCTTGATTATTAAAAACAAATAGGACGAACCAAAATATGGAATTAAATATGCAAAATTATCCAAACGAGTTAAAAGAGTAATCATCTACATGACATGACAACAAAAAATGTTTTTATTCAATTAAATAGAACATATCACAAGTCCTATATGAGAATCAATAGTCGTATTAAATGTGACCAATTTAATTAGTGAAGTTGACTTTATAGTGTTGAAAATTCTATTGTGAACCTGTTTCCTATTAGTAGACTTCACAGATTAAATTCGTTACATATTAGTCGATTCTGGTTATCTATGGTCAGTATAAAAACAGAAGAAAAAAATAAACCAAAAAATACAAAAAGAAAAAACAAACAAAATAAATAATTAAACAAAAACAACAATTGAAGAATAATGACAAATATTCTCTCGCAAATGTGATGCTTCACTTTCAATGATACTTATTCTCCATTAATAATAAACAATCGTATACAAAATTAAATGATATCTTAAAGAAGTGGTCTTTTCATTCAAAAATTATAATCAGCTCTTAAAAAATAGAATAAAATCATGAAATTAAATCTAAATATTGAATAAATCATTGTGACATAACTTTCTCCTTCGATAAAAATAAATGGCACCACGTTATTACACTGACAGTTTAAATATAATAAAAATATCTGAATATTATATATGGGCATTATTCGACCACTTCTTAAGAGTGAAAGTATTTTCGCGAATTCAAATAAATGTCAAGAGTAATAATAGTAAAAAAAAAAAAAGCAAACAGAAACAAAAATTTAAGAACATTATAAATTCTACTGAGAGCAAAAGGATTTCGAAAGATACAAATAATAAATAACAGAGACAATTAGTAAATAATTATCATGATTGAGATGAAAAATTGCATCAAGCGATTACAACCTACACGCACACTTATCGCACACGAGTCAGTCACGTGAATATTATTTTCTTACTTGCGGTTTTGTCGGCTATTTAAACAACATTTTCTGAACACACATATACAATTTACGATGAATATATATTAGACAACAAAATCGCAAGTAAGTCACGCGCGCGTTAACGCACAGAAGACAAAAAAATTAAAAAAAAAAAAAACGTATTTACCAGCAGTAAAACTTGAATTATTCCGAAATCAAAATTCATAAATATATAATAAAATAAAATCAAAAAGAAACAATTACAAAATTCAAAATTTACTTTGGAGTTATTTCCAATCGACCGCTAATATGTCTTCCTTTTTTGGAATAATTGTGGTTTTGCTGTTATTATAAAAAAAAAAAGTTACCAAATCCAATAAATATAATTCGAATAAAAAAAAAGTTAAGATAAAAAAAAATATATTAACGGCACGACATAATTCTCCTTTGACGATACAATTTTAGCCGACATTATATACATATATATATATATATATGTTAAAAAAAATACATTTCTGATTTTACATCACATCAAAGCCAAGACAGAAGTGGGAACACTATTGAATCATCGAAATTACGTTGAACTCTTATAGTGGCAAACCGAGAAAAAATATAAAATATCGATAAAGATAAATTTATGGACGGATATATATAAGAATGGAAGGTAGAGAAAAAGAAAAAACTATCTACTATGGCGTGATAAATTGACAGCAAATACCAAAAATTAATTAACATAATTGAATTTTGATTCTGAGAAAAATTGAAGTGCAGGATATTTAGTCTTGGATTGAAAAAATAAAGGGAGAATACATTCATATAATATAAAAGTTCTTTCACTAAATTCAAAGAAATTCAACGTATTAACAAACAACAACAAAAATATCCATGATACTTTATCGGCTTAATGCATTACATCTTCGACAATAAATAAAAACCGGTGTCAGATTATCAAAGATATAACTCATAAAATTCTACATACATCAAATGGAAAAAAACAAAAAATAAATAATAACCCGTAACGTGGCGAGTATTAAATTTAAAATCTAAACTCTATAAGCAACTTCTAGGCAGTGATAATCGTTGCTACTAAATAAATAATATGTGAAATTAAAACCCGAAAGAATTTATTGTGCCATTATGATCATCACCAAATAATTATCGTTTTCAGAAATCAAAGAAAGGAATTATAAATTATTAATAACTGAAAACAAATAATGAAAATAAAGAACAATATTAGTGATACATTCAAACTCGGATAAATTATAAGTTATAACAATATCTGTAACATTGAAAATGCAGCCAAAATTATTGTAAACACAAATTATTAACTATTCTCATTATCAATCAATTTTGTGCGTATGAAAAAGAAATTTTTTGGAAACCTGCACTTGTGATAATTTTCAATCTTGACCTACAATTCTGTTGAAGATATGAAAAACAAATAAAAAGAAAACAAAATTATTATTTTTCAAAATCTTGAATGCCTAATGTTATTTCCTTTAAAAACGTTCTCACTATAGACACAACAGCTCGATGGTTTTTACACTCTCAAATTACTTGCAGAATACTTGTAGAAGAAATCGACATTACAAAATTGTATAAATCCAGCGAATAAAAAGGAAGGACAACATCGCATTGGACAAAAAATCTGGCGATTGGATGCGTTACGGCGCGGCAATTCTGTAACGGTGAGAGATACAACCGAAGCGTAACTCGTAAGACAAAAAAATTTCAAGAAGAAATAATGCTTCAGACGTTTGTACAAGTCTCCCTTCCTCTTGCCTCTCAACCATCCATTTTCAATATACCCACATGCCTCTACATCCTGACCATACTCATGAAAAAGAAAGAAACAAACAATAGACAGTACTAAAACGATATTAAACTAAATTGTTCACGCAGATTTAGCTCATCTTATAAACATAATTCATAAAAACTAAATAAATATCAAAATCAAATACATATATCAGCAACTTCAGATCAAACTAAAATCAGATGACTCCAACAGCCAATCAGAATCTGAAAGAAGCAACAAAGATATTAAATTCAAGGTTTTAGTAGAGAATTACACATAAAATATAATCAAAAAATATGGAAAACAAACCGTTAAACTTCATATAACCTCAAATAATTCAACAATAATACATATTTCGCATTATTCATCATTTATTACGTTATACGGCAGACGAAAGATGTATATTCGTCATAATCGCCTGCTTGACTGGTAAAAAAAGTCTTCATCATATTCATACATATATATATATATACATGTATGTAAATTACAAAGCGTGCGACGCGACGACTATGCGGTCGACCACGCCATTGACGTGATCGGGATGCTGGGACTAATGAAGACGTGCTGGAGGCCCCGTCGTGTCTTCCCTCTTTTCTCTTCAATACTCCCTTTCAATCCCGGCCATCATCTCTCTCTTCTGATCCTCCTTGTTCTCAACATTACTCTGTTTTCTATCTCACTTTATTCTTCTCCCGCCAAACCTGCATCCATACTTCTTCAACATATCGTTGTATAGCCTTACATAGATACATATATATATATATGGATCAGAGAGTAAAGAAGTGGCGCGCTTCGTGTCCTCTTCGCCCTCCATAACCTCTCTTCGCATTTCCAAGTGAATCGTGCTCACTCCAAACATAGCTGGAACTGGTTTTCACCGAACATTATCAATGAGAAAGAGAAAGACAAGTGACAATGATATGTCTCTTATCATTATATATATATATATAAATTTATTTGTTGCCGCCGCTGTTCAAGCATTGCTTCATCCACACATGGATGCATCTTCAAGAGAGGTAAAACTCACGAGTATATATATACTTCCGAAAACGAACTACTGAATCCTTATTCCATCGTATGCACATTTATAACCTCAATTTTTGTTTTGTTTCCGTAGGTTATCAGTTATTTAACTTTGAATTGCTTCAAGTAACATTTATTAGTTATTACAGAAGAAAATACTTCTTCAAATAGTGATGTGTATTTGAAGGGAATGGAATTACTGATGGGATATTTTTCAAACCATAAATTGGCTCAAACGAAATTATTGGAAAAAACATAGTTTCAGTTTCCCTGCATAATTTTATCACGGATAACCCTAACACGTAGGTTTGTTCATTTATTTTAATCATTCAAACCAAATTTTTGGATTGAAGATGTCTTTTCTCTTATCGACATTGCATTTCTCCTTGTATTTGCATATTGTACACGCTATAAACAATGACAGAGAAAAGAGAGTGCACATCAGAAGTTTGGTTGGTGCGAAATACACAAAAAAAAAAAGATAAATAATCGACCGAGCAAGTGGAAAAAAAAAAGATGAAGCGAGGGAGTAATAGCCAAGAGAGCATTTCCGTCTCTATTCATCTTCATCTCTCTTTCTCGCTTGTGTTATGTTCGCATCCCGCTATTTTATCATCTTCTGCTGGTTCGACTCGTTCTCTTTTCCTCAGTCAGCCGCTCCATCGCCAGAAATTAAGTTGTTAAGACGTTGCCCGAGGCGTAGCGGAGTTGAGGGGAGTGTACACCACAAGGATAATGGCGGCCAACGGTTTGAGAATCCATATATATATATATATATGTATAAGTAACCCTAGGTGGATTTTAAGCCCACAGCACACATATACACACATATAAACTGCCATTAAGTTTCATGGATCAAATGAAGCAGTTACATATATATAAGCGCTACATCTCTTTGAAAAAAAAAGTGGTGAACGGAGAAGGTAGATGCACGCAGATAATTTGAAATATCTCCTTCTTCTGTGTCTTCTTTAACTTCTAAGAAGTGATGACGATCACGAGATTGAAGACATGTTTTGAGAGAAGTTTCCAAATATTTAACAAATGATGATTGTCGTATACACAACAGAAGTAGACAAAAAAGAAACAATTATATGTATATAAAATTGGTGGATGATGAGATTTAATTCGTAGAATGTGTAATTCATTTAATTGCCGACATGAAAGAATAATTGAGAGTTAGACTACAATTGTTTGTCCCTCGAATCAATTATATCAGCATTGTCAAAGTGATGATGGTGAAGATGAAGGGAGGATGCAGGAAACAAAAGAGAGAACGAAAAATAAAATTTGAAAGATTGCAGACATTATTATCAGTACCAAGAAACACAGACGATATATACATGTATAGATATATTGTATATATATGTATTAGGATTCTCGCTCAGGGTGTCCAGTCTCTACGGAAGAGCATTTTACTTAAATTGCTTTGGAGACACATCGCTACCCATAAAATACCATTAGCCGAGTAGCGTAGAAGCTATCTTTTACCGCATAGCTTTGAGTTGTGTTCAATAACATATTTCCTGTCTCGAGGTGGTCTCATGAAAAACGACTTCCCTATATAAATATAAATATATATATATATACATGATGTACAAATGACCGGAAAGTCTGCAATTACCCGTGTACGACAGTCTTTCATGAACCCATTTATTTTCTATACGACAGAATTATTTCAAATAATTATATGAGAAGGAAATAATGACATAAAAAGTGGAAAATGGAAAATAAAAGAATTTTTTTATGGAATAATTTATGACTGGAGCAATTTTGAATCCACGAAGTGTATATATAAGTGCACTGGCCACTTTTATTTTCCAGGTGATGAAAAAGAGGTGAGCCATGAAACTAAAGGGATGCTGGTGTGTATATATATATATATATATATATATATATATATACATATGTATACATATATAAAAATAAGGATAAAAGTAACACACAGAGCCCCGATAGTTACGAGGAACCGAGAAGGCATTAACCGGTGCGCCAAGTCGGCGTCACGATTGGTCGACTGTGGACCGCGTGTGCCCTCGTGCAGTAAAAATTGGCTGTGAGAGAGAAAGATGAGAAAGATTGAGGATGGAAGTGAGGAAAGAAAACATTGAGGGGAGAGAGAAAGAGAGGCGGAAGAAAAGAAGAAAGAAAGAAGAGAACGCGAGAGATGGTTGGGGATAAGGATGCTGTGTGCACGCGGTCCCTGCTACAGCACACGTAGCCTGCACTGACAGATACATCTTTATTGTTGGCTGGCCCAAGCTCTCTTTCTCTCCACCTTTCTCTCTCTTTCTCTCTCTCTCTCCCTAACCCTCGCGCCCTTCTCCCGGATTCGTGTACGTATTTTTTAATGGGGATTCTTTTTTTCCAATTCTTTTTCTTCGTTCTTTTCTTCACTCTCTCACCACCTGCGACTCTAATGACTCTTTGCGATGAAAGAGCGCACCGGCAATTTTTACCATCGCGATTCAATTTATTTATTTATATATTTATTCATTCATTTATATCTCGGTTATTTATATCTCCATTTTTTTTCCTTGAAAAACTAGGAGGAGCCGGTATTGCTTTAAGTGTACAGATGAAAATACACAATGCAGAATGGGAAGAATATGGATTAACATCAGAGAGCGGCAAAATGAAACGCAATAGAGATGTTAAAAAAAAAAAAAAACATGGTATAATAATAAAATGAGAAAAAAAAAATTGCCCCTAGAGGGGATGCCGCTGGACATATAAATCAATGGATTTGCAGCCTGGCCGAAGTGAGACATCATCTTGGAGAATGGGCCGGCATCGAAAGGAGAATGAAAGTGTGAGCGAGAAGAAACATACTCTCGCGCTATGCTCGGTTGATGTTGAAAGCAGCACCACGCTACACGTTTTATATTGTATTGGGGAAGTGGCGAACGTTTGAAAGTCAGAAAGGTGTGTAAAAACGACGACGATGCGCCTATATATATATATATATACATATACATGAGAGAAAAGAAGGCGTAGACTGCTATAATGTTCCCTTGAAGAACCTTTTTTTTTCTCTTATTCTTCAACGCCACCAATTCTCCCTTGGGGTAAAAAAAAAATAATTTATTTTTCCTCGTAAACCAATGACTGAACAGCGTGAGAGATTCCAAGTTTTCCATATACGTACACGTGCACTGTAAAATTTTTATCGGAATTACAATGCAACTGAGATTTTATTTGTTGTTACATAGTGAACAAAAAAATTGTAATAGCCTGAAAGATACTGTTAAACATTTATTCCAACCATGTGTTATTAATCTTAATGAAGGTTAATATAGCAGGCGTCATCTAACTGGAAGGCGTTATAAATTCATTTAATCACCCGCATATAAATGTATACTTGATATGTTATACAATCCTCAATTGATGATGACAATTTATAATTTTATTTTTTTTTATCCCTCATTTATTTCATCCCTCCTCATTCGTATCAAATGTCTTGAACTAAAAGTGTATTATATATTCTTGCTTGTAGATGCAACACATGAAGTGTGTACCATACATAGTGGTATACATACGGGCAAAAGAGCGACACTCAAGAAGAAGAATAACATCGTTGTGAGACAAGGTGAGCAAGGGAATGTGTGTGCACACACCATGCGGCATTGGAGACGCGCTTTAAGCGATGTAAAAATGGAGATTAAACTGATAGAATGTAGGGGATGCCACGTTGGTACACGGGTAGCGGCGCCGATATCTCGATTCGAGAATCTCACGGACGAGAGACGCCTCTCGGGAGAAGCAGAAGAAGAGCACGACGTTCAAGAAAAAAAAAAAGATATATAAAAAAAATGAAATAAATAAAGGAGCAACAGAAAATGTAGAGAGAGAGAGAGAGAGAGAGAGAGAGAGAGAGAGAGAGAGAGAGAAAGAAACGAGGTGAGGTAGAAGTGGAAGAAGTCAAAGAAGAAAAAGCAAAAAGACAAGACATTCGAGCAAACGCGCTCGCGCAAGATAGTCCTTGCGGCATGTGTTAACCAGCGGCGCCGACGCTTCGATTCGACACATCCTGTTTGTTTCAACCAACAGCAATAACTCTTTCAGGTCGCATTGAGCACTCGCTCTCGTGCATTCGCGTACAACTAACTTGTAACAGATGGATACTGTTGGCTATTCAAGATGAAACTGGTGCAAAAATTCCCAGCTAACTCATGCGATACCAATAAATATACCTCCGCCATTGGTTTGAATATACGTATATAATATGTATATATATATATATATATATATATATATAAGCCCAGCGTGAAACTTGTCACTGAATAAAGTGTCCCATGGTCGTGCGAGAATACATAAACGAACAAAATAAAAGTATTAACCAAAAGGTATATACGTATAATGCAGGCATCCTCTTAACACAGGGAATCAGACATTCAAAATGGCCGAGTGTGTTGGGACCGTGGGTGTTGAAAAGCAGCAAGACCGAAGGCCGTTGTTGTTCGATGCTCTCTGTTCACTGCTAAATCTCACGTTGAATGGGCGCATTACACACAGACAGAGATAGACTGGACATAAGAGACGAGAAAGAGACCGAAAGAGAGGACGAATCGTTTGTGCGTTTTCGCAAGCATGTCATGTGTCTAAAGGATCTTCATACAAATATATAGATCTTTTTGGTATAGATGTATAATACATTTCAAAGAGAGAAGACAGGACCATAATGGTGCTATTATTGTGGATCTAACGAATGGAAAAGCGCTCTCTGTAAGGTATAGACGTCTTTGTTCATGCAAAAACGACGATGAAATGACGTGAAGATAAAGCGTACACAAATCTACACTATGGATATTCATTTCTTATTCTTCTTTTTTTTTTCTCCTTTTTTTAGTGTCCAACCATGTATGGTTCAACGTCGCAGTCTTGTCTTCAATTGCTTATGTTCCATCACGTTTTATATATATTCAGTCGTTGAGGGGTATACAACGATGTGTATTCACACGTGAGACCTCTCTGATCTCGTTGTATACTATACAACCTACGCAAGTAGAACAATCTTTATGTGTATATGCTCTGTAATATATACGTGTTAACCTTTAAATATAAAACAAGAGAGCAAGAAATGGAATGAGAAAGAGAGTATGAAAATGGGCATGGACATGAATTGCCGCATGATACTGGTTGGCGCGTGGGTCGATGGCCACCACTATATACGTATAAGAAACAACTCGACAATAATTAGAACCCGTTTATGAACGGAGATATCTTAGATACAATCATAAATCATGTCACTTCCGGGTGGATAGAATATAGAAGGGAAAAGAGTTGATGATTGCGGTACGTGAGGCAGGACCAAAAAAAAGATATATATATATATATATATATATGAGAGTAAAAATGAAAATCAACGCTCTCCATGTGTATTGCTCATTAAGCGACTTGTTGCCACGAGGTTCGTAACAGCTGTCTTGTTTTATTTATATATATATTTTTTTTTGTTTTCAAATTCGTTTGATATGTTTGATATGCTTGCACGTGAAGCAAAAGTCAGTGTGTATATATTCATACATATATGTGCATGATTAAAGGCTGGTATAGATGTTAGAAAGAACCTGTCATCGGAGTTAATGTCGAATATTTTTTTTCATTTTGCCTTGTATTTTTTATTCTTTCATTTTTAATATGTATAAATATATTATTATTTTTTTCCATTAGAGGCAGAACCGTCGATGGAAAGATTGAGGATAGCGTGCATCCAGAATGGATGACGAAGAAAGTTAAATCTTAAGCCGTATACAATTTTATAGAAGGAATGACTTGGCAAGAGTTCTATCGTCAAGTCAAAGATGATTGAGAGAGGCATACGAACATAATAAGCTCCTCCGAAACGTTTCTTACATATACATAATAAATATTCGTATGTATTTATTTCATTATATATAAATATATATATATATATATACATATATATTAAATACGTTTGAGAATTTCCATCGTTAAAATCTCAACACTTTTTGTCACGCCCAATCTCATCTGGCATACGATAAGATCGATAGAATTGAAAAAAGAAACGGGAAATAAAACTTTAATAAAGTTATAAGAAAAGAATTTAAGTGCCGGTCAAATGGGGGGGGGGGGGGGGGGGGGGGGGGGTGAAAGCAAAGAACAGATCTGACGCGGTAAAGATTAAACGGATCCAGCAACTGTTCTTCATCAGGCGACGTTGTAAAAATTTAACTTGCGTTTCTCTCCTCTCTCACTCTCCCTTTTCCACAAAGCCAAAGCCAATCACCCTCGGGGCTTCAGGATGCAGCCAATTAGCCAGGATTTATCGGCGCACCTTCGCAGCAGGATTGCATTCGCTGTCTCCTTCACCGTCGCCACACTATCAGGTTCGTTGTATAATTTTGTTCATTTTTGGTTGTAGATGTTTGTTTGTTTTTTTAAATTTTCCTTCACGCACGCACAGTTGTTGAGCAAAATTAAACTTATCTTTGTACTGAAGATGCAAAATAATTGTGTTCGAAATTGATGTTAATTTCAGGTGCGTGGCTGTGAATATAAATGAATAAATGAAATAAAATTGAAGTATTGGGTTGATGATTCATTTTAAATAAGTGGGTAAAAAACATATATGGCTTGATATGTATTTATACCAAAGTAGCATCATCACAAACATAGCCCTCGATCCACCTGACATCCTAATGAAGCAATCATGAACGGACGTTACCCCGCTCGCTCAACACAAGACCACAAGAATATAACCAACAGCTTCCAATTATATGTGTGTACATATATATATATATATATATATATATATATATATATGTATAGTTGCCTTGGAGAATCGTGATATGCCTGATGGCTCTTCTCGTGGTAGGCTGAGAGGCGTCGATGGGGCGTGGTCCAGGAGGCTCTTTTCTCTCTCATCATTGCGAGCTCCAACAATTGCCGCTCCGTAAAGTTCCAGCAATGAGCACTTCTATTCACATCACAGTTGGGTTTTTCGAGTCATTGGTAATAATTCAACCGGATGCGGTCATGATTGGATTCCATGAAGTGGAAAAAACATGTATTCCTTTTTTTTTTTTTCAGAATACTGCGCAAACGCGATGACGTAAAAACTTCCCAAAGTTCCAGCTGGTCATTGGTTAGTACAGTATTTTTATACACTTCAACGATCTGAATTGAAATATACGTTCCAGGTTAGTTAAAAAACATTTTATTTTTGTCTTGCTGATATAATATCCTTTAGAGTGAATCAAAAAAAAAACAATCGTACGTTAGTTGACGTCAATTTTTGTGAGAAATATCATATTGAAAATGCTCTTTCAGATCTTATTTTTCATCTTCCTATACGACCAACGCACTATGGATTCATGACAGTTATGTATTTTTAGAATGGTTTGAAAGTTAAATATTAAAAATCCAAAATACATTATTGACCATTCAGAAAAGAAAGAGGTAATACAAAGTAATATTGTCAATTTCGTATTGCTGTTAATCTTGCATTTTTATATTCAGTTGTCGAACCAAATTTAAAATTGTAATGTGACATGACCAGAGGCCAGTGTTTATCTGCACGGAGTATAATAAAATGCAGCATGAATGGCAGTCTATGTTTCCAAATATAATTATAGTGACAAATAAATGATAGTACTGCACAGTCGTTACATGAGTGTGTCTCTGAATGAATAGTCTGTCTGTATATAGCTGTGGGGGATATACTCAATCAAAAATATTTCTCCAAATACAACTAGAAGATATTGAAGTATGTGCTCTTATACAAGTTTTCATATACATGAGCACTAACTCTTGAATAGCGCTGTCACACGCCACAACTACCTCAACAATATTATTTCACGTTGCAAGATGTCATTGGAAGATATATGTTGGAAATAAAAGATATACGTGGCATATACACACGTTTTAGAAAGATAATAAGACAATTAAACTCGACAGTCATGTCAGCATTCACAACAGGACAAAACGCGATACTTTTACCAATTAAACATATACACCATCTACATTTCAGACGCTTTTATATACATATATATATATATACCTACATATATTTATTAAATGTGTTTATTGAGTATGAGATGGTGTAAATTGAAAGCGTTGTCGTTAAGTTATGTTCTCTGCTTCACATATGTATTTTCAAATTTTTTTTTTTCTTCTCTCTTTCGTTTATTTTATTTTTTTTTTTACTTCACAACGGGAACAAGAATGAGCATATGAGAGAGAACACATATATATGCATACATATATACCTGGGGCCCGTAAACTTTGACCCCCTGAGGCGAGTCGCATTTGACGGGAGCCACTGGGTTGCTCGGTGTGGGACCCCTGTCGCGTTACAGCATTTGTCAGGAGGTGTTCGCAATACACACAACTTCTTTGCCTTTCTTTTCTTCTTCTCTAACTCAGTCTCACGTTCTCCTGCTCGTGCCGCGATACAGTGAAAGAGGAATGAAGATAGGAATATTCAAGTGTCTGAAAGAGAAAGCAAACGAGATTGAAACCATTTTTTTTTTTTTTTTTTCGTTCGTTTCAATACACATATGAACCATACATATTAATCCTCGTTCGAAGACGTCTCTCTACATTTAATGGCTTTGTTTTATTCATTTTTGAATGAATTGAAGCGAGAAGTGGATGTCGATTCGAGATTATATCGATGTGATATTTTATTTAGTCTTATTTTTTATTTTAAAAAATGGAAATTATTGAATAATATTTCGAAACATTGACCCAAGTATATTTATGAATATATATCTACATATATTTTTTTTTTCTCGCATTTTTTTCCAGCACCCCAAGTTCTACAGTCCGGTTCGTGTGTCTGTGCTTGTATGTATATATCTGTGTATAAGCCTCTCACGTCCATAATTGCGTAATGGCACAAGCCACGCTTTTATGTCTCAATTACACTCGATAGATTCCCCGGTCGAGAGATTTATGGAACGAAATTACAACGTGCCGATCGAAATTACACCTTCCTACGTGTTCAGTCCCTCTCTCGCGCTTTCATTTTCTCCTGTATACGCTTGAGTCCTTATTGTCCGGTACCTTCTCTCTCTACATATATATATATATATATATTTATATACAGATATCCGCTCATCATTCTCCAACATCCTGAAGTAGCGTCATGATAAATCTTATAATTTCCATCAAACACATCCGAGACGTTTCGTTTTGCCACGAATTTTAATTGCCTTCTTTATGTATTCAATCTTTATTTTTTTATCCACACTTCTTTATTTATATATTCTTTCCTTTTTTTCTGTACATTCAGGATAAAACAAGGCTACAGACATCCCACTGAGGCGACGAATCATCGCACGTAACCCTCGTCTTCTTCTCATTTACGAGTGTGGTTCTTGCAACGTCCAATGGATTGGTTACCACCGCTGGCAAACAGGCGCCAACATAATCTCACGAAAATATTCACGACACGGAGGCATCCAGTCGTCGAGGGGGAAACGTGAAGAACGTTCATGTTTGAGCATGCCAATCAGTCCTTGTGCATACCCAAGTGCTATCTTCCCATTTGATTAATCCTATAACTAACGTATGTATATTTATATACAAAGTTTTACGCCCTCGAAATCTCAACATATCAGAATATACTTTTTCTATAGGTACACTTATCTAGTTCAATGAGTCGTCTGAGCATATAAAAAAGGCCTAGGATTGGAATAACGGGATAGTGAGAACGTGTTTAAGTGGTGAGAGATAAAAAAACTATATAATTTATCATTTCTTTTTTTTTTTTATATCGGATTACATGATCAAAAGTCTTTTACTGATTGATCTAACATCTGCTTTGACAAAAAAATTGATGTAATCAGTGTTTCCCGTTGCATCATCGCCACCCAGAACGTAGATACACGAGTATGATAGATGCATACAATGCACTTCACATTTGTTAATAGTTGAAAAAAATAATTAATTTCATTTTCTTGGATGAATAATTGAATCGTTTTTGTTTTTGTTTTTTTCTTTCCACATGACAGATGATTGTCGATATGAGCGTGACATAATCCACGCGGACACGTGAGTTTGTTTAATTTTAAACTTTAGTCCAACGCGTGCCTTCGTTTATTCAGGCTGCTTTATACACACCACCGAACACCTTTTCTTTTCGTCGTATAGCTTCCTCTCATTTACACACACACACTCTAACTTTCAACTCATCCTCTCTCAATATCTCATTCCTCTGCCACGGTCACTTTTAACCTTTTTTTTTTTTGTATCTTTTCCTCCCATGCTCTTGAGCTGTTCCCAATTCTTACCTAAGATTTACCTAAGCTCCCAAAAGAGGCTCACCATTTTTGAGACCATTGTCCTATTGGAAATCCAAAACACAAACCTTAACTCTGAATAACTACCACGCATTCGACGGGTCGCTTGTCTACTATGCTGTGTTGTAACTTTCTTTTTGGATTTAAAATAGTCCTATCGTGCAGAACTATTCAATACTGTTCATGTACTTGTCTTCAACTTAATTCTCCCCATAAAAGTCATCAACAATCTACTAATAAATTTCTTCATCAAACAAATATCCCTCCTACAAATATTACATGTTGAAATTAAAATTAATTTCCAAATTTTCTCGTCTCATGATGGAACTACCTTAAACTTTTTTTTCTTCCCCAAACCGGAACTTTCAAACAAATTTAAAATGCATATCTCGTTCTCATTTCACATCCCACGCACCACTTCATATACATACACATAAATATATATGAATATAAATAAGGGATAAAGAATAAAAAAGGAAATGAATGAAATGATAATTCACAAAAGATAAACAAACGTGTACGTGTATACATATCTATACATTAATGTTTGTTTATGATGAAGCAGGAAATTGAGAGCCACGGGGCCCATACAGTGTATGGGAGTTGGAGCGCGAGAGGATACATTTGAGGATCCATGGAGGGTCAGGCACGTTGAGAGGGTGTGCGGGGCCTTTATAAGAGCTCAGCGGGGCCTCAATATGTATATATATATATATACATGAAATATAGTGATACACATCGAGCAAGCGTTGAATAAAGGTAGAGAATAGGCAGTGGGATCGAAGGTAGTGTTGGGACTGCGGCTGGTATCTCAATCAGGCGCGCGGGCCGCAGGTTGGGCTGCCCTGGACCCCGGTGGTGGTCGTTGACGATGGTGGTGGTGGTGATGGTGGTGGTGAAGATGGAGAGGGAGAAAAAGATCGGGAGAATACGAGAGAGGCCTTTGGGTTGCAGAGCCGTCACAACTCAATCTAGTTCCTCGGAGGCTGCGAAACCGAGTGCACGTATTTTTGTTTGTTATTGTTTTTCTCATCGTCGTTATTGTTGTTGTTGTGTGTGCGCGCGCACCATACCGCGCATCCTTGTGAATCGGCGCGCTGTGGTGAATGTTTTGATTATTATTTTATTTATTTATTTATTCATTTTCGTATTTCTATTCGTTGTAGCACAGAGAGAGTAATTAAATAATGCGCGTGGTATTTTTGTAACATTTGCGAAATACGAAAGGATTGTAGCAATTTTTAATTTTGTTATTAAATTTTGGAACTGGGGAAAAGTAAATAGTAAATAATACTGATATCAATAAATAGAATTCATTAATTTTGTTTGCATTATCACACGCATGAACAGTTTCTTTATTTTTTCGCGGTTTTGAATCATGTGAT
The DNA here is from genome assembly GCA_958496275.1 of Zele albiditarsus. NCBI lineage: Eukaryota > Metazoa > Arthropoda > Insecta > Hymenoptera > Braconidae > Zele > Zele albiditarsus. Next base: position 9,155,830 of record OY292412.1, on the reverse strand, counting down.
TATTGAAGACAGCACAAGCAATAATAAGCAGTAAGGAAATAATATTTATGCTTTATTTATTTATTTTATATAATTGTTTATGGTGAAGAAATAGGTGTGGTTTAAAATAGATTAAAATATTTTTGTAGTATATGTACTTGTTTAATTGCTATGGTCTTCCAACGATCAGTCAATGTCACTTGCGTCTATATGTTATACGTATTTACTTGTTTGCTTGAGCATCGATCAACAAGCCTTCATCTCGAACATAATTCATCGACGTGCCCCATTTATGAATGTCCAAAGGCACTATCCTCTCTCTGACTCTTCACTTTTGCTCTCTTTTCAGTGTCTGGATAGTTTAACAGTCTGCGAATGATTGAGAAAAATTGACATGGAATAAATGATGACCAAGCAAAGAATTGATGGAAAATAAATTGGTCGCAGTTGTTCTATTCAAAATTATAGTATGAAAACTTATTTGCTGATAAATCTTTCTTCTCCCTCACATTTCTTCTATTATTTCGCTTTCATTATTGCTTTAGCTATACTTCACACTTCTCAATTTATATACAGAAAAAAAAAAAAAGTGAAGGCGGAGGAAAAAATCATCGATCATATTTCACATTTCAATTTGTTCCACACCAACTGCCACACAGAGCTCATGTGTCGCTTCAACTAAATGCATATATCGACCATATTCTGCATCACTAGTCCAAGCGCCAAATTACGCTTTTTGGGTTTATTCTACTATCAAATATTAGCTCTTTCAAGCATACAATTTTCCATTCATTATATTCCAATATGAACTTTAGTAATGAGGTAATGTAAAAATATAGGACACGATTTAATATGAATTCATAAATTATTCTGACTTTGATTATGCCATATTAAATTTCCTATTATTAAACAAATCCTTAATAGTCTTCGCAAAACAGTTGGCGATTTTTTCCCTATCAGATCTTAGCTATAATCATGATGTTTATGACAATAAAAAATACTATTCTCAAGTCTTTATTCATTAATAGAATTTTGTGGATGAATAATAACACTAAATTGAACCTTTATCTATATTATATAGAAAAAATGTTTCACAATATCCGTAACACTGTGCTGTATAGGGTAAATACTACTGCAGCTTCATCAAATCGATAAAAGTGAAATAATTGTATTTCAAATAGAAACAAAAACTTGGCAATTGAATCCATATCCCAAAGAACTTTGGCCATAATGCTGATAGCGGTTTACTTTATATTTATCTCTTTCACCCAATATTAAAACGCATTACCCACAAAAAAATATAAATTCTTCTATAAATTTATTTCTTTCTTCAATTTTTATTTGCCATATCTTTTCTAATAGAATAAACAAACACATACAGAAGCGAATCGAATGAATACGACGAAAAGGAATATAAGGGAGCGAGTGAAAAAAGTACCTGAAGAGAGATCTCTGGTTGGACAGTGGGTTGCTTGTTAGCGCAAAGGACGTGAAGGTCCATATACACACATATATATAAGCGTGCCCATGTGGATTTATGTATTCCTGCGCTAATGAACTCGTGGTAGCACCCAAGAGAGGACAACAACACACGCTGAACCTCCTGCTGGCTATATGTGTCCGTCGGAACATTATTACAATATATATATATATATAAGCCAATCTTATATAAACATTACCAACCATCAAGAGGATGTCTCTTCAATTGCATTGTCGTGTGTCATGATTTCTTCCTATTTATTCTCTCAATACCATTGACATATACCAAAAGAATAATAAATTCAATCGAATTACAGTTTATACGCCTGCAAACACGCGCCCGATTGAACATTCAAACGGTATAGATGAGAAATAAAAAAAATGAATATATGTAACATATGAATAAAAGTATAAAGTCGTGACTGGTGAATGCAGTGTTGCATTCAAACGAATCACGTTCTTACTACGAGTTCTCTCGCTTTCAGAACCCGGAAACTATTGATCCTCAGAATTGATAGGATACATATAAATATTTGAATATATATATATACGTTTATATGTATATCAATTGTTTATTTTCTTTTCATTCTCAGATGTTAGATACAAATAAATAAATGAATGAGTAGAAAAATGATGAATAAAACAACGGTACATTTATTTATATTGTGTAAAGAATGAAAGCAATGGTGGATGTGTGTATGGAGTAAAAAGGGCATTCACAAGGGTAAGATTTGTAATCTTAAGATGTTGAAGAATGAGAAACTGAAAGAGAACAACGATATATTCTTCTGGCGGTGTGCCACCTGCTTCTCTTCCTTCCTCTTCATCATCATTATCATCATCTTATTCTTTCGTTCTTGTTCTTCTTCTCTGACCTTATTCAGGGCCACGCGTCTAACAGAAGGATCCTTGTTTCTCTCTTCTCTTCCAAATACAAAGTATATCAGAATTACTGGAATCCCTGTTAATAGTAGTACAATGTTGAGTTTTATTCAAGCTTGAGAAATTCGTATTCATTTCATTTCTATATGTGATTTGAATTCAATTTATTTCCAGTTACAACTAATTTTTTTTTTTGTTCACTCTTTATCACACTGATTGACTTATTCTGTTTCAATACCATGCAACTGACAAATTTTGCCAGGTCTTGGTGAAAATTTTAATTATACAAGTTGGTAATCTCAAATGCAAAAAAGAAATCGTCATTTTTTAAATTTAATAAAATTTAGTTCGAACTTTTATTACAGACTATCTATAAATTTGCATGGAGATTAATTTTTACTGTTAAATTGTTAATGACAATCATCTACTCACTTTGTCAGAAAACTTAACTCCCATACTATTATCCATTATCTCAGTATCAAAACATACAAGAATCATCAGAGTTATTATATCGAGATAAAATGTTGTGTACATAAGTATGATTGCAAATAGACTACTTTCTCTAATCTTTTATAGAAAATGAATTGTAAGTCGTGAGGAGTTCTAAGAAAAACGATTCGCTTCATAATTATTTAATCCATTGGTATATGTAATCATCATTCGTATGTCAACGTTTACATGTGATCAAGTTAATCTGAAAAAAATAAAAAAAACAAACACCGATAAAATAATTTTTAAACATTGCACAACTTATAAGTATCATACTCAACATGTTATTTGGTTAATCTCTTAAGAATATTGTTCACTGATATTCGCCGTCAATAAACAGACCCGATAGAACTTTCATTGCAATTAATTTCTAACCTCAAATAGTAAAAATTATGTAAGGTATAAAATACGAGAATTTACCTTGCAATAATCAAATGGAAAAATACCAATAATTTTCAGTTAGTTATTTCTATAAGTTATATACGTTATAAAAAATCAAATGAAATGAACTTTTCCTTTTTTAAATAAACTCAGTAGAATTCTCATACACATTATATACATAAAGTTCTTAACACATACTTATGGAAAATTCTATATAAGCATAAAACAAAATTTGCAAACTCACTTATCAATATTATAATAATGCATATTCATATGTAAAAACATTTTGTAAATATTAGGGCTTTTATTTGATGCATGTCATAACCAGACGCGTGTCTAGCACGCTATATAATATGGCAAACAAAAGTGGGCATCAATAACGAAACCGGAAAGCCAAACAAGACACGATGAAAAGACAGACAGAAACGACGCCACATGAAACGATTTGTTTGCCATCCAATCAATGGTCCATCGTAGTATTCGCTAGCAGACAAGAGAGTGTATATTCATACACACACATACAAATATATATACATAACTATGTAATACATAATAGTACACATGAAACGTCTCCCAAACAACGCGATCTCGTCAACGGATGCCAAAAGTCAAACAAAGTATGAGAGGAGTGAGAGTAGATAATTTCTCTCAGCTTCTTAGCTTACACGCAGGACCAATATTTACCCGGCGTTAAACCCTCTGGCGAATGTGAACAGAGGAAGAGAGAAGAAACAAAAACAAAAAATGAATGAAGACTATATAGAAGATGATGAGAATGTATACGTATATATAAGTGTTGGGATTTGAACAAATAAACAACTTGACTATATTATCAATGAGCACGAAAGAAATGAAGACAAGTAATGATGTTGTGTAATGATTAGGAATTTCATGTTTATAAAAATAAATTAATATTTATTTTCATGAATATTCCAATGTTACTGATGAAAAGAAAAAATTATTAGCTCATTTCTTCTCAATTTTTCTGCCAATTCTTTACTAATCTACATCATTAAATTAATATATAGGCAAATCCATGACATTATCATCAAAATAATTCCAATCTGTGAGAGTCTACAAAAAGGAGAAGAAAGAGAATAACAGAAGAATATAGAAAAAAAACAAAAAACAAAATATCAGTGAAGATAACGATGTAATTGGAGAACAGCCGCGGCTAAGGAAGAGCTACTGGATAAAATCAAAAAGTTCCAGGCTGCTGGCTGGTGGCTGCTGCTACTTTTCGAGTGTCTATACACTCCACACACGTATACATATACACAAACAGATTCTCTCCACTTTGGCTTAGAACGTTCTTTCTGTGTGTGTTGTGTGTAGTAAAAGAAGTAAAGATGTTGCTGATGTTGAATCACTCTTGCCTCTCTTATTGGATCTTGAGGGCGCAACGTTGGAAAATTTAACCGTGTAGCAACGCCGAAACTCAGCCCACACTGGCAACGCCATAACAGACGTGGCAACGAGGGACAGATGGTAGGGCCTGCTGTGCCCTGTCCTTTATTATGTTCTCTATCTCTTGGTTAACTTCTACACACAGTCCTTTTCATATGTGTATATATATATATATATCAATTCTTTTGACCTTTGATTTATCAACCGGATCGAGTATCATAATGTAACACCTGTAGATTATTGAAATCAATGAACCAACTTTGCGGTTCACCATAAGCAATTTGGAAGCACGTGCTTGCGATTATATATATTGGTATGCTTCATTGAATGTTGGAATACGATCGACCACAACAGCAACGCTGATATTGGATCGTATGATATATCACAAGGATAGAATAAATTATCCAACGATATTTGAGGAAGTCTCAATCATAACTTAAGAAATTGACCTTTCACTAAATTTCTTGCCACCTTTCTTTTCGATATTATCTTGCAATTAGTATAATTTATTATATTGTATTTATATGAGAAAAGTTGCATTGATTCATTTTTTTCTATAGATTCTATGATGTTGAAATGAGAATTTGGATAAAAAAACACATATACCTTTGAATTCTTCATTGAATCATCATTCTTTTGTAATTTCTTTCTCACGCGAATTTCAATCACAATTATTTCGAATTGAATTGATTGATTAAAATATTTAGGATGATTCATTGTTATCTTTTCTCAGTGTTGCGTTATCGTATTCAATATACAAATATTAGATTGAATTTAATTATATTGCATGAATGAATGAGGATGTTGAAACTATTCACGCATTGCTTGTTGATGTTGAACGCTCATTGAACCCAAAATGATTCGACGAATGTTAAATGAATACACGAAGACACATACCAGTAATAACTGTGCGCTTGTGTGAGTATTTGCATTATCTCAAGGTCACAATGTGTACAGCGATAATGCGAGAATGTTGAAAGTATAAATATGTATACATATATGAAGAAGAAGAAGTGAATTCAATCGTTTGTTCCCTGTCTCGCGCTCATTCGCTTAAATTTTTTTTATTTTGTCGTTCTTTTTCTCTGCTTCAATCTCTATCGTTTTTTATTTATTTTTTTTTTTCCGCCTTCTGGTTGGAGACTCCGCTCTTTGGATTACACATCTGCTTGTCTCCTGCGGGCAATCAACGGATTAATTATCTTACCATACCAATTAGCATAAAGGTTCGAAGTAAATAGGAAATTTGAAAGAAAAAAATATAAATTCAAAAAAATGATCCGTCAAAATGTTTTCTATTTATTAATCAATGAATTATTTATTTGTTTATCGAATACTATAAAATTTATCTTTTTTATTTTACAGAAGGAAAATGTATCCTGGTACGCAATGGATGTGTACACTCGTCATTTTGGCGTTCGTTGGTGTAACAATAAATGCAACGACAAATATGACAACAATATCAGCACCGATAAGATGTGAAGAGGCGCGTTTAAAATGTGCATATAGAACTGGATGTGGTAGAGCCCTTGAGCAATATTTAACGAGCTGCGCCGCTGTATTTCAGGGAGACACCAACATTTGTCATGAATCATGCCAGCATGCACTTATTGCTCTTACGAGTACTGATGAGGGAAAGGAGCTCATGACTGTGAGTTTCATTTAAAATAATATTGTCTTATTGTTAGTCCTTCAATATCATATTATGATATGTTAATACTTTATTATATCGTTGCAGTGTCAATGTGCCAAAGACGATATGATGTGCTTGAAAACTAAAGAGAGAGTTGAAATTTGTCGATCATCAGTTTTTATAGCAATGAACAGAACACGTGTTTCATGCAGAATAGCAACATGGATATGTAATGCTGATGCATTGTGTTCAACAGCACTCTATTATTACAATGGATTTTGTAAAAGTATGTTTCATGGGAAAAAATGCACGCATCGGTAAGGATTTTATTTTTGTTCTATATTGTATTTTCTATTCACATTCATATTCATTCGTTTTGATTTTTTAATCCTTGTTCTCACAGCTGTCGCAACTCCATCGATATCCTGACACGTCAGGAAAAGGCAGCCAAGTTAAATACGTGCATATGTGACGGCGCTGAGGATTATGATTGTGAAGGGATTCATCGTAATATGAATTTCCTGTGCTTTGGCAAAATACATCACGAATACAATGATGTTAAGACATTGTTGCCTGATACGAGGACAAATATAGTATCTAGTTCGAGGGATGTTCATGCCGTTGGAAACTATTATTTAAGTCGAGCGAATTTAATTATTGGCTCACTACTCATTTTGTTTATGGCAAAAGGTATAGATGAAATCAATTATTTATTGTGATTTATATCAGTTATATCTTCTCTTTATGAGTAGATTAAAGAAATCATTTTCTTTTTTTCGGTTGACTTGTGCATGACACTCAAGACACACGTTTGTGCTCTGTTGCTGTGCCGGTGACACACAGTCGAGGGTGTTTAAAAATATACTTGAGTAAGACTCACACTTTCGTTGTAGTCTTCTGAAAGGCTTAAAACGAAAATAAATGCGACGCTGCCATTTCTACGGCTTGTCAACCAATTCTTTTTTTTTTTTTTTTTTTTTCTCTTATATACAACTGAACCTTGTCACAATTCAACTGAAAATTAATAACTTCATTTCATGAAATTATTTACATAAGATATTTTATTTTAATTACTTCATTTATTATGTTTAATTTTTTTCGTTTCCTCTTTTTTCTTCACAGACTGATGATTTATTACTATACCAGGCAAGATCCACAAACAGTATTTCGTGTGTGAATGACCAAAGACCCTAAATACTTACCATTCGGTGCGTTGTGACAAGAGAATTGTGGAGATATTAAATTTAATGCCCGGAAGACTGTATGTATGTGTCACAAGATATAGCAGAAGAAGAAAATACAAAGAAAAAGAAAAAACGAGTAAATGTGGAAAGAAGAAAAAAAAAAAACAAGTTATATTTTTACTTCATTCTCGATCGACTCGAAAATCATCTGTTGGGAACAAAATTTATTAACAATTAAATCCGAGTATTTTTTACATAGGACGAAGATAAAAAAAAAAATGAGCGAAAAGAGGAGAAAAAAATAATAGTAGAGTGTAAACGATCATGTTTTTGCATTTTTGTACATTAGAATGTATGATAGACTATATATACATACATATATTTATATGTATATGTATTAATAGCAATTAATTATGTCTTAATTTATAAAATATGTGCGTGTGAAATGTGTGTTCAGAGGGTAAATTGTTTTTGTAATCGTCGTAATTGTAAATATTGATATATATTTGTATATTGACAAAAGGAGACGGCAAACAAAAGGAAATATGAATGAAAAAAAAAAAAACACAAACAAACAAAGGGTTATAAGAGTTTTGAACTAGTAAAAAAATAATGATAAATTATTCTTTATAATTCTTAAAATTAAGGTAGAATTTTTGTTTTATTATTATTTACGGTTTATGAAGGTGTCCTGGGCATGGATTGAAGGATGGTATAGCGAGAAGGAAGGGTGAAAAACGTTCAAGAGAGACGAGAGAAAGAGAGAGGGCCTTTAGGCTTCTATTGAGCATCAGCTGTTATTGTGGACCAAACTATACGGATGCAACGTGCTTCGCGCGGCCACACACGTCGGCCCTGCTATACGTTTCTTCCTCTCGCTCACTCGTCCCGTCATTTTCTTCCTCTCGCCTGTGTGTTGGCAAACCACAATATTGCCACATGCTTTATATATACTCGGTATATATATGTATCACACACAAAACAAATCTCTTTTGCTCTCTTCAAAATTAAATTGACTTAATAATTTTATAAAATTACGCAAATGGAAACAACCCTGCTACTAACTTGATGGATTCATGTTAATAAAATTATCATTAAAAGCAGCAGCAGCAGCAGCAGTAATCAAAAACTATTGATAATAAACTCGTTACATTCTTTATCTATGAATTCATTTATAGTTTTTGAGATTTGAAAGTTCAATATAAAAATAAATAAAAATGAGGTAGCGTAGGCGAGGGATAAAAAGGACGAGAAAGCCAAGAAATGATGGGGGCCAGTAAACAACAGACACACACACACACACAAGTCTTCCTTCATTCCTTTCGTTTTATCTCTTTGGCATCGAAGGGCTCTCTCGCCACGTGGTGCCGTATGTTGAAGTTTCTATCTTACTCTCACACTCAATTTTTCTCTTTTCTACTCTTGGATAAAGTATAAACAGCGCAAGTTCGTTTTTAGTTTCGTTTCTCTTCTATATGTAGTCTTCGTCGCGGTGGAGATCCAGGAAAGGTATCGCCCAAGCAGAAGGGGTCTGAACGCGGACGGACCGCTCTACACGAATGAAAGACGTGAGAGGGAAGAATTTGGGCAAGAGCAACAGAGTAAAAGCAACTTAAAGTATATAAAAGTTTGGTTTGATGATGGGTGAGTGGAAAAGAGAACGATCAAGAAGAACGGAAAGGGTTTTAGAGGTGAGGTAAGAAAGAACTATATAGGCTTGTGGAAGAAAGAGAGAGCTTGGTGTTGGCCACACACGTAGCAAAAGAAGACGAGACATTCATGGGCGAGAGTGAGATGACGATGGTAAATGAGAGAGTAAGATTGTGGGTATGGTGTCTCCAAAGCGATTGAAGCGAGATGGTAATATAGCAAGAGAAACTAAAAGAGAGAACGGATGGGTGCGAGAGACGAAGGAAATAAAGAAAGAGAAAACGCGCGAGAGAGGACCCGCAGGCTCCGTGTCGAGGACCACCCACCTTGCCTTGGAGGCTGCCTAGCTCTACACGTCGTCCTCTTCTGGTTGGCAGAGAGAGTTAAACCGTTCAACTTGCGAGGTATAGAAACCATCCCAATGTGCTTTGAATACGGGCAGCGATAATTCTGCCGCGCAGTGAAATTTTCATAAAACTTTTCCGCGTTTAATTACATAAATCGCCTTGTGATAGTTAAGTTTAATTCAATATTTTTCTGTCCTTCCTCCACGCTCTTCATTCCAATATCATCCGCATTTTCCATCCAAATATGGGATACATATCAGTTATGTCTCATAACTATGCGAAGCAAAATCAAGTGCAAAAAAAAAAAGAGTCATCGAATAACGATACAAAAAAACATATTTACACATATTCAAAAGAAGAATAGAAATAAAATAAATAGAGCAGAAGTTTTGTACAAAGATTTGCCGTAACTTGAAACAATTGGCAATAATAATGACGACGACGGCAGCAGCAGTATGGCAGAGCTGCACGTCGAAACGTTTTATAGTCCATAAATAAGCGGTTCGGCAGAAAAGTACAGTGGATGATGGCAAGGCGTAATTACGGCGAAAGCCACCCCGATTCCCCCTTCTCAGCGCACCACCACCATCACCCTTTGATGCCGACGGGTAAAGCCAAGCGGCACAAGGATCTCAACCCGTTAATCTCGATTTCATGATCAATGAATATGCCCACTTCCTTTCATTTCTCTCCAGCTCATTTGACTCTGCCATCATATTCATAGTTGTTTACTCTTCGTATGTATGTATATATCAAACCAACTTCTTCTCTGCCAGTCATACAACTAGTTATATATCAATATATATATATATATATATATGTACATACTTCCAGATGCGTGACCAGGTGCAAATACACCTGTATTATAGTGTGTGTCCGTGTGTATATGTTTGCATTATGGATCAAACTGATTGCACCCGTGCGTCAAGATGTGAATGATAGCAATATTTTAATGGTCTATAGTTAGCAGTGGAAAATGAGGTGGATAATGGCGTTGGGTTGATGGGTTGTAGGCAATGACTGTGTCATTCTGAAAGTTGACTACAAACACAACACGGCCACCGGGAAACCGGAAGACCATGATGGTAAATGACGACGCTGGACCCCCCAGGCCGCATCTCGACAGCGAAAGAGCAAAAGAAAGAGAGATACACAAAGTAACAGAGAGTGAGAGAAATGTGGAGAGATATTTAATACAAAAATAGTGAACATTCTTTACTTACGGTATTAATAGATAGTTTATTATCTGTTTATACGCTACTTCAATTGTTATTAGTAACAAATAATTTTCAATAAAAATTTTGATCAATGTACAAAGTGTAGTATTATATGATAATTAGTCTATGAAATAATCGCCATTGTGAAATGAAACGTAAATGAAACAAGAAATGCTAATTTTTTTTACACATACAATGTAATTTAATTGATCAAATTTTTTTCATGTTTCATAATAAATTAGGGGGTTACCACGTCATGCATTGCATATTTCCATGTCCAAGCTCGTGCCACTTCCTCAAATCTTTCACGATCATTTGTGTACATTTGACCGAGCTCGGGTTCCATACAAACTTGACAATATGGATCTGTCAATAAACTTTGAACGCTTATTAACACTTTCGATATTGTCAATGCCAATGACCAATTATGATGAATAGAATCGATGCCAACGTCACCGTGTCGCGATACATTTGGATGAAGGATTTTTGTGAGAAATCGGACTACCGGTGGACACATTGGATAACTGAAATTGAATATTTTATTTCTGTTAGGTTATGTATTGGTATATAAAAATTTTTTGATGTGATGATTTTATTTGCTCACCTGTATGGCACCTGTAAATACAGATAAAACAAACCACCTTCATAGGGGCTACCAATTGGCCCCGTAATTGTAGCCTGCCAATGACAACACATTGCATCCAATGGAGTGGCTTCAATACCTTCAGGTGGATCAATTTTCAAACCCTTTAGCTCAATCTTCAATCTATTTCTGCGCCATGAATTCTCCTCTACACGAACTAATTTTGAACGTAAATATTTTTGACTCAAGCACATTCTGCATGAAGTCGAGGAAGCCAAACGATCATAGACTTTATACCAATTGTCAACATGACCTATTGCTTTATACAAAGGCCAGCGCAATATAACGTGTTGTTGCCACTGCTGCTGCGATACGTGAGCCAATATCAAACCGTACCATCTTCTGCATACATTTGCCGCTGACCAAAGACTCAAATCGTCCAAATATGAAAAAACAGTTAGAAGAACTTCGGGTGGTAAACGTTCAACTAATCCGGATTCATTCAGGGGTTCATGATCAATCGGTTTATAGTTCGACAATATTTTAATTCTATCATCTAAATTTTGTTGTCGTGATGGTTCACCAGCGTCTTGACAGTATCCAGTACATTTCCAGAGACACCGACGAAATTGTTCATTGCTTCGTGAATTCTCATCATCATCATCTAATGGTTTTCGTATAGGTTTAGATGATTCTTCAACATTAACAGACACTTCTTCACGCTCTTGTTGATGTTGCTGCTGGTCGTGTGGTTGATCATACCCCGCCACAATCGCTTGATCATCTCCATTATCTTGTTGTATTGCAGGGCGTTGTCTTTGCGGTGGATTTATACTTCGCTCAACATTGTAATAGTAAAATTCATTTGGTTCATCGTTCCCAGAATCTTCATCATCAGTTTCCTGTTAAAATAAAATAAGTATTCTATTATGTTCGAGTTCTAATGTCATTCATGTGAAATATTTGTAAATATAAATACCTCACTGTCTATTGGAACAGGTCGCACATCATCTGGAAATAAAAATGTATGGCATGTGGCGCAGACAGGCTCTTCAAAACATGGACCGTAATATCCATTGCAAATGTAGCAGGTCAGTGTCTTGATAAGAAAAAAATGAATTGATAAATAACAGTAAACATTTGCATCATCAATACTTCAATTATATTATTCAAAATGGTTTTATATATTGGTTTGCAATTACTTACAGAGAAATTAAATTCTGAATATGGCACACATTCATCGTTATCAAATAATTCATCATTTGTGTTTGAATACAAACAGCACTCTCGTATTTCGGTCGATTTTTTGCCATTATTAATGCCTTTAATATTCTCATCAATCTTATTATTGGCCATAATGACCAGATATAAGTGATAGACTCAAATTCATACCATAATTATTTGTATACGTACATCAAATGCAAAATGCCGTAAGTACGCGACAATGCGGCGTAATTGAGATGTATATTTCAAATAATGCACAATGTATTTAATTTGCACATAGTATTGCGACACAGAATCTTTTACCAATTACTACAGTATCAAGAAATGATTGACAGATAATATATATACGTGTATACATATATATATAAACACATAGATTTGGTGTGTTTCTCAAAATGGCCGCCAGATTCGCATTTCCTTTTAACCATCACGTATTCAAAATATATTTGGTGCTGCAAACATTATTTGAAACAGCAGCATTATAAATTATCAATTAAAATATATTAATAATAATTTTGAATTGCTATTTTTAATCTCGGATCAAAATATGTTTTGCCGGTGAGAATTTATGAAAAAAATTTGAGGTTAGAAATCAAATCTTGACGCGACGCCAAACGTAAAAATTTTCAAACAAAATATTGAATTATCCACTCAGTTTTGTTGTTGAGTTTCGTGTCTCAGGGAAGTAATGGCGTCAAATATAATCTATGACTGTAAATTCTGAGAGGCGAGAGCACTGCTTCTTTCTGAATCCGTTTGTTCCGACAGGTTCACAAACCGATGCATTATTTTCATTATCTCCGACGCTGTGCATAATACTGAGTTTTTGGAAGGGAAAAAGAAGTAAATAACAAATTTTTATCTCATACAGCGAGTAAAAGATTTGAGAATAGGCACTCGGGTGCCCCCAAATACTCCGACAATTTTATATACGTTGTTAAAGGAAAAAATTGGATAAATTCTGACTATCAGCAAAATGGCAGCGGCCGACTCATCTACGGACGATAGTCTTTATCCAATTGCCGTTTTAATCGATGAACTGAAAAATGAGGATGTACAGGTGAGTTTGCTGAAAACAATTCAAAATATAATTTACAATACATCCCGAATTTTACCGTTAATTATTTATTGTGATATTAAAATTATGTATTTAGCTATCAGAAATTGTTGTCAAGAGGTTACAACAACCAGAGATTGTATGTGTTTAGCAACTGGCGGGCTTCATATTAAACACTACACGCTTACAGTCATTGCACACATTCATTGTTGACTATCTGTTTACTTTTCAGCTGAATTTAATGATAAATTTGGTTTGCAGCTACGTTTAAATTCTATAAAGAAGCTGTCCACAATCGCATTAGCGTTGGGCGCTGATAGAACTCGCAGTGAATTGATGCCATTTTTGACGGAGACTATTTATGACGAAGATGAAGTTTTGCTTGCCCTCGCTGAACAACTTGGATCATTCACGCCTCTTGTTGGTGGTCCCGAATATGTCCACTATCTTCTGGTAATTCATGCATCCTACTTTTTCTCGTATAAACAGTTATAAATTGAGTCATCGAATATGTGTCATTATGATTGCTAATTCCTGTTATATATATTCATCAGCCACCATTGGAGGCTCTGGCTGCAGTTGAAGAAACGGTCGTTCGTGACAAAGCTGTTGAATCATTGAGGAATATTGCAAGCCAACACAGTCCAGCATATTTGGAAGATAATTTTGTTCCACTGGTGCAGCGTTTGGCATCTGGCGATTGGTTTACGTCGAGAACTTCAGCGTGTGGTTTAATAAGTGTTTGTTATCCACGCGTAAGCCCCGCAACAAAAGCTGAATTGAGAAATCACTTTCGTAATTTATGTCAAGATGATACGCCGATGGTGCGTCGTTCAGCAGCATCAAAATTAGGCGAGTTCGCCAAAGTTGTTGAGATTGAATATCTTAAATCTGATTTGATACCAATGTTTGTCATCCTGGCACAAGATGAACAGGTGATTAGAAACAATAAACTAATTTAACTTTATATTTATTTTCATTAATGCCGGAAAATAATGATTTCTTATCTTTGATTTAAATTTAATTTTAATACTTCAGGATTCAGTACGTCTTTTGGCTGTTGATGCATGTGTCAGCATTGCGTCTCTTCTTCAGCAAGAGGACGTTGAGCAATTGGTGATGCCAACACTTCGTCAATGCGCAGGCGATCAATCGTGGCGAGTGCGATACATGGTCGCCGATAAATTCACTGACGTAAATATTATTTTATTCGTATTTTTCGACAGCTTTAAATGACAATCAAATGAATTTTACTCATCTTTATTTTAATTAATAGCTACAAAAAGCTGTTGGTCCAGAGATAACAAAGACAGATCTTGTGCCAGCTTTTCAAGTGTTACTGAAAGACGCTGAAGCTGAAGTTCGAGCTGCTGCAGCCGATAAAGTTCGTGATTTTTGTCAAAATCTCGACCAGTTCAGTCAAGAAAACATTATTATGACTAATGTTCTACCATACGTAAAAGAACTCGTTGCTGATCTCAATCAACACGTGAAATCAGCATTGGCCAGCGTCATCATGGGTCTCAGTCCCATTTTGGGAAAACACAAGTGAGTGTCTGTAACACAATTAGCTCTAAACAAGCAAACAAATAGTGAACAATTACTGATAATTAATTCGATATATAAATTTGATTTAATTTCCGCAGCACTATTGAGCATTTGCTTCCACTTTTCCTGATGCAACTCAAGGATGAATGTCCAGAAGTGCGTCTAAATATTATCAGCAATCTGGACTGTGTGAATGAAGTAATAGGCATTCAACAACTTTCACAATCGCTCCTACCGGCAATTGTAGAATTAGCTGAGGATTCCAAGTGGCGAGTGCGATTGGCAATCATAGAATACATGCCACTGTTGGCAGGACAATTGGGAGTGGAATTTTTCGATGAAAAATTAAATTCACTGTCAATGAATTGGCTGGTGGATCATGTTTATGCGATCAGAGAAGCAGCGACATTAAATTTGAAGAAATTGGTGGAGAAATTCGGCCCTGAATGGGCACAAAATACCATTATACCAAAAGTCTTAAATATGTCAAGAGATCAAAATTATTTACACAGAATGACGTGTCTATTTTGCATCAATGTTAGTATTTGAAATTATTCATATAAATGTTGATCAATTATTTTCAATTGAATGAATTTTTTATGTTTATATAAAAAAAATTTATGCTCAGGTTTTAGCTGAAGTGTGTGGTCCAGAAATAACAACGAAAATTATGCTACCAACGGTATTAGCAATGGCCAATGATAATGTTGCAAATGTACGATTCAACGTTGCTAAAACACTTCAACGTATTGGACCCTATCTAGAACCAAGCGCAGTGCAAACACAAGTGAAACCTGTTCTTGATAAACTCAATACAGATCCCGATGTGGATGTGAAATATTTCGCTTCTGAAGCAATAGCTGGAATTGCAGGTAAAAGTTTATTCCAAAATTAATTCTCAATTGACATCTTTAATTATTTCATACTCTGTAGTGGATTACTATTTTATTGTAATTTTTTTCAATTTTGTTTCAGCGTAGGCTAATCACGTTCCCTGAGCGCATTTATTCTTTATTCCCTATGAAAAAAAGAAGAAGAAGATAACACATATATAAACATATATGTACAACACAAAGACAGAAAGGAAAGATTGTAGAACAATATTCAGAACCAAGTCCAGAATACTTGGATAGATGGATGGAAAAAAATAAACGGATCGTTGTCATCGATTGTTATCATTTACCAATCCTTTTTCCACGACACTCAGTCGGCAATCAATGAACATACATTGATTTGATCATCATATGCTTAAATGAAATATCAGTAATCAGACGGGAAGGAAAGGAGTAACATTGTAGCCACTTTGAAGAAATTTTCGGTTGAATGTTTAACTACCGATATTTAAAACGAAAGTGAAGAAAAATTCTGTTGTATTTGTATATCTACTAGTGATTAAACTAAGTATTGAATTATTTGGTTCAGTTTAAGATCAATCATCATGTATCTTCGTATATTATATTTTAAGTCACCGTCTCTTGATGCGTAAGAATTAATAAAGTGAATGACACGGTCTCATTCTCTCATCTTGGATAAGTATCAGAGTAAATTGTATTTTCACAGCAAGTTTTTTTTTTTCATTTTCATTTCGTTGGCAAGTAAAAATTTCAATTTCCCCTATAATTTCAAGAGTCGAAATGATCAATCCCGATTACTATGAGGATAATGAGAATAATAGAGAAAACATAATGAAACACTCCAACATGATTATTTTTATTTCAAAGTAATTGAATTCTTTCTACTTCAATCATTTTTGGTATATTATTTAAATATATTACAATGCGTATTGCAATTGGTTCATCTCCACAGGGATTCAATCATTTGAGCGGCAGGACCATAAATATGCATCAATTGAATAATATGTCATAGCATTAAATGTATTAAATTTTTTACAGAAAAGTGAAATTCACAAGTATCCATTATTTCATCACGTCTTATGGTTATCAGTTGCGCGCGCATACCCGATGTGCTATCAATCACCATTTTTCAAATTGCATATTCTAATCTTGCATGAAATTCCATCGTTTTATAGATAATTTAGGAATATGAATAAACTGTCTTCTTTGTCAGATTAAATTTATTGCCATTTCATTTATTTATTTCATCTGTGTATTAAGGAAATACATAGAACTGAATATTATTGGACAATTGTTGAATTCTCTCTTATTGACACGCACTGGAATCTGGTTGACTCACAAATTCCATCGAGGATATGTTAATAAAGACATAGATGGATGAAGAAAAGAAGAAAAACAGGAATTGTAATAGAAACACGATGAGCCAGAGACGGCTTCACAATATTGTGCATCGGCATCTTTGTAGCCTCATCGTCATCTACGAAATCGTCATCATCAGAGTCTTTGGTTGAGTCTGTTGCTTCCAGTTTATATGAGGGACATCGACCGTTGTTTGTGTTATTTATAAAAAAAAGTCCATCACCAGTATTGCTAAGCGCATATCTTTCCACCTCTGAAAATATTGGATAGCGGCTCACAACCAAATATTCAAAAAATGTCTTCGTTACTGGTACCCAAAACGAATAATTATAGATGTGAGTCTCGTATGTCACTATGTCCAAACCTGAGAAATTTTTCAAATGTTTAATCCAGTGCGTGAAAATTATTCGAGCCAGTAAATCCGAAGAAGCTATAAAGTAGCTGTACAATTTTATTAATTTCGAACTTACCTTCAAATTTTTTTGCTGCATCCGTCGAAGAAACTTTAAATGCGGCCACTTTGACCCTATTTTTAAATGGAGTTGCACTGAAAAATCCAACTATTTCGTAATCGTTCCCGTCAACAGAATAAGAAGAAGTACCAGTGTATGATGATGATGACGATGTTGATATATTGACAGTCCAACATCGGGGTGATGGTAATGAAGTGTCGCTGGTGTTATACGCTCCAACATACCACTTTCCGTTTAGCTGTATAACAAATTCATATTAGTAATTTTCCTGGACTAATTCTCTCTAATTCGATCCATAAATAAGTACTCGAACAGACGATTTCAATCACATAATAACAAACAAATATATAATGAACTCAATTATTTATACCCTGTACGGATCATCAGAAGATGTTGCAGTTGATGAACCTAATTCATTTTCGGCAATTGAACATGAATCGCTCAGTTCATTGACTATTTTTGTAAAATGAGGAAGACCATTGAGCATTCCCTCCTGTTCTTTCGATAATCCTGCATGGCGGCTTACAATCAAAGATTTGGATTTCTCCCCCTCAGTTTGCAATACCCAAGTAGAAAATTGTTGTATGTAATTTTCGTATAGTTCCACCTCATACTTCATAACTATCCAATAACATTTTACACATGATACACATAATTGTTTCAAGATGAAAAACGAAGTTGAGAGAAGATAAGATGATCTATTTATTTCGAAATTTACCTTTCTCTGCATGTGTCGAATCCGATACAAAAATATTAAATACATTAGGGTATAGATATAATTCAGATCTAACAGCATCGAAATCGGTAGAAACTCTGTTATCCGATTCATCTAAATGACTGGAGATACCGTGAAATTTCGTCCGGGATTTAACTGTTATTGTAACGCTCCAACATTTGAGCTTGGAAAAAATAGCCGAGTCATCTGCCGATGTCGCCACGACAAACCATTTCCCTTCAATCTGTGCAATAATTACATTGAAATAAATCTATGAATTTTCAAGGGTAACTTCGTGATTCTATTCGATTCACGTATAAATATCGTCGATCGGAAATCTCTTTTATATAGTCACAAAATATTTTATACCTTATACGGATCGCGTTGGTTGTCACCAATTACTTCCTGAATATTAACATCAAAAATGGTTAAACCCATTAACACAATGAATATTGAGATTCTATAGAAAATCATATTGAATAATCGTATTTCATACAAGTGGAGGAGCAGGTATAATTAGAATTTTTCAAACTCGAAAGTCGCTGTGAACGTTCTGAAACTGCCACGAAGTTAACTATGACATATTCACCTGAAAAACTCATAATAATATGTCCACGTATGTACACTTTGATACACAGTGTTATCACCACTGCAAATGATAATTTTTTATTGTTATATTTCTATTTTTACATTTTGCAATCGGTATTTTTGAATAGCTGATTTTGAAAACAGTTTTTGAACAGGATATTCCCAGCTAATTTATCCCATCAATAACTTTGCTTCTAGAATTAGCTCGGTGAAATGATTGTGATGATTATTATCCATTTTCATGTTAGAAAAGCCAAATTCGAGGTGCTTCAACTGAAAACTCCTGCATTTTTCACTATAAATAATTTAATGGTTCAAATACATATTTGTCGTTGACGTAGTGATACATAAGTAATAAAGTTCGCATGATGAAAATGCTGTATTTCTTTTTGGGCGTTGCATGGAATGCAAAATAAATATTCAATATTCTAGCATGATTATTTTTATTTTGAAATGATTCATTCGCACAGTTTATACATGTTTGTATTATCACAGCTTACCACTACCCTCGACCCGCATCATCAGATTTTTTTATTTTATTCAAAGAATATGTATAATGATAGTTGGCAAAATAGTGGATGAATAATTGTCGATATTTCTGTACAAATAAAAACCGTTGGCGTGATCAGCACCAAAATGTTATGACTACACATTCAATGCTTATATATATATATATATTTATCTAGTTTACGTGCTATTTAAAACACTGCAAGACATTCCATCAAAAAAGGAAAAAATTTCATAAACATAATTATATATTTGTTTTTGTTCAGAAGATTGAAAGCTTAGGTCAAATGTGTCTGACAATGTCCAGATGGCAACGTGCACACACTACATGAGAAAATTCCATTAATATAATCATTGCCAATATAATATTGATGACTTTACGATTAAAAAAAACTTATGAGTTATCATTAATTAACGAACAATTATACGCAGCTACCATGAATCATAGCTTTATATATGTGTATATGTATATCAAGTGCTCTTTTTCATCACTCATTGCATTAAACTTATGTCTCTTTTCTTCTTCGTGTTTTTCACCTACAAATACGTCACTCAATCTCTTACTCAAGCTTGTGTTTACATGTATATGAGGGGGGGAAAAAAAAAAAATGATCTTCAATATTATTCTCTTACGTTAATACTGGATATCGCGTCATCATATACCACAGAATATCTACAGTATTTCTATTTTGTTTGTTCACTCTTCGTTTATCTCATCATTGCGTCAACCGATTTTTTGTTCATATTCTTGGATGTTGTACAATCACTAAATAGTCTTATATTGAAAAAAGAGGATTATTTTGTTTTCTTCCGACAGTAAGAAATCAGTACAATATTATCTAATTGCACTATAAGAAAACATGGAATTAATTGGAAGATAATGAAATACACATGTATTATAATTCTTATATCTAATTTGGGAAAAAATTCTATACGTCATTATACCGATCATGTTGCGCATCTCCCCACGAGTTCTCATCCCCTTTCCAAAACACTTTAAAAATTTATTCGAAAAATGTGGCTAATCAATAACGGGAAACATATTTTTCACAAGGTTCATAAACCGATTATTACAGGAAACAAAAAAAAAAGAAAACAGAAGAAAATTAAAATTCGTCGTCACAGATCTGAAAAAATAGAAATCGATTCCATCGAAACAGAAAAATTGACTAAAATGAAAATAAAAATAATAATAACAATAATAATAATAATAAAAAGCAGCGTAAGATAACACACCATCAAATAATGCAAATATTCTTCACGCAAAGTGTAATAGTTCTCAATAATATACATATAAATATGAATTTTCGACGCAATTTCCTTTTAACTCATACAAGAAAAAAAAAAAAACCCTCGTCGTGACTAATCGATTTTCCAAATCAAAAGTTATCATTGAATGAAATGATATTTAACTGGAAAAATAATGATGAAAATTTGATTCCAGCATCACAACAATTTTGTGTGGATGTTTGTACCAAACAGGATTAGACCAGGAGAATAATTAAACATTTACACTGTAGTCGGTTGGGATTTTGGGAGATTTACCGCAACTGTGTTGCTTATTGTAGAAACTGGTCCAATTTCGAAATTACCATCAGCAGCGCCAACAATATTTAATGATGATATTTTGGCACGTTGATAAGCCACAACAGTATTGAGACTCAAGAACCTGCAATTGAATAAATATAAATTATAAGCATAAAACAAAACGCGTGAAAAAAATTAATTGGCAGATTGACCTCTCACTCACCTTATACAAACGTAGATGACCAATAGCGCCGCGCCAGCAGCTAACATACGAATGATTGGACCCTCTACCAATTGAATAAGTATCCATGCGGCAGCTGATGAGCCACACATAGTTGTAACAATTCCGAATGTCTGTAGCCAATGACGTGGCGTTAAACTATTTTGCCAATCCAATCTAGTTGCGTGCTCAACGTTATATTCACTGCTGCAAACCTTGCATTTTAAACTATCTGGATTCATTGAGCTCTATGCAGGGAAGCAAAAAAAGGAAAAAAATACATGAATAATCGGTCAATCACAAACGAGAAATATTTGATAAATATTTTTTCACAATGAGGTGACGACAATACCTCAACCAGCCATCGACGTAGACAATCATGATGTACTGTACTGACGTCACCGCGACACTGGCATGGTTGAATTAATGGTCCGGCATCTTGTGTCTCAGTATCGTAACAAATCCAACAATCTTTACTGTTGATAGAACCGCAATCCGATGATGATTTTGCGTCCACAAGGTCACGTCTCTCTTGCAATTCAATTTCTTTCGGATATTTTGGTTGATCCAAGTCCAAACGCTTTAATATACGCTTAGGATTTAATATCCATAATTGTTCTGGGCTGAAAAAAAGTATGCAAATATAGTGTGTATTGAATTATTCATAAATTGAATATGAATAGAAAGCCAGTTTGAATATACAAATGAATGTATTATATTATAAATACCTCATGCAATTCCAGAGGACACATGGAAACCATAGTGCTACACCAACTTCGATAACGCGGAAAACCACGTCATGCCAATTACGACTGTTTAATGGAACCCTAAAATTCAAATAATCATCAATAGTAATTTATTTTTTTCATATTAGATAGTTTAATATTTTTTTACATCTTCCAAATACGAAAATACTCACTTTGTCTTCCAAAATTCACTCAGAGTTTCGCTAAATAAAAATCCAACAATAATGAATAGCATAAATGCCTGCACTAATAAACCAAATCGTGATTGATGTAATTGCGATGTATTAATTTGCTGTTGTAAATTCACTGGCTCGGTGGAAGTTGATGGTGTTGGTTCAAATAATTTAGCAGTAATTGCTTCATCACCACTTTTTTTCCCATCCATACTATCAGGTGTACGAGCATTTGTCGCTATTGATGTAACACGATGTTCACACAAAAATCCACCACGTATTTTGAAAAATACTTCAACTCCATAAATCAAAAATAGTATAACAACGATAAATAGTAGTACAGCATAGCAGCCATTGAATATATGCGCGTAGAAGCTCTGATCAACTTCTGAGTTCATTTGAGATATTATAAATTCAGTGAGGAGTAATGAATAAGTCATTACATTAAACACGACAAATGCAAGGAATGATTTGGATAAAAATTGGGGTTTGTCAGTACGGATATCACGTAAATGAAATACTTCAGCCCAGAAGCAAACAATTAGTGACGAACCACTCAATAAGAGAGGGTAGTATGTTGATGATAATGTTCTAGACCAGCCTTCTTTGAATGCATTCTACAAAACAAAGAACAACAAGAGAATAGTAAATCATATTTTCTTTTTCGTAAAATTATTATAGAACTATCTGCATTTTTTCTTTATTCAATTTACCGGCGCAGTAAAGTAAGCGCCTCTAACAATCGACGCCAAGAAGACAATAAAGTACAAGACTTTTTGTGTTGTAACTCGGCATGCACGGAGAAATGATGGTGCTTTCATTTTTTGCCATTCAGCGATAATGCACATAATTAATTGTGTTAGGCAAACGAATGCTAATATGAAGAACATTGACGCGAATGCAATAAAATAGCTGGAATTTGGTACATGACATTCAGTACCATCGAACTGAATCTGTAATAAAAGATAATAGAAATTAATTGCAACGAATTTAAAAATATATATTTATGTATTGCAATTAAACAAACGTAATTGATTATTCAATAAACATTTATATTACACTCACTTCACATAAACAAGTTCCATTATGACACTCGCCATGGCCAGAACAATTATCTCTGCCACACGAACTATTCCAAGCCATTATTCCGAATTTCATGAGCAATGACAATGGATTCTGTGTGCTCAGAGAGATCATTTGTTCCATGATCCCGCCGTTACACTATAAATAAAATTACAAAACCATAAAATTGACTAATGAAAAGCAAGATACCCAAGTTTATCATTTGTTGTTTCTTCATCAGTTCATTATTCACAAATAAAATATAATATGTATACAATGTGCAGTGAAATATTTTCAATACCAAGGAAAAATTTAATCTATAAATACTTTCTGGTACCATGTATGATTCATTACATCAATTATCGTCCATTTCAAATTATCTATTCTGACCCCAAATTATCAATTATCATTAAACTACGAACGGGACATTGATACCATGCATAACTATTTTTATAAAAATATTTTCAATTATAAATATAAATAAATAATTTACAAGAAATATAAAATAGCAAATATGTGTATAATGTAAAATAAAAAACGACAACGATGATGAGAGAATAAATGAATATAAAACAGTAATATTTTGGAGAACAAAGAAAACTCGATTGGATAGTCAGTTTTATCACACGCACATTCTCCAAACATTAATCGGTGTCTCAATGCCAACTACTGTCCACACTCACGTATTTTTATTCTCACTAATTTCTCCCATTCAATCTTTTTGCCCACCAGTTTTCTTTCCTCTCATCAACAATTTCACAGTGACAATAAAAAATAAACTAAATACCGTAAAAATGTATTAATCTCACCGTTCCCAGCGTTTGGTTGCACAACTGCTCTGAATGATGAGTGATTGAACTCTTGCTGTGTTATTATTTATTACAATAAAAGAACAAAAAAATAACACAGGAGCACTTAACACACTAGACTTTACTTGAGCACGATTAGTGCGTATGCACTCAAAATGTCCTCGCGGATCAGTGCGAATACAGGGAGATTCAATGTGAAATCAAGCTAGAATCACGTCGTTGATCAGCTGCATTATGGGATTGAATATATACATTTGAGTACTTATTTTCCAATACAATAAATATGATGATAAAAAATGTACTTGAATACTGTTATATATGTGTATGATATCTGATATTTTATATAAGTATGCTTAATAATTTAATTAACACTCGTATACATACATACATATGTACTTGTGTATGCGCAATTGAAATATATACCATCAAACTTTTTTATATTCGCGTTTTTTCCCACATGTTTCAACTGCGTATTTCCCGTCAATATATACTTGTTATCAATCTACCAACACTGCTTTGATAGCTTCCATTGCTATATACGTAGTATGGTCATGACGTGACACCCCCCCCCTAATAATATTTATGTATGCGTGTTGGATTGGAGTGTTATGTTTGTATGTGTGGGTGTGTGATGTATATGAATAAAAATAATAAGCAGAAATGATATCTAGATGTGGCGCATGCCGGTGAGACAGGTGAATGGATATTTTTTCTGTCAATTGAGGTTATGTTGGTTGTCATGAGAGGCAGCACCAGTCTCGTGTGGTGTTATTACAATAGATTGAAAGAAAATTGACTTGTGGAGCTGCAGCTTGATCGAAATTTGCGAAAAATTTATATTAATTGGGCCGTTGTATTGTATAAGGATATAACAAAGTTTATATCAATTGTGCACCGATTTGGAGATAACTTCAATATGAATTTGAATGTGATGATCGAATTTATTTTGAGTTCCAGTTTGATTTGATAAACTGAAAGTAGAATGTTTATCTCACAGGATTGTCGGTCAATTCAAGTTTGTTTTCGATTTTTTTTTCAATTAAAATTTGGATTAATAATGGCTTTATTTTGCACATGACTGCACATTATTGGTTGATTTTGTAACTGAAATATCATTATTCGATTTTGAATCAACTGGAACTTTGATTTAATTTAATTTGCAACAGTTCATCTAATCTGTTAAGGTGCTTCTAACGGATTCGATATTGTAGAATCACTCAGAAATGCAATGCAAAATGATGCATTGCAGTATCAAACTAAAATTATTCAATCTACATTGCTTAGTAATAATATATGTATATATCAGAGTAATGTTGAATATAATCGATCAGGTGATAATCCACTTTTATTACAACAATACCCACAATTTTTTTCATTTTGTATTAGCATATTGTAGATTTTACAGAATTTTTGTTCGTACATTTTAATAGCGCCATATTTGATGCCGGAAATTCTGTTCGCTGAAAGAATGGTCTATTTATGATAAGTAGGTAAAAAAGATTTCTAAATGTCCAACTGTGGTGTAATTTGAGCGATAATGGAAAACTGTCCATTATATATATATATATATGTATGCAATCATCTTTTCCGCACACAACTATAAAATTTTCATCATTATACATGTATATATAAATAGATATATACACTTTCTTGGCTCCTGAGACTGTGCTGACGATCTCAGCTGCGAATATACATTCGTATAGCCAACAAATCGGATAAATATACTCGTTACGAGGTGAGAAAAAGACAAATAATAATTACATTCATTATTTTAAAATATCTTGTCAAATATTGTTCGGAATTATACGATGATGTGGGACCGAATTACGTAATACCGTATATGTAAATATTATGTCTTTTCTTTTTTTTTTCTTTCCTCTAATTCCATTTTTATTCTGGCAGATAAATTGAAGAATGGTCGGGGCAAAAACTGATATAAATCATCTATCATTATTTGCTAATGAATTCAATGTTAATAAGTACTAAAATGACTTCAAATTGATCAAAAATTTTGTTCACAGATGTCGAAGACACTGGCGAAACCGCAAATGCGAGGTCTCTATGCGAGAAACCTCAAGTTTCACCTTGTAGGTGCAGCTGTTACAAGCATAGCAGCTGCATTGGTGATGAAAGCTGTCTGGGTTGATCCGCGAAGGAAGAGATATGAAGATTTTTACAAGTACGTGTAATCATTCGTGAATTCACAGAAAGTCTTATCATTCATAGACGACCAAAGAAAAAAAATATTAATGCTGATAAATCAGATGTTATACATGCAATTCTCCATTTTTTCAGGACCTATGATCCTATTAAACAGGAAAAAATAATGGCTGACGCTGGTCTCTTGCAGGCCTACGGACAGTAATTCCCTATTGCGAGCTCATCATGTAGTGTTAAAATGATTCCTGTATTTAAATCATGAAAATGTAATATAACCAATGTGAGAGATAAAGAGGGAGTGTAAGAGAGAGAGAGAGAGGTTAAAAAAAATCTGAAAAATGAAAAAAAGCCAATAGAAAAATGAATAAAGTATAAAATAAACAATTATTAGTTGAAAAATACAGATATTTGTATGAATGTAATTGATAGATAATTATTTGCACTTATAACTGAAAAAGATAAATGAGAAAAGAGGTTAAATTCCAACCCCAATATATGTTTCTGAATAAATGTCGGATGGTGTCGCTGTTGTTGGTACCCATGGTGCCCCGCGCGATTGATTTGCGCATGTCAGTTGATCGCATTGCAAATGGCGGCTCCTTGTTATTGTTCATGGCGTTTTATGACTTGTCCCTTTATATTGCCGATTATGACGAGTATTTTTGTGATTTATCCGACACACCGTGTCCAATTGATGGATTAATTGTTTCACTGTGTTATTATTACGTAATTTGAGTGGTACAGTGTGGTGTGCCGTTGATATTCAAACGCGATTAATCCCTGGACGAAATTTGGAAAGAAATGGGGTAACGTTGATATGTTCCTGTATTCATACGGTATCAAATCACCCTGTGCAAGTTTAATAATCGTGTCACTAGCAATACAATAATGTGCTTCAAATAGTTATTAATTAATGGCAATGTGCATTTGTATAATATTAATGATGCGTTTGGTTAATATTGATGTTGAATTAACGTGCGGGTTGACGGGGCTACCATGAGCATGCTTGAGCCCACTTCACGTTCGCCTCCCCCGACGGACAAAATGGTGGCCCCCCCGATTACCAATGGTCTGGGCGCCTTATTTACACCAATATCATCGCGAAAAATATTAAACCATTATATTTATCTCGATTAAATTGTTTATTATTATTAACACAATAGGCAAGTTGCCGGGCCATAGTCAAAAATTTATTCTATAACCTATTTCACGTATCAGTGGAACGAAGCCGCCTATTCGCTGTGTGGCCCGAAAAATTTTTAATTGCCGTTTCGGAAAATACTCAAAGATTACTGAATCTTTCTCTATTTACTTTTATTCATTCATTAATATCATTTGTTGTTCTGTTTCAATAATGGTATTTTATTCTCGTTTTTATTATTATTATTATTATCAATTTTTTTTTTCATAAGTGCGCGAGGAGTTGGTTTGAAAATTAATCGGCAATTGCGATCAAATTATAACCTAGTAGTGTGTGTATGCTTCGCCTTACATTGTGTGTTTATACCGTCTGTTTTCGTCAATGTTTTTCTTTTGAGTACTTCTTTCTTTCTTAATCAGTATACATTGCCATGTTTCGGAATAACTATTCGTTTATTATAAATTGTTTTGTTTCATTTTAACAATTATGTATTTATTCCTTTTTTTTTTTTTTTTTAAATTTATTTTTCATGTCCAATTATTTATTAATTGTTAATGATGGTTGTATGCGTTTTTCTCTTTGTTTCACCTTATCAATGTGGATGGTTAAAAGTATCGTATTATATATATTTTTTTTCTTTGGTCTGTATACAGGAAGTTTATGAATTAAGTATACAGCCTGGCGCGGAGTTTGGGGCTGTCAGCTTGCGTGCAGCGGACGCAAGCATCTCACCAGGCAAAGGATAGTAACAATACCCTGAGACCTATCCAGGCTCCTTGGGTAGTTATGTGATTGATGATTGGTAAAATTTTTCATACATTCTGTTATCATTTCATAGAAAAGAAATGATAATAGTGAAAAATACTAATTGGATTTTTATTCTGTCCTCTATTCCATCTTCTTTTTTTTTCTTTTTTTTTTATTCCCATACAGACATGGCGGCAGACAGTGATGGTGATCTGATAGAGACAGTGGTAACGTGTGAGGGTGATCTAGGCGATCCAGAATTTCCAAATAAATTCAAGGTCATTGTTGACCGTTTAAAGTACCTGCTTTCAAAAGGTAAGTGTGAAATAAAATAATGAATGAGATGTATGAGAACAAGAGAAATTTGAATTGGAATTTATTTCGTGCCTTCTACGTTTATCAATTTATGTGAATTCAAATTATAATTTTATCATTTTTATTTTCCCACAGAAAAAGGCGAAGATTTAAAAGTAAATAAAGTTGAGCCATGGAATTCCGTGAGGGTAACATTCTCAATACCACGGGAGGCGGCATTGCGTCTACGAGAGCTTGCCAGCGAAGGCTCATCAACATTAACCCAATTGGGGATTTTATCAGTTCAAGTAGAAGGCGATCAAGTGATATCATTACGTATTGCGAGTCGCTTTGGTGGCGAGGCACAAGAAATTGTATTGCATTCAGACACATCACAAGATGGAAATAAAGGACGTGGTGGTGACGCGAGCAATGGCGCATCCTCAAGTGACAGTAGTGATGCATCAACATCATTACCTGGCCCAAGCAATTCATGTAATGTATCAACAACAATACGTGAAGTGGCGCAATTGCTCAGTGCTGAAGCAACATCCGAAAAATCACCACAATTTCGCTCACCAAATGTTGTTGCACCCACTGACTGTGATCCAATACCAGCATTTCTTGCTAAATCTGTTCAACCATCATCTAGTAACAATAGTAATGTTGTTGGAAATCAACCGTCTAACAATGCAAATGCATCACCGAGAAATAATTACAATGGACCATTCCCATTCGCCAGTATGACACACGCTGCGCAAGCAATTCACAATCGCGAGTCACAAGCAAGTACGATTAAGAATACAACGCAATTTAAGCATCATACACAGCCGCCCCCGCCTTATCCCGCCCAAGAAACATTGACGCCGAGTCATGTGTTGACAACTGGTCATACGACAACAACACAATCAGCAATACCGCCGAATCAAGTGGTTAGTCAATACAAAACTAGTATTCCCTCGACATCAAATGCCAATAATAATCAATCGGGTAGTTCGAATGGCAATCA
The DNA here is from genome assembly GCA_958496275.1 of Zele albiditarsus. Lineage (NCBI taxonomy): Eukaryota > Metazoa > Arthropoda > Insecta > Hymenoptera > Braconidae > Zele > Zele albiditarsus. The sequence goes on along the minus strand of OY292412.1, from coordinate 9,126,386 downwards.
AGTTGCACTTTCGAGTCCACTGTTAGTTAATTTGTTGCAAAATGATGGTGGATCACATCCAAATAATGTTATTATACCCGGACAAAAAATGCAACCACCTTCGGTAGTTGATAGTGTGGGTATGAATCGAATGAAACCGACGAAAAAACCAACAGTCCGTAGGAAAGATCAGGTACTGACAAGCGAATCGCCACCAAATTTAGATTCACTTAGAACTGAAGACTTAATTGGTGGTGTATCCAGCGTGATAAGCAATATTGTACAAAGTTCTGGACCATCGGCGTTTGCAACGGTCAATGTCAATCAGCCATCGACATTACCGCAGCAGATTGTCAATGTAAATGCAAATATTCCGGCGCCACAAGCGAGGCATCAGGTAGTAGCAGCAGTCGCTGCCGCTGCTGCACAAACAAGTCAAATTGCAGCGCAAAATACGAATTTACACACACAAGTACAAATGCAACAGAAATTCCCTGTGAGGCAGGAGCTCACTTACCGGACGAATCCAGTTAGTGTGCATAATCAAATGACCGCGAGGCATCCCGTTAATGGTCAGCCATTGCGAACACCAATTCAACAGCGTCAACAATTATTACTTCATCAACAACAACAACAGCAGCAGCAGCAGCAGCAGCAACAAATAATGACACAGGCACAGGGTATTGTTAACAATTCTCAGGTATTGCTGCAACAGCAGCAGCAGCAACAAGCGTCTGGGACGGTACTGCAGCAAAATATTGTTAGTAATTTGCAATCCGTATCAGTTAGCAATGCACCGATCATACAACAACAACAGCAGCAGATAATTCAACAGCAGCAACAATCAACGAGTTTGAATGTTGCGCAACAACGGTTGAGTTATTTGAGCAGTAGTCCAAGGCAGCAGACGCCACCGCCTTATCCACGACAAGGTACTTCGACTGCAACGTCAATAACTGCGCCCGCGGTTACGCAACAACAACAACAGCAGCAGCAGCAGCAGCAGCAGCAACAACAACAGTCACAGCCATCGCAACAGCACTTGAATCAACAACAAAGTCAAACGCTCAATGTCCAACAACAATTACATCACAATCAATTGAAGAATTTGAATGTTAATACAAGTGCAACGAATGATTTTCGTTATGGTCAAAGTCAAAATATGCTAAGTAGAAATTATCCAGTAACAACAACAACAACAACAACAACAACAACAACAACTACATCATCACCATCGTCATCATTAAGTACCCCAAGCGCTAATGGAACAACGTGGAATCAACAAACAAATGCAATATCACAGGGCGCACAATTGAATTCAACACAACGTCTGTCAACAGTTGCAACGTGTCAAGCACAAGCACTAGGTGCCTTTTCGCAGGGTGTTGCCCGTGCAAATCATGTGACAACAACAGTCGCTTGTGCTACCGCTGCTCCTACGGTGAGCGCGGCTACTCCAAGTGATATTATATCAATTAGCGCAAATGTAAATTCAAATATTCAAGATACAAATGACGTGGCAAAAGTAAAAGAGGAAACAGTGGAGGAGCCTGAACCTGAGTACACGTCAACTGGAAAGATAAGACAATTTTTGATAAATCCATTAACTGGTCATCTGGAACCAATGCCAAGTGAAAGCTCAGATTCAGAGCCTGAGAGCGCTGTTGATAATCAAGATGACTTTTTTTCCTTTCCATCACCATCAAATGATCGCTCAAATTCGATATTTTCGGATGACGACGCTGATAGCAATATTTCAAGGCGAAATGATACAACAACAAATACTGATCAATCGGATTCAGAGACAACGGGAAAATCAACGGGCAGTGAGGGAAGTTTGAAACATAATAGAATTAAATCAGCACGTGATAGTCCAATGCCAGGTGAAAAAATTAAATTGAGGTTAAAACTCGAGAAATCTGAACCAGTTACACCAGCGTACAAAGTTGATGTTTCATTTGTTAATACACCGCCAATGAGAAAAGCTGATAAATCAATGAATAAGATGTTCACAGGGGCTGCACCAAATTCTGGTAGTAGTGGTGATGAGCCGCGTGTTCCACCGCTACATATTTCATTACGTGGACGCAATGCTTCGGTGGTACAAATAAGGAAAAAGGAGAAAAAAACATTACGTGATGATGAAATTGACCCGGCGAGTATCAAGAGACGAGGTAAACTCAAAAAAATGAAAGAGACAACGGATGGCAATAAATTATTGCAGAAAAAAACTTTGAATATGTTAATAGCCAGTTCATCTACGGCTAAACTGACACAGACAAATTCGTCAATTGTCAATAGTGCAAGTACAGTTGCAAAAATAAATAATTCCCTACAAAATATTGTTGCTAAATCGAATGCAATTAAACAAGAGACAATAGTTGATGGTGCGCGATTACCAATTGCCGGTGCAAAACCAAGTTCAAGCAAAAGTGGTGGTGATGTTGATGATATTCCATTGAATAGCAGGATACCATCACCATTGAAGCACAAAACATTTATTGGCCCGGCGACAAATCCTCAACAAATATTGAATAAAAGTCAAGTAGAGACTGATGTTCCAAATCATATGAATGAACATAAAATTGGTGGAGGTAATTGTCCAATGATTGCCAATTTCACATAAAATTTTCATTATTGAATAAATTTAAATTCAATTGAATAATTTATTTTTTTCGCAGGCAAAACGAAGAGAAGAGATTCGAAGAAAAAATCGGAAACGAGTGAAGGCCCGCATCGAGAGCAAAATTTGCTTTCGGGTGGTCGTATATTGGATAATCAAGCGAAATGGCGAAAATTGGGATATAAAGGTGGTGAAACTGGTGGTCAAACAATGAAGAAAACGCAAGATTCGCACGTGAATGATTCGGGAGGTTTGAAAAGAGTGGGCGAAGTTCGAAGAACGAGCGATAGTGATATTGGTAGCAGGCCGCCAATCGAAAAAACAAATGCAATTGGTGGTGTTGCGTCACGAATATCCGAGGTTAATGGAATTCGGAAGGATCTGATGAGTCAAGAGAAACGAAGACGATTGAGTTTAATGGATGAAAAAGATTTCCACTTGACAGGTGAGAACGACAATGCAATACGGTTTCATTTCCATTTCTATTAAATTCAATTATCAAATATTTTATAAATAATTAATATTGTTATTTTCCTTCCGCAGAATCTCATAATGCCGAGGCACCTCACAAGACACCTGAAGTCACTCACAATGTGTCCGCAATATCAAAACTCACCACAAACTCGTCATTCGACAATGACAGTCCAGTGACAAAGAGTTCAAGTCTATCAACTCAAAGTATCGCTCAATCAATAACTAAACACGAATTGAAAACACCGATACAACATGAAGTGACAACAAAAACTGTGCAATTGATAAATAAAATAATTCCAACCAAGAGTAAAGTTGAATTGGACATAAAAACAAATACAATGACAGTGAAAGCTCAAAATATCATGCAAAAAATGAGAAATCATACATTAACTAAAACTGATTGTTCATTAACAATGAATAAACACAAAGTCGAACATTCGAGTAATAAAAAATTAATACAAAATCACGTGATAAAGTGTACAGATAGAACAGTTGTAACAACTACGAAATTGGAGCAAAAAGTGAGTTTATTAAAGACACCGTCGCAAAATCCAACTATTACAACAGATCAAGTGGCAAGATCAGTTGATTCCTCTTCACATAAACAGCAACAACAACATCAGCAGCAGCAGCAGCAAAGTCTACCAATTGCCGAGACAAATGTGAACGTTGATCGAGAGACAAAGGTTAAATCAAAGCAGCCAGAAAATACTGTAATTCCAATCGGAATGATAGATGCGAATACCGAGCGAGTTAATAATGGTGGCAATAATGCAACTGCTGGTGAGGATTCAGGTATTGAGTCGATGGATGCATTATCCGAAAAATCACCTAATCAAGGTGAGTCGCCGCTTCATCGGCCTGTAACTGAATCCGTTGCTCAAACCAATGTTGTAACGAAAAATCCAATCCGTTGTGAATCAGTATCGCCAACAACAACAACTACAACAACGCCACCATTATCATCATCATCATCACCATCACCATCATCAGCAACATTAATCACCAATAAGAACGTGCCTTCTTCGACTAGCGGTAGTGATATGTGTTCAAATACGGAACTCTTAAAGTCCACAAATCCAAAAACATTGAGTCCAGTGTCAGTAACGAATTTTCTCGATACCCAATTGTGTCAAGAGACGAATTTAATTGATTCTGTTGACACAACGAATAATGTTGCGTCAATTGAACAGTCAGTGTCATTGACAATGTCACGAACTGTTGATAATTATGATGATAAAGTGTTGACCCCAAGTGTAGTTGAAGATATAGATAATGTGAATACGGACAATGTGAATCACGCGAAAGATTTGTTAGTAAATCAAACTACCACTATTGATACGAATGATCCTGTGACAAATAGTGAAGTTTGTGATAGTAAATTATTACAGGAAACACCGACATCCAATGTAAACGCGGTAGATGAAACGAATTCATCCAATGAGGAGCATGAAACGACTATTGTTAAATCCGAAATTGATATTAGAAGAGAAGATGTAATAACGCACGACGATGTAATATCATTATCGACGGCTATAAAAATTGATATTATATCAGATGAAAAAATAGTTGACGATGTGGACAAATCAGTGACTGACGATTGTCAAAAAAAAAATAATGTGATAGCAGCTGATTTGACAGATCATGTTGATAGAAAAAATATTATTCCAAAGGTAATCAGTCCAGTTTTAACAAACGAACCAAAAAAATCTGAGTTCGAAAATTTGGAAAAATTAATGAACACCGAAATCAAGCACGAGATAAAAAATGAAATTGAACCTAATGATACAAGGCAATTGATGTGTGTAATACAACAATCAACGAAGCCTGATATATCAATAAAAGTTGAACCGATAGTAGAGAAAAAAAATCAAACTCAACGAATTGTTGTTAAACAACAAGACACACCAGCAGTGCTAAAGGTAACGTCAGAAGATTTATCAAAAAAGCCAGATATAATTGAGACAACAAGTGTACCATCACCTTTGGGTGATGATCCACAGCCAATTCGAATAACACCACCATTATATACATACTCGAATCCAGTTGTACTTCAACGTGACGACACACCAAGTCCCGCACCGCAAAATATTGATATGGAATCAAGTGAAGTTGAACATATGAAGCGAAAAAGACGGAGAAAACAGGAGTTAGAGGGTCGTCAAGATGTTATTTGCATTGAAGATAGTGATGATAGTCATTTTGTCGAGCGTTTAAATCCAATTAATACCGAAGATTACGTCAAACGACCCCCAAAGTCATTATTGGAACAATTACTCATTGAAATACCCAATGATAGCAGTGAAAAACGTTCGTTGCGCACGCGTTCACAAAAACTTAACAGTCCTGATATTGCAAAAACGCCGAAGAGTAGTCCACACAGTGGCACAACAGTGAGTGGACGTCTTGAAGAACGACGAAGTATATCACCATATGCAAAAGCTAGTCCAAAATTAGGTCTACCAAAACTATCACCAAATACGGGATCTGGTGTTGGTGGTGGTATTGGGGTCGGCGGCGGTGGCATTGGTGGTGCTGGTGTGAAAGTTGGAAAACGAAAAAGACAAGAGAGCGAGAGTTCGGTAGCGTCGAGTACGGCTGATGATACACAACCGCGACCAGGTAAACGGAAATGCTCAGAAAATGCTGCAGAACTTATTAAAGCATGTATGGGCGTTGATGAAGGTGGTTCAATAAAAAAGCAACTACATGGAAAGGATGAACAGTCAAAGAAGGGCTTCACTATATTAGCCAAAGCCAAGAAAGGTTTCTATTTCTCAATTATTTTACTTATCATATCAATTAATTTCTATGATGACAATTTTTTCATATAACATCATTCGACAATAATTACAACGAATTTGTTCAATTCCAGGTCCAATTTTGGTGGAGGTAGAGTCCTCAGATGATGAGCCACTAATTGAAATAGCGGGGAAGGGACGGATGCGACTTACGGATGATTCCGCTGCGGCATCACCAAAGCTCAAAGATCCAAAGTAAGAAATTTAAATTAATTAACGTGTAACTTTTAATCTAACGCTATCAATTCCGTACTTTTGCACACGTAATAGAAGTATTTATTAAACAATTTTGTTATAACTTCCAGAACAACACTAACTACTCCTGTTAGTGGGAGTCAATTGAACTCGAGTAATGTATCGAATTTAACTGCAACCAGTCGAATTCAACGTGAAAGTCGATTATTAACGACAAAACAACCGGCTAATATTAATTCATTGTCAGTGGGTAAAGAAAGATTACGTGGTCCAGCAGTGTCAAGTAATGAATCAGTTGGTGAAATAACAACACGTAGATCAGTCAGACAAAGTGCAGTATCGCCCTTAGCAACACCAGCAAGCAATACAAGAGGTGCATCCAGATCAATGGAGGATGTCAACAGAAGAAAAACGCGAAGTGGGGCTGGTGAGTTTCATGGTTGAACTTTGTCCCTCTTTCTTCTACTCCTTGCACTTTCTCTTTTCTTCTCTTTGTTTCATACAAAACTACCTCTCTATTTGATATGACAAAGAAATTGAAGCAATATAAAATAAGGAAATATAATGAAATGTTACTCATTCGACTTGCGGGAACAATAAAAAGAAAAGAAAAAGAAAACCAGAAATAATAAATGCATAACAGAAAAAAAAAAAAATATCACATCGATATTCATTTTACCATACAAAGACTGATTGTGTTTAGAACAATGTTAAACTACCCTTGAATATGAATGAGCAATTGATCCTTAAGAAATTATTCACACCGAAAAAAAATAAAAAAAAAAAAAAAGGAGTCAGAGAAAAATTCTCGTTCTCTAATTTATTTTTTTTGCGGAAAAAAATATGAACACTGCGGTTCAATTGCTCGATAATATAAAATATAACATATAGCATTCAGTTTCCTTTTGTATATCAATGTCGGTATTAATTGTCAATTATAATTGATATTTTTTTTTTTTTTTCTCCTTATTGATCTTGATTGAAAAAAGCAACATGAACAATTAATCGCATCCCCTTCTTGTGAAAATATAAAAATTTTAAGATTTATAAATTAAAAGAGTTTTACGAAAATGGTACAATGGGAAAACATTGTTTTTAGTGACAGTCGAGACAGCTGAACAGGCGAAACGGAGGCGAATATCCCGAGAAAACAAATGACCTTCGGGAAGCGACCTTGACAGTGATTAGCTACCGTCGCTCGTCAAGGCCTTAATTGTCTGGTTATTTGTCTAAAAGTCGACGGTTATTCGATCGCCGTGTGGCTGGACCCCACCTGGTGAATCCCGTACGTGTCAAAATAGCGCACAAGTAAATAAAATGCTCTGTCAGTTGCCAAAGGATGAATTGAAGATAAAAATCATTGATGAGAAACAAATAAAATGCGATATTAAGTAGTCAAATAATGGACACTTGATCTCAATAATGAAAAAAAAAATATATATCATGTATCGATTATACTATGGAAGAACAAAAGCATGAAATACTTTCTTTCGTGGTAATCTTCTTGCTTTTTTCCTTGCAATTTGAGCACAAAGCTCTCAGATCCAATTAAATAGTTGTGTCTTGCACATTGATATCGCATTTTATTTAATATTTCATCATCATCCTTTGACGAAGTTTAGTTACTTGGATTATTTTGTATATCAAGATCTATTCCCAGCATACACACACGACGACATCCTTGTACTTGTATAGACTAAGTAACTAAACTATCAAGACTAAATTTAATATTTTTTTTTACTTTTTTTTTTTTTTTTCTGGGTTTTTTCGTCGATACTGCCGAATTTATTGAATTGATCCCACATTTTTTTTTCACTTGACTTCTCATAAACTGAAAAATATGTCCATCAAGAAAGTAATCTTGATTAGATATTGTACAAAATTGAAAGGAAAAAAAAGAAGAAAAAAAAACGAAAAAAAAAAAAGAAAAAAAAAAATACAAGAGCAAATTGTAGACTGGGTTAGCGCTGAAAAAGAAAAAGAATCGGAAAAAAAAAAAAATAGAACAACTAAATTTAATAATGTTGCGCTGTTACGATTTTTTCTGACCGTACTGCCGTTAATATCAAATACACTGCACGTTCTTGACGAGGTGATTGAAAATGATAATATAAATAAATTTGAACTATCAAAAAACTTTTGATGAAAATATGAAAAACAAAAAATAGGTGGGTAAACAAAAAAATCGGGTATAAATTCAATAACATTTTTGGAGTGAAGCTTGAATAATAGTCACAATGACAACTGTACTGAAAGATTTTGTTTGTTATCGACACTTCCAATAATTTGGTATTTTCATTATTTATTCCAATTTTATTATTTGTAGTAATTGTATTATTTATGTATATATAACATATACATATATATTTTTTTTGTCCTTTCTTTTTCGTGAGTTCATGCTCGGCTTACGCGAGTAATAGCGTCAATAAATGTGTACATTCTTTGCGATTTATACACAATAATTAATTTAATCGTGATATGACAAATTGATATTCGTATTGTTATTCCGGAATAGTAGAAGGAAAAAAAAAGAAAAGGCGACAATATTTATCGCCACTACACAACTTCAATTTATTCCTCTTTGTAATTTTTTTTCTTCCCTATCATTTTTCATTTCTCTCTATGTATTTTTTTATATTCATACGATGAATTGAATCATGTATGTATCACTTTCTTTTTATATATATATATATATTTTTCTTTCCACTTTTTGAAAAAAATACTCAAATCGGATAAAAACATAATCTTTCGGTAAAAATAAAAGGTAGAAGTTGTCAATGGCAAGATTTCAATTGAAAATTAATGAATAAAATAGCAACAAAGGTCTTGGGGATTTTTAAGGTTATTAATGCAAAATAAACAAAAAAACATAAAAAAGGATTTATTTTATTTATACGAAAAGAAACAAAATAAAATGAATGTTAAAGTAAATAATAAAATAAAACTTGGATAAATATACGGGGGGGGGGTTAAGAAAAAAAGTAAAAAAAATTAAACAATTAAATAAGAAACAAAGTGATGGAGAGAAATAAATGCTATACAAGAGGGGAAAAAAAATAATAATAATAATGAATACAATGTTAATTTGATAGGTAATATATGGATGACTCTATTTTGTAAATAATTTCTTGTAAAAAAAAAAAAAAAAAAAAAGGAAAAACAAAAGAAAATAATTATACCAATAAGCAAATCTCTAGCCATATGCGCGTTCATCCCCCTTGACCCTTCTTTCACACACACACACACACACACACACACACATATACATACAAACTCACATGTGAATATACGAAGAAACGTGCAAAAACAATGAATAACAATAACTGTTTAAATTTTTATATAAAATAATCCCATGATATAGCTTCAATTGTGTGCAACATTATTATCATTATCATTATAAATGATTTTTCTTTTTTCACACTCGAATTCAATCTCGTGTATCATCGTTTTCTTTCTAAAAATATTGTCATCTCTTCCTATTCAGCACACATCAAACACATATGTATACATATAACGTAAAGGAAAATGAAAAAAGAAAAAAAAAAGAAAAATTAATATGTGTACATACATACATTGGTAGAAAATTATGTCCAATGGTCTATATTGTTTTTTGCGCGGTCAGAGAATCTAGTTTTCTATTGTATAAATGTAAATTATGCAGTTGAGAGTTGAGAAATGTTTAAAATAATGTCGCTTGTGGTCATCCAACCTACATAAACATACATATATATATATATATATATATGTTTTGTCATTAGAAAAAAACAAAAATACAAAAAAATAATGTAGAGGTTATTCATCATCTCGCTTATAATTATTTGTCAATCTCCACATTTATCATTGATGATTTAGGCGGGATGGCTACGCGTCCGATCGTAAACGTTAAAGTAATATTTTCGCCATTATAAAATGTGGTAAAATGTGCGAGTATGGTTGGGACTGTGTGTGTATGCGAATGTTTGCGCGGGCGTATATGAAATTTATAAAAGACGAATCCAAAACGAAGAAGGATAAAGAAATAATTGAGAATGTGTGTGAAAAAATTTATCAGGCACCGTCGGAGGATTTAAAAGAAAAAAAAATAAAATTGCAATCACAAGTCATAATTTACAAATGCTTATTATTATTATTATTATTATTATTATTATTATTATTATTATTTGTTGCTTTAAACTAACAGCAATATAAATTATTAAGATGGAAAGAAAAAAATGTTGCTTGTTTTTTAAATTGAGAAAAATAATATACTTTTCCATTACACCGATTATATATTGTATATATAGAGCGCATGCATATTTTACACAGTTAATTGATGATTAATCATTGATGAAGTTGTATATAGAAGGAAAAAAATGTGGAAGGAAAATGGAAATGAAAGAAAAGAAGAAAAAAAAAAAAAAAAAAAGAGCACAATTTGAGGTGGACATTGGTATAATAATGTGAATGCAAGATGTTACTTTCTTTTTCTCTCCTCTTCTTTTTGTTTTTGTTTTTTTTTTTTTTTTTTTTTTTTTTCGTATTTCATTTAATTTGTTTTTTTTTTTGTTTGTTCGGGAATGATAATTGTACAATGGTATGTATGGGTTGTCCGGCGGTAAATTTAGTAATATAGTAATTGAATTTTGATTGAATAATAAATAATAATGATAATAATGTTTGAGAGGGCCCGAAAGAACAAAAAAACAAAATAATAAATTAAGAGAAATAATTGAGAGCATTGTAATTTTTTTTCTCGTTTTTTTTTTTCTTTTTTTCAATGTAAAATATTCCGTTTTGACATTACGTAGATATGCTAGTTATATTTTATGTTAGAAGAAAAACAAACAACAAAAATTTTATTATTAATTATTAGAATAACGAATAATTGTATAGAATTATACATAAAGTGAAGCTTAATGTGTACATATACATATTGATAAAAAGGAAATTTAGATTTAAGTGTATTTTTAAGCGCGCTCACACTATCAAGGGGCTCTTAAAGTATTTTTTTGGCAATCATATTGTGCATAGAAAAAAAAAAAAAAAAATGACAGAAAATAAGAAATATCAACAAAGACAAAGACAACAATCCAATGTTAAAATTACGAATTTAATCGTAAACTTCGTGTTTCTTTTTTTTTTTTTTTTTTCTTCCCATAATTATGTATATTCATCACGAGATTTCTTTCTTTATTTCTATTTTCAAATCGCTCATGTTATTCTTGTGAGTTTTGTATATGAATGTTTCTCCTCATTATGTCGTCAAGTATAAATAATTAGCAATATTAGAATTGCGATTGGAAAAACGGCATTGATTCATTCAGCCATATGCATTTTGTGTGTGTATGTATTCTCACTTTCTCTTTGTGGTCGCCCTCTCTCTCTCTCTCTCTCTCTCCCTCTCACTCTCAATTTTTTTCTATAAATGTGTGAGAATTATCAAGAAGAATTTAATATTGTACTTCGAGTGCATAAATGAAGGATTGATTAATGAACAAAACAAAGGGAAATAATGGAAAATATTATAATGTCATGATTGAAAGTGTCTTAAAAAAACAACAACCAAGCAAACATAAACAAAATCTGATTTTCTTGTGCGTTAAACTTATCACACATCTCGTAATCTTTCAGTCCCGATACAATGTATATGCACATTTTTATTCATGCGCAACAATATCTTCATAAGCCCCTTAATGTTGTAGGCAAAGCTATAAAATGAAATAAAAACAAAAAAATAAATATTTAATATGGGAAAATAAGTTTTCAATAACCGCCAGACTGAATTTAGAAGTATGGTGAGATTATATAAAGAAAAAAAATAAAAACTCGCGTGCAAAAACAATTTGTATTTTTAGTATTCAATTAAAAAAAAAAGAAAAAAAAAGTAAAGATATAAATAGGGGGAAAAAAAAAAACGTAATGAATAAAAGAAAAATAAATGATGATGATGATGATGATAATAATTCAACGTGAATGTGGGAAATGAAAAAAAAAGAAAAAAAAAAGTAATAACAAATTAGATACCATACTTATATTTGTAGAAAATGGTCAAGAGCACGTGGATAAATGAAAAGAAAAATGTGGAAACAACAAATCGCGCTATATAATTATGAAACAGAAAAAAAAAATATTACGATTATATATTATTATCTATTACTACACAAAGGCGAATACATGATATAGTGATTTGCTAATTGTACCTTTTAATAATTAACTGTAGAGAAAACATGAATGAAGAACGTTTTTTTTTTTTTCTTGTTATTAATTAATTAATTACCGTAGACCTATCGGAAAATGAAAAATGTGTTATAAAAAAAAAATTACAATTGTATATGTGTTTTATTCCCTCAATATTTCATTCTAGATTAATACAACGACGAATAATTATCAATGCAATATTGCCCACCGATATAAGTTCAGGTAATAATGCATTTCGAATTATCAACTTTCATCGTTGTATATGGTATAAACCCTACTTTATCATCTCAGGAGGTATTGCAGTTTCACGGTAAAAATTTTTGTAGAGCATTTACATCCATCAAACACAAAAAAATAAGTTTAGCAATTTATCGTTCTTTCGCAATCTACGTGCAAAAAAGCTCCCACAATTTTACATCAGTATGTAATAATTCTTAAAGAATATTTCATCGTATTTTCTGACTATTGCCGTATCGACAACATAACCTCAATTATCGAAAAATATTCAATACGATCACTGTACTTACAACAATGTAATTCTGTCAGTGACAAAACTATTGAGAATTCTGTATCGACAGTGCCGTTATTTATTTTACAGTTTAATGCGTCTAATCTACAACCAATCTGCATACTCAACTATTCGCGCGCAATTTCAAATTGGCAATAACCATCCATATCCATGAGAGGGGGCGAAAATTCACAAATATAAAAGTTGGAGTGAGTTCAATTTATATCAAATCCACAAATATCTCTCAATCGGTAATGAAGTTTCAATGTGTCTAACGTATTATTTCAAAAACGAAAAAAAATGTATATACCACAATATATAGGTAGAACAATGCATATTATACGTGTGGGTACACGTACACACATTGTAAGTGTATATATATAGACACGTATTGTGTTATTGCTGTCGTCGATTTTATGAGTACATAATAGTCGACCCCTCCATTATCATTCTGCCGCTTCTCCACGTAAGATATATGTTATATATACACCTTTTGTTTGTCCATTACATATTCAAAATTTTTATTGAACGTATATATATATATTAAATTGTGGTTAGGAATTTTGAGTTCTGCTGTGTCTGTGCTACATACTACCAACACAATTAATCCTGAATATAAATTTACAATTAATTATTTTTCCCTATTTTCATAACATTAGATAGCGGCGAAAATAAATGTTAATATTATTAACTAAAGTGCTTATTTATCGTGCTAATTTTACTATGATTTGATATGCTAATGTTGAAAACCTACATAATGCGTTCTTAGGTAATATATATTTCACATTTTTGTTTTGAATTACTCGTTGACCTAGATTTTCAATTTTTATTTGTAATAAATGTATTTATTATTGAATATCGAAATTGAATGACAATAAAATTTGTTACTGTTCAATATGATGATTTAAAACTGTTGAAATATATAATAAACAATAGTGTACATGTGTATATAAATGATATACAACGTAATGATGGTAAATGAAGTAGTAATTTTCAATCAGGTATCTTCACGTACGCTAATAAGCATATGTATATTCATCATTAATCAAGTACGATCAAAGGTTGATTATATCATGAATCAGCTACTATTGTCATTCAATTTCGACAGATTTTAATGTGAATTGATATCACTGGTTGATAAGAGTTAGTGATAAAGTTACAATACATTTGACAATTTTTATATCTTTTCAGGATTATATTCAATTGATATTTTTTAACGCACAATTAGTATATACATCAAATATAAAATGGGATTGGAGATATTGAAAAAATCTTCAGTGGTGCATTTGATGTTTGCTATAACATTTTTCACATCAGGTTTAATTATCAATTTTTTTCAAGGTATATTATACCTTGGATTGAGACCATTTTCAAAGTATTATTATCGGAAACTCAACTATTATCTGTGTTATTCATTTTACAGTGGTGAGTATTGAATTGCATTCAAATACACGCACTTAAACAATTATTATCGCCGTTACTCCATGAATAATTAAACTAAAATAACTGTATGCATTGTTATTATTATTATTCCTTATTATTTTTTCTTTCTTTAGAATTAGTATTCATGGCGGAATGGTGGTCAGGAACAGATGTAATTTTGCATATAGATAAAGATGAGTTTAACAAATATTTTGGAAAAGAACATGGATATATATTGATGAATCATAGTTATGAAATTGATTGGTTAATGGGATGGCTATGTGCTGATAGATTGCAGTTGTTGGGGGTGAGATAAAGTCCACTATTGAATAAGGATATTTGAAATATTTCATTGACTTCATGTTGAACTGCTGACATCAATTAATTATATTATATATAAATATTTTGTAGAACTGCAAAGCGTATGCAAAAAAATCAATTCAATATGTTCCAACACTTGGATGGGCATGGAAATTTGCTGAGAGTATATTTTTAGAACGCAGTTGGGAGAAAGATAAGGAGTCAATTGGCAATCAAATAAATGAATTGTGTGATTATTCGGATGCAATGTGGGTAAGTAAACAGAATAGGATATTAAAGTTCAAGCAGATAATATTGATATATATATTGTTTATACGAATGATTAATTCGGAAAATTCATAATTGATTATTTGACGTTTGTAGTTATTGCTTTATGCAGAGGGAACTCGTTTTACACCAGAAAAACAAGAAGCGTGTCATAAATTTGCAAAAGTCAAAGGATTGCCATTATTGAAACATCATTTAACTCCACGTACAAAAGGTTTTACTGCAAGTATTCCGCATCTAAAAGGCAAAGTCGGCGGTATTTATGACACACAGTTGGCATTCAGTACCAAATCACCAGTAAAACCAACTATGACGAATCTTTTGAGAGGTGAAAAAGTTGAAGCACATTTGTATATGCGACGAATTCCATTAGCAGAAGTTCCTGAAGGTGAAGAAGCCGCGGCCGCGTGGTTGCACAAAAAATATGAGGAAAAAGTAAATTCATGTTAATATTCATCAATATTTATATTATTCCACGATACATTTATTGTTCAGTAATAACGTATGTTGTTTGTCTTTTATTTATTTTTTTTCAATTCTCAAGGATCGAATGTCTGACAGTTTTATGGAAACAGGCGATTTCTTTGCTACCAGTGGTGTACCTAGGACAGATTCATTCAAATTAGACAGGCGATATTATTCGCTTATTAATACTGTCTTCTGGGCAGTAGTTGTTCTCGTTCCAATGCTTTACTATCTCCTTCGATTATTCATTTCTGGATCAACAATTGCCTTCTCGATGGGTGTCGGCATTATAGTGTTATGTAATTATCTCTTAGTCATTCATTCTTTTGATAGTTTATTTAAATTAATTCAAGCGTAAAATTAAATACATTTTACAATTTATATTCATTCACTTTTCAGTTTACATATTGATGAAAAAGACAATTGGTATGTCCGAAATAAGTAGAGGATCCTCGTATGGTGCAACTGCATCGACAAAAAAAATTCATTGAAATAACACAAATAATAACAAGAAAATTTACTTTTATATAGTGAAAACGGACAAAAATGAAAAAAAAAAAAAAAAAACAATTAGAGGTAAAATATATATGGAATATATATATATATATATATATATTTCGTTGATAGATATGTAAACGTGTTAAGAAACCCATTATTAACTATTTTTTTCTCTAATTTAGCAACAGCCAAATTTAAGCGTTCAATTTCATATTTCAAACTGTTATATCATGACACATAATCGCATTAATCATCTTTGTATTAGAAATAATGTGTTTACCTTGACTGCCTTTCTTCTTCTCTGGTTTTTTCTTGTTTTATATTATCTCTTGCACAGTTTGTTATTGTTGAAATAAAATCATCTATGGATATATCTATTCATGACTTAACTGTAATATAGCACATTAAGATACTTGTGTGAAAATATTTCCAATTTTCTTCTCATTTTTCTTTTGTTTAAATTAGTTGACTTTTTTATTTTTCCGTTTTCTTTTTTTTTTCTCTTTCCATCATTGACCTATTGAATGACCATTGGTATTTGCTTCATATCCAGTCGCAGGATCTGATGTGTAATAAATTTTTCGGAGTTTACCTCGTGCGTCGTAATAACCATAGTGACCTGTTACAGTTCCATTCTCATGTTTCTCTTCTAAACGAAATTGATGATTCGGCCTATGAATAAATAGGTTTTAACAATTGCAAAACGAATTTCGTTTGAGTGTTTAATAAATATATTCAAAGCCGTTAATTACTCACCCCTGTCCAGTGTCAAATCCAAATATATATGAACCGGGTCCTTGATGTCCGTGCACATGGAAATCCACTCGATTTTTTTTATTTAAATTGTTCTTTTTAATATTCTCTTTCTTTTTCATTCCTGTCTCTGTTGTTTCCTGTACTTCCTGATGAAGAACTGACGGAGCATGATCTCGAATGTAATTTGGACGTACTTCTTCACGATTTTTAGCTGCACTTGAATTCTTCGTTATAGAATCATTCCTCAATTTTTCTCGCAATGGATTTTTTTTCAATTTATTATTCCAATAATGTTTTACAATTGTTGGAGGTTCAAGGTAGAGTGATGGAATCTTTGGCAATATTTGCGGCTTATTTAATGATTTTGTAGTTGTAGAAACTCGATGACGTGATTTGCGGTCTTTGTGATTTTTAATGTCACGGTAAATATTGCGTTTATTATCATCGAAAAATACAGGTGGAATTGTGATTATTCCATTTTTATGAACATTGGAAATTGAATGGGATGAAAATGATTTATGATGACTCGTAGTGTCTGCACTTGAGTTTATTTCACTATTTAAAATTAAAATGACACTCACGATCAACTGAAATATACAAAAAATAATATATGAAAATTTTTTATACAAAATATTTTATAATAATAATAATTTTTACTTAAGCTAATATAAAATATATATATCAACTTACACAGCAGTGGATACACATCTTATCTGTCTCCGATTCAATATAAATTTAAACTATAACCAAATTGGATACGCTTCTGTGATCAAAACTTTCTATTACTCCTTTTCATGCACCAATCAATATTCATACAAATATATATGTACAACTTACTTAATGGAACGTTTTTCAATCATCTTGAACTCACATTGAAACACTGTGGCCCACCTTTTCTGCTCCAATGAACAATGAATCAAAGTCTATTATTGCCTGTAACAAAAAAAAAACAAAAAAACAAACCACAATGAACATTTATGTGTTGACAAATGGAATTATAATTCTATCAGGAATGGTTGGGCAAAAGTACGAACAAAATTGGTATTATTATTGAGATTGACATTAATTTTTATACGATAAGACAGAATAATTCACCCACGTGAAAATTAATTAAATCAACCATATCACCTTCCGGTTATGTAAAAAAAGAACGACAATACAAAATTACCTTGAGGGTGTCATTCGTTTCAATCATTTGTAAAATTTTGACACATTGATGATGGGTAATTATTTTTTCATACGTTTCTGGATAATATCTCATACATATATAAAGACGAAGTTCTCTTACCAATTTATACGTTTTCAAAATGAATACTGTCAGCGTGTGGATTTGCTTGATGTTTGTGTTGATACAAAATAGCCACGTACGTATAGAATTGAAATTATTATTCTAATATATATTCTATATGTTGTTAAAATCAATGAAATAAAAATATTTATTAATCAATGTTACTTCAGGCAATGAGATGTCGCTCAGGCAATGAACAAATGATTGACGATGTCGAGGAGGTGATGTCGAGATGTAGACGTAAAAATTCAGAGTCAGGAAAAAATGATTCTAATTCATCAAAAATGAATGAGTCTTCTGAAGAAGATTCATCATCAAACAGTGGTCTGTTTGATCAAGATTTTTTTTCCAATGCGAAAAAGGATATACAGAATATAAAGAAAAATTATGGAAATGAATCAGTATTATCGGGAAATAATTCGGAATTATATAGACAACAATCTTTATATATGAATCCGTCAAATTATACAAACATCAGAGAAAATCAATATCGAGAATCTAACGGGAATAATGACAATGGATCTATGATAAATGGAATGCCACATGATAATCAAGGGTCAACTGATGGCGATTCAAGTGGAAAATCTGTATGAATTTATTGTATTAACTTAATTTTATTTTGTTTTATCAATAATCAAATTGAATATATACATGAGAATTCAAAAATATTTCAGTGTGTCGTACAATGTTTCTTCGAAGAATTAAATTCAGTCAATCAACATGGATTTCCTGAACGTACACCAGTGACGAAAATATTATTGAGAGGAATACAGAACCCAAATCTTCGTGATTTTATTGAGCAGTCAATTCTCGAGTGCTTTCAATTTTTAAGTTCGGAAATGAATATTGATAAATGCACATTTTCACAAAATTTACTGAGTTGTTTTGCGGATAAAGGTCGAGAGGTTGTTACTACTGCAATAATCAAAGTATTCAACATCAAGTTTTCTTATTAATTCAGTATCTTATTTTTCTTTCTCAATTTATTCTAGCAATGTGATGATTGGTACGACTGAAAGGCGTTGATAAAACAGACTATTTTGCACCTGGAAAGATAGTAAATAATATTGATCGATGGATAAATAGATGAAACACTGTTCAGCGCCAGAAGCTAAAATATATATTTAGAAAAAATACTACAATGCCGGTTTGTTTACATAATTATGTACATAATTTGTATATACATCTTGTAGTTGTATTTGATAGCACAATCCATTTGTTATTTGAATATAAAAACCAAATGTTTATCATCAAAGTTCAAAGCAAACATAGATAAATCTTGAATGGTGTAGCGAAAAAAAAAAAGGTTATAATTGCTCACTTGCGAGCAATGCGCTGATTATAAAGAATAAAAAGGAATTGAAAATAATAACAATAATAATGATAAACGAAGACTTGAAGTGTATCACCAATTTACTTCCGTTTTTTTAAATCCTCAAAACGTTTCATAAGATCATCAAAATCAATATCTTCTTTTTCATCAGCGTTTCCTGGTGAATCATTTTCCACTGGTACAGTTGGTAAATCTGGTAATTGAAAATCATTCATCGGCATTTTTGATCTTGGCTGTGGTTTTGGTTTATTGTCAGATTGTTTGTTCAAATCCGGCGCCGACGTGCAGTATGGCGGTGGTAAATCATCATCCTATCATCAAAATACATGAATAATTGAATAAATAGATGAATGAAGTATATGAAGATGAATATTGGTTATCAACTTTTGCCACGTACTGGTTTGTTTGTATTGGCATTATCCAATGGAATGTTATATGAAAATGCAGCTGGATTGAACGGTACATTTTGATGTTTTTCTGGTGCTAATGGAGCACCAGGAGAAACAAAACCCATAGGTGAATTATTTTTTTCACCATAACCCATAGCATTAATGTTCGATGCAGCGTCAGGTAACATTGGTGGTTGAGGAAATCCAATGAAACCGGCTGGCTGTGGTGGTCCGCCAGTTGCCAAATCAAGATTATTTGGTAAGTCACCTCCATTATTACCAACATCAATCAATAATGCATCTTGACCCTCTGCCATAACTTGTGGATCAGGTTCATACTCGACATTGTAATTTTTTGCTATTTCTATCAAATATTTTTCAACAAGTAATTTCGATGGTGATTGAACACTCATTTTGTGCTTCAATTTTTCGGATATTGCTGGTATTGCCTCTTCACGACATGCTTCTGTATACTGCCTGCCATATTTTGATGTTAAAATATCTGAAATAACTTTCATTTCTTGTACATCAGTTTGCATCCTTGGCGCTGCCCAGATAATTGTTGATATGGCTTCTGCCAAACCTTCATCTAAATTCCTGGAAGAGTAATTGTGTAAATGAATCGTTCAACAATAAAATAGAATAGAAATTAATTTTGATTCAAGAATACAAGGCAAATCTTAACGTGATAGATTGACTGAAATTGAATTGTAAATTAAAGTCACAATATTGGCTACATGACAATCGCGAACCGACTTGAATTTAACTTCCATATTATAAGATTTCAACTTCATAATGACTTTAATATTGTTTTCAAGTTTCATTACGATTTAATGGACTGAAAATAAACTCTTCGTACATCTCACAGACTTGTCGTCCATTTCAAGTTGTATTACAACTTTTCCAAACGGGAAATAAACCCGTTATTGATTGACGAGACCTCAAGAGGATATAGAATATATTTCCAATTTTATAGCCCGAAATGAACCTTTGAGCACTAGTTCAGAACAATTTTATTCCAATCAACAATTATCACATAATGACTACCCAATTCTTAGTCGGTCTTCATTTATCAAACAACCATTGATTTTGAATCAACTGATAACTTCAATCCAACTCAGTCTCAACAGTTTATCGCATTTGCTAAAGTAAAAGCGAAAAATATGAATTACTTCATTTGTTGAATTAATCCAAATCTTGCGAGCAACAAATCGCAATACATTTCAATCAACTCCATTGCTTCGACCATATAATCCTCTCTAATAATATGTTCAACTCTTATTTTGGCTCTTTCAACTTTTCCTGTTGCAATATAATCGGCTATTTCTTTTCGTGCCTTTTGTGCCAATTCAGTTTTTTTCTTCTCCAATAATTTTAACCTGTTAATTGCTAATCGTAGGTGTGTCTTCAACTTTGTATAATTGGGTCCACTTGAAAACATTTTTGTAACTTGAGAATATTTTTATTCTATATTTCTTAAATGTAATATTTATTACTTGGTTTTTTTTTTTTTAACAACAATTTTTTTAAGTAAAAACGTGATAATGCGATCACTTTTAATTGTAACTACGTCGATTACACGATTTAGTCGTTCGTTTATGTGTCATTTGTCATTTGATTAACGAAAAGCACGTATGCGTATGAGATATAGCGCATCAATGAAGAAAATCGTCACATCAGCCATTTTTTATTACAATTTTTATTTGATAGATTATTCAATATAATATCTACTTTATCGACATTAGATAATGCATGGTTCTACTTGACCGGCATCAAGTGGTTGATCAACTATGTTAGTTTGGATATCGTTTAGATGCAAGTTATCGACACAAAATCTTCTTTATCGACACAAAATGAATAAATAGTTCTATTTAATTATTACAAGCAATTTTGTCCAAATATTGGATTGAATTGAAATGGAAATATTATATTATCAATAACATTTGTTATCGAGAGTAATACGCAATTTATTTCCATTTTCAATGATTTCTATCTGATGTCGATAAAACAGTCTGCCAATCAATATTATTCTACTATACGAACGGCGATCTCGCGCGGGAAAATAAAACGTCTGAAGATGAATTTTCAATTTTTCAATGTGTTTTTTATCTACTTTCAATAATTTTCCAATGAAATCGTATACGACGACACAAATGTCCAAATGGTTATATCAATGAATCAAATCATATTTGCTAGTGACAGTAGTTTAATAATAAAAGTAGAGGAATTGTATTTTGTATAGGAGGGTAATGATGTGTATTTCGAGGACACATCTTACGGTTCACTCGTGTTTAACACTTTATCTATCTCCTTGAAGGTTATCAATGACACTTGCTGACTCAGTAGAGGCGTAGTGCGGCATCTTCAAAGTTTAATATCCGAACAACCTCGTCACTCGGTTCACCCAACTCGAGTATATTATATATATATGTATATATATATATATATATATATATATATATATATATATATATATATGATACTCTCGGTCTCCGCCACACGTTTCACCCCTAATATTCATTTCTACCCCTCTTACATCTATACATCGTTCATGTACAATACAAAAAAAATTTCTAGTAATTTTTCCAATTATAGTAAAATAAAATATATAAATATCCGTTAATTTGAATTTTGATAATTGGACAAATTCCAATTTCGATTACGAGATTATTCAATAGAAAATAACAATTAATACAGATATAAATATTGATGTTGCCGATAAACTATTTGACTCTTTTCTTTTTTATTTATCGTACACAGTTAACCCTGCTCATTCGAATACTCAATTATATATAGTACCGTTTATATTAAGCTAATTTTAATTATGGGGTAGTTCATTGGCGTACCGATTTTCGAGGCTGCTGCATGGGGTGTGTGCAAGAGTGGTTAGCGAACACAGTAGGAGGGCGTAACAATGTATTATACGCCGACCTGACACAACCCCACCCTATATAAACCGCAAACCCCTTTCCATTATTCGTCCCCAACAATTTGTTAACTACTATCAAATTGACTTCAATGTCATTGTTGTCACCGTTTCATTCATATGAAAGAAAAAAAGAAAAAAAAACACTGTCATTCTAACTTCTCTGACAATATGTCTACGCATAAATAATATACGTGACATCATC
Organism: Zele albiditarsus; assembly: GCA_958496275.1. NCBI lineage: Eukaryota > Metazoa > Arthropoda > Insecta > Hymenoptera > Braconidae > Zele > Zele albiditarsus. The sequence continues at coordinate 9,103,759 of OY292412.1, read as the reverse complement.
ATTTATATTATATATACCATAGGGAATCAAATAGACTGTTGAAATTCTGATGGAGTTACAGTGGATTTTGATTTCCAACCATTGATAGTATGATTTTGTTTCAACGAATCACAATTAAAAAACAATTTTTGATATATAGGTATACCAAATGGCTTTTGCAAATAAGACATATGTCTGATCCGACTTGGACGTTGATATAGATACTCCTGGGAGACCCATTACGAATAATATGTGAATATTTCCGGGAGCTGAAACAAACATAATAACATGTAAGGAACTAGTTCCACTCCAGCAATAATGTATGAAGCTAAAATGCATGTAACCACAAATTATGTTGCAAGTAAAACATAAGAGAAATTATATAAAACTAACAGTGCATATGCTGAACACTAGAAGAATGAGATGGTGAAATGCTGTTTGAAGTAGTAATAATTTCAATCATAATACTATGTGATAAATTATAAGTCTTGTGATAATCAATTAAGAAAGACTATAAAGAAGAAAATCTAAGACTGTTACATTAAGTAGTATCAATAATCCCAATTATCGGGAATACGGCCGAGCCTTAATATATATTAATACATGAGTATATATGTACAACCAGGTGTCGTTAAAATGACATAATCCGCAATTATCTGTACATAAAATAAACCTTATATACATATTATACCATTTCATTGTCATTTATGTTCAAGATGGCGACTATGGACACACGCGAAGATTGGTTATTCACATGCAGCAATACACGGATTTTGCAATTCAAATCAATCAAATTTGATAGCTATAAAGCAAAAGATCTTACTTATCGTAAGCGTGACGTTATTGTATATATATATCCCCCGTGGCAATTTGCTCACCCCTCATATCCGGCGATAGTCTACAAGAAAGAGGGGTTAGGAACGGGCGGCGAATTGTTTAAAAGTATCTTGGAGACTCTTCTTGGCATCATTTCTCTTTCTCTCTCACTTACTCTCTCATTTCCCACCTCAACCACTGCCACTTTCTCATCCCAGTCATGTCCTCCCTATTCCCACATTCAACATTCTCTGGCACTCGCAAGAATCGCTGTTAAAAAATAAAAAAATAAAAAAAAAAGTGAGGTTATAGATATGAAGAGTTTCCCGGGGATTTGTATCATCCCTATATGGCATCTGTATCATAGGGGTTGACGGTGAAACAGGTTCCAGACTCCAGTAGACACCCGGATATCTCTTCAGGGAGAGATGATATAGAGAAAAAGAAAGAAAGAAAGGAAGCGAGTGTGAGGGAGTGCGAGAGAGAGAGAGAGGGGTCGTCGATTTTGCCTTGCCACATTTCGCGCCACATTGAGCCTATACGGATTTTAAAATACTTTCATAGAATCCGAAAATCCTGACCCTATCTATCAATCGACAACAACACGCAGAACAGATTTTTCTTTCACGATGTCATGCATCAGTCAATTTATCCATCGAAAGGTTTGATACGGACAATATTTCTCGTATTTTTTTTTTTTTCAAAGTAAGTATATATTTATATATATATTTATATTCTAGATGAAAATGTGATTACATATGTACATTGAATTTTAATTCTTTTTTTTTTCTACTATAGATATAATGAATGAAATCGTAAATGTGAATAATTGCAAGAGGAAATGGATTGAACAAAAAAAAAAGAGTGACAAGATACTGAGAAAACGTGAGTGAGAAGAGGATGTGTATGTGAATGTTGGGAAAGAGAATGGGTATGTATATATATATATATATGAGTGTGTATGTATGCACATGAATTGGAACATACATAGGGGCTCGTGTACGTAAGAAGGGAGACTTTATGAGGGCATCGAATATATTTCCTGATTGAGCGAACTAATCCACGCAAAGGAGGTTTTATCGTCAGAGTATTCCTAATCGGAGTTAGGGGCTCTATATGTGTCCTCTTATCGAAAAAAGACATCGCGTTTCATTGAATATTTCCATTACATACTTTATACACTCGTCGACTATAATATATTTGTCATATACCTATATACACATATCTGTCGTAATATCATCCCTCTAATCTTACATTCTCTATTTCATTCAATGAATTTCATCTTTAAAATAATTTACAAAATATAATTCAAATTGAAATTGCGAATTATATTTTTAATTTAATATTTCCTTTTCTTTTTCGATTGTACTTGCCTATTTATATTATCCACACATGTGTATATGTATAAGTATAACAAATATAGGGCCCATTTGTAGTATGTCATGGATCCCGCGTACACGGCATGGGCGGATCAAACGTTCGATCTTTTAATCGTAACTTGCGGCGCAAAGGGCAATCCTGCAATGGTGCACGAGCAAATCTATTTTTATTGTCCCCGAGATAGCGCGCGTGTGTACTCCTTCTCTTTTTTTTTTCTCTTCCACCATATTTATTGCTAGAAGGGAATAGTAGAGAACAGAAGAAGAAGAATAAAAAAAAAAAGAAACCCATATGTGATGGGGTAGGATAGTGCTATTGACTATATATCCCATAAACATTTTCCTCTTTTTTTTTTTCTTTATATATATTTTTTATATGGCTCTTCTGGTATATCACATAGTCATGTTATTTCAAAACATCACACACAACTAATTTCCAATCTCAAATCGAAATATTTTTGCTATTTTTTTAATTTTACATTAGACATTCAAGTCAACGTATCATTATATTTGTATTATTATATTTGCAGTTTGGTGGTCAGCAACAGAGATCAGACTACACCTATAATATACTTCATTTCATTAATGTGGTGGACTTTAGTCGGCTATGTGCGTATACAAGTGTATGTATATGATACCAGCCATCAAGAAATATATGCGAAAAGCATTTGGTGCGAGGCCACGAGGCGAAGAATGAATATTCAAGAGTAAACATTGGCAAAGGCCATGTTGTATAGGGTGTAAAACGACATGGTGCCGCAGAGTATATGCGAATCTGAAACTGCATGAAGAGGGAGGCATCGTGCAAGGGAGTATAAATGTAAAAGGGTGGTTGGGTATGTATATGTATACAGTGAGAAAAGAGGTGGTACGTGGAGATCTCTTGTGTGTCGCTAACGCGGTATACGCGCGCGTTCACCAAAGTATATACACTGAGACTGTTGTTTACGATATTACCGTCTATATAGCGAGCGATCAAGTGACCATCGTCCACCCTACATATTCTAATCTCTGGTGTAACCATAGAGAGAAAGAGCAAGAGAGGGAGAATGCGTTGGATGGGTTTTGGTGCTAGTTATACTGCTGTTGCATGACACCCTCGTTGAATAGATACAGCACGTTGAATGTCCTCGTGACGATTATTATAATTCGCCATACTGTTCTTGTTTGTCCTCGCTATATTTTATTAAGCATGTCATGAGATTACACAGTATGTGAAATTCTTTTTTTAATTCACTCATTTTCTTATGTAAGAATAGATATTTGTTTCATTATCATTTGATTTAGTTGAATAGCTTTTTGTCACTGCAATGCGTGTGTTATACTTGTGCAATTTTAGACAGGGTGAAGAGATGAAATTGTTGAGATTGAGTCAATTGAATATTTGAGACTTATGAAATATTGCTTGGTGTGCAATTGAAATATGAGGACACTTATCTGGAATATTTTATATTTGTATGCCCACTCTGTTTGCAATATAGGAATAAATATTCACGATGCCAAATATTCTCGAGGGTTATATTGGATTTATGAGATAGAGAATACACCTGTGATTTAGTTTGTCTCATTATGAATAAGTGGGTGGCAAAAAAAATTAAATAGTCAAAAGTAGCAAAAGGAAATATCATGCAGAAAATTGAAACGAGGAAAAATATAACGAGGATTTTAAACACTCAAATGCGAAGTGGAATTATATCGGCAAACCGTATTTACCCTTGCACAATTTCAGGAAATCGTGTGGGTGAATATAGGATATCAATAGTTGATTATTTATTATCGATAAAATAACTTTTCGGGACTAAATAATTGGGCCTTTCTCATGCACCCATAAACTATCACATGCTCAAATTACTTCGGGAAATTCGGAAAACTGCTTCCTTGAATTGAAAGGATATCGTATATATTAACTCTATTAAACAAAAATCCAAACAGCCCCTCAGGATAAACTTGTAATAGGTCGTGTACTTCGAAATAAGTAGATTAATAAATGAATAAATAAATGTAACAAATACATATATATTTATGTGTATATAGTTTTAGAGATTATATAGTAGCCGTTATAGGGATGAAGAGACGGAATTTTTTCTGGATCAAAATGTTCCCCTATATACTATAACTGTCTCAACTCTTACATGCTGTTTTGATTCTAGCTGTTATAGGAAAGACATATATCAACCAGTCCACCCCATTGCCACATAAGGCTGAATTTAGGGTGACCAAAGAGAGAAAGTGAGCGCGAGAGAAGGAAGGTGGGTGGATGGGTGGGTGGATAGGACTGTGTAGAAGGGGGTTGGACGGACACACTGGATTTATTGCAGCTTCCGATATACCCATGTAATTATTAAAATGTTCAATCATTCGATATATATCGCGAAAACTTTTATTGATTCATTTTTATTGAAATTTCAAATTTTCTCCATACTTTTTCCTACCCAACTTTTTCTACATACATAAAAATTGGAAAACGCATGCGGGTGTGGCATCCATCTATATATATATATATATATATATTGGTTTGGAAGCGGATTGAAAAATATATATTCAATGCAGAATATGCGCGTGAAATTATCCATGAAATGTCACACAGCGTGAATGGAATATATTTTTCTTCAACGAATAAGAATAATAATATATAACCCAAGAATAATTTTTTCTTTTTGCTCGTGCAATTGGAAAGAGAACCTAACAAAAATTCTATAAACCATAAAAATTCCTTGACAACTGTTGTTGGCTGTGATAAATAAAACTAATTCATATTTTACAGAGACAAGATGACGAATGGAAAATATATTAGAGGAAAAAGAAAACCAATAAAGTATGGACATACATTCTTGATCGCAACAATAATGTTCAGCGTGTCAATCTCAATAAACACTCACGATAAAGATGTTTCATATATAAAGTGCTCTTATATAAGTGTGCGCGACGGTAATGTCCCTCTATGGTTTGGATGAACGAGTGGACTGTGTAGAACATTGGTAATGTCGAACAGTGGCGCGATATATACCTCATTCTCTATACGTTTTCGTCTTCTTTTATGTTCATCTACTTTTGTATTCGCCCGGCAAAACCAATCTCCATAACAGAAACGTGCAAGACTATACAACTCTCCTTTCCCTCCTCATATCATCTCGTTCTTGTGTGTCAATCTACGATAGTACAACTACCGATCACTTCACAATCCTGTTGAACATCAAGTACAGTCACTTGCCATTTTATGAGCGTGGAAAAAAAAGAAAAAGAAGGGGTGAAATATTTTATTTTCTCTATTAATAAATTGTGTCTCTGTTTACTCACATGTATGCTCTATATATTCTCAATTCTCACCCTCATATGCACAGTATTTCTTCTCTGGTGGACTAAACCCCCATCCCTATCTACACATATATATATATATAACTGTACACCCACCCAGAAAATTCATTAGCGGTATCTGATACTTCTAGTGGGTGCTTCGCGCCGGAATAAATCATATAACCAGCTATAGACAACATTTATAAAAGTCCTTTTAGCCCTTTTTCTCTTGCCCCATTTTCTTCTGGTAAAATAAATAAATTGTTTTATATGAATATAAATATTATTTAGACATATTATATATTATCGGAGAAATATCAAATTTATTTCCCCATCACAGAATATATATATTATATATATATAATATGAGGAAGTGAGTTCCTTACTAGCAATCTCCTTGGTTGCTTTCCTCCGAAGACGAAGCGTCTCTCTATCTTATGATCGACTCCAATCTTCTCCCAATGCATTCGTGTTCAACCAAGTGTGCATCATCTTGTCGCTTCAAATTGAAATTAATTTCTAGCGATATACAGTTATCTTCTCTCTAACTCTCTCTCTCTCTCTCTCTCTCTGTCTCTCGCTTTTACTCTTGCTCGCTTTATATGTCCATTCAAAATGTCTTGTGGTACTCAATTGAATTTCCAAGATGACCACTCGTGAATTTCGAAGGGGATTCTCAAAGAGTTTCACCTATACCTCTTCATCATGATATGATTGGTATATATATGTTGTGGTTGAAATGGGTTAGGAAGGGATTTTATTCCATTATAAATTTTTTTATTATCATTGGATAGATGCTTGAAGAAAATCGAATAAAATAAATAGAATAAAGTGGAGAAAAGAGAAAAAAAAATGAAAATAATAAAAGTGATAAGGGTGGAAATAGAGAGAACAAAAAAAAAAGGAATAAATGTGGAGGAAGAGTTTGTTAAAATGAAAGAAACACGTGTGGGAATAAGTCAGTGCACATTTGAATGTGCACTGGCGTATACACAAATTTCACGTAAATCATCCAATTCAAATTAATTTCCCGTACGTAACAGTAAATCAAAGCGAGCACGGGCGCATGCCCTCCATATAACAGGGTAAGCTCTAAATCACACCAACGTTAATTGCGGCCGAGCGTTCACTGAGAGTGAACGACATTATATCTATCGTACATGTATATATGTTATTCATATACCGGAACTGAATTACATTATGAGTTTTGTAGGGGTTTAATGTCATTTAGAGTTGTTGGAAATTATTGACGATGATGAATTTTTTTTTTTTTTTTAGATTGGATAAAATTAACTTGAGCTTTGGAATTTTTTTATGCCTGCTTTTTATTGGCCTGTTACAAAGTACTTAATAAACAGTTTGATCTCATTTCTATATACTATTTTACTATAGACTATAGAGAATTCGAACATTGATAGAGTGAAATTTATTTAAACACAATTCATAGATTAGTGTTTGAGATTTTATGGTCGCCAGTTTGAAAAATAAATTTTGATTGAATACATATTGATATTTTCTCACTTGGCGATAAATCTTTTTAAGTTCAAGATTCCTTTAACTTTTGGTTGAAATTTTTTCTATGTATTTTTATCAGAGTGTATATCATTCAATCAACAGTAAAATAAAAACGCAGAGGAATTCTTATTTTATTTTATATAGACAGGAATTTTTTTTTTCTCAACTCCAATCATATGTAGAACATTTTTTTGTCACACTCGAATACGTTTGACAATTGGTTTAGTGAGCTTAGTTGGGTCAGTTTGCGCAAAGAAAGAAGTAAAGTCGCACGCGGGCCGCCCATTGGTGCTATGGGTATATATATATATATACAAGAATATAAGAAGAGATTTTTCTAGGCAACAAGGCTAGTTTAACCCACAACCCTACAAGCTCCCGATCACGTATGCCGTTCGTTCATCCGCCCCCCAGGCGTGATTTATCGAGTGACTTTCCATCACTATATATTTTATATATCCACAAAGAAAGAAAAAAAAATAAAAGAATTTAAAAATAGGAAGAATATATGTTATACCTGTAAGTACTTCAACAATGAAAATATACTGTGCTGAAAAAATATTATGGCACTTAAATTCCTGTATCAAAAATAATCAATTATATTTTCTTTTCAATTTTTCAGATTCTTTCATTCTTGTCATATAAAATTTCATACTCCGGAAATATTAACTTTCACGATTTTCCTTGTGAAAAATTACAAATTGCAAAATTACTTTTCTGAAACAGAATCACAGTCTGCACTTGAATCAAAAATAATATTAACTCTACCACCAAAATATTGGAGAAACGGATTTTCCAATTTAACAAAAATAAAACCAAGCTCAAATAACTATCATCGTTAAAACAATTCCCATTTCAAATGTAAAACATATGGAGAATTAATTAAATCATCTATTGAGAATGAATAAAAAGCAGAAAGAAACCTCATATATGTTTCAACAAATTGATAATCATGAAGGTGTGTAATCAGTGCATTGGTTGTAAGTCAACACTACTCATTTCTATATCCAATATTACGGTGAGAATTGTCTCTGGGTATCCTTGCCAGCGATGACACGACTTGGCTTATTCTCTATCACATCTACACCCGCAAAAACATACAGGAACGTGATGTCAAAGAGAGAAAGAAAGAATGCGAGTAAATGGGGGCTGCTGGTGTTGGTCATGTGGAACCACGGAGTGAAGGGAGAGCTAAGAATATAACCAAGCGGACACGAGGGTCCAAGGGAAAGTGAACCGAATACAAATCGTGTGATAGAAAGAGAACGAATAATAAAACTGGATACATAGAGAAAGAGAAAATAGAAAAAAAAAAAAAAGTTTAGGGGGTAACATACAGAGGCCAGATAGATGACCAGATAGACTCTTTAGAGTTCTGTTCGACAGAGTCAAAATATATAACGTGCAAGAAAGAAAGTAAGATAGTGAATGAGTGTGATGTTGAATGCATCATCTGTGTGTGCGAAATAAAGACTGAGAAAGACGATGAGACATTGGATTCATACAGTTATCTCCACGTTGTAGATAGAGAATGAAAATGTGAGACGAGAGAAGGAGAGATGAAGAAAAATTCGTCGTTGAGGGAGTGAAGGAGTGTGGCTAGTGATTGGATTACAGTCAGGGAGTCCCAGTGGACTCGCCAAATGACCGGGACAAATTGCCCCTCGCCTTCGGGAATACTTATACTATCCAACGACGATCGAGTCTTCACGTGTGTCTTTCAAGACTTTGCCTTTGCCCACCACTGGATCCTATACTACTGCTGGCTTCTATCCCAAGACTTTGCTTTTATCGTCTATACACCTTATACAATGTATCGTACATGTGATATTAGTAAAAAAAAAAAAAAGGTCAGGCTGCTTTTTGTTATGGAAACTCGGAAAAAAAATAAATAATTACATATAAATGGTACTTTTGTATTTTTCACAGTGAATTGGAGTTTTAGTTGAGATGTACTTGGTGAATGAGCGGAGTGTTATATCGTTGAGATATCAATATTGATGATTATTTAGACTGAATAATTAAAAATTTTTGTCGGACATACGCAAGAGGGGTAAGTTTTTGATAAACGCGGAGATATTTTTATTCATGTGTTTCTCAATTATGTGTGGAAATATTACATGAGAAAATTAATGAGACGAAAATATTACATTAGATATTTTGGGTGGAATAAATGCTGATATGTTATTGACAAAGGTATAAACGTATTTATTACCATGTGCTATTATTGCTATCAGTTGGAGAAAAATATATTATTCAGGTGTAAATTTATTGTCAAAAGTCCCAAATTGAGTTTGTGTTGTGCAGGTAAAAAAATATTGATAACATAAATAGTTAACTACTATTTTAAATTCGAATTTCATATGTTCATTTATTTTATACAACAATTGAAATATCTCTTCATTGATCATAACTGTGGTGGGCTAACGATAGATATAAGAAGCAATAAAACATTGGAAGAATGAAATAAAATAATAGTAATGACTAATATCATTTTGTTGATTCTCTGTTCAGGACGAATGCAGAAAAAATGAATTATTTATCTAAACCACAATTGCATCTATATCCAAATGTGGAAGAAGACTTGTCACAAAAAGTCCAGAGTGTAGGATTTAGCGTGACACACCTCATAATGTTGGTTCCATCTGAGGTACCAGCAGCAGTAACAGCAACGACAACGATTAGTTTGGCCATTAAAAGCAAGCGAGAAAACGTTATTACCCAACGGGAATCGACTGTGTTATCTCCCCGGTCAATTAGATCCGTAAAGAATAGCGCATGGTCCATTGGTCCTTGTCGTTTCACTTTCCCCTCAAACTTTCTTCTTCACATATCCTATTGTATACATATATAGACATGTCCATACTGTATTATGTCTTTCTTTTCATTTTTAGTAGTGAATGCTGTATACTTTCATCTTTCTCTTCCTTATTTTTCTTCCGTTTACTCTTTGTCATTTTGCTATGGCCATTTCTCTCAGCTATATGTGTACTCACGAGTGCGTATCTCCCATCGATATACATCGCGATTGAACGTGTCTCCCATTCGACGAACTGGTGTTCTCAAAAAAATAAAATAGAAAAATATAACATCAGACAATTTATAGGCCAAATGAAATTATTTCCGATAAAATGGAAAACAGAAATAGTTTTGAAGAAATTTTGGATTGAAATTTAATATAAATCATTTAATTATCGCGACTGACATCAACATATTAATTATCAATATTCAATTAATTAATATTCATACCATAGAATCAATGGTGAAATTTAATCAAGACGAGTTATGTGGGATATTGAGTTAGAAAAACGAAATGGAAAAAAAAACTGCTATTTAAGATATAAATGCAAATTGTTATTACGTAAATTAAGACCAATCATTTGCCATTCAGTTGATAAGAAAACCATCGTGCATTATATAGAGGGAGAAAACGAGAGAAAGAGGAGAATTCAAGTGCTTGGAACAATTAAGTCGCCTTTAGATGTATCTTCGAAGGGTGGATTTACTGCTCTTTAACCTTTGCCGAAAGTTTAACGATAAATAAGCCGTACAAATATACCGGACACATTTGTGTTATGTTTATATGTGTGAGGGAAAAAGACACGGGAAGGTATATAAAATATATATGTATATATATAATATATATGAAGTAAGAAAAAGAGAAAAAGGATCTGTTGTCCCAACAGAGACGATCTGATTGCCCGTTAGTGGAGTCAAGTTAGCGCCCATTTTGCTGTAGTTTTCCAACAAGTCTGGTATTATATAAGAAATGTAGTAACGAATCCATGAGGGAATGGTCGAGAAATAAACTCGAAAAACTTTGTAGTGATTGGAGATATATTATTTCAAACAATTGTTTGTTTTTTTTTTGTCTTTCTATTTGATGTTATGACTAGAGTAATAGTTTGAGATATCGTGTAACTGTAGAATTTATTAGTCATTTCCGATTAAAGTTGGATGAAGTGGATGAGGAACGTTTGATATACTCTTATGCCAATTTCTTTTTATTTAAATTAGTAAAATTTTTAACCATTCAATTCCCGAAAGTAAATGCAATGCGATCGCATGTGAGTAACAAGTTCAAATAATTATTATCAATATTTGCATGTAAAAAATGATGATTTGTAGGGAAATTGGTAAGAATAATTGTGAAATAGATTAGAATTTATATCTAAAATGTTTGAAATCGCATCTATGTATTCGAATTCAGGATATTTAATTGAAAACAATGATCAGAAAAAAAAAATGAGTAAAAAAGGGAAACAAGAAAACGTTATATTTAATTGTCAATATATGCATTGTTCTTCTCTTGCTCTCGTTCACTCTTTTACATCCTCACAAACATTTTTTTTTTCGTTTGACAAAAGCGCAATATACTTGACGATATGATAGTGTATTGTCACTCTTTAGAAACTCAACACGTATTGTCCGTGGACATGAAGGTCCACTTGATCACGATCCACTGGATGCTTCAAGTTTTGCTCAAGCTCACCCGATAATATGTCGATTGGAAATTCATGCGACCACCCCCGTTTTATTCTTCACCACCTTTTACCACAACCAATAGATTCAATTCTCTCATAGTCTCTCGCTCTTTCTCATTCACAACTTATAACCACATTTACCATCAACTATCGTTCTCCTTCTATCCCTTTTGGTAAAATCTATCAGTGGATGCAATCGCTCTGCTTTCGACTGGTGCTATTGTCTCGTTTCTACTCGTGGCATGTATCTCAGTAAAATCTCAGATTGTAGAAGATGAAAAGGAAGATGAGGAAGAAGTGGTGAGGACGATCGATGTGCCCGTAGGCAATGTGCAAGCAATGTATATAAATGAAAAATGACTGGCGATGGGTGTAGTTATGTGGTATATTTATTCTTTAACATAATCGAGAGATTTAATGTTAGTGTGAATGTATTTAATTGTATGAGAATTGTTACAATTAACTTATAATATATTTGTCATTGATTACTTTTGGTTTAATTATTATTATTTTGATTTCATGGATTTATCAGTCATCACTTATCACTTCTAATTAATTTATTTATTGTTAACATCACCTCATACAATTTTCTCTTCGTTCTCGAACAAAAACAAACAAAACAAAAAAAATCCCCTCAACATGACATATTCAAATCAATTTTTCATTGTCATTAATAAAATCAGCAAAAGACGACAAATAATAATACAAATAATGTGATACTTATCGGATTTATTTGAGTGTGAAGTTGGTGATGCGAGGAAGGATGATGTGAGGCGAGAAAAAGAGACAATGAGAAAGAAACGAGTAAGAAAAAAAAAAAATTTGGTAAAGGTAGAGAGTATATATGGTTAAAGTGTCGTGGGACGAACGATGAGAGAAAGCGAGATGACAGAGTGGTGTTAAAGGTGTGTGTGTGTGTGTGTGTGTGTGTATTAGTGGTGGTTGAAGGAAATGTTGGACAGGGGGTTCCAAATGCCAAAGGCAGAAAAGAGTATGTGTACATATACCCGCAGCGTGGAGGCACACCGCTACCACCATCACCACCACTGTCGTATCCACAAGATCCTTTCTTTTTTCTTTTCTTTTTTTTTTATTTCTTCTTTTCTATTCATTCTTTCTCTATCTACAACTTTTCTCACACTCTCAACTTCACTATTGCGCCCGTTTTCCCCGAGGAGTAACTAACTGAACGCGAGTCGGGAGGGCGTTAAGGTAATGCCCCATTAGTATGTGGCCCCCGTAGTAACATGGTAACACACTACTATTCACAACCACAATGCGTGATCGAATCCAGTGTATGTCTCGATAACCACAAGAGACATTTTTTTTCTTTTCTCATCCTACTTGCTTTTTATTTTTCTTTATTTCCGTTTTCTTTCTTTTTTTTTCTTGCGCGTTTCGTTTCTTCTTACAGTGATGTAAGTAGTAGTAGTAGTAGTAGTAGTAGTAGCCTACTGCTAGTCTGACTTTATCTTCGCATAAACCTTTGGGTATATAACACGTTCTGACTTACACACTCAATCTGTTCCAAATACTTTGATAAATATATATATATATATTTATATGTGTGACAATGATCGACTTAACCAACAGGAAATCTTTGTTATATGTGTATTGTAGTTGTGTGTATGTGTGAATGTGTTTGGGAAATGAAAGTCTAACTGCCAAAATTTTTATGTTCATCCTATAAAATAAAAGCTTTTTACTGTCTTCGATATTGGTGGAGAAATAAAGGACTTTTGTAATTTAAGATGTTGTGCAGAAGTTGATTGAGAATTAGAGAAATTTTGTGTTGAGTTTAATTCATTTTTGTTTATATATTTATTTTTTAAACAATTGTTATTTCCATTTCAATTTACACCATCATTTATTCCGTATATTTACAAATAAATTACTAACTACCCATAAACTACTGAATAAAGAAACAAAAATATTAATTGTATATTTAAATATATATTATTATTTTTCTTTTTTCTTTTTTTTTTTCAACGATATATACAAAGTTATCTTTTGAAGTCAGGACGAAAGCGCAATGTCATTGACGTCGACTAAGGTTGGGAGATAGTAAGACGTTGATGTGAATTAATGGGAGCTTAGTTTATATAGTTGGTAACCGATGAGAGTCGAGTGCCGTGAAAGAGAAGACTGTGTCGAGAAGTATAGGGAGAAATGACTGGTGCTATACAGCTTCTATGGTATTAATTAAAAGCCACCCTCAAATCTCATCTTAACCCCTGTGAACTTCTATATATATATATATATTTGTGCATGATGCACTGTGTATCATTTGTGTATGTGGTACGTTTGTGTCAGGGGGATGTCGAGCTCAAGGGGAAAAGGTAAGCATACATATATATATACAACTTATAAATATTGCATCCACTATGACACCCTCATTATATATAAGAGGGTGGTTTCAGTAGTGTATGGTTCACAGCGATATATTTCCATGTATCGAATCAATTTAAAATGGTACACGATGAATTTTTCACAAACAAATTTCTATATTTTTAATTCAATTATTTTATCTTTAAATTATTTCAACCCTATTCAATAGTAACATTCAATTTTAATCTGGGGTTAACAGGTTAAGACATTATTGTATACATAAATTATAAAAACTACTAGAAAAAAAAATATATTTCTATAAATTTATCAATGCTGAAAAAAAAATGAAAAAACATATTCTATATTAAAATTTTTTTCATTCATTCGAGTTTATACAATTGGTTTTCTTGCTTGCAGAAAAGTTTTTGGTCCCCATGCCACTTGGAGAGAAATAAGAAGAGTCTTGGTGTGGAGTGTATATATATATATATATATATATATATATATATGTATATTTGAAAAAGTAGGAAAATATATATAGAAAAAAAAAAAAATGTGAAATTTATAATCCGTAAAAACAATTATGTCTCACGAAAAGCTAAGGGAGGTTCAGCCTCGACGCGCAAAAACGGCCAATATCTCTCGTTTGATTTATATACCACGCAGGGATGGCCTCTCCACTGTCGGACCGTCGACTCTATACTACCCCTATATTTTCTATACTATACATTACTATACTACCAGAGATATTAAATGGAATATTAAAGATTTCGTATATACGAGACGACAGAGTCCATATGAAGAGACAAATGTCTTAAGTGCTGAATGAAAAAAAAAAAAAAAAAATTATATATTTTGTCTAAAGGGAAATTTGAGAGAGTTTTTCTACATTTTTTAACATTTAATTCAGTAGAAGTTTTCAGTATAAAACAAAGAAACGTTTGCCACCTCAATCATATTTCTATCTCTAACCATTGCAGAGATAAAAATTCTAGAAATAAAATAGATTTTCATCACAGTGGTGTTTCCTATATTAAATAAATAAGTAAACAAAAAAATCAAAAGAAATCCAATACAAATCAGGTGAAATGATAAATAATAAAATCCACCATGACGATATAAATAAAACAAAAGAATATATAATATCAGAGTTAACCTGTAAATTTCTATGACTTGGATACCAAACTGCCCATTTCAATAAACTACTCCAATAAATTTACGGACGAAGAAGAGAGAGACTATATATAAAGCAAGAGGAATATTTTTTTTTCCCACATGCCTCTCCACAAATGACTTCCTTAATCCCTAAAAAAGAAAATAAAAAATAAAATGAAATAAGAATAAAACATTGTTCATGATCAGCAGAATTTTTTTGTTTTTATCAAACTAGACAAATTAAAATAAAATACAGATGTCTATTTATATATGTATTCTCACACTGTATGAAAGATCTTGGAGATTTATTCAGGCTTTGTTTTTTTTCTTTTCCTCTTTTCATTATTATTCCTCTTTTTTTTTTTCCTACTGCGCATACGAAATTGGTTTTTTTTTTAACCCCACCAAGTCACTACATATACACATGTCTAACCACATATATGCAGTGGTCAAGACCATAAAATTCGACTGCTAGGCCGTTGCCTCCATCTGGTGTGTTGGACACCGTATTGCATGTAAAACACGAAATGCATCGTCGATATTGGACACACGTGATATTTCTTCCGCAATCAGTTTTCACTGTATTTATATTATTCCAATGGTGAAGGGGGAAAAAGAAAAAGAGAGAACATTTTGAATAAAAGGGAAATTAAATTAATAAATGTTATATCTATTCTTCTGAGTATTTTATATAACGAGAGTGTGATACAATCATTTTGTGAGACAATGAGTGTTGGGAAAGGTGAATTAGAATAGATTTATATATAAATTGAAATAGAAATATAAATACATTTTTTGTTGTTCATTTATTTATTTGTTTATTATCTGTTTCAGGATGAACATGCAGAAATTTTCACCAATTGAATCATGGAATGTTCAGGACTTCAATTATTGTTTTCATCCACAATTATTCTTGAAAAAGGAATTGGAACAAGGAGTCTAATTTTTGTTCTGGTATTTTCTTATTGAATAGAGAAATGTATTACTTCTCTTACAATTTACCATTTTTAATAACCAATAATTTTAAATTCAAATAAATATTTCATCAATCTACATTGACCTAGGTTAATAATCCTGAATCTCTATATTCTTTAATTCCACCCCACATATTTATTTCTCTTTTCATCTTTCAGAGAGCGAATTCACTTGTTCGAAAATATTTTAAACTGACGTTCAACAGTTGTGTGCATATTGGTTTTTTTTTTGTTTTTAGGAGCAATGTGAAACACTACATAGACATTTAATACACGCACGTCAACGGGATTCCATAGTCGACGTGTGACAAGTGTATTAGTCTCGTTAAGGGTCGGGATATACACGAGAGTGTTTCCCAGAGTTTCTTGCGACAAGCTCCTATTTATATATATACTTCTCAACCCCTCTGATGTATATTATATATCTGAGCATATACACAGTCCCGCACGTATACGTCATCTGTATACAGAGAAAGTGAGAGAGGATCAGTATGAAGAGAATAACAGAAAGGCACGAACACATCAACATCATGACATACATGTATATATATATATACGTGACCTTGTACTTTTATCGTGCGAATTCAAACGACCCCTCATTGTCGACTGGTTGACTTTCTAAATTTATATATATATTTGTGTGAGAGTGCTTGCAATGGGGTGAGAAAAATGTTGCAAAATGAAAATTTCACTTTATTTCATTTGATTTGAGGGGAAAAGTTTTTGAATTACCTGCTCAAGTTACGTCAAGGGAGTCGTTTTTTTTTTTTTTTCTTTTAAAATGCTTTTTGAACATGATTTTTAAATCTAATGTTTAAAAAGAAACTCTAGGGTTCATGATTTATGTGTGAGAAGTAAGATAATAGGGTGAAATTTTTGGAGAAATTGATTTGGGATTTTTTGTTGTATAGTAGAGCATGTTATAATATGACATCTACCCACGCATTTCAGTCTCTCAGAAACAGTTTGTAGTGTTTATTTCCTATTCTTCACTAAGAGCAATAAGAATAAACATTAGCATAAAAAAATATCATTTTACTTTTTATTCTTCAAACAATAATAAATATATTAAAAAGACATTGTGAATAAAAATTTCAAATAGAATGATAAAGTATAATAATATATCTTTATTAAAACTTCTCTCTATATCAAAATTTTATTAACAATCGCATTTACACCTCAATGTTAATGATCTTTGACGTAAGGGAATAAATGTCAAACGTTTCACACTTTTTGTGTGTTTATTTTCAAAGAAAGAATGAGTAAGTAAAATAACAAAAAGATCTCGATATTCACCTATGAAATTAAAGAATAAATAATTTATATAACCGTGTTAATTTATTTTACTTATATTTATTACAGATTACGTTGAATAAACAAATAGCGGACGTGAACTGATACATGGAAATGACCTCTACATATCCGGTGAGTTTGTCCATGTCTCGCGCTAATAATGGGCGGGAATAGTGTCCCTGATGGTATAAGTCAGTTGACCGTGACTAGATAAAAAATACTGCCGTGACAGTGGGTGGAGGGTAGTCACCCTTGGAGACTTTGTCTGTAACAAACTATCGGTCTCCTCCCTTCCACATAGCGTTGTCATGCTAATCGTATACGATATCCAATGTGTGTTACACCCGCTGCTGCTTCTATTGCCGTCGCCAACGCCACATGATGCGAAAATACACGTATCTTTGCAAACTTCTATATATATCTTATCCTCAACTAGGACGAAGGAACTGAAGAATAAGGATGAGAAGTAGATGGAGAGTAAAAGAGAGTGAGAATGACAAAGAGAAAAGGAAGAAAAAAGAAAAGGAGAACTGGACAGGAAAGGGAAATATAAAAAGAACAATGTGGATGGTCACCCTTCGATTATTTCGATCTGTATACAGTGAAAACGGGTGAGAGAAGGGGATGTGCTAAAAAAAAAAAGCGCTTCACAGGACAAATCTGATTTTATGGTGCATACATATGGCGATAGATGCGCCACTGCATAAATGGAAATTTATTTTTAACAAACCTGATTATTCGTTTCTGATGTATCGATTGGTTCTTTTTAGGATTCTCAGTGGGTTTATTGTTTATTTATTTATTTGTTTATACATGAGATGTTGATGATTGGATAAATTGTATTTGTTGATAGTCTTCTGGAGAATTGATTAATATTTGGTATTTGGTTGTTAATGGAGGAGAAATTGGATTATTATTTTTCAAGTAGTTTTGATATTGGATCTTTGAGAGGAACCTGAGATTTTTATTTATATATTTCGTTCATTCAATCTTTATTTCTTATAATCTTCTGGAATTTGATAAATATTAATGTTAATTTTTGGTACAAGCTGGATTATACCTCTTGGATTTCCAGGCTCTCATGTAAGTCTTCTATTCATTCATTTATGTATTTATTTATTTATACAATCATCTATATCAATATATGTAATTTTTATTCCTAATTATCTTAAAAAAAAAAAGAAAAGATTTTCATCCGCAATTTTTTATTCATAATAGCATTGATATGAATTATTTATACAATATACAAACTGTTACACAAATAGAAATTCATAGAACAAGCCTGATTATTACTTAGGTCTGTAGTGAAATGGGATCGTTACAATCCCCCAAAACTCTATCATCCCATCCACCCATTTATCCATTAATATTTATCCAAACATCAATTCAATCATCTAACATTTATTTATTTCCAATTACCCACCCAAACAATTGATGAATATTAAACACAAATATTCAATTATCCTCATGAATTTTTCTTTTTTTTCAATAATAACATTCACATAAACTATTTTTCAGAATAAATAAACGTTTGTACGTGAAATCAGGAGGAGAAGAAAAACGAAGAAAATAAATAAATAAATAATGAAATAAAATAAAAGAATACGATGAAAGCTGGACGGTTTGAAGGGATCAGTTGACTTACGACCAACTGCAACGCGGTTAGACACGATGGACTGCTATGCTGCTGGCCAGCGCCCGGGCTATATAATAAAATAAAATGTCAGCAGCAGCTCACATAAAAATGCTAAAGAGGCAAGCGTACCATACACGCATGCACACATTCACATGTACATGCTGGACAGACTCGTGCCATACAGAATACATCATATATATATATGTACACATGTTGAACCTGAGAACGGTAAGAGATCTCGTTAAGATGCGTCATAGCATCTATATATTATCTATTGAAATAAAATATTTTTCTTCTGCATGAAATGAAAGTGAAAAAAAATCTGGCTATTTATTTATTTATTTATGTTTTTATAATATTTCAGATAAGGATAAACGTCACAAGTTCGATGCACCGATGTCGATCTATTTTGATTGACAACTAAAAACAATACATTTTTATATAAGTATGCATAACTGTCTCACATTTATTGAGAAATATGTGCTGCGTTTGTTGTTTTGTCTGTTGCAGTATTTCTTTTTTATTTTTATTCCATTTTTAATCCCTGACGTCGACTAAAAATTTATAAATACATTCATAAATACATTGATGTTAGTTCATAAATATATTTATGATTGTTAGAGGAATAAAGTTTATTAACGAATTAGTATTTTAATTGCAATGGATGTTTTAATTTTTTTTTTTAGGTTGAAAAACTTTTTTTTTACTGGAGTTTTTTTATGCTGCTTTCTTGGTTAAAAGTTTTGTATAATTTTTATTCATCTCGCACAGCAGATTCATCTTTTTTTTTTACTCTTTCACTATCTGATCTACTCGTTCACTCTCACTCTCAAGCGGTTTAAGTCTTTCTCACATTTTCTCATTTTTCTCCCCATTTCGTTTCACACCCCAAACGTCGTGACATTTACTCTCGTAAAATTAAGTCCAATTGCTCGTCTACGAGTGCAAGAAAAAAAAAAAATAGTGAGAGTGAGTGAGGCAGAATTTTATCATTTAAAAGTCAGCTGGAGTATATATATGATGGGAAATGAAGGAGGATTTTTTTGTTGAGAGTTGGAATAGATTGCTTGGTAATTTTTTTTTTTTTTTGACACTCTGTCACTGTTCATTACAATTTCGAATAACTCCAGCCCAATTTTCTTATCCACCGAATGTGACGAGAAGTGAAAAAAAACAAAAAAAATAACCAATATACAATCAAAACAAAATCCAATTACAGATTGTTTCCAGCACATGAAAAAAATCCCGCAATCACATTTGTACCATAATCATATTAATTGTCATTTATTGTGGATATATATGTACCAGACAAATGAAATTCTTTCATCATTCATGCGTATGACAACGATTTTGGTTGAGGGTAGGGTAGAGTTGAAATTTTTTCGCTCCGTTAAAAATAGATTTGATAAAGTTTCGCGGTATTACACCACACAATTCCTTTTATATGTATCCACCTTTTTTTTTTTTTTGGTTTTCGTCCTTTTTTATTTCATATATATCCATTCTTTTACTCTCATCTCACTTGCTCTCCACTTGATCACCCCTATCGCCATCACCATCATCCACCCTTGGTCGCACTTTATTCGCTTCTCGCGCATCACTCACCAGTCATCAGCGTGATTGACGAGTGATGTCGTTAACAGTTTAGTCCTACTACCAATCTCTCTTTCTTTTTCACTTTCTCTGTCGAAGGCGCGTGCGATCTACTGCGATGATCTTGTTAGTAACATCCGCACAGACACAATCCTTCTTTATTTTATTTTTTTTTTCTCTTTCACCCCATTGAAATTCTCTCGTTGTTCTGTCTCTTACTCTATTACTAGTCGCATTCAATCTGATTGTCTCTTCATTTCTTGTCACTTTGTCCAAGTTCACGACACCTGTTTCCGTCATATTTTTCTTTCTCTATCTTTCTTGGCCAATTGTGAATCAATTAGTCGATTTGGGATAAGTTTAAAAAAAATTTTTAAGGATTGGGTTTTCAGTTGAAATTGATTAATTTATTGATGTGGAAGTAATTTATTTGAAAGGGGAATATAATGTATTTTATTCCAATATCGATTTCATATTGTGAAATGTTGTGAATAATTTAAATAAATCAACTCATGTGATGTTGGAATTTGTAGTAATTTATGAATGTATAATTTTCATATACACATTTTCCTCCAAATTTTCTTGTAAAAAATTATTAAGTTCCATTACCACAATTATTATTCACTTGGATCATTTGTAAATCACAAATTTTAATGTTTATCCAATTGTACATAATAAATAAACGAGAATCTTTACTAAAATTGAATCCAAAAGATTACTTGAGTGTCTTTTCGATTTTATATTTTTCCACAATACAACAAATATTTACCCATTCACATTTCAACTTTTTTGTTTTCTTTTTCATCATTTTATTGTTATTCTCCTTTTTTTTTTTTTTTGGTTATCTTTCTATACTAACTGACTTAATGTTTTGCTTCAGCCTCACCCTCATCGCTTATATACTTACATGCTATGATTGTGTGGTAGTTTCTTACTAGTTTTGGAAAATGTTATCCCTCGGACCAGAGGGTGAAAGAGAGAGAGATATAAAGGAATGGGTCAAGCGACGTGAATCCAAACCACACACGAGCATCATTCGTCTTCTCATCGATATTCTCTTTCTCTAGATTCTTTCGCTATAGATTCTATATCTTGCAATCGTTCTCTTGCTTGTTTCCCTTCCGGGATCTTCTTTTCAATTCTGTGGATTCGTGAAATCCACGCTCTCTTTTCCATCTTGTTTTTTTATTCTACAATGAAAATTCTCTTTCTTTACTTCTCTTCACTTCCTACTATTCCTCGTATATCTTCATTCGGTTGAAGCCAATATTATTCGTGTTTTTTTTTTTCTATTTTTTGTTGTGTTGTCCATTCTTTTGCATTTCACTTGGAAAGGAAACAAATAGTTTTGAAAAGTGCACTATATATAGTTTTGTTTTCGTTTTTACAATTTTATTTTGGTAAACACGAATGGTGAATTTTTATTAGTTTGAATAAAGATTTATTTTATGGTAAATAAGAATGTATAAAAAAATTATTGGAATATTAAAAGTAGCTGTGAGAATTTAATCACCCAACTATTTCATCCAATTGTCCTCTTCAACTATAAAATGAAAATCAGTTAATTCTAACCTCAAATATTTTTTTTCCCTGTTTTGAAGATGAATATTATTATTATCCATACATTGTACTGTGGTTAGTGAATACAATTCATATATCTATAGCTAAACATTTATATATATATATAATGTTTTTATAACACGCGAAAAGGGTTTGAGTTTCACGCAGAAAAGATAAAGATAGGCCACGGTAGTTTCGTGACTTGACAATAAAGCTTGACTCAGCTTGGCTCGTCCATATACATACATATATAGAAATCATACACCGGCTCTTTTACTACCCCACATTCTCGCCCCCAATTTTTTTTTTTACCACATTTTTTTTTCTCCAACCTCGTGTTAAGAGGATACATCGTAATATTATTGTCATGGATTGTTTTTTTTTTTTCCACAATTCAATGTGTGTAACTTACCAATATATATTAATTACGGAGATTACCGGAACTAATTTCTCCTTCACTTTCATTTTTTTTTTTTGCTTTTTTAATGGGTGAGAAGTGATTATTGAGTAATTAATCTACGTATAATAAATGAATCAATTACAAGATATCAGAAATTGTCATTGATGACATTTTTTATTATTATAATAAGTATAATCATCTTATATACAGGTTAACAGGAATGAAAACGATTTTGTCTTTTCTTTTTCAGTACAATAAAGTACAGTGCGATATTCTTATGCACAATAAAATGCGAAAACTGAGAAAAAAGAAAAAAGAAAAGAAAATACAATAATGATAGAATAAAGTTGCACAACGTTATAAAAAATAGATTTAAAAATGAGGCGAAAAAAAAAAATATGACGAATTAACTATCTCACATAAATGTTTATTATTATTATTTTTGTTTTATAACCTCTCACGTTGTTCGTCAATTGTTCAAATGGTTTTACAAATGACAGCTTAATTTTGTTCCAAATCTATATTCGTAAAGAGATTAATACAATACTAATTGTTTCTTTTATTAATTACATTAGAAAACAATGATTTTATTTGCTGAGTGTGACATTTTTTTCCTACTCATTTTCATACACTTTTAATCGTTTATCTATCGACACAATTCTCATCGCTTCATTTCCATTCATATTCTCATAGTCTATGTGAAACAATTGATAATTTATTTATCCAATATGGAAGATTGAAAAAATATTAAAAATTGAGAAGATTAAAAAAAAAAACGTAAAAGAAAAACAAAAAAAAAATGCAGTTGATATTAACGACACAAGCACCAATTTCGTAGTGCACCCCTTGCTGTAAAAATATATTCGCAAATATTCATACTGAATGATATATAATTATTTATAATTTCTCTTTTTAAATAACAAAAAAAAATTGACACCAACAAAAATAAAAGACAAGAAAATAATAATGCAACAATAACGTCGTAGTCGTAGTAAATATATAGCACAGGCAATTTTTTTTCTCTTCCACATTTCTCACTTTAAAAATACACAGTTATTAAAAAAATTTCTTCTTCTAACGATAATAATATTAATAATAATAATAATAATAATTGATAACACATTTATACTGCCAAAGAATCACATTTTTAGTAAATTAATAAAATTCGCAAGTTGTTGACGATAATTTCTATTGCGAATTGATAAATTCATTCTTCCAATGTTCAACAATATTAATAGTGATTGTAATAATAATAATAAGCCCTAAAAAAATTAATTGAACTAAGTATAGAGCACAGTATTAATTAAAATAATATTATTTGTATTTTTACAATTTGATAAATGATTAAGAAAAAATTGTATGAACGCAGTGAAATTTTTGTTGTATTATCACTCTACAATAATTGAAGTGTTTTTGAAGGATGATAATGAGTAATAATATGAAATTTTAGATAAATTGCAACGGTCTGCATTGACAGTAGTTGAAATAGTGAAGATAAAAAATGAAAAACAGATTGAATGCGAAAAAAAAATAGTAAAAAGAAAATTGAATACTTATAAACTCATTTGAATTTATATATTATTTATTTATATATTTATATTGTAATATATATTACCCTATGTCCAGCAAGCACCGCTACGTCGTTGCCGATGTCACAGATAAACTTCAGCAGGACTCGTAGGTTGATGTTGATGATGTTGCTGACCTGATGGAGGATGTGGTTGCGTTGGTTGCGGTCCTTGTTGTTGATGCTGACTTGAAATTTGCGATTGTGATTGTGTTTGCTGTTGCTGCTGGGTTGTCTGATGATGATTGTGAGTATGATTACCATGATTTTGATTACATCTGGCACGTAAATTTTCCCAACGTTGTTTATATAAATCACGTTCATGAGTTAATTGTGCATTTTTCAATTTAATTTCTTGCAATTCCACTTTTAAATTTCCATTAGTTGTTTCCAAATCATGACGTTGTTGTAAACGTTTGCTTCGACAATTTTGTGCATATCCACGATTTTTCAAAGTCCGTCGCTTCTGCTTCAGCCGCACAATCTTTGCACATTATCGAAATATTTTTTCGTTCATTTTTGTTTATTTAATAATAAAATATTATAAAGCATATAATTTAATTGAATAACAATTGTATCAATAATATTATAGTAAGTCAAATGATAGAATTGGAAACTAAATTTTTTAGTTAAGTAATTAATTGATAGATAATTAAATAAATACAATAAATATTTTTATAATTTAACAGAAGCAGAGGACAGATATGGTAAAAATTGAGAGACCTGACTCACCTCCTCCCGCGGACAGCCATGGAGACGTTTGTTCAGCTCACGGACGGATAGTGACATCAATACTTCATCATTAATTAAATCATCTGATGGATTTCCATTACAATCCAAATAATGACTACTGCCAGAACGATGAATTGGACTTGGACCACCAGGTCCACAAGACGTTGCTGAACATTCACTCAATGGTCTTCCAGGTTGCATTGACATTGTATGCATACTGTCATCCATACTATTGATAACTCCATTGGATGATGATAATATTCCATTAGCTGAACCAGGTCCACTTGTCCCATAACAATCGGACATTGAAATGTACGAACCTGCAAAACGAATAAGAATTCAACTTTATTATTAATAATTACAAGTGAGTATCAAATATAAATTATTAATTTGGGTAATTGGAACACTTAATAAAGAACTTGAGAAACATTATATTTCTTCTATACAATATTACATGAATTAGTATTTGGTTGTAGATAAATAATAACTCTGCGTTAACAAGGATGCTTGGAAGAAGCACTAAATTGAATTGGAATGGAAATGAAAGATCCTCGCTGAATTAAATCTTCCTATTTCTATGACTAGATCCCTCATGATTTGTGATAAAAATTACTTGAATAAATAATAATTTATGATATCAGCAATACTTAAATCAATAAAAGTGTACAATGATAATTAATACTGAACTTTAATCAGAGAATTCAAAATAAACTGAAACTATTTAAAATATTTCTTGGATAGTTTGGAAATTTAATGTGAATAAATGGAAAGTTCTTGATAACTCTTCTTCACGATATTGTATGTGATAAAAATTCCATGGATATTGAAAATCTAACTAAAATATTCACGCCACGATATAAATTATGTACATTTGGCATGACTATCATAATTAAATTGCGAAACACTAGTACTAAAAATCTTATATATCTGTGGTGTCATCAATTTTAATTTCATTCTGATCAACAGTATAATTATTTCATACTAAATAATCATCGTTTTTTTGTACACCCATAAACTTCATACTCAAACTAATTTCAATTAATCAATTGCTCAACATCATAAAAAACATGTCTCATAACCACAAAATATCTCACCGCCATGTCTGATATGTCTTGGTAAATGTTGTAATTCTTGAAAATGATGATGACCTGATGACCATGTTTCAGGTGTTGGTTCAGGTGTTTGTTCTTGTGGACAATGTGGCCTTAAATCCAATGGTTCTTGTCTCAATGATTGTGTTAACCATCCCATACCACCAGTACTAATTTGCATTTCATCTGACGGAATTTGATGTTGCTGTTGCTGTTGTTGCTGTTGTTGCTGTTGAAGATGCAACAATATTCCACCTTTTTCACGTATATCACGTTCATTCCGATGTAAAGAATGATGATGATGATGATGATGATGATGAAGACTTGGTGGCGATGCCGATACTGGTGGTGTATCAGGTGGTGTACCAGGATGTGATAATGTTGTTAAATGTGTTGCAACACCTGGTGGTGCTTTTACCAAAACTCCATGTTGAACTTGTATACGTGGTTGACCATAAAGTGGATGAGGTTGTTCCAATTCATGTGCTGGTGGTGTTAATGGTGCTAATGCCAAACTTGGTGTTAGATGACTGACTATGCTACCGTTTACCATGACTGCTGGGGATCCTAATCGTACCTAAACAATATCAATTAAATCAAGTGGATGAAGTTGATAATTAGAGTAAAGAAAAAGAAAAAAAAATAGTGGATAAAGGAATAAAGCAAATAGATATTAATTAATTCAATTGATGATTTGGTGTTGGAAACAAGTACAGGAATTATTCTATTGCATTACTTATTCATTCTTTATAATATTGTAGATGGATTTATTTCAATTTTTTGTTCTGTTTTTGTTTAGGGAAGTAGAGATCACCTCACGCTTGACGTCGGCGGGATCGAGATGATCGAGAACAAACTCCTGGACGTATTCTCTTGCAAGATGGTCCTCGGCTTCCATCTTGACCTCGTCGACCTCAACTGGCACCTCGTGCGCCACCACTGCCTCTACCGCTGTTGCAGTAGGGGCATATGGTAGCGTTTGATTAATAGCTTCGCTATTGTTATTCTTTATGGCAACACTGTTGTTAATTATGTTTATATTACCGCCGCCAGCTACGCCGGCGGCCCCCAAACTACCGATTTCTATTTTCTGTAGCGTTTTTAATAATGTTTTTATCACGGAGTGATGATACTTGTTCTTATAAATTTAGGATAAATATAGTTTAAGAATTTATTTGTTTATCTCAGTTCATTCGTTTTGATATCTTTTTCTAATTCAATTTTTAGTTAAATTCAATCTATTTTTATTAATGTTATCACGATTTGTTAATCGATCATTTGGATAACGATATTTGTTACGTTTATTTGTTTGATTTTTTTTATCAAAACACTGTAATAACGTTTTAGAAATTCCATTCAGGATAATTTTAATAGGAATTCACTGATATAAAAACAATTTAACTATCGAGAATTCCACTTCACAATTATGTGATTAAATTCTTTATCGAAGTTTATTTATTTATTTATTTCCGATAAAACAAACAATCTTCGTTGTGTAATATCCAATGAAGTTGAATGTACTCCAATTCATTATTACATGTATAGATCTGTATTTTAATCATTCATCAAATCACTTATATAATCTTGAAATTATACATAAACAAATTAAACTAATTTATCCACACATAATTATTGATATTAAAATATTTGTTAATTCAACACTTTTATTTGTTTTTTTTTTTCTCTCTTGTTGTTTACAATGATCCAATGGTCCCTTTTTAAAATCCAATAACACCAGATTTGTAAATTAACTATTATTCACCCAAACAAACAAAAAAGTGACACTATCACAATTGTCCCATCTAAAAAAGATAAAGAAAAAAAAAAAAAAAAGAAAATTCAAACAAACAAATTCATTTAAAAATTTAACTCAGACCGAATTTATTTTCATTTTCAATTGATTCCACACACATACACATACACACACACGCACACACACACGTGGGAAATAAAAAGACTTATGAACTGATATGATGTGTTTAAAAATTAATTTCAGATAAGCAAACACACAAAAGTAATGATAATTCTTGTCACTTCCTTATTACTATTATTAAATATCACCGCGAACGATTTGTAATTCACAGTTAAAAGAGACAAGCTTGCGTGAAAGCGCGCAGTTATAATATAAAAATGTGGATGAAGAGAAAGAGAACGCGGATGCAATTTGACTAAACCCACCACCACCACCACCACCACCACCACCACCACCACCACCACCACCACACAGTGGTGAAATGAGGGGATGCGCGTAAAGGTATTAAACGAAGATAGAATGAGTTGAAGAAATGAATTTTGTTCACAGAGTAAAACGGAAATTGTGGGAGGGTTTTTGGTAGTAGTAGATAAAGTGAGATAATGTCAGACAATGATAAAGGAAGAAGAGAGAGAGAGAGAGAGAGAGTAATATTGGCCCACGAACCTGGCGAAAACGTGGATAGAGAGTGCGCAACCCACAGTAGATACACCAACCGAATGGCAACTGGTCAGACGTACAATAGTAGTGGAGCAACTCCAAAACATCTCTTCCAGTCCGCCATGACGTCATGAAGTGGGTGGAGCCATTTATAGTCAGACCTTCATACTCATTGTCGATTGGTTGTAAATATAACGCTATCCCATTGGATAATCTCCCACCCAATTTTCATTTTATATACACACACCCACGCATTCAACCAAGAGAAAAATTTCAAGACACCACTGCCAACACTGCGTTCTTTAACACCAAAACCGACGCGAGTATCAATGCATATCTACTGTGCAACCCAACCTCTCTCACAATGTCCCACGAGAGGTGTCTATTAATTTATAAAGAGATTATTTCCATTTTTCATTACCACCATAACCACTATGAATATATATATATATATATATATATTTCTTTTTGATATTCTCATGACATTTTTCAATTTACATAACTGTTAAATGATAGAGATAATGTGTAAAGGGAGGACAGAGGGGATGGAGAAAGATTTTTAATTTTTTATTGTAGATTATAATGCAAGTTTTCTTTTTTTTCTTTTTTTTTTAATTTGGAGGGGTAAAAGAATTTAGTGGTAATTGATGTTGAAGGTTATATTGGGGTTTAAGAAATTCAATGATTAAATAAATTGGAGGAAAATTGATGAGTTGAATGTTGAATTGAATTATTTTAATTCTACTGTATTTTTATAATTTATTTTGAGCGATATTTATTGATTTGTGATGGGTTAATGTTTATTATTTATATTGTTATTGTGGTGGATGAATTTTTATTTCATTGTTTAATATTCATACATTTTAATTTACATAATTATTAAATCATGGGGTGAATTTGGTGGTGAAAAATGTTGGGAGATTGAAGAGTGAAAGAGTGGAGAAATGTTTTATGTGATATATAATATTAAAAACATGTAAAAATGAAAATTCGTTTCTTTTTTTTTTTTTTTTTTTTTTGGCTCACAATTATTTATTTATTTATTATTGTTTAATATTTTTCACATTGATGATATGAGTAATCGAATTTTATTTACAATCAATGACGTAAGTTATATGTCAGTGAACATTGAAGAATAATGATAAGAATGAGATTAATAATTTTAATACTGAGTTTAATAAAAATTTTAAATATTCGTCATTCATTTGAATATATAATCATTTAATTGATGAATAAATATTTATAAATAAAATAAACATCAGATGGTTGAATAATAAATTGCACATTATGCTAATATTCAAATAGAAATTAAATAATTACAATTGAACATAATTTAAATACATAATTATTTACTCATAAATATTTAATACAAATATTTTATCAATAAATCAAACTAAACATTATCAACAAATTCATCATTAGAACTAATGAAAATTCAAAGAGTATTATTACATTATACAATTTTATTTATACATACTATCATTAATTACCATACGAATATACAATTAAAATACAAACAAAAATTCTAACCTCAAATTAATAAAATGTAATTTTATATTTCAACATACACACATTATATATTATATTATAAATATTATAAAATAATATGAGATACTAGACTAGTGAATATACTAGCTTATATATAATATGAGTAGTGCAAACTGAGAGGCGAATATACTTTGTACTCTTCGTTACTCTCTCATTCTCTCTTTTACTGTATACTCTCTCTCCCTTTCTCTCGGTAGCATTGCAACGGGTAAAAGGGGAACGATGAGACGGCAGGGGGTCGCGTACCATGCAAGGCATGAGGAGTAAAGAGGGCAAGTGCTGAGCCAGCATAGCTCGACTCGTCGTTTCTACCCCCTTTCATCCTACGTCCCTCACTGACCCCTCTTCTCTCTTCAGACTCACAGCCCTGCACATCGATACCAAAACCGTATCCTATATCTATATACTATATATATATATATGTGTGTGTGGGTACGATGTGTATATTAAAGTGTGTGTGTGTGTGTTTATGTGTAAAAGTGCACAAAATGATACCTCACTCATACAATATAAAATAATTTTTTTTTCGTTCTTTCTCATTCATATTACACAATTGTATGTATGTATACGGTGGTGGATAAAGATATTTTGATATGGATAATTATTGAGGGTGGTTTATTTATTTATTTATTTATTTTTTTTTTTTTGAAATGAAAAATATTTTTTTAGAAATTTTTTTATATTTTTCCAGTGAATTTGTTTTCAATTGTTTTACACATTTGTGGTAATTGGATATTAATGAATGTGGAGAATGTGTGTGAGTGTGTGTGTGTGTGTGTGTGTGTGAGGGGGATGAGAGAAGGATCAGGAATTTTTTATGGGATTTGAGAATTGAGAAAAATTTTTTTTTTATTCTTTCGAATTTTTTGTGTTATTGAAGATAGAGTGATTAATTTGGTGGTGGAGGTTTTGTTATTTGTTGGGAAAAATTGGTAGTGAGATTTAGCTCATGAATGTGTATTGTCACTTTGGAAATAATTATGATGAGAAAATATTTAATTTAATATTTGTGAAACAATTGCCTTTCTGAAGTCACATAAATTTTATAATAACAAATATTTCCAATAAAAAATTTAACTCAATTTTCCACCAAAATTAAATTCATCAAAATATTTTTCAACACTCTTGAATATCTATACCAATAAACTATTGCGAAAATATTACATCCAAGTTCATTGGTCTCAATTGCACAAAAAAAAATACCATCCATTGTTTCATTTAAAATTTCGCTGAATCGTATGTTGTAATTGTTAATCAGAGAGAGAAAAAAAAAAAAAATGAAAACGTTAAGAATGAATTTGATATGGTATATAAAATATATATTTCTTACACACACATATATATATATATATATATTAAATATTGTATGTATTTTTTTTTCTCATTTTCAGAATACTCGTTTCGACTTCAATATCGTCTGAATTCATTCATGGGGAGATAGAAAACGACGAGAACGACGACAGAGAGGAGATAATCCTCGAAATCATTTGTGTTCAAGCATAGTGTGTGCTATGTGCTGTAGTTGGAAAAAAGAAAAAAGAAAAAATTGAAACGCACCTCTCATTTGTTCATCGTACGATGACAAATGACAATGAAGTGAGAGAACAAATACACATCTATATATAAAATAGAAATGTGTATGAACCCATATCATGCCCCACACACACACAATTGCAGGGGGCTCATTCAATTCGTTTCTCGTTTTGGAGTGGCTGATCTGTTTGCAATCTCGTGCTCAATTATTATCGGATAATCGTCTTGTATATTTCCACTGTCGCTGAAAAACAATGAAAAATCCTGAAGGATTTTACAACAACTCATTGTCGCATATTCATCATACACGAAGAAAACAGTGGTGCAGAATATAGAAAAAAAATAATTACAATTATTGAGAAACTAATATATACAAACTGTGTGTATAGAAAAAAAGATAATGTAACAACAAATTGTTAACAACAAATTAGAACTAGATAAATAAATATTAATCTTCTATTACGTTTAGTGAATCAAAGTGCCTCACTTTTAATTATTTTTTCGTCAATTAATAAAATTCTTTTCGTCAGTTATATTCATATGTATATATACGTTTAGCCATTATCAATATCCAGTACAATAACTCTACATCTTTTCAAGGAAACAGAAGCACAAAAAATTTACTCCAT
This sequence comes from Zele albiditarsus, assembly GCA_958496275.1. NCBI lineage: Eukaryota > Metazoa > Arthropoda > Insecta > Hymenoptera > Braconidae > Zele > Zele albiditarsus. Next base: position 9,071,840 of record OY292412.1, on the reverse strand, counting down.
ATTTAATAATTCTTTTTATGATATACTGTGTATTAAATATTTGTATCGAATCAATCTACATTCTAACTTATTATTTAAATTAATAATATTCTTTTATATATTTATGAATTGTCTACTAAATTTTTAAGCTCACCAATCACTCTATGTAAGACTTAAAATATAAAAAAAAAAACAAAAAAGAGAGTGAGTAATAAATAATTCTCTCTATCAACTCGTAAGACTGAAGAAAAAGTGGAGAGAAAAATTTCAAGTGTAATAATAAAACAAAAAAAATATAATACTTTTATAGCAGCCGCGATCATTTCATCCATTTCCGTCCAACTTTATTTTTTTTCTCTATATATATTGAGTCTCAAGAAACGATATAAAGACATAAACCGCATCAATAACGAGGCACTGCGATGATAAATATGATAGATCTTCCGGCGGCAGTCGGAAACTGCTAAATGTGCCTCTATCCATCGTTCTTTATTCCACTTTATTTCCACACATATATATACATTTGTCATTACGTTATATATAACCTCAAAAATCCAATGAATCATAACAAACAAATTATAAAAAAACAAACAATAGAATAATGTTTATTGCTAAGTATTATCACTAACAATTTTTAGTTTCATTGAAAAACAAAAATATATTCTAACTAATATTGACATAGCAACGCTATGACAATTTATAACACTGCTTCATTTAACTTATAAATACACCAATAGCTTTTTCAACATAAAATAAATTCATACTATTCAATAATAATAATAATAATAATAATAATAAAAGAAAAGAAAGAAAACCATTGCCTCTTTCTATTATAAATTAGATTCTAAAACATTAATAAACTAATCCAAACTACTGCAATGGTTGTCCTCAGTAAAATTCGGAATTAAAAATAATTAAACAATATCAAACCAAAAATAATAAAAATACAAATTATAGTATGCATTAGTTTTTCATTATCAAATTTGTAGAGCCACATAATTATTCTCAAACACTTATTCACTCTCCTCTCACAACATTCAACCATAAACAATAATATTTCTCTTCGTATATAAAATAGAAAGCACATAACCATCAGTAAATTAATTGCGCACGTGGACAAATATTGTGAAGTGAAAAAATAATCAGTGATATGTAGCTACCAAGTTCATGATAATATACATTGTATAGACTTCATATCATAAATATAATATGTATAATAACAGACGATACTATATATTTTCTAAGGTGTCAGATCACATCTCGCATCTGTAATCTTGCACGCGCTATTCATTCTTCTGTTCCAATGACGTCATATCCGGTGAAATAGTTGATTAAGCAAAAAGTGAGAAATTTCATACTCGAAGCCATGAAATCTCCAATGGCATGTATACCAACCACAAGTAATATCACAATGGAAAATAAATGGACATAAATAAATTACACGAGCACTGATGAAAGAAAAGAAACAAAAAAACAAAAAATATGTTTTATTGCTGATAAATAGATGGAAATAATTAATTGGAATATATTTTAATTAGTTTGTCTTGATAATTATCATATTGTATAATTTTGCTTAGCGAAACATTTCTGCATTGGTATATAAACCCATTGATGCATCATAATTTATTAAGCCATCCATGATTCTATATTGTTATCGCATATATATTCTAATTAAATATCGTTAATAAACATAATATAAATTGCTGTTAGTGTATAACAAGATGAAACAACCACTTCATCAACATGTACTACTTATTCTTATCACATAAATTTGCAACAATGTATTTGACCTTGTATTGCAATAATCCAATGAATAAATATATTTGTGATAAACTATTGAGTTTATCATAGACACATTTTTAGTTCAAGTTTATTTGAAGGATTAAAAAAAATGTGATAAACTAGAGCAGATGTAGTTAAGCTTATATGTGTGACATTGTTGAATAGGTGAAAGGAGAATAATTGTAGAGGAGGAGATGACCTGAAAATTCTAATCTTTATTTTTTGTAAATTCATATGACGAGGGATGAGTGGAAAAACGTGTGGATATTTGTTGGTGTTTTTTGTCTTTTATTATTAGTTGAAGGATATTTTCATAGAATTTTTATTCAATAATTGAAGAAAAGTAATTTTGTTATTTCATTCTTGAAATATATCTCTAATTATTATTTAAAATTGTGAAAAGAGTGTGATTATGTAGCATTATAACTGTTCGAATAAAAATACATTTGTAACAATCAACTTTATTGATTATATTGATAATAATAATTTTATAGATAACAAATGAATTGATCAATATGTTTTCCAAATTCGATAAAAATTTATCAATCACACAGTTGATTCAAGCCTTGCATTTAATTTTTACAATATCAAATACAATATTTCAATAACATAATCTCAAAATTAAAAACTGTAATAATTCTGTGATAACTCTTCTATTCAATTTTCACAAAGTTCAACCCTAACATCACCCCCATAGAAAGAAAGAATAAAAGAATAACTTATGATATCGGAGTGATTATATATAATTAAGGAGTTGAGATAGGGTTATATGTAAACATCATTAATTTGCACGCAGAAATTCACCGTTGGCCTTTCGACTGCGGACTAAAAGGTCAATATTAATCCAGAATGCTCGTCAAACAATCTGCACTGAAGCGTATTTGAATTTACGAATTGCCGCTACTACTAGCTGGGTTCTTCCAGCATTTAGTTTTAACGTTCATCGTTTGCTGCTCTATCAATACTTCTATCCAAGCTGCTTTAACCCTTTTCTCCAATATATATAGACCTAGCACGTGCTCGAGACTCAATTGTCTAATTGGCAAATAAATCCACCGTTGTTTTCAAGCTGCTCTTGAATGCGAAAGAGAGATCAGTTGTATGTATGGATCAATAGAGGACACTGTGCCACACCATTATTATTATTCTTTTTCATCTTTTTTTTCTTCATTGTCTATATTATTTAAATGATCGGGAACATTTTGCTGATGCACCTGTATACAATTCACTTACAGTACTCTGCATGTAGAGTTCACAGTGTTTGTCGCCGCGGGATTGCGACCTTCAACACCTCACTCACCCCTATTCAACAAATAAAAATTATTTCCGTATACCCTCTGGCACTTTCGAAGTGTTCAAATATAACACCATGCACATATATGATGTAGAACATTTTTTTATTCCACAATTTTCAATGAAAAGTTTGAGTTTGATATTGATTATTATTGAACTATCAACACCTGCGCGGATCTGATATGTTGGAAGAAAGTTGACTCTGTTTGAAGATGGTTCTGAGTTGGAAAACAAAAATTCTGATATAAAGTAAAAAAATTAATTTTTTTTTTTTTTTCATCGCGAAATTCCAATTGTTTATTCGAAAATATGAACAATTTGCGGATGGATTATTTCATTCTTTGGATAATTGTGTTGTGTACAATACATAATTTATCAATAACCAAGAAATGAATAATAAATTAAAAGTGAACTGTCAATTACGATCCAAAAAGCCTCACGAAATTCGTAATAAATCATTATTATTTATTTCAACAGTTTAAAGAAGCTTTGTTGAACTTTGTATTATAGGTTCTACCTTTTTTTTTTTATTTTATTTTGTTATAATTTGACAACGGTGAAGCTGATTCCACACTTCCTAAACGAGAACAATACCCATCAGGTGAATACCACTAACAAACTATTGTCCGGTATAATCGTTCAACTCTGTGTCTCATCCCATCACAATGTGTATGTATGTATGTGATGTGGTATTCTCGGGTTGTAGCAGTTAGAGTTTCTCTTTCTATCCCCGATTCACTCCCTCAAATCGTACGAGAGAGAGAGAGAGAGAGAGAGAGAGAAATTCTAATTGTAATTGCCCAGAATAATGGGATACGCTTTCATCAACATTAAGTGTACAACATTGTCTTCTTCATTGTGTTCATTGTTGTGTGTATATTATAGCCGGAATATTAAATTTGATACTGAATAATCATTTATATGGTATGGAAAATAATCTTGATTAACGCTATCATGTGGTGCGTAATTGTATGTAGAACAGGTCACGGGAAGAGTTATCATTAGTATTAATACTGATGATTGAATCCCAATAACTTATGTTTCTGATTGGTTTTTTTTTTCTTTATATATTTATATATACATATTCATTCCTCGATAAATTCATTGAATAAAAAATAAATGTTCTTAATATTTATCATATTGACAATTCAAGTAAGGCATAAAAGCATCATATGATGTATAGATAATATATTCATGGAGTGTTCGGGCTTTTTATACTTTGCATAGCGGCGTAGTTTGTATAATTGAAAATCGAAAATTTAATGCTGACTACTATGTATTGGCTTTCAGTTTAACAAGAGTACTTTCTTCTTGTTTATTTTTCTAAATTTTTGGAGCAGGTCATTACTTTCCAATTTAATTATCAATAATTAGCCATTTGTCGGTCATTTTTTCAATTTGTTTTGTCGCCATTGGATTTCTCAATCGTAATTTCACCTCTAATTTTCCACCGGTCGCTTTTCGTCCATTCATTAACTGGAAAAACAATTAAATGTAATTGAATAAGTAAACAATTGATTGAGTTATTATTACAAAATGAAGTTTATTATAATTCAATTATTTACCGGAAAAGAATCGTGTAAAATACATTGTGTTTCCAATGGTTGTAATTTAATAGTTACAATACCAAGCAGACTATCACTCCGAAAGAATCCTCTGAAATGAATTAATGTTGAATTAAAATTTTACAAAGAATTAATCATTATCGTACCTGGGATGCAGACAACACATCAAGGGATTGGTTGAACATCTGTAAATAATATTCTCTATTCTATTTAACCAACAACACAAGTGCTACGAAAAATCTACTCGATATTTTTTAAATAGTTTAGAGAAAGATTTGAAATAAAAAAGATCCCAAGCAGAAAACAAAAGCAAAATAAACAAAGAGAATAAAAGAAGATGTGATTCTCACCCTTTCGACCACACTTGACACTTGAGCGCGTGTCTTTTGAATGCTCGTTGACACTGTCTCGATGATCTATCAACACTTCCAGTTAACATAAACGTGGCATCGTATTCCGGTGTGCTGGTGCCTTTTATCGTAGAAGTTCTATCGGTCGGTGGACTATCAGAAGGATATGGGAATTCATAAATAACATACGTGTCCGCATCCTTTGGATAATTAATACCTCGAATAATCGCTATTTCCAGGTCACTATCCGTCAAATCAGTGCAACTCCTTGATAACAATACACAAAATGTGATCAATTAATGAGGGGAACAATTACAAAAATTGAATGAATGAAAAAAATTGTATTTTTTTCTTCGTATAATTACTTGACAATCGCGTAAGTTTTTTCTTCATAATGATGTAGCGGTGGTGCGCGTCCATCACGTTTGCGCACTCTCAACATATCGAGATCTCTCGCATAACCCACGGCCATTCTTTCCCATCTATTATAACCCGCAACATCACCAAGTGCTTTGGCATGATCTCTCGTAGCTAAACAAACTTTATTTTGTTTAATTAATTGTGCCTCTAAATTATCATAAATTTCTTGATCACTTCCAGTAATTTCTGACGGCTGACAATCGTCTGACGAAACCAAAGCAAAACTATCGCTGGATTGAGCGTCAATTTTCCCATCACTCAACTGCACTTTTTCATCCGGAGATAAAGGAATTGATGTTAGATCTACGGGCAATCCGCCCATACTTGCTTCAATTAATGGATCAAGACCTTTTGCTTGTCTCAAATAATCGCGTGCTAATTCTATATCACCATCTTTTTTAGCAGACAATGCAGCACGTTTAAATTCAGCTTGACGTCGTTGAAGGTATAGAGTTTGCTTTTCAGCGCGTGATAAAGTAGTTCCCGGTGGCCTCTTTTGAGTTCGCGGCGGTGGTGATGGTTTGTTTCCTTCTTCTGTGATTTGATTAGGCGGTGCTGGTGCTTTTGGTCTTTGAGGAAGAACAGCGGGTGCAGCAGTAGACTGCGGATTGACAACAATAGGTGGAAAGCCAGGTGGAATTGGTAATTCCGCTACGGGAATTGGTTTTCCACGGGCCTGAAGTTTTATAGCATCTTCATACTGTTTACATATTCGTCCGTAACGTCGAGCTTTTGATGAATTTCCTTCCTCCTCAGCCGTTACTTTTGTAAGTCGATACACTTCTAAACGTTCTTTCAACGCAGCTGCTATTTCTTCATCACCAGTAACAGGCGCAAGTGGTGCAGGCTCCGGATGTTCTTCAGTTGATTCCTGAACTTCAATCTCCTCTTTCTCATCTGGCGCGTAAGAATCATTAGCAACTGTTGCCTGTGGTAATTGTGGCGATGGTGGCATATCAGAAAGATCAATAGGGTTTCCAGAATTCAAAGCCGAAATTACGATGTCAAATTGTTTAGCAATTTTAATTAAATTAACAGCCTCTGATAGATTACCACTTTTCTTCCAAGCCACCGCTGCTATTTTGTATTCGTGTTGACGTTTTTTCAATAGATCGAGTTTTTCTTGATCAATCACAGGTGCAGGAATTGGTTCGGGTTCGGGATCTGGTTGTGGTTGAGATACTTCAATCAGTGACTCTTCCACGGGTGATGGTGGTGTGTCCTCTGGAGCACCAATAACCGGTGCTTCATAAAATTAATCATTATTATTTTTAAATTGTAAACGGAAATATTCTCGTATTGTTTGTGTTATAATACGAGTAAAAAAATACCTGTGTCAGCAAAATCATCATTCGATATCGTTGGTGGTTGCACAAGCGGTGGGGGTATGCTAGCAGTGTCAACATTTTTACCTGCCTTGGCATCCTTCATCATTCCCTCAAGTGTTTTAATTCCACGACCATATCTACGTGCTTTCGACGATTCATTAGCACTTTTAGCTTTTTCAACTGCGGCTCGGTACATAATTATTCTTTCTTCTAATAATTTCATTGTTTCCTCGGTGTTTCCATCATTAGATGTTTCATTTGTCATTGGACTTTCGTCAGGTTGTGCTTGTTCTTCAGATTTTTCACCAAGAATTGAATGAAGTTCATTTAATAAACCAGGGTCATCGTCATCACCTGATAATTCTTCATCAGACGGTATCTCATCATTATTTATAATATCAAGATTGATAGGCTTGACTGGTGGCTTTGGTGCTAAGATAAAAATTCACTTATCACAGTATGACTAGGAAAAATTTTCATTATTACTTTTTAATGATTAAATTGTGTACCTGGACGTCGAGGTTGACGTGCAATTATGTCATCACCGGCTGTCAACCGATGCAACTCCGCCTCTAGTTCCGCATCATCATCATCATCATCATCTTCCATATTATTTGGATCAAATTCTTGCATCAAATCAATACCAAACTGCAAGATAAAACATTTTTACATATACAAATTATTGGAATGAAGAAATGTGCATTGTCAATGTGGAATAGATTTTTGATCATAAAAATGTTATTTAGTTACTGAATTTTCCGGTCGTTGTTTACGTTCCTTCTTCTTCTTAAACATTTTTTATGTCACTGTAATATTACAATTGAAACGTGATAATAATATATAACCTGTAGTATTTAATATATTGAGGATTTTTTTTTATTCCCATATAATATTACTTATTTTTCAATTCCTTTGTAAAGTGTCAATATCTGTATGATCTATAATACAACGTGAAGTTTGCTGCTTTGAGTCATAATATTACGGAATAATTGTTATACTGTCACATGATATGAATCATTTTCATTGGCTGTTCATCCTGAGAATGCATTGTGATTGGTTGTGAATATATTAAACCGTCTCTATTGAAACAAAAATGGACGATACTTCATTGATAAATTATTGAAATGCGAGATGGAATATTTTTCGAGATATCGCGAATATCAATATCTCGAAAGTGTTGAAAACATTTCCAATTGGTAGATAATAATCAACCAATCGTGTGAGAGATTTCAAAACTGCGAAGATAACCTTCAATTGCATCGTGAAAATTTCTGGTAATGTTTTTCTTTGTATTTAGTCAATTTTCCAACTAACCTCCAAATGGTATAAATATCCTAATCGATTTCTAATATTTTGAAATATATTCCTAAACATTTTGATTTCTCTCGAACCGCTATTTGTAATTTGAAAAATGCCTTTTTTTCATCAAAGAAGACGTAACAAAATGGCTGACGACGATATGTTTGTGCCAATCAAATTTATCTGTAATAATTTATTAACTAATCGATACATGCACGGGACAACATCACATGCGCGCACTTGCAGCTAACTTCACAGAAGTGGGGTCATATGATCGGTTTAGTGAGAAGGGCGAGTCCGAATCGTTCTCTAAATTGGCGAATTATATTTTACATATTAAAATTCACGATATTCGTCAGATAAAATTATAACAGCAAAATGAAGGGGTGTATGTTCAATATTGATGGTGGATATTTGGAGGGTTTGTGTCGTGGATTTAAATGTGGAATACTCCAACAAAGTGATTATCTGAATTTAGTTCAATGCGAGACCCTGGAAGGCAAGTATTAATTTTTTTTATTTGTATATATCGATATATACATATATATTGAGTTTAATTCTTATTTTAATAATAGAATTCTACGGTATTTTTCGCATACAAATAAACGAAGGTCATAATGAATGAATAAATATATCATAATTAAATATTCCAGATTTGAAACTTCATCTTGCTAGCACGGATTATGGCAGCTTTTTAGCCAACGAACCATCACCACTTGCTGTCAGTGTTATTGATGACAAATTACGAGAAAAACTCGTTGTTGAATTCCAACATATGAGAAATCATTCTGTAGAACCTTTATCGCAATTTTTGGATTTTATCACATACAGTTATATGATTGATAATATTATTTTATTGATTACTGGTACTTTACATCAGAGACCAATATCTGAACTCATTCCTAAATGCCATCCTCTGGGTAGCTTTGAACAGATGGAAGCTATTCATGTTGCTGCAACACCAGCTGAATTGTACAATGCTGTGCTTGTCGACACACCGTTGGGTAAAATTTATTGACCACAATTGAACGGAATTTTTGAGAGGGAATATTCTCATTTTGTAGCACAAAAAAAAAACATGATCCAAATGAATTTGCAAGTTTGAACAGAGAAAAAAAAATATTTTCAGGATAATTACATTTTTCTACTTCCCGTGAAAATCTTTTTTATTCGTTCACTCTAGGAGAATCTTAAAAAAATTGGATGTGAAAAAAAAAATGAGTGAGCTAGGAATGTGGGAATATGCCCTTAACAATATCACTCCACGAGAATAAATATGAGTTTTAGTTTTCAGTATATATTTTTCTCCATTTTAGCACCATTCTTCGTTGATTGTATCTCAGAACAAGATTTGGATGAGATGAACATCGAAATTATTAGGAATACATTGTATAAAGCTTACTTGGAAGCATTCTACAAATTTTGCAAGGATATTGGTGGCACAACTGCTGATACAATGTGTGAAATTCTTGCATTCGAGGCTGATCGACGTGCAATTATTATCACGATCAATTCATTTGGTACTGAATTGGGTAAAGATGATCGCGCCAAACTATATCCACGTTGTGGCCGTTTGAATCCTGATGGACTGGCGGCATTGGCACGCGCCGATGATTATGAACAAGTTAAAGCTGTCGCTGAATATTATGCTGTTAGTGAAATCTAATTCTTTTCATCCGCCAGGAATTGAAAACTCAATCTAAGAGGTCAAAAATTAATTTATTGTTGTTAAATTGTCGCAGGAATACAGCGCATTGTTCGAAGGCGCCGGAAATAACCCAGGCGATAAAACTCTTGAGGATAAATTTTTCGAGCATGAGGTAATTGTTTATAAATTATTTATCTCAATAATTCAATTTTTCATCATAACGATTACTTAATTTTCATGTCAGGTACGTCTCAACGTTCACGCTTTCCTCCAACAATTTCATTTCGGAGTATTTTACAGTTATCTCAAATTGAAGGAACAAGAGTGCCGTAATATTGTCTGGATAGCTGAATGTGTTGCTCAGAAACATCGTGCTAAAATCGATAATTACATACCGATCTTTTAGATTCATTTCACGTCTGAAAAAAAAGGAAAAAAAAAGTGGAACAACACTTTTTATTTTGTGTATATTATCGAAAATGACTTTGTCGTATAAAGTAACGGAAAAAAAAAAACATGCGCCAAGTTTTATGTATAAAAAAAAACGAATACCTATTTCACACCATTTATCGGTTAATTAATTAATAAAAATAATTTATCATAATAATCTGTAAAATTCAAGTGCACGACCGTTTATATAGATAATTAGTGATCGGGTTTTCAATCAATCAATAGACAAATGGAAGAAATGAAAATCATTATATAGAGTATTATTATTTTGTGGTTAATTGTTAATATTAATTTTTTGTCGTTGAAACATGTAATAAAATAATAACATTGCATTCCAATCGAAAAAAATCGTACGCCCAAATTCAGACGATAGATATGTATCATATTAATTGTGAGATATATGTTATATAAATATATATATATATATAAATAAAAATAAATAAAAATAGACAATATATTAAACTGATAAATATATAGAAGAGAAGTCTTCAATTTTATTCTCAATTAAAAATTTAATCAACAATAATATACAAAAATTAATTGTCACATACTATTTTAGCTCTCACAAGAATTATTTCCAGTGAATACACTACACACATCGAAAACAATGCATGACTGCTAATCAACATTTTATAACCCGCTCTAAGATACATCCAAAATAATTAACAATAATGCTCGACAGTTTTAATTTGGAGACACTTATGATCGGGTGATGTATATCAACAATAAACAATGGGAAATGAATGTCACAATATTTTATTATTATTTCATCAAAAATGTTTTTTCTGTCCAATGAATATATCTATGCAAGAATCAATCATTGTCATTCTAGATTGAAGAACATATTGTTTCAGAATATAATTTTGATACACGAATTTTCCTTTTCCAGTATTAAAATCCATCAGACAAGAAAAATTCATATTGAGAAAAGCCGTTATTGAAGATCGCTTTTACCAACTGATTGGAAGAATAAAAAATGGTAGTTGTAGAAAAACTAATTTTTTATTCCTCAAATCAACGTAACTTAATCGATAATATTAATAATCAAATAAAATTGTGGAGAATTTCTTTCAAATGCGCATTATATTAACTTGTTGAAGAGGAACAATGGTCAAACGGAATACGTGGGATATTGTTATCTCAAGGACAGTCATTTGATATCAAAAATAATAATGACACATTTCCAAAAATGATAATATGCGTTGGGAAATAGCTTCATCGATACATACATTAGACGTATGACGCTCGTATACAATTGATGACCAATGCCACGTTTACCCATCATAATGACACGTAGGTGGCAAACAATAAGACATGAATCATAATGCATAACGTTTAGTGACACCTAATATAACAGTCGAAGTACTTCTTCAATTTTTACGTTAGTAAAAGAGCGAGATCCACGATGAAGCAAACCGTAATATTAATCACAATTGCTGTTTTGTTCTTCACACAATATGCATCTGCGGATGAGAAACAGCCGGTTCACAACGTTAGTATTTTCATATCGATATTCAACAGTGAAATAATATGTTAACAATTACAGAATTTTGGTTTGATGAAAAAGGAAAATAAAGTGAAGCAATAAAGAGATACTCGATTAGTTTTGTTCAAAGTATATACACAATCGCATTATGGTTATTTCAATTTATACGTCTGCGTTCTGCATTACTTTATAAAACAAATTTGAAAATTAATTTTCATCACAATTTCATTTTTGGGTATGTTTGAATTCAAATATCTGAAAACAATGTACCATTAACAGAATGTCTGATGATGACACGTTTGTGCCAATCATACTTGTCTGTAATAATTTTTTAACAAATCACTTTATAATAATATAAGTATTGGATTGTATAATCAGTTTAGTGGGAAGGACAAGTCACAATCGTCCCCTAAATTGGCGAATAACATTTTACGTATTGAAATTCACGATATTAGTCAGATAAAGTTATAATAACAAATTGTACAGGCATGCATTTCCAATATTGATGGTGGATATTTTGAGGTTCTGCACCGTGGATTCAAATGTGAAATACTCCGACGAAATGATTATATAAATTTAGTTCAATCCGAGAACCTGGAAGGCAAGTATAAATTTTGTTTATTTGTATATTTCGATATATACATATATATTCAGTTTAATTCTTAAATATAGGATAATTAAATATTCCAGATTTGAAACGTCGTCTTGCTAGCACGAATTATGGCAAGTTATTAGCTAACGAGCCATCGTCAATCGATGTCGGTACTATTGAGGACAAATTACAGGGAAATCTCGTTTTTGAATTCCAACATATAAGGGACCATTCTGTAGAACCTTTATCGCAATTTTTGGATTTTATCACATATAGTTATATGATTAATAATATTGTTATGTTGCTTACTGGTCCTTTACGTGGGGAATCAATATCTGAACTCATTCCTAAATGCCATCCTCTGGGTAGCTTTGAAGGGATGGAGGCTGTTGCCAGTGCTGAAACACCAACTGAATTGTACAATGAAGTGCTCGTCAACACACCGTTGGGTAAAATTTATTGAGCATAATCGACTGGAATTCTTTAAACAGAATATTCAAATATTGAACCTAAAAAAAAAACATAATTTGACAATAATTACATTTCACTTTTCTGAAAATATTTTTCACTCGTTAACTCTAGGAATAAATATGAATTGTAGTTATCATTAAATATTTTTCTCAATTTCAGCGCCATTCTTCGTTGATTGTATCTCAGAACAACATTTGGATGAGTTGAACATCGAAATTATTAGGAATAAAATGTATAAAGCTTACTTGGAAGCATTCTACGAGTTTTGCGAGGATATTGGTGGCTTAACTGCTGATATAATGACCGATATTCTCGCATTTGAGGCCGACCGACGTGCGATTATCATCACGATCAATTCATTTGATACTGAATTGAGTAAAGATGATCGTGCCAAACTGTTCCCACGTTGTGGACGTTTGAATCCTGATGGACTGGCGGCATTGGCAAGCGTCGATGATTATGAACAAGTTAAAGCTGTCGCTGATAATTATACTGTGAGTGAAACAAAATTCTCTTCATTTTTCATGGATTAAAAAGTCAATTTTATAGGACAGTAAATTAATTTATGGTTGTTAAATTACCGCAGGTATACAGCGCATTGTTTAAAGGCATTGGAAGTAATGTAGGCGATGAAACTATCGGAGACAAATTTTTCGAGTATGAGGTAATTGTTCATAAATTACCTATTTCAAGAATTCAAGCTTTCATCGTTATAATTATTTACCCCATTTTTATTCCAGGTGTATCTCAACGTTCACTCTCTACTCCAACAATTTCATTTCGGAGCGTTCTACAGTTATCTCAAATTGAAGGAACAAGAGTGCCGTAATATTGTCTGGATAGCTGAATGTGTTGATCGGAATAAACGTGCTAGCATCAATAAGTACATACCGATCTTTTAGATTAATTTCATGCTTGAAAGGAAGGAAAAAGCGAAGGGTGCAATCACACTTGTTATTTTTTGTGTATTGTCGAAAATAACATTGTCGTATGGAGTAACGGAAAAAAACACGCACCAAGTTTCATGCATAAAAAAAAACCAATATTTATGCCACACCATTTATCGATGAATTAATCAATGATAATAATTTATCATAATAATCTGTACAATTCAATTGCACGACCGTTTATATGTATAATTAATGATTGAGTTTCAGTCAGACAATAGGCAAATATAAGGAAATGAAAATCATTATATAGAGTATAATAATTTTGTAGTAATTGGCAATATCATTTTTTTTGTCGTTGAAACATGTAATCAAATGACATTGCACTCCGATCGGAAAAAATCGTACACCCAAATTCAGACAATAGATATGTATCATATTAATTGTGAGATATATATTATATAAATATATAAATATAATAAATCAAAATAGACAATATATTCTCTCTGTCAACTGATAAACATATAGAAGAGAAGTCTTTAATTTTATTCTCAATTAAAAATTTAATAATCAATGATATACAAAAATTAGTCGTCACACACTATTTTAACTCTAACAGGAATTGTTTCGTTATTTTCGATTATTTTAGAAATTTTAAGTTTATTTAATTTGATTTGCGACGTCGTAGATGGCTTTTCTGCCAGCAATTCAGGATTTTCATTCCAAAATTGTTCACCAATTATGTCATCGTGAATAGGAATAACTTTCTGTATCTTTTTACCATTATCATCTGGCGATACTTTTCGTATAAGTGTGGTACCTTTGCGAAATATTTGTGGTTCATTATTATAATTAATTCCAAAGTCTTGGAACAACAATTCATTTTTGTAAGCCGATAAAGTACCCTTCAGAGCTTCTTGTGCCTACATCAATAATTCAAAGAATGTTACCATCAATAATTCATTGATGTTTTATTTTTAACACTATTTTGTTTCACTTACTTGTGAACAAGTCATATTTTTCTTCTGTACAAGATTCCAAAAGCAAGTATTATACAAATTATTAACATGAACGTCAGCCTGTCGCCATGAAAGATAATCTCGCAGGTTTTTGTTTGTTGGATATAAAACCATTCTAGCATCAAACGATGGTGGATATTTCAATGGTACATCTTCAAAATACTTCAACCAATTGAATACATATGCCGATGAAAATAATGAATTGACATAAGACACCAGTTTGGATTCTGAAACGTAAACAAAATATGAAAATGTACATTTCATATATTCGGAATAGAATCATTTGAATAAAAAAACGACAAAAAAAAACATTCACCTCTCCTGTTGTAGAGTTGAGTATCTTTCTTAAATATAAATGAATACTCATCACTCTGTCCAAATGCTATAACAATTTCTCGAAATTCATTCATTACCGTTATCGCTGCTCGATTCATCAAATCCAATGCACGAATATCATTAGGTTTATTAAATTGATGAGCATCAGTAAATTTCGAAAAATTTTTCCCATCTATTCTCACAACCATCCAACAATTTGGCAGTAAAATATTTTCACTTTCAAATTGCTTTACATATTCATATTTACTCTTTGCCATTGTTGATGTAAAAACCTTTCGACAAAATTGTCTGATATCAAATCCTAGTGAACTTCTATGCCACCAATGATACCTCATTCAGATAAGAATTGTGAATATGGTGTTTCAGAAGACGAAAATCGTTTTTTAAATCCACCACAATAATCTTTTAGATATTTCCCATTTTAGGTTATATTTGTAAATAAAGTATTTTGGAAAAGGAAGAAAAAAAACTTTCCAAATCCACCACCGTAATCATTCAGCAATTTCTTATTATGAGTTTTATTATGTGAATAATGAGTGCGAAAAAAGAATAAAAATATTTTGGAAATTCATCACATCAATTATTCAGCCGTCGTTTATCATATACTTGTAATATATTTGTTGATGGTTATACTTTCGAGGTTATACATTGAAATGATACGGGATTGTATTGTGAACTCACATGGCGTATTTTCTATATTTGTAATGTTTACTTCCGGTTAAAAGTTAACCGTCGAATTGCGTCGCACCTAATTATGATGTTGGATACAAATAAAAATTCCAAAAAGTTTGTATATTATATTTATCATGAAATCATAAATGAATGATATAACTTAATCAATGCCAAATGTATTACATATTACAGATATTTATTGTTGGTATCAAAAATCAATCGTCATGGAGGCATCAAACAATCGTCACCATCGATATATAATGGCTCCGACATCTGGAATAACGATTTTAAGAATGGTAGATAATACATTTGGTGATAATCCATTGCCATTACTCAAAAAATTGATAAAAGCTTATGATAACGAAATACTGAATTCAACTGTAAATTATGAAACGTTGGAAGTTTTCTATAAAGTATTATGCTATGAATATCAATTGAAATTCAAGTCAGAGCCAAAGTTGAAATATGAGAATAATGATTCGACTGGATTTTCAGTTACAAAAATATTGCAATATATGATGAAAAAAGAAGAGGGTATTGAAAACGGGAAAATACCCATTATTATTGATATTATAATACTACAAATTGCACTTTATTCAAATGCAGAACAACTAAAGGGTATCTTCCACTATTTATCCGTGATAGATAAAAATATTGTGGATGTTGATGTTTATATGTTAAGTATTATAGACTGTATTACAGAGGCCATGTACTTGAAATCATGCATTCATACCGAAAATGAATTGGATGATATTAATATGACGGAAATATGTACATCACATTTGAATCAAATAACATTGAGTTTATTCAGGATAGATAATCCACAATGGAAATTATTTATATCAATATTGGGTAAAATGATTGTCACTTTTCATCCAAATTTAGTTGTTTTACATTTGTGGAAAACAATATTGAATGAAAGTTATAATGACTATGAAAAAAAAATAACACTGTTATCTTGCATGATAGATGATATTCTGACGTTATCTGAAAATGAAATTATTCAATCTAATATTATGTATTGTATTGAAGACAATTTTTGGCAATTTATCGCTACTGGTTTGACATCAAATGTAGAGCAGCAACGAAAACAAGCGTTGTATATAATGCGACGTGTGTTGGAATTTTTGGAGAAACATGATTGTACAATATCGCCGGAGAAAAATATTGTTCCTTTCTTTCATTGTCAACGCGATGATCAGCGGGAATTTTTGAAACAGACAATGATCAAATTTTTTTTGATACTCGAAAGTTTGGAGGAAAAACAAGGACATCTTGTTACACCGGTATTGGTGCATCTGAAAGAATTAATGCAAGTCAATATTGAACATCAAATATGTGGTAATTGTTTCGATCGTATTTGGTTGCGTTGTGTATTTCAAAGAATTTTACAACACAAGACAAATGCAGTGATGAAATTGGGACTGTTGAATTTAATGAAAATGGATCCCACAGCATTCGATGAGGCTTTCCTTTTACTGCTAGTTCAATCTCTCAATAATACAAGTCTGTATGATAACAAAAGTATGAAATGTTTGCCAGAAATTTCTAAAGAATTGGCAGGATTATTCATCAGAGCTGAATATTGCCAAGTTGATTTGATGAATGAATTTATTCGGGCAGTTTCACGTCTGATATGGGCACCCATTCCTTTATTTTACATTTTTGAATCGTTAAGAGGTCAAAAATTAATTTATTGTTGTTAAATTGTCGCAGGAATACAGCGCATTGTTCGAAGGCGCCGGAAATAACCCAGGCGATAAAACTCTTGAGGATAAATTTTTCGAGCATGAGGTAATTGTTTATAAATTATTTATCTCAATAATTCAATTTTTCATCATAACGATTACTTAATTTTCATGTCAGGTACGTCTCAACGTTCACGCTTTCCTCCAACAATTTCATTTCGGAGTATTTTACAGTTATCTCAAATTGAAGGAACAAGAGTGCCGTAATATTGTCTGGATAGCTGAATGTGTTGCTCAGAAACATCGTGCTAAAATCGATAATTACATACCGATCTTTTAGATTCATTTCACGTCTGAAAAAAAAGGAAAAAAAAAGTGGAACAACACTTTTTATTTTGTGTATATTATCGAAAATGACTTTGTCGTATAAAGTAACGGAAAAAAAAAAACATGCGCCAAGTTTTATGTATAAAAAAAAACGAATACCTATTTCACACCATTTATCGGTTAATTAATTAATAAAAATAATTTATCATAATAATCTGTAAAATTCAAGTGCACGACCGTTTATATAGATAATTAGTGATCGGGTTTTCAATCAATCAATAGACAAATGGAAGAAATGAAAATCATTATATAGAGTATTATTATTTTGTGGTTAATTGTTAATATTAATTTTTTGTCGTTGAAACATGTAATAAAATAATAACATTGCATTCCAATCGAAAAAAATCGTACGCCCGAATTCAGACGATAGATATGTATCATATTAATTGTGAGATATATGTTATATAAATATATATATATATATAAATAAAAATAAATAAAAATAGACAATATATTAAACTGATAAATATATAGAAGAGAAGTCTTCAATTTTATTCTCAATTAAAAATTTAATCAACAATAATATACAAAAATTAATTGTCACATACTATTTTAGCTCTCACAAGAATTATTTCCAGTGAATACACTACACACATCGAAAACAATGCATGACTGCTAATCAACATTTTATAACCCGCTCTAAGATACATCCAAAATAATTAACAATAATGCTCGACAGTTTTAATTTGGAGACACTTATGATCGGGTGATGTATATCAACAATAAACAATGGGAAATGAATGTCACAATATTTTATTATTATTTCATCAAAAATGTTTTTTCTGTCCAATGAATATATCTATGCAAGAATCAATCATTGTCATTCTAGATTGAAGAACATATTGTTTCAGAATATAATTTTGATACACGAATTTTCCTTTTCCAGTATTAAAATCCATCAGACAAGAAAAATTCATATTGAGAAAAGCCGTTATTGAAGATCGCTTTTACCAACTGATTGGAAGAATAAAAAATGGTAGTTGTAGAAAAACTAATTTTTTATTCCTCAAATCAACGTAACTTAATCGATAATATTAATAATCAAATAAAATTGTGGAGAATTTCTTTCAAATGCGCATTATATTAACTTGTTGAAGAGGAACAATGGTCAAACGGAATACGTGGGATATTGTTATCTCAAGGACAGTCATTTGATATCAAAAATAATAATGACACATTTCCAAAAATGATAATATGCGTTGGGAAATAGCTTCATCGATACATACATTAGACGTATGACGCTCGTATACAATTGATGACCAATGCCACGTTTACCCATCATAATGACACGTAGGTGGCAAACAATAAGACATGAATCATAATGCATAACGTTTAGTGACACCTAATATAACAGTCGAAGTACTTCTTCAATTTTTACGTTAGTAAAAGAGCGAGATCCACGATGAAGCAAACCGTAATATTAATCACAATTGCTGTTTTGTTCTTCACACAATATGCATCTGCGGATGAGAAACAGCCGGTTCACAACGTTAGTATTTTCATATCGATATTCAACAGTGAAATAATATGTTAACAATTACAGAATTTTGGTTTGATGAAAAAGGAAAATAAAGTGAAGCAATAAAGAGATACTCGATTAGTTTTGTTCAAAGTATATACACAATCGCATTATGGTTATTTCAATTTATACGTCTGCGTTCTGCATTACTTTATAAAACAAATTTGAAAATTAATTTTCATCACAATTTCATTTTTGGGTATGTTTGAATTCAAATATCTGAAAACAATGTACCATTAACAGAATGTCTGATGATGACACGTTTGTGCCAATCATACTTGTCTGTAATAATTTTTTAACAAATCACTTTATAATAATATAAGTATTGGATTGTATAATCAGTTTAGTGGGAAGGACAAGTCACAATCGTCCCCTAAATTGGCGAATAACATTTTACGTATTGAAATTCACGATATTAGTCAGATAAAGTTATAATAACAAATTGTACAGGCATGCATTTCCAATATTGATGGTGGATATTTTGAGGTTCTGCACCGTGGATTCAAATGTGAAATACTCCGACGAAATGATTATATAAATTTAGTTCAATCCGAGAACCTGGAAGGCAAGTATAAATTTTGTTTATTTGTATATTTCGATATATACATATATATTCAGTTTAATTCTTAAATATAGGATAATTAAATATTCCAGATTTGAAACGTCGTCTTGCTAGCACGAATTATGGCAAGTTATTAGCTAACGAGCCATCGTCAATCGATGTCGGTACTATTGAGGACAAATTACAGGGAAATCTCGTTTTTGAATTCCAACATATAAGGGACCATTCTGTAGAACCTTTATCGCAATTTTTGGATTTTATCACATATAGTTATATGATTAATAATATTGTTATGTTGCTTACTGGTCCTTTACGTGGGGAATCAATATCTGAACTCATTCCTAAATGCCATCCTCTGGGTAGCTTTGAAGGGATGGAGGCTGTTGCCAGTGCTGAAACACCAACTGAATTGTACAATGAAGTGCTCGTCAACACACCGTTGGGTAAAATTTATTGAGCATAATCGACTGGAATTCTTTAAACAGAATATTCAAATATTGAACCTAAAAAAAAAACATAATTTGACAATAATTACATTTCACTTTTCTGAAAATATTTTTCACTCGTTAACTCTAGGAATAAATATGAATTGTAGTTATCATTAAATATTTTTCTCAATTTCAGCGCCATTCTTCGTTGATTGTATCTCAGAACAACATTTGGATGAGTTGAACATCGAAATTATTAGGAATAAAATGTATAAAGCTTACTTGGAAGCATTCTACGAGTTTTGCGAGGATATTGGTGGCTTAACTGCTGATATAATGACCGATATTCTCGCATTTGAGGCCGACCGACGTGCGATTATCATCACGATCAATTCATTTGATACTGAATTGAGTAAAGATGATCGTGCCAAACTGTTCCCACGTTGTGGACGTTTGAATCCTGATGGACTGGCGGCATTGGCAAGCGTCGATGATTATGAACAAGTTAAAGCTGTCGCTGATAATTATACTGTGAGTGAAACAAAATTCTCTTCATTTTTCATGGATTAAAAAGTCAATTTTATAGGACAGTAAATTAATTTATGGTTGTTAAATTACCGCAGGTATACAGCGCATTGTTTAAAGGCATTGGAAGTAATGTAGGCGATGAAACTATCGGAGACAAATTTTTCGAGTATGAGGTAATTGTTCATAAATTACCTATTTCAAGAATTCAAGCTTTCATCGTTATAATTATTTACCCCATTTTTATTCCAGGTGTATCTCAACGTTCACTCTCTACTCCAACAATTTCATTTCGGAGCGTTCTACAGTTATCTCAAATTGAAGGAACAAGAGTGCCGTAATATTGTCTGGATAGCTGAATGTGTTGATCGGAATAAACGTGCTAGCATCAATAAGTACATACCGATCTTTTAGATTAATTTCATGCTTGAAAGGAAGGAAAAAGCGAAGGGTGCAATCACACTTGTTATTTTTTGTGTATTGTCGAAAATAACATTGTCGTATGGAGTAACGGAAAAAAACACGCACCAAGTTTCATGCATAAAAAAAAACCAATATTTATGCCACACCATTTATCGATGAATTAATCAATGATAATAATTTATCATAATAATCTGTACAATTCAATTGCACGACCGTTTATATGTATAATTAATGATTGAGTTTCAGTCAGACAATAGGCAAATATAAGGAAATGAAAATCATTATATAGAGTATAATAATTTTGTAGTAATTGGCAATATCATTTTTTTTGTCGTTGAAACATGTAATCAAATGACATTGCACTCCGATCGGAAAAAATCGTACACCCAAATTCAGACAATAGATATGTATCATATTAATTGTGAGATATATATTATATAAATATATAAATATAATAAATCAAAATAGACAATATATTCTCTCTGTCAACTGATAAACATATAGAAGAGAAGTCTTTAATTTTATTCTCAATTAAAAATTTAATAATCAATGATATACAAAAATTAGTCGTCACACACTATTTTAACTCTAACAGGAATTGTTTCGTTATTTTCGATTATTTTAGAAATTTTAAGTTTATTTAATTTGATTTGCGACGTCGTAGATGGCTTTTCTGCCAGCAATTCAGGATTTTCATTCCAAAATTGTTCACCAATTATGTCATCGTGAATAGGAATAACTTTCTGTATCTTTTTACCATTATCATCTGGCGATACTTTTCGTATAAGTGTGGTACCTTTGCGAAATATTTGTGGTTCATTATTATAATTAATTCCAAAGTCTTGGAACAACAATTCATTTTTGTAAGCCGATAAAGTACCCTTCAGAGCTTCTTGTGCCTACATCAATAATTCAAAGAATGTTACCATCAATAATTCATTGATGTTTTATTTTTAACACTATTTTGTTTCACTTACTTGTGAACAAGTCATATTTTTCTTCTGTACAAGATTCCAAAAGCAAGTATTATACAAATTATTAACATGAACGTCAGCCTGTCGCCATGAAAGATAATCTCGCAGGTTTTTGTTTGTTGGATATAAAACCATTCTAGCATCAAACGATGGTGGATATTTCAATGGTACATCTTCAAAATACTTCAACCAATTGAATACATATGCCGATGAAAATAATGAATTGACATAAGACACCAGTTTGGATTCTGAAACGTAAACAAAATATGAAAATGTACATTTCATATATTCGGAATAGAATCATTTGAATAAAAAAACGACAAAAAAAAACATTCACCTCTCCTGTTGTAGAGTTGAGTATCTTTCTTAAATATAAATGAATACTCATCACTCTGTCCAAATGCTATAACAATTTCTCGAAATTCATTCATTACCGTTATCGCTGCTCGATTCATCAAATCCAATGCACGAATATCATTAGGTTTATTAAATTGATGAGCATCAGTAAATTTCGAAAAATTTTTCCCATCTATTCTCACAACCATCCAACAATTTGGCAGTAAAATATTTTCACTTTCAAATTGCTTTACATATTCATATTTACTCTTTGCCATTGTTGATGTAAAAACCTTTCGACAAAATTGTCTGATATCAAATCCTAGTGAACTTCTATGCCACCAATGATACCTCATTCAGATAAGAATTGTGAATATGGTGTTTCAGAAGACGAAAATCGTTTTTTAAATCCACCACAATAATCTTTTAGATATTTCCCATTTTAGGTTATATTTGTAAATAAAGTATTTTGGAAAAGGAAGAAAAAAAACTTTCCAAATCCACCACCGTAATCATTCAGCAATTTCTTATTATGAGTTTTATTATGTGAATAATGAGTGCGAAAAAAGAATAAAAATATTTTGGAAATTCATCACATCAATTATTCAGCCGTCGTTTATCATATACTTGTAATATATTTGTTGATGGTTATACTTTCGAGGTTATACATTGAAATGATACGGGATTGTATTGTGAACTCACATGGCGTATTTTCTATATTTGTAATGTTTACTTCCGGTTAAAAGTTAACCGTCGAATTGCGTCGCACCTAATTATGATGTTGGATACAAATAAAAATTCCAAAAAGTTTGTATATTATATTTATCATGAAATCATAAATGAATGATATAACTTAATCAATGCCAAATGTATTACATATTACAGATATTTATTGTTGGTATCAAAAATCAATCGTCATGGAGGCATCAAACAATCGTCACCATCGATATATAATGGCTCCGACATCTGGAATAACGATTTTAAGAATGGTAGATAATACATTTGGTGATAATCCATTGCCATTACTCAAAAAATTGATAAAAGCTTATGATAACGAAATACTGAATTCAACTGTAAATTATGAAACGTTGGAAGTTTTCTATAAAGTATTATGCTATGAATATCAATTGAAATTCAAGTCAGAGCCAAAGTTGAAATATGAGAATAATGATTCGACTGGATTTTCAGTTACAAAAATATTGCAATATATGATGAAAAAAGAAGAGGGTATTGAAAACGGGAAAATACCCATTATTATTGATATTATAATACTACAAATTGCACTTTATTCAAATGCAGAACAACTAAAGGGTATCTTCCACTATTTATCCGTGATAGATAAAAATATTGTGGATGTTGATGTTTATATGTTAAGTATTATAGACTGTATTACAGAGGCCATGTACTTGAAATCATGCATTCATACCGAAAATGAATTGGATGATATTAATATGACGGAAATATGTACATCACATTTGAATCAAATAACATTGAGTTTATTCAGGATAGATAATCCACAATGGAAATTATTTATATCAATATTGGGTAAAATGATTGTCACTTTTCATCCAAATTTAGTTGTTTTACATTTGTGGAAAACAATATTGAATGAAAGTTATAATGACTATGAAAAAAAAATAACACTGTTATCTTGCATGATAGATGATATTCTGACGTTATCTGAAAATGAAATTATTCAATCTAATATTATGTATTGTATTGAAGACAATTTTTGGCAATTTATCGCTACTGGTTTGACATCAAATGTAGAGCAGCAACGAAAACAAGCGTTGTATATAATGCGACGTGTGTTGGAATTTTTGGAGAAACATGATTGTACAATATCGCCGGAGAAAAATATTGTTCCTTTCTTTCATTGTCAACGCGATGATCAGCGGGAATTTTTGAAACAGACAATGATCAAATTTTTTTTGATACTCGAAAGTTTGGAGGAAAAACAAGGACATCTTGTTACACCGGTATTGGTGCATCTGAAAGAATTAATGCAAGTCAATATTGAACATCAAATATGTGGTAATTGTTTCGATCGTATTTGGTTGCGTTGTGTATTTCAAAGAATTTTACAACACAAGACAAATGCAGTGATGAAATTGGGACTGTTGAATTTAATGAAAATGGATCCCACAGCATTCGATGAGGCTTTCCTTTTACTGCTAGTTCAATCTCTCAATAATACAAGTCTGTATGATAACAAAAGTATGAAATGTTTGCCAGAAATTTCTAAAGAATTGGCAGGATTATTCATCAGAGCTGAATATTGCCAAGTTGATTTGATGAATGAATTTATTCGGGCAGTTTCACGTCTGATATGGGCACCCATTCCTTTATTTTACATTTTTGAATCGTTAAGAGGTCAAAAATTAATTTATTGTTGTTAAATTGTCGCAGGAATACAGCGCATTGTTCGAAGGCGCCGGAAATAACCCAGGCGATAAAACTCTTGAGGATAAATTTTTCGAGCATGAGGTAATTGTTTATAAATTATTTATCTCAATAATTCAATTTTTCATCATAACGATTACTTAATTTTCATGTCAGGTACGTCTCAACGTTCACGCTTTCCTCCAACAATTTCATTTCGGAGTATTTTACAGTTATCTCAAATTGAAGGAACAAGAGTGCCGTAATATTGTCTGGATAGCTGAATGTGTTGCTCAGAAACATCGTGCTAAAATCGATAATTACATACCGATCTTTTAGATTCATTTCACGTCTGAAAAAAAAGGAAAAAAAAAGTGGAACAACACTTTTTATTTTGTGTATATTATCGAAAATGACTTTGTCGTATAAAGTAACGGAAAAAAAAAAACATGCGCCAAGTTTTATGTATAAAAAAAAACGAATACCTATTTCACACCATTTATCGGTTAATTAATTAATAAAAATAATTTATCATAATAATCTGTAAAATTCAAGTGCACGACCGTTTATATAGATAATTAGTGATCGGGTTTTCAATCAATCAATAGACAAATGGAAGAAATGAAAATCATTATATAGAGTATTATTATTTTGTGGTTAATTGTTAATATTAATTTTTTGTCGTTGAAACATGTAATAAAATAATAACATTGCATTCCAATCGAAAAAAATCGTACGCCCGAATTCAGACGATAGATATGTATCATATTAATTGTGAGATATATGTTATATAAATATATATATATATATAAATAAAAATAAATAAAAATAGACAATATATTAAACTGATAAATATATAGAAGAGAAGTCTTCAATTTTATTCTCAATTAAAAATTTAATCAACAATAATATACAAAAATTAATTGTCACATACTATTTTAGCTCTCACAAGAATTATTTCCAGTGAATACACTACACACATCGAAAACAATGCATGACTGCTAATCAACATTTTATAACCCGCTCTAAGATACATCCAAAATAATTAACAATAATGCTCGACAGTTTTAATTTGGAGACACTTATGATCGGGTGATGTATATCAACAATAAACAATGGGAAATGAATGTCACAATATTTTATTATTATTTCATCAAAAATGTTTTTTCTGTCCAATGAATATATCTATGCAAGAATCAATCATTGTCATTCTAGATTGAAGAACATATTGTTTCAGAATATAATTTTGATACACGAATTTTCCTTTTCCAGTATTAAAATCCATCAGACA
This sequence comes from Zele albiditarsus, assembly GCA_958496275.1. Taxonomy (NCBI): domain Eukaryota; kingdom Metazoa; phylum Arthropoda; class Insecta; order Hymenoptera; family Braconidae; genus Zele; species Zele albiditarsus. Next base: position 9,045,748 of record OY292412.1, on the reverse strand, counting down.
AGAAAAATTCATATTGAGAAAAGCCGTTATTGAAGATCGCTTTTACCAACTGATTGGAAGAATAAAAAATGGTAGTTGTAGAAAAACTAATTTTTTATTCCTCAAATCAACGTAACTTAATCGATAATATTAATAATCAAATAAAATTGTGGAGAATTTCTTTCAAATGCGCATTATATTAACTTGTTGAAGAGGAACAATGGTCAAACGGAATACGTGGGATATTGTTATCTCAAGGACAGTCATTTGATATCAAAAATAATAATGACACATTTCCAAAAATGATAATATGCGTTGGGAAATAGCTTCATCGATACATACATTAGACGTATGACGCTCGTATACAATTGATGACCAATGCCACGTTTACCCATCATAATGACACGTAGGTGGCAAACAATAAGACATGAATCATAATGCATAACGTTTAGTGACACCTAATATAACAGTCGAAGTACTTCTTCAATTTTTACGTTAGTAAAAGAGCGAGATCCACGATGAAGCAAACCGTAATATTAATCACAATTGCTGTTTTGTTCTTCACACAATATGCATCTGCGGATGAGAAACAGCCGGTTCACAACGTTAGTATTTTCATATCGATATTCAACAGTGAAATAATATGTTAACAATTACAGAATTTTGGTTTGATGAAAAAGGAAAATAAAGTGAAGCAATAAAGAGATACTCGATTAGTTTTGTTCAAAGTATATACACAATCGCATTATGGTTATTTCAATTTATACGTCTGCGTTCTGCATTACTTTATAAAACAAATTTGAAAATTAATTTTCATCACAATTTCATTTTTGGGTATGTTTGAATTCAAATATCTGAAAACAATGTACCATTAACAGAATGTCTGATGATGACACGTTTGTGCCAATCATACTTGTCTGTAATAATTTTTTAACAAATCACTTTATAATAATATAAGTATTGGATTGTATAATCAGTTTAGTGGGAAGGACAAGTCACAATCGTCCCCTAAATTGGCGAATAACATTTTACGTATTGAAATTCACGATATTAGTCAGATAAAGTTATAATAACAAATTGTACAGGCATGCATTTCCAATATTGATGGTGGATATTTTGAGGTTCTGCACCGTGGATTCAAATGTGAAATACTCCGACGAAATGATTATATAAATTTAGTTCAATCCGAGAACCTGGAAGGCAAGTATAAATTTTGTTTATTTGTATATTTCGATATATACATATATATTCAGTTTAATTCTTAAATATAGGATAATTAAATATTCCAGATTTGAAACGTCGTCTTGCTAGCACGAATTATGGCAAGTTATTAGCTAACGAGCCATCGTCAATCGATGTCGGTACTATTGAGGACAAATTACAGGGAAATCTCGTTTTTGAATTCCAACATATAAGGGACCATTCTGTAGAACCTTTATCGCAATTTTTGGATTTTATCACATATAGTTATATGATTAATAATATTGTTATGTTGCTTACTGGTCCTTTACGTGGGGAATCAATATCTGAACTCATTCCTAAATGCCATCCTCTGGGTAGCTTTGAAGGGATGGAGGCTGTTGCCAGTGCTGAAACACCAACTGAATTGTACAATGAAGTGCTCGTCAACACACCGTTGGGTAAAATTTATTGAGCATAATCGACTGGAATTCTTTAAACAGAATATTCAAATATTGAACCTAAAAAAAAAACATAATTTGACAATAATTACATTTCACTTTTCTGAAAATATTTTTCACTCGTTAACTCTAGGAATAAATATGAATTGTAGTTATCATTAAATATTTTTCTCAATTTCAGCGCCATTCTTCGTTGATTGTATCTCAGAACAACATTTGGATGAGTTGAACATCGAAATTATTAGGAATAAAATGTATAAAGCTTACTTGGAAGCATTCTACGAGTTTTGCGAGGATATTGGTGGCTTAACTGCTGATATAATGACCGATATTCTCGCATTTGAGGCCGACCGACGTGCGATTATCATCACGATCAATTCATTTGATACTGAATTGAGTAAAGATGATCGTGCCAAACTGTTCCCACGTTGTGGACGTTTGAATCCTGATGGACTGGCGGCATTGGCAAGCGTCGATGATTATGAACAAGTTAAAGCTGTCGCTGATAATTATACTGTGAGTGAAACAAAATTCTCTTCATTTTTCATGGATTAAAAAGTCAATTTTATAGGACAGTAAATTAATTTATGGTTGTTAAATTACCGCAGGTATACAGCGCATTGTTTAAAGGCATTGGAAGTAATGTAGGCGATGAAACTATCGGAGACAAATTTTTCGAGTATGAGGTAATTGTTCATAAATTACCTATTTCAAGAATTCAAGCTTTCATCGTTATAATTATTTACCCCATTTTTATTCCAGGTGTATCTCAACGTTCACTCTCTACTCCAACAATTTCATTTCGGAGCGTTCTACAGTTATCTCAAATTGAAGGAACAAGAGTGCCGTAATATTGTCTGGATAGCTGAATGTGTTGATCGGAATAAACGTGCTAGCATCAATAAGTACATACCGATCTTTTAGATTAATTTCATGCTTGAAAGGAAGGAAAAAGCGAAGGGTGCAATCACACTTGTTATTTTTTGTGTATTGTCGAAAATAACATTGTCGTATGGAGTAACGGAAAAAAACACGCACCAAGTTTCATGCATAAAAAAAAACCAATATTTATGCCACACCATTTATCGATGAATTAATCAATGATAATAATTTATCATAATAATCTGTACAATTCAATTGCACGACCGTTTATATGTATAATTAATGATTGAGTTTCAGTCAGACAATAGGCAAATATAAGGAAATGAAAATCATTATATAGAGTATAATAATTTTGTAGTAATTGGCAATATCATTTTTTTTGTCGTTGAAACATGTAATCAAATGACATTGCACTCCGATCGGAAAAAATCGTACACCCAAATTCAGACAATAGATATGTATCATATTAATTGTGAGATATATATTATATAAATATATAAATATAATAAATCAAAATAGACAATATATTCTCTCTGTCAACTGATAAACATATAGAAGAGAAGTCTTTAATTTTATTCTCAATTAAAAATTTAATAATCAATGATATACAAAAATTAGTCGTCACACACTATTTTAACTCTAACAGGAATTGTTTCGTTATTTTCGATTATTTTAGAAATTTTAAGTTTATTTAATTTGATTTGCGACGTCGTAGATGGCTTTTCTGCCAGCAATTCAGGATTTTCATTCCAAAATTGTTCACCAATTATGTCATCGTGAATAGGAATAACTTTCTGTATCTTTTTACCATTATCATCTGGCGATACTTTTCGTATAAGTGTGGTACCTTTGCGAAATATTTGTGGTTCATTATTATAATTAATTCCAAAGTCTTGGAACAACAATTCATTTTTGTAAGCCGATAAAGTACCCTTCAGAGCTTCTTGTGCCTACATCAATAATTCAAAGAATGTTACCATCAATAATTCATTGATGTTTTATTTTTAACACTATTTTGTTTCACTTACTTGTGAACAAGTCATATTTTTCTTCTGTACAAGATTCCAAAAGCAAGTATTATACAAATTATTAACATGAACGTCAGCCTGTCGCCATGAAAGATAATCTCGCAGGTTTTTGTTTGTTGGATATAAAACCATTCTAGCATCAAACGATGGTGGATATTTCAATGGTACATCTTCAAAATACTTCAACCAATTGAATACATATGCCGATGAAAATAATGAATTGACATAAGACACCAGTTTGGATTCTGAAACGTAAACAAAATATGAAAATGTACATTTCATATATTCGGAATAGAATCATTTGAATAAAAAAACGACAAAAAAAAACATTCACCTCTCCTGTTGTAGAGTTGAGTATCTTTCTTAAATATAAATGAATACTCATCACTCTGTCCAAATGCTATAACAATTTCTCGAAATTCATTCATTACCGTTATCGCTGCTCGATTCATCAAATCCAATGCACGAATATCATTAGGTTTATTAAATTGATGAGCATCAGTAAATTTCGAAAAATTTTTCCCATCTATTCTCACAACCATCCAACAATTTGGCAGTAAAATATTTTCACTTTCAAATTGCTTTACATATTCATATTTACTCTTTGCCATTGTTGATGTAAAAACCTTTCGACAAAATTGTCTGATATCAAATCCTAGTGAACTTCTATGCCACCAATGATACCTCATTCAGATAAGAATTGTGAATATGGTGTTTCAGAAGACGAAAATCGTTTTTTAAATCCACCACAATAATCTTTTAGATATTTCCCATTTTAGGTTATATTTGTAAATAAAGTATTTTGGAAAAGGAAGAAAAAAAACTTTCCAAATCCACCACCGTAATCATTCAGCAATTTCTTATTATGAGTTTTATTATGTGAATAATGAGTGCGAAAAAAGAATAAAAATATTTTGGAAATTCATCACATCAATTATTCAGCCGTCGTTTATCATATACTTGTAATATATTTGTTGATGGTTATACTTTCGAGGTTATACATTGAAATGATACGGGATTGTATTGTGAACTCACATGGCGTATTTTCTATATTTGTAATGTTTACTTCCGGTTAAAAGTTAACCGTCGAATTGCGTCGCACCTAATTATGATGTTGGATACAAATAAAAATTCCAAAAAGTTTGTATATTATATTTATCATGAAATCATAAATGAATGATATAACTTAATCAATGCCAAATGTATTACATATTACAGATATTTATTGTTGGTATCAAAAATCAATCGTCATGGAGGCATCAAACAATCGTCACCATCGATATATAATGGCTCCGACATCTGGAATAACGATTTTAAGAATGGTAGATAATACATTTGGTGATAATCCATTGCCATTACTCAAAAAATTGATAAAAGCTTATGATAACGAAATACTGAATTCAACTGTAAATTATGAAACGTTGGAAGTTTTCTATAAAGTATTATGCTATGAATATCAATTGAAATTCAAGTCAGAGCCAAAGTTGAAATATGAGAATAATGATTCGACTGGATTTTCAGTTACAAAAATATTGCAATATATGATGAAAAAAGAAGAGGGTATTGAAAACGGGAAAATACCCATTATTATTGATATTATAATACTACAAATTGCACTTTATTCAAATGCAGAACAACTAAAGGGTATCTTCCACTATTTATCCGTGATAGATAAAAATATTGTGGATGTTGATGTTTATATGTTAAGTATTATAGACTGTATTACAGAGGCCATGTACTTGAAATCATGCATTCATACCGAAAATGAATTGGATGATATTAATATGACGGAAATATGTACATCACATTTGAATCAAATAACATTGAGTTTATTCAGGATAGATAATCCACAATGGAAATTATTTATATCAATATTGGGTAAAATGATTGTCACTTTTCATCCAAATTTAGTTGTTTTACATTTGTGGAAAACAATATTGAATGAAAGTTATAATGACTATGAAAAAAAAATAACACTGTTATCTTGCATGATAGATGATATTCTGACGTTATCTGAAAATGAAATTATTCAATCTAATATTATGTATTGTATTGAAGACAATTTTTGGCAATTTATCGCTACTGGTTTGACATCAAATGTAGAGCAGCAACGAAAACAAGCGTTGTATATAATGCGACGTGTGTTGGAATTTTTGGAGAAACATGATTGTACAATATCGCCGGAGAAAAATATTGTTCCTTTCTTTCATTGTCAACGCGATGATCAGCGGGAATTTTTGAAACAGACAATGATCAAATTTTTTTTGATACTCGAAAGTTTGGAGGAAAAACAAGGACATCTTGTTACACCGGTATTGGTGCATCTGAAAGAATTAATGCAAGTCAATATTGAACATCAAATATGTGGTAATTGTTTCGATCGTATTTGGTTGCGTTGTGTATTTCAAAGAATTTTACAACACAAGACAAATGCAGTGATGAAATTGGGACTGTTGAATTTAATGAAAATGGATCCCACAGCATTCGATGAGGCTTTCCTTTTACTGCTAGTTCAATCTCTCAATAATACAAGTCTGTATGATAACAAAAGTATGAAATGTTTGCCAGAAATTTCTAAAGAATTGGCAGGATTATTCATCAGAGCTGAATATTGCCAAGTTGATTTGATGAATGAATTTATTCGGGCAGTTTCACGTCTGATATGGGCACCCATTCCTTTATTTTACATTTTTGAATCGTTAAGAGGTCAAAAATTAATTTATTGTTGTTAAATTGTCGCAGGAATACAGCGCATTGTTCGAAGGCGCCGGAAATAACCCAGGCGATAAAACTCTTGAGGATAAATTTTTCGAGCATGAGGTAATTGTTTATAAATTATTTATCTCAATAATTCAATTTTTCATCATAACGATTACTTAATTTTCATGTCAGGTACGTCTCAACGTTCACGCTTTCCTCCAACAATTTCATTTCGGAGTATTTTACAGTTATCTCAAATTGAAGGAACAAGAGTGCCGTAATATTGTCTGGATAGCTGAATGTGTTGCTCAGAAACATCGTGCTAAAATCGATAATTACATACCGATCTTTTAGATTCATTTCACGTCTGAAAAAAAAGGAAAAAAAAAGTGGAACAACACTTTTTATTTTGTGTATATTATCGAAAATGACTTTGTCGTATAAAGTAACGGAAAAAAAAAAACATGCGCCAAGTTTTATGTATAAAAAAAAACGAATACCTATTTCACACCATTTATCGGTTAATTAATTAATAAAAATAATTTATCATAATAATCTGTAAAATTCAAGTGCACGACCGTTTATATAGATAATTAGTGATCGGGTTTTCAATCAATCAATAGACAAATGGAAGAAATGAAAATCATTATATAGAGTATTATTATTTTGTGGTTAATTGTTAATATTAATTTTTTGTCGTTGAAACATGTAATAAAATAATAACATTGCATTCCAATCGAAAAAAATCGTACGCCCAAATTCAGACGATAGATATGTATCATATTAATTGTGAGATATATGTTATATAAATATATATATATATATAAATAAAAATAAATAAAAATAGACAATATATTAAACTGATAAATATATAGAAGAGAAGTCTTCAATTTTATTCTCAATTAAAAATTTAATCAACAATAATATACAAAAATTAATTGTCACATACTATTTTAGCTCTCACAAGAATTATTTCCAGTGAATACACTACACACATCGAAAACAATGCATGACTGCTAATCAACATTTTATAACCCGCTCTAAGATACATCCAAAATAATTAACAATAATGCTCGACAGTTTTAATTTGGAGACACTTATGATCGGGTGATGTATATCAACAATAAACAATGGGAAATGAATGTCACAATATTTTATTATTATTTCATCAAAAATGTTTTTTCTGTCCAATGAATATATCTATGCAAGAATCAATCATTGTCATTCTAGATTGAAGAACATATTGTTTCAGAATATAATTTTGATACACGAATTTTCCTTTTCCAGTATTAAAATCCATCAGACAAGAAAAATTCATATTGAGAAAAGCCGTTATTGAAGATCGCTTTTACCAACTGATTGGAAGAATAAAAAATGGTAGTTGTAGAAAAACTAATTTTTTATTCCTCAAATCAACGTAACTTAATCGATAATATTAATAATCAAATAAAATTGTGGAGAATTTCTTTCAAATGCGCATTATATTAACTTGTTGAAGAGGAACAATGGTCAAACGGAATACGTGGGATATTGTTATCTCAAGGACAGTCATTTGATATCAAAAATAATAATGACACATTTCCAAAAATGATAATATGCGTTGGGAAATAGCTTCATCGATACATACATTAGACGTATGACGCTCGTATACAATTGATGACCAATGCCACGTTTACCCATCATAATGACACGTAGGTGGCAAACAATAAGACATGAATCATAATGCATAACGTTTAGTGACACCTAATATAACAGTCGAAGTACTTCTTCAATTTTTACGTTAGTAAAAGAGCGAGATCCACGATGAAGCAAACCGTAATATTAATCACAATTGCTGTTTTGTTCTTCACACAATATGCATCTGCGGATGAGAAACAGCCGGTTCACAACGTTAGTATTTTCATATCGATATTCAACAGTGAAATAATATGTTAACAATTACAGAATTTTGGTTTGATGAAAAAGGAAAATAAAGTGAAGCAATAAAGAGATACTCGATTAGTTTTGTTCAAAGTATATACACAATCGCATTATGGTTATTTCAATTTATACGTCTGCGTTCTGCATTACTTTATAAAACAAATTTGAAAATTAATTTTCATCACAATTTCATTTTTGGGTATGTTTGAATTCAAATATCTGAAAACAATGTACCATTAACAGAATGTCTGATGATGACACGTTTGTGCCAATCATACTTGTCTGTAATAATTTTTTAACAAATCACTTTATAATAATATAAGTATTGGATTGTATAATCAGTTTAGTGGGAAGGACAAGTCACAATCGTCCCCTAAATTGGCGAATAACATTTTACGTATTGAAATTCACGATATTAGTCAGATAAAGTTATAATAACAAATTGTACAGGCATGCATTTCCAATATTGATGGTGGATATTTTGAGGTTCTGCACCGTGGATTCAAATGTGAAATACTCCGACGAAATGATTATATAAATTTAGTTCAATCCGAGAACCTGGAAGGCAAGTATAAATTTTGTTTATTTGTATATTTCGATATATACATATATATTCAGTTTAATTCTTAAATATAGGATGATTAAATATTCCAGATTTGAAACGTCGTCTTGCTAGCACGAATTATGGCAAGTTATTAGCTAACGAGCCATCGTCAATCGATGTCGGTACTATTGAGAACAAATTACAGGGAAATCTCGTTTTTGAATTCCAACATATAAGGGACCATTCTGTAGAACCTTTATCGCAATTTTTGGATTTTATCACATATAGTTATATGATTGATAATATTATTTTCTTGATTACTGGTACTTTATATCAGAGACCAATATCTGAACTCATTCCTAAATGCCATCCTCTGGGTAACTTTGGAGGGATGGAGGCTGTTGCCAGTGCTGGAACACCAACTAAATTGTACAATAAAGTGCTCGTCAACACACCGTTGGGTAAAATTTATTGAGCATAATCGACTGGAATTTTTTAAACAGAATATTCACATATTGAACCACAAAAAAAAACATAATTTGACAATAATTACATTTTACTTTTCTGAAAATATTTTTCACTCGTTAACTCTAGGAATAAATATGAATTGTAGTTATCATTAAATATTTTTCTCAATTTCAGCGCCATTCTTCGTTGATTGTATCTCAGAACAACATTTGGATGAGTTGAACATCGAAATTATTAGGAATAAAATGTATAAAGCTTACTTGGAAGCATTCTACGAGTTTTGCGAGGATATTGGTGGCTTAACTGCTGATATAATGACCGATATTCTCGCATTTGAGGCCGACCGACGTGCGATTATCATCACGATCAATTCATTTGGTACTGAATTGAGTAAAGATGATCGTGCCAAACTGTTCCCACGTTGTGGCCGTTTGAATCCTGATGGACTGGCGGCATTGGCACGCGCCGATGATTATGAACAAGTTAAAGCTGTCGCTGAATATTATGCTGTTAGTGAAATCTAATTCTTTTCATCCGCCAGGAATTGAAAACTCAATCTAAGAGGTCAAAAATTAATTTATTGTTGTTAAATTGTCGCAGGAATACAGCGCATTGTTCGAAGGCGCCGGAAATAACCCAGGCGATAAAACTCTTGAGGATAAATTTTTCGAGCATGAGGTAATTGTTTATAAATTATTTATCTCAATAATTCAATTTTTCATCATAACGATTACTTAATTTTCATGTCAGGTACGTCTCAACGTTCACGCTTTCCTCCAACAATTTCATTTCGGAGTATTTTACAGTTATCTCAAATTGAAGGAACAAGAGTGCCGTAATATTGTCTGGATAGCTGAATGTGTTGCTCAGAAACATCGTGCTAAAATCGATAATTACATACCGATCTTTTAGATTCATTTCACGTCTGAAAAAAAAGGAAAAAAAAAGTGGAACAACACTTTTTATTTTGTGTATATTATCGAAAATGACTTTGTCGTATAAAGTAACGGAAAAAAAAAAACATGCGCCAAGTTTTATGTATAAAAAAAAACGAATACCTATTTCACACCATTTATCGGTTAATTAATTAATAAAAATAATTTATCATAATAATCTGTAAAATTCAAGTGCACGACCGTTTATATAGATAATTAGTGATCGGGTTTTCAATCAATCAATAGACAAATGGAAGAAATGAAAATCATTATATAGAGTATTATTATTTTGTGGTTAATTGTTAATATTAATTTTTTGTCGTTGAAACATGTAATAAAATAATAACATTGCATTCCAATCGAAAAAAATCGTACGCCCGAATTCAGACGATAGATATGTATCATATTAATTGTGAGATATATGTTATATAAATATATATATATATATAAATAAAAATAAATAAAAATAGACAATATATTAAACTGATAAATATATAGAAGAGAAGTCTTCAATTTTATTCTCAATTAAAAATTTAATCAACAATAATATACAAAAATTAATTGTCACATACTATTTTAGCTCTCACAAGAATTATTTCCAGTGAATACACTACACACATCGAAAACAATGCATGACTGCTAATCAACATTTTATAACCCGCTCTAAGATACATCCAAAATAATTAACAATAATGCTCGACAGTTTTAATTTGGAGACACTTATGATCGGGTGATGTATATCAACAATAAACAATGGGAAATGAATGTCACAATATTTTATTATTATTTCATCAAAAATGTTTTTTCTGTCCAATGAATATATCTATGCAAGAATCAATCATTGTCATTCTAGATTGAAGAACATATTGTTTCAGAATATAATTTTGATACACGAATTTTCCTTTTCCAGTATTAAAATCCATCAGACAAGAAAAATTCATATTGAGAAAAGCCGTTATTGAAGATCGCTTTTACCAACTGATTGGAAGAATAAAAAATGGTAGTTGTAGAAAAACTAATTTTTTATTCCTCAAATCAACGTAACTTAATCGATAATATTAATAATCAAATAAAATTGTGGAGAATTTCTTTCAAATGCGCATTATATTAACTTGTTGAAGAGGAACAATGGTCAAACGGAATACGTGGGATATTGTTATCTCAAGGACAGTCATTTGATATCAAAAATAATAATGACACATTTCCAAAAATGATAATATGCGTTGGGAAATAGCTTCATCGATACATACATTAGACGTATGACGCTCGTATACAATTGATGACCAATGCCACGTTTACCCATCATAATGACACGTAGGTGGCAAACAATAAGACATGAATCATAATGCATAACGTTTAGTGACACCTAATATAACAGTCGAAGTACTTCTTCAATTTTTACGTTAGTAAAAGAGCGAGATCCACGATGAAGCAAACCGTAATATTAATCACAATTGCTGTTTTGTTCTTCACACAATATGCATCTGCGGATGAGAAACAGCCGGTTCACAACGTTAGTATTTTCATATCGATATTCAACAGTGAAATAATATGTTAACAATTACAGAATTTTGGTTTGATGAAAAAGGAAAATAAAGTGAAGCAATAAAGAGATACTCGATTAGTTTTGTTCAAAGTATATACACAATCGCATTATGGTTATTTCAATTTATACGTCTGCGTTCTGCATTACTTTATAAAACAAATTTGAAAATTAATTTTCATCACAATTTCATTTTTGGGTATGTTTGAATTCAAATATCTGAAAACAATGTACCATTAACAGAATGTCTGATGATGACACGTTTGTGCCAATCATACTTGTCTGTAATAATTTTTTAACAAATCACTTTATAATAATATAAGTATTGGATTGTATAATCAGTTTAGTGGGAAGGACAAGTCACAATCGTCCCCTAAATTGGCGAATAACATTTTACGTATTGAAATTCACGATATTAGTCAGATAAAGTTATAATAACAAATTGTACAGGCATGCATTTCCAATATTGATGGTGGATATTTTGAGGTTCTGCACCGTGGATTCAAATGTGAAATACTCCGACGAAATGATTATATAAATTTAGTTCAATCCGAGAACCTGGAAGGCAAGTATAAATTTTGTTTATTTGTATATTTCGATATATACATATATATTCAGTTTAATTCTTAAATATAGGATAATTAAATATTCCAGATTTGAAACGTCGTCTTGCTAGCACGAATTATGGCAAGTTATTAGCTAACGAGCCATCGTCAATCGATGTCGGTACTATTGAGGACAAATTACAGGGAAATCTCGTTTTTGAATTCCAACATATAAGGGACCATTCTGTAGAACCTTTATCGCAATTTTTGGATTTTATCACATATAGTTATATGATTAATAATATTGTTATGTTGCTTACTGGTCCTTTACGCGGGGAATCAATATCTGAACTCATTCCTAAATGCCATCCTCTGGGTAGCTTTGAAGGGATGGAGGCTGTTGCCAGTGCTGAAACACCAACTGAATTGTACAATGAAGTGCTCGTCAACACACCGTTGGGTAAAATTTATTGAGCATAATCGACTGGAATTCTTTAAACAGAATATTCAAATATTGAACCTAAAAAAAAAACATAATTTGACAATAATTACATTTCACTTTTCTGAAAATATTTTTCACTCGTTAACTCTAGGAATAAATATGAATTGTAGTTATCATTAAATATTTTTCTCAATTTCAGCGCCATTCTTCGTTGATTGTATCTCAGAACAACATTTGGATGAGTTGAACATCGAAATTATTAGGAATAAAATGTATAAAGCTTACTTGGAAGCATTCTACGAGTTTTGCGAGGATATTGGTGGCTTAACTGCTGATATAATGACCGATATTCTCGCATTTGAGGCCGACCGACGTGCGATTATCATCACGATCAATTCATTTGATACTGAATTGAGTAAAGATGATCGTGCCAAACTGTTCCCACGTTGTGGACGTTTGAATCCTGATGGACTGGCGGCATTGGCAAGCGTCGATGATTATGAACAAGTTAAAGCTGTCGCTGATAATTATACTGTGAGTGAAACAAAATTCTCTTCATTTTTCATGGATTAAAAAGTCAATTTTATAGGACAGTAAATTAATTTATGGTTGTTAAATTACCGCAGGTATACAGCGCATTGTTTAAAGGCATTGGAAGTAATGTAGGCGATGAAACTATCGGAGACAAATTTTTCGAGTATGAGGTAATTGTTCATAAATTACCTATTTCAAGAATTCAAGCTTTCATCGTTATAATTATTTACCCCATTTTTATTCCAGGTGTATCTCAACGTTCACTCTCTACTCCAACAATTTCATTTCGGAGCGTTCTACAGTTATCTCAAATTGAAGGAACAAGAGTGCCGTAATATTGTCTGGATAGCTGAATGTGTTGATCGGAATAAACGTGCTAGCATCAATAAGTACATACCGATCTTTTAGATTAATTTCATGCTTGAAAGGAAGGAAAAAGCGAAGGGTGCAATCACACTTGTTATTTTTTGTGTATTGTCGAAAATAACATTGTCGTATGGAGTAACGGAAAAAAACACGCACCAAGTTTCATGCATAAAAAAAAACCAATATTTATGCCACACCATTTATCGATGAATTAATCAATGATAATAATTTATCATAATAATCTGTACAATTCAATTGCACGACCGTTTATATGTATAATTAATGATTGAGTTTCAGTCAGACAATAGGCAAATATAAGGAAATGAAAATCATTATATAGAGTATAATAATTTTGTAGTAATTGGCAATATCATTTTTTTTGTCGTTGAAACATGTAATCAAATGACATTGCACTCCGATCGGAAAAAATCGTACACCCAAATTCAGACAATAGATATGTATCATATTAATTGTGAGATATATATTATATAAATATATAAATATAATAAATCAAAATAGACAATATATTCTCTCTGTCAACTGATAAACATATAGAAGAGAAGTCTTTAATTTTATTCTCAATTAAAAATTTAATAATCAATGATATACAAAAATTAGTCGTCACACACTATTTTAACTCTAACAGGAATTGTTTCGTTATTTTCGATTATTTTAGAAATTTTAAGTTTATTTAATTTGATTTGCGACGTCGTAGATGGCTTTTCTGCCAGCAATTCAGGATTTTCATTCCAAAATTGTTCACCAATTATGTCATCGTGAATAGGAATAACTTTCTGTATCTTTTTACCATTATCATCTGGCGATACTTTTCGTATAAGTGTGGTACCTTTGCGAAATATTTGTGGTTCATTATTATAATTAATTCCAAAGTCTTGGAACAACAATTCATTTTTGTAAGCCGATAAAGTACCCTTCAGAGCTTCTTGTGCCTACATCAATAATTCAAAGAATGTTACCATCAATAATTCATTGATGTTTTATTTTTAACACTATTTTGTTTCACTTACTTGTGAACAAGTCATATTTTTCTTCTGTACAAGATTCCAAAAGCAAGTATTATACAAATTATTAACATGAACGTCAGCCTGTCGCCATGAAAGATAATCTCGCAGGTTTTTGTTTGTTGGATATAAAACCATTCTAGCATCAAACGATGGTGGATATTTCAATGGTACATCTTCAAAATACTTCAACCAATTGAATACATATGCCGATGAAAATAATGAATTGACATAAGACACCAGTTTGGATTCTGAAACGTAAACAAAATATGAAAATGTACATTTCATATATTCGGAATAGAATCATTTGAATAAAAAAACGACAAAAAAAAACATTCACCTCTCCTGTTGTAGAGTTGAGTATCTTTCTTAAATATAAATGAATACTCATCACTCTGTCCAAATGCTATAACAATTTCTCGAAATTCATTCATTACCGTTATCGCTGCTCGATTCATCAAATCCAATGCACGAATATCATTAGGTTTATTAAATTGATGAGCATCAGTAAATTTCGAAAAATTTTTCCCATCTATTCTCACAACCATCCAACAATTTGGCAGTAAAATATTTTCACTTTCAAATTGCTTTACATATTCATATTTACTCTTTGCCATTGTTGATGTAAAAACCTTTCGACAAAATTGTCTGATATCAAATCCTAGTGAACTTCTATGCCACCAATGATACCTCATTCAGATAAGAATTGTGAATATGGTGTTTCAGAAGACGAAAATCGTTTTTTAAATCCACCACAATAATCTTTTAGATATTTCCCATTTTAGGTTATATTTGTAAATAAAGTATTTTGGAAAAGGAAGAAAAAAAACTTTCCAAATCCACCACCGTAATCATTCAGCAATTTCTTATTATGAGTTTTATTATGTGAATAATGAGTGCGAAAAAAGAATAAAAATATTTTGGAAATTCATCACATCAATTATTCAGCCGTCGTTTATCATATACTTGTAATATATTTTTTGATGGTTATACTTTTGAGGTTATACATTGAAATGATACGGGATTGTATTGTGAACTCACATGGCGTATTTTCTATATTTGTAATGTTTACTTCCGGTTAAAAGTTAACCGTCGAATTGCGTCGCACCTAATTATGATGTTGGATACAAATAAAAATTCCAAAAAGTTTGTATATTATATTTATCATGAAATCATAAATGAATGATATTACTTAATCAATGCCAAATGTATTACATATTACAGATATTTATTGTTGGTATCAAAAATCAATCGTCATGGAGGCATCAAACAATCGTCACCATCGATATATAACGGCTCCGACATCTGGAATAACGATTTTAAGAATGGTAGATAATACATTTGGTGATAATCCATTGCCATTACTCAAAAAATTGATAAAAGCTTATGATAACGAAATACTGAATTCAACAGTAAATTATGAAACGTTGGAAGTTTTCTATAAAGTATTATGCTATGAATATCAATTGAAATTCAAGTCAGAGCCAAAGTTGAAATATGAGAATAATGATTCGACTGGATTTTCAGTTACAAAAATATTGCAATATATGATGAAAAAAGAAGAGGGTATTGAAAACGGGAAAATACCCATTATTATTGATATTATAATACTACAAATTGCACTTTATTCAAATGCAGAACAACTAAAGGGTATCTTCCACTATTTATCCGTGATAGATAAAAATATTGTGGATGTTGATGTTTATATGTTGAGTATTATAGACTGTATTACAGAGGCCATGTACTTGAAATCATGCATTCATACCGAAAATGAATTGGATGATATTAATATGACGGAAATATGTACATCACATTTGAATCAAATAACATTGAGTTTATTCAGGATAGATAATCCACAATGGAAATTATTTATATCAATATTGGGTAAAATGATTGTCACTTTTCATCCAAATTTAGTTGTTTTACATTTGTGGAAAACAATATTGAATGAAAGTTATAATGACTATGAAAAAAAAATAACACTGTTATCTTGCATGATAGATGATATTCTGACGTTATCTGAAAATGAAATTATTCAATCTAATATTATGTATTGTATTGAAGACAATTTTTGGCAATTTATCGCTACTGGTTTGACATCAAATGTAGAGCAGCAACGAAAACAAGCGTTGTATATAATGCGACGTGTGTTGGAATTTTTGGAGAAACATGATTGTACAATATCGCCGGAGAAAAATATTGTTCCTTTCTTTCATTGTCAACACGATGATCAGCGGGAATTTTTGAAACAGACAATGATCAAATTTTTTTTGATACTCGAAAGTTTGGAGGAAAAACAAGGACATCTTGTTACACCGGTATTGGTGCATCTGAAAGAATTAATGCAAGTCAATATTGAACATCAAATATGTGGTAATTGTTTCGATCGTATTTGGTTGCGTTGTGTATTTCAAAGAATTTTACAACACAAGACAAATGCAGTGATGAAATTGGGACTGTTGAATTTAATGAAAATGGATCCCACAGCATTCGATGAGGCTTTCCTTTTACTGCTAGTTCAATCTCTCAATAATACAAGTCTGTATGATAACAAAAGTATGAAATGTTTGCCAGAAATTTCTAAAGAATTGGCAGGATTATTCATCAGAGCTGAATATTGCCAAGTTGATTTGATGAATGAATTTATTCGGGCAGTTTCACGTCTGATATGGGCACCCATTCCTTTATTTTACATTTTTGAATCGTTAAGAGTTACGAGTGCACAATTGAAAAATGCTGAATACAATATTTGGAGTGAAAGTGAATTGGAAGCTGTTGTAGCAATAATTGAAAGAAATTTAAGTATCCAAAGTCCACCAATGCGTGAAGAAATTCAAGTTAATATTTGTAAAGTATTTTATTGCTGTGCCAAACAACCACTTGATTTGAATAGTTTAGCTAAAACATTTTCAGCATTTCCCTCTTCGAAAGTTATCAATCGCGGTAGTGAATCATGGGAATTAATTGCTGATTATTTAAGGAATAATATTGAATCAAAAAAAGCCGTAGAATTTATCTGTCAGTCTTGTGACAAATTGTGTATCAATGATAATGATGAACAGATTAATTTAAAGTCATTGGCATTGATGATAGTACTCTTGTACGATGGGGAAAAAATTTTTATTTCAAAGCCATGTGCTGTTCAAAAATCACTTTGTAACGTTCTCGATTTAATTCGCGGTGCTGATGTAAGACCTTATGCTGATGCAACCCTTTGTTTGCGAACAATTCAAATAATAAAATGTTTGTTGAATGTTTTATTGGTTCTCCGTGATAAAATCAATACAGAAGAGAAAGGTGATTTCATTAATCATTTATTATTTCCATATTTGGATTCAGCACAACGATATATTTTCAAAACTATGAAACAATCGTCATGTCCAAAGACATATGAAGAAGCAACAATTTATGTTGAAAGTTTTCGTGCCATTGTTGGCTTCAATCGTTTTGTACATAAGAGTTTTAATTTTTCAAATGATATGAAAATGTTTCAAGATGAAGCAATACGAATAATAAATGATCTCAATGGCGTTGTGAGTTTACGTCATTGGTATAATTTACAAATATTATATATATCCAGTATGTGTGTGATAAAAACAAATGTTGAAGATGAAATGTACAGAAATTTTCTATTAAAAATGTGCCAACAACAATTGCACATTGGTGATAAAACTGACATTCAAAACGGTGGAAAACTCATTTCCGAATGTTATGAAATTATTGCCAAATCGATAAAACCATTCTTTATAAATTGTACTAATTATTCACACATTAATTTCGAACAATGGTTATCAAGCTTAAAAAATATGATTGACATTGGAAAAGAATATGTCATACCGTCAATCGCTGGTACATTGAGAGAATGGTTTGAAAGTGCATATGAACATTTACCAGTTAGCAGTGAATTTTACGAATCAATTATCGATATATCATGGCGAAACGTATGGGATGTAAAAAAGAATCAACACTTTTGGTCATCAGTTGATCAACTTATAGGTTTAATGTTACAATCACGTTTTCTCAATGAGAAACATTGGACTCCAATAATTATCAAGGTAAATTTGTTTTATAAAATCTCTTCAATATTAGTCAAATGATAAATTTTAATTCTCATTTTAATTTCAGCACGTCGAAGATATAATAGCAAAAAGCGAGAATATTCCAAATTTGAAAAATGTATTGATACAACACCTTCGCGAATTAAAAACATCGGATTTTCTTCATTTTCACGATGAACTGATAAAGTGCCTTCTTCACGCCAATATTGGGCGTATTGATAAAAGAATTGAAATGCAAACTTTCGACTATTTAATGAAACAACATGAAATCTTTGATTTTTATCAATATACAATGACGTGAGTGTATTTAATTATACATTCGTATTGAAACCGGAAATATTCTATACTAATAATAAAATATTCGCAGGACATCCAAACATTATGGAATATACGTAGATGTTTTGTTCAGAGCTGAATGTATATTGTTGCTGCTTCGAGTGATGACTTCAATAGGGGTAAAATATTTCAGTGAAGATACAGTTATATTTTTTACTTCAATGCTCGAAAATCTCAAAAATAAAAGATACTTTGGTGATTCAAATATTCACCGTATAAAACACCGAGCGATGCAATTATTATTGATAATTCAACCGCTTCTCGGTGAAAAAGTATCAAAATTGCTCTACGACATAATCTGTGATTTAATTGTCACTGAAAGTAATCAACCAACAGTACGTGTAATGCAAGAATGGCTGCTAATGAAAATTTTCATAAAATATCCATCATTACGTGATAATGTTTGGGATCTTCTGGAGGTAGCAAAACTAAAACGACCAGGAAGTATAACTTCAGTTGCAACAATTATCTATCACGTCTCACGAAAACTTCCGCTTGATAAAAAAGTACAATATATTCGGGTTGCAATTCGTAAACTATTATCCAGTTGTTTCAGTCAAACATTTGTTGTTCGATTATATTGTCAAGTAATATTAACAAAATTATTTGATATGATACCGTCATTGTGGAATTTATCGTTGGACTATACGATAATCAGAGATGCAATAATTGAGAGTCTTCGACATGGAAATTTGAAGAAAAATTCAGCTAAAGTATACGACGATTTTTACTTTGAATTATTTGATCCACTGCAAGATTATGATATGCAAACAATTTTTTATGACTTACCACGATTATTGAATATGTCGTCGGATGAATTAATTTCACCTGAAATACTCTTGGGAATTCGTACTCAATGTGATTCGGACTCGGACGATTCATATCAATCATTTCATATTCCGATTGAAAACAAACGTGGTTTATTGAGTCTAGTTAGCTCACCAAATACTCACAATTCAAGTGATGGAATGACTTTGGAGCAACTGGAAGATGTTAGTGACAATGCTTCATGCGATATACAAAAGAAAATAATGCCATGGAAGCCAATGCTGCCCACCAATGAGGACTCGGCGTTATTAAGACAACAAAAATTGGAAAATGATGTCGGTTTAATAGTTGTAGCGAGTTTGATTGATAGTATACCAAATATCGGTGGATTGTCACGAACATCAGAAATATTTTCTGCCAGAGAATTGGTACTTGCAAACATAAATTGCACAGAGTACAAAGAATTCCAGTCATTAAGTGTATCGTCAGAAAAGTGGGTTACATTAACTGAAGTGAAGCCACACAAATTACAGAATTATTTGTTGGAGAAAAAGTCTTTGGGATGGACATTAGTTGGAGCAGAACAAACAGCCAACAGTATTAGTTTGTTGGATGTTAAATTTGATAAAAAAACTATTCTCTTACTCGGGTAATTATTTTTTCTTCTTATTACTTAAATATCAATCGATACCAAATTATAGTAAGATCAAATGTTTCTGCAGAACTTTGATAATAATTTTTTTTATTCATTGCAGGAATGAAAAAAGTGGTATTCCAGCCAATCTAATTCCACTGATGGATGTGTGTGTTGAAATACCGCAAGCCGGAGTTGTTCGTTCTCTAAATGTTCACGTTACAGGAGCCATTTGTTTGTGGCATTACGCTAAACAGCACATATTTTGAACGTGTTTGAATTTATACTGTGATGATTCTAATTTATAAGTGTAAAATTTCATATTGTAATAATAATAAATGAAGAATAAAGTTTATATTACATTTATTAACTTCTCATTTGTTACGTTTTATTACTTTGAAGAATGTTTATATAATTATCAATGGAACATCTATAGTATAATTTCACTTCTATTCGTTGCCAAAAAGTAGCCAACTCGGATAATCGATTTTAAACGTCATAACCAACAAGATGTCCCTTTCCAATACATTCACCGATGAAGAACCAACACCATATCTCAATACCGACCAAAGTATTTAACGCAGCTTCACGTACTGAAAGTTGCTTGTAACTCCCAGATTTGGCTGCATGGATCAATTTGCCAAAACCTTGTCGAATAGCAGGAATATCACCTGGAGTTGGTGGCGTCAACTCAACTTTGGCATACCGTAAAAACATCTCGACATTTGGTTTAGCAATAATGATCGCCCCTGTGGATAAATATAGATATAATTAATAAAAAACAAAAGTGTCAAATATTGGATTGAAAATTTGTGTGGAGAAATTTTATCATCAATTTTTTCCTCAAATGATTCAATCGAGTTATGTAAGAATTTTGATTCTCATCATAAATGGAATCGTAAAGAATTTTTATGTCAACAATTCAATTATAAAAAGAGTAAAAATATTCATTTTTGCAATATACATACTTTTTGTTAAATCCAGAGCTTTGGGGATATATTTCGCCATTCTCGTTGATTTAGTTCTCTTCTTCACAAGAAACTCGACACACGATTTCCTTGTCGATTACAAACCAATGAGGCCAGATGTGTTTGAGAGGTTACGTTCTAAAGTTAATTCCCATCAAAATTGAAGGTATTGAAGGACAGTGAAATTACCGACTGAGGACAAACAAATTCAATCCTAGAGGTCGTCAAAATAAATTTATTCACAAACGAATTTGATCAATTATGAAATTAATGGAGAAAAGGGTAAATTATTTTCAACGTAATAAAATTGTACAGGATCAGAAAACTCTATTTTTCTATGTTGATTATTTCAGTTTGCATAATTTTGGAGCCATAATTCACTACAAGAGTGCGAATTTTCCGCCGCCATCTTGTTATCATCGCCGATTGTTGACGCAACGATATTCCAATTCACGACATGACCGAGCGAGTTGACAAAAGAATATAATACATGCGATTGCATTCGATATTGTATATATCACAGCCAACCTCAACAATAAATGGAATTCTATTTAGTGTATCACTATCAGTTCATCATTTATCGAATAACAAATTTCAATGATTAACAACTGAACTACATTTCAGTATCAAATTATAAAGGTATTGTATTGTATACATATATTTATAACTACTTATTCCATTTTAAGAACTAACGGATACCGTTCACACTCTATTTAAAGGAACGACTAACCTCCATTCAGTTGTTAATTTGTGCACAAAAATATTTACACATTCGAATTTCATATCACAGTTAAGGTTTTTTTCTTCATAACCAATTCCTAAATTTACATAACCTATAAACCCGATATGGAATCAACGGAATATTTCAGATTAAGTAAGATTGTAATAGAAATTTTTTTTCTACTTGACTTTATATTGGCAGTTCACATCGAATCTATCGCAAAACAAAGTGGGAAGGTTGAAATTGATACGAAATGTTTAATCAAACTGGAACACCCAATCCCATGAAGGATTTCGAAGTGGCATCACCACCTGATGACTCTGTATCAAGTTTGGCATTCAGTCCAGCTTCAATTCAACAAAATTTTCTGGTCGCCGGTTCGTGGGATTGCAATGTTAGATGTTGGGAAGTAGAACAGACTGGTAAAACAGTACCAAAATCAATGCAAACTATGGCTGGTCCGATCTTGGATGTTTGCTGGCACGATGTGAGAATTAATTTCAATAAAAGAATAAAAATAACTGTGCAAATATTAATTTTTTTTTCGTCATAGGATGGCACTAAAGTATTCATGGCTTCGTGTGATAAAACAGTCAAATGTTGGGATTTAGCATCAAATCAAAGTGTTCAAGTTGCAGCTCATGATGCACCAGTGAAAACATGTCATTGGATTAAAGGCTCAAATTATTCATGTCTTATGACAGGGTCGTGGGACAAAACACTGAAATTTTGGGATACACGAAGTCCTAATCCAATGTTAACAATCAATTTACCTGAACGCTGTTATTGTGCAGATGTTGTATGTATACTCGTTAATGCCCAACAAAATTTATTATCAATTTTTCTTACATTAAT
Organism: Zele albiditarsus; assembly: GCA_958496275.1. Classification (NCBI taxonomy): domain Eukaryota; kingdom Metazoa; phylum Arthropoda; class Insecta; order Hymenoptera; family Braconidae; genus Zele; species Zele albiditarsus. The sequence continues at coordinate 9,022,860 of OY292412.1, read as the reverse complement.
TATATGATCTATTTATTTTCAGGATTATCCAATGGCAGTTGTCGGAACGGCAGCAAGAGGTTTGATAATTTATCAATTAGAGAGAGAACCACAGGAATTTAAACGTGTAGATTCACCACTGAAATATCAACATCGTTGCGTAGCAATTTTCAAAGATAAAAAGAAAGTTCCCAATGGATATGCGCTAGGTAGCGTTGAGGGACGTGTTGCTATTCAATATGTCAATCCCGTAAATCCTAAAGATAATTTCACGTTTAAATGTCACCGATCCAATGGTGCACCCAATGGATATCAGGATATTTATGCAGTTAATGATATTGCATTTCATCCAATACACGGAACTTTAGCAACGGTTGGAAGTGATGGTACTTTCAGTTTCTGGGACAAGGATGCAAGAACTAAATTGAAACCATCCGAACCAATGGAACAACCAATTACACATTGTTGTTTCAATCATAATGGCCAAATATTTGCCTATGCAGTATCTTATGACTGGTCAAAAGGCCACGAATTTTACAATCCAATGAAAAAAAATTACATTTTCCTGAGATCATGTTACGATGAATTGAAACCCCGTAGTGCATCATAATAATACAAACAAACAAATTTAGATTTCCTCATTTCATCAATTTTTTTTCCTGTCAATGAATTACTTAATAAGAAAAATGGACCCGAACCTCATGTAAAAGCAGCATTCCATGTTTTCTTTACATTGAAAACATATTTGTACATCATGATAAAATGTAATTGACATAATTTTTATTCGAAATACATTGTAAATAACTTTTAGTATTTTACATAGTATTGTACAGGTCAATTTAATAAAGAAACAAATTTTTTTTTCCAAATCATTTCATTTTTTTGTGATACGCATTAATTTCAAATAGTCGCGCACTTTGGAAAATTCTTCTGCGCAATTGCGTCATATACAATGCATTGTGGGTCTAACGAAGAAACAACGCGCGCGCCGCGTGGCCAATCAGTGTCGACCTCTGGCGACATTTGTGAGGAGTCAAAGGCCAGTCCAGTCCACTTACTACCGCAGTACTCCTGTTCTTTCCCAGGGAGTCCGCCATTGTTGGCGCACGTACAATTTTGATCAGGCCAACGATAATCGGAAAACATCCAAGATGGTACGTAAAATAAATGAATAATTCGTCATTAATATCATTCCTAAATGTATAAATATCATCAATGTAGATATATTTTTATCAAAAATTCATCAAATCATGTAAAATATTGTATAAACTGTCTCATTACTTTGGATTGCGCAACCTCGCTCAATACCTTATTTCCACCTATTATTTAATTATTTAACGTTCTCATAGTGCATTAATATAATTTCCCGAGACATTAAAATTATTATAATGCAATTTATTCGATATTTATTCATCAAATTTGTAGTAAATAATATGAAAATATGTTTCCAACCTGAACGGCTAATGAGACAGCGTGTCATGGTATTCATGTCCGCGACGCGTCAGTCCCAAATTATCTCACGAAAAAATTCTTACGTGTCGTGATTGTGAAAAAATAAATATCCATCTAAATAATGATCATTCAATATCTCCAATGCTTTCGTTAATAATGAATCGAACTGGAATATCTAATTGTGGAACAGTGATACGAGAGTTGCACTTTTATATGCAACAAAACTGTTTGACCTAATGCACTACAGATAAGCTGTAAAAATGTACATGCTGTTGCATCGAACTTCCGCCCAAGCGACAATGTGTAATATCTCATAATAGCTATGAATGTTGATAAAAAAAAAAATGTATAATTGATTCTTAACAACTTTATTGCACAAAAATATGAAACTTATTTCGGAACAGTTATTTTATTTAATATATTTGAATTCTTTCTTAATTTGTTATTCACTGTTTGTTTCTACAGGTGAATTTCACAGTAGACGAGATCCGTGGGATGATGGACAAGAAGAAGAATATCAGAAATATGTCCGTCATTGCGCACGTCGATCATGGAAAATCAACTCTGACAGACTCCCTTGTATCCAAGGCTGGTATCATTGCTGGTGCCAAGGCCGGTGAGACGCGTTTCACTGACACTCGTAAAGACGAACAGGAGAGATGTATTACAATCAAATCAACGTATGTATTATTATTAATCTGTATAATAACAATTGGATACATTTATATAATTGTTATTTGTTTATTTGATTTTATTATTTTTTGTTTGTGAATTTACAGTGCCATCTCCATGTACTTCGAATTAGACGCGAAAGATTGCGTTTTTATCACCAATCCTGACCAACGTGACAAAGACGAGAAGGGTTTTTTGATCAATTTGATTGATTCACCTGGACACGTTGATTTCTCAAGTGAAGTAACTGCCGCTCTACGTGTTACCGATGGTGCTCTCGTCGTCGTAGATTGTGTGTCCGGTATGTTTCACAAATGCCATGTTTGGTAAATGCTAAACAAAAAAAAAAATATTTAATGTAAATACTTTTTGTTTTTAAATGGTATTAATAAGCGTTATTGTAATCATTCGTCTAATCAGACACTTTATCCTGAAGGTGTTTGTGTACAAACCGAGACTGTGTTACGTCAAGCTATTGCTGAACGTATCAAGCCTGTTCTATTCATGAACAAGATGGATCGCGCACTTTTGGAATTGCAGCTTGAAAGTGAAGATCTTTATCAGACATTCCAACGTATTGTTGAGAATGTGAATGTTATCATTGCTACTTATTCAGATGATGATGGTCCCATGGGTGAAGTTCGTGTAAGTATTAATTGATGATATAATTAATAATAATCAAATATTATTTGTATTATTTACTTTGTGTATAATTTATTAAATGTAACAGCTTGGTAATAATTATATATATATATATATATATTTTTTTTCATCTCTTGTAGGTTGATCCAAGCAAGGGTTCAGTTGGTTTTGGTTCAGGTCTTCACGGATGGGCTTTTACTCTTAAACAATTCTCAGAAATGTACGCTGAGAAATTCAAGATTGACGTTGTGAAATTAATGAACCGACTTTGGGGTGAATCATTCTTCAATGCCAAGACAAAGAAGTGGAGCAAGCAGAAGGAGGCTGATAACAAACGTTCATTCTGCATGTACGTTCTTGACCCCATCTACAAGGTAAATAAATATATATCAATTTTTATAATTATAATGATTTTCTTCCAGCACATTAGCGTCTCGTTATAGTGTGGCAAGTCATATTTCAGGAAACTGAAATATGATGGAAACACAATGATAACGTGGACAGTGCACTTATGGAAGGAGATTAAATATTGTCAATGATGTTTAAACGCTGTCACTGAACCTCTATCTTTATGTTCGTTAGTGACACGCTACGACATTGTTAATACATTTATTATTCAAATTTATATATAATTTTTTTTTTCAATTATATAAATTAAATTCTAGTTTTTTTTATCTATTTTCTCATTAGGTTTTCGATTGTATCATGAACTACAAAAAAGAGGAGGCTGATACTCTTCTCACCAAGTTGGGAATCACCTTGAAGGCTGAAGACAAAGACAAGGATGGCAAAGCTCTGTTGAAGGTAATGAGAAAATATTATTTCTATACTTTTTGATTTAATTTTCAAACAAAATTTGGTTTTTTCTCATTCATTTTACTTCAACATGATGATTGTTCCAAAACTTTTCTGACACCTCTTCTGAATTATTTTGAGGAGTATTTGAACTTGATCTGAAGCTATTTATTAATTAAATATTTTTATTTATGTTAGAGAAAAAATAGTCATGAGATCAAACGCTAATTGTTTTGAATTTTCATTAGGTTGTCATGAGAACTTGGTTGCCAGCTGGTGAAGCTTTACTTCAGATGATAGCCATTCATCTGCCATCACCTGTTGTTGCGCAGAAATATCGTATGGAGATGTTGTACGAAGGTCCCCATGATGATGAAGCCGCCGTTGGTATCAAGGTAAATATTATATATATCTATATATATATTGTTTTTCTTTCTTTCTCTTGAATTAAAGTGAATATTTTTCTTATGAAATGTACACATGATGATTGTTCTTCACAGACCTGTTCTGAAATAATAATGAGCGACAGTTAAGAACGGCCAACTGATTGTATTTTTTTTTATCTCTTAACAATTCATTTATATCATAATTTATTTGCTTTCAAAGATGTCACATTTTTTATGATTTTTTTTTTTGGTTCTTTTTGTTTGTAGACCTGCGACCCGAACGGTCCTCTTATGATGTACATATCGAAAATGGTACCGACATCCGACAAGGGACGTTTCTATGCATTCGGTCGTGTATTCTCCGGTAAAGTGTGCACAGGAATGAAGGCACGTATTATGGGACCCAACTTCACTCCAGGAAAGAAAGAGGATCTTTATGAGAAAGCCATCCAACGTACCATTCTTATGATGGGACGTTATGTTGAAGCTATCGAAGATGTACCATCTGGTGAGTGATTGAACCAATTGCAGTTATAAATAAATTTTTATTCATATTCATCTTCATTTCTCTCTATTTTACTTTCAATGATGATTGTTCTTCACAGACCTGTTCTGAATATTAATGAGCGACAGTTAAGAACGGCCAACTGACTTAGATAAACTCTTGGAAACAAATTTTTCGGCATTTTAAATATACTTGATGACTAATTATTCGTTTTTTTTTTTCTTTTTTTTCTGTATTCTTTTATAGGTAACATCTGTGGTCTTGTTGGTGTTGATCAGTTTTTGGTGAAGACCGGAACTATCACTACTTACAAAGACGCCCACAACATGAAGGTCATGAAGTTCTCCGTATCACCGGTTGTGCGTGTCGCCGTTGAACCGAAAAATCCAGCTGATTTGCCGAAACTTGTCGAAGGTATGTACAACATCAATCAATTGAATATTCTTTTTTTGTTTTTTTTTTTTTTTTTTCAATTCTAATACACAAATAAAAAAAAAACGGATAGTCGAATGTTTTATTATCTAGAAAGAGAATCATGTCTGAATAAAAATTAATTAATTCTTTCTTTTTTTGTTTTTTTTTTTTTTTCTCAGGTCTTAAACGTTTGGCCAAATCCGATCCTATGGTACAATGTATCATCGAAGAGTCTGGTGAACACATTATTGCCGGTGCTGGTGAACTCCATCTTGAAATTTGCTTAAAAGATTTGGAGGAAGATCATGCATGCATTCCAATAAAGAAATCCGATCCCGTTGTATCCTATCGTGAAACTGTATCCGAAGAATCTGATCAAATGTGCTTGTCGAAATCGCCAAATAAGCACAATCGTTTGTTCATGAAGGCACAACCAATGCCTGATGGTCTCGCTGAGGACATTGACAATGGTGACGTTAATCCACGTGACGATTTTAAATCACGTGCACGTTACTTGTGTGATAAATACGATTACGATTTAACTGAGGCAAGAAAAATTTGGTGCTTTGGTCCTGATGGCACTGGTCCAAATATTCTTGTTGATTGTACTAAAGGAGTGCAATATCTCAATGAAATTAAGGACTCAGTTGTGGCTGGATTCCAATGGGCAACTAAAGAAGGTGTATTGTCCGAAGAGAATTTACGTGGTGTTCGTTTCAATATCTATGATGTGACACTTCATGCTGATGCTATCCACAGAGGTGGTGGACAAATTATTCCAACAACAAGACGTTGCTTGTATGCGTGTCTTCTCACTGCCGCACCAAGACTCATGGAGCCAGTTTATCTCTGTGAAATCCAATGCCCTGAGGTCGCTGTTGGTGGTATTTATGGTGTACTCAATCGTCGTCGTGGTCACGTATTCGAGGAACAACAAGTTGCTGGTACACCAATGTTCGTTGTCAAGGCTTATTTGCCTGTAAATGAATCTTTCGGTTTTACTGCGGATTTACGATCGAATACCGGTGGACAGGCATTCCCACAGTGTGTGTTTGATCATTGGCAAGTTCTTCCTGGTGACCCGCTTGAAGTTGGCACAAGACCTCATCAAGTCGTACAGGTCAGTTGATATTTATTTATTCATTCATCTATTATTTCAATTTATTTCACGATCATAACTGATGACAATGGAATTTTTTATACATTGTCATTTTTTAATTCGTGAAACATTAAATTGTTTTCTAAGTTTTGGCTTGCCAGTTTTATTTATCTGGTTGGACTGAACGAGAATTCAAACAGAGCGTTGAAAAATCATGAAATTTACGTGTGATATTGATTGAGTCATTGAAAAGTTCGTTAATTGAATAAATTTTGTGCTTGATTTACAGGACACAAGGAAAAGGAAGGGATTGAAAGAGGTTCTACCCGACTTGGCTTCATATCTCGACAAATTGTAACCAATCTGGACTATCGCACTGTATTTAAATATCTATTTAAATATTCTAATTCAATTAATGTCGCTGAATGCGATTAATGAAGTTCGTAACATCATGAAGTTTCTTTCCGGTGGCTTTTTGTTTGTTTTTTAGCATAACGTGAATTGTTAAATAAGCGAAGAATTAACGGGGGAAAAAAAAAAAAAAAAAAAAAAAATACAAATTGAACAAAGAGAAAATAAATTACTACATTACAGGATTGCCTTCGCTGACTTGGGAAAAAAAACTACTAGCCACTGTATTGAAATTCAGATATAAAAAAAAAATCCTGTAATTTTTTACATTACTTATTTTATAATTCCGCTTCTATTATATATTACTTTTCCTGTTTCTTTTCCGATAAGTTTATCTTTTTTTTCCAAACGACTGAAACGAGCGAAAGAGAATGAAATATGGAAGGTTAAAAATTCAATTGTATTCAAACCGACAGAATACATAACAGATAAATATAAAAAAAAGAAATAATACACGAAAAATCCAATCGTATCAATTTTTTTCCTGTCCGTACCTTTTTTCTACCAGTTAATTAGAAGTTAAATACATTTGGATGTGAGGTAAGTATGTTCACAGATTGATTGATTAATGAAAATATATTTAAATGCTGGTACTACTATATAAATTGACCACAAATACTGTCTATAATTTGTATACAATTAGAAATTAGCGTAATAATGTAATAGATCCACTAAATGAAATTGAACAGACTTCGTAACTAAAATATTGATTGATTGATAGATTAGAGAATAATTGAAATAATTATAAGGCTTAACACACGCCATTCCCATATTTTTCTTTTTCAAAATTTTATAATCGTAGAATATAATGATGTGGAGTAATATATATACAAAAAAAAAGAAACAAAAATTCGGATAATTGATATAACTGGTGCACTTTTGCTCAATACTAAACCGTGGTGATTGTATTCTTATATATACCAGCTAGTGATTGAGCGGCAAGAAGTATTGTGTCTCGGCGCGAAACGCCTGTAAGTGCATGATGCCATTCATTGAAAGGAACCTGAAAAAATAGAAAATTTTCATTTAAAGAGAAGTCAAATTGAAGGATAATGTTTAAAAAATTATAACAATTGATGAATAACCTGTAAATCCGTTGCCATCAGGTTACCAATTGGCACTGCCAAACCCAAAGCCTTAAAAGGATAATCATTGGGCGTTGATTCTTGTGCCATTGCCACAACTTGACTTGGCACAGGTGTCATTTGCGTAAACATTTGCAGACTCACGCTATTTTTCGGATCATCGAGAACTACAGCGGCCAATTCGTACCATTTATTTTCACCAATTTCGAGAAGAAAACTCTGTACAGCAATAATTGGAATATCTTTTGGGATATTGAGGGCATTTCGTGCATATTTAATTCTATGCTCAGCGCCACTGATTCCCGAAGCAAAGCCAACTGGTTGATTGGCAATTGCCGATGTGTCAATATTTACACCACTGCAATAATATAATTATTAGTTTAGCTTAATCAATTGAATTTAACACAATTTTGATGCGTTATGAAAAATTTTCCTCTTACGTCACAGTTGCCTTGCCAAATACTCCCTGGAAAGCTTCACGAATTGGACTGATTTTGAATTCTTTATTGGAAGCAACGACAATTTCAACATCACCACCAGAATCTGAAATTAATACATCAAAAAAAGTCCACACATATTTATGTACATTAACTAACATATTTCACATCATAACTTGTTGACAATTATTCACTCTGTTGTTTTACACACTATAAATATATTATTTGGAATTATGACATTATTCAATGTTAAATTGATTTGGAACTAAGCATCAGCAATGACAGCAGTTTACTGGGTGAATGTCTATGAAAACTATCCGCTGCTCTAGTTTATCCAAAAATAGAAAACCATCTATAACTAATGTCTTATATTTATACACATGAAAAAGAGTCAGTGTGTTATCGAGAAAAAAATATAAAATTGAATTATGTATATAAATATATCAAGCAAACATCAATCACAAATAATCTACGATTGATTGATCAATAAATACAATGCAAAGCACATGACAACAATTATGACCACACTCTCGCTTAATTCATTTACTTACAAATAAACTCACGCATCTGTGGATCTAAAGTTGTTATCATTGAATTGACGCTACTCTTGGCTTTCTCTGCAACTTTATTCAGCATACTGCTATTAACAACTGTATCTTTTACCCATGAAAATAGAGCACCACCAACCATTCCTGCATCATATATTAATTGATTATCCTTTGATGATTGTGAGAATTCAATATTTTTTGATGAAGTATCCGCTGATGACGTGGTTGGTAATTGATTTTGTGCTTGTGGTTGTTTTGTTTGTATTTCCGATGTACTTGGATCTCCAACAATTGAATCATGTTTTTGTATACCCTGATACAGTCCTGTTACTTCTTTTTTTGGACTATTTGTATCCATTGATGGATTTGCAACAAAACTTGGCAGGGCTGATGGCGGTGCAATGTTTGACAGTAAATTTCCTGTTGATGAAGATCCTCCAATGGGTGTCATAAGTGATATTGATGATGACACACTACTCATTGAATCTACAAAAATTAAATAAATTATTGCAAATGATTTTGCGTTATAAAAATTGCAGGGAAACTCATTTTCGTTTTTTTTTTTTTTTTCTTTCATTTCTACTCGATGCATTGAAATTAATTATTCGTTTATGAACAATAATTTTGTCACTTTGACATCGCCATAGGTATTTTTTTATGAATATTATGTGGGTACACAATGCCATTCTATTACTATCAGATAATATGCTGACCAGTTTTAGTTGTATCACCCGATATCGACAATTCATCCACTCGTTTATCCACAAATTCAAATGTAGATTCGCCATTGGATTCGTCGGTCATTTTAAAATAAATTTGTCTTTATATCAAAATTATCAATAATTTTTTGATACGACTTTGCTTGTGTCTTTGTTTATTCAATGTCGGATATAACTGGAGTATTTTTATATGTATATGTTAAGTGACACATATGACACGTGGCGCCAGTGTTCTGTTATTTATTTTTTTTTTATTTATTATTGTTCTTATTTTCCTCTCTGTATCAACCAGTAGCACAGCTATAAATAATATATTCGAATTTTAATATTGAATGAGATAAATAGTAAACGATTGCGATAATGGATGAGAAATTGCAATTGTTTCGTTGACTTCTGCTTTATCAATGTATTGTTGTAATAATTGTTAAAATTCTTGATGATTGCATAAATATTATTCATGTACTATGATATAGTAAAGAATTATCAACGATAGCTGGCACCACATATGAATTTGTGTATGTGTGAGTGTCTGAGCGCATGCGTACATAACCTCTCTTTGAGAACTTCAATTTCTATTAAAGTATGATTAATGTGATCTTAATAGATTTTTTTACCACATGTTGGCTTTAAATATTCTTTATACAGCAAATTATTAACTGTGGAACTCAAAATTTTGTAAAAAATTGCTATTATGGTGGACTTTCAACAAATCAATATATAGCAATATATAGCAAAGAGAAAATGGACATCTATGTACAGTTAACTGTACTATCTTTGTTTATAATTTTGTTCAACACTGCACATGTGTTCTCAATTGATATATGAAACTTTGGGAATAAAATCTTTTATTTAATATACTATTCAATCAACTGGTATATAGTTAAGACGAAAAAGTGCACTAGATAATTATATTTGGACGTTTTGCTTTGAATCAAATTCAAGTAATTGGTACATATAGAATGTAATAATTATTGTTAATTATAATAAATGGAGAAAAAAAAAACGACAAAGTATAAAACCAGAATTTCAAGAATCGATTTTGTATTTTTTTCATAATGTATGAATTGTTAAGTGCCAATTTAGTTTGATCGAAACTTTTGTTCATTTTCTATTCATGACAGCAATAATAATATAGCTTGAGTGACACAAGCATTGTTTATAACCTTGGAAGAGGAGAAAAAATTATTTCATCAATTGTTAACGACTTATCTATGCAATGATGGAGATAAAAAACGAAGTGCTCAATATTTCTGAGGATGAAAGTGAATCCTTTAATGATATCTATCGAAATAATCCTGTTGAGACAACAGATGCAATTATTGAATGCACACAAAATATCAAAACGAATGTTAGCAACATATATACACCATTGAAAAGTGTAGACTTTAAACGATTTAAAAAACCTAAGAGATTATCAACTTCTCCTATTAAATCTCCAACAGCACACACACAGATTAATTGTTACAGGAGTAACGGTTGTAATAGTCTCTCACCAAGAAAATTAGAAGCTAAAACATTTGGTAGGACTCATTATGACAAATTGAGGAGTCCAAATAAATCGCAGGATGTAGATGTAAATCAAAAAAGTCAAATTGTTGATGATGATAAAGAAGTTGGGGAGAATACGAAGAGTATGGAATATTCAGTAACTGTAATACCTGACATAAATATTTCAACACTACCCAATGGAAATAAACATGATAATCATTATGAATCTGACGATGATATATTTGCATCTCAAGAACTTAATAATTGTAATCGAATTATTAATAATATAGATGATGGTAATAATTCTAAACAGTTGACACCATCGAAAGTGACGAGAGAAAAATTAAAGAATTTTCCGATTAAAGATGAAAAATTATTCCTAACTCCACAGAGCGTTGGGAAAAGTACCATGAGCTCTGATAGCGAATTTGAACGCGTCTGTAGTTCAATAAAAAATAATAATTTTGATCCCGGACGTTATAGTTTTGAAACTATGGATTTGTTAAATGAATTCGAAGATATTGATGATGTTGCGAGTGATAGAATTTTATCTGATATGTTGGGATTATCGGTTGATAATGAGGAAAATAACCATGAACCATTGGCAGATCCTTTAGCTGCAACTCCACAGAAAGCAAATGATCCGAAACAAGATGATGATAAATCATCACCAAAAAAGCGAACCAGAAAACGTAAACTATTGAATGAGAATAAGAGAAGAAGTACAAGACTCCAAGAAAAATTGAATAAACCAATTGAAAACGATTTGTCGTCTACAGATGAAGAGTTAAGGATAGTTCGAGAAAAAATTAAACTAGTTGAAGAGAAAGAAGCAATTTCACCGGAGACTATGGAAAAATTAGAAAATTTAGATATTAAATTGAAACGTGAACCACCACCTCAACATCAATTAGAGAATTACATTAGTCGGCCGCCTTCATTAGATATTAAAAAATCATTTGTTCAATATGGACCACTGAAAAAAGGATGCTACTCAGAAGCAGAGGACAAAATAATCAAAAGGAATTGGAAACATTTCTGCATTAATCATAATTGGGATCCTCATAATGTAAAACCATTTATGAATGTGAGAATTCGACGAAGAACGATCATTAGTAAGGAGCAACGAATTAAATTTGTTCAATTTTTAGCGCAAGAATTGCCGTGGCGATTATTGTACAGTGTTTATTTGCGCTTTCAGTTATTATATACAAAGAGAAAACATGAACGAAAATATACACCAGAGGACGATAAACAAATCATGATTTATATGGAAAATGAAACGAGATATTCACATAAATGTCTGCAATTGGCTCAATTATTGAATAGAACAAAAGGCTCCATTCGGGAACGATACGCTTATCTCAAAAATCGAAAACAAAAAAGTAAAGAGAAAACTAAAATTAAATGGGATGTGCCATTGATAGAGACATTTTTGAAGCACTTATTGAAAGTGACATTGAGCAAAAATATTTATGAATTGAAAGATGCAGTGATACCTAAAGTTGTCTGGATTAAATTAGAGAAAATAATTAAAATACCCCATGACACGATGATGTTATTCTGGCTCCAACGATTACATGCTCAATTATTTTGTACTAAACCAATTTATGAGATTGATATAAAGATTATGTTGATTGAATATTTGTACGTTAAAGGAATATCTAGTAGAAAAGAATTAATATGGCCAAGTATTGCCAAATATTTCGATGGTTTAACGCCGCATTATCTCAGTCAACTGTTCAGTTCCCTAGTGAAGTGCACACCTTTGAAGAGGAAGAAACATTTAGCTGGTAGGAAAAATCTTCTTTGTATTATCAACTGTTACTCTGTTCTGTGCTTCCCTTAATGTCCTGATAAAATAAAAATATTTTATTTGTAGGAATAATTGGTTGGCTTTATGAAAAAAGGATTCCACAATTGGCGTCAAAAATCAAGGATAGATATTTGCCCCGTCTCATTTATAAAAACGGTAGAATTGAAATTATCAAAGAGTTTTCATCATCATCGTCATCATCATTATCATCCTTCTCGTCATCATCGTCGTTAGATTTTTCAGAGAGTGATTGATTCACATAACCAAGTTATTATATTTGTACGCAACGAAAAGTTTACGATTCACAATGTATTACGCATAAAAATTGTTGATACATAATTAAATATATTTTTTCTAACTAATGAATTAATTTTTTTTTTTAAATGCCTGGGACTGTTTCATTTGTTGTTACGTCTCAATTAGAATATTTTCAAATGTATAAATTAAATTCTATAGGTTCTCAAGCTTTACTTTTCTTCGACTCTTTTTCAATTGCTCGTTCCTTAGCTTTTTGATAAAGTGGCACAAGTTTGCCTTCTTTGGCTAAAACTTTTAGTAATTCCATTATAAGCGGTAGGTAATTATGCTTTCGACGGACATTCTCGATTTTGTAACGTTTTGATTTGTTGATTTCTTCTTCAATTAATGATTGTAATCGTGCGGCTTCTGTGGGGTCACACGAGTTTACTTTTTGACGTTCATACAGCATTTTTCGGTCAGATACTATTGCCATTAAATTGAAGTGTATTTCTCCTTCGTTGTATCTACAAATAATAATTTTGTTTTAAATTAATTATGATTACGTGAGATTTCCTGATGAAAGTTTCATAATAATCATTCTACTTACTTATTAATTCGCTTCTGGATAATAGGTTTGGCTGCTTGAACCCACTGATCACCTGGTGGACATGGACCTAGATCCATTGGACCATCCTTCAGACCATCGAGTTCATATAATCTCCCATCAATTGGTATATAACTCACGAAGTGAAATACATCATCATCTTTAGATGCTTGTTTTGAATCGTATTCGAACAATGTTTGTCTGTATGCGAGAAATATTTGTACAACATATTGTTTTGCATTCGAGGCAAAAATACTGATAGAAAATTATAAAGCACAAAGTTTGTACCTTGAGAATGAATTGTGAACTTCTCTGATGATATCAGAATTGCTCAATGCAAGTCCTCTCATTGTGGCATCAAAACTCTGACAAAAATTTTTAAATTCTTCCAAATTAGGTCCAATTGAAACATCTGGATGTTTGCAATTCATAAGAACACTAACAATAGCTTGAGTGGCGCAAGCATTGTTTATCACCTTTCAAGAACAAAAAAAAAATTTATCTTGTGACTTGCAATTTTACAAGAAACAAATTCTTCTCTTTTCAATCACCTACCTGTTTTGCGAAAAAAATTTTATCTAATCGATTATCCTGTACCAAAGTGCCAGCTGGTTCATCATCTTGTACCCATTTGAATAAGAATATCAGGCCATGAACTGGTCTAAAATGAATGCACAAACGTATAAAAAATATTCACAAATAAAATTTTGAGGTTATGTTTATGAATTTTCTTTTTTTCTCTCAACAAAGACATGAAACGTACTTGAGATTCTCAAATTGATCATCATCCAAACTCCATAGTTCTTCCACTTGCGCTCCTTTAGCTCCTATAATAAAATTTTACAGAAATTAAATAATTAATCCATGTCATAGTTTGTTTGTCATGATAATCTGGTATTACCATTATGCAAAGGTAAATGTTGCATCAATTGGTCATAACGATAGATATGATATGAATTTTGAATATCTCATTAGATTCTATTAGCTTCCCTTACCAAATTCTCTTATTAATTCCGTAAACACACCAGGATCACTCTCAATTAAACACCAATTTCCAGCTGAGTCCGTCATGATTTTGATACCAAAAGATGCACCAACTTGACATAGGTGTCTTGAATCTTGATGGAGATTTATAAAGCGCTACGCACAATGGGAAAGAACAAACGCAACTCACTGTGGCTTACAGAAACTTATTGCTCGCTTCTTTTCATTGTGCATAAAGTTTTTACACATCACAAGTGCTGCCAAGCAGCGATATTTAAAGGACCCATGTTATATTCTGACCAATCAAATTAGAAGGCGCGATAAACATTTATTCGATTGATATTTATTTATTCATATTTTTGGTTACAATTTCCTCTTCCTTTGATTATCAATAACTATCTATACAAGATTCAATCAGCGAGATGATTGTTTGGATGGAATACAGTCTAGTGGAATTAATCACAGATTAGTAATCACCTCCAATTACTTTCATATAACACCCCGTCGTCCCTGCAGCAATTCCGAATAATACATTCATTAAAAACAATATTTGATTTACTCTGCAAAAGAAAAACGATGATATTTTCACTACTTTCACAGTAGTCAAGAGATATTTACGATCAATGATAAGAATCAACTACTCATTGCAGTATTTATTTTTAATACACGGAATAAAAAAAATAGACGCAGTGAAAAAGTCAAAAATTTGTTAGACAATTTTGAGGTTATGGTGATATGATCTACGTCAATAACCGAGAAGTAAATTGTTATTATGTTTATATGGTAATGTAAATTTTGTGTGAAATGAAATGAAGTCTTCATACCATGAAAACAGAGAAAAGTGTCGGGATGATGGGGATAAATATTCTGGTAACTATGGTTCATATAAATCATCGAGTTATTCGAAAAATAAACGTTACAAAGAAGACAAATATTATGAATCTTCAAGTAAACACAAAAGGCCCGGAGAAAGATGTAAACCAGAAATGAATACTGACTATGATGATGACAATGATGATGAATTCACATTCACAAAATATAAATATGAATTGAATAAGGTATTTGCGGCTAATTCAAATTTAATACAAGACACAGATGATTTTTGGAGTTTCGTTAAAAAATATGAAACAGTGCAGAAAAAGATGGGGGAACGTAAAGAAACACCACCAGCTACATCGTCAGTATTGAATTCAGTTGGTGTACCAACTCATTATCACAAGTCGCATTGTATAAATTTAAAAATGAATTTAAAATTCGGTGAATTATTCGCAAGAGTGCCGCCAACACAAGAATTACACGACACGAAATTACACAAATTTAAAGAGATAATTATTCTGTATTTAGATTTTAAACAGAAAGAGAAATTTTCGAAATTAAAAAAACTTCGTGATAGTCAGGCTAATTTACCGGTTGCAAAACAGCGAGAAGAAATTATAGAAGCTATTAAAAATGAAAGAGTTGTAATTATTGCGGGTGATACAGGATGCGGGAAATCAACTCAAGTACCACAATATTTATACGCCGCTGGTTTTGGTGCAATTGCTTGCACTCAACCACGAAGAATTGCTTGTATATCATTAGCAAAACGTGTGGCCTATGAAACACTAACAGAAAATCGAAATGAGATTGGTTATCAAATACGTTTTGAAAAACAACGCAATCAAGAGACAAAAATTACTTTCATCACGGAGGGTTTATTATTGAGACAAGTATCTGGTGAATCGGGTTTGGCACAATATGACGTTATTGTATTGGATGAAGTTCATGAACGCCATTTACATGGCGATTTTTTACTGGGCATTATGAAATGTTTGATTTATCAAAGACCCGATCTCAAACTTGTTTTAATGTCAGCGACAATAAATATTGAACTGTTCAGCAATTATTTTGCCAAAGAGGAGGTGAGAGTGATTCGTGTACCAGGACGATTATATCCAATCAAATTAATGTATCGCCCCGCACCTATTGAACAATTAAGATACAAAAATGATCGATTTAATCCCAGTCCATTTGTTCAAATATTGCAAATAATCGATACGAAATATCCCCGTTAGTATTTTATCATGAAAAATATAAATATTCTTATTCAATAGTATATAAAATTTATCCACGTTTTTATTTTCCATCCATTTCAGCAACAGAGAAAGGTGATCTTCTAATATTTCTCAGCGGAATGAGTGAAATAACAGCAGTCGTTGATGCGGGCAAGGAATACGCACAGAAAAAGAATAATTGGATAATTCTTCCATTACACAGTACACTATCAATTGCCGAGCAAGACAAAGTATTTGATTACGCGCCTGATGGCGTTCGTAAATGTATTGTATCGACAAATATCGCCGAGACATCAATAACCATCGATGGAATTCGTTTTGTTGCTGATAGTGGTAAAGTTAAAGAAATGAGTTATGATCCAACATGTAAAATGCAAAGATTGAAGGAATTTTGGATTAGTAAAGCAAGTGCGGAACAACGTAAGGGTAGAGCTGGTAGAACTGGTCCGGGTGTTTGCTATAGGATTTATTCCGACGAAGAGTATACGGGTTTGGAGAAATATTCAACACCTGAAATTCAACGAGTTCCGTTAGACAGTTTACTATTACAAATGATGGCTATGGGCCTGCCAGATCCAAGAAAATTCCCATTCATAGAACCACCGCCATCGGAAAGCATTGAAAATTCAATTCTATCATTGAAGGAACATGGCGCCATTACGGAGAATGAAAAACTCACCTGCGTAGGTAAAACACTATCGCGATTACCCGTTGACATAACAATAGGTAAGATGTTAATAATGGGATCAATATTCCATCAAGTTGAGCCAGTTTTATCGCTAGCTGCTGCATTAAGTATACAAAATCCATTTACAAATCGTGCATACAAGGACACAGAGTGTGAAACGTCTCGGAAAAAACTTGAATCCGATCATGGCGATCCAATAACACTTTTGAATGCGTATCGCGAATGGTTGGAGATTAAACAGGACAGCGCACATGAGTCGAGAGGTAGCAGTAGTACGAGCAAAAAATGGTGCAAACGTCGTGGACTTGAAGAACAGAGATTTTATGAAATGACAAAATTACGAGCACAATTCAAAGATCTTTTGAGTGATTGTAATTTATTGAAGAGTCTTTCAGAACCAAATTCTTCTATGTCAAGCACTGAACGTATTCTTCGTCATGGTGAATTGAAATTGTTGAAATCATTGAAGCGAACTTATAAACAAACTGCGCCAAAAAAACGTAAACAACTTAAAGCCAATCAGTTTGATGTACAGTTGCAGGACAATGATAATGATGAGGATGATGATGGAATTGATATTAAAGATGTTGAATTTCGTATGAGAAATGATTCATCTCAAGTGAAAAATTTATTAAATGCAAGCACTGCATGTAGTTATAAAGATTTGACAATGCTTAAATTAATTTTATGTAGTGGATTGTATCCACAATTTGCTACTGCTGATGAATTTAATTATTGTAAATCAGTTAATGAACAATTATTTCATACTAAAGCTAAACCGTATGTTGCTTTGCATCCGATGAGTTTTTTTGGAAATCATCCGCAATTATTGCAATTGGATGAACCGGATATAGTTGATATCCCAGGATTCAAATCGAAAACTCCAGTGAGTCCAAAGCATCAATTGCTCGCTTATTTATCATTATTGGAAACAACAAAACCTTATTTAGTAAACACATTGAGAATGCCTACAGCGCAAACTTTATTTTTATTTTCTCGTGAAATCGATACAAATTCGACGTTCTCTATGGCAGTATGTGATTTGTGGTTGAGTCTTGAATTTCCTATTCCTGATAGTGGACAAAATCTATTGATTAAAGCATCGAAAATCCGTCAAAAGTGGGATTATTTACTCACAAAACAGTTGAAAGAGGAAAATTTGATTGGTGGTGGTGAAAAAGAAGAAGATACAAGTGAATTTGAATACGAATTAAGTCGAGAGTTAATTGAATTTATGCATACAACTGTACCATACACAGTCAAACGACTTTTGGCTGCGGATATAAAAGCAATTTACGTTGGTGCAGGTGCAAATGACAAAATTGTTAATCCTAATCCCTTTCAAGATGAATTTCTATGTATTCCAAATGCAATAAAGGGTGGTGTCAAATTAACAAATAATATTACGTACAATTGTCTCATGGAAAATGAATGGAGTGTTAAATTGACGGCTGAAATGTTGGAAACACCTTGGCAATGTTTGAATTGTAATTTTGAAATGATTATGTCGAGTATTGAAAAATTGCAACATCAAAAACTATGCGATAAATCGAACGAGGAAATTATTGAAAAAACTGAAGTTACGGTTGTACGAAAACCAAATAGTCGAGCGTATGATTGTCCAAAGTGTAAAGAAACTTTATATTTAACACCAATTGAAATATTGAAACACAAAAAGAGGCACACCAATTCAAGTTGATTATTAATAAATAAAGGTAATTGTGTACTATGTATATTCAAATGTATATATTAAAATATTATGTTTTACAAATAATTTGATTTATTTATTTTGTACAAAATTGTTTGCGTTTTCAAGTCCATGGTAAAAAATTTGAAAACATAAATGTTCCTATTACAGTAAAGCCTAGAAAATAAATTAATATCAATTTATCTCGTTTTGTATATTCTTTTTGCGACATTATAAACACACGCCATCTTGAAAACATATTATCTTTATCCTCATAGCTATCTCGGTCGCTATTTTTGATTCTGTGAGACATTATACTTGCACAAAACCAATACAATAGTGGACTGGCTGATCCTAGCAATCGTGTACTGACTTGAATATGAACAAATAATATACAAAATACAGTTAAAAATAATCCATGAACAATGAATGGAAACATTTGTACTGGATATCGCTTTAATCTTGTTACTTTTTCGTATTTTTTCGTTCTTAAAAATTTTAATCGATATAATTGATATTTATTTTCAATAAAAAATTCAACGATACATCTTAGCATGATGTAGAGTATTGGTAATGCAAGAAGAAAATTTGGTATTTGTTTTATTTCATAATATTTGAGAAATCCAACATTCCAATATTTTTGTTGTATATAAGAATAAGCAATTGGAATTGTATCAGTACACCACGACGATTCAATAATATTACCAGGCATAATTAAGTTATTTTCTATACCATAATTTATCACATGAGCTGGTAGTACAGTTGAGTTTGTTCTCTCAGTACAAAATAAAATATAATTGTATGTTTGTAACAGGACAAATGGCGTTATGGATAATAGAATTGTATTAAATATCCAAAGAATACCCGCAAAAATATTTAATAGTTCAGAAAATACAGCGGATTTTATTGCACGATTACGATATTCAAATACAACTTTTGGTAAACTAAAAAATAATAAATCCTGCATCCAAATGTATAATGGATATGCGGTATTGACTAGCCCATTTGATCTAACAATTCCCGAAAGACCGATGGGTAAACAGACAAAGCGACTGCCTTTTATCGCTGCCATCATACTATAAAATGTTAAATAAGCAAACATTGATTCAGAATAAGTGGCTGTGAAAAATATACTTGCTGGATTGATACAATACAATATTGCTGCTTTGTATGCAGTTGTTTTATCACCTAATACTTTTCGACTGAGATCATAAAAAATTACTGCTGACTTTACGAAGCATATAAAATTAATTAATACTGCAGCTATTATAATCACACTTTGGTCATTTAAATTGAATAAAATTTTCTTAAGAATTCTACCTACACAACGCACTGACATTGGATATAATGGAAAAAATGCTAAAGTATTTTCATACGTATATCCATAACGGGCAATGTGTATGAAATATTGTGCATCCCATCGTGTCAAACCGCCAAATAAAAAGTTCACTAATTTATCAAGAAATGAAATGGCGTCATTTGGATTAACAGGACTGATAAACACATCTGCATCGTGATCGGGTGAGACTGCATTAAATATTGTTTGCAATAATATTACAAATAATCGTGATGTAATGGAGAACCAAAATATTTTTTGACGTGGTTCGTACATCATAAATTTTCCGTTGAATTTATAATAATAGTAATAATAATTATTATCATTAATAATACATCATCGAATTTCGATGATAAACTTTTGAATGACTCCTCAATAATATTTATCGCGTTGACACAGGAAAGGCGAAGTATCATATCAAACCTCAGCTTCCTCTTATTACCAGTGTTGAATTCGTTTAATACAGTTGTTGCATTGGTTTCTGAAAAGTGAAAAACAAAAGTTATTGCTTGAACGTAAATAAAATTATCAAACGGAAATGCTTCTGGTTCGAATATTTTTGATAATCGGTATTTCGATTAATGCACAGGAATATAAATCGGAGAATAAAGATGTGAAACCAATTACGGTGAGCTAATAATTATTGTTAAATCAATTCATTTACAATGTACGAACATATATTTCTATTATTTCTATTGTACAAAAGACGGTACCCGTCGTTGAAGAGGTGATTCCACCACCGTCTGAAACAATTATCAGCCGTCACGATATCGACAGGATGAAACCTGTCTTTGATTTAATCTCTGAATCAGCAATCGATACGTTTTCTGAACGTCCAACTGAATATCCCGGTTACGATGGATGGTACAATAATGTTGGTCGTCCTGAATTAGGTGCAGTTGATACACCTTTATTACGAAGATGGCAAGCGGTTTATAAAGACGGTGTTGACGAACTGGCAGGGTGGAATCGACCAAATCCACTGCGTTTAAGTGAGGGAATATTTCATGATTGGAATGATAGAAGGTCTCATACAGGGAGAAATGTTTTATTGGTATTTTTCGGTAAGATATAAATTATTTGAATAAAAATATGACTTAATGATTGATTAATTATGATCATTTTGAATGATTTTTAGGACAACATATTGTTGAGGAGATTCTGGATGCTCAAAGGCCAGCATGTCCACCCGAATATATCAATATTAAAATTCCTGACGGCCATCCATATCGAACGAAACCTGGGCATGATCAAATGCCAGTATTACGAACACGTTATGATGAAACAACTGGTCATTCACCGAACAATCCACGACAGCAGGTATTATAATTGTTCAATTACAACAGGAGATTCGAATTAATTTTTGACGATGATTAATTTTCAATATAATATTTTAAGCTGAATGAAATTACACCGTATTTGGATGGCGGATTAATTTATGGTACAACAAAAGCATGGTCAGATTATTTGAGGACTTATGCTAATGGAACATTTGATAAATATGGTATGCTTGCTCATTCACGTAACAGAAAATATCCTGATCTAAATAAAGTTAGATTACCAATGGCAAATCCACCACCACCAATACGACATAAAGAATATATCCATCGTCATTATGTGGAGAAAGTTGACAGATTTTACAGTGAGGAATTGTTGAATTTTAATTATAAATATTTATAACTCTAGTTTTTCATCTCTATTAATTTTTTTTTTAGTGTTGGGCAATCCACGAGGCAATGAAAATCCATTTCTTCTAACATTTGGTATTATTTGGTTTCGTTGGCACAATGTTTTAGCTGAACAATTGGCTATTAGATATCCTAATTGGTCAGATGAGACGATTTTTAATGAGGCACGCAAGTGGGTTATTGCTTCACAACAAAAAATTGTCGTTTATGATTGGTTACCGCAATGGTTGGGAAAAAATTTATCGACGTACAAAGGTATAACAAGATTTTTCAATCACTCATCTATCTATTTTATTTTCTATTAGTCTTGATGTTTATGTAACTTTAATATTTGTTCATATGAATGATTAATTCGTTATTGTTACATTGCACAGGTTACGATCCAAGTATCGATCCACAAATAGATCAATTTTTTCAATCTGCAGCTTTTCGCTTTGGTCACACTTTAGTACCGTCTGGAGTTTTTTTGAGAGATTATGGTGAGGAAGGATGTCAATTGAAATTAGAAAACCGAACTATTCGTACATGCAATAATTATTGGATGCCTCAGGTATTTAAAACTAATTAATAATAAATTGATGGATTAATTAGTTTTAAAAAGTATTTATGATTAAGTAGAAAATAATTTTAGAATCGACTTCATATCAATATGACTAAAATCAAGGAAGAAATTGATATCGAGAGATTGATAATGGGAATGTCAGTGCAATTAGCTGGAGGGGAAGATCAAGAAATTGTTGACGATCTCAGGGGTAATTTATTTGGACCACTTGAATTTTCACGACGTGATTTAATGGCATTAAATATACAACGCGCGCGTGATCATGGATTGCCAGATTATAACACGGCAAGACGCGTTTACGGATTGCCCGAGGTCAATGAAACTAATGTAAATGAAATATTTCATGCGACTGAAAATATAATAAATGTATTTAAAGAATTGTATAATCATAAGTACGATGATGTTGATGTATGGGTGGGTGGAATGATGGAGACGAATGCAGGACCAGGTGAATTATTTACTCGAATTATTGAAGATCAATTTTCGAGAATACGGAATGGTGATAGATTTTGGTTTGAAAATAAGAATAATGGGTAAGTGATAGATGTAAATTTATTGTATTATTATTCCTAATACCTTCAATTCTATTTGTTGCAGATTATTTTCCGAAGAATCGATTGCAAAAATACGAGAGTTAAAGCTTTATGATATACTAATGGCTGTTACGGATGTAGGTGGAAGAGATCTGCCGAAAAATGTATTCAAAGTGCCTATCGATGGTAATGAAATTAAAATATCGATATTATTATTATTCGTTGAAAATGTTTTCCACCATCCATTATTCAATTTGTAGATAAGGAACTTCATCCATTGTGTGCTAAAATTCTTCAAAGGGTTTGGTGTGTTAATGAAACAGGTCAACCCAATTCATGCTTTGGTATTCCACGATTTTTTCCCGTTCGTCATGAAGAGTGTTCTGAAGCAGGAACATATGACTATTTTATTAACAGTGAAATATCATTCCTCGCAACATTTGTTGGCTTGACATTTTTTTTCATAGGTGAAAGCAATATATATATATATTAATCATTTGCTTTACTTCATCAATTCACTCATGGTAGATTTTTTTAATTCACAGGTTTTATGATTGTTATTTTTTATAAATTATACACAACTCAACGGAAATATATGAAGATACAATCCACCTGCCCTAAATCATTGACTGACATTGGCAATTCAACAAATATGTACACAGGTAAATAGATGAATAAAAATATTTTGGGAAATTGAGAAGAATAAATATAAAATATTGATTCATATTTAGTTTCTGAATGGATGGGTTGTGCGTTGCCAAATCGTCCAGCGATTATTGTTCTTGATCGAGAAAAACGACAGATACAAATGATAAATCAAGTGGGACATTTATCTCGCGCATTAGATCTCATTATGGTGAAAAAAATGATGGTATATTTAGACAAATTTAATTCAAAAACAATTTATCACTGATAATACCAAAATTATTCATTTTATTTTTGTTTCTATTTACAGATATATTGTCCCCATAGTAGTCAATATCTTTTGCTTAGAGTTGATCACAATTATGATTTAGTATTAAAATTCGAGTCTATTTTTTTACGAAGTCTATTTCTAAGAACATTGGAGACATTTTTAGTAGAAATCAATATTGAAAGAGAAATTGTTTCACGTATAACAACGAAAGCAGTATTGAATCAAGCTGTGACAATGAAAGCACGACAAAAAAGATTGGAACAATTTTTTCGCGTTGTATTTTCACAGGCATTTAATATTGCACATTCAGAAGATGAAATTCTCAAAATTGATTCGGCAGTTGCAATAGAAGTTATTTATACGGAATTAACGTTGATTGAATTTGCTGCGGCACTCAGTATGCGAGAGGATTCTGAATTTGTCAAAAAGGTATAGCAATAATAAATAAGATCTAAATTATTTTGTAATATCTGTAGAGAATAATTTTATTATCACCTTTTTTTTTTTTTCCAGATATTTAATTTAGTTGACACCGACAAGAATGGTTTCATTTCATTTCGTGAATTTATTGATATGTTAGTTCTCTTTCTGAAAGGCACTGCTGAAGAAAAATTGAAATTAATGTTTGATATGTACGATATTAATGGAACTGGACAATTGAAAAGAGAAGAATTTTCAAATATGTTGAGATCATTTATGGAAACAGTAAATGCTGATGTGTCCGATGAGGAATTGGAATCTGTTGTTCAGTCAATGATGGAACAAGCGCACATATCTCAGAAAGAGACAATTGATTTACAAGACTTTCAAAATATTCTCGGTGAATTTAATGATAAATTGAGTTACGCTGAATTGGAATTTAATGTGAATTCAGAAGGAACAGGTAAAAAATTGACTGCTGGAAAATCAACAGTACGTTCAACATTTATTGGTGAAGTTAAAAAGACAGTTGAGAGTTTGTATGCGGATCCGAATGATCTCAAGTCAAGAGTTGAGGGTAGAACTGATAATAATTTAAAGTCAAATAATGAAGCGCATGAATTTATTAATAAAAATAAGAATATCATACAGTCTAAACAAGAGGATAATTGTATGAGGCGAATAACGAAATATATTGCCAATAATCAATTGCAAATATTCTGGATATTTTTATATACAATGGTGTTGTTTGGTATTTTCGCAGAACGATTTTATTGTAAGTAATTCAAATATCATTTTTTCCTCTCGTATTTTTTCGATAATAGGAATGAAAATCATTTCATTACGCTGTAGATTACACAGTTTTACGTGATCACACGGGTATGAGACAAATAATGTCATATGGTGTGGCAGTAACGCGTGGTGCAGCATCAGCCATGATGTTTGCCTATTCCACTATATTATTGACAATGTGCCATCATACAATAACAATTTTACGCGACACTGCTTTACAATTCTATATACCATTCGATTCGGCTATTGAAATGCATAAATACATCGCGTATTGGGCATTAATATTCACCGGTAAATAATTTATATTCATCATTCAGAATAATGTAACAGAAAAATTGAGTGTCATCTATTATTTTATGCACTGTTTATGTTCAGTTATTCATATTGTTGGGCATGGATTCAATTTTTATCACATTTCAACTCAAAGTGCAGATGATCTGACGTGTATATTCAGGAATGTTTATCACTCGTGGGTATTTCTTTGATAATGATGTCGATAATTATTGAAAGAGAAAACCGAAAAAACATATGATGATTTCGCTTTCATTTTATTTTTCTTGTTTAGCTCGCACGAATTGCCAAAATTCCATTACTGGCTCTATACAACAATCACAGGCGTAACATCAATTGTCCTGACAATTCTTACTGGAATAATATTCATGTGCGCTGTTCCTACTGTAAGACGACAACTCTATGGCTGGTTTGCATTTACTCATTCACTGTACCCAATATTCTATATATTAATATTTCTACATGGCAGTGGAAGATTAATTCAAGAGCCATACTTTCATTATTTCTTTTTGGGACCAGCCACATTATTCGCTATTGATAAAATATTTACCGCAACGAGAAAGCGAATGGAAATACCATTGATAAAAGCAGATCTTTTGCCATCAGGTAAATCATTTTTATTAAATTTATTTAATTCATCAAATAAATTCATTGTATGTTGTTTTATTTTATTTCAGACGTTACGAGTTTGGAATTTCAAAAACCAATGCATTTTAATTACAAATCAGGACAATGGGTGAGAATTTCATGTCCGGCATTGGATGCTGAAGCATATCATCCATTTACATTGTCATCGGCACCACATGAGCCATTTTTATCAGTGCATATTAGAGCCGTAGGACCATGGACGAAAAATATTCGAAGTAAATTGGATCCAACGAGACAAGAATATCAAAAATTACCGAAAGTATGTACAAACATTTAAGAATAATGAAAAGATAATTTATTATTTTCTATTTTTAAATAATATTGTTGAAAGACTTACGTTTACGTTTCAATTATTCAGATTCATATTGATGGTCCTTATGGTGAGTCCCATCAAAATTGGGATAGATACAATATTTCAATTATGGTGGCTGGTGGTATTGGTGTCACTCCATTTGCCTCAATTCTGAAAGATATTGTTTTTAAATGCAATCAAAAAGTTAATCTCGGTTGTAAAAAGGTATGAGACGAAGAAAATAATTTAAGTAGATATAAAATTTATTATGATTTGATAACAATGAAAAAGAATATCAATTTCACAGATTTATTTCATGTGGGTAACGCGGAGTCAGAAACAATTTGAATGGATGGTTGATATATTGCGAGATGTTGAGAAAGCTGATACAAATAATGTGATCTCGGCACATATTTTTATTACACAATTTTATGAAAAATACGATCTTCGTACGATATTACTGGTATCATTGACAGTTATATAAAAAAATTAATATTGAATTTAATATTGAAAACTTCATGTATAAATAATTGTAATTCATTCTTTTTCAGTACATATGTGAATTACATTTTCAAAAAGTTTCAAATAAATCTCTCTTTACTGGATTGACTGCAGTTACGCATTTTGGTAGACCAAACTTTGAACAATTTTTCTTGGCAATCCAGAGAATACATTGCGATGTTAGTAAGCTCATGGAATCTATATCAATTTTTCAAGTCTATCAATCATATTTATTACCCATTTTCGAATTATAGATAGACACAATTGGAATATTTAGTTGTGGATCGCCAACGTTAACAAGATCAGTTGATCATGCGTGCCAAAGTCTGAATAGTAGAAACGATAATCAAGCTCTATTTCAACATCATTATAAAAGTTTCTAAATATCATTTCGCTATATTTATAATAAATATTTTACATGTCCTTACACGTTCCCCATTTCACCGTCAACACTGTATAAAAAGAACAGTATAATGCAATGCTCTAATTTTTATATTTACTATTGTCACGTGTGATCCATAAATAAAAAAGAAAATCTTGTATAAGGTACCATGTCTTGTAAGCAAACAATTTTATGGATATGATACGTTATAAACAGTATCAACGATTAAACAATCAATTCTATTTTTTTTTTCCCCAATAATATATGAATATTAAAATTTATAAATGGAGAATAATTTAGTTGATTTTACCTATCGACAGAACTATTTCGAGGTTACATATGAATAGACGTAGCAACTGAACTATTTAATTATTCATTGTCGATGTTATATGTATATACGTGGATGAAATACAAAGGAATAAATAACTTATGTACTTTACCTATTGATTGAAGGGAAAATTTGTTAATTGATAATTCATTTACAATCGATGTCGTTTTTTTGATTTCTTTCAGTACAACTTAGGAATTAATTTTATCACGAGTGTGAGTCTCTTCGTGATCTTTGATTGATATATATATGTACAAATTTATTTGATACAAAGTGATAATAAAAATTGGGAATTTTTATTGTTGAAGTTTTCGTTGAAATGTTTGCGATTACACGATTGACAACGCCACATTCCGTGTTCAAGCACCTTCATACTGGTAATTGTTTAACCCAACGAGTAGATAAACTAACCTAAAAATTGTGTAGAAAATGTGAAAATTGTATTTTCATTTTATGATTTTTTTTTTTTTATAGGTTGCAACCGATTCTTGGCAAGTGATGCTGGTGATAAGGAAGAGGGAAGCACGAGATTGCAAGAATTTAGGAAAAAATTGCGTGAAACGACACCAATAAGTAATCGATTGTGATAAAGGAGAATGTATATATATGTCCATGTATATTCATACAGATCCATACTTTATTAACAGATAAATTGGAGGAGTTGGAGGAAGGAAAGCATCCTCATCAAGAGAAAGAACCTCTACCTCCATTTCCTGATAATACAAATCCTGAAACTGGAGAAATTGGTGGTCCTCGAGGTCCTGAACCAACTCGTTATGGTGATTGGGAACGGAAAGGGAGAGTTTCGGATTTTTAGCAAATATGGTTGATATGTTTTCTCGATGTGCAAATAATAACAGTCGTTAATGAATAATAATGTTTTTAAACAA
Source organism: Zele albiditarsus (assembly GCA_958496275.1). Classification (NCBI taxonomy): domain Eukaryota; kingdom Metazoa; phylum Arthropoda; class Insecta; order Hymenoptera; family Braconidae; genus Zele; species Zele albiditarsus. Next base: position 8,994,576 of record OY292412.1, on the reverse strand, counting down.
ATGAATATATTTTTTTTAATCGTCGACTTTTTTTCTCCTTCCAACACTTTATTATAACTAAATTTCAGTTATTTTTCTGCCATTTTATCGTACACAATGCTTCAACGAAAAATTATAACTTCAATTGCTAAAGGAAATATTTGCAGTTTCACAACAGGTGAAATCAAATTGTGAAAAACAAAAAAAAAATAATAAACATTACTCTTGCTGGATTAATTTTGTTAATTGTTTTATAATATTAACAGGGTCGGTGATACATGCGTTACATGATTCCCAAATGAATACTGTCAAGCAAGAGTCTGAAAAGATGAAACGATTCCGTGAAAAATTAAAAACCGAAGCACCACGTAAGCACACATTTCAATTGCTTTTAATTTTTTTTTTTTTTGTTGAGCAATGTTTTATACCTAAATCTTTTTTATATGTTTTCAGACAATCTCGATCGACTTAATGATCCTGTTTTAATTGATATCAATCCTGACAGTGGAGAATTCATTCCGGAAAGTGAAAAAGAGCCAACTAAATGGGGTGATTGGCAACATGGTGGGAGGGTTAGCGATTTTTAAGCCTGCAAAAATGTAAATGTATATCCTTTTCATTCTCAAATATGTAAAATTCTTAATCTAAATTACAAAATGAAATTAACAATGTCAAATCATCATCTTTTTTTTTTTTTAATCTAGAAAATAATTCCAATTCATAGTTTTTCATTTATTACATATCTAAATACTGGTTTTTACGTCTAATAATTTTTCGCTTTCATCTTCTGAATATGAATTTTACAGCTAGTTTTTTTTTATCATTAATTACTGTTTTTTTCTCCTTCTAATATAGATGATAAGCTGTCAATGCTAGGTGATGCAGTTTTCTGCACTGAGTTCAATTTTTATTTTTGAACTATTTGGAGGTTGAAGGCATTATTTGGATTCTTATTTCAGAAAAAATATTCTGAATGAATATGGGGGGGGGGGGGGGGGGGGGGGGGCAGAGAGAGAGAGACCATCCACTAAATTTAAGTAATTCTTGTAATAAATATTTACTCTCTGTTCATAAGAGAACAAATTTCATTATAAAAAATTTTGATCTATCGTAGCATTGCCAGAAACGGGAAATAGTATTTCATTTTCCCTTTTTGTTACCCGTTTTTTTTTTATTTTTCACAACGAAAAAATGATATTTAATAATGGACGATACGAGTGAATTTTTATCCCAAAAAATTCCAAATATAATAATTTCTATTATGTTTTGTTTAATTTGTTTTTTGTTTTTTTTTTTTTTTCTTAATAAACACGAGGTATATGAGAAGGAACATTAAGATGAGATTGAGAAACTACTGTATACCGAGATTATAATTCAAATGTCAGTCTTTTCACCCGTCATCTAGCACTGACGGCTACGACGATTTAATTCTTTCTTACTTACTGTTTGTTCCATATTTTTTTTCTTTTCGTTTTTCGGTTTTTTTTTTTCTGTTCGCAAGGTAGCATAAAATATGAACGAATATACGAATCTTAACGGTTGATAAACTATAAAGTTTTATTGATGGCTAACACGTCCCTCATCATCATGTTTCTCAGCGTCCACAAGGCATTTACGACATTTCCATGATTACCAACACCATTGCCCAACCATTCGGCTGGTAATTTTGTTACATCAGGAATTTGTGTGTTATCAGGAGTAGCATTCATTTGCTTATCCCAATTCGATATGTATCGATTTTCCACATTTAATCCCTCAATATATCTGGAATGATAGTAATACATTGATATTGAAATAATTATCTTGAAGATTATTTAAAATTATTAATACACAAATTCAAATAATATAAGATTGAATTTTCATTTTTACCTTAAATACGCGTCCGAGTGTAAAACCCGACTCGGCCGCGGTGGCACTGCAATAAACAATGGATCTGGCTGTTTAGCTGCCGGTAAACTTGCCGTTTGCGTTGCAGCAGCTGAAGTTTCTAACAGAAAAATCAATATTATTATGAGGGAAAAGTGAGAGAGAATGTTGTGTTGGTAAATTATTTAATATTACTCACCAGTTTCCATAGGTGGCAATATCGTGGGGCCTTTTGATGCCATATAATTTCTGTAAATATGGAAAATACAAATTGAATACTATACTAATAAATATTGGTAATCAAATTTGTCTCGATGTAATACAGTGTTACCGTGTAACACATTTTTTCTAATAGTTAGCTATTTTTTTTAACTTCTTTCAGTACTGTTTAGCTGATTATTTTCATGTATTCAAGTGCTAGTATCATCAATCAGCATTGAAAAGATTTTATATAAATGATATAAGTACTCACTTGCTGCGTTCACTTGGTGGAATAATACGACCATTTCCTTTGAGTATATGTACCTCCTTCACATGCCTCGCCAATCTTTGTACACTTGGAAAAGGCGGCACCGATTTTTTCGTTCTACCACAACCTCTCCACTGACACTGGAATTCAACGTCTAGAAATAGAATAAAATATTAATGACATTTTGTAATTTTACGTTTTATTACCGACAGATTGAATATTTTTTTGATTACAATCTTACCAGCTGGAGCATTTATGAAAGAAGATTGCACATGTCCATTCTGCTCAGCAATACAATGATCTATGCAATCTGTCATATCTTCAAATTGCCAATCACAATTGTCCCAACAGCATTCAAAAACTTGATCTACCGGTGTACATATGCCTGAAACAGGCGTACTCCGAGAATCACCACTACCTTCATTCATTTTTACTGCCCTCTCTTCCCATGCTTGTTTTTCACCCGCCGGTAATTTTCTCCACTGGAGATCCGAAAAAAATAAAAAACCATTTTTGGTACTCCGCGATTTCGACACAACATATAATTTAATCTTATATATATGAACACAAAATATATGATTGGTTGAAATGTAACAGAAGGAACAAATCGAGGTGAAACAAACAAACAAACAAACAAACAAATAAATAAATAAATAAGTAAATAAATCGATAAATAAAATAAATAAATACCTCGTTGCCAACAATTCTGCTAATCTCTCCGAAGGACGATTCAGGATTATTTTGCGTTATCTGCGTTCGCATTTTACTCGAATACAAAATATATCCCGTAACTAATTTCTTACCCGGTGTTTTCTAAACAGAAGAAAAATTATATAAATTATAAATTCAATGCCTTTCATATCAGCGGTAATATATAATTAAATTTTATTGAATCATCAAGTGTGATGTCATCGGCAAAAAGGTGCGTTAAAGTTTAAAGCACCTTTTCACGGATCATATCATTCATGTTATTATCTTATAATCTGTTCGATTGATAATGATTGTGATAAAGAATGGAATGTTCATATACAAATATATATATATATATATACATGTTTGTTTCTCGAACAATATTACAATGGTGAATATGCTGGCATATTGTCTGCAAAACAAAAATATAAAGTAAAGATGAACTTAATGCAGAAAGAAGAAGTCGGCATTGAGTGTAGATAAAGAAAACGGAACGAGTGGACAATAAAATAATCGTTGAAAAAGGAAAAAAAGAACAAAAATTAATGAAATAAATAAATTGATTATACCACGTTGGACCTCACCTTTTTTGTCGATACAGGAGTTTGTGCACTGGAGAGCACTGGTTGAGCTTCTGTAGAGCCCACGGATGGTGGACCACCTGCGTCCATACTGTCTTCACCTACTCCTAATGCTACTCCCATTCCCAGTACATCAGGTTCCAGCTTGGGTAACAATGGTGAAGCCTCCTATACCATTATTTATTGTTTGTAGACATGAGATAACACGTTTTATTCGTGAGCATGCCAATTTTGACAATATACTCCAATCACAAACTAATTTTAGAATTCATTGCGCGTTATCTATTTGTATTTTATTATTTACCAGCAATGTTTAAGATATCTTTTTCATTTGTTATATTTCGTTCATGAATTCTATAATTTAACTAATTAATGAAATTGAATCTACGATAAAAACCCAACAGGTGCTCACTGTTTTGATATTCGCGTTATTTTTAGGTTAGGTTGGTATAATTATCGATGAATACGCTGTGCTGATGTGGGTTTGATAAGAAAAAAAAATGAGGTTATGTTTCAAATGAGAGTATTTAGTTTTGTACAGTTATGAACGAGTAATAATGATAATAATGATGGAGAAATAAATGAATTAATAAATAATCGGAAATATAAATATGCCGGCATAGAATAAAAAAAATGATCTAACATGCACGAAGCGCATAGACTAACACAGCTATAGTGTGGTGTATTTTTTCTTGCTTGCTGTTCAAGGATATCCGCATGTGATTAAATCTGGTAAATCTTCCGGGGGTTTTTTTTTTTTTCGCATGTATCTATAGATAACATTCATCAATGATTTTTTATATATGAATAATATACAAATTTAATCCATGAACCTAATTGGCTGCATTAGCTTATGCGTGCGATGTGTGAGCAACACATGCGAATGAATTTTCTTCGTTCATATATTTGTTCATGATTGGATGAATTAGTAGATGAAATAAATGTAATGTGATGTTTGTTGTTTTTAATGAATTGTGTAAAAATTACCATTTCAAAATGACTTGTAGTTGATACGATAGACTTGATTGGTAATTGCGCCTGCGCCACATCACTTGATACCTACAACACACATACACATACACACATGCAAAAGCATTAATCGCAAAATAATTATTAGCAGCCTTAGGCAAATTTTATTTTGATTCCTTGAATTTTTTATTTCGCTTTCTTCCGATTTTTTGAGCCAATTTTGCATCGTGCACTTTCAGCAGAATTTGATGATGAGTAAGCAGAATTTTATGGGTAAAAATAAATGAATGTTGAACATTTTAATATTGTGTGATTGAATGTGAATGAATATATAACTGGAACTCACCTTAGTTGGATTTATTGTCCTCCGGAAGAAATAAATTTCATCATCCATTACCGATGATGTGTGAATATATTTTTTTAATCCATCCTGACTCAATCTTCTTATTATATTTTTACCCTCATCGTAAGTTGATTCACAAATAAAGACGTCATCTTCTGGTATTTCAGTTGGTCGGCCTGTATATTCAACGCGAATATATATTTGAATATTATGTATTATCTAGTATGTATGATAAATTTTTTTGAATTCATTAACACTTTTAACTCACTGCAAACATATTCGCCTACATCCAACACCGCACATTTTCCAACTATTGCAACAATTGGATGCGTGCCATCAACGGTAGATAGAAATAATTCTTGTTTGTAAAATAATTTTGTTGGTGCGTGAGGTATTTCAGGCGGTGTAAGTAGCCACGGTCCTTTGAAATAACATTTGCCATCTTTAGTCGACCATATTGAATCAACTTGCGCTATTTGTTGACGGCCGCCATCAATTGCAACATAAACAAAATCGCCAGTTTTAACAGGACCAGCACACGTATTATATTGTTCATAATAAGTATTCTCCGAATCATCAATGTTAAAAAGTATAACATTTGGCTTCTCTTTCTCCGTTAATTTTTCGCCCTCTTCCAATTCCGCAATTTCTTCTTTATGTTTCTCTAATCGTTCTTTATATACTGATATAACGCGTTTAGGTTCAAGCGTTTTGTCTCTCGATATCAATTTCAAATGATCCGGATCAAAATTCCATACTTTAATTTTTTTAAATGCCCGCGCTTTAGTTGAATAACGCGATTCACAAACGTATACATCTTTCTCGGGAAATGTTGCGGGCATCATTCTAAAATAATCTTTTACACTCAATACACAACATCTGCCAGCAACTTTAGATAGAGGTACGGCAATATGTGCATCACTTTTAAACAATTCTTTATCGAGAAATTTTCTTGATGCTACATGATAAGTTTCACTTGGTCGATAAAATAAATTGCCATAAAGCATTTGTTGTCCTTCAGCGTTTGTCCATAATCTTTCAATTAGCACCACGCTGCATTCCATTCCACGTTCAGTTGGTTCAATATATGCAAAATCACCGGCACGATAAATTTCTTGATTAAAACTCATTGAACCGCCATTTTCATTGATTGTTTTTGTAGTTACTGGGCTCGGTTCGGGTTCTTTGGTTTCATTACCATCGCAACTCTCTTCTTCTGACGGTAAAGCTAGTTCTTGATGATGCTTGAGACGTTTCAACTCGGCTACTTGCGTCGACAGATCTAATATAGTGTAATTTAGGGCAGGTGAATGAAGAAGATCGCCGCTGCGCGTTGCATCGTCACGTGTACGTAAGAAAAATGCCTGTAATTCAACACTATCCTCAAACGGTTGTGAATCCGTTCTTGACAACCGTCGTGCACGTTCGAGACAAGAGAAAACATCTTCTTGAAATCTATCTAAACGTTTATAAACACCACGATCCAATCGGCGTTTAATTAAATCCAGTGACAAGCCCCGCACTTTTTTACCATCAACAATGTCATGTTCTTGCAATTCGGCCATTGAATCTGAATAACAACGACCCTCCTCGTCCTGATGATTATAAAGTGCGGTAAATATTGTTGCCAATATTTCTTGGACACCGGCTGGTACATCTGGTACACTTTCATCATCTTCACTTAATTGAAGTTTTGTTTGTAATACAAGTCGTTGTAAAATTAAGGCATCCTTGTATATTTGTGAATCGGGTTCATTGTACTTGCAGGCATTATCAAACATTAAAATCAAATCGGAGACCAATTCATCAAGATTTTCATAACCGTTATTCTTTAATGTTGACGCAATTTTTTCCATATTCATTGGTTGCTTTATCACTTCATAGTAATCTGGATATTCATTTTTATTTGGTAATTTCATGAATATTAATGCTAGTTGTCGTCCCTTTGAATCATGATAATCTTTGATTGTATCATACATTGTCCGTAACTTTTGTAAATGAAGTGGAATTATTTTTTTTGGCCGTCCAACATTGCGCGTTGGTGTTGAACCGGAAGATTTAATTGATCTTGTATCAGGTAATGGACCCAATTCACGGACTTTGTCCATAAGGACACGCTCCAATGTATTTGCATCTTCATAAATTAGCGAACCCTCCTCGTTATATTGTCGACAATTATTAAACATTAATTTAAAATCTTGAATTAATTCATTTTCACTTTGATATTTTTCAGATTTTATATTCGATTCAATTGCAAGCATATCAATTGGTTCTGCAATAACTTGATAATAGTCTGGATATATTTTTTTCGACGGTTTTTCCATAAACATTAGCATTGGTTGACGACCATCTTCACACTGAAAGTTTGACGAAAATTTACGGAAATTAGTGACGTGTTGATGTATATTTCGTCTTCGATTGGAATTACCTACCACGTATTCTATTACACACTTTACTAGTGCGTATAAACGTTTTTTCAATGGTATGTTGTCTTTATATTTTCCACGTGTTAAAAGATTGGAGGCCCGTTTTATTAACTTGGGCTGAGAATTGCTTTCAGATTCACAATCAGAATCTGAATCTTGATCAAATTCCAATAATTCTTGTACTTTATCTTGCATTATTTTTTGTAATCTCACCGCACACTGCAAAACAAAAATGATTAATCATTGAAAAAACATAATACGAAATCTTGAGTTGATATTTATTTAAATTGATAAACACAAACCTTGTATAATCTCGACGTATGAATATTATATTTTTTAGCATTTTCAAACATAATATTCATATCACCGGCCACTTCACTCACTGTACCATATTCTCCTTTTTTTATTTTCGATCTGATTTGCAATAATGATATTGGATTTTTAATCATTTTATAGTAATCCGGATACATTCGTTTGGACGGTAATTTCCAGAAATATTCACTCATTCTCACACCCTGATTATTCGGTGCTGTTCTTATTGTTTGAAACAATTGCCATTGAGCATTGTCAGTTTCTTCCACATCAGTAGTTTCGTCTTCTTCATCATCACTTTCCTCATCTTCATCAGGCATTGTGGCGGTCTGTGCAATTAATGATTGGGCTGAGCCACGATTACCACGTTTACTTCGTGTTGACAAAGCCGTCGTTAATTTTGATAGACTCATACTCGAACTGCTGTCTTGTCTTCTTGCAGCTGATGCAATTATTTTTTTCAACATTTTTGAATCTTTGTAAATTTGTGAACCGGGTTCATTAAATTGGCATGCATTCCGACACATGAGCATTAAATCTCTTTCCATATCACCGAGACAACCATACACGCCCTCCTGTATTTTTCTCGCAATCGTTTTCAAATCAACGGGCGTTTCAATAACATCATAATACTCAGGATAGAGTTTTTTTGATGGTTTCAATTGAAATACCGTGTGCAAAGGACGAGTATTGTCAACAGGATCAGTCGCAGCCATAACTGCCATGAATAAATCTTCAAATGGTTGCATTGATTCTTCATCAGGATTCGTTGAACTCTCTGATGTATCTTCAGCGTCATCTTGTTTCATCGCAACTTTACGTGGTAATCTTGCAACTTTTAAAATTATTTTACCTTTTGGTTCTGTATCCTCATACTCATCCATTATTCGATTCTTCGTATTAATACACAACTCCCAAAGTTCTGTAGCATCTTTATATTCGGGTGATGTACGCATGTAAAAAGCTTTTGCATTGTTTATCATCAATTGAATGTCAGCAGCTAAATCCTCCATGTCACGATATTCATCAGTTTTTAATTTTTGTTGGACTTTGAGAAGATCAATGGGATTTGTAACAACTTCATAGTATCCGGGTTCTTGTCTTCTCTTTGGCACTCTGATAAAAGCATCACACAGAAGGGTACCGTCTTCTTTCTTTTGATTTCTTATAATATCATACAATTGTTGGCACAAGTCGCTCTAAAATGATAAATAACAAATTAATATCATACAAATATTTTGATTCAACAGTATAATTAATTATTCGAATAAATTTAATGGTTAATTTTATCCTCTTACAGGATCTAATTTTTTTCTTCTTTTGGCTGGTTCTGGTTGAACCTCATCAGGATCATCTTCGGTGCCGCGGCTCGCAACAGACGATGTTCTACGACGTTTATGCATCTTCAATTATCTGTGGAACATTATTTCATTTTCTATACAGATAAAAGTCCACTCGACATCAACAAAATTATAGTCTATTATTTAATTGAAGTGTGGATATATTGTATACGAAAAAATTTCGCCGCCATAATCAGGTTTGGCACTGTACGAATAAAAGTTTTATCGACTTTATTGTACTACAAAACAATTGATATTACTCGGGATTAACAAGGCGATCTATTTATAGATTGATATTTACGTTAACAATGCTTGACAATACGAATAAATATATAATATAATCGATTAGCACCGAAACATTTGCCGCCATGACGCGAACACACTCATGTATTTGAGAACGGAAAAAATTGCATCGGAAAAATTCGTAAGACCTTGATAACAAACAGCATGCTGTATGTCTCACCTGTTTCATCCAAATAATATAAAAATTAATGCATCAATTGTCATAAATTGGTGTGGAAATTTATATTTATAATCGAGTCTTTATTCAACCATTGTGAAACAGAAACTCGCCGACGCCGTATAGCCCACCGAACTTTACAACTATAAATACATCAGAGAGAAAATGGTCGACGCCATTTTGGCTTCATAATTTTTGTGACAATATTCAGCGCCATTGCGCGGTATGTTGAATATGGGAATTATTTTTTTTCCAACTCGGTCGGTATAGTAGATTGTATCAAATTCATAATGGCCACCATTTATTGTGTACTGCGATTTCAGTTGTCGTTCTGTGTGAATATATAGCACGTGTGAATGTCCTATTTTCTGTATGATATTTGGAGGTTATATGTACCTCTAACATCAGTTGAGACCACTTTATTTTCATTAATAATATATTTGGAGGTTACATTTGTCTCGAAATATTGAGAGAATTATTTTATAATAATGCCGGTTATACAGAGAGTGGTGTAAGTATTTGTTGAATTATCCTATAGTCTGTATGAGTACTGTTCTAGAATCAGAGGGAATGAAACATTAACATGAACATTTCAAAACTCTATTTGTTATCAGTTATTTTCAAAGTATATACTTGGATTAATAATATGGTGGAGGAAACGCTTTTAATTCCAATTATTACTATGATGCTGAAGACAGTTAGACTTATAACGATTAACGTTTTTGTATTTCGAGAAGTATGAAAAAAGAAGTAATGCCAAAAATTTCATTATATATCTGCAATCAATTCTGATAATAAAAATTACAAGAATCAATTTGTAAATAGTTTTCTTGACTCGACAGCCTCAGTAACTAATAATACTCTATGAATTAACACTTTATTCATTTATTTACTTTGTTTTCATTTAGGAAACCAACTTCACATAAAGGGAAAAAAGCAATTCTTCGCAAGGAACCAAAATTAATTGAGGATGTAAAAGCAGCCATATGTATAAAGGGAAGTACAGCCTCACAGTATGCCAACGATGCGATGAAAGATTTGGTGAATATATTATTTGTAGAGTTATAGTCAGAATATAGAGCACTATGTTTCTAAATTCGATCCGTCGTTATGTATTTTTTCAGTATATGCTAAAAAAGCCAGATGCAGCATTTATGAGGAAAAAAAATCCTATACTTCCATTCGAAGATGTCACACCTATCGAGAAATTTTGTCAGAAAAGTAATGCATCGCTCTTCATGTTCGCATCGCACAACAAAAAACGTCCACATAATCTTGTCATTGGTAGGACATTTGAGCACAGTTTGCTTGATATGATTGAACTTGGTGTTGAAAATTACAAAGCGTTGAAAGATTTCAAAGTCGACAAAGTTGCGTCGGGGTTGAAGCCAATGCTTGTGTTTAACGGTGAATTATTTGAAAATAATCATCAGTACGGTAGAATTCAAAATCTTTTGGTTGATATGTTTCAACGTGAACCTATACCAAATGTCAGACTTCAAGGGTTGGAGCACGTACTTAGTTTTACAGCGTTTGAGAATAAAATTTATCTCAGAAGTTTTAAGTGAGTGATGATGATAAATTTGATAATGATTCAAATTATTGTGCTATGTATATTTTTTTTTTTTTTTTTCATAATTTATGATTTATTCTTCAGGACTATATTCAAGAAATCTGGTACGCGAACGCCTAGAATAGAATTAGTCGAGATTGGTCCGCGCATGGACTTCACAATCAGAAGAACTAAATTCGCCTCAGACGATTTGTTCAAACAATCGTGTAAGAAACCAAAGGCACTTAAAGTAAAGAAGAAGAAGAATATTGCGGTGGACAAACTTGGTACCACACTTGGAAGAATTCACTTGGGTGTGCAAAAAATTGATAGTATTCAAACGAGAAAAATGAAGGGTTTGAAAAAAACTATGGCGGAGAGAAAGGAAGAACGAAAAAGAAAAGCTCCGCTAGTTTCAGACAGTAGCAGTCCGAAGGTTGCAAAGACAACTGAGGAGAGTATGGAAACGTGAACATCATATTCATTTCTGTTTATCCTAAACCTAACAATTATTATTCCGGCATATGAATAAAGAATTTTTATCTGAATTTTTCATGAATCTCTTCATTTTTTTGTGGTAGTCCAAGTAAAATCATCCTCATAGTCCTGAAAATGATGACCCCAATCAATATTAATAAATATTCATTACTAATATCTTAACACTACGAAAATCACGAAGATAACAGTGATTATTGGTTTTTTTTTATCTATAATCAATACAAGAATTATAATTTTGCCATATGAGTAAAAGATATCGAGGTTAATAATTCATTAAGCTTTTTATTCTTCCGTAATAGTCCAAGTAGACTTATCCTTATAGTCCTGAAAATAATTGCCCAATTAATGCTGATAAATATTAGTATCTTTTTTTTTTTTTTTTTTCACATATAATATATTACCTTAACTTTGATCCCACAAAGAGCCAATTTTTTCCGAGAGTCATCACAAGCCACCAACAATTCTTCGTCCTTGACACTTCGAATCAGTGCCTTATTACGCACTATTGTTCTGAAATTAACAAAAGTATCTACGATTTCAACTAGTTTATTGCTATCTTTATTTTCTCCGCTTGTTGATGTTGAGATACCCAAACTCGACAGGGTATTCCAAATGTACGTTGAGACCGCACTGATACAGTGAGCACTTCGTGTTTCAGGCTGACTAGGTGGCTTCTGAAATAGAAGAATTTAAGATATTTATCTGTAAATTTAATTCCACCTTGTTTTTGTTCTCTCCCGTACCTGAGAAGGATCCAACATTTTAGTTACAACGGCAGTGAGTTCCAACAACTCAGAAACCACGAGTGCAGTTGAAAAATCATCTGCTAATGCTCCACGAATATTTTTTCTCACCTCAATTAATTTTGAATATACAACAGATTCATCAATTTCTTTCGAAGACAATTTACCCGCCATATAATTTCGACAATCGCTCTGAAAATATTCAAACTTTTTGAGTATTGCTACAGCTTTTTGCATCGCTTCATGAGTGAACTCAATGGCTAAAAAAACAAAAACAGATGTTATAAAAATTGGAAATTTTATTGCACCAATATCCAATGGAGAAAAATGTATGAAAATAATTGAAAAAACACTTCACCTGTTCTATAATTGTAAAGCAGACACATCAATCTAAATTGATTAGCTGTGTACTGTTCAAGTAGCTCTGTGATAGTTATTGTATTTTGCAAACTCTTAGACATTTTGATATCTTTCAAATGTAAAAGACCACTGTGTAACCAATAATTGACCCATTGATTCGTATCATGATGGCAACACGATTGAACATTCTCATTTTCATGATGGGGAAATGCTAAATCGAATCCACCGCTATGAATATCAATATTATTTCCCAGAGTAAAACTAAAACAAAAAATATGAATGGTATATAATTATTGTCAATTGATGTTTCATCAAAACATGTTGATTATGAATAGAGTCGTTCATGGTCAAACCTGCCAATAGTACTACATTCAATATGCCATCCAGGTCTGCCAGGACCCCATGGACTTTCCCAAAAAGGTTCGTTCAGTTTTGTTCTTTTCCACAATGCAAAATCACAACTAGATCGTTTTATTGGATGAGGTTCATGTGGTTCGTATTTACCTTGGTTTCCAAACCTACCGTACTCTAATCTATTGAAATATACTGAGCCTGAAATAACGGTTTAAATAGTGAATGGAGCCCGGATTTACATGTCTTATCAATATATGAATATAACATCTAAATATACCATCTTTTCCAATGTATGCAAAATTCTTGGCCATAATATTACTTATAAATTCAATCATTTGTGGTATATAGTCTGATACTCTGCCGTATAAATAAGGCGGCAGGACATTCAGCATATTCATTTGTCCATAAAATTCTTGTTCGTAAAATTTTGCCAATTGAGTCCAGTCAGAAAATTGTGATGATCCTTGAGATCTCATGATGATTTTGTCGTCAATGTTGGTAATTCCCATCACTGATACCACATTGATATCAAAAAATTCAGTAAGAATTCTCTTGATAATGTCGAATCGTACATAAGAGCTGTAATAAAACAATATTAAATTTATTTCCTCATTGTGTTGATAGATGAACGTTAATTTTGGAACATAATACAATTCTATTAGAAATGATTTACCAGGCATGTCCGATATGGGCTGAATCATAGACTGTCGGCCCACACATATACCACGTTGCAATTTTATCATTGTTCAATATTAATGGTACTTTTTGTTTGACGATAGGATTGTAGACAACAATACCAGTGTCAAATCCATTAGGTTTTATCCATGCTATCCCTTCCGAGCCTGTTTGTTGATGAGAAAATCGCTTCCATATCCATAATGGTCTGAAATATGTCCTCATTGTTGTATTGATATTTCAGTTCAAAAGTAGCTGAATATTTATTATTTTTAACGCATTCTTTCCGTTTTGTTACGTCGTACAATGGATTCCTCACAAGTAGATGGAACAATTCTCAGCTGTGAACTCAATTGAGAGCATTCAGTAATTGCTCTACGTGTTATATGTGTATTTATTAATGATTATTACTCCACATATTGAAGTGAGGTTATGTATTTGCCGCCAAATAGTTTTGGTTGGAAGATCTTTAAAGTGCTTCATTAATGTTTCGCAATGTACTTAGAGAAGAGATTGTGTCTTCATTTTAGAAATAGAGATGAGATGACACAAACTCATCTTTCATTGTTGATGCGAAACCAATAGTAATAATGATAAATCGAAATAAATAGAAATGACATAGGCTCCTCATATTTATTCTCTGTTATGAGAATAACAGAGCTCAATAGAAGCATTGATACGATATTGAGTATAATTACATGCTGAATAGGTTGCGCGAATCTTCCAATTATATAATCATACTGTAAAATTTTCGTTTCTTTATACCCCATCTGGTACCAAAGCATTTCATACCAACGATTCAAATATAAGTAGCGCGAAGCAATTCATATGCGTGCGCCACTCATTAATATAACCTCAAAAGCGGTAAAAAAAAAAAGATCAATCAACAAATGATCCCCGTGATTTGTCCTTAACCTCCAACTGTATATTGGTAAAAACAATTGTTATTGTTAACTTGAGTAGAGATGAAGCTCACTCAAGTATTATGGAAGCAACATTTAGGGAGAATGGCCAAAAGAAATTGGTTTGCTCATGGACAACAAATACTGGGCGATACTCGCTCAGAAGATGCTCTTACAAAACGAGGAATTGAAATTATGGATTCGAAGGATCTATTTTTGAAGAAGCCACATTCATTCCCAAGGTAATACGGTAATATAGTAAAATCTATTTGATAATTTCAACTTTATTGTTCAATTTTGTTGAAATTTAAATATTTTAATTCATAGATTGGACCCGGTGGAATTGTATGGTCGTTGTGTGGTACAACCACCATTAGCAAAAAATGAAAATAATCCTGATTGGAAAAAGAGACCGTGTTTGCAACACAATAATAATGATCTTTTAGTTGCGGGCACGAATCAAGCACAGTTACTTACAAAAACATTGCTTGTGAGTGATACTTTACCAAACCACATTGATAATTTGGTAGAGGATACAACTCAAGAACTGGATAATATTCTTGCTGGGTAAATTTTCATTTAAATTTGTGAAATCAAATAAACTATTTGATGTGTGTTATTAACAATTCGTTAACCGATTTCAGATTAATTCGGACATCAAATATTTTTGATGCACATCAACAGAAATTACCCATCAAAAAAGATCCATCACGACCAGCTTGGGTATTTCCACGTGATTACGGTATAGGTCAAGTTAGAAAATCGTGAGTATAAAAAATTAATCACAACATTTTAAATGATTTTGTCTGAAATAAATAGGAGATGCAATCTTTTTTTTTTTATTTGTGTATCAGACGTAATTTATCGACAAAAATGATTCAACTCTGTGAATCTTTATCTGGAAGTGAAATAGCACTACAACGTCAAATAATTCATGATGGGAACATGCGGCTCACACAAGGTAATTCACAGTGTTTACGTTGAGTAAAATGGTTTGGTTCAAACATATAGTTCGAACCAAAACAAATCTTGGAGAAGAGCAATTTATTCTTATAAACTCATTTTCGATATTTTAGAAAGAGATGGCGATTTGTTACTGTTTGATCACACGTTTGACATGATTTTAATGTCAACAAGTGGATTGAAACCAATGGGAAGTGATGTCGACACTTCTGAATTGAATTTACCAAATTTACATCCACTCGCCCCCACTATCAGCATTGAAAAAGATCATTTTTATAAACCCACCGATTCATATCGTGAGTAAAAGAGAAAACAATTATGTGAAGTTAGCGGAACAATTTTGAATAATATAACACGATGTGTTTAAAAATGTTTCAGTTGTTTCGGATAAATCACCTTGGATAAATGCGCACACAATATTCATTTATCACGATTGTGAAAATGTAAAGAATGTCACAGAGTTGCCAGTGACTCAAGATCAATTAATAAGTAGATCACTGATGAAATCATATGTGGCGGCGGCTTGTTGTGCCAAAAAAAAATTCGGCAACAGCGTCAAAGACTTGCCTGAACCGATTACAGTTCAATGTGTGCAAACAGACAGTCAATCATTTCATTTCTCAGTTTTCCAACTCAATACACTATATATCGATGGCACTGATGGTAAATATAACTTGTGGTGGTCGATGCCGCAGATAAATTTATTTGAAAAAGCAGATTACGAACTTGGTAAACCAATTCTCACGAAATATAATCCAGAAGTTTTCAAAAAATTATTGGCATTTTACAGAAATATTTAATCAATGTGGCGAAAAAAGATTTTGTGTATATAAAAAATGAACAAACAAAAAGATGACTCAATTAAATGATGTTTCATAATTTTATTATTAAACCTACACGTTTCTATCTCCATTAAATAGTGATATAAATTATTAATTACACAGTAATGTTATCTTTTTTTGTTTTGTTAATCTTAAATTTATTCAGAAGCGGTGCAATAATACTGTAATAATTATTTTCCAATTGCCTACAGTAAATAGAATTGAAATGAATAATGAATTAATTTTTTCATTTCTATTATCAGACATTTCATTTCTTACTAAAATATTTCAAATAAACAGTCACACCAAGAATAGCAACTTCCAATATAATAATTAAAATTAATGCAATTTTATTTGTCAATACTCTACGAGTGATTAGTCGCATAACTTTTCTTGAACTGTCTAATTCTTGATCTGTTTCGGATAATCGTCGTTTTGCACGCAATAGAGTTTCTCTTTGGCCACCTAATTCAGCAACAACTTCTCTGCCGATTTGTTCAGTTTCAGCAGCGACTGTTTGTGATCGTGAAACAGATTGTGCAGCTCTTTCTAATGCAGCTCTACTGTCTAACAGTGTTTGCCGCTGTTCTGCTTCCCAATCTATTCCGTAATTCATTGTGTATAGTATTGAATTCTTTTCTTCTACACAAATTCAATAAATTTTCATGAAACGTTGCGTTGAAATATTTGAATAATTGTGTTAATTAATCTGCAGATGCAGTTATCAGCGGAATAGATTCAGTCTCATTCACTGCAACAAAGGGAAACAAATCAAATTATGAAAAATTTATAATATTCATTCGTTTTTGTTGATCAGCATCTATCTTTAACAATAATTAAATCAACAGGTCACATTATTTTTTATTGACCGTGTACGCAATTCTAAATTAATTTATTGTAAATTTAAATGATCAATTTCATTATTTATCTCAGAAGTAACGATACTCTTTTGCGTAACGATGGATTATTTATTCATTCATTGAATGATAAATATCGAGTTTACATTTCACTCTTGGACCTAACCAAAAATATGGAGCATTTTATTGAACACTTTAAAGCATCAATTTTTCATTAGTATCTCGAATGAATATGGCTCACATGTAAATACCTTTTGTGTTCCTATGAGGAATATGGAATCAAAATTATTGAATTAGTCTTTTAAAATTTCTGACGGATTGAAAGATCCGTTTTTTCTTTACTTCTTGATAATGTTGACAGTGATTTTACGATTTTTCTGATAACAGTGATAAGGTTTATCAGCATACGCGCATTCTGCTGGTTCCGAACAGAAGTACTATATTCAAGAACAAAAGTCCGAACAAAATATTGGAATATTACTTGTTATTATTCAACGGTTGGATATATACCAACAATTGATACATTGGGTCTCTTTAATTCACAAGTAAATATGCAGGTATATTTATTATTTCTCTATCGTTGTGGTATTTTATTGTGTCTTAATATATGAAATATGATACAGTATCGTCAGAGCCATTTCAAGAATTATTCTGACTAATTATAATATGAGAACATTGATAATAATTAATTAATTCGACGTAGTACAAAACCAATTTGTCACATGTTTCATTAACAACTACTTCATACAATATTTTTCTCACTGATGTGCATGAATATAACTACTCGAAATACACGTTTTCCAAAATTAAAAAAATCATCATAATCTGAAACTAGAGGTGAAAAATAAGAAAAAACATCATTTAATTTCTACACAGCTCTAACATTTTGTATTTATTACCTCCACTCAATTACTTTTAATTTCTGTACTATTAATATTATCCAATTCAGTATCATTCAAACTACTGATATAATCGCTCTCATCGATCTTTGGATTGTCCACACGCTTCGACATTTTTCTCTTTGCGCAATGCTGAAAACAAATAAAATAACGAAAGTGAATAAACTTGTACAAATGAAACAAATAAAGATTCATTGTTTTTTTTTTTTCTTTGATAGTTAATTTCTCACTCGATCATATTTTCTGGCTTTTTTCTTGATAGCATTAATGTTTTCATTGTCATTGAGGTCTGTTGCAGATGGGGTATCAGCTGGTGTGCCTTGAGACACTGCATGATCAGGATTTGCTCCAACCATTGATAGCGGTTGTGGTTGTGTAGGTGGATTAGCTGAATAAAGTGGTACGTACGGTGATCGACCAGCATAGTAATAATTAGGATTTTGGTATGCTCCACGATCAGCATAATTATACGGATAAACACTTGGATAATTGATCCATGGTTGATTATAATGCAAAGGATAATTTATTGTACGTTGTCCAAGTGGATCTCGTTCCGAATTTGGATTATGTCCTTGATTATATTGCGCAGTAAGTTCTGAATCGGGATTCATTTGGGATTCATCTTGTGTATCGGCTCTTGATGTTTCGACTTAAAGATGGAAAAATAGAATAAATAAAATTATATGTACGACTTAAATATTAGTATTATATACGAAAAAGTGGGAATGAAAACATTATAATCGTCTGAACCTGCTGGCGCATTGGGATTGCCTGAGCAATAAAGTTCATTCATTAATTCCAAGTCTTTCAAAGCTGATTTCACACGATCCATTGGAGCACTGAGAACTTGACAAGGTATTTGTTGCGATTTGTCTAGCGCTCCACGATTGATCATTTTCCGCAATTCATTGATTCTACTCTTTTCATTATTTTCCATAGGATCTGATGAAAATAAAATAACAAAGATGTATCAATAATTATAATATATGAATAGATATTTGAGTGAGTATTTTTCCACCTTCAGTGTATGCCCGTTTGATATCAGTAATAAACACTATCAAAATGAATACTGATGTGTGAATGAAAAATGGAAAAAACATTTTGAACAAACAAAAATTGATATTTGAACTTCCAGCACTTCTGTTTCCAGTATGTCTACTGAATACTTTCAATATTCATAGTGTGTTTGCACCTTGACGTTGCGGTTTGCAACTAAAACGTATGTGTCGTGATAAATCACCAATATTTATAATCAATTGTTGATTCGTCATGCAAATTAATATCTCGTTATTATTTATTTTTTTTCTTTTTTCACCGCAATTTTGATTAATGAAAACTCTACTGTTGTAATTATTTTTTAACTCCGTAACGAAATAATTAATGAGATAGCAGATATGAAATTTGAATGATGTATAGAAGTGGTCAATGAGCAAATTATGCTAAATTATCATGGTACAAATTATTATATTGGCTATGTAGAAGGGATATGGACATTATCTCCACTCTGTGTCATCGACCACACTCTATGTCACCTATTTTCCTTTCATTGTCTCGATTAATCTCGATTCTAATCGCCCTCCGTCTCTCTCCCACTTTCACGTCATGCATCACGATACAGATTGATAACACGATAGACGATACAAGCGAAAATGTATGTATCAAATTTTCATATAACAGTTATTTACTGAAACAATATAAAATTGTACAATTTTTTTATCAAAGACGCCATTGAATGTACAATGCAATTGTTGGTAAATCGTTTACCCTTCATCATTTGGAAACATTGCAAATATATGTATTGAAGAGTTGGAAGTATAAATGTTCATTGTTTAATATATATATCTAGGCATAAATTTTTATGGCTGACTGCACACGTAATAAAAATTTTCTGGTGAATTCATAAATCGCGAAGGTCAAAGGCTGCAAATATATTTTTTTATTTATTACCGATACATATATGGGTATATACGACCCTTTAATATTTGCCTTTCGACATTCTTCTATTTCATATATTTTTTTATTATCTTGTTGAAAACCGCTTTACCCTCTTTTACGATCACAAAATGTTATTTTTTAGTGTTGAAAAATGTTGCATTGTGTAGTGGCGTTTAAACGCAACGACGAAATTGCACAAAGATCTATTTAACTTGAAGATAATTTGCAAATGTGTATAATGACTATACCTACGTTATATATACTTACGAATTATTGTTACATGCATGTACGTAGATAGTGCAAAAAAAAAAGAAGGAAACATCATAATAATAACTTTACAATATTTAATGGACAATCAGGGTTTTTTCTCTTATACTGTTTTTGTTGGAGTTTAAAGGTAAAAGGCACATTGTTTTGTATTTATAATTAATAACGTACTGATAAATCTAGAAATATGTAGCTGTTTCAGAATTAGGTTTTTGTTGAATCAATGAAGATCAGCGTTTGAAAGTATAAATGGTGATTTCAATTTATTAGTGTAATACCTGAGATCCACAAATTTAAATGAACTTTGAATGAATGAGAATTTTATGATTCTATTGAAAACAATTATTGAAAGATTGTGCCTCGAAAGTACATCATTCTTTCTCATGATCCAAACTCCAAGAGCACATTTCGATGCTTTGTCGTATCCCACAGAATCCCCAAAGTATACTTCCTTAAAAACTCTGTAATTTTCATAGTATTTCTCAATCTTATCCACATCAATTCTAGCAGACAATTATCTAAATGTTTACTGAAATGATGCTTTTTCGCAACAAACATTCTGAAGAACGTTATATCGATAAATATAATTTTTTCGCAATCACTCGGCCAACACCACCTCCACCACGATAACCATTTTCATCCTGAAACAATGAAAAAAAAGTAATTAAAAAACAGAGTAAAACAATAGCGAGGGGGTATATGGAGGTAAAATGTATACAAGTTCCATACACATAATATAATACTGCGTTATAATGTAAACATGCTGTCGCCAGGTCTCAACCTGCTTTTTTAACCTACACTTGCTTCGGGTGGGGGTAAATAAGCGACAAAGCACAGCAAAACGGGACTAAAAGAAGAGTGTGTCGACTTTGGTTGAATATTATATACCTATCCAGCTACCTAACGCAAGATAGTATAGAAATACACTAGAAAACTGAACCAGTGAGGGTGTATTGTATTGTGAAAATGGGGAGGGAGAGTGAGAGAGAGAGAGAAAGGAGAAACGACGAACGAAAGAGCGAATTGAATAGAGGCGAGCAAGGCGCAAAGCACCAGCACATCAAACCGGCACGGAGTATAAGCAGCCAAGGGTAAAAAAAAAAAAAATACGGGACTGCGCGCGCAACCGCTTTGTCTCTCGCGACTGCGCGGTGGGGGGTTGCTTTGCCAGTTCGGTCCACGAGGGGGCAATGTAGAGGCCCCATGGCGGACATACGGCAACTGGGCAACTGCTTATTGCATCCTCTCAGTCGGCCGCTGAACCCGCGTGCCGTTCAGTCGGTTATGTGATTTTGTATCACGCTTTCGTTTATTTTTTTCCGTGTTTCGTGTGTCGTCGTATTTTGTATTAAGAGTCTTGTTTCACGAGCGTTATTTTAATTTTTATCTCATATATGTATTCTTCACTGCATGTCCAATTCGTGTGTGTAATTTTTTGAATAAAAAAGTAATTTGTGAGGTTGAGATTTAAAGGGAGCGAGAGAGATTGTAAAATAAGAAGAAAATTTAGGGAGAAACTTGTGGTGGAATTGGATTATTTTAATTGATGATGAGGATTCTTTTTTCTCTCTTCTTCATTATGAATTGGATGAGAATTATTACTGCGGCCTAAAGTTGGATATTTAATTTGCGATATAGAAATACGTGTGAACATTGTGTGAATTTTAGTTTTTTCATTTCGTCGGCGTTTTTTTTTTTTTTTGGAGGTTGGAATAACGTGGACGCCGCCGCTATTATCGCAACGTCTGAGTAAAAAAAATATATCTGAATGGTGAGTTGAATAATAATATGAAATACAGAATTTTTTTTCGTTTATATATATGTTTGGTTATTGATTGATATATGTATTTGTTTTTTGATTTATTTCTAATTGGAATGATGAAGTATTTTTGACAAGATTCATCTCCGAAAAGAGTAGAATCAATTTGATGGAATTTATTCGAAACAATTCTGTTGTATTAATTTGAAAAATATCTCGCGCGAGATTACTTGCTATGTTCACGTTGCTAATATTTTAACGGTTATTAGCAAATATTTTGTTATCTAAAGGGGAATTATATTGGTAGTGATTTTCTGTTGTTTTTTTTTACACATACGAATCTTTATACATTTTATTTGTTAGAATTCTTAGTACAACAATGTGGACCAGACAGAATAATATTTTTGAATACCACATAAACGTTACATGAATATTCATTTATAAACATGAAGTCGGTCAATGTTCTTGCGGAAATTTAAGATTCGATAAATCGCAATTATTGAAGAAAAAAAAAAAACAAAAATGGAAGATGATTCCAGCGGCGACTGTACGCCATTATGCGTTGAAAATCCAATAAACTTTTTCATTGTGGATATTTTTGCGTGTATTTTCTAAAAAACGATTTTGTTGTGATCTTTGTATGACATTAAGAGTGTTTTTCACTTTTTTTTTTCATAATATGTGTCGATTAGTTTCATTGCGAGAGATAAACAGCAAGGGTAAATGTATATGTGTGAAAAGAAAAAGAAAAATTACTATATGTGTGTGTGCGTTCTTTCGCGCGGGCAGTGTGTATGTGTGTGTGTGGTGTACCTGCGCTTACGGACGAGTTTCAACACGTTTCATATATATCTATAGTAATATTCAACGCAATGTGTTATATGGCCAACATGCGTTAGCCAAAAGGACCGGGTGGGATGTGATATGGGACTATTATATGCACATATATACATACATATATGCATGTATGTATTCGTATAATAAATGATTGCGTATACATATATATAAAAGTTTAGTTGCCGGTGAGTAGTTCTGCATTAGCTCCGCATGACTTGCAATCGTATTAATTGCGCACCACCATGTAAGTTATTAAATACCAAAATTAATTTCCTTTTTTCTTTTATTATCAATCATTAAACCAAAAAGCACATACGTTATTTTATTGATTGCTATTTAGATACGTATTTTCTTGCACATTTGAAGGTTGTTGTGCAAGTAACAAATGCTGATTCCAACTATCTGAATGATATGTTTGCGGGATATAGGATGAAAAGATTTGCGTTTTTTCTGTTTATTTTTTTGTTGTGTTGTCATTTAATTTGTGGTAAGGAGGTCGGTGATGTTTCGTATCTTTTGTCCTCACAAGGCTGGAAAAGAATACGCTTTTGAAACGACATGAGTATGTATCGAGGACTTTTGAATATGGTGGAAGGAGAAAAGAGAGTGATTGGCAATATTATTGAGAGTTTGATTACAATATTTAATAAATTGTTACCTTGCACGCACATCTTTCCTCTTTGCGTGTTTGGCACTGCCTTTTTTTTTCCAATTTCTTCTTTTTGTTTGATTTTTCCTTTTGGTTTTACTCGAATTGTTTTTTTATTAAAGGGCTGAGGAAAAAAAAAGGGTTTTAATAAATTACAGGGGTTTAAATAGTATTGGAGAAGGTATATAAGTATGTAGCATGACTTGGAGGTCCGTGTAAAAATAAATTGAAGAAAAAAGTCTCAACGAACATTGAGTTTATATTTAATATAAAAAGGAGATGAAAAAAAGAAACATTACTTCATCATACAGATGCCGCCGCGCACTAATTTTATCTCTCACCACTTCCGCTGTTAATCACGAACGTATAGAGATGAAATAATGTTTACTCTGAAGCCTTCTATTATCCTACATACATACCTACACATGCATGCATAAAAGAAGAATTACATTGTATATTCCTATACATATATTGACTAATAGTTTTTTCAACTATATTCTTAGCCATTATTCGTAATAATAATATGCACGAAAGCGTTCAAGTAGCAGTTTTATCGAATACAAAATAATAAATGGTGTATTTCCATATTGAAGATGAACACCCGGATGATGACCTGAACAATTTTTATTCTTCCTACTATTTTTATCTCTGAAATGGTTAGGAGGAAGCGATAGATGAATGAATGTTGCATAGTTACAAGAAATACTTGGAGAACAATTTGTCAAAACTTTACGACACATTAATTAACATTTTAAATAAAATAACTCGAATTTTAATGACTAAAAATAGACATGCAAATTCAGATCAATTAAATTAGCAGAAAAAGGAAAAGACTTGTGATGGCAAAAACGAGAAAAAAACACCGTTAACAATATCAGAATTATGTCATTCATTTGTCACATGATGATTCAATCAGAATTGCAATTTCAATGAGATTGGAGAAGGGGACAAAATGCAGAGTGTGTTTGGCAGAGAATATATGAAATACACACAACAGACGGTAGTTTGTCATCAACTATATCACTCCAATCGTATTATGATCAATTGAGAATCACAGAGTGAGAGAGAGAGATCGGGGTGCAGAGTGAGGAATGACTGGTGACAATTCAATGGTATATAGATATATCAAAGGGTATAAAATTTGATCTCGTGCACCACATATTGGGGACGCCTGTCTCGACCAGTGCCAACCCCAACGTCGACTCTATGTCGCAATACGACAATCAATAATAGCCACCATGATTCTCTTTGACGCATTATAATATATTACAACGTTAATATTACACTATCAGTCAAAAAATCATTGGTACTACAAAAAATGAATATTTTTCTCTGTGAAAATAAAAAATAATAAAAGAAAATAATAAGACAGAAGTAAAAACAAAAAATATTTTACATTTTTCTTATTTTTTTTTTTATATATATTCTTTGGTGTAGTTACTCAATTGCGTTGTCCCCCACACATATTCTCAATATATAAGGGAGTGGTCCCTTGACACCTTCGGAGACTGCAATATCCGTAGCGTTTTTCTCTTTTTTTTTTTTTTTTTTCCTATATCTTTGTCACACTATTGGTTGAACATCAGAGTCGCACCCCCGCGACAGTCTATTCTTCTATTGTTTTTGCTCGTTCATTGAGTCGTGAATTTTCTGTTCGCATTACTCACTCACTTGCTGTCTCTCTTTCTCTTTCTCTCTTGCTTTCCCTCTTCAACTTGTCGTTATTCTATGAGACATCCCATCAAAAATCATGTATATATGTATATTATTGAGGGGAGGGAATGCGCATGGCTCGACGCAATCGATATTATAGTATGTATCATACATGGGAAGCGTTTTCTAAATGAGAGTGCACTTTCCAGTCGTGTTATGGTGGTTATTAATTCAGGAGGTATTCTTGTTTGAAAGGGGTTTTATTTTTGTTATTTGTTTTTTTTTTTTGTTTTCTTTTTTTAATTTAATGAAAAGGTTATGGAGAGTTTGATACATGTTTTATATTTTTTTTTTTTGATAGTATAAAAGTTGTGGTGATGTCCACTTTCAATCATTTCTGAATATCTCCTTTTAAATACAACTAATAAATACGAGATAGAAACATGCAAATAATACTAAATAATCATTATTAGAGAAATTTTTATTCTCAGTTTGTAGTAAGAGAAATTTCTTCACTATACCTCATAGGATATACATGTAATTATTGTTATTATCAGTATGTTTTTCATTCCATTTCAACTTTATGTGAATTGTTAGTTGATGGTGTTCTTTTTTATTCTATTTGATCTCCTGTTTTGAAGCCATTAAACACACTAATTAGTCATTATTCATAGTATAGTTTAAAGATGGGGACATTTAGGTATAATCATTGTTACAATCTCTAATCAACGTGTATATACATGATATAGTAATGACAAACGTTGATTGCTAGTTCAGAATTGATTTATGGCAAACAGGATAATCATTTTTGTTTTATATATATATACACTTCGTTTAACTTGGTATACGGTTTAATGTCATGACAACATGGATATATAAATATATACCATTTTAGAGGGTACTTTTAGGTTAAAATTTCATGGAGTTAAAGTTACGAACCATTAAATGGTTGGATGGACAATTATCCAGAGATTCCAGGAGGATGATAAATGAGGTCGCTGTACTTTTTGTATTCTTCCTTTTTGCATTTGAAGGGATTTTTATGCGTTCTTTGGGTTGTGCCATTATCATCGTCATTACCACAAACTTCTCTTCATTCTTTTGTTTATTGTTTTGTTGAGCTCTTAAACGACCTGAATGTGCTTGAACATATACTAAAAATGAATGGTAGAGAATAGAAGAAAGAAAATTGGAATAATGTGAAGAAAAAAAGAAATAAATAAATAATCATAAACTGCAAAAAAAAAAAAAACAAATTTTCTTTCTTCCATATTCTTTGTCTCAAATTATTTTTGTATTTAATTCTAAAATTATTCTTCAACATGACTCGATATCATTTTCTCTTTGATCTATTTTTATTTTGTTATATGTATCTACAATGTATGTATGGATAATAATTTGCCATTTAAACGTTTATGATGATAAAAGTTGTCGGAATAAAAATAAATCATTGGCTACATAGGGAGGGCTAATAAATTTAAAGTGTGTGAATAAGTCGATGGATTTATTTTTTATTTCGTTGTGCGAGGATAAAGAATCGTATCGTATGAAAATTTAACGTTACAATATCATGAATTTATTATGACGACTATCTCAACCACAAAGATATATTAATGGATAATAAATAAGATTTTCAGTTCTCACAATTCTATATTACTATATATTTATATAATAATATATACATTGTCAAGTAAATTCAACATTTCGTGTCTTATTAGAAATCTGCCAGGCGATTTTTTTTTTTTTTTTCTCTTTAAATTCAACATCAGTTGATGTCACTTTGAAAGTTTTGTGATTACTTCCTACATTGTTCATCACCAGTGGTTTTTACTGTGCCAAATGGAAAGAAAAAAATCTTTATTCTTGTGAAACATACAAATACATATATTTAATCGTTTTATACGTCTGTAGAGATGTGTTGAAAAATATTTATATATGGATCTTGTGTGCGCGTGAATATCTCAAGGTTGTGTCAGCAACAGCAGCAATAAGGAGAAGGAACTCGAATATCTCAAATGCGTAGGCGATTCAATCCGAATTACTTTCTTTCAGTGATTCATTCATTCTCACTGTCAACCAACTCTCACAAGTTGGGAGGAAAAAAATTCTTTATTAAATTCCCTTTCTTTTTTATCCATCATATATATATATATATATATACCCAACAACAGCATCCTTGAAGAAATAAAGAAAAATATTTCATCATAAGTTCCATTATAATTTATACACGTGATTCTAATTAATCCGAATTTATACGATTAATTATTATTATTATAAATTCGTGCGGTTCATTGCTCTATGAAATTTTTTGTTTAACATGGAGGAAAAAAAAACCCAAAGCTTTCTGTTTCAAGTACATGTTAATATTCGCATCGATGATTTTGATTTGAAAGAAAAAAAATCGTCATCTCATCTCTTTTTTTTTTTCCACTTCCTACATATATCCTTGACTCAACCAAAAAAATATTATTGCATCATTATTCCACTGTTATTTATTCATATTATTCTAATTGATCTGAGGGGGGGAAAAAAAATAATATTATTAATGTACTCGATTCGTTGGTTTGTGAAATTAATTATGTAATTCCAAAATTCTACAGTTGATTATTAATAATTATTACTGGCATATTATTTGAGGAAATTTTTCGTTCAATAACTTCATTTCTCTGTAGAGAAATAATCTTAATAAAAATAAGAACTTATTCAAGTAATAATACATCATACGAATTTGAGAAAAAAAAGTTTTCGATATTAATTACTTTAGTTCATTGTTTCATGAAAATAATTGTCTAACTTAGAAATTGTATAGTGTTCTGTCTCAAGTACCTGTTAATATTCTCAGCAAGGATATTTCATTATTACTTGTTTCTTGTTTCTTTTTTTTTTTTTTTTGTGTTTTAGTTCTTCTTATTTACTCTAGTACATTATCTCAGATGTATTGTATGTATGTGTACATACACCTATTTCTTCTTTTATTCAATATACTCTCCCTGGTGCTTTCTCGCCTATCCTATCAGGCTGAGTGCCATCCACTTCCTACCAATGTGGTCAAGCACTCGACACGAATACCACTTATGCCACTTAAACCATCTATCCTGATGCTCTATCTTTTTCGTTTTCTTTCCCTTTATTTGTCTCTTTGTCTCAACAGCTTGGTGAGATTACTGGAATATATACTCTGATATTGGCTCGTTCACGTTGAGAGTAAAAACGTTAGTACTGTATTATATGCCAAGGGGAGAAGCAAAAAAAAAAAAATATATAATTTATATTTAAAAGTTCCAGTGAAAGAAATAAAATGATGGGCGAAACGCTACTGCTTTTCAACTACTCGCTGTTTTTTTTATCAACTCAAATATTTGAGTTGAATTTTTTTTTTCACCATACAATTTGCAATGACAATAGCAAAAACTTTCTATATAAACATGAATTAACAATTAAAAATTTAATTATCATTTGTAACTGACAGTGTGAAGAGGAAATTGAATGTATTTTACACTGACTATTCATGTAGTGAATATTTTTGTTTTATTTAGTATTAGTTGTATTCTGTTGTGGGATTAAAAAAACTATTTAGTCGACGCTTTTTTTTTTCCCCCAATCTTGTTTATTTCTGGTGGGTTTTTTGCGTTTTTTGTTTGTTTGTTCTTCATTTCTCTTTCATTTGGTGAATACAAAAAAAAAAATAATGGGATGTAAGAGTTATGTTCATTTACATATTTTATCATGAGACAGTTTATGTGTCGGTTTAATTATTCGAAATCAGAAGTTCCACTTTACTTCGAATTGCACTGTAAAATATGCCCGACAACTCTTAGCACTTTGGGATACTTGAATAACTGCTATTTAATGGAAGACGATAAACTTATTTTTTACTCTGAGAAAGATGTTGTTCACGCGATGAATTTAACAATTGCAAATATTAGGATTTTTTTATCACGCTGATTTTTAATCAATGTTTGTGCTTGGACCTGTTCATAATATTGGTAAAGTTTCAATAACATAGATTTATGAGAAATTTATCCTTTCACCCTTAATGTAGAGAAATTACTGTTTGCTAGTTTTATATTGAACGCAAGTATAATCAGCGTTAACGATTTTAAATCTGACTAAAGGATAAAGCCAATGTAATTCCAACATATTATTTTACCTCAAAGTCATCCCATCAACCATTTTTTAACTTATGTAAGTCACTATCGGTATATTTAATATTGGCCCTCATAAAATGTGTTTGAAATTCGATTGAAATGCCAACTGTATTTGTGGTACAGTGATTCTTTTCATCTTTCTTGTTTGATAATTTTTTTTCAATTACTTTTCCAAAAGATAATTAAAAAATTAGGGGCGAAGAGTAATTTCTCCAAATTGAGGATTATTCCGATAAGAGTGAGTCCGGCATGAAATTAATTTATTGAAACTCTTCCAATATTATTAGAAAGTTGTGCATGAACGTTCTGAACTTCAAACACATATATTATTCTGAAGTGTGAAGTCACAGTTCGTGAAAATGATCTATACGCTTTTTCACTCTTTATAATTTTCTCATGCTATTATTCATTCTTACATTTATTTCAATTTTCGTCTTGGTAGTTTATTTTAATTGTCATTCCATCACTGAATGATGGAGTGAAAAGCACATCGGTATGGAGAAACAATGATTGGCATTCGTGGTAGAAGGCTGGTGACATTTTATTTAAATCGTGGAGTAGCTCAAGTGCGTATTTGTTCGTGTACACATAATAAGCACACTCATACGGTGTATAGTGTATACAGATACAAGAAACTCAATACTTAAACACTGTATATTCCTCTCTCCTTCATTTTCCTCTTCTTTTGCTTCTTCCGTTGAGTTCTCCGAGAGACTTGCTCGATTGCAAGTGAAGAAGGTTAAATATATCTGGCCCCACGTTTTAACCGTTTCTCTTACTCTCTCTCTCTCTCTCTCGCTCCCTCGCTTGTTCTCTTTGCTCCTTTCTCCTTTCTCAACACTCGCAAAATATGTGCATCCGTCGGGAAAGAGCGCATGCTCTTTGGTATCTCTCTGTTACACACAATATACATGCTGCGTGGCGAGTTCACATTTATTTCCCTTGAATCATCAATCTTTTATATATATATATTTTTTGTTCCATGTGTTTTTTCATTTATTCATTTCTTTTCTCGTTAGTTGTGACACTGCAACACTTGTCCAATTATTATTATTCATCTCATTGTTGTTTGCATTTGTTTCTTTTCGTTTGTTTGTTCTCTTATTTTCCCTCGTTGTTAGATTTAATTTGCATTGTTGGAGAATAGTTGGGCATAGTTGTTGTATTTAGTGATATAGTTTAAATTATCGAAATTGTATGAGGATTTTAATAATTGATTATGATATATTTATTATAATAATTTATTATGAAAGTTTTTGATTTGAAATTTTTATATAGACATTTTTTTTTTGTTATATAGGGGGAATGTATTTATTTTGTAGTGTGGATGTTTTATTCTTAGTTTGGATTTTTATAGTTATTTTCGTACTTGCTAGATGCGACTGTTTTGCTCGAGCGAGTAGTGTTTTGATAGAAATAGAATACTGTCTATATTTGTGATGGGAAACCCCTGGAGCTACATAACTCTTACGAATTTTGTTTTATAGAAAACTTAATTTACAAGTTAGATTTTTATAGCATTTAGTCATATTATTCTTGACGCATTCTGTAAGGAAGAAGTGAGGATGCAGGTAGTGCGAGGAGGTTTGTCACTATCGACATTACTAGAATTATGCTAATGAAATAGTCTGGAAAAAAATTGAATTTACTGCAAATTTGTTATGATCTTGTTATGATTCCAGTATGTGATATAGAGAGAACGATTGCGAATCGAATGAATTCTGTTCGAGTATAATTGATGAGTAAATTTCTGAGATTTACAACACGCCAGTTTGTTAAAAGTGGTATCCATTCAAAGTTTCAATTCGGATATTTTCTATCTTTGACAGATTGATAATGAATCTTGAAATAACAAAGGTTTTTCCATCTTCTGCAATACATTTACTCAGTTATTTCACATAAATTACAGAAATATGTAACATGGAAAAAACATTGATGTTGTTGACCCAAAATCATGCAAAAATCCACTTAATTGACTTTGACCATTTTATTTGCAAATGAAAATATTCGTTTGGTTTTTTTCTTCATTTACTGCCCGATTTTGTTGGTATTAGTGACTCGCATACACATATACACTCATATACAATTGCATCGATAAAATGTCGTGCCGGAAATAAATTAAGTCAGAGCGCTTGGTGGCCCTCAATGTGGTCTCTCTTGAGTTCCACCAAAGTTTTACTCTCTAGTCTACAAATGTCTTGCTGCTAAATAAGTATCAACACACGTTATACTTTTGTTTTATTCAGTGTGACATATAATACAAGCAAACATGAAGTTTCATTTTCACTGTAGAACTGGTTGTGATAATAATATTACTCTCTCATTATAATTCGTGGATAAACAAAAGTGGCGAAAATTTTGGGTATTTAAATTTTGATAGAATTAATATATATATATATTGAAGAGTATATATAAATATATATATATATATATAAAAGCATGAGGTGAATTTTAAACAGGTAGTCTTACGCCAGTTTTATCTCGTAGAATGGCAAATGATGGAGAATTAATTAGAGAGAATGAGTGAGACAAGAAAATGGGAGACGCGACACGGTTACTTAATTTATTAAATGTGTCTTCTGAGCACAAGTACTTTAGAAAATTATTTCATGGCCGTTTTTCCAACTCATAAAAAAAGTCACATTAACGCTGCGAACAATTTTTCTTTCATTCATTCAAAAAGATTTAATGACATGATATGTAAGGGAGGTCGAACACACTTTTTTCTTCATTTCCACTGTATCTTCTATTTTCCTTTTTCAATATTTCTTTTTTTATTTTTTTTTTCTTTCAATCATTAAAACTAACATGATAAATATTTTATAAAAACCCCTACTCAATCCTCATAAATATTAAATGCAATACATCACAATATTTTTTTACTTTCCTCTTATATATATATATATATATATATATATCTTTTATTTATTCATTTATTTATTTATTTATTCTTTTTCACCCTTCCACGTTTGGAATTTTGCCCGGAGGTTCCATATGAACGTAAAACTTTAATGTCCGGGTGAGAAAGTGATTGCTCGAGAGTGTCAAGAGGGGTATTGAGTATATACTTATATACATAAATACATACACATACACATACACATTATTATACATAATATAATACACATGTTTATGGATGTGTGTGCACGTGAGAGACGAGATAAAAAAAAAGCAAGAGTAAGAGGCAGAAAATGGATTTAAGGTGTTCCCCCCTTCTTTTTTTTTCTCTTTATTTTTTTTGTTCTTCCTCTTACCAATACCAATATATACACATACACATGATCATAATTATGCGACGCCACGTGCGACGTCGCGCGTAGCACGAGGTGCACGAGAGATTAATGTCGTCCATTCGTTACGAACTTTAAGCGTTTGCCTTTAGCCCACACGGTCACATTACTTTCGTTGTGTATGAGAGAGCAAGAGAAATGCGGGAACAGGGAGCGAGTGAAGAAAATAATCAAGCTTCCTTCGACGCGTATATATATAATATCATATATATATATATATGGACGAGACGCGTCTCACTGTATTGTAAAAGAACGAATGAGTAAGAGAACTTCACGGCACTTTGTGCGTGGTGCACAGGGTCACGCGATTTACGACTGGGCCCTTTCAAAGAATCTCTCTTCGTCTCTTCTCGCCTTCTCGTATGTCTCACCACCCTTCTCGTTCATGTAAGTATTATATGTATATATAAATATAAAAATGAACGTCGCACACGGTCCCACGGACCTTTACTTCGTCTTTTAATACGTTCTAGTTTACACTCCACCACTGCAACCGGGTCAAAGTTCATTTTTATCGCCAACGACTTTAATCGACGCGTCACCATTTTAAGCATACACACAACAAACATTACATTCCTGCGCGCCTTATTTCAATTCAAATATATATATACATGTGTGTGTGTGTGTGTGTGTGTGTGTGAATGTATTATGCCGCCCTTTATCTTCATTCTCACTGTCATATACTTGCATGTATGCACATGTGTCACGAACGAACGTAAAAAGGGGGGGGGGGGGGGTGGAAAAAAAATGAAGAATTAAACATTTTCAATGTGAGAAAAAAAATTGAAATAATTTTTTTTTTTTTCACTGGGCAACGATTGCTTGGAGATGATATATAATAAACGAGCAAATGATAGATCGTGAAATATATAGGAGAGTGTATACAGGTATATAGTGTATTGGTCATTTGTGCTTGTATGTGTCGAGAGAGAGAGAGAGAGAAAAAAAGGAAATGGTAATACTTGACATCTGCCCCCGCCAAGGTAGAACCTCATCTTCTTCATATGTATACAGGTATAAATAATATGTATGGATGTTTGTATGTAAGGGAGCCGGTATACACTTGACTTCGATATGATGTTCGTCCTCGTCGCGTGTACGATCGCATTAGTGTCATATCTCTCTTTTGTTTATGACTCAAGAACATGTGTGTGTGTGTGTGTGTGTGTTTGAGTGTGTATTATATACCAGCTGCATTGGACTACGCCGCATTAAACCCAGTTAGTGTCATTGACATTCTTCAGTAAACTTCAGAAGGGTATGTGAATATATGTGTGTGTATTTCTGTATTGGATACATAATATACCTGTATATATACACATGATTTTTCATTATATTTTTAATTATGATGGAGTAGTAGGAATATATTAGATGTATGTAATTTTGTGATGAGGATATCGAATGGAGAGAATGGGGAGTGGTATTATTTTATGGTCTGTTAATTATAAAAATTGTGCAGTGTGTAAATGTATGGATGTTATTTATTTGTAATTTGTGGAAGAGAAGTTTTAAGGTATAATGAATCGAGTTCTTCAATATTTTATAGCAAAGTCTTTCAGTGTTGATGAACAGTTATGATAAATTAGGAAGGCTTCTTGTTTCTTGTGAGAAAGTGGCAGGGTTTTTTCATTGTTGATGGATTGGACATTATGAGTTAGATAAAGCTGTATTATCATACTCGAGGGGGGTAGTGCAGATTTGTGGTAAATTTCAGAGTATCTATTTGTGTTTATGTGTGTAAGGATTGAAATTCACAAAATGAATGTGGATATTTCAGTTGTCATAGGAGAAATTTTTAATTTCCTTCTAGAAGTTTAATATTTGGCGATTATAATTTTTCACGAACTTTATGTGATAAAAAAAAGTTGGATTGAAGAAGGTAGAATCTAATATTTTAAATTGTGGAGAAAGTATAGTGTGTCTGAAATTAGTCTTGTCAACAATCTGAAAGGCGATCAAGAATGAAAGAAGAGATGAAATAATCTGTCAGTAAGCAACAAAAATGATTTATTTCCTCAGATTTATCTTGTCTTTACATTTAATTAAAATTGTACAGTCTTAATCTGATGAATGAAATTTGAGGGCCTAAGGTCGTCGGCAGCGGAGAGAATACGCAATGAAAATGGGGTCGGCATGCCTTCAAGGGATGCAATACAGACGCATTTAAATATAACCGACGTTATGTTATTATATTTTGTACTCGGATAATTGCCATCACAAACACATACACATCTTCGCAGAACACGCGTGTTACAAATTACTGGGTTGAAATTGTAGTCAAAAGTTATTGTATATTATATATTTATTGCAGAGCGGATGCTTGGATGATGCAATATACCCTTCTACGTCAATTTAAATCGTTTCATCTCGTGTATATACATTGTAGTTGTAAATTATCAGTTCCGTTTCTCCAAATGTCTGCATGTGTTAAAATTACGGAGAATTACTGGCCATGAGTGTTGTGACAGACATTGTAGAGAAAGAACTAATGGCGGCTGGAAATAAATTTTTTTTTCATCTCACAAACAGAAGAAAAATAATATATAAAACATTGAAGTTTTACGTAAATGGGATTTAGTTATAAATTGCAGAAGCATTTGCGACTCCTCCCAGTCACGTCTGCTCGCTTCTTACATGTTTCAACCTTCCAACGTGTCCCTCCTTCGTGTAATATCTTGTGCGCCTTTCTTGCTTCTATCTCTTTCGCCTCCATCTTCTCTTTTCACTCTCTTTACCTTTTCAAACTTCTACATATATATATATATATTTACACACCATACCATCACTTTCTTCACAATCCAGCTCCCGTTTTGTATTTCCTCCACTACAAAATTCAAACTCTTCGCCAATCTACACATACATATAAATACAAGTCTAATCCCACTAGTCTACAGTTTCAGTAACGTCCATTGAAGATACATCACCATAGCATTTCCAAAAATCATTTCCATCTCTATTGTTTCACAATCTCACACCTTTATTTGTTCCATTTTCTATTCAACTGTATATTATCCTTCAAGGATACGTCACAATGTGAAATGTCACTTCGTTCTTGTTTGAATAAATTATGATTGTTTCTATCATCCAGGACCGTAATTCGACGATGTATAACGAAGGGCCCGATTGTATTAGCCAAAACAA
Organism: Zele albiditarsus; assembly: GCA_958496275.1. Lineage (NCBI taxonomy): Eukaryota > Metazoa > Arthropoda > Insecta > Hymenoptera > Braconidae > Zele > Zele albiditarsus. The sequence continues at coordinate 8,958,838 of OY292412.1, read as the reverse complement.
TTTAATATTAGTTCTGTTATTTTTTATCTTGAACAAATTGATAAATTTGTAAATATAATTTGGTGATATTGGACTTTGAAAGTGTTAATAAAGGCTTCAAGTTATCGATAGCAATCCCAAAATTCACGAACTCAGATCACTTTCTCTCACTTAAGTGAACATCAAAGTTTTTTCAATTTTTGATATTCAGTTTTTAGATAGTTGCAGAAATAGATCAGGCAATTTACATTGTAGATTTGTAGCGTGGGCTTCATTGTGAATGGCAAGATTACACTCATTTTTCTGTTTGGTTATACAGAACTTCCACCAGTTAATAATAATAAACACAACTTATAACAAATGCTGGGACTTATCTTCCATCATTGGCAAACTTGATACGGCCCTGAGGCACCCGGACTCTTTGGCTGGACCCAGCACTGTTGCCAGATGCATTCGCCTCTTCGCTCACAGTCCGCGCGCTCTTCACTTTATTTCATTCTCCTTTTTTTATTTTTTATTTCGTTTTTTTTCTTCTTTTTTTTTTTTGTTCATTTGTTTGTTTTTTGCTTCTTTTTTCGCTTTATTGGCGTCTCTTCTATAAAACGCGATTGGGTCTAGGTGCAAGCCGGTTTAAGACAGAGATAGATTTAACAACGTCCTTTTCTCCTTCTTTATCTTCCTGTCTCATGCTATATATATATATATATATACTCGTGCGGTTAGGCGAGTTGAGTTGGGTGTTTGGAAGTTGACTTTCTCTGTCTTTTTCGTACTGTTCTCATGGGACCAAGTTGATTTTCCCTGCTGTGATTCTTGCTTTTTGCTAACTGTCTTTGGTTGATTTCTTCTGTATGAATTCATATAAGGCCCCGTATCGCGGCATCATCGTTTATCCTTTTGTTTACGCCCAATTCTAAGATTGAAGTGTGCTATTACTTCCACTACTTTTACCACTACAAGTTCTAATATTCGCTTACACTGAAGGGTAAAGACATGAGATGAAGTGAGGGTGGAGGGCGGAAAGAGATAGGTTGGACGGCAAGAGGTTTGTCGACCTGTCGCGCGCGCGCGCCGCGGTGGCTGTGTAGCAGTTGGCAAACCTGTTCCCCTCCTGTATGGATGGTGGTATATAACTATACACTGTAATGTCGCGCGTAGCTTTGCTCCCCTTATCTATCGTTTTGACTTTTATGGACGCGCACGAGTTATTTATTTATTCGCCTATTTTTTTTTTTTCTTTCACTTTTTTTGTGGCTTTTGTTTTTTATATTTGGACTTGTTTTCAGATATCTATTTCCAAGAGAAACTTTTTGAATCTACATTTAGAATAGATTTGATGGAGTTTTAGAAGAGACTCACAAACTTGTTGGATGTATATACTTCATGTGTTGTGCAAGTAAACCTAACTCTTTGAAGTGTTTTATTTTTTTTTTACTCTCTACATTTGTGTGAAGTGAATGCATTGTCAGGGTGAATTATGCGGGAGAATTTGTCGATTCACGGATGGTGGTAAATCAAAATTTAGTTCACATATTTCATGGAATAAATATTCATGAGATGTTTGAAATTTTTATTCTATTTTATTTATTTATTTATTTTTTTTTTTTGTTTTTCTTGCTCGCAGAATTAATGTTGTTGCTTTTCTCACATAACCGCACGCGCTTTATACTCCTTGGTTTCTTTTTTTAACCCTCTCAACGACTTCCGGCGAAGGGGGAAGCAACCATTGTCGTTTTTTTTTTCTTTTTGCCATGACTTCAATACATTTGAATATGTATACATATGTTTGAAGTAGTCATGCTATTTTTAATTTTCCACGATCTCACTTTCGTTTTATCGTTCTTTTTTTTTTCTTATTTTTTTCACCGAAAGACCATTGACAGACCCGTATAATCGATAAAAAAAATTCAAGTGAAACTTTACTTTGTGCCCATTTTAGCAGCAAAAATATATTTGTCATTCACTTTATATTTGGCGTATTGCAAAATGAAATGAAATGAAAAAGAGAAGATATGATAATGAGTACATATTCTTAAAATCCGCGAGAGTTTAAATCGATGGCATTTTGCATCTTCTCTTTTTTTTTTTTTTTTTTTGTCATTGCACTTATGTATGCGTCTATATTTGGTAAAAGACGATCTTGGTGATTCTGGTTTATATATATATATATAAATATATATACTGCGTTAGTCTTTCATAGTAAGTCTTTGGCTGTAGCATTTTATTTTTCACAGCAAATGAACATTGACACTCGTTATAAGGGGCGTCGTTGACTTCCGATCGGTTAGACCCTCGCGTGCGCATTATTCATGCAACCAGTAACCGGTTATGTATGTGTACGTTTGTGTGTGTGTGTGTTTTGTCCCTCAGGTGACTCTCGCAGGTTCGTATCCAGTTGATAAGGAAAGTCGTTTCTGTGCGAAAGAAGAAAAAAAAAAAAAAATAAGAAACAAAACATTTTATAAATAAGTAAATCAAAATTAATCAGAACATTCTATTTTTTGTTTTTTTGTTTTTGTTTTTTTTTTTCGTCAAAACATCTTATGAGGAAAATTGGGATTCTCTGATTGCACATTTTTTTCTCATTTTCTGCATTGCTGAAATGAATAGAGAAATAAAGTTGAAGAGAGAATGAATAATCATAATAACGATGAGGGAGGGGTAAAAAATAAAAATGGGGAAAAGAATTACTCTCAGACAGAACAAATAATAGGGGGTTGGTGTTTATATTACCTTCGTCAAAAGTTTCTAGAGACTGAGCGCATTATAAACAACATGAATGCACGCGTGCTTATGGTGGGTGAAATTTGTTTCATTTTATCATTGTTTTTTTCTTTCTTTTAGAATAATATGTATGTAAGTACATTCGTTAACGTTCACGAGGGCACAATACACTTTTTCGTGAAACTGAAAAAATATATGTATATATATATACATATCAGTGGTTACCATTTGTGTTAACCACAACGTTGTAAATTATGACATTCTTTGGTTAAAATGGTTGACAGTGTGGTTGTATGGTGTGTACTATAAAATATATACACATAAAAAAAAAATCTTTTTTTTTTTTTTTTCATAGTCATCTATGTGTACTGTTAAATACTCTTTTCACAACCTCATAACATATATTATACAGTAATTATTTTCATCATAAACAAAAGAACATCGTAATTTCAATGGAAAATGGAGAGAAAAAAAAAATGTTTAAACATAAGCGGCAAGATGCAAAAAAAAAATAACGAATGGAATACCAAATGTATAAATTAAAAATAAAGGGGGGTAAAATATAAATTGCCAATGGAACAAAAGACTCATGTATATACAGCGAGCGGTGCGTCGATGAGAAGTGAGTTCTTGCTTTTATGGCGACACGGAGAATTTCATGGGATGTTTATATGGAGTGGCTGCTAGCGGGGAGTATAACAGTTCCTGAACTTATAATGGCGTCAGTATATAACGTTGATTGATAACGCAACCGAGTAACGAGCTCAAGAGAAAAGGGACATTCCCTTTATATATATATATATATATATGTCCACTTATAACTATTCTCTGTATCTTCATCTTTTTTACTTCTTAATTTTTCATCATCCCATTCTTTATTATTCTATACATGACAATATAAATTGTCGTTATTATTTCCTCTTGTATATTTTTTTTTTCACGCTCATTCAGTATTTCAATCGGACACCCAAAGAGCAAATAGTATTGCTGATCTTTCGTAGCCATGTGTTGATTGAATTCGCTGGTTTTAGTGGTTCAAGGGTTTCATTTGTTTTTTGTTTTTTGTTTTTTTTTCTCTTTTTAATATTAAATATGTGTACGGCGAGGGAAAAGTAGTCGTGACTTCATAATAGTAGTGTTTGTGAATTTATCTGCAATAGATAAAAGTTGTCTCCACCTTATTACAATTTATTATTATTATTGGGATAAAGATCTACTAATTTCCATAAAAATCCAATGAAATATATCTGACTAGCAGCATAATTATTTAGAAGCAAAATAAATTAATGATATGATGATATTTCAATTTTAATTTAGGTCATAATTTGCAGTTGAGTTGACGTCAAAATGTATTACACTTGTTTCAAGTATAGCAATAATCTTTGTATCGAGAATACTTTTTTTTTCTCAGTGATAAACATCGTTCGCACATGTCAGTGTTGATTTCAATCCCGGCAATCCGATTTAATGCCCGTGTTGCAAGGGTGAACGGCGACATAATATTTCCACAGTATGAACGAGTTTGTTCCATGACGGCATTGTCATGTTTGAGCGCTCTGCAGTTATGAATATTTTATACTCAATGCTTGACAATGTCATTCTGATTACATAGATGTCGAGTGTCTTTACTTGGACATTATGAACAATTAATTCTTGATAATTTTATGGAGTTATTAGAACCCCATATAATTGTAGCATATTGCAATAAATAAGATCATTGAAATTAAATTGTTTTGAAAATGCAGATTGTCCCATTCGTTTTTTATTCACTCTACTTGTTTCTTCTCTTCATTCGGATATCATCTTCTGAATCAATTACAATTTTTAATAGTTCCTCAGAAAAGAGAGTTCATTTGTTTCAGTTGACTTGTCGTTTCCAATTAAAATAATAAAATAGAAAAATACATAGTTGTGTGAATCCGACTTTCATGACTGGCGAGTAATCGACTATGGACCTTGAATTATGAGGGAACGAATATATAATTATGGAAATAAATTACAAGATTCGATATGGGATGATATAGAAATGAAAAAAAAAAAAAAAAGGATGAAACTTACATCTGATTGTGGTATATTATGTCTAACACTATGAATAATAACTCAAAAATCTTGATATATATTTATGATTGTTGTGGTGGTGGTGGTTGATGGTAGTGGTGTGAGTTAAATTGTCAATCAAAACAAAAAGCCATTTGTTTTTCTGTCATGTGGAGAAGGTAGAGGTTATGCGACCACGAGTAGGTAATTTTTATTCTTAATTTCAGTCTCGTATGTAGAATTTTAAATTAATGTTCTCACGGGGGTCATCCGATCCTTGTCGATGAAGAAATTTGTGTGTTTGTGTATGAGTATGGGGGTATATGTGTATCCCGAAAGAGGAAGAGACTGCGTTGAAGCAAGGAGAGACAAAGGAATATTAATATACCTATGTATATTGAGGCCGTACCGTCTCGCTTCATATTTCGGAAGCAGGTGGTATTATAGAAAAAAAAATGAAATAAAATTTGCACGGGTAAACTCAATTCCGAGGGCTTCATTGGCTGCTGGTTGTTCCTATGTAGTTTTTATTCAAATAAATCACGGTATGTTGGTGATGTTGATGAGAAAATAAATTACGTGTAAAAATCGTAATGCGAAATATTGAGAAAAATTAAAATTCACTTTTCAACTTAGTTTCACTTCTTATTTTTTTTTTTTTTTCCAAATAAATGTGATGAAAGAGCAGTTGAAGATGATGCGAGTGTGTAGAAGTTCTTGTACCATTTTTGATATGACTCAGAATACAATATAGATATATACTCGATACAAGATTATTCAGAGAAGCAGAAAGAAAAAAGTGAAGAGAGAAAAAAAAAATGAAGAAGAATAACGATCCTTCTTTTAATCCCAATTAACGACCGAAAAGACGCGTCCGGAATAATTTTCTAACACACATGTGTATAGAGATACAAATAAATTAAAAAAGAAACAGAAATGAAAAGAAATACGAGTGGCATAGAATAAGGTCTGCTGCGCGGAATAATTTATGACGCCACCGCTAGAGAGGGTTGCGAGCGCGTGTGGCGCCATTTTATGCAAGAAATTTATTCTACGAAATTATCTATGATACTATTTATCGTCTAATATACATGTGTATACATACATATGCATAGATTATAAAGAAAAGTCATTCATATATAGAAAGCAGAAAAATTCTGATTGAAAAATATTTGTACAAAAAGTGTTCAAATTACCTGAAATAATTTTATTAATATCAGAATTCTTTTTTCTTATCGGAATTTTTTTTGGCCCATACATTATATCTCTATTATATGTACTAATGGCTTCGCTCCGTGAAGGACGCCCACAGAGATCCTGCATAAATTATAAAATCACATTAGAAAACAAAGAACCTTAGGTAGTTCCCATCACAAAAATTCACATAAAAACCTCCATTTATATGTAATAAAATGCAAATAAAAATGAGAATTATTTTTGTCTGTACAAATATCCAAGTAGTCTTCTACATTTCGACAAATTCATATTTATGTATGTTTATCGTACATAATTCCAATGAATAAAATACAGAACGAAAAAAAAAAAAAAAAAAAAAAAAAAAAGAATTAAAGAAATAGCATTAACAAGAAAACAAATTGTTGATGATTGCAAGCGAGAGCGCATCCTCCAACTTGAAATTTACTTGAGGAATAAAGTGGCGCGCGATCTCGCATACGCATTAGGCGAAGGCTGCGTGAAGAATAAAGACGTACAATAATGTGAGCGAGTAGAAAGATGTATACGCGGTGCGCGACGGTAGAGAAAAGTTATAGCGAGATCCAGAGAAAGAGAGAAAGGACGCGCGAGGTCGCTAGCCGTTAAAACGATTGGTTCTGGCCTCGCACGACGTCGTCTCAAGGCGATTGAACATGGAACATTTACTCGACGCTTTTATACTCGCTAAATAGCTACTACCAACCCCAAGGGTCTCGTATCTAAACCTCTTTTACTCATTTCAATTATTTAACATCGCCAAAAACTCTGTTATGAATTTTTTCTCTTTTTAACTTTTTCATTTTGGTATGTGTATTTTTGTTTTCATTTCATTTTATTAAGCAATAAACACCAACATGTATGTGTATTTGTGTTCATGGGATGCGTCACCCATTACGGGACTCTCTTGTGTCTCAAGGGAATGGTCAGGCGATTGCCATCATGATCATCTTCGTTTTATTGCCACCTCGTAGCGAAACTACTTGAAGCATTTTGCTTGAGCATTTTCTGACGCCCGGACGTGCCATCAGGGGAGTTAATGTCCTGACTAATGTCCTGACGTGGTTCTTTGCTTCTATTGGTTTATAAAGTACTTTGCACACACACACACACACACACACACAGACATGTCATTCCAATTGTTACATCGACAATTTTTTTTTTATTTTACTGAACATGATTCATTTTTATTTTAAACTTAAAATTTTGTCGTTGAAAAAAATATCTATAATTTTATTTGTTTTTTCTTGTTTTCTACTTTGTTTTTTTTTTTTTTTTCATTTTATGGGTTGATGCAATTCTTATGGATGATTTGGTGTAAATGTGTTGGGATAAGAATGGTCAGTTATATCCTGGTCACGTGAATTCGATGAAACGTGAAAACGATTACGGTGTAAAAGCCTGTCGCTATAAAGAAACACGTGACCAGACGATAAATGACGAGCATTGGGTTCGTTGTCACGTTCATTCAAGAATATATTTATACACCTTGTCTTCCTTGTTACATCTTATATGATGTGTATGATTTACATCACTCAACATATTTTATACATTATCGCGTCACAATTACGAGAGAGAAAAAAAAAAAAAAAAGAAAGAAAGAATTGGAACATATCTCAATATGACAATTTGTGTGTAGAAAATTGTTCGTTTTTTCCTTCTAGCTTATTGTTTTTTTATTTTTGCCATGAACTTAATTGTATTACAATAATTTTTTGATGTGCTCAATGTGCTATTAGAGTTCATTGATCGAGCATACGACCTTGTCGAACAAACCGGTGAATCGATTATGCAAATGATAATGTTGACGAAAAGAAAAAAAAAAGAGAGAAAAGTAGGAAAAAAAAAAAATGCTCACGTCATTGTAACTCAAGGTCTTCAATCGGATTCTCAATTTTTTTTTTTTCACTCTCATCCATCAACATCTAACATATTATTTTTGATATATATATCATGACTCATTAGCTGTTAGGCGTGTTAGGCACATATTGACGCGTTTACATTACAATTAGATAATAGGCTTTCTTTTTTTAATTTTATTCATAAAATAGTTTTTTCTCTTCTTCTCTTTGTTAGAGTTCTTTTTTTTTTCTTTTTTTTTTTGGACCAGCTGGATAATGTCGTCACTCAGTTCAACAAACTGACATGTCAAAATATAGTTATTGGAATTGTAGTACAGTTTTTTGTCACGCAAGTCGTGGGAATTTTACAGTGTGTTTTTCGCATCGGCATGTATGATTTTATTGTAGATAAAAGTATAAGTTATTTTATAGAGAGGAAAATTTTAATAAGCAACGCATAATAAGAATTGATATATGTGCAGCTATATTCTTTCTTATTTTCCAATTATACATGTTTGGAAAGTCTCGATAATATAGAGTGGAAAATATGATTAAAATCGACATGTTCCTGATAGTTCATTAATCATTCTTTTCTTTTGAGGTATTTGTTTTTAATTCATAAATAAATTGTCATTATCAATTTGAATTTATATATTGTTAATATTATTCAAAAGGTTGAATACAATTCAAACAACTATATTAATTATTTATCATTCCTTTGTCAATATTTTTTAACGTAATTAATTATTTTCATATTTTTTTTCTACAATTTCAATATTTTTTTTTTTTTTTTTTCACCGGTTGACGTTGAAACGAGATATTTGGAACATTCGCTTCAGTTATTGTACTCTTGAAACTGTTTTTTTTTTAACGACACTCAAATGATTCACATATTATTACGGCATTTCAACTTTGGAGTGTCTGTTCAAAATTGTGTACTTTGGATGTGGTCCTCAAAGATGCAAATGCTGTATTTATGTAGACTTTTATATATATATATATATATTTAACTGCAAATAAATTTTTTTCTCACGACGTTCTCTCTTGTTGTATTTATTCTCTATGTACACAATTTTTTCCCAGAATCATTTACAATATAATTACATTCGTTATGAAATAGATACTATTTTTTGTGACTTTGTTTATTTGCAGAGTCTCGTTACCATAAAATAACACCAGAAATTAATTCTCTCAATATTATTCATTCATATGTAATTCATATTTTCTATCAACACAATATTTCCTCTCAATCTATATATTTCATATTCTATTCTCAACATCAGAAATATTATTTATTTATTATTTTTATTCACTATCAATACTTAAAACTATACAAAAAATAAAAATGTGTTTAAAAAAAATTTAATATCAAACAAATAAACAAAAGATAGTCGAAGGCATAGAGGTATATCCGTTCTACTTGAAACCAAGGCCTACAATTATTCACTTTCTACAAATGAAGGAATGAAAAATAATAAAGAAAAAAAAAAAAAAAAACACCCACGATTATATACGAGTGATGATCATGGTGTTAATAAGTAGAAAACACTCGCAATTTTTTCCTTTTTTCGTTTCCCTTTATCAATTTTTTTTCTTCAATTTAATGAGGGGTACCGATTGAATATAGTCCACAAAAGGGGGAGAACTCTCTCGACCTCACCCTACATATATTTATACACATATAAACATACATATATATATTTATATATGCGGACTAATACTTGACTTGGGTTATACCATCGGATGTGAGCTATTCCATGTAATTGCATGGCGAACTGTGGTCATCTCTCTCATCCTCATGGCGCGGGAAAATCCGCGTGCACATTATGGGAATTTAAAATAATAGGGTGCTGAGTATCGCTTCGCCCCTGACTTCCCATGTATTAATATATATATACATATATATATATACGACATAGCTTGAATGCGTCAGCTTTTGAATACATTATGTAGTGGGGAAAAAAAGGGGAGCACTATAGATATAGTATGGCAATAGTTGTAATAGTGGTGTGCAGTAGAATATCAGGGTCACATTTGTTTCCTGAGGGGCGGACTGAAATATGTGAGTTAAATTGCAAGAAACTTTCGCCAATGTTTCAAAACATACATTTTATCAATTCCATGAAAGCCACAAAATTAATCGTGACGTCTCGTGTGCGGTTGTTCAGGATGTGAGCTATTTCATTTCATTTTATTATGCTTCTTTTTTTTTTTTTTTTTCACTTTTTGAATGGAATAATTTACAATTGTTATATTAATTTTCCGGTTTTTATTCTGAATATAAATATTGATTCAGTCATATTCAACACAGTGCAATAAGTTTTATATCTGTCTGCAATGAATTAATATTATAGTAGGAAGAAATTGTATTATCAATGACAAACTTTTTCACATTTATATTTATTATACAATGCAACTTTTTCCTTTATTTACTCCAGTTCACATATTTATTACAGTAATATATACTTTTAGTTTTTTTATTTTTTTTTACTGTTCCAAACTACGAGTATTTATAATCGTTCAATCAATGTCTAAAAAATCTGACAATAAATATGATTTAATTTTGAATGATTTATATATGTTTATGGAAGAAGTTGATTTGAATTTGTATGGTGAATATTATTTTATTTTTTATTTTACTTTTAAAGTCTTTGACCTTCGCCCGGAAGGGACGCGCAAGCTTTCGCCCGGTCTTTTTTTTTTTTTTTTTACCAAGAGTAGTCTATATAACCGCAATACAACACTTGTATTTTGTGTTGCTTGTAGTCACGATAGTCCATTACTGTCTTTTTTTTTTTTTTTGCCTTATAAAGACATACATACATACGTATGTATATATTACAATGTGTGCGTGACGCCAAGTCGTTCTTGACCTCTTCAAGTAGACATTTATCGATGTGTCGCGATGAACAAGTTTATCCTGCATACTAACAGTTTACATATCGTCCAGAATAATAAGCGTTGAAGAGCCAATGAGAAAATATTTAGATATTTGCTACTACCAACAATCACATTTATGCAATTGAAATGAAGTGAATAGACACTTTTATTTATAATATGTAAATTCGTCGATACTTTTTTAAAGAGATTGAGGATATACTATCATAGTTTTCTACTTTAATTACATCGGTTATGAAAAAAAAAAAAAAAAAAACCATTTGTCTCAAAACTTTGTTTATTTGCAGTGTCTTGTAAGTAGAAAGTGATATCGTGTTAAAACCTTTTCAATATTTATTGATGACATAAGATCGTAAATATATAACAATAATTATTAGAAATAACAAAAAAAAAAGCGAATAATAACAATGAGAAAAGGTGTTACAACGTCTGTGTATCTTGAAAAGGTTAATCCATATAAATTGAAAATATTTCACTCGCTTTCATAACTTCGATAATCAATATCTCCAATTTAAACACATTAATATCGAATAAATCATATATAATTCGATTCGTTATACGATTCTCTACATATATATATCTATATATGGAACATATAAACATTAATTGCCTCATCCTCCCACTCTTCGTAAAGAAAAAACTAGACACGATCGTATATTTAATCCACCTCACATTTTTATCAATTGAAATCCAAAGTGATGTCACGGAGATTTTTAAATTCGCATTGAACACACTTGTTCACATAAATGTACTGATTTTTAATATCACCTGTTTAACTTTCCAATATTTCACTCATTCTCTGGTAATAATATAAATATAATTGGCATCCAATGAAAAAGAAATTACTAAATAGAAAATATAATCTAAAATGAAATAGTAAATAAGAGTGTTTAATTTATTATTTCGATACAATGTATTTCAATGTGTTCATTGTTCGATTTCTCTGGTGAATTGAGTTCAATATAAATATAAATACACCTCTTTATATATATATATATCTATTTATGTTGTGTGGTAAAACAATTGCCAACATGGACGATAGCCCGGGAGATGTGGGAGTTGACCAGAACGGGCGTGATCCTCTCTCTCTCTCTCCCGTTGCTCGGATTCTGTTCCTCATCCGTTGAACTAGTCATGGGTCAGTGAGTACCCGTTTTCTAGTCACGTATCTGAATACTAGTAGATAGGTATGGAGGTTGTATAGTAGTAGTCCTTCTTCATCATCATCATCTCTTTCTTTTCCACCGTCTTCTACTTCTTCATCATTTTTTTTTGTTCCCTGAGATGTGCCTCAGCATTTTCTCTCCAACAGATTTACAGTAAGAAAATCCCATCGACACTTACAAATGCGTCTTCATATATATATATATATATATATATATATAGAGTGGAAACGAAAGAGAGAAAGAGAAGGTTATCAACCTTGTGGCAAATGCTTCCCAATTTATTTTTATTCTTCACAATTTGTTTTGGTTTTTGTTTTTCTACAAGCAATATTTTTGACATTGGAAATATTTATTTGTGTCATTTGACAAAGGGACGAGACGAGAAAAAATAAAATAACGTTTCGATATATATATTTCAATGCAAGAGACAATGCGGAAACGTAAATTCAGATCCGTGAGAATTTCATAACACGTGACTGTTTATAGAGTGTATGTATACAAATATGTGTTTATGTTTGTATATGTATGTTTTATCGTATCGTAGCTCTCTCGACATTCAGACTTGTTGTTCAATTAAACTGCTATTCATGCGACCAACGTATCGTCAAATGGAAATTTCAAACTATGTGCTGTTTGTATAGTCAATGTCATATATAAATATGTATGTGTGCGTGTGAGTGTGACATGTAAATGTGTTGAGAGAAGCTTTCATTGGATATCATCAAAAGCGCAATACAAATTAAATTGACAATTATTTTCATCGTAAATTAAATTTATTTCCTGTTGTAACAAACAAATATTAATTCCAATATTACATATGTGAATACACTTTTTCACCGAGAATGCGAAAAAATATTTAAAAGATAGAGAGAGAGAGAGAGAGAAAAAATTAGATAGAAAGATAAATAAATGATAAATATGTTTCATTACACTGGGAAAAAAGAAAAAGTTTCACCGTCCTCATATAATGATGAAAATAATTAGCAGTATGCGTCCAATTTCGCCAATTAATTCATTAACGCGATTGCAATGCGAGATCAAACGGTCGTATCGAACTTTCTTGCATTTCGTATATATTCACACATAAACACAACCATGAACATATATTTATACATATATATATTATTTATTTCACAAAATACAAATCAAAAGTGAGTGTACAAAAGCACGCAATGTCCGGGTCATGAATAATCTTCTTACTCCATAAAACATTTCTTTTTCTTTCTCTGTATTGAAATAAATATAGGAAAAAAAAAATGCCGTGAACTATTATTATCGTTATTTATTTAATTATTCTTTTCTCCCTACTTTTATTTATTTTTTTTTTTTTTTTGTTGCTTCCTCTTTCTTTTTCTCTTCTTCAATTAAACGCTTTCACAAAGTATCGGTTGAGAGAGCTTTTCTCGGAGGCGGACGAACATTTCTCGTCAATCAAATATAAACTCTCAAAAAAGATTATGGACTGACATGATGCGCGCGCGAGCGCATTTATATATATATATATATATATATAGTATAGTGCGCGCGTCAAGATTATCCGCGCGCGCAAGCATATACAGGAGACACGGAGCGGTACGTAATGCCGGATCTAATGAGCACTACGACCACTCGACACGCAAATCTAATGCCTCGATCTTTTTCTTTCCAAAGCGCTTCCTCGACATATCACAGTACGTATATGTCTACATATGTATATATGTAGTGATGTACATGTGTAATATAAAATCTTTTTAGATATACACGCTTTTGTCCTTATATATATTTATTCATCGTTCTATAAATGGACACTGCTTGCATATATACTTCTTACACATATATAATATATAAACCTTTTTATATATTTATTCGTACTATATTTTTTTCCCTTTTATTTTTTTTCCCCTTTTCTTTTGTGGTGCAGTGTGTTACGCATTGTGAATTTGATAGCGCACACATGAAGTCTTTAATTATCTACTCGAATTCACGTTATAGAAAAGAAGAAGAAGAAAAGGAAAAAAAAAAGATATCACATGGATGGAATTTACTGATGAACAATGGTTGGAATTATTTATTTATTTCTTTTTTTTTTTTTTTGGTTGATTTGTCGGGTTCTTTTTATCTAGGAGTTTAATTGTTATTGTTAGGGAGTGTCGAAGTTGTTGGGGAGATTTAAGGTGGGACGTGGGGAATGTGTATGGGATTATAGGGATGTTTGTTTGAGGAAGTTGGTTGCTGGGTTTAAGGGTGGCGTGAAGGTATTGGGGGATTCGGTTGGGATGATTAAAAATTATTTTACTTATGTGTACTTATATATGTTTTAGTATTTTCTTAATTTTGTCTGATCTATCATTTTTGTTTTTGAATACGCATTGTGACTTGTATGATAAATTTTGTCATACACTCAAAACTAAAAGATATTCTTTAGACAAAAATAATTATATTTTAGTACATGATAATCCCGAGTCAAGAATGAAAGTGCTTTTGATCATCAATTATCTTTTTTATTTTTTAATCTCTCTGGATTCATACCCTGCATTCTCATGAGAAAATAAATAATCTTGGGTTCTTGTATAAATCATAATTATTATGAACAACAAAAAATAAACACGAATGATAAATACTTCAATCTTTAAATTATGTCACAATGTCTACATGAATTGAAAATAAAATTTATTCCTGCCACCAAGTTAACAAATAGTCCTTGAATTGAAGAATACTTTTTCTTCAATAATATACAATTTTAAATTGTTACCTTGAACAAATTAGTTACAATGACATTAATTATCTCCACCTGTTATATAACCATCTATTTGAATTGTCAAATCATTTTTATATATCCTTGATGGGTTTAGTATTATCGACAAAAATCTATCACTGTTAAAATGTTTTTCTATAAATTTTTATAAATATGAAAGATATAAACTAAATTAACAAAAATGTGATAATTATTTTGAGTACAATTTGTCAATCAAAATAAAAATAGTCTTTCAATTTTATGTTGCATATAAATTTTGTTTGTACAAAATAATATTATTTGTGTGAGACTGTACGTCCGTTGTGCGTATTTCTAGCACCGACCTATGCGGCCAGACACACGAGCTTATCCATAACCGCTATATAACCAACGTGGATAACCACAGCATTGGATGGGTACCTGCGCGTTGCAGACTCTCATATATATATATACATATATAGTTGGTGTTATAGGATATATAGTCAGAAAGCGCCAGAGAGCACTTATTATTATATAAGTTTGTGAATGTGTGGTGTGTAGAGAGCGCGAGCACGAGAGTAAAGATATTACATATCGGTATAGAGAAGAAGAGTGAGAAAGTTGTGTTTGCAGTATCATAAAGTGAATGAGCAAAAGTGAGAAACGACTATAAAGGCAAAGAAGGAGATGAGAAATAATACGACCGGAAAGACCATGCTTCTCTCCCGCAAGTGGCAGGTGTTATCCATCGGAAATCGCATAAATGAATAATATAAAAAAAAAAAAATGGAGGAAAAAAAAATACGACAACAAGAAAAATACAAAAGAAAAATTAGAGACATCGGTGGAAATAAATTATGCACGATCTTCTTGCTATATTGAAGAATAAAATTATTTCCTTGTTATGATCTCTAGCTAGTGCACGAAATTACAGTGTTTCGATGTTTCTTCGCAAAATTATTCAGCTGTTATTTCCGTTCCTTTGTTTTTTTTTTTTTTTTTTTTTTTCATTCTAGATTTTTTTTTAACAAAGGAAAATAGATGTTTCACTATTTTTCAATGTATTAACGTTCAATATTGACATCAGAGCGCAGTGAGAATATCAAAGTGCACGAGACGCTTTATAGTATAAAGGGAAACAAAGTCGTTGTGTGTGTGTGTGTGTGTGCGTGTTGTCGCTTCTCTTTCTATACCGGTCAAGACGCCTACGGCCGCCGCCAATATGTTTGTATGTTTATATATGTTTATAAATATATATATATATATATATATATATATGTCTGTATGTATGTTGTATAGTGGACAGAAAACCCGGTTTTGCGATATATCGCACCTTTCAGTCGACATATTCACGTTTGTATGTCGTATTTAAGTATGTGCTCATGGTGCACTTCGTGTATGCCCACGCTCACACGCCATTTACAGTAAATCCATACCATGTATCTTCTTGTCTTTCTCGCTCTCCTTTTTATGCGAAATATAATGATGAAAAGGACCGTGTTGTGGGATAGAGGGCGGGGGGGGGGGGATGGAAAAAGTGAAAGAAAGAAAGAGAAATAAGAATTAAATAATTCTTTTAACTTTTACTCTCGGCATGGGGGAAAAAAAATTTATGAAATTATTTTTTTTTCTATTGTGATGAGAGAAAAAAAAAAGGACTCTCTTGGATTGTATCAGAATAATTATATTATCGAACGTTATACTTTTTAATTGTGAATAAAATTGTATTTTTTATTGTAGGTGAAAATATATTATAGAAATTTATTCACTTGTGTTTAAAAAATATACAATTTTTTGCAAACTTTTATCAATGAGATATAATACATGGGGATGTAGGGGTAGGGGTTTTTTAAAATTGTCACACGATTTTTTAAATGAGTTTCTGAGAATTAAATTTAGGTTAGAGTTTATGAAATTTTGGTGGATTTTGGTCAGTAATATTTTTCTCTATGATGGTCTGAAAAAATTTTTCAAATACAGTCAGTCTTGAATACTTTTATTCTATAATTGTGGGGACAATAGTACATTGAACTTAGGTACTGGATCAGTGTGCTCAAATCATATTTTCTAATATACAGTACAAACATTGCTGACTTTTCCACCTCTTACAGCACAGCATTACGAACGTTATCATTGATCGTTATTTCTTTTTTAATATTTACAAAATTGTTTGGATAAATTATTTCTCACACTTGGATTCTCATATCATAGACAAACGTTAAGAAAATTAAATCGTACGATTTTTTATCAATAATGCTTGATAAATAAATGTAGTATTGAAGATGTTGATTTCTTCATGGAAAGTGTAATTCATAAATTTTCCTTCAAATCAATGATAATATTAAATAAGCTATCATCTCAATTTCCTTTTCGATTAAATTGTTTATAGACTTGTTGCACCTTTTCAAAGATAAATTGATAAACGCAGTTCAATGTACTGTGAGTATTAAAATAAAAAAAAAAATAAATTTGAATAAAGAATACTTTAATTCTAAACCAAATCCGTGCTCGAATAAATTACAGAAACAATCTGCATTCTAATTAAGAATGCAATTAATTTTCATTTCAATTACAAAAATAATATTTAGATTAAAAACAATATTCTTCATTAAAGAACATTTTTTCTTATTTCCGTTATAAACAGTTATATAAAGTATTACGACGGAAAATAACGAGCACATATGCATACATATTATCCGCACGTATGTATATGTGTAGTTAAATTGATGGAATTGGGAGAGAGAATGAGCGAGAAAGAAGAAGCGGGAAGAAGGAAAAGGCGTCGTTGGATATATCCGATAACAAAACCGTTGCGGCGCGCGCAAAACAGAGAGAGAAGTACAAGAAATAAAGAAAATGAGTAAGAGGGAGAGGTCGTTGGGGTCGTCGACAGAGATATCGATCTCGATTTACGCCAAGGGGAGAAATATAAAATACCGTGACAAATCGATATTGGGTACTTCTATATGTTTAAAAAAAAAAAATAAATAAATATTTTCCCTCCTTATTTTATGGTCTCATTGTAACCGCACACTATATGTTCATACAATGTACAGTGGATAATAATAATATGTGGATTATACCTGCTGAGAATATAATTTCCCGCGATCTCATCGCGGCATATACATGAAAGGCTGTATAGCAGTAAATAATATTAAAAAATGTATGATAAGAAAAAAAAATTTGAAACATAAAAAAATGTTGCGAAAAAAATTCTGGATAATTCCTGGAGTTTTTTTTTTTCTTATTCGCGCTTTGATTTAATCTTTTGGGTGGAATTTTTTTTTTTAATCTTACCGTTTACCTTTTTCCATATATATATATATATATATGTGTTTATAAGTTGAGTGACCATTATGCGATGTAGAGCCTGCAATGTGGCGTTCAACGATACACGCTTCATGAATCAAATTGCTGACCCAAATTAATCTAGACTGCGTTAACTATATTCGTGCTCGAGGGCCCGTGTCGCCATCATCCTTCTCAACATATTACAGACAATTCACATTATTTGCGGTCATCACTGTACATCACATACCAGTCAATCATCTCACGCCACGTTTTTCAGTATCATCATTTTTCATTATCTAAATATGTATTTATATTTTTTTACATGTCCAAATCCATTAATCTATACACACACATTGATCACTTTCACTCTTAATATCCAATCAAAATTATTATTATTAACTGCATCTAGAGAAGAAGTGAACGAGACAGATAGAATAGAAAATAAATTAATGACTCATTGATGAAATTAAAAAGTAGACAGGTTACCTTTTTCTTTCTATTTATTTATTTTTTTTTCAACTCAGTGTTTCAATTAAATTTATTGGGACATGATACAGATATTTAACAATGCTAATCGTTGGCAATCGTTTTATTACTTGTGTACATCTAAAAACAAAACTAGATTAGTTCAAATGGTATAGAGCGTGTAGTTGATGTATACGTTACATATTAATAGTAAAGATAGAATGAAAATAAAACATGTGTGACTTGTGTTGTGTTATTGCCAGCGACGATGTGGTAATGTGAGTGCGTCGTCCTCGGAGACTTAATGTCTTACTGTTATAAACAGTACAAAAGAGCGCGGTGTTAGAAAAGAGCTGAGCTGTCTATTGAGACATTGATGATATTATCCAATCAGTTATCATCATCATTATCATCATGGTCAGTCGTTGAGCTTTATTTCTCTATCACGAAGTTTGAATGAGTGAAGTTGATTATAAGTTGTCATTAATATATACCGAGACGTTATGCAATGAAATATTGGAATGAATTGAGGAGAATTGTGGAAAAAATAATGAGATGGAAAAAAAATGTGAAAAAAAAAGAAATGAAGAACGATAAAGCAATTTAAGCTTGATGAATTTTAATTCTTATCTCGTTTGTTATTTACGATTTTCATGCGCGTCATTAAAATGTCGTTCAAGCATTTCCGTCCACACTGCTTTGGCACATAAGATCTCTATTGAAACCCGATCAAGCGCAACCGGTTATAATCCAACCGATTAAAAAAAATATAATAATAATAAATAAATAACAAACAACACACACACTTGTAACGTCATGCATGTCACAGTTTATATACCTGGATATATGTGTATTTTATACTCTAGGAAAATTACACTGTGAATAATTTTACTGCTAACAATTTGCTTTCGAGATTTGTATTTGTCAATATGTTATTTTGTTGGAGTTGAAATTCAATCTTTCTTCTAACTGTCATCATTCATTTTTGATTACATTTTTCATGGACCAATAGCACTAGCTCATGCTGACTTTGTTAATTTATTATCGTGGTTTAGCAATAATGTTGAAATTTAGAAGCACATTTTTTAGTTTATTTGCCTGGAAAAACCCGTCAATAATTTACCGTCAAATATGTTTGTTTTTAATTGAATATCAGGTCAAATTTGATGCAAATGTTTGATATCTCGATGGTTGCTGAGAACAAAAAAATTCGTCTATAAATACGAGTATATTGTTCCATACGAATCGATTTAGAAAGTTTCCTACATAATATATCATGAATACACAAATATAATTATAACAATAAGTCTTGAACATTCAATTACTCTATTTCATTATTTATTATGAGAAAAAAAAAAGAAAACTCTGCAGTAACAAGAGAATAATTGGAAATATCTTGAAATTAATTAATTGAATCATTCGATTGGGCATGTTCATTTTTTCGCCAAGTCAAATAATTTATTTAGCAATGGACAAGCCGGGCGAGATGGGTGACGGGAGGGTGGTGGCTATCTTGTGATTTATGAGCCGGCTCGTTAGAAGATCGTCCGGCTTTCGTTGGAACTAACTTCGTCTTTCCAATTGGTACTATCTTTTTCCCTCTCATTCACTCACTCTCTTTCGTTTCTGTCTCTGTCTTTGTATATATCCACACACTTGAAGATCCTAATCCGATATAGCTAGCCGCCATTACTAATGGTGGTGAATCCGAGGCCGTGCCGTTCTCCTCATTTCCGCGTTCGTAACTGTTTGCTTATTTATTTTTTTTTTTTCTTCATTTCTTTCCTTTTTATTTTTCTTTCATTTATAATTCCACGACTCTTTACTTATTTTTGCATTGTGTGTGCTCGCACAATTCGTAATATAATATTTTAGTGAGTATTAGAGGCACGCGATGTATCATTCATGATGTTAGTGAATTACATGAATTGTTCAACCAATATTTATGTTATGGGGCTATTCAATACAACAAAATTATTTTGTCGATCGTGATTAATTAACAATTGATGACTATGAATATAATATTTTCACTACCATTGTTTGATTGTTTGGATGTATAATAGACGTTGTCATGCGTACAAAATATTAATGAGAGTCCCAATTTGTTAGCGAAATTTTCAGAATTCATGGATTTCTATCTCCCGTTTTTCATGACAATGGAAAATGTTTGGTAGTATTCTGATAAATCTTGAAATATACAACATCACTACAATCAATTCTAGTTTAATCCACTAACGATCGCTTAAGAAATAATGAGCGCTTTCAACTCATTAGTGATGTGTTCATGATTCTCAAATGCAGAATCTATTTTTCTATTAAATATCACAAATTGTGATTGTCAACTTCTATCCATTCCTCTTTCTTTCTAATATGATATTAATCACTAACATTGATTTATAGTCTTTTATTTTATAATACAAAGTACTGTCAAACACATTTTTCAAACAGCGAATATTCATGAAAAAAAATAAAATATACATTTATTGATGTGACATTTCGATGACAAAAATATTTGTTCTCATAATTTTCTGATGAATTAATTAACAAACTATAAAGAACCATAAAAATATGACACAATATGCACTTTGCAATGTCAGACAGTCTTTTTCACCTATAAGTGATGAAAGATAAACAAAAATCAAATTATAATATTCATTTTCATAAATGTCTAAATATAGTTTGATAATGTTTTACTGAAGAATTGAACAAAAAATGTTTTTTTTTTCTCTTCATATGTCCTTCAGGTCTGTCATAAATGCGCCATGGAACATACTTATATGAATATGTATTTATGAATATGAAATTGAGTTTGTTATTTGAGAGCTTTGTGTTTAAGTATGAAACATGGATCAAGTTACGTTTTTGTGTTTGTATTTAAGTGTCTCTAACAAACCGCATTATATGTCATTAACGACTTTGAATTTTGTTATATTGTATACATACGTGTCTTAGTTACCATTGCGTCACAAGGGACAAACACAAATATATATAAATATATATTTACAGATAATATAAACTCAGTGTTGTGTTGTATTAAGCACCACTGGGATGAAGTTTTACTAAAGAGTCTTATATTAAGTGAAATACAAGATGCGTGATAAAAAAAATAAAAATACAACGTGTTAGCCAAATATGAAGTATTAATATTATACAGGCAACAAATGATTGGATTATAAATATATAGATATATACTTTTTTTTTTTTTTTCTTTGCTATAAATATACATAGTGAGTATGCACTATCGTTCTGCTTGTCCGAGGAATTTCTAAATTGTATATACGGACTGTTGATTTAACATTGCTGTGGTTTTTAATCACGTGCCGTGTGTATCAAAGTTTTTCTTTAATTTATCAGAGAAAGCGTTTGAAATCTACGCGCACCGAGGAATGTATTCGTTGTTATATTTTTTTTTTTTTTTTATTATATTCCCCTCACGACATATTCTTTCTTTATAATTGCTCTGAAAGAGGAAAAAAAAATATATATTGATGTGAAAACATTCATGTACAAAATGTTTCTGTAGAATTGATGACATATTTTCATATTCATTATTTTGTTTAGGGGTTAGAAATGGAATGTTTGATACTTTAATGACGAGGAAAACTTAATTTCTTGATATGGGAAAATGAATGAGAACAAAGATTTTTGTTTTTATATTTAAATAATCATACTGTTTCTCTTTTTTTTTATCACGCTGATGGGATAACTCTCACGAGAGATAAATTGTCGAAACGTTGATGTTTTTTCACAAATATAATTGAAGAATTAAATAATGAAAATACAGTGAAATAATTTACTCTCCGCTATATTTGCGACCAATTACACACATTCAATTTAATGAAACTTCTTGGCGTCAATTTCTAGACAAGACATGTAGATATATACACATACATATATTTATATAATTTAGTCTTTTAGGTATATGAGCATGTTTATACTATTAAACGCGTATGCATAGACACAGTGATTCCCACGCCTCTGCATTAAACTCTGAAATCCCCAACTTCAATTTCCATTCTATAATTGACTTAATTATTCATCGTAGATTGTATACACAAAAGTTCACTGTATTTGCATGTATATGTAGTGTTTATATATGTGCCAATTTATATATAAATATTAATATTTCTTTTTTTTTTTTTGTTTTCTATTTCGTTTTATTATTAGAAAACTTGGCAACATATATATTTATATATGTATATGTGTGGATAAGAATATTTGCCCGGAAGTTTGCGTGACCAAATGAACGACAAGAAATCAAGAGTTGGATGACGTCGCTCGCATTTTACAGGCAACTCCATTCCTTCTGTTCGCTATTTTAGCATTGCCTGATGGTCTTGATTCTTCCTATTTATCTCTTCTCCTTAATTCGTTTATTCTCTGTCTGAATATTAAGATATACACACAAGACGTAATCGTGGACTTGTTAACTGTCCACTTTTCCTGTTACTTCACCTTAAATTTGTTGCAAAAAAAAAAAAGAAAAACATAAAAGACATCTTTTTATTTATATAATTGCAGGCAACGAAATAAATTTTTGACAGGTGATTTTAATGAGGGCGAAAAAATACGTGAAAAATAAATTCATACAGATTTTTAATTTGTTAATCATTCATGTATTTAATTATATAATTTTTTTTTCTTTATACACAACTGATGTTGAATAACATTTTATCACACTGCAAATGGATATGCAGCTTTTATTATATGTACATTTGTATATTTAATTTCTACTAATTCATTCATGTTTTATTACTTGGCCACCACAAGTCCAAAGAAAAGACTGAAAAAGACAAAAAAAAAATACAAACGGAAGTGAGCACTCTTTCAAATTACCAAGACGTCTGGCAGATATATTTTTTCCTTTCGCTAGTTCAGCTCAACTGAATGAAATGGAAGAAAGAAAAAAAAATTTAACCACCGACAGGGTGAAAAAAAAAAAAGTTAGACTCTCTACGGGAATTTCCCGTCTCTCAAATATTTTTTCATTTTTTTTTTTTTTTTTTCCACTTTGTCCTCTCTCTCTCTCTCTCTCTCCCTTCATTATATTCTCGTCTGTTTCAACAGTGCACAGAGAACTTGACTCTATACCCATACTCGTTATTCACTCTGTTTTCTTTCCCTTCGTAAGAAACATTGAAGTATTTTATTCACAATGTATAGTCAATGCCCTATAAATATATTTAATGCGCACGCGATGTCCTCATAAAAATGTCAGTTGACGGTATGTTTTTCTGTTATGAAAATAGTAGACGAAAAATTTGAAGAGATATGGGTAAAGATATAGATATGTATATATGCTGTTTTGAGTTTGGTGTGGAGAATGGTGAATTGGAAAATAAGATAAAGATATTTACACAGTTAAAATTTTGATGCGCAATTTTTTTTTCTTTCTATTTTTTTTTTTTTTTTTTTAGCACATAACAACGAGAGCATGGTATATATGTTCACCAATAAATAGTTGAACAATTAGTTACGCTGTTGGGGATCCGTGTCAATTAAAGGAATTGAGATATCGCGTGGTAATTAGACCGCAAATTTACTAAAGATTACGTCTTATGTATATTAAATATTCTTCTTCGTTAGATATGTCCACCCATCCAACACCATATACAAAATAAATATACCTAAAAACACAACATATACATATGCATTTAATCCAATTAATTTTTTATTATCATTGTTATAATCACAAAAACTAACTGTTTTTTATTTCATACTAATTTAAAACTAATTATTACAATTGTGATTTATTGTTGAATTAACTTTATATATGAAGATATAAATGGATAGAAAATAAAATGTATTTGTTATAAAAGTAAATTATTTAAATTCGAAAAGAACAGTGGGGTTCTAACGATTTTAAAAGTCAGCTTCTCATCATTTGGTAATTTATTTAATTAAAAAATTGTAGTTTTCACATTTTTCCGATTTTTTATATTGAGAAAAAATAACTGCATGATTATCAAATTTTCCACTATTTTATCGTGCCAATTTCGAATTATGTTAGAAATAAACATTAACACTGACAAGAATTCTAAAAATACAATTCTCCAGCTTCAATATAAATAAACAAACTTGAAAAAATATTGCGAATTAAAAAAGAGGAAAACGAAAAGCCAAAAATAATGAAACAAATTCATTTCCACATTGATAAATAAATAAGTGTAAAGAATTTATTTATTATAAAATTCTGTTATCAAATCTACACCACTAGTACTATTATTATGATTATTATCATAATTATTATTACTATAATAATTATTATTATTATTACACGTTATTGTCAGTTATTGCGACAGTGCGATTGTATATGTCGTAATAAATGCAGTGAACTTTTCTTCACTCAACAAAATGAGTAACCATAGGTATAATATCAGCATCCTCTACGTCCACGAGGCAAATCAACAGGCAGAAACCAATGTTGTGAGAGAGCGAGACATATAGATGTAAAAGCAAGACCACGAACGGCCTTGTCTTTTGCATTCGCCGTAATGGAGAACTGTATATTGTGGGTGTTACTTTCCTGCATCAGGTTATACCTTTCACCGATACACTGTGTGCTCTGTCAAACAATCCATGTGGACGCGCCTCTGTATATAAAATTTTCACATATAATTACAATTTACAATCTATTTATATACACATATTAAATATGTTTAGTTTTATTTTAAATGATATATAATGTAAGACGAGAAAAAAATTAAGGGGGCGACCACCCGCCACGATAATTGCACGTTAATTACGGTCTAGACTGCTAATTGTACAGAATAAATTAAATGGAAACCTACACAGAGATTTTAGAGAGAGAGAGAGAGAGAGAGGGAGAGAAAGGGAGGCTCAAACATACAGGGAGAAATTACTGATTCGAGGATTGTTTACGCTGAACAAGTGACTTTTGATCAAACCTTTTTATTAAACCCTTTCTACTTGATACAATTTTTGTTAACGTTTTGTTTTTTCTTTATTTTTCCCTCGTTTTATCTTTCTCTATTTCAATTCTGTTCAATCTAATCCCACTAAGCTTATTCTCTTTTGTGTGATTAGTCCTTTAATTTAATTCAATCATTAAAATTTAATGTGAATTCATGGTCATGTATTTATTTGAGAAAGAACATTTTCACCTATTTAATTATTGTTTATTTCCATAATCAATTATATTCAATTTATCAGAATTGATCAATTTTGAATTAATTTATTAACCCACACATTTGTTCGTGATGATTATGGTGGTGACAAAAAAGGGACTAAACTTTTTTTCTTTTCTTTATTACCATGTAGATTAAATTTAAAGAGGCAGTGATTGGGTTGATGAATTAATTTATTACACATACACATTATCATACATATGACTATAATTATCATTAATAAAAATATGAGACAGTCTTTCGCTACCAATCGTCATTTATTTGATTATATTCATCGTTATTTTCATAATTTATTAGTCATTTATAATTCATATACATATAGTATTTTGTTTTTGAGTTGCAAAACCCCACCAAAAAGCCCATTCCTAATTTGTGTTTCAGATTATCCTCTAAACCTCTTGGCGAACGTGTTTTCAAAGCAGTCGCTGTCCACATCATCATTGTCAATAAAGGAAAAAGCAAAACAAAAAAAGTTTGTGTGTATGTTTGTGTGTGTGTAAAAACCTCCAGCCAATCAACCAACTAACGCACATACAACTAGATACATAAATGAATGAATAAATAAATGAGTAGAAACACTGCCAAAATTATCGAACATTTATCTTCCGGGAATCAAGAATAAATGAAAATGTCGTTAAATAACGGTGAGACGATGATGTCATTGATGATAAATCCAGGGCTAAACGGAACTTTATTTAATCAACGATGAAATAAGCGAATGAACATAGTCTGAATGGACAAATATCCATTTTGGAATTATCCACGAGGGATATTTAAGAGTATTTGACTTGGGCAAAGGTCCAAAAAGAAAAAATAAATATATATATATATATATATATATTTATCTGATAACAAAGGGACAACGATAAATTGGAAAATATGTTGGGCGTGAGTCAACCAAATAATCCACCATCAAGTTTACGTCACTCGGCAAGTTTTTCATGCTTGCAACGCACCACGGGTGATGGTAGTGGCAGTGGTGGTGGTAATAGCAGCGGTGGTGGTGGCAGCAGTGGTCATCGTGCAAGAACATCAACTCTACCACAACAGCCAAATCTGCAATTAACAACGCCTCAACACCATTACAACGTTGGGCCGAGTTCACTACAACCAACTACGACAGTACACTCACGTCGTATGGAAAGTGATTGTGTGTCAAGAGCAATGCCAGACAGTAACGATTATGGATTTCTACGAACTCGGCCACGTTTGCGAAGCACAAATTCAACAGTTTTACGTGAAGAACAAGAACGTCATTGTCAGAAACAATTATTTGATCGTGAATCCGAGTGTGTTTATGCTCAATCGTCAAAAATAAAAGATCGTGAGCTTTTAGAGTCATCGAAGAATCGTGAAATTGCTGCTAAAAATCAAAATCCTTTACGTGGTGCATTAATTTTATTTACAACTTCAACTTCCTCATGGTGGAAGGCTAAACAACGTGAAGAACAATTATCAGCAAGTTCCTTGGCACCAACTACTGCATGTCCATCCGATAGGAAATGGTCTAATGGTAGTTCAATAACAATGACACCACCATCAACAGCTTCTGAACGAAAATGGCTGACTGGTCCCGGTCCAGTATCAACAAATGAACGTAAATGGTCCTGCAATTCTATCGTTACATCACCTGGTAATGAGAGAAAATGGACAAGCGCTTCAGTATCACCAACATCCAATAGTCAGGATCGTAAATGGCGATCACTTGGGGCACTTTTAAGAACACCAGTTGCAGCAACAACTAATACCACAACAAATAATAATACAAACACTGCCAATTCTCATACAAATCAAAATTTATTTGGACAAAAAATGAGTATGTCTATGATTGAAAATGGTGGGACGGATTTTGGTGAATGTTCAACTGTTGGGCCATCAACAAAAGCAGTTAGATATCCACAGCAACCCACATCATACTCAGCACGTGTTTCACGAACCAATAAAGAAACATTTAGAGACAGTGGTGATTTTTCTCAGGCAAAATCGACAAAAGTGAGTCGTAGATTATTTTATCAAGACACTGCGGAACCAATTGAAAATATTGGTGATGAACAAAAACGAAAAACACGGCAATTGGATGATGATTGTCGTGAAAAATCACGTTGCGAACGCGTTCAAACAATTGAAGCACGCTCTAATTCAACGCGTTCGGGACGTGCACAAAGTTTTTATTTACTCGATGATTTTCTAAAGCCACAACCGCAATCATCATCATCATCATCGTCGTCATCGAAATGCACATTAAATCTTCATTTGCCGTCACATTATTCGTCGAGAAATGGTATTTGTGATCGCAATGGACGCTGTAATGATACAACACCAACAACAACGACAACAACAACGACAACTAATAAACAAAGTCTGATTGGTGGTAATGCAACGAAAAATTTAACAAATATTACACCACCCAGACGACACAATTCAAGTTCCGATAGTCTTGAGGTAGCAACTAGTCCACTGCCACCACCAATACCGCCTCCACCACCACCAGAACAAATAAATAGCAGTAATGTTTTCCGTGATAAAGAACGGTTAGATAATGGTGGAAGAGGAGAACATGAATCGTGTCCTTGCAGAATGTGTTGGGCCAATATGCAGCAGAGATCATTTCGCGATGAGGTAAGTCAATGGCATATAAATAATAATCAAATAGGACAAATTATTAAACAGCGTTACGTCGGTCCACTTTTCCTCGAAGATTTTACAGCATTCCGACGTGAGAAACCAAAATATTTCGGTCACTTTATTGACGAAGTGTGACAATTACTCATCATGAACAATGTAATTTCGATTGGCGTTGTTAATACCTCAATTAGTTTTCGCAATAATCCAAACAGCACGATTAAAAAAAAAAGGCATCCAATTGAACATAAAAAAAAAGTTTTGAATATTGATATCGAGATTTTATTCTTCATTTCTGTTCAATTTTTTCTTTTTAATTATCACAATGAAAATGTCTCTATAGCACAAGCTCGTAGATTATTTTTTATCGACTGGGGCCAGAAAAAATGCGCCTATATCGTACATTATATAAAGGAACGTACATACACATGTTCTACATAAATTTTGTTAGTTATACGTATAAGGGCGTCAATGAAGCGTTGGATTGTACTTCCATTATTTTCCGCCTCAATTCCCTTTTCACTCTCTTGCCACAGGCAATATATGCATATGTATATAACGTTCGCGCTAGACTCCTCTCGGTGCTGATTAATCTCGTGGCTTTTTTTTTCTCCCTTTTCTTTTTCAATTCACCCGTTGTCGTTACCGCCGGAGACTATTTTTTTTTGTTTTTTGTTTTTCAATTATCCGTCAGTACATTTCGCAGTAATTTGCGGAGCAGAAGCACACCCTCAGGATAAATGTGTTGGGGCTCATATGAATAGAATTTAATAACTTGCCTATAAGCATTGGGAGAAAAAAAATTACTAGGAAACTTATTAATTATGTGAACAAAATATATTTGAATTAACTGTTGATGTCGCATTTATTTTTATTCCACTATTTTATCTAATTTAACAATAATTTCTCTAATGATATTCACTTGGAATCACTCGTTAAACAATATGCACTCTACTTATCTTTCTCTATTGAAATCGTTCACCAATATCTAATTCTTAATGGCAAATAAAGGTTTTAAGTCGAGAAAAAATAGAGCAGACGTGGAGTGAAGTGTAACATGGAGGCAATATCGTCTCTGTCAATGTTAATCCCAATTTCATTTCTCTTTGAGTATATAGAAATTCATATGTGCAATATACAATGTGAAAAGATGAAATACTCGAATTTATATACGTTTATATGTGATGAGAAAGGCCAACATTCTCTCGGGTTTTATATCTCTTTCATTTCACTCAGTTTATTCTATCAGAGGAGAAAAAAAGTAAACAAATAAACACGAATATGCTCTGACGAAAGTAAATAAAAATGCTTCGGGACTATTTCATATTTCAATATCAGACAATTGGAGGAATGGTTAAAGAGTACTTTTGATGTTTTGAGAAAAAAATGGCGGTGTAGAGTATTGTCAAAGTAACAATTATTTGGAAAATATTACAAAAGCTTAAGTAATAAATACTATCTGAATTTAATTATCATCAACAAAGAAAATAAAGAATATTTAAAGAACGTAATTTTTATGGTACCAGTATTGTAAAATTTCCCTGTAGTATACTGCTACTAGTTTTATACTATCAAGATCATATTTTTTTCAATCCCGTTTATTAAATCAAAGTGCTTGCTCTTGATTATTTCTCTACGATTTACAATATAAAGAAAAAAAAAATTATAAAGTCCCATATGAAAATTATAACATCAATTGCTAAATTTAACATACAAATTATAAACTTTCATGTTTACGTTCGACTATGATTACTATTCAGTATAGTCATTTTATATCATTAGTATTTTTTACTCAAGTATTCCGGAATTATTCACTATACTTTGAGCTCTTCGTCTATCCTGTGAATATTTTTATACCGGAAAACTGATGGGAAAGATATTGAACCAAGAATATATATATATGAAAAGAACATTTCAGTCTCTACTTACTATTAATAGTTACCACCTGACACTTCACTTTTTCTGAAATTTATTTCACCGGAAAAAAATCAGGATCTCATTTCTTCTCATATAGGAAAAAAAAAGAAAAATATCAATTTCGATACTCCCTTACGTGAATTTATATGTTTACAATAGAGGGAGACTAGGCGAGCGTGTCATAGCGATAAGGGATATAATCGATCTGCACGTCAGTGGGAAAAACAGTGTGGTAAAGAAGAGTAACGAATCGAAGAAAAATAAAAAAAAATAACAACAACAATAATAATAGAAAAAAAAATATATAAATAAAAACCAGAAGCCGATGGTTTATAGACTCACGAAGATCCTCCACCGTTGGTTCATGTTTTACGTCGCGTTTATGTACTCGTGAACTTCCGAGCAAATCGCGACGGTAAGAGACAACAACAAGGCTCTCTTTATCGATTGTATAATATGGCGAAGCCTATAAGTATACTATATATAGATGGAGTTCACAAAACTTTTTTTCTTCAACCATAAACGTAACGGTATATAATGGGAGAATTTATAATGCAAAACAAAAAAGTCTTCTATAATTAAATATTTAAGCGGTTATTCTGTTTGAAGGGGATATTATTATTTACAATATTTGAAAAATAGGTTAGGTAAGTTTTATGATGTTTTTCTTTTTTTTTTACCGTGATAAAAACAAACTATTATCTAGTTCTCTTTGAAGTAGTTATGGACTTGACAAAAGACTAGAGAATAATTATAGTTGGAAAAGTAGAGAAGAGGAATTTAATGACTATTTTTTTTTTAATAAGAAGTCACAAAAATTTTGTGGATGAAATATCATTAGAAATTCAAAACCACAAGACTGAGTAAAAATCAGTGGGATGAACGAAAATACTGATTTTTGTTTGTTCATGAACGTTCGGAATTTCAGTCACATCAAATATTTGTAGAGTTATCATTTTTCAATTAATTATCATAAAGTCTAAACAATAATTTAGCGTTTCTCATATACTCATGAACTATAGAGCTCAACGAGTACTCGAGCTACATTAAAATATTGTCATCAGTCTTCCATGATGCAATGTATAAAGCTTTATTTTGAAAAAAAAGTTATTTCAACTTTTACAGTATTGTGATTTTCACCGGATGACATATTTCAGACGTGATGGTTGACATGATTTCAACCTCTGTTGATTTCATGAAAAAAGAATGTTCATATACTTTTGCAATCAGGAAGGTTGAGTCTTCACTCCCCACAAGAATAATTACGACAATTCAATATTAAAGTGATGACACGACAAAATAACACTTCAATTTCTCACTGAATTTTTGAATTACAATCTCTTGAAAAAATAATTCCAATTCTAGTACGGACTATAAATAATTTACTTACAAATCGAATGAAATTCAATTGAACATAACGGAGCAATAAATTTTCAAAATATCGTATCAGCTTTAAAAATATTCAAAATCTAAATATAAAAATATCTTCTTAATTTTTATTCATATTTTTTTCTGTTCGTTTTCTCGGTATATTTTAATACAAATTATTATCATAGACTATTCCTATGGAGGTATATATGTTACAAACATATATATATATATATATATAGATAAATATAAATAATGTATGTTACTTTTATATACGAATTCATGAAGCAGTAGCGAGACAACAGCACCAAAGCACTTTCGCTTACTCCACCTGGAACAAAACATTCGTCATGGTTAACTGTCGTCACGTCAGTTGTAGCGTAACCATTTATTCCATTCTCTACTCTCGTCTTCATCTCTCTCCTCCTCGCCCTGTCTTTTCAACTCTGTCTGTTTCGTCTCATTCTTATGCACTCTTTGACCAATCATTGACTTTTAAAGTCTCAGTATTTCTACAATTTATATGGATGACCGTGAGAGACTATCGCCCTGGAATAAACAGGAAGAGAAGTATTTTAACGTGTCACTGGTTTTTTTTTTTCTTTATTTTCATTTAATTAAAAGCCTCTTAAATATACTTTCCTCCGTTTTTTTTTTTTCCATCATTATTTTCAACAGAAATACTTTTTCTATTCGCACACATTTTGCACACAATTGATATTAACCAATCCACTGTTATACATTTTTATATAATCCATTTGGAAATATGGAAATAAATTCATATTTCACGCCTTTGTTTGAACATAGAGAGAGAGAGAGAGTCAATGGTGGAAAAAAAGGATGAAGCAAAAGTTCTTCTTTATTATTTTTTTTTTTTTTCTTATGTAAAAACTGGTCATGACGAAAAAATAAAAATATTATTCTCTCATTGCTCATACTACTGAGATTATTTACCTCATCTTTTTTTCTCTTGGTCTCATTTCCTTTTTTTTTTTTTTTTTCGCTAGTGTGGTTACAAGACATAAGCCTCTGCCTTCATTAGACAATCTTTGTTCATACCAAAGAGCCACCGACTAAGTCTCACTAGCTCTATTGTACCTGATGAGATCTTTTGCTTTTAATCATTTTCATTTTGTTTCTCTTTTTCTTCTTATTTTTTCCTCATCTCTGCTACTCTTTGGTGCCTTTCTACCCCACAAAACATTTTTCATTCAATATTTATTCTCAAACATAATTCACGTTAAGAATTCGTCTCAAGACTTGTGTCCCCCTTTTTCTATTCCCACAATTATAATTGTATGAAATAATTTCCATAATACCCTATTATATAAAAATATTTTACTCTCAACTTTTTTTTTTTTCCTTTTTTTTTTTCATCCTTCAATTTTTCATCGACACAGTCCAGGGAAATATGTAAAATTGTGGTTAGGAAATATTTGTTAAGTCACGGGAATTAATCGACTTTTTTTATGTTGTTATATAGGAATGAAACGAAAAGAGAAGAGAAAAAATTGTAGAATAAATATGAGATGAATTAATCTATTAACTGTCCCAAGACTTTGATATCTTAAAATCTAAAAGTGTTTCCATCAATGGATCATTGAACAATTATGAAGGATTTTCATGTGAACACAATTCAACTGACAGACAGACATCTAAGGGATTGAAAAGGGAATGTATATGTGTTGATATAGTCATATGACATGAATGAGTGGAAGCGAATGAGATAAAATGAAAAGAGGGTTTTCGAGGTTTGGATACAATGTTTCGTTGATGGTGTGTGTATATGTGTGTATGGGTAACCATAAGGGAGATTGTTGAGATACGTTGCAGCGATGTGAATATCTCATGTTGAGATCTCGTTTGCAGGTTCAAGAGGAAGGGCGATGCTTTTATATATTTGTGTCCATCGAACGAGGGTGATTTATTGTCATTGAAATGCGGTGTATATATACGGTCACAAAAGTGGGAAAAAAAAACAAAAAAAACAATAGAGGAGAGAAAAATACCCTCGTTGCTCATTCCACGTGTGTTCCTTTCTTTCTTTCTCACATTCTGCTTTTATTATTATTTATTTTTCGGTCAAAAATTCCGCATCAATCTTTTATGTAATACAGAGTCCTTTGATCATTTCAGAAATACAATTGGACAAGTCTTCAGAGACTGTCATTCAAGTGATTTAAGGTAGTTCTATCACTCAGAAGTGTATTTTTTGATTGTGTAAAAAAAATTTGATTTAATTAGTATGGAATAAAATATTTTATTCATAGTTGGTAATGTGATAATGATTTATTTGAAGGTGTGTAATTTTTTTATATTTACGATTTTATTGAGAACTTAATAATTTACATAGAAAATATAAATAATGATGATTATTATATAGTAATTTTAATTTAATTGTTACACTTTCTCACGAAAACAAAATTATTTCAACAATTATTGGAACGATAATTGAAAATTAATTTCCCATCATTTGTCTAATGATAAAATCACTTTTGAACGTTTCACATTATTATTTCGATTTTTTTTTGTTTCTAATAACAAGAAGCAAAGAATTATTTTTTCTCATCATCGTAAATAAATATTGACATTAAATATTTGTTTTATTGAAAATTCCAATCCCACACATCTATCAATAATATTCACACATCAACATTGCAGTAACCGCATACAAAATTGTTATATACCATCGTAATATTATACAGTTATGAAGGAATAGAGTTATTGGAAACTTAATAATGACAAACTTTGGATTGATGAAACTTGAATGTGGCAAACAAATAATTTCATGCTACAACTATCCACATTCCAAGCATCTCTTATTCTACATACTCATATCTTTTTACTGCTGTTCTATTACTGCTTCTGATGCTCTTACACGCACTGTTACTTAAGCTATAAATATGTATACTGGGTTGTCGTATATATATATATATATTTGAAAGCCACCCGTCTAATAGTTATGTGAAAAAGGTGTTGGAAGATGCACCACAGATACTTTTCCAATTTCCGCTTGTTGTTGATGTTGTTTCTATAAGTTCGTTCGTATTTTCACAGTCACGTACGATCCCATGTCTTTATATTCTTCTCTTCGGCATTGAACATCATGTGCTGAACACATTTATTCTATTTTTATTGAAAGGTCTTGATGGAGATAAAAGTACAAAGAAAAAATTTATATTTATTTTTGCTTATGTGTCTTTCAACTTTGACAATATAATTCATATTTATTTTCATCTAATACATTTTGTATAAATAAATTTTAAATTCTATTTCAAGATGTTATAAACACATACGACTATAGGCTAACACTTAGATGACCCTTCACATACCAATGTGGCATATTCACAGTCGACATAACTATTTCTGAACTGCACATATGCACACAGAGATACATGTATGATGTTGTGGCCCGGGATCGTATGTGTCCTCGCTCTGTAACCGAATATAGACTGAAATATTATTTCATTGGAAAATAGAAGTGGCAAAGTGTGTGGTTACGAATATGGGGAACAGACAAAGAAGAGGGTGAAGAGGACGACCCGCAGGCACGTTGATTTTATTTTAAAATATATATCTATATATTTTCTTTTTGTGACGTGACTTGTGAGCTTTTATTCTAAATATTTGCACAGCCATCTTTATCGTTCAATGATTCAATATATTTGCTGTCCTTGCAAGTTTTTCGAATTGCTTTACTTATGTGCAATTTATATTCAATTGGCTTTTGGTCAATTCAACCAAGTCTTGACCCATTTTAATAAAATTAATTTGCCAAATGAATTTGTCAATAACAATTAAATGTTCCAAGCTACTTATTGAGATACTATCCGTTCGTGCGATCCATAACATAATTGTAAATAATAACACCAACAACGTAATTTCTATTAATCTTTTTTATTGAGGAGACAAATTTTAATTGTTGATATGTTGGGAAAAACTAATTTTGGGAATTAAAAAGATTGTGAAGAAATTGTTTGATTTTTGCACCAATTTATTAAATTTAACTTTTGTTTGACAACAAAAAATCAAAGGTTTTATTGAAAATTGTAATTGTAGTTTCGGTTATTGAGAATTCGTCGACGAATCGAAAGCAATTTGTTCCTATTAAATCGCAATATTGATTTTTGCGTTATCATGGGCGCGAGTTCGGAAGTGGGAATTTGGGGAAAAAAAAAAAGCATTCAAATTTTTAGTTCAACATTATTTTAATCCTTTAATACCGCGAGCCAAAAAATAGAGAGAAGTTTGAGACTAAAAAATGTCACAATTCGCGAAGCAATAAAAAACACCACCAAATCATCTCACTTGATGTGATGTATATATAATAAAAACCAGTAGCAAACTGATAATCGCTCTCTAATCGAATGAACTTCATGCATGAGACGTTAAACCACAAAAAAGGAGCATTGTCTTCTTCTTTTTCAGTGAAGAGTTTAATCACCCGTGATTCCTCGCGCATCAATTTCTCGTATCGTCATAGCGCCACCTAAAATTCCCAGTGACATAGTAGATAACTGTAATTTTTCATGTATCATTTACCAACTGCAAATAGTACTGCTATTACCGACACATTTGACTCAGTCGGTAATTTTCATTAATTTCATCTAATAAAGATGGCGTGAATGCCACCATTTTTTTTTGCAACAACTCATTGTCAAATAGCGGCAATTAAGTTGTCGGCGTTGCACAATAGTGATGGCAATTATTTTTTAATATCATCCTATTTTCCAGTGCGACAATTATGAAAGACGAAAAGCTTCTATTATTCTTCTTTTTTATTCTTTTTTTTTCTACACTGTTTTTCCATCAACAATTTATACTTTTCGCCTCGTCCCAGTTCTCTCATATAGAATACCGAGATTATTTCACTGCGACGAGAGTTGTTTACAGTGTCAAGAAGTGAAAAATAAAGTGCAATGGGGGAAAAAAAAAAAAAGGAGCAAAATAGAAAATGGTAAGAAGAAAAAGTAACAATAGAGTTGAAAACAAATGGATACACGTAAGGCAATATTTTATTGTTGATGGTTGTGTTGTCTTTTCTCAATTTAATAGAATAAAATAAAAATTTATCTTATTTTCTTGCCCTTTCGTATTTTCATCATTTAACGTTTCGTTGTTCTCCACCAAGTGTCCTTGTGGCTTTTGATGGTATAAAACACATAGCCATCCAACAGCAGCTTTAAATTATTGTTGACCTGCCTGTCAACCGCATGTTTGTTGGTCTCTCACCAAAGTAATGAAAACTCTGTGTATTTCTCAAACTTTATTGCAATCTTCACTGATATTTACTCTTTTATCCAGTCAAGAGCAATATCCTATAACCTACATTTCTCCTGATGATGTTACAATCACAAACTATGAAATATATTATTATTAATTACTACAATGAATTTTAACTCCCAATTAATTTTCCCACTTTCATATTTATATATAAACATAAATAAATGTATATATTTAAAAGACCTTGGATTAATATACTCCTTTACAAAAAAAAATAATTAAATGAATATGCATATTAAATTGCAGTGGCATAATAAATGCATAATAGAAAATGAGAATGGCATTCGTCCTTTCATAATAATAAAGATTGGTTAGGTATACATTAAACGTTACGTTAGACATTTTGTCTATTATATACAATATTCGTATTTGATAGCTTGTGTATATCACATCATTGAATCGTTTGTCTTGTAATACATGAATTTATATATTTTACTGGTTAGTCTATGAAGGTGTGATATATAAAACATGGTATACACTTCTATATCCCCATGATGTCATGATAAAACTTCCAATGTGGGTTGTGGTAGGACCAGAACACGTAACTGTATAGGTAGCATTTGCGCAATCATTTTCTTTCTGAGTTTTTTTTCTTCTTTTTTTCAACATTTTAAATTACTTCAGGTTTATATAAAGTGCTATATACTCATTGAAAGAGGAAACAACACGCTCTATGACTAAATGATATTATTATTGTGATTATAAAATAGTTATTCACGATCTTGATCTCCATATAATGTAATCCCATTTGTCACACCGAAAATTTTCTCGCTTCGGTTGTCACGATTGGTGCGCATTTGATTTCTTCATGATAATAAATTATATATCCATTGAATATATTGCTGCATGGAATGTTGATGACTTGTCTATGTAGGTATGTCAAAAATCTGTTGCTCTTACTCTCGGTGTGGGAGAATAAATGAAATAGAAAAATAATTATTTATGGGTGTGTAAGATTGTTGTGGATATTGTAAGGCACAATGAATTGCAGTAGAAAAGTGGATTAGAAATCGATTTGTATTATTGAATTAATTGCGATTTGAATTTGTGAAGCAGTTTTTATGGAATTTTTTTTCTTTCTTATTGTGGGTGGAGAGAAAGAAATATTTATGTATCGTGTATTATTATTATTATTATTATTATTAAATTCGTTAATTATTGTTGGGTGTTATTATTTGAGGAAGATATTTTTTTGGACAGCCACAAAATACTCTTGGGATAAAAATAAAATATTGCAGTATTTATTCATCATTTATAATCATTATTTACTTTCGGCTTTCAACATTTTGAGATTCCCTGTGCTCCCCCTTTCAATACAAAGTTGATAGCTGATTGAAAAGATTTATTTAAATTATGAATATTTTAATCTTGTATATGATAAACAAATTTAATCTTTTTTTAAGTGCAAAAATAATCTGCGGATCAGCAAAAGTTTTTCATTTCCGTTGTGCGATATATTATATCATTTTATTCTGGCACAATTATTTTAGTTTTATATCCGGGGAGGTGTGTGTGTGTGTGTGAGTATTTGTGCTTGGACTTGTATGTGAGATGTGCAATATGTGAAAACTCGATTTTATATATGTATATAATATATTAAATGATCGCAAGTGCAATTGACATTTCATAGAAGTAATTGTCAGCATATCTAACAATTAATCTCACACATTCATATATGTATTCGCAAATTCATATATATATATTTGTGTCAGAACTTTTTTTTTTTTTATCATAAAACATTTTAGTCCATTTACTTTGTTTCTTCTTTTTTTTTTTTTTTGCTCTTTTCGCCTCCATATAGAATCGAAAGGTCACAGTTTGTATGTGGGTATTCTTTTATTTTTTTGGCGTTTTTTATTTCTCTATTCTATTTATTTATTTATTTTTTTTATTTTTCCTCCCTACTTCTCATTCTTGCACTATTGTATAGAAAGTATATATCGTTATTCTGACGTGTTGGCAGTCCAATTCATAGTACTTTCTTTCTACGTCTTATTATTTTTCGTTCTATCTCACTTCGTCACGTTTTATATATTGCACGAAAAATAGAGAATACTGCGAGTATGCTCCTTGACATTTTGTTCCATATACACACACACACACACACACATTCCCCTGCGTGTGCCAAACTATTTTTAATATTATTCTTTTTTCACCCTGTTCACTCACACGAAATAAAAAAATAGAATATATAAAAAAAAATATAGAAATGGAATTATCCATCATTAAAAATAACTACATAAATTAGTATATAGACTAGAGAAGAGATGGGCAATAAATTTGGGTTGAGATGATAAAAAGAAAGGGGGGAATTCCATGGGTTAAATATAATCGGATTGGAGGCCAAGTCATTTGTGGGGTAGTATAGCAAAGAAGAGAGTGATGAAGGGAAGAAAATTGTGTGTGTGTGTGTGTGTGTGCGCGTGGGTGGTGGCGTATGAAGGTAACGAGGGTGCGAAAAGAATTCGAATGAGTGAAAAAAAAAAGGTGAGAGAACAGAAAAAATACGAAAGAAAGAATAAGGAAAATAGGTAAAGAAGTAAGGGAAAGAAAGGAGAGTAAACGAACGGCGAAAGCGACGTTATATGTAGAAATACTCGAAGAGGGTGGAGCGCGCACGTCCTCCATGAAGCATCAGGAGCAAGAGGAGGCTGCACACACTATCACGAGACGTGAGGGGAAGATGAAAACAGGATGAGTGAACGTTGGGAAAGCAAGTGCGAGTGGGCGAGATAGAGTAAGACCTGCGCGCGAATTTCCCGCGTTTGGCCAACCTCATATTGATCCCACCTCCCTCTGTATGCCCTCTTTGCTCTCGTATATATATCCAACCAACCACCCCCTTCAGCACGAGTTCATCACACAGAATCGTAGAATCGCGGGCTTCGGGTGGTCCAGCGAGAGACGTCAGTCATCAATTTCGCCTTCTCACATTTAACATTTGTGACAATATTTGCAAAGAGTATTTGATGAATTAGAATTTAATCTCAATTCAAACATACACACATAAAAAAAAAAGAAAAAAGATTTAACTCCACTGATAAAGAAATCAATTTTTATTCCATTAATAAATATCTAAAGCAACAAGAGCTAGGAATAAATTTATTCTATACATTTATTTCGTATACAGCTTGTACAATTTTATTTTCACACAAACATTAATAATTATTTATTATAGTGTCATTTATTTAAAAAATACTTAATTATTTTTATTTGTGATTGGTTTGAAGTGAAGAAGTAATGAAATAAATGTAAAATAAATATTGCTGAGGGTTTACGTGGTGGTACAGTCAGTGGTTGTGTGGTTGTAAGTTGGTTTGTATATGTAGTAGGTAGTATTTGTGTGTTTATTTACATGAGAGTTACATCATTAGCTAACTCGTATCCAAAATAAACATTCGTTCATCTATATGTGTACAGCAATTTTGGTTATGTAGTTTGCGAATTAAATTTCGAGCAATGACCGGAGTCACGCGCGACATGTTTATATAAATTAAGTTGAGTAATATGTAGGATCCAAAAAGACGAGAGAATGAGGAAAGAGGAGAGAGTGTATGAAGAGGCATCAAGAGATCAACCTCAATCAAAATTAATGATCAGTCAATGTCCAGGATCTGATTACGATAAATATCTATGAGATATATTGTATATGTGTAAAGACCATGTTACATTACTCGTAAAGTTGTTAATGTCGAGCAACGACTCGTCGATATTTTGTTTTTTTTTTTTTTTCTTTCTTTCTTCAGTTTGAATGACCGTTAAGAACGATATATAGATACGGATTATTATTCAATACCGTTAAGTTCATCATTGTATATAGTTAAATATCCAGATGATCATCAATCAGTTTTTAAATAGTTGAATTTAATCTTGCTTTCTTTGAATCATTTACTTGTTGACAGTTCCAATCTGTGAGAAAAAAAGAATTCGATTAATCTTTGTTTCTTGTATTCTATCTCTTTCGTTTCTTTGTTTTCAGAACTTATCTTTGGTGAATGGTAATTTTGTTTTTAATAAAAATATTGGGTTCAATTTTTTATTAACGAAATAGTTATGGATAAAGATATTGTGACAAGGAGGGAAAAATCAATTCCATCCTGGGAGGGTGTTGAACTTTAAATTGTCACAGACTTTACTTTTGCACATTGTTGTATAACCTTTAATATAGAAAACATTGTTTTCATACTAGAATTTTTGCAAGTTATTTATCGATTGACACTTTGAATTGTTGATAGAAAAAATCCAATTAACCTCTCTCTCTCTCTCTCTCCTCTTTGTACGTGAATTTATCTTTGGTAACAGGCAATTTTGTAGATAACGAGAATGTTCCGATCAGTTTCCTATAAACCAAAAAAAAATATCCGACGATGTTGATAAGAACAAAAAAATCAATTTCAATTTAGAGACAGTGTTAAATTCGAAAGTGCCACTGCTACATTTTTTTTTTGTCACAATATACACACATATTTATTTTTTTTTATTGTTATTTACGTTAATCAATCTTTGTGTCGGGTGTTGTATGTATCACATTTTTTTTTTTTTTTTCCTCCCCAGTATTTTTCTCACTGTTCCAATTTACATGCAAAACAGTATATAATGTACATAAAGTTGCACAACAACTCGACCAATTTGGTTAGACCAAACTCTACATGAATCTAATCTTCTTCCTTTTTTTTTCTTTATCTACTTTTATTCTTTATCTGTCTCGGTGTCAAGATATATTGATAAAAAAAAAAAAGTAGGCAAGGGTGGAGTGGGAATTTTCCATTTTCATGTTAGAGGTAGATATATGGCACTGTGCATCATCATGTCTTTTCCAATAAAAACACAAAGAGAAATATAAAAATAGGTAAAATAAAAATAAAAAAAAATGTAATTTCGTGCGATTGTCGCATCACGTTCCACTTTGCGTGCGAGACAAGAGTTTCGATCCACCACACACACATTTATACATAGATATATATTTACATTTTTTTTTTGTTTTGTTTATATGTATATATCTATTGTAAACATGATATCGTCTCAAACTGCGCAGTATTCCCAATGCACATTTATATTATTATTTCCCCATATCGATTATGAAATCTTGTCTATCGCAGATTTAAAATCATCGATTCAATATGTATACGCAGATAAAATGAATAATAGACAAAAGCAAAAAATGAAAGAGAGGTAGTGAATCGAATGTGAAAAATAACTCATGTTTTACTAGTTTAGATGAATGAAAAATTACCGGACTAACTTTTTTCACTTTTTTTTTTTCCATTCCATTTTATCATGCAGATTTTTTGTCGGTCTATGAGAAAAGGTCAATTGAATCAACAAAAATAAAAAAAGAACAAAAATTTTATTATACATGATGAATAAGAAACTGATGAATCAAAAAATATTCAACAATTTTGCAATTATTTTCACTTTAATTCAATAATGACCGGCATTCAAAGTATAAATAGTGGGTTTAATTTTTTACTGATATATTCTTCGGGATCCGTGAATCTAAATCACTTTTTTTCCTCCCAACTGGACCAATAATGCCTATTCATTTTTAAATATTCGCTCTTTAAACCGCTTTGGAAATATATTAAACCATTTTTGTAAAAAAATATGCAATACGTAAATCATAAAAAAATGAAGATTATAATTTGGAAATACCACCGGATCATCATCAATATTTTATTCTCAACATCAAAACTTGCTTAGATCTTTTTGAGATAGAATTCAATCCTTTTTTTTTTCCTCGCTGTCAATCTTCAATATATATACTTAAAACACTTTTGAAGAAATAAAAAACGTGTATCAATTTGCAGAACATTGAATCAAAAATAGAAATTTATTTCCAATCTTTAGTTTTGTGATAGAACTCTACCATAATGTTCGCCGATTGCGTACACATGAGAGGGCCAATAGTGGGCGAGTTGAATACGTGGGTTGCTCTGAGTATTCTCTTCTATGTATATATGTAAGTGTATATAAAATGCCTCGGAGGCGCCCTCTCCTCTTCTCTCATTTAATGGATTCAGGAGCCCAGCTGAGAGCGACACAAAGACTCGCTTACTGTATATACTATATATACGTAGAGAGAGGGTGCATCGTCCTCTGTCATCTTTGTCACTACTCCCCAGTATTATTTCTTTCTCTTCTTTATTTCCACCCATTGGTGTGGTCCCTTTACTACCACTAGAAAAAAACTTCAGCGAATCCTTCTTTTTTTTTCTACCACACACACATGCACACACACACACACACACACAATAATACATGCACAAAGGAATAAATTCACGCTTGGACATATTTAAATTTAAATCCTTGGAGATTGAAATTATTTTTTGTACAATTGAAAGAAAAAAAAAAATAAATAAATAAAATGAACAATACATTTTATGTGGGTTCATTTAATTATTTCGTTCAATGTGTTG
Source organism: Zele albiditarsus (assembly GCA_958496275.1). NCBI lineage: Eukaryota > Metazoa > Arthropoda > Insecta > Hymenoptera > Braconidae > Zele > Zele albiditarsus. The sequence continues at coordinate 8,915,779 of OY292412.1, read as the reverse complement.
TGGATTGTGATGGTACATCTAAATATCTCTATATGTTTGTATCATGTGGTTATTTTATATGTGTATATATGTGACGACTCTTTGTTGCGCCTCGACGTCCTTGACTTCCAGATTAGGTCGTACTGCCTTGATGCATTTCCAAGAAAGTTTATCTCTCTTTCTTTCTGTTGCTATTTTTCTCTCTATCGACTTCTCTCCCTTTATACAAACCAAGTCTTTGCCAACTCTTCTTACAATCCGCCCAGAAATATTTCATGTTGAGACTTTGTGATTTATGAAGTGACTGAAATTGGCAATTAGTTTATTCACCTATCAAACAATGTGTCAAAAATTTTACAAACCCCAAAAGAAAAGAGAAATAATTTAATATCTCAGTTTTTATGTTATATTATTTTTTAATGATTAAAATATTTATTGTTCAAGTGTTCTTAATGTGTAGCTCAATCTCTCTGTCTTAAATTTACAAGAAGTCTCTGACCTGGACAAACAATATGCAAATTATACTCGAGCCTTATACATTACAGTCTAGACGCTTTTTATTTGTTATCATGATACAAGAATAAATTGTTTTTGTTGTAGACATGACAACAATTGATGATTAGTCGTGAGGTTTCATTAAATAGGTAACACGAAAAAGAAAAAGAATTAGGATTAGCATTCAAAAATGAATTGACGATATGTTTGATTTTAAACAACGGATTAATTCTTGTGTGCAAGAATCAAAATTAATTTAACTCGATTGCTACTCGATAGTGTAGAGAATATAATTCCGTTCGTCACGCGATCACTTATTTCGCGTGTTGAGTAGCCTTTTTTTTTTTTTTTTTCTATTTTATTCCTTCTCTTAGCAGAGTGCACTTCTTTCTTGGGTTTGCTCTATACTCTTGATAATCTCACTTTGGCTGGAGGTAATCAACGAGTGACAACAAGTGCCAAAGTGTGCAGTAGTTATGTTGCTGTTAATGTTGATAGTCCAGTTTTTTTTAAAGCCATTCACTCTAAAATTCTCTTTATAAATCTGGCACATTTTTCACTCGTTGAAATAGATATTCGTCATTAAATTATTCAACTTTGAGAATATTCAAATAATAATATTTCAGGCACTTTATACATGCGCTCTGAGTGCGAAACTCAATTGTATTAATCAAATGTGAAATCAAAAGGAGAAAACAAAAACAAATATAAAAACAAAAGTGTCAACGCACCGGAAGACTTCAAACATATTCTAAATCAAATATCTAAATTAGAAACAAAAATAAACCAAGTGTTCCAATCCTATTTCAACCTCCCCCCTCCTCAAAAGTGTTCTAAAATTCTTTTTACAACCTTGAAATATAACTTTGAAAATTCTACCTGAACAATTTTAATCATAATTTTCACTAGTAAAAAAAAAATAACAAAAACCAAAAAAAAAAAAGGTTAATAAATAACTTGGATGCTGAAAAAAAAAAACAAATTAACATTGAATATGTTGACATACAAATAGTTTAGTAGGACAAAATATTGATAAGAAAAAAAAAAAAAATCAAATAAACAAGATAAATACTTGTAACAATTGTGAGAAAAATCAAACTTTGAAATAAAATTGAATTGAAATATCTATCGAAACAAATCAAAAGAAGAAATAAAAGTAAAATGGACGCATTGGGTCTTCAAGCAGCATTAGTAAAATTGGATCCAGCAACAACAGTGACACCTATTGGTACTGGAATAAAACTTTCAACGTCTCGTCATCATCATCATCACCATCATCATCATCATCATCACCATCGATCAACGTATACCAATATGGATGACAACGATTTGTCTGTTTGCAATTTACGTGATACATCACGTCAATTATCATTTGAAAGTAAAACTAAAATTGATCAACAACAGCAACAACAACGAAAGTTAAATGTTGATAATGATAATGAACAACTGAATCAACAGCAAATAAATTCGGTTAAGTGTACAATGAGTGAAGTTAGGTGACGCCAACCTTGTTTTGGTGTTAATATGATTTATCATACTTATCCACCGCATCGTGGTGGTAAATCACATGGAAAACATCATCACGTCAAAGAGAAGAGGCATCATCATCATCATCATACTATCAATCATCAAAATCACAGAGCGCCTGTGGTGAGTCTCACATGTTCTGATTAATCTTAAATACATTAAACGTATATATTAAATGCACATGACTATAACTATATATCAATTAAACAATTACACATTTGAATTGTTCGACAATTGAATTATTTCGAATTCATAGCTGACTTAAGTAATCATTATTCCACTGAATTTGATGAAACATATGGAGAAAAGACCCAATCTTCAATCTCAATTACATGCTCTGCATATGTGGAATAGTCAACGACTGATATATACACACACACACACACACACACATGTGTAATGGATACATGTTCATGCTCTGACTGGTATTTCAATTCATTCTCGTATTTACTCTATCTTCCTATTCCACTTTTCATTATTTGATTCATTAGGAATTCTTTTGAAATATTGTGTTGAGTGAAACGATTTGATTTTTTAATGATAATTATTCGACATTGGATGTGGATGTAAACAGGAGAGGGAGAGAGAGAGAGAGAGAGAAAGAGAAAGTGGAACAAAGAATACATTTTTATATATACATATGGATGTAATATATTTGAAATTAAAATTTTTTTTAGTTTGGATATTGGTTGTTTATTTTCTTACTGTTAAGGAAAGCAAAGTTTGCATGCAATCACATGTTTTTACTGCTAATTTATCTGTAATGGTATAACTGAGCTTGTTATCTTCTATACGCCAAATGAATAATGTTAACTTTAATTTTTTTCCGTGTATATTTTTGAATAATATGAACATGTCATGACAATAGCTTTTGTTTAATATACGAAATTCTTAGTTACTATTTCAATCCAATAATCTTCATGAAAGGAATTCATTTAATTCTCATTATTTTCTACAAGTATTTTGTATTTATATTTATTTATATATATACACTTTCACGAAATTTTATTCCATTTCTCAACACAGTTTCTCACTGAATTTCGTTTTATCCGTTACAACGACGAGATTTCCGAATATAAAATATCAAAGTTGAGCGAATTAACGAGCGTGATGTTTGTTGAACCACTTGACCAACCTACCATTGCAATTCATCTCAAGAGAGACACTTCCGCTATACCTTGTGCGCTCCTGAGTTACCCAGATACATAAAATAAATATATATGCGAATGTTAATAACGGAGAAAAAAAAGTAGAGGAAAAATAAAAAAGATTTGTTTCATAATTTATTCGAAATCAATAATGAGAAGCATGGAAAATATTCAGAGTCTTCTTTTTATAGCAATTATAATATAATAATTAAATACAGAAATAATAATTCATATCTATTTATTTTATTTATTTATTTTTTCTCTAATTTCAAAACCCATTAGCACTCTGATGTACTTTCAATGTTGATGCTGAGCATATATAGCCAAGTGGGGTACACCGTTGTCAGATCAATATAACGTCAGTGTATCTCGATTTCGCTCTTTTACAATCTAATGTTCATGTTTATAAAAGCGCATGCGCCTAATTTTTCATGCATAACCCTGCAGTTTTATTTTCCTCATGGGACATGACCCAGAGGTCATGAAAAAGTATCACCACCGTGTACAGGTAAACGTCAGATAAATTAAAAAACAAAAATAACCAGAGTAACCTTGAACTTATTATTTTTTTTTAATATTTCATTTTATCATTTTAATCTATATGTGTTGTAAAATAAAATTTTTTCATTGTAAAAAACAATTCGATTGTTGTCGAACGGAGAATAAAAGTATGTTAATATAATTATTAGTTAAAATGTCGGTTGACCTAGTGGAGAGAAAATCAATCGACAAAACAACATTCTAACAAACAAATTTCGCTTTATTTCTTCTACACTTCTTCATGCCAATTTTTTTTTTTTTATAATTTTTTTCTAGTTTAATACTTTTTTTTTTCTCTTTATTCTCATTTTCTGCTTTATTTGGATTCTGTGCCAGGGAAAGCACCCATGACCTTGTTCAATGTGTGTTTACACGTGTGGCTTAATTGTTTTTCTTGTTTACTTACTTGTTTTTTTTTTTTTTTTACACCAGCATCTGCAAATCATTTTTTTTTTCCTCTTTATTTTCTCTCTTTTATTTTCCAATTTCTCGCGTGAAAGATATAAAAGTTTGTTGGATACATGTCACGCATCACGCAGGATGTGCGTGACTTTTTTTTTTCTCTCAATTCTCACTCTCCCTGCTTCGGCCTATATGAAAAGGGAGAGAATTGAAAGCTGAAAGACAAAAAAAAAGATGATATATACACACGTGAATTAATATATATTTATAGCTATGTAAGAGTTGTTGAAAACACTCTGCATTTTTTTTTAAATAACAACCCCTCAATTGGATATATGTCTGGTGAACATGCATATATCGAGGACACACCATGTCGCGTCGGAAATGTCACATAATTATTGTAATTTGACGTGAAATGCTACGACAGAAAATTGGAATGGCCTCTGAATGATACAAAAGAATTTTTTTTGTTTGTTTATTTATTTTTTATTTTTTCTTCCATTCTATACATTAAAAAGAAGTTCATTGGAGCAAAATGAATATTTACGTTTGACAATTTTGCGACAATATGAACTGAGGAAAAAGAGGGAGGGGGGGAGGGGGGGATTGTTTTGTTCTTTTAATGATTCTAGGCGAAAATTTATTCAGACTAAAAGGATATTGTAAAAAATAATGATATGCTTGTTTCAGAGGCAATTTGATCAGTGTATTAACATATCGTTTTCGTGTTAATCATATATTTTACAGAATAGTTGACAACGCATTTGTGGTAAATGTTACCGACTGTTTGTGCAACGTTTGCATATGTTGATGTTTCGATAAATTTAGTGGATGTCTGTCGTACACAAAGTATTGTGATGGTGTTTAATATTTTTTGGCCTCTTTTATAAACAAATAATTATACACAAAAGTTATGTTTATTTTGATATTTGGATATTCATATTTATATGTAACGAAATGTGCATGAGGTGGATGATGAAGAGAGGAAAAATATACGAGAAATATTGTGATCTTTATTTCAATACGTTATAATACAATGTTTGCAGTATCATTCATAGTATTAGAATTTTTAGTTTCATTTCTTCTACTTCAGTTGCTGATTCCTAATGTTGATGATATACTATTGAATTATATACAGCGATTATAATTTGTATTTTTATCCAGCAAAGATTTTGTCTCAATTATTGTGTTTGGATTATAACAAAGGTTGAAATGAAAATTGTGAATTTTAATGATGATGGATATTGTTTTTATCTGAAACAAATCAACAATCATTCTCAGACCACGTTATATATCAATGTTTATGTAATTCAGAGAATATATAAACTCATTTGCAATATTTGAATTCACAATTTTAAAGTGAAATTTATATAGAGAAAATTGGAAACTGAATATGTTTCTCAATTTAAATCCAAAGTGAATATATACTTTTGTTCTCTTCTTTTTCTGTGAGTATTTTCAATTCAGACAATTCCGTTTCCACTGAAAATTTACATTCGTTAACGATTAGCATATTCAAGACTTGGCACGGAAATAGATTTACAATCTACACATATTGACTATCAAGAAATACTCATTAATTCATATTCAAATAAATGATTTATTTCTAATCTAAACATAGCTCATTCACTGTAAATAAATTCTTCTCTAAGTGAATTAGACTTTTTACATAAGAAAATAAATCTATAAGATTTGCCGTCTACCATACATTTTTGTGAAGCCTCTTCAAAGATCAAAGTCACGTGAACATAAGTGTGATGAAAGAAATGAGGAACTTGGTATCATATTAAAAATATGAAATATTTATCGAAACCGAAATATACTAAATCCACTGAAATTATGTTCAATCATTTGCAAATATATTTATTTATATTGTTCATATAAATAATGGCACACGACGGTTATTTCAATATACATCGCTTTAAACTTGTCAACAATATACAATTTACAAGTGCAATACATAGATTTAGTTCGCTTCCCCAAGAGATTATCGTTTGTATTTCTTCATCGTCATCATGATCCGATAATACTTTGACGGAAGAGAGTTGTCACGTTTGTGAGTGTGTGTGTGTGTGTCATGAAGTGCGTCTTAAAGTACCTACGTAAAAAAAAAAAAAAAACGTAGAGAAAATAAAACATAGAAAAATTGCACGCGCTACGATGCCAGAAATAGAATGTTGCCAGGAACTCGTTTGTCAGGCTTTGAAAAATATATCCATTTTCATATACACCAAACATACAATTTATATCCAACATTTATTTTCATATATGAATATCTATTCATTACGTGGTATTTTATTGATAAAAATGAAATTATAATTGAAATTATTTATTAAGAAAGAAAAAGTGGAAACATTTTTCAAATTCATAATTCTTTCATTTATTCAGTCTATTTAATTTTGATTTAATAACATTTTCACTTCAGTGTTTGATAATTGTTATTTTTTTATTTGCCCACATCAATTAAATAAACATAAAAATTAAAACATTATAATTATAAAACTAATTTACCATTCATCAATTCAACAAAATATTTTCTTTTTATTTTCTTTCAAACACTCAACGTGATGATTCCCCTCTCACTGAATCAAAACAAAAAAAAAAAATTCCCATTCAAATAGAATTGTTAATACAAACATATCCCCTTGGAATGAAAATATTATTGACAAATTTATTATTATTTGTTCTCATGCGTAATCGATGGCCCAATGACAAATACATACAATCTGTACGTGACACAAAACTGTGACACTAGATTTACAAAATTGAAATTAGAATATCGTGCACATATTTACAATCCATATGTTGGTACGTGAATATTTAGCTACTGTGTCCCCCTATTATACATATAGGTACATATATCAAACAACCCTCTTCTTTCACTTCGTTATATTGTATGTACATCTACAAATACAAAAAAACATGCATACACAACATACATGTACATAAATATATATATATATATCCACTCTCCCTATAAACTTCATCCCATGATGTTCACGAATGTATTTAACTACATACTACTATAACACAGCGAAGAAATATATATTCGTGAGGCTTATATTAGCTCGCACGCATCATGCAATCAGTCTCTGTCCAGTCATCCTCACTGACGCTTCTCATCGTCAAGTTATTCCACATAATAATTTTGATTTATTTTAAGTTTTTATTTTTTCACCTTATTTCCATTCATTTCCATTTTCATCCTTACATACAATTCAAATGGTGTTATTATTAGAAGAAAATAATATGAAAAATATGGAACTGTTATTTATACACAATTAATACAATCTGCTAAATATAATGGTGAAAATTTGTTAGATTCGTGAAAAAATGTGGATGTTGTTATTATTATATTTATTTAGATTTTTCTTTTTTTTGTTATTATAGTAATTATTATTTTATTTTTTTGTGTCTTGGTTAATCGCGGTATCTGGCCAAGTGCGAAATTGGTCGAGGTGTAGAAATAGTTGAGGTGTGTATACACGTATCATAGAAGAGTATGAAAGAAGATGGTAAAAGAGAAAAAGTGGATGAGAGAATATGTGTTTATATATACATATATATTGATAAAAACAGGGAAGGGAAAAATGGATGGTGGGGAAGCTACCGATCGAGCCATTTTCCGGTTGGAGTCCAAGTCTGGCCTCGAGCCAGTATCGAATTACCCATAGAGTGAGAGAGGAAACAAGAGAGTGGCTTGACCTCCTCGAGGGCACCTACTGCTCGTTTCTCCCTCGTCCTTTATTTCTCTTCTGCTCACGTTCAACGATACTATTGCTTGCTTACTTGTGGACTCTCTTTGTCCTCTTCTTTTATACTCTTATTTCAAAAAATAAAGAGGAATAATACACGCGCAGCCCAGTGAAAATCCACTCACGGATTTTCTCTCTAGAAGAAATGAAGAAAACAAAAGAGAGTAAAATAAAATAGTATGAAAACAAAGTTCTTTTTTTTTTTCTTTCGCTATTTTGGTAATATTGATTTGTCACTTAGTGGGATCCTAGTTCTTTTATGCGAAATTGTATTTTGAGGTGATGTAGGAAAGGTTTGATTTTAGTCATTGAAATTAATTTTGTTTAATATTTATTTTGAATTATTCACTGTGGGATTTAGAATTTATTTTTGTATTATTACTGGAGCTTCTAGGATATGAACAAAATGAAATAATTTACGTTTGTTTTATTAGTTGATAAGGTTTTTTTAATATTTCTCAAGTTTATTTGTAAACTATTTGAGAATAATATTGGACAGTTTTTGTGGTAAGATGTCACATGTTAATTATAAAAAATATGACGATTGTGATTTGAATTGAATTAAAAATAAAGGGAACACCATAATGAATTTAAAATAAAGTGAAAATATGCTTTCGAAAATGGTAGCACGATAACCACAACTGACTAATTTCTCTGTATAAACATAAGTTTGTGGAATTTAATATCACAAATTGAACTTTAAATCCAATTTTTAATTGGTGATTTATCGACTTCAAAAGACCCATTACTATTTGCTGTAAATTGCTTTGTTCACTTTTTCTATACAATATATAATCTTCGGATACAAAACAAATAATTCAAAGGCAACCAGTGAAAATTCAGTCACGGATTTTTCTTTTTAGAAAAAATGAAATAATGAAACAGAAATATTTTTATTCTTTCTCAATATTCGCAGTTCTAATTGTCGTGAAAACGAAGGACCAAACAAAAAAACAAAACTGACAAAAATATATTGAAGATTTCAGATGTCAAAAGTGATATCATATATGTGTGAACGTTCCATTCCCTATATATATATATTGCCAGTGGGTTCAATTCGTATTGATTCTCAGTGAAAGCATAATATAAAAGAGACAGAAAGATCAAATTTTTTCCTTCTCTATTCTTCGTTATATAACTCTCATTTTTCAAGTTTTTATATATCGCTATGAATGATTCCCTATGAATGATTCCCTCTTCATTTTATCTCCATTATATCCCAACTGAATTTTATTCCCTGAATATTCATTGATTTGTTATTGAATTTGTGTGTGCCCCGAAGCGACATAAGAAGTGACTCAATTTTTTTTTTCCACTTCAATTCAATGCTATCAGAATACACCAATGAAGAAATGCAGAAAAAATAAAAAAAAACCACTCTCTTTTCCTTCTCTTTATTTCCATCTATTTCTTTCCCATTCATTCATCAATTCCCCTCAATTTATTTTTATAATACATATATATATAATATACACATACAAATAGCACCTGAGCTGTATAAAACACCGCAAGTTCATCGGCCCGAAACGGCGCCATTCGGTGCAGAACTCGTTTACCTCCAATTCGTCTCAATCCTCCTCTTCATTAAAAGCTAAAATGAAGTGAAAAAAAAAACAAAGAAAAAAAAAAATAATGAACCAGAGAGGGGAGGGAAGAAAAAAGAAATAATTGAAAGAAATTAATTAATCATTAAATGTACATATAGTATGATACATAAAAATGTGTTCACCACCGCACACGTGACTCGAATCTACGTAGAGATTTATTAGTTATTAAAGTATACACAAGTTGGAACAGTAAAACTGGAGGTACATGTGTATAAAATTAAAAAGAAAATATATACAAAATGTATTTATGTATATACAGTGACGTGTGGGGAAGGCAATAATGGAGGGAGGAAGAACTTAGTCGTGTGTGGATGTGACTTCATATACGCAAACTATAGCTTAATTTAATATAGAAAAAGATTGGTGGCGCACTCGAGTGGTTGGTTCGCGGGCAATCGGGACGGACGCAGTGTCTGACGGGCCGGCCGGATGTTAACACTTGGCCCATCCTAGACAGCATATACCACGTTGCTTCTTTCCATCAAGCCAACGTGTTTAGAAATTTAAATAATAAAAACTGGAGAAAGAATTATTTTAAAAAACACACAAGCAAAACAATTCCAATTTTATTATTATTATTTTTTTCTTTAATTAAAATTCTTATCACATTGATGAAATTTTTTTCATATTTGAATATACAAGTGATATTTAATTTGAATTAGTTATGCATGATTGCACATGGATTGTGTGCATTTGTGTATGTGTTTATGTGAGTGATGTATAAATTTTCTTTGTTCTCTATTTTAATTTTGAATAGTTGATTATATTGTTGGAGAATTAAATGATACACACTCGTGTGTTGTTGATTCGTTTCAATTGCCAATCATTGAAAGCTATCAATCACAATCGTGAAAGTGCTATCCTGAGAGCGTGAAGCAGAAGATTCCCTTTCTTTCTTCAATTTCACTTTGTAACAACTTGGTGAACAAGAGTGATATGACAACGTGTTCACTCATGCCTGTCTCATTGCAGGATATTTTGGTAAATAATTTTTTTTTTATTTTCTTTCAATTTTTCTTTTGTATAACTCAAAATATTTTAGTTTTTAACCGTACAATTTTGATTAACTCAAAATCTTATAACTCAAATTCAACCGTTCAATGACAATTTCAATTTAATGAATTGAATTGTTTATAACAAAAGGCACAAGCACATTTTAACAATACGATTAATCATGTACTTGATTTCCACATGTCAAAGTACACTGAACTATTGTGTATTCATTTGTTCCCACCAAAATATTGTTATAACATTTTTACTAAATAATGTACTGCAATAAAAGCAAACTGTTGGAGTATTGAAGAAGATAAATAAAAGTATATGAATGTGAAAAAGATGTTTCAAGTACTTGAGGGATCGATACGTCGGCGAAAAACCGGTTTATCCACTGTGGAACAAAAAAAAAAAAATGAAAATAAAATAAAAATAAATAACTAAATGAAAAAGTGATGGAGCACTCGGTGAAGAAATAAAGTGGCGTCCTTGCACTCGTGCACTTCGGATAAAACAAAGTTTATAATATAATATGTGTGCAGTCTTTGTGCACCACCTGCATTACAAACTAAAAACCACAAAGTGTAATGAAAAAAAAAAGAAAGAATTACCTCTTCGCGTTTTACCTTTGAAAAATTTAATATTATCATTCTATTGAAACCACCTGAGGTATTTTCAAATCATAATCTTATCTCTCACATCATATTTTTTTTTTTTTTTTTTGATAAAAATAGAATAAAAACAAAAATATTGTAAATACTTTTATCAACACGTGGGTTAACCAATACACATGTACATAAATGTATTTGTTTTTATGTATGGTTTCATCATGGTTAAACTTATTAGTTTGATTCCAATGTAAAGATAATGCAAATGCAAAATTCACGTGACTATATTGTTTAGCAATGTCAAGTAGAGAAAAAAAAAATTCACATCGCAATAGTCTACATGACACATTCGTGAACACCCGACCAATAATTCAATTAGTAATACTAACAATCATTTGTATGTTTTCTTTGTGGAATCAAGAAAACGTGTTAAAGGTTTTTGTGTGCAATGTAGATACCTACTGTGACATTGTAATGATATAGTAGGCGATGAATATGAGCAATAGATTGTATTGAATGAGTTGGAAACAGAGAGATGATGACAAACATATCATGTTGGTGGCCCCAACGAGTTCATCGATTCTTAGGAAATTTAATTTATTATACCGTGGAATTGTGCATCTCTGCATTCTTATATATTCTTCTTCCTTTTTTTTTTTTTTTTTATGACTCTTCTTTGCTGAGAAATAAATCTTCCATGTCTGAAAACAATTTTCAACATCGAATTCTTTTTCATATTCAAATTCTCTTTCGCTTGTAAAGAAATGCACCAACATTTCTAACAAAGGAAAATTCTACAAATATTTTTTAACGTTTTCTTTTGTTTTGTTTTTGTTTCTCTTGACAATGAATTGATCGATGGATTTTTTTTTCATTCATTCATTCATTCATTCACTTGTTTAGTTATACAATCAATCATTGAATTAATGTTTTTATTTTTATAAAGAATATGGAATATTGCAATGAAATAATTACTCGTTAGTTTTATTTAATTCTTGGCAGAGTATCAATTTTTATTTTTTGTTTTCATATTCTGTTTTCTTTTTTTTTTCTTTCGTTTCGTTTCGTTTAAAGTGCTTTGCGAATACGCCTTCGTTCACCACTATACTCCATCACCTCGATCTTTAACGTTGCTCGAGTTATATTTTCGGTTTGTGGCACAGCCAGCTGAAGACCTATATTAAACATAAATATATAGCATTTGAATGTGTAGACTTTTGCCATCACGATTATGCAAGTTTCTTCCGTTTCATTTTTATTTTTCTTCACTATCTTCTAAATTAAATCATTAACGGTACTTCTACTATCAACATAATTAATTTATGACACTTTCTTAATGAAAAAAAGGTTAATAAACTGTGACAAGTGAATTTCACTTGCATAATCTCCATTATATATTTATTTTTGTTTCTATTTAACTTTGAAACTTTATCTTTAGAAAACATTTTTTCTCCCACGAACAAACTCAAATCTCTTGAATATTATAAAATATTATACAGAGAGATTGAAAAAAGGAGAATAGGAAATAAACAAAAACAAAAAAATTTCACCTGCACAACTTCTATTTCAAAAACATTTTTTTTTTTATTGAACTCTGGAACTTTATTATTACAAAATTTTTTATTTCTCCCATCAACCAGTTCTCATCTGTATAATGTTATGAAAGACAGGAGAACAATTAAAAAAAAAATAACTAAACAAATAAAACAAAATAAAATAATGAAATAATTTCATCTCCATATATTTTCTAATTCATATTAATTTTTGTTTCTTTCAAATCTCCAAAACTCTTCTTCTTACGCAAATAATTTTTTTTTTACCACCGATGAATGAACTCAATTCTCTATGATGATGTTATAAAAGATTGCGGAAGATTTGCGTTGCTTTAACCCAGGGGCATTACCACAAATAAACGTCGACATTACATTGCGTAAGTTTGAAATGTAGCACGCACTGGGGAATGCGTGCACACGTATAAATTGCACGTTTCTATCTCTCTCTTCTTTTCTTCCACGCCTTACAGTCGTTTGGCTGATGGCTGATTTAGTTTTATAAATATATATATATATTCGAATGCAAATGCACGAAACAAAGACACTACAAAGTGTGTATGTTTCTTTTGCGCAATGAAGCTGCGCGCACGCAAAACTCTCCTGCATTAAAAGCTCCAACGTTTTATTTTTCAATGAACTATTTTTTTTTTCAACACGCAATAAGTGCGTACGGTGCAGCGGCGCGAGTTAAACCTAGTTTAAATTTTTTATCCAAACAGTGCGCACGTTTCTTCATACACGTGATTTATATCTATCAGCATTAATATATTTTACAATAATTCACATGTGATGCTTTGTTTATAAAGAAAATTATTTTATATACCTTTTTTATTTCTGGGAAAAAAACAACGAATAATAAAATGCCGGATAGTAAAAGAGATAAAAATTATTGTAGCGTGATACACAGTGTAAGAGGATTGCGTTGATTCTGTTTATAAATATTATTCTCATTATCGTTGTTATTTTCTTTTATATATTTTATGATATAATACGTCAGTATTTGAATTCAAATAAATATTTATTCATTCCATTTTTTTGTGTTCGGTTGTAAGTAAAATTTTTTAAGTGGGAACAAAAAAAAAATAACCATGACCTTCCATTCATAATGAATTATCGTTAAATACAAGACAGGCATTTTTGGCTTGCGTTCTCATAACCTTGCTCGAGTTTGGGTATTATTATTTCACTTTTTTATTTTTCGTGGCCAATAAAGTCAGACAAATAATTGTCGAATAATTTGTGATGCATATTTAAACCAAAGGTCATAGAATGCATTAACTAAATATAATTGCTTCGTGTAATTGGTTCTGTATAATTAATAAATTGTTTCAATTCTTGTTCTTCAATTACAACATTTCATCACTTAAATTCATATTATTTTCGTATAATAAAATATACTGAAATAATTCTTATTTTTAATAATAATTAACAGCGAAAATCCATGATTGTTGAGTCAACATCTGTGAATGAAGTGTCATCAAAATTGAAAACAACAAGCACAATGAAGTTTCTCATCAAGTATTTCGAGTCATTCAACGTCAAATTTAATTCGGTGAGCTGAATTATAACAAAAAACCAAAAAAAAATTATAGTATTGGAGAATATTTTAGTTGTCCCTTAATTAATTTTCATTTTGCTTCTTTTTATTATCTTATTTTTCTGCAATTGTACAGTTTATGAAATAAATACTCATGGGTAGGGATTTAATTATGATAATACATTAGTAGTGACAGTGAGCTACTCTGATATTAATAGTTATATGTATTATGAAGTCATGTACTTAAGAGCTTCAATCATACAGATATATGTGTACATATAAAAACGCCTGCGTGCAATCAGCTTCAGAGACAAAGACGTGACTTTGATTGAGCGCGTACTGTACTTCAGCATTTTATGTATTATATATATATATATATATATATATGTATTTGTATGCAGTAAGAGTGAGGGCAATTCAGAAAATTCATTATTACCATGAAAGAAATCCATTATATTCATTTCTCTTAAATTTTACTGATCAAATAATTGAGGAAAAAAGTGAAAAAAGTGCAATAAAAAATTATCTCTAATGATATTTATATTATCATGTCTATTCACTCAGACATGAATATATTCTTCTCATAAATATAATAATAATAGTGTAATAACAATGAAAATTTACACAGTACATCTGGAGGAAATTGAAAATAATTATATACACGAATTTATTATTCGTTTATTGAACATTTTGTTATTGTACTGTTGTTAGTTTAGACTATATTGACGATACAGGACATTATTTAATAGAGTCATTATTAATAATTGTTTTGGAATAATAGTGAGAGTGAATTTAAATTTAATGTAGTCATTTAAATATGTTATTTAAGAAGCAATCGTTGAAAAGTATGAATATATTTTATTATATCTGTCACGTGAAAATTTAGACGCCCAAGTAATATGCTTCATTTATTCTATTCAATTGCAGAAAATATGTTAATGATATTTATTGAATTGTAATATCAGTGAAATTACTACGTACAGTTGCTTAATATTTGTTGCGTTCCTTTTTTCTTTACTATTATTGATTTCTCTGGCATGATATTGGAAAATAAGTAATTCTTGAGTGAAAAATTATATTTATAAACGATATATTCTTCAATCAAGAATAAATATTCTAGTTATAGGCATTAGCTTGTTTCTTAGTTTTGCAAATGAATATTTATTAATGAAAAATTACTTCTAATTGAAAAAATGTTTCAAGTATTTTTTACCTGCTCTTCTTCCACGAGAAATTCTATTAATTGATATAATTAAATATTCCTCAAAAAATTATCAGATCCTGAAAATCTCAACAGAACAATGGTGTAAAAAATAATTATATATTTGTAGAGTCATGTATTCCTCATCAACTATAACTAACAAATTAATTTTTTCCTCTTTGAATAATTGAAAGATTTCTTTTATTCTCCCATGAAAAATTCTACAGCTTTACCTAAACTCAATATGACATGATTGTAAAAGAAAACTTTCATTACTCTTTCAACTGTAAAAATATTCTTCAAACCAAGGACACACTTTATATTGAGTTGCTTAATGTCAATATTGTCCATCACAATATAAACAAAGTAACTTAAAGTATAAAAATTCTTCACAACACACAACGCATGTAAAAAAATAAAATTCCAATTCATTTCTTTTTCAATAACCCCTCATGATTTAAATATACACAACTGAACATTGAAAAAATATTATTATTCAATAATAGTTACGAGTCCCATTGTGATTACTACATTTATATATTTCAATTGCTAAAACTTTTTTATTCAATCGTTTAGTACATATACTCGAACGTATATTTATGAATCATCGAGAGTGCAACAATACAAGGCAATTACTTTTGAGCACGTGGCCGGATATATCAAGTAGGACTATACAGTCCCTTTTCAGTGTTGCAATAGACGCTTTTATATATGTGTATATGATTGTTTGAAACTTCAAACTCCATTGCATGAGAATTTGCAACTTCTCTACCTCACTTCCAATTTATGTTCATAATAGCAAATACACTATTGAGAGATTGGAGACACAATCAGGAATAAATGTGCTCAATTTATTCCTCTCTATCACGAATAATTATTGTGGTTAGTTGCTTGTTCTAACATTTCGCACCATCTAATCTCTATATACACACTACAATTAAATATAACTACATACATCTCTATGCGTAATACAATTAAATCCAATCCGACAACGTGCATTGATGTAGTCAATAATTGATCGATTAACTTGATGTCCACTTGGCAAATGTCGTTTGCATTGATGTTAAGTGTGTATGCCTCTATTCTTCACGTTAATGTATTAAGCATCTTGATATAACAGAATATCCTGAGATCTCACTAATTATATACTTATATGTATATAAAAAATTGGAGAGCTCATGTACACGTATATTTAATGGGATAAATACTCTCACCGTTGAGTCAAGTAAATAATTATAATGAGATATGATAAAAAAAAATGAACAAAATATGAAAAAAAAAAAACAACAAAAATTATAAAAAATTATGAGCTTTTATAAATTTGTTGATTCTTTCATTTTTTTAATTTATCTAGGGATTTTTCCTTTTTAATTCACATGAGTGTGTGTTGTTTTATCTCAAATGATATATGGCCTGAAAAACGTAAATGCACCAACGATGATAAGAAATATTTATATCAGTCAATTTCCGTAAACTCTCACATAAATATTTTTATTCTTTTCTCAACGTTGTCTTTTTTTTTCAAATTTTTTTTCATTCTCAACTTTATCGCGACAGTGCAGCAAAAGGTCAAATGATAAGTTGAAGAAGGAAACTGCTTTTTTTTTTTTTTATCTTCTTTTTTTATAGGAAAAAGATAATAAGAGGGATGAAAATGAGATGACAGTTCCTGGGAATGTGTCGTTATATATTATGATTATTCAAGCGAGACTACTTTACGTTGTGAAAGGGGCTAAAAAAGAGAAATGATGATGGAGAAGGAGAAGAAATGAGGAAAGAGGGAAATTCAGATGAACAAGCAATTTTATTGGTGTGCTTAATTGACTTGATAATGATCAAATTTAATTGACATGCCATTAAAAAGTCGATGAATGACTCTTGCATCAATTTTCTCTGATTTTCTTTTGTTATTATTATCATTATCATTATAATTTATTCATTCACTGTTGAAATGTAATAGAACAATAAAAAATTTTTATCATCAATTATTCGGGCCAATAAAAAATAAATACAACGAAAAAAAAGAAGAAAAAAAAAAAACATTTGCGATAGAATTAAGGTTAAGAAATAATTAACATTGAATATCTGTACGGTGTAACTCACTCAAACAAAAGAATATAATCAACTTGTTAAATTGTGTATTTTATGGGTATTACAGCAGAGAATTAATTAAAATTTCATGATATTGTTCGATCAATTTATTGACAGTGATTAAATATTGCTGTCTAGATGTATATACACAGTACACCATATCGGTCACGCAACTGTTTAATCAATGTAACTTCATAGAACATGGACAATATTTATCTCCATCCTCGCACTGACACCAGAGACTTATCTATAAAAACAAAATGAAGAGATGAAAAAGAAATGTAGCAAAACAAATATACATAGTGGAATATATATGATTGAAATGAAAAATATTAGTTTATGTTACGAGCTCACATGACACAAGACAATATTAAACTTATGTATACATACATTTATATTTGCATCTAATGCCATTTATATTATGATGGACTTTGATGTATTTAATTTTAATTAACGATCATTCGCTTTTAGTTGACAGATAAAATCGTTGAGGGGAAAATTATAATTAAAATGAAACTGTCAAGTCTATTTTTACTTGATAATATAAAATAAAAAAGCGAAGAAGAAAAAAAAAATAAACATAGGACACAAATAACTCATTAAAATTTGTTTTATTTTTGCTGTTGTTACAGGTGAGTAGGAGATCAAAAGAACGTGCGTCCATACACCAAGATAAAGGGAGGGTGAGTCGTAGAGAATTGCATTGTGAAAGTTTTAGAATAGAGTTGAATGAACACTACGTCAGTTTATAGCCAATTAGGAGAATTTTTTTTTAATGTCAATCCAAGTTACTGTATGCAATGAAATCACAAAAGTTATATTTGTGAAATGGAAAATAATGTTTATTTTATGTTGGACAAGAGGAATCATTTGGGAATTATATTAAAGGGGAAGTATTTTTGTTTATTTGTGAAGAGAAAAAGAATATATGAATTCAATTTCCTGGTTTTTATGGAGAATTGTTATAAAAATTGCGTGATGCAGGAACTTTGGAAATGTAGGAAAATATTCAGGTCAAATTTGGAATTATTTTATTTGTACTTTACTAAGGTGGAATACCTATTTTTTTTTTTTCATGATCTAGTATCTCCAAAATGATTTTTTCATTTACATAAATCATATTTATTGATTCTTCTATCAATTTATTTATTCATTTATCTATTTATTCTTTCATTTTTCCACACTATTCCACTCCTTATAGAAAGTTTTTCTCAACGCAAGTGAAACTATCATATGGGCATATTATTAAAGCCGATGAATCACTGATGGTAACAATACCTTTACCCGATCCTGTCAGTTGTTGCGCTATAATAGAATATATATTCTATACACACATATAACATACATTATTCAAATATATACCACCATTTATGTATATATATATATAAATATATACATTCAACTCTTTGGTTTTCTGATACGTGCCAAGACGTACGTGTGGGCGTTATAGTGAAACGGGAATTTATATACACAGATTCAACAATACACAACTGAACGTTCTACTTACTGAACTATAATCATTATTTCATCTTATCTTATTCCTTCAATTTTTTTATTTTCTTCTATTTCAATACCCTGACGACTCTTATCACCGTATCAATCCAATATGCATCAACGTATACTTACAAAACACAAGAGTATGTTACAGCATCCATAAAAAAAAAAATAACAACCAGGAAATTATTGAAATCAAATTGTCTATAAATGATTCAATATTTTTTTATTCATATTTACTGTACATTGGGGTAATTCAAGCGTATTAATAAAGAATAGAGAACATTTTATTTCCATATAATATTTTTCAAACAAGTATTTACAAAAAATAAATATACAAAAAAAATGTTTAAAAATCCCTCAACGACTATTTCCATGAAAAATTGATGATAAAAATTTCTCTGACCACCTTTCACATTTCATAAACTTCGAAACGTTTATCATTATAATATTAATAAAACAATAGTACTAAGAATATTATATATCTATTATTAATTAATAACGATGAACAAAATAATTTTTCTGGAATAAATAATTGGATTCTCTTTATATGCTCCATGAACAACTCTGTTCAACATGTTTCAATTATTTCAAAGTTATTGCTGAAGACTAGCCAACAATTTCGTGTATGAGTGGCAGTCAAAAAAAAAGAAATAATCTCAGATATATATGTATAGCTTTTCAACTAAAAGAATCATATATGTCGCTAGAGCGTTAACACAAACACACTCGTCAGGTCCATTCATAAAGTGACGACTTTTGAGCGGCGCAACGACCGAGAGACGTTTACGTTTACCACCTGAGTTAAAGTAGTGACGTGCAAGCTGATACACCGAAGAACCACGCTTCATCACTCTTTCTCTCTCGCAACTACCTCTCATTCTATCTTGCTCATTCATTGCATAATAATTTTTCATTCATACATATCATTCTATCTCACTTGATATTACTCTCTTTCATTCTTGTCTATATAACCTTGTGTCTTGCAATTTTGTCTGAGTCATCCGCTTGTTTACTGTATAGTGAAAGGTAATATATATATATATAAAGGTAATACAACTTAACGTGAATAATGATGCGATAATTATTTGACGATGACGAATTTGATTAAAAGAATTAATGATTCGTGGGTGATAATTTTTTTTCTCTCTTTTGTTGTTGTTTTATTTTACTCATGTGTCATTATGAATTGAAATAGTGTTAAAGAATTGTGATAGAAAATAAATAACGATGATGGAATGATAGGAATTAATTTTAGAAATAGGGACAAGGTAGTAGAATGAGTGTTGTAATATTCTCTTTTTATCCCAGTTGATTTTATATTTTATTTGTAGATTTATGAGTTGTGTTTATTCGTGTGTGTGTGTGTGAAAGAAGAAAAAAGAGTAATATGAACAAGTAGAAAGTGATTTGAAGAGTAATTAATGTTAACGAGAACGTGTGCGCGTTGGTTAAATAATTATTTGTCTATATAAAAAAAAATTTGCATGATGAATAAAAGCACTTGTATAAATAACATATAGGAGAATAAATAAATTTAATAATGAATAAAATCAAGTGAAAGCCGAGGCATGATTGTTAAAACAATAATTTTCTTTTAACTGACTTTCGAATACAAAATTAAATACGTTGAAATAAAGATAAAAATAACGAATACAAATATATTTATATAAATGTATTTGAAAAATGAATTTTATACCATCACCGTATGTTCATTTTTTATTTTTTATTTTGTATATAACTCGGATTTCCCTTGAAGAATTTTTATGTTCCCCAATTTTATTCGCGGTCCAAAAATGTTGACATACTTTTGTTTATTTCATTATGATATTTCAAAGAGAGAATAAACTGAAAGCGAAAAAGAAATATATATAAAGTAAAGTCTTGAAGCTAGAAGTTTGGTTTTTATTTCATGTCTATTCATTCAAAATCTCAAAGAATAAAATTAGGAAGACAAATACATTCGGTAGTGTAAGGATACTTGCTTTTTTTTTTTTCTACCAATTTATACACATTCACGAATGTGTCGAAGGTTATAAACTAGAATGTATATAAAATAAACAAACAAAAAGAGAGCTCGAGGAGGAAAAAAAAAAAAACAATATTCACACAATGCCAGATTGCGTTTATCGACCGCTCTCGTACACAATCCATGAGTCAGTGGACGCATACAAGAGTCATGGAATAACCATTTAGATTGAATATATGTACGCGCGAGTCTCATGGTCGGACAAGTCACGGTTCACATTTCCTGCAATCTCTTTCCGGTCACTCATTAAAAAAAAAAAAAAAAACCCCCCACGTATTATCCTTTTTATTATTTATTCTTTATTCTTGATTTACGGTAATTCCAATATACATGACTGTATTTTGGGGGTTTATACGATTGGACACAATTAAATAAGCCAAACAAAGAATTTTATTTTAATGTTTATTTATATGTATTGTAAATTATTAGAAGTATCAGTGTATGTTGTTATATGTATTTTTACTGCAACAATTTACTTCAAAGTGTGACAGACGTTGTAACATCTTTTTTCTGATGTTTATTACATTTTCCAACTCGTTTTAAAGTAATTCAGCTGCATAATTTTATGTATTTAGGTTCTCATATCACTGACAAATATTAAAAATATTTAAAATAATCTCCGGATTTATGTAACACACCGTGTCTTATATTCGGGATTTTAGAATTCTAATAAATATCTCAATCTATCAATAAGTCAATATTCATCAATTCAAATAACTATCCTTTTGCTGACTATGTCATTTTATTTCTCAATATTCAATTTTTAAATCCTCATAAAAATATATATGAGAACGATTTTCATCATATATTTACAATACATCAAAGAAATATACAAAAAAAAAAAAAACAACTGGTAAATACTTTTCTGTTGAAAATCTTCGATAAACCACATTCAATTTCTCTCTACAAAAATAAATATTACTTTGGTGAATATCACATGGAAGAAATTGTATTTCATTTTCAATTTTACGTCTGGTAACAGAAACTAACGTAATATTTATTTATCTGCAGATGTTTTCAGATTTTAAACTGATATCAAACATTAATATAGCTCTATCACTGAATTTTGTTTACACTTACGTTTATTTATTTGAATGAAAAATATTTTTCTTCTCATCGGTGTGTAATATATGTAACACAGAGGGAGCTAAGGTCGGGTCTTGATCCCGTTGTAGAAATATTATTTTTAACTCATCATCATCATCATCATTATGATTATTATTCGAGGGTATAATATTGCACGTAATAATACGTTACGTACGTGACTCTATCTAAATCGTCGCGAGTTCGACAAGAGACAACGACTACTATATATATATATATATATATAAACGCAACGTCGATCACGTCAGACAGACTTTGACCTCCTGGATTCGCCCACTTGATACACGTGATGCTAAATAAAATCTGAATAAGGAACAACTGAAGTAGAAAGCCTACGAAAAGAAAAAATAAAAATGACAATAAATATAAATATATAAAAAAACAAGTTTCAACCCGATAAAAAAAGGAATTGAATCCAAGTTCCCGTTATATACGAAGGTAATATACGTGTACACATTACTCTTTGTACAGTTTTCACCTCGAAATTCTTCGTATGACTCAAAGCGCAACCGATGCTATGCGATGCTGCAAAAACCACATTTCTTTGTACAGCTGAGTAGATGATGACACCACCAGCTCGACGATACCAATCAACAATCGACTGATGTAAACTCAACGACGCATAGATCAATTAGTCAACGCTATTTAATATATCTTGATTCAACTTATTATATACGTAGAATTTTCTATCGCGTCACATATTACCAAGAAAATTGAGATAAAATATCCGATAATGATTCAGACAAATAAAAGAAAAGAAAAAAAGCCCAGATTATTATTTATCTCGATACATTACTATCAAATAATAACCTCAATCTGTATTGATTAAATTAATAGACCGCGTAGAAAGTGAAACAGATTACAGAATAAAATTGAGATAAAAATAAAATATGAAATTAACAAAAGTAACAAACAACTAATTGAGAGAAATTTTTTTTACTTCATTCAACATTTAAAGAAGCTACATAACAAAGATGAAATAATCTTTTGATCATTGATTAAGAACCTCAACGAGTATTAATCATTATATTTCATAGCAGGGAGAAGAAATACCCAATTATACGAAGGAATTGAATATAAAATCGATTTAATACTACTAAAATCAATCTAAAAATAAAAATTTCGTTCTATTTATGGTTAATACAAAAATTATTCTCAACTCACAAAACATGAATGTCAAATATCCGACAGTAATCAAGTATTGTATTATAGCTTAAGAAAATCGACATAATTAAAAAGAAAAATCTCAAAAACAATAAAAAGTAAAATTTCAATTTACCTATATAAAAGAAAATAAATAAAAATACAACAACAAAAATCTGATAAATCTCCAGACATCTCTATCATATAAAAATTACAATGTATTTCAATGAACACGATCAAACGCAGTGAACTAAAAATTAGCCACGAGCAATACACATAAAAAAAAATTATTATTTTATTAAACATTAAGAGGAGACAAAAAAAAAAATTTATATATTATGAAGCCACTCTCATTCATGGGGTAACTGCCACTTAAACTCATTACAATAATGACGGTATAAGGGCATATAAATATATACATAGAAGCATACATTCATACAATACACGCGGTTGAGGTGAAATCACGTGTATGTACATATATTATATATCGTGTGCGTGTACCCCCCTACCAATCCTCCTCCCTGTTTAAAGACAACAAAGATAGCAAAGGTTAGAGGCACTTGGCGCAGCTGTTACACGCGCGCACGTCTGCACAAAGAAAACGACGTGCGCCATATCTCTTCTTCATTTTCTATTTCATCTCTTCCTTCTTCAACATCTCCTTCTTCCTCCTCCCATTCTCTTCACCTCTCACTTCTCATCTCCACCCTTCTCCCTTTCATTCTTTCACTATACCCATGTTATTACTGTACCCTCGCACACTGTAATACACAAATTGTAGTGTAGTGAAGGCAGAGAAAAAAGGAAAGGAGGGAAAAAAAAAAAGAAGAAGAAAGAAAGAAGGGACAGGAGCAATTCAAACGAGAGGAGAAAAAAAAAAGAAAAAAGGATCTTTTGTGGGTAGACTCTCTCAAACACTAGTCAAAGTGTGACGTATATAAAGAGAGTAAGAGACGAACATACATAAGAGTATATAGAGGGCGCGGATTGTTGCGTGAATATGGTGGGGCAACCCAAAGAGACATACTCAGAGGGAATATACACGATTCCAACGTGTTGGTTTCAATGTTGGGAGAGTGCGAGTGAAAAGCAGCAAGCCAGTCAGTCAGTCAGTCAGGCACGGTGAGGCGATAGTGCTCCATCGTGTGTGTATGTGTGTGAGGACCCGTATAAAATATCTAAGGGACCAGAGACACATTTATACACAGACAAAATTCAATTCACTTTACAAATTGATTAAAATAATAAGAAGAAAAATAAAAGTAATAATATATCAATAATTTTTGGTTTATTTGAAACGAATTTGAATAGACAATTAATTTGATTATTATACAAAATTTCTTTGTGATTAAAATTTATTTTGATAACGTGAAATAAATTTATATACACTGCCGAAACGTGATTATGAATATCACGAACACGTGTTTTTGTGTGTGAATGTGTTGGTTTGTGGGTGATATGTTTATATATATATTGCAATGAGAAAGAGAGGCTAGGCACGGATAAATTTGTAAAATAATTATTGAGGTGTTGTGGGAAATTTTGTTTTTATCAATTTGAGTGCGTTTGAAAATACTGCAAATAGAAAATATAAATTGAGAGATAAATACATTAATGAATGAATAGATAAATAAATAAATAAATAAATACAAGATGCCAAGTCAAACAACGACAATTTTATTGAAATGTTCGATGGTGGACGTGCCTGCTCTCAACCACGTGAAGCTCAAGTCTCTCTACAACGTGAGTTTCATCATGTTTATATTTGTATTGATTTTGTGAATGGGAGGAAGAAATTTGGCAAGTAAATGCACAGGTTGTTTGTTATTAATACATTTATTGCTTTAGGAAATTAGAAATGATTTAATTGAGTAACGCGATTTATTGATTGATTAATTTATTGATTGATTGATGGAAAGTAATACGTATGAATTCGTATTTGCGGTTTTATTCTACAGGAGGAAGGTTCAAATTTAAATTGTGTGAACTTTGGAAATAATGAAAAATCGTTGAGGTCGTGCAAGGTCGAATTCAGAATTATATCATTACATTTTATTACGTGTTGCTTATTTTAGTCAAAACAATGTTTTCGTGATTGATATCTTTATTTATTTTGTTTTTTTGTTTGTATTTGTATGGCTGTAGAAAAGTAATTGTGATTGAGAGATTATTTTGACATTGGGAATGTAGATGAATATTGTCTTTTATTCTAGTTTGAGTTGATACTATGATTGAGATTGAAGTATTCTGGATTCTGGGTCCATTTTTCTTTCTCTGGATCGTGATTCTATTTGACTTTTCCTTTTTTATTTTTCTTTCCAGTGATCACTGTAGAAAGTCATAAAATATTCTTGTGCGTGAAATTTTTCACAAGATTCAGTTGATTAAAGATGAATTTCCCAATAAGTACACTATTAAACATATAATGAAGTGTAATTGTTGAAGTTTCTATTAGAAAACAATGTAAATTCTTAGAGTTATTGTGCAATTACTGCATGGTTCAGCACACCAAGTCCTGAGCAATTCGATTGAAATGGAAAATGTATGCATCAAAGGATTTATAAATGAATTCATATATTTTTTTTTTTTTTTCATGTCTCTAAAAATTATAAAGCATCCGAAAATATTTCTACATCTACAATTTCTTATTAAGTAAACTCAATATATTACATATCTGTTATTTTTTTTATTTTGGTTCAATTATCTTCACAAAAAAATTATATTTCATAACAAACACATACAAGATTAAAATTTTTAGCGAATAAATTTTTGATTGCCATCGAAAACACCCAAATGTTTATTTTCGTGTAACTATCGTTGAGCACTACTGCTTATAGTAGAATAACACTGTGAGCAACCTCTTGATATACAAGCAATCTGCCTTGCAAATGAGAATTTCCGGTCCTAACATTCCAATGAACATTGAAATAATCGAATTATAATTATTATATACAACTATAATTAAATTATTGTGAAAAGCATGTGAGAATATGCACTGCTGTTAATTATTTCTTCATCACGACCACATTACTGGCATTAATAAATTTATATTTATATATACATATGAATATAAAAGCGCAACGATTATCAACAAACACGTGCTGTTTGTGTTTCTAGATACTATTGAACTTCCTCCAACAATTTTCCTCATAAACTTTCATTTTGTGAGTGATAATTGAATCAGATACATATTCATAATATAAAACCGCTATGTTCTGCCGGAAGTTTTGTCGTTATGTTTTTCCTAAAGCGTCACACGGATGTTATAATCACGTTGTCACAATGACACAGTTGTAAAATCATTTAAATAAAAAAGAAAATATATTTAAACACATGAGATAAAAATTGTCCTTAACAATTATAAACATGAGTTAAACAGTAAACGATATAGAGGCTCAGAAAACATTTTGGACTTTTCTATCTTTTTTTGTCTATATCTCATCGAGCTGATTCAAATTCTATTGTGAGTTTGTGCTCTATACAATACACAGTAAAATTGATGGACTAACAATGGATTCACTTGGACATGCACTCAGAAGCAAAATGGTTTTATTTAATTTGTTGTTGCTATTGCTGATGCTGCTTCTGCATTGCATTTAACTATCATCGTACAGGAAGAAATGACATGAAGTATATTATGTTTGAAATACAAGTCGTCAGTGCGAGCATTAACCTATCTTTCGGTTCGTTGGCATATGCAGTGTATATTAGTTTGTATGTATGTATAGGGGGGGCCATTGAACGAGAGGGTGGCGTTGAAGACAAAAAATAATTGACACTGACGGGTGAGCAACTGTAGATTTTTTTTTCAACGCCTCTGCTTCGTGCGGTCCAAATACTACACCAGCATGAGAAACTTCTTTTTTTTTTTCGAACTCTTCTTTTTGTTCACTGTCCAGAGCATTAATACCCAGCAGATGGTCTCAAGCGTGAATATTTTGACTATAAGAATACAGTTTATTTCATCTTAATTATTTGAAAATTTATTTTTTCTTCTTCATTTTTAAACTTTTACTTTTTGTAATTGCTCTTTTCATTTCGCGATGATAGTAAGATGATGATTCCCACAAAATGTGAGTATAAACAAAAGCATGAAGAAAAAATACTCTTGAGAGTAATGGTGGGGAAAAAAAAAAAGAAAAATTGATTCATGTTTAAATGTGTTTATTTTCTTTTTTATCATTTAAAAATGAAAGTGTGGAAAAAATTTCCCGAGATAAAGATACTATTTATGTTTGCAAACTCACAAAAGTATATTCTTCCACGTTTGTTTTACCTCAATCTTTTTTTTCCTTCACCATTTGCTTATCATACAAACATATATTATCTAAGTCTAACAAAAATAGATACAATCATAAACAACCATAAATACATTTTATGTTGGATTTTTCGTTTCTCAGTATGATAATCTCCAGCGGTCGTTGTGGTTTTGAACATTCTCAGAATGTTTTTTCCTCTTCATCAACAATGAAGACTTATTATTTTTTTTTTTTCTTCATTTAAATCCTGGAAGCCATTATCATCAATAACCCAAACGAACAATTGAATATTTCCCAAATTTAATTCGTCATAACTTCAGCATTTTTATTTCTCGACCTCCACCTCTTCTTATTCATTATTTTCACATTCCACTTTTTGCACTGTGTCCAAATGTCAACCTAATCTCTTCACGTATACCTGAGTCCAGGGCAGACATCAATTGACCAGGTCGTCATTGCCCCTGTGGCCGTGAAAGTTACGGCTGGCACTTTTGCCTTTTCTTATTTTCCCATGCAATGTCTGTATACATATGTATATGTGCAACGAGTATCTCAAAGTTTGCATGGACATTGTCGAGAGTAAGATAAAGGTGGAAGACTCCCAGGGGGCCTCAACCTTGGGGCCTGAAGGCATTTCATGACCCTAATAGCATCCTCCCTTTTATTAACATCAAAAACTTTCCATCATACCCAATATTTATTTATTTTTTTTTTTTTAAATAAGTTCAATATTTTTTTCTTTACTCTTTTTTTTTTTTTTTCTTTCGTGGTGGTGTCTGGATACTTATCGTTTTTTTTTTCTTTTTTCACGTGCATCTTTACGACTTAACATTTGCCTCGCACTTAACTCAGTCCATGACGAGCCCATCGTCGCGCCCTAACGCCACTCAGGGGACCTTACGAGGGTCGTTGTCGTCGTTGTTGTTGTCATCATCGTTGTCGTGATCGTCATTGTCATGGTGATCTCTTTACTCGCGCTATCCTCTTCTTTTTTTTTCTGTATACGATGCGCACACTTCTCTACTCTCGAGTGACTCGACCCTGTTGTTGAGTGAACCATGAAGACGTCCCTGGTCCTCTTCGAAACAATCCAAATGACACTTGTCCTTTTTTTTTTTTTATCCCTTTCATTTTTATTTTTTCTTTTTCGTGCAATCGAAAATATCAGTTTATTGAATTCACATTTTGTTTATCTACACATTGCTTATGGCTTCTGGTTCTATGATAGTAATATACATAATAAATTATATTATTAGCGACTAGATAAGTTGATTCATTTTTCTCCAACATCTCCAATCTAGAACCATAAATTCACATTTTATTATTATTACGAATATTCAAAAGATGTGACCTATTTTCATTATCACCAACCTTCAAGCAGGTTGTTATGCCAAATCGATTTATTCAGAATTATCAAGTTTTGATATACGTTTTTTATTACTACAATTAATTACCGTATCCAATGAGTTCAATATCAATCAACCATACAATTTTCAAGATATTAATTCTTAAGCTGCTTCTCACTGCCTTACATTAATATATGGATAATAAATTCAAGATAGAAAACGTAAATTCAATAATCATATAATTAAATTGGGAATTTATCTATCGTAGATAATATTACAATTCATTGAAATATAATCATGAGAATATGTATATGGAAATGGAATAATTAACATAGAGAAATGGGAAATTGTTTTGCTTGATATATTACAAATTTTGTCAGCTGTAGCATATTCACTTGCGTTTATCAGTGGCGCAGTGTTGCGTTACATTGTGCGCTCATAACCCACCTCTACGCATATATACATACAACATAAAGTAGTATATGGGTACACTCGGGCGCGTTTTCACGAGTGCCAATTAGAGCGCTGCGCATCGATCGGGAGAAACCGTTGAACACATTAGCGTCGGACAGTTAAACTCTCTAGTCATTTGCGAATTGTGAAACGTTTCTACGACTATACTAATATATATATATGTATATAAACATTTGTAGATAAGTTCTGAGGAGTCCGCACCCATTTGAAGTGCCGAAAAAAAAATATATAAAACATCTGGATTTGCAAAGTGGAGAATTGTTTTACGAATGAAGGTTGAATTCTATGAAAATATAAAACTGCGAACGGTTTTACTGACTCATAATCATAATTTACCACTCTTTCATCGTACAACAAGAAAGAAAAAGGAATGGAGAAATAGTTCGAGAATATATACAATAATTTGTAATCAGTATCGTGGAGGAAATGTGATAGATGGAGTTGTATATGTTGTTTTTAATTGTACAGTATCACTACGCTTTCTTTGGGTGTAAATGTTTTGTTCAAGATTCAGTTGAATGAAAATCATTTTCTGGATAAATATAAAAGAAGATATTTATTAAAAATGTGTTAAGAACTGGCAGATTTATTGGGTAATTATTGCATATCAGTCACGGATAAAGTATGCCACTTGTAAGAACTTTCACTGACCATCAGCTAATGTCAATTAGAAAATAAAAATATACTTTTGAATTGAAAGATTATTATTACTAGTCGCATCAATATGATGGATTTATGTCGGAGAATTATTTAAATTAATTACTTATAGTTTTATGCCATAACAAATTGTAGGACCGCAAAAATCAGTGGATATTTTAATTCAATTTCAAACACATCTTTCAAGGGTCAGAAATAAATATACTGTTAATGGCTTATATACATTAAGGGTTGACTTTCGTGCAAGATAAAATCATGAAATTACATTAGCTTAACCTTTGAGCAAGATTAAATACGTTAACGATGCTTCGAGTTGTAATCAATACACAACAAAGAGTAATTTTTTTACATTAAAAGTGAAAGGGTGAATTCTACATAAACTAATGTATTAAAACTTTTTCAATATTATTAGAAAATCCAAACAAAAACGTTGACCAAAAATCAGCGTGATAAAAAAATACTGATCTCTGTTGTGCCATGAATGTGTCTGGAACTTCGAGCACATATAGTTTTTAAATGTACATTTTTACCGATACGAAGAGAAACGTTTCGAGGAAAATACGATCAAAGTTTTGGTAGAAATTGCCCGACCTTCGCGTGCTCCACTGCAAAACCTTCATGACCACTCATATGTTATCTCAACTTCCCTCCAGAAAATTCTTTCACGTACTTAATCTAGAAAAATCATAGAAAAAAAGGGCACACGAAGCCGACACGAAATTCTATTTATTTTTTTTTTTTTTTACCTGTCACAGTGATACTTCCCCGTGATTAATGAAAAATGTATAAGTCACTGATATTTTTAGTCTCTATGTATACAACAGAATCTTCCAAACAAGAAAAAAAAAAAGGCATTCTTGATTAAAATACTTTTTACACACATGAAGTCAGAATAAATTTTATTCTTAGTTCAAGTCAAGATTCTCAGACTGTGTTCAAGTTTAAAATATTTCCAATTCGATTTTTCTTTTTTTTTTCAACATAATCCTGCGAGACAAAATATCTGATAAGATCAGTAATGTTTTATGACAAAAGGAAGAATTCAAGTTTGATAAATAAAATAAAACTAATAAATTACCCCATACATGACCCAAAAAAATATCACATCTTTATTCTTAAAATTTTCTACTACTGCAGATTTTACTCTTCACTCAATAGTATTTTTTTTTTTTTTTTTTCCATTGTACAATTTGCACAAAAACAAGAAAAGAAAACACTACATACAACTTTTTTGATACATATATATTTCTCAAGTTCTACGTGTGATTATATTCAGTAATGTATAGCGCTACATACACGCACTGGCGTGTAAGTGATAAAGCCATATGTCAGTTTATAATTGTGTGGCTGGACAAGTTCCAAGAGTTTGTAGACAACGAGCAAACCACGCGCTCGTGACATGACCCCGCAAAAAGAGAAAAAAATAAACAACAAAAGAACACAATTAGAAATATAAAATGATAATAATACTAATAAGAAAATGAATAAAAAGGAGAGAATGATGATTTAGTTGCCAACGAGCATCAAATGCGTGTATATATATATATATATATATATGAAGAGACAATTGTGCGATGTCCTACATAAAGTGGAAACTCCTTAGTGCGCGTTTCTATTCTCTCATAAATGTTATATTATTATATATTACAACTTCCCATTGACTCTTTATCATTAACCCTGATGGTTGCATTAAGCTTGTGTTGGATATGTCTCCAACAAATCGAGAACGCGTGTCTAAAACACATTTTAATTCATAAATATATACCTACTAAATTACATATGTACAATATACTTTATTAACAACACATATTCACACTCTAATTCAACCTATTACATTTAATTAATTGTCAGTTGATAACCTCCTTTTCAATTAGTTCGCTCCCCTCATCTTATCTTTAATAATAAAATTAACAATTCAAGTTTTATATTTTCAAAATGAGATAATACACTCTTGTTGCACAGTCAAAATACGTATTCTACAAATTTCAAATGAAATATAATAATCTGCAACTTAATTCGTCTCATAAAAGTTTAATTGTAAAAAAATTTATATACAATGTTTTATTACTGCCAATTGACGTCAATAAAATAAATACTTAAATGTAGTACGAGAAAAAGAAAAAGTAATAGAAAGAGAACTGTTTTTATCGTCTTCAATATAAATCCCGTCATTTTGCAAGTGACGAGTATCAATAATGCATACTGACAAGCCACAAACATCCTTGAGGTGCCGATAAAAGAGAAATAAAAAATAATACAAAGCAAGAGGAAAATAAACAAAAATAAAAGTGGTGTGAATGAAAACATTGTGAATTGTGCGTGTGTTCTCTCTTGAAGCAGCTGCTGATTGCTCGATGTCCTAAAATACTGCATCGAAAAATTTCTTTGTATTTTACATTCACACAAATATACAAGACACACATATAATCGGCAGGTGTCCACTGCATCTGCCACAACCTGCGCTGCTGTGTATAACATATCCACGAAATGAAATAGAGATAAAAACAGATTTACCTGATGGAACTTGTTGAGAATTATTTTGCGTACATAGTTTCGCCAGTCCTCACCTGCGATGCGCCAGGTGTTGTATATTCCACTCACTAAATTCGTCCAAATATATACATATATAAATCGTTTTATGTGATCTCGTACACGAGTTGCTGTGTATAATAAGCTCGATGAAGCTAATGATAGGTCTGGGCATGATTTTAAGTTTGGTTACTCTGCTATATATATTTTTTTATTTCATTTATATATTTATTTATTTACGTATTATTTTTTGTTACACTTTGATGGTTGAGAGGCGGATGCGAGACTCTCTTGTCTTGTTTTGATCTTGGCCTACAGCTGTCGTGAAATATCTTTCAGGGTAAACGAGTCTTCTTCACATCCTTTCACTTCACATTCATCATCTTCTGCTTATATTCTTCTTATTCGTCTTCTTCTTTTCCTTCTTCTCGAAATCTTTGCGCAAAAGTATCAGCTTAAAACACTTCGCTATTATTTAGTCTGCCCAAATTTTTTTTTTTTTTCTGGTTATGTAAACTCACTTGAGGCCAAATTGCATGTGATGTGTTTTGAAATGACATATTGAATAACATAATTCAAGTGTTTAGTAAGAGAAAAGAAGGTTTTTTTATACACACTCGATGAAAAGGAATCATTAATTAAAATGTTTTTGTTCAATTTATTTTTGTCACGCCAGTTATTTATCAATACTTTTTTTTTTTTTTATCTTTTTAATTCTGCTGAGATTAATTGCAGTATTGATTTCAATCGTTTGTTCAACACACTTGTTTCCGGACTTTAATGATATGATGGGGTAAAAAAAAAAAAAAAATTAATAAAAGAAAATGAAACGAACAAAAGAAGTTATTGAGGATCGTCGTATAGTAGATGTCATTGTTGAAATGAATGGAAGTGAAGTAGAGATGGAGAAAAAAAAGAAAGCAATCATATAAACGGAAAATAGAATAGGAAATGAAAAATTGAAGATGTATTGATGATCTCTACTCGCACTTTATCATTATAGTGACTATCAAATGTCTTTGGTTTCATGCTGTCTTTAATCAATATCAGTATGGTCACATGAGAATTATTTTACCGATAGATCGAAAGTTTGATATAGAGTTGACGGCAGTCGGTTCGCATCCAAACACCTGTCAACTGACCCAAATGCCACATTGAACGAATCAAATCTTTTCTCACCTCTCATATCATTTTTTTTTTTTTTTTTCAAACACTACTATATTACTTGTGTGTTGTGTTTGGCATATTTTCAAAATTAATCATGCATTCAAGCATATGAAACACACAAGAAAAAAATGCGTCAACGAGTGAAAGTCTTCTTCTCTGGATATATACTTTCAATATTTTATTATTAATGCACACATATGATATTCAAAATTAGTTCTTAGTTCTCTGAAGGTGGTGAATCTCCTTTTTTTTTTTTTTTCTCTATGGTATGATGACAACACGTTTTCTGACAATCATTTTTATCAGAATCAACAATCGTATTTGTTTTACCTTGAAGAACTAAAAAAATAAGGAATTGATTTTTTATTAGTTTATTCTGATAAAGTCGATGGGTATCATCGATGACGATAGGTTGTCGTTAAATAATCAGTATCATAGTTTAGTCATTCGATACAGTAGCAATCATTGCCGTGTACAGTCTTCAACAGTGGAACAACTTTGATTTTCATTTGTAACAAAATTTTGTCATGAAAACGTATCCAACAATTTGGGATTCAGTGGCCGAGTGTTTGGGTTTATTCACTAAGGTTGTTCATTCAATTATTCATTAGTTTAAGTGTGCTAATAAATAGTGACACATTTTTTGTTCTTAATAAAATCCTCAATGTAATTTCTCCTATAGTGCATCTGTCATTGATTATTATCTTTATTGAAGTGTTCTTTTAAATTAATTGCTCACTGTTCTGCATTATGCCTCCGCATATTTCTTACATAATACATTTCCATATTGAAGTATAAATGACAGTAACATAAGGAATGTAAAATGAATAAACAATAAACCGAGTGACATAATTTACACGGGCTTAAAAAAAAATTGAATGAAAAGAAACAAAAAAATTTAATTCTCCACTCGTCCGAATAAAACACATGAAAATTTTTTTTGTTTTTGTTCATCGTTTGTGTCATGATGCCAACGTCATGTGTACAGTCATACTATTTCACTTTTTATCTCTGATTACGTCGTTGTGTTTAGTCTACGAGTTAGTTGGGACAATGGAAATCATTGGAACATAATGATATCACGACAGCTAATTGTTTATATATTTATTTTCATGTACAATCACTATAATTTCCTATTTTCAAGGTGACCGAATTGAATCATTAAAAACTCATTGACAATAACGCAATTGTATTTTATATCTTTATTTTTTTATTTTTTCAGAGTCCTGGAATGCTCCATAAGGATGTCGGGGGTGGTGGGACAAAAGTCAGCGGCAAACCCGTATCCGGAGTGGGCTCAGCAACCCTCACTGCATTATCATCAATTAATAATACGTCCAATGGCAATCGCAACAAAAATCATCCATCGTCCCACGAGGTAAATTTACAATATAGATTTTTATATCATTAATCTTTTTTCATCATTTTACAGCACTCTGCAATTTTTTATTCTCTAACAACATTTAAGTGGTGATGAAAAATTATTTGACAATGATTTTCCAAAACATTGATTGCCAACAAAACCATTATATGAAACGAAAAAGGCCAAACAAAAATTCCATATCACCACTATATCTAAGACTGAATAGATATGAACAATGCAATTGTATATAATATTGTATTGTGTATGTATACACAGTCCTGCGTCTACATTTACGTAATTCACCATTGCAATTTACCTGCAACACAGTCACGAAGACACATGAGAGTATCCAAGAATGTATGTCAGATCGATCATGACGTTTCAAGGAGATGACTTTTCCATCTTGTATAAGGTCTCAAACACAGAGACATACGGAAAAATGTGGAGAGAAAAAAAGAAAGAAATATGACATATAATAGACTTTTATATAAAGCCATCCATTGAAAATTATATCCATAAGAAAAAAAAAAGAAAAGAAAAAAAAAGAAGTGGAGATAATAATACAACAATTTTCTTTTCTTTTTCACTGTCAATTATAATCAAACGTATCAATGGCATCAAATTACTGAGCTGCGATCAAATAATATTGTGTATTATTTTCTTACAAGATATAAACAAAATTTCACTTGGCGTGTGCGTCATTGTTGCACTGTCTTTCTCTCTCTCTCTCTCTCTCATTGTGAATTTTCTCGGATTGAGGCGTTGTAGATTGTTTATTGTATACACAAATATGACTCAGATTATATTGTGGAAAATGTTTATATATCAAAACACTAGGAAACTCTTTCGCAGCTGCAAGACGAACTCTGTTACACAAGTCGCACAATTAGGCGCGCAGTTTATGTATACAATCTTTTTTCATCGTTAGAGACTTTCTAAATTCACGTATGAATTAGTCAGCATGTAGAGTTGGGTAGAGAGAATAGTTTGTAAGTGAGAGAGATATGAGAACGTAGAGGGGTCAGCAGACCGTGGTAATATGACGTTTTAACTGCACGAGATATATATATTTAACTTTAATAAACATTTGCAGTGTCGGAAAAATATGACACTCAGCGACGAAGGATTTCAATATATTAAATCAATCATTGGGATAATGGTGAAATTATTTTATATATATAAAATAATTATTTCCGATTGGAAAAAATCGTTGATTCCTTCCGTATAAATTACCAAGCATTTGTTTATGTAAATGTCTGTGCATTATTGAGCAGGTCTTTTAAATGGTGATGTTTTCATTGCATTCATTGAGCCAACAATAGTCTCTGATATCAATGCAAAATTATTATTGCACAAATGGAAATGGAATGATAAATTTATGCAAATGAATTTTTAAAATTCTTCTTCTATTGTTTTCAATTGAACTTATATATGGACAATCACAAACCATAATTGTCGAGTTATAAAGTCGTCATTCAATTGATATTTTGATGACAGTCGTTAATTATTTATAGTCACTATACGCCGCTCAATCGATATAAACAATGTCATACAAACGCATGACGTCAGAAGGAAAAATTATACTTGGA
This sequence comes from Zele albiditarsus, assembly GCA_958496275.1. Classification (NCBI taxonomy): domain Eukaryota; kingdom Metazoa; phylum Arthropoda; class Insecta; order Hymenoptera; family Braconidae; genus Zele; species Zele albiditarsus. The sequence goes on along the minus strand of OY292412.1, from coordinate 8,879,189 downwards.
AGGAGAGTAAAAGAATAAATGAATTCGGGTTATTGCTCTTTCTAATTTTGTAAACATATTTTATTGTGCAGGACAAATTATGGGCGAGATACAAGGCCACATAAACTTTTTTTGTGGCATTGACCATTGAAATCGTTCTCTTCAAATGTTTAAGTATATAATGAATTAATATAATGCCATAAAATTTATTTGTTCTTTTAGATAAGTGTATTTATTTATCACACTCAAATTTGATTTCAAAAATCCTCTACGGATTTTATTCGATGAAATATTTTACTTCACTGTTAAAGTTGATTTAACAGTAATTCATGGTAATTAAAATCGGCAACAAATCGAAATTTTGTCATATAGCATAAGCTCACACAATTCACAGTCTTTATCATTGCAAAATCTATATTTAATGCAAAAAGATTATTATTGATATGAATAATAAATAATGAAATATATTTCAACACATTAAAGTCGATCAAAAAGGCCTCTGGGAGTTTAATTCAATTCTAAATTAATAAAGTAATTAGAAAAATTATCTAGTAAAAATAAAAATATATCGGTAATTTAATGCCTTCGTATCATCAGTTATTATTTTATAATTGTAATCTTCCGAGAACTAATTATTTAATATAATAAATGTTAGATTGAAACACCCAATGATGGTAACTGCAGGCCGATTGTCATGACACATTGACATATACCTAACTGTTATTGCGCGTTCTCACCAGTTTGGAGTACCGTTATGCTCGGATATGTATGTATTATACATATATGTACAACTCTGGTGCAATGATATTGCTCACGCCCGTTTATGCCATTCCCTATATGTTGCTTTTGTGGTGCCATCCACCCAAGTGTCTACTGCATATATCCCTATGATGTGCATAATGGACTTGGCTTATTCATATAGGATATCAATCAATAATGAGGATATATATTTGAATAGCTTTGGACATTTATTGAGTTATACTATACATTCAAAACTTAACGTCTGATACACCGTGTATATTTTATTATTGAATTATTGTATTTATACAGTTGTGAATCGTTTTAATTTTTTTATTTTTTCTGATAAGTCATTGCACTTGTGGATTATATATATATATATTATAAACAGCTGTGATGGAAAAGTTATTATTAAAATGGAGTAGGAAAAAGTTGGTACAAGAAACTTTACGATGAAAATTTATCTGGTTATGAAATACAATTGAAAGAATTATTAATATACCAATGGATATTTCGATTAGCAAAAACAAAAATTATTTTTCATTGTTAATTGTTGATGTGTAAAAAAATTTCAATGTTTTTTTATTTAGTATTTGTGTTTTTCTCTCGTGCTTTTTGTTCGCAGTTGTTCAGAAATGGAATTGACGAAGCGTGTGAATAAAAATAAAAGAGTGACTGAAAATGAAGGTAGAAAATAGAGACATGCGACAATAGGTAGTAGCTTCCCTCACATTTTTTTTATTTTATTTTTGTTTGTTCATTTTGTGTGTGCATATATCAGTACATGTGACCGGTTCGTTGGGTTCCACCGTCGGAGGTATCAAAGAATTCAATGAACAAGAAAAAAGAAAAAAAAAATCCGAATCTATATAGAAACATATTGACAAAACTCTAATTTTAAACTGGCAAATGAACTTGACACACATAAAAAAAAAAATACAATTAGAAATACAATATCATCAGTGGTGAATTTAATTTCAAGATTTTATCATGAAATTATCATTATTTTGCGATTAACATTCCACTGTAATTTTTTTTTGCCTTTATGTGTTCTCTGTGTTCATATAAAAAACTTTTTTTCTTTCATTCTCTTTTCTCATCCATTTCTTTTTTTTGTTGACTGTCAACGTCATGCCAATATACGTGCTTCTATTCTTCAGAAACTCTGACAATGGCAAACCATTCAATATTTCCAGGATAATAAAAACTTGTGGGTGTTTTAACAATCGAAGAAAAAAAAATGAAAAAAAAAATGGGTTTCTGGAGGTCGATGAACTGATGTGGTGATATGGCTTAACGCACGACTTTTCTCAATAATCTTATTCAAGCATCAGTGATAAAACAAAACTAGATTATTACTACTGTGGCTTTATATGTTTGCAGTCGAACTACACTGATATTGATGATTATATTTATGTCTCTGTATGTTTATATGTGTATGTATGTTTGGAGGTTGAAACTATCTATAGGTGCGCTTTGAAATTTTATGAGTTCGCGAACAAACTTCCGGAAAAAAAAAATAAATAAATAAATAAATAACATCATTGGTAAAGGCTTATATAGAATCGTAAATGGATGTGAGTGCACGATGGTTTCGAATGCCATATTGACCTATCATGATTTTACGGTGTTCTCACTATATATACATATGCCTATTTTTATCGTCTCTATTTTATTCCCACTTTGGAATTAATGCGACTCGTGTTCGATCGACCGTAAATATTTCTACTTCCGTTCTCGCGCTATTCCTCTATTTCCCCTATTACTAAATTAATACCACAAATCACCTGCTTAAGTACATACAATGGGTAACCCCCTCCCAAAAAAAAAAAGGAACAATAAATAAAATAAATAAAATGGAATGAAAATTAAAATTGGTGAACATATGATATCAAAGTTATATAAATGAATAATATAATATATACAAATAATTCAGAGAATGTATATGTTCTCACGGTTAAATAACATTATTATTTGGAAAGAAAAACCATTTTTTTTTTTTCTCTTTTCTTTCCTCTTTTATTTTCTCATGTGCGTCAGATAATTCCGTAACGCAACCGGTTTTAAATGTGGCGGAATAACTTGTGCCAAAGAGAAAAGGTTATTGCACCAATATCATCATTATCATACGAGAACAGACGAACACATTAAATATATTTGTATATGTAAACATAAATAATTAACTATTAAATATATTTACATGGATCCATCACCTGGCAAATAGTTGTTAACCAGCTGTATAAACGTATAGAATTGTATGAGAAATAATAGCTTTGAATTACAAACAATATATAATTAATTGATACACATGTGAAAATGAAATTGCACATTAATTCGACAATTAACATCTCACTAAACGTTATTATTTATTCAATATCAATTGATATGTCTGTTGCACACACACACACACACGCACACACACGCACACACACACACACATGATGATGACACATGAGAAACAGAGCATGTGTTTTATATTTATTACTTCTTCAAGAAAGAAACGAAAAGGTGAAAAAAAAAAAACAAACAAACAAACAAACATATCATCTTTGACAATGCATTGAATTTTCTTCCGTCACAATATACAGTCACGTGACTTCCGGTAATGTGTTTGTTGATGCATTTATATACGTGCAATGCAAACTAAATTGCCGCCAATACAATAATGCATCTCCATATGTATTTATATACTCACCGTGCGTACTAAAAAAAAAAAAAAAAAAAAACAGAAGAAAGAACGAACAAACATAAATTTAAAAAATTCCAACTTTGTCGTTGTCGGCCATAAAGAAACAGTCTTTAGACGCCATATTTATTCCTCTTCTACATACATAGACTTATTTTTGTACATAATATATATATCTTGTGCCGGTGTAAACAAGTCTGCTTATTACCGAGAAAAGATAAAACGAATATGGAAAAAGAAGAAGAAGAATCTTAAGTTGGAAAACAAGAAAAAAAAAATTGAAGTCAACAACCACTTATTATGTACATCTTTAAATGCTACTTGGTTTTAAACCAGGACGTTTGGTAAAAGCTATACGTGGATAATACTGATCAACTCGTGTAAAACTTGAAAACTTATCTTCTTCAGTGTCTTGCCTGGGTCGCTTCAATGAATCATTAAATGCTTACTCAAGGCATATAATAAAATTCGGAGATAAAAATTACAACATTGTACTTTCTTAACTCACTAAGAGTTAGAAAGATAGAGGAAGACAGAGTGTGAATGAGAAGAGCGAAGGAAAATGTGCGTCAGTTTATTGCCAAGTCAAGTTTTTCTTTAGCGTACTCGAAGTGAGTTTCATGCTCATGTTCTTCTTACATTCTCAGAGTATTCGCTGGAACTGATCCAACCTTTCAACCATCTATATAAACATAAGTGTAAAAGAAGATGACGTAAAAAAGGGAAAGAAAAATAAAAAAATATATGAACAGAAGTAAAATGAAAAAGAATTTTTAAAGTTTATAGTACTATCAACTCACTAACACAATTCAGACACTGTTTTATCAGATACATTCAATCGTTTTTGTATGTAATTGCATTTTTAATCCAACTCACTTTTACATTGCCCACTTGTGTAATCATTCAAATGTATCTTAGGTACACATGTTAAAACATTGGTATATCTAATTACACGATGTATGCTATTTCTCATTTGAAATGAAAAAACAGATCTATTGGAATTTTCCATAACCTTGATTTTACATTATTGTAAATAAATACCAATGTATACTGCGACTGTTTATATTGGAAACACGATCCCGTTACCACACATATCAAGTAGTCACGAGATTACTTTATTCTTCAACTAACTTATAAATGTATCGTTAAAGTGAGTGACCATTATTTTCTATTGGAATAAATTCAAGTGTCATTAAATTTAACTTCATTTTTATCGGCTGTTATATATTTCTTATATTTCTTTATGTATAAATGCTCTATTCACTTTGCAATTGTTTTTACTGAAGTATCGTGACCTACGTACCACAGTAAAGATGATGATTGACATTGTATCAATGTATTATTCTTTCATTTTAAATTGTTGTTCAATGTTTTCCTTCTTATCGAAGCAAAGATACAACAGCAGTGTTGTGCACGTTTCCATGTCAGTGAGAGAAAAAAAAAACCAGAACTCGTCTTTATTCTTTAGCTACTTTTTTTTTTTTTTCATTACATTGCTCCTCTTTTCCTACACTCCACTTGCGTTTCACAGAAATCCATAAATGGTTGTATGTCGGTCAGGGGATGCATATTGGGTGCTCAACTAGAAAACTCAATCATCTACTTTTTTTCTTCTTTCTTTATTATTCTATTTAGTACTAGAGAAAGATGAGCAATAAACTCATTCTTCAACTCTCTCGGATACTTTCTGCTTCTTGACGGTGAACTTTGAAGAATATTCCAGTAGTATGGACAATCCCTTGATTGCAGTCAGTTGATGAAAAGAAAAAGAGCAAGAAATAATACCAAGAAAAATTGGAAAAAATGATAACCATGTGTTGAAACAAAATTTTTCTTATCAGATCTGTCAAGATTATAAATTCTAATTGACACGTAATTTAAAATAAAAATACTTATTTATTGTTACAGTAATTGTCGTTTGGAAAATTGTGCTTGAGGCGTTTGGACAGTTTAAGGTGTAAAAACAAAAGACAATAAGTGCTTTGAATTTTTCATCACAAAAGCGAGAAAAAAATTTTGAATAAGAAATTATCTCTGAACTGAGCGATAGTTTGAGGTGCACTTAATGGTATAGAAGACGTTGGAGTGAACATCAATGGTGTTCACATCGCAAACATATATATATTAAATGAACACTCGACACTACAGCCGTCTAAAAGGGATTTCATGCCCAAAAGCTCGTCTTCTTTATGCAATTATGCTAAACGAAACACGACGAAGAGTAGGAAGAAGAATGAGAATAAACTCTCCAAAGTACTCTTCTCTCGCCAACATCCGCCCGAAAGAGGAAAATAAAAAAAAAACCCAACACTATTGTCTCCATTAACACACTTGAAATAATCATGTCAAGTCTATACACACGAATCAACCGAACAAAAGAACGGAAATAAAACAAGAACTCACTATTCAAATAAAAATTTCGAAACAAATCAAACATAAATTTTCAATTTGAATATCACCAATACCAATCAAGGAATTAACTAACAGAAAAAATAACCATCAAAAATGAATTAATCATATCCAATGACATTTAGTGACACGATAAAATCTCAATCTCATATACAATAACGATATATAAATACAAAAATAATATATCTATCAATTATTATTGATCAGTACTATCAAACATTTCCTAACAAGGCTTCTGGGATTCTTACCTAACGACATCATACAAGTCTCTAACTCAGTACGTCGGCGTGGTTGACGACGCCCACACAATATATGTTCATTACAAACCAATACAGCGTTCACACATATACAAACACCCCACTACGTAGGTGGTAGCACCATGCACTTACATTTGTAATGTAACACAGCTGTATTCAATATTTTCTTACATACAAATGAAAAGAAATAAAAAAAAAATAATAATTTTGTGATACAGCAATAAGTGTGATCAGACATTAACCACCAACTTGAACGGTATTAGAAAGGCTTGCGAGGACTCAGGAAAACATCGAATAATTATAAAACGACACAGAGATAGAGTGAGATAGATATGAGAGAGAAAGAGATAGATGAGATGCCACAAGGCAAACCGCATAGTCAACGTGAGAGGAATAATTGCCTGCTACTCTCAGGGCTGCCCACAGCATTCACGTAGGAATGTCATCAATCGAGTGACAGAGTCAACCTGCACTGGACACGGAGAAGCTTTATATACTTTTGAAGTAAATTGAAGGAAAAAAAGTCAATAAATAAATGTATAAAATAAAATAAAACAATTGTGGACATTGCAATTATAACCATATGATAATAACAATGTGTTTCTGTACACAATCATGGTAATATAGATGGATAGATATAGGGTGAGATACAAGAGTGAGAGAGAAATAGAGGAAAAAGCCATTGAAGAGACCTTTCCGGAGTCATTAACCGCGATTGTGGGAGGCGGTCATTGACAGTCTGATGACGTGAATATGTGCGAACACATTGCGTGTGTTTATTTAATGGGTGTATATGTGTGTATTTGTAGACGATGCATTTTGATGAGTCTAAACCTTTAAGCGTCATTCAGGTCATGATATTAAATGTTCAATTAGTATATAATGCCTTTTGTATTTTGTATATATATATATATATATGTGTGTGTGTGTGTGTGTCTATGTGTTCATATCTATATCGACATAAATTGAATCATTAATGAAAAGGATTTATATAGCTTATGGTAAATTGTAAACTTGCCCTTTTGATAACAATTTTGCTCTTTCACGTTGTGTGTATAATAGTCCAGTTTGAATGTGTTTGTTTGTTTGCTGAGGAAATGTCAAAGTTTTGTAATTGGATTTATTGTTATTGTAGTTTATAATGTTGCTGTGACATATATTTCATTATTAGTTCAGGCGTAGGTGAGAAATAGCGCTGGCAGAGTTTAAATTCGATGGACGAAAGGGTGTATTTTTATTTGTTTCTCATTTTTCTCTTCTCATGTATTTATTTTTCTTTTCCTTGTTTTTGTTCTTTTTTATTTCTAAAGTTGAACTGAACATTAATTCAAGTGAGATAATTGTGAAATACTGTTGGATGGGTCAGGAGTTAGTTGCAATGGTGGAACGTTTATCAAAATATATTTCTGAAGTTAGTCGTGAGTGTACTGAGCTCCACCAGCACTATTACAAACTAGTTTGTATCTAATATATACGATACGTTGCTTTCTTGGCGGGCATTATTTCACATTATTTTATTTACTCTTCTTCTTCTTTTTTTTTATTCTGTTCACGTCACTTGTTCTTTTTTCGCATGTATGGCGCGTATGTGTGCTTTGCTATTTTACAATTGTTGGGAGTGAGAAAAATAAAATAAAAATTCATAACGAGGAAAAATTAATACATTACTCTTCGCCGCCCTCAGTATGTAAGGGTTGGGATTAGTTGGATGTGGAAGAGTATGAGAGGGTAAAGGAATAATAATCTAAAAATAAACGCTCACCCGGCGAGGTTGAAAATAGGCCTCAATGTGTTCTCCCTTCATGCTGGGTGTTGACAATTTCCGACCATCTCTGACATTTGATTTTCCACTATGGATCAACTGGCATATTTCAATTATTGTTGGAATTAAGTAAATTAATTCTGTTGGTAATTTGATGATTATCTGTAACAGAATATACATCATGATGTTAATTTAATCTATATTTAATTTAATATACTCTGTATTGATTTAATTTATCTGATCAATTGAATAAGTTATTCGGAATTTAATAAAGCTTCACAGACACTCAATTAAATTTTGGTAGTTTATCGTAAATTTGTAATTACGAAATAAAATTGAAGTAAAAGGAGTATTTCTTCTTTGTAAATTTATTACAGTTATCTCGGTAGTCACGAAATTCAACTGTTTGGTTCAACACATCGGAATATTTTGTTGAGAGTTGAACTTTCGCAAAACCGCAATTTTTTATAGATCGTGTATTTTTGAATAAATATTTCATTGTAATTTTCCCCAAAAATGTTGGAATATTTATGTTGCCATTCATCTTTAAAGCCGTAACTATTTTGAAAAAATCAGGTGTTTCCTTTTGATTTATTCACACTGTTGTATTTGTTCATTTATAAATTGAAGTTATTTTTGTTACAGAAATTACCGTCATTGAGTAATAGTAAATCGTCGCGAGACACGACTGACAACAACAATGCCAATCACTCAACGTCAAATAATATTCACCATGTGCCGTTGCATGATCCGCTCAATACAAGTGTGCACGTTGACGCTTATGGTGAGTTGAAAAAAATGTTTACCATATATATAATATGAAGAAAATAAACAATAATAATACTGACATACAATAATGAATATTTCAACGGATAATTGATAAATAAACAAGATAAGATAATGTAAAGAATGAAAAATGACTTTAATAATTAGTTGGAATTAAAGTTGATGGATAATGTCAATAAAATACAGTTGTAAACTCAACATTGTCCTTAATTCTCGTGTGTACTTTGGATTACTTTAACTATATTGTCACTTTTAATTTGTCGTAACAGGACGTAGATTACCCATGACACCACAAGAAGCCACCAAGTACTATGGTTCAAGATTAACTGATTATGAATTGACGGAAATTGAAAAATATTCGGAAATTTGGTATTTAGGTTTGTCAGCGATTAAAATTCATGGCACAGAGGGAAGCGAAAATAGTGGTTATGACGATGACACGGGAAGCTATCATAAAATTCCTCACGATCACATTTCATACAGGTTAGCATTCCCAATCGAAAAAAATATTGGAAATAACTTTTACATAATAGAAAAGAAGAAAAAAAAAATGAATTATCTATCAAAAAGTCTATCTCATATTTTTTCTTCTCTTTTCTCAAATTAGATACGAAGTATTGGAGGTGATAGGAAAAGGAAGCTTTGGCCAAGTTATCCGAGCGTTGGATCACAAAACCGGGCAACATATTGCCATCAAAATAATCAGGTATTTATAAATTAAAATTAAAATATAAATCGATAGAATTAATTATAATTCTATAATATATATAAAATTATTACAATGCAACATTTTGTCCCGATTTAACGCAGAAATAAAAAAAGATTCCATCATCAAGCACTCATTGAAGTAAGAATCTTAGATCATTTGAGAAAGAAAGATCTTGAGGTCGATTCACAACACAATGTCATACACATGCTCGAATATTTCTACTTCAGGAACCATTTGTGCATTAGTTTCGAACTCATGAGGTAAAATATCCACTCACTCAATCCAATAAGTCAAATTTGAAAACATAATTATTACTTAATTGAAAGTATGAAAGAACAAAAGATTAATAATATTTCAAACATTTATAAGTACTGTTGTTTACTTCTTTACAGCTTGAATCTTTACGAGTTGATAAAGAAAAACAACTATCAGGGATTCAGTCTGAGTTTAATTCGTCGCTTTGCCAATTCACTGATGAATTGCTTGAGGCTGTTGCATCGTGAGAATATAATTCACTGCGATTTAAAGCCGGTAAGTAGACATGACTAGAATTTATATACAGTTAATTGCATAAAACGGAAATGATATATCGAGTCAGCCATGAATTTTATCCATATCTAATTAGTTAAAACGATTAAAAAAGGAGGAAAAATAAAAGTTGAGAAGAAAAAAAGAGGAAAACGATAAATACCGATTCGTGCATTTTCACGCAATAAAGTTCTTGCACGCACACTCCACTCGCATTACATATGTATATCCTCTTGGCATCTCAAATACTATTTATATGTGCGTGTCTAATGAGCGAGACGAATGCAATAGTAGTATACACATTTGCGTGCAAACATTCTCCTTGTCTCCACTAAACTTATATACATTCGTAAATCGCATCGCGACAACCATGTTTAATGATATATAAATTATATTAAAAATAAACAGCATTAAAATCGTAGGCAGGAAAAAAAGTTTTCACATAATTCATAATCATCATTCAATTTATTTCGTTTTTATTTCTTCATATTACAGGAAAATGTTCTCTTGAAGCAACGCGGCAGCAGTTCAATAAAAGTAATTGACTTTGGTTCATCATGCTACAGCCATCAGCGTGTTTACACATACATTCAATCACGATTTTATCGTAGTCCCGAAGTAATACTCGGATTACCATACGGCACACCAATAGACATGTGGAGTTTGGGCTGTATTTTAGCTGAATTACACACAGGTTATCCCGTTTTCCCAGGCGAAAATGAAATCGAACAGCTTGCATGCATTATGGAAGTATTGGGACCGCCACCAGAATCATTAATTGCGCATGCAACACGACGTCGATTATTTTTTGATTCCAAGGGCAATCCACGATGTATTGTTAATAGTAAAGGAAGAAAACGACGACCAGGCCATAAAAGTGTCGCGATTGTTTTACGATCAAACGATCCATTATTCATTGACTTTGTTAGCAGATGTCTAGAGTAAGTAATTTAATTACTTAAGTTATTCTCAATTGAAACATTTATTTCATCCAAATAATGATTTATTTAATATTCAATTATTAGATGGGATCCAAAAGAGAGAATGACACCGGACGAAGCCATGCGTCATAAATGGCTAAACACATCATCGTCATCATCATCATCATCATCGTCACATTTAACAACGTCATCATCAATGGGATCAGCCGTAGTGAGTTCAATGATGAATTCAGTAGTTGAATCAAATCAAACGAGTCACGCTCAAACGATAAGTGTGAATGCACCGAGACAACGGGCAACAACATTAGAGGATGAACAACAGCAACAATACAGTCTCTACAGGCTTTATAGAGGCGGAAAGTGCGTGTCTAAAATAACGGCTATTGATAATACCGATTCTAGTAATGGTTCATTGGTGGTAAAGAGTAAATTAAATGGCAGTGCAAGCAGTCATGCATTAGCCAGTGGCACACAAATGGCAACATCTAGACACGCGTCTACTGGCGATATTGTTGCGAGTCTTGATCCAAATCTCGATGATTCCGGGACATTTTTACCACCGATATTGTGAAATCGAGTGTGCGCCAGTCACTTTTAAATGAAATTTTTTCTGTTCGTTTTCTTTACGTCTCGACATTAATCATATGTTTCGTATCAACATCATTAAATCAATCATTAATAATTGTTAGAAAAATCGCTGCTCGGGACCACAATAATCATTCTTGATTTGACTCTAATTTTTTTTTTCCTGTGACTGTGAGTTCCGACAATAAAATACTCATAGGAAACACAATCGCTAAATGAAAAAAAAAAAAAGTAGAAAATAAAGTCGGAACATTTGAGCCGGTTTTTTGAAAAAAAAACAAAAAATCAATATATCAAAACAACGACATTTGTTTATTTATTATTTTTTTTCTTCTTTTTTTTGTAGAAACAATAGTGCCGAAAATGCAACGAGAAAATCCGGCCTGCTGATGATATGATGATGTATAAATAGAAAAAGAATAATGGAAAAGAAATGAAACAAACAGATAAATGATTAAGTTCAACGATGGATGAGAGGAAAAGTGATTGACGAATTTGCTGACTGGCACGACGCAATTTTTCTTATCTATAACGAGCTCTTATATCGTCAATCGATGGCAAAATAAAGTGATTGCAGATAATATTGAGAGATAAATGAGAGAAGAGATCAAACACGTAATAATCGTATATAAAAAATTGATTGTCTCTCAGTCGATTGTGAAATAAAAAAAAAAAAATTGGATGAGAAACAGGCGCATGTGTGTAAACCTCCCCCAAACAACAGTTTCACAATGGCCTGAGTAGTCTTATTGTGATATTAAACTACCACTGTCTTATTTAGATCTCCGATGATAAGAAAAAAAAAAAAATATTAACAAATAATCAAGTAATTTTTTTTTTCTTCACTTATATATTAAACTAATGATCAAGAAAAAAAAAATAACAAACGGAGAAAAAATACTTCTTTCGTAATGTCTGTCATGAGCTATTATTCATTCATGTGTAAGAACAGAGAATGCTAGCACATTGTCGCAGTTATTATCAGTCAGCGGATAAATACGTGTATGATCATGAAAGAAAGAGAAACGGATAAAGACAGAGGAATATGAAATGAAAGGAATTAATGTACCGTTCATTGGAATACATGTGCATATATACATATATACATATACATAAATATGATATTCGATCAAGTGCCCATTGTTCAATGTAATTATTTAGTAATCGCTTGCGTCAATTTTCTTTTTTTTATTTTTTTTCTCCCGTCAATTTATTCATCGCTCTTGTTTTCGCTCATATTTCTGGCGATTGCTACTTTTTCTGATTAATATTTTTATTGGGTTATTTTTTTTTTTACCATTTTTGCAAAACCCAGAAATGTAAATTATCAATGCAATTCACCTCGACACACTGCCTATATTATAAATATTATTATTATTATTATTATCATAACGATTATTATTATTATATAATTATAATTATTATTATTATGCAATTGTTTGCCTTGTTTTTTGTACGTCCATGGTAATCTCATTTTTGAGGCATTTCTCGTCGCCAATTTATTCAAAACGAAATATTTAATACAGTCGAATTTTTCATTTGAACGGAAGTGGAATTATAAATTATTTGCATGCAATTTACTCTTCTTTTTCTTTGTCTACACGCATATTCGTATTTTTTTTTAAATGTCTTGAGCTCGCAGTGAGTATTGCTTCTCAGGTTTATTTTTTTCATTATATATGTATATGTGTGTGTATATACATATATGTATATAATATCGTGCAATTATATTGAGGGTGGAACAAGAAAAGAAATAAACTCCAACCAACATCTAAAAAGAAAAAAAGAAAATGGAGAAAAAGAAAAAACAAAATTAAAATAACGTAACAAGACTGAAAATGTGTTGCGTGTTATTAAAATTGATAACATTTTGTTCGCTCTCACGAAAATAAGATGAAAAGTAATTGAATATTGTGCAGTTATACGCGGCGATGAATAATTAATGATGAAAAAAAAAAAAATAATAAATTGAAATGACTCGAAAAAAAAACAAACAAACAAAAAAACAAACCAATGGGCCAATCGTTGATCATTTGCGATTTAAATGTATAGCAGTAAGTTAATATTTCCACTGACGAAGATTTATGATCATATAGACCGCGACATATAAATTGATAAATAAAATGATAATGAAAATCATATAAGTGAAAATCAATAGATGAGTGAAAGTGAGATGGAAAAAAAATAATTAATTATGAATATTAATCGCTTTTGTCAATTCAGGCCACGAGAGAAGATATAGACATATTTGCGTAAAATGAAAAAAAAAAAAAATTAAATAAATAATAAAAATTAAATACTGCAGATCGAGCATACATGATTATATCGATTTTGCGAATAATTGACTGAAATTAAATAATAGCTTAAATACACGATTATCGAAACACTATTGCTAATGTACGCGCGCGTATACACGCGCGTCAAGGCAGATGAAAAGATGAAAGAACATAATAAATAAAATAATAACGAAGAAGAATTGAAGAATCCAACCATTTTTCCCTACGAAAATTTTCTCGGTCTTGATTAAGAACTTACCTATAGCAATGATAAATAAAAAAAAAGTTGTATTTAGTATTAAGTGTAATTTTTAAACATATAAGGGACGTGTTTACAATGAACATAATATCAAAAATAAAAAAAAAAACAAAAAAAAAACCCGAGAAAGAAAAATCGAAAAAAAAAAATCATATAAATGAATAAATAAATCGTGTATGAGAATAATCGTAATAAATTACGATACTATTACATATAATTGCATGAAAGATGGATTGATTAGCCCATTTATCACCATAACGAAGTGAGGATTGAGAGAGAAAGAAATAAAGTGACAGAAAGCAACAAAATAAAACGATCTGTAGATGAAACTACTATTGACATAAAATATAAGTAGACGTAAAAAAAATTAGTTAATATCCATCAATAAGTAAGCGGAATCCCAAATAAACAGTGAAAAAAAATAAAACATTGATCGATATACTATTGTGTGTACAGTTTTACGTATTTTTTTCTAGATTCGTTCAATTATATATGGCAGGAACAAAAAAAAAAAAAAGAGTATGTCTATAGAAGACGAAAAACAGCATCTACAATTTGAATAATACTTATCATCTTTACGTATCAGTATATCAATATATACACAGAGACACACGCAATACGTATACTTATATATGAAAAAAATGATGATAGAATAGAAATTTATCATATTGCATGAATTTTCTTTCCTCTAAAATCAATTTCAATATGAGTTCACCCTCGTGCAATTGCATCAAATAGTAAAAATAACAGTGAAAATTTCCACGAAGATAATGCAAAAAATAGAACGGGTTAACAGGCGTGAAGCTTTCTCAATTAATGAATAAATTCAGCTGAGGTTAGAAAAAAAATCTTGATGACTAGTCACAAACAAAAGGACATGATGTTGACTGTGGTCCTTTTGGCAGATGCATAAGACGCCAATAATCTTATATGACTAATCATTTGAAACACAGAAGAAAAAAGAATTTAATATCCCATCCCGAAAAGCTAAAAAAAAAAAGATTGAATTAAAATATAAGCAAATCATTTCATTAAATTTAGGTAGATTTAGATAAATAATTGTATGCTCCCCCTTGTCGTCTTCATATATAGAAGATATATTGATACATACATTTAAATCCCATCTTTGTCATCGATCGTCATTGTCAATTGTAATTGCTAAATTATTTCGAGATAATTCGTGTGAAAATGAAAATATTAGAGCGGAAAAAAATTTATCCTCGATGTAGTTGATAAATATATGGCCTGGTAGAGGACAATCATTTACTACGCAAAAATTTAGCGTTAAAACCGAAATAAATATACATGTATAGAAATAAGAACGATCCTGATAAGTTCTAGTGCGAATCTATTAAAATTAAAATCCCAATGCTGCCTATTTGACACACACACATGGGGGAGCACATGTCCAATCTATAATTATTCTGTAGTTAATTAAGAATCAGATATACGAATGATTGTGCAAAATTTACTATTGATTTTATCCCCAAAGCATTATACAAATATATCATCATCGGCCTGTGACAGTCTATTGGGCTGTCTATAAAACAAACAAAATTTTTAGATTAATTGAACTGTACTTTCATTCAATTTTGACAACATACATGATTGCATCAATCATGGAAACAAAAAACGCGAATGTGTTGAATTAATGTGAAGTGGACGCGAACGAGAAAATTGACATAAATAATTGTGGTTTTTAAATATGTTAAAAAAAAAAAAACAAAGCTCTTTTTGAGCTCTATCAAAACAATGTCTGTGTATAATTGCGAGAGGGATTTCGTCGATTTTTTTGTCACCTCTCTCTCTCTCTCTCTCTCCTACTCTTTAATAATTGTAATTATAAACACTACAAAAAAAAAAAAGAACAAGAAAAATGAAGAATTGTCATAATTGATATAATTATTATGATATAAAATGACGTATTAGTGTATAATTGTATAACGATATTGCAAAAACAAAAAAAACAAAACAAACAAACATCATCATCATCATCAATTTTGTATCATTTCTTCGTTTCGTTTTTATTATTATCTTACTTGTGTTTTTGTCTTTCATTATAATAAATGTAATAAAAAGCGCGAGAAAATGAAAAACAAGATATGAAATGAGGCGCGTGCGAAATCAAAATGTTTGCATGTATACTCTCAATGTATCAATGCGCTTGCAAACAAAATTCGACCGCCTCGGCGTTGAAAAAAGCAAATAAACGAAAAAAAAAAAAAAATAAAAATAAAATAAAATAAAAATTACAAACTGTGAAAAAAACAAAATATTAGCTAAGAAAATAATATAATATTACTAATAATAATAATAGATGCCATATTAGAAATTATCATAACACTCCCGATACAATTACAATTTTTTTTTATTTCTCATTTTTCGTAGTTAATCATAATAAATAATTGCGTGACGGTATAATCATTGTAATATATACAACGTTGACCACACACATATACACCCGCAGACATCCACCACCCAACTTCCACGAATTATTATGGCATCAATTTCACCGGATAACGTTTCATTAGATACAATGATGATTTAGCATCGTTACATATTCTCTTTTAAAATTTAGAAATCCCTATTCATCTCAATGATACATCAGTAAAAACTTATTGCAGCTACACGGAAGCATATAAAGACAATAATGAATAATCAACATTCACATTATTTTTTGTATTATTTTATGTAACATCGGCCCGTTGCATATGTCTTACATGTTGTCTCGATGAGTCGTGATAAGCGATACCGGCACGTAAAATTTCACCATGTCGAAAAACATCGTGTGGCGTTGATAATGTTGGCAATGATGGTAAATTTGGTAATAAACAACTCAGCATACTTGCACCAGTATCAGAAGAATACATTCCATTGTTTGGCGCTCCCGATAGTGTACTATTACATGAATTCGGTGGCATTGATGATCCAGGTATTGTACTGTGTTCATTTGATCCGAGAATATTTGATGCCGGGCCAATTAAACTTCCTGAAAGAAAATAATTCCAATTACATCCGTTTTACTTTTGTCAATCGAGCCACGTTTTTTTATTTTTTGTTTTTGTCTCTTCGCTGATAACTAATGGAAACTTACCAGGAATATTTGATGATGCTGAGCTCATTGCTGAGGTAAGTGATAACGGTGTCATTGATGAATAATCTGAGTTTTCAGTTGTTCTCATGTGATGCGAATGGTGATCAATTCTTAATGAATGAGAGGTTGGCCGTGGTACCATTGTTGGCGGATGAAAATCATGCTTACGACGACGTACACGAACTGACGGTTTGCCGTTATTACCTGGCGCAAAATGAAGCAGTTCCAAATGTCGACGTAGATTTCTTGATTGACGTAATATTGCACCGCATAATGGACAAGTCGTTGGTTGATCCGATACACTTCTAGCTTTGTAATGACCATCTAAAATTTAATTATAAACACGAGTATGCCAACAATGTAACATTAATATTGATCATTTATACATTATTTTTGTGGTGGATATAATGCCGATTTTCTTCTTTTTTTTTTTCCTTTTTTTCTCTTTGAAATAAATATCAATGAATTGAGAAAGATAAATAGCCGATCAATTATAGTAATTACATGCAATTTATTTACAAATGCGAAGGAATGAATGAATACAATTATCATTTTTTCTTTTACTTTTGCGTTATCACTAAGAAATTGCAATGTTATTTTTAATTTATCAATTTACAATTATTAATAATATCATCACTGCGATTGGCGAGAGAAATACTCATACAAATATTTTATATTGTACCATTTTTTTTTCTTATGTTTACTATATAACTATCATTGTTTATATTGGATGAACTCTTTTTTAACTGGTGAAAAAACAATACATATTATTTTTTTTTATTTTCTTATTTTTTTTTCGTTTTCCACTCTCCTCTTTTTCTCCTCAATTGTTCCACGATTATATATAATTACTAAATAACAATTATTCGGAAAAATATATTTCGTGTATATTGCCTGCCGAAAAAAAATTTCATGACGCGATTAATGTACACAATTGCAAAAAGGAACATAATACAAAACACAATTGAATAATTTTCACAAATTTTTCACATTATCTTTCTCCGTGAAAGAATAAAACAATCAAAATAAATTTACTAGCTCGTGAAAAGTGTTTGAAGACAAGAGAAATAATCGTTCCACACAACGTTATAGGTTTTCTCTAACGTCAAACGAAAATAATTTATAGCCTGATAAATGTGTATGGCTTAAAAACACATTCAAACTATTTCACCAATGTCGATAAAGTTCACTAATTTCATCTGGCAATTGTTGGCGAAACATTGCGATGAGGTGAGACAACATTGCCACAATTTGTCGGCGATGGAAGTGGACTGGGTTTACAAATAATTTCTTCAAAACTATCACTGTCTCTGCTTTCAATTTCATTGCTATGTCCAATATAACCATCGATATCAATTTCCGGTTTAATTTCAACAATCATTTGATCGGGCACCTGTTGTTGTAATGGTGTAAAATTATTTAAACGATATTTGCACGATGACAAAAGATGCCTGCGAAGATTTCGCGCTTGTCGTAATGTTGCACCGCATAATGGACAAATTCCAGGACAATCCGATGCACCGCGGCCTTTTAACGATGATGTTGATGTTGTCGTTGATGTTGAAGCCATTTGCAATGGACTATATCCTTTTATGTTGGCCAATGATGCACCAGAGAACATTGGAATGTGCAACGGTGAATAGTGATGTTGCTTATTTATTGCCTTTAATGTTTGCCGTGATGGTTTTGTGTCGATTAAGTGATCCTGATCCATTGAATGCGCGTCTGTGAAATGTAGAGATGATGATCGGCGATATTTGGTGTTTTGCCAATCGTAGATAGAACGATGATTTGAATATTCCGACTGCTCACCCACTGCCAACAGACACAAACACATTGTTACCATGCAGGGCTGAACTGATTATTACCTTTGCATTTCAAAAAATATTTTTATTTTATTGTTTTGTTTTTATTCTGTTTTTTATTTTTGGTCCTTAATCAATTTTCCGTCTGGTTTTTTTATTCACACATCAGCACAATTGCCTATATAATGGTATTATCTTGTTGGCTAAGATTTTTTATCCAACATTAATGCAGTTCAACCCAGATCGATGGTTGTGCTTGTGTCCGTTTGAGTTTATTAAAATTGCCATTATTCGAGAGCATTTTCTTTACTTGTTATTATTCATCTATATATATATTTTTTTCTATTAATGTTAATATTATTATTACTTTTTTTTTTTTTTTCATTTTCTCATTTGGCAGATGACAAAATGTTTATGGGGCGGACACAAAACACAAAATCGGAGAATCAGCTTTAATGATTGATCGATTGATTGATTACTGATTAAACAAAAATATATACACATAGATCTATACGAATATAATATAAAATAAATATTATTTTTAAATATTTCTCACCATCATCGGTAGGATTTCCCGTGTCATCTTTTCCATGTTCATAATCACCAGTTCTGTCATCATCGCCATGTACATCGTGTCGGTCATCGCTATCAGTAACATTATCTGTCCTCGGCCATTTGCCTGAAGATGACGATGACTTTCTTCTTTTCTTTCGACGATGAATGGGAATACACGAATTCATGATTTCTCTAGTAACAGGTTCGGTGTTTGTTGGTATTGATGAAACTGGTACCTCTTCACCATTCTAATGAAAATCAGAAAAATATTTACATTCAATTCATGAACTATTATGAAATCAAACAAAATTATTACTAGAGAAATTCAGTCACCTCAGTCAGTATAGTTGGCGGTGTCAAACCATGAATACTCAAACAATGAGCTGCCTGTAACAATGATGGCAATTGTGATGGCTCAACGCTCACTTCACCACGATAAACAAATTCCAACAATGATTCCAAGTCATCAGAACTAATACCGGCCAACATAACAACTGGATGTTGACACGGTGTGCTCTGGAACATTTAATTATATTTTCATATCTTACATCTCCATAAACGTGAACACATTCTAACATTAATTTTTACCACAGATAAAATATTTTCAAACCATCCAAACTCACCTTCAGTAAATCTAATAAAAATGGGCTTGCAGCTGATAGAACAATCTTGTGTGCTGGAAAACTTCGTCCACCTGCTGCTAACGTAACATCAACCAGATCACCATGTCCTCGCAGAAGCTGCACCGCTGAAGTCAACGATGAGCTGAATTCTCCCCAAGATAAACTGTATAACTGACCGCTGCTCCCCATCCTGTAAATTACAAGACTATGAAAAAAAAAAAAACGATTCACAATAAAACAATACAACATGTACAAAACCGTAGATTATTTCTCTCCATCGTCATTCTCTTCCTGTTGCTTCCAACCAATTTCATTGCCACAACTCTTTCACTCTTGTCTCAAGAATTAATTCAGTTTGTAATAAGCAATATACCGTTATTAAGTATACAAAACAAAAGTTGGATGCCAAAGCAATTGTTTTTTCAATCATTGGAGTGTTACTCAAACTCTTCAAAGGGTGCAAGGAAAGTTCTCCCCTCACAATTCCACTAACGCTTAATTAGTATCCCCACCCAGTTATAAAAAAAAATTGTACATACTCCCAGCGTCGCCTTCAACCAAACCTAACCCAAAAATTTCTTCAACGCGATATAAGAAACGAATGATAGAGATGAAGAGAAGGAAAAAAAGAGAGAAAAAAAAACGTCTACGTGCTTATTATCAATACTGATGAGATGAATAATCATTTTTTTTCTCTCATTTTACGAATTCAATTTTTTTTATCGCTCTTACCTGAAGACAATTGTATTCAATTATAAGGGTGAAAGTCTTGATGATTAGACAAACAGCAAAGCAGTCTGATGCAGGTTAAAATGTATCACACAGGTCGATTGAGTTCATCTGATTTCGTATGATGCATTTGAGTTTTTATCAGTTTCGTGTGTTCATTTAAATGTATTACTTCATCAATATTCGATTCTTCTTATTTATATGTAATAGTAAATAATTATTTCAGACAATTTGTGTCATTTGATATACAAAAATTACATTTAAACACTGTCAGGTGAATGTCTTTTCCACGAAATATCAAACGAAATATGTCACATTTTACACTGAGTGTGCTGCTAACATTATATATGTGGTATTTTGAGAAAGCTTATATAGCCGCCATTTTGTTTTGTGATTATGCAGTGTGAGCGCCGTGAACGGCTAATATTTTAACTCATTATTTTGAATTGGACTTTGTTGGACATGTTGAGTTTATTATCTAAGCCCTTGGACCAAGATTTCATCAAAAGATTAATGATTTGGCAGACTAAAACTTGTTCTAGTATTTGGTAACGAGAATGCATCAACTGTTTCTTTTTCAGATGTACATCTATCGGCGATGCTGGTGGTAAATGACGCCATTTTCTTATGAAGAAATGGTGTTGTACAGTATTGTTAGTCGCTTTTCAGCCGTTTTGATTGGTTTTTGCTCATTTCCGTCAAATAACCGTCTGTATAAAATTGTTGATCAACATTTAACACTTGTAGTCATACAATAAAATTGCACGACTTTTGAAATTCCAGTTCTTCCTGAAAAGAATTGACTTTCGAAATTATTATCGCTTTTCCGAAATAAAATTCCGAAAACTCATGATTTAGTTCGCTGAACAGCCTTCCAGAGGGCGCCACCAAATACTTAAATTGGCGAAAAAAAAAGAACAAAATATAAACAAATACTACAATTTTTCACATTTCGAAGTGAATTGTTACTCAAGTGTGACCAACAAAGGTTCAGTATTGAATTTAATGGCAGAATTGGTATCAACAGCATTAAAGTATTCTAATAATTGTTCAGATTTGTGTGAGACTCATTTTATACTAAAAAAATAAATGAATAAATAAATATGAATAATGGCTAACAATGAGGAGTTTTTATCAGAAAGTACTGTTACACATTCAGACAATGTACTTGTAGACGTTCCAGAAACCATGCTGAATACAGAATTAATCTGTGATCAATCTTATATAGATCAAGAAATGATTGATATGAAAGAATTCCGGGAAAATTTTAATTCATCGCATTTAATTGAATCACCAAATGAAAAAAAATCATCAACATCAAACAATGAAAGTTACAATTCTGAATATTCACTTCCCTTGTCTTCAACGTTACGCTACGAGGATGATGAATGGAGAAAAAAAGAGATTTTGATGCATTCATTAAATTCCAGTGGTGATTCAGACCCGTCTACATCAACACCACAACGTAAAACACAAGCAACGATACGAAAGTATGAGTAGATAAATTATTTGACTCATATTCAGATAGTACATACACTTGACAAACGACTGAAGACAAATTTTATCAGATTTCAGAAGAAATATTCAATCAGAAATGTGCTGTTATACATTAGATAGTAAAGAAGAAATTATTAGAAATGGTTGATTCATATTTCGTACACTTCGCAGTGGCTATCATTATCAAATTAATAGAAAAACAGTGATAAAAATGTTATACACTCTTGGAATAATAAATTTTTGTTTAATTGTGATTAACACATCAATGTTTTTGCGTTGAAGTAATGAAATCGTATGTGTTATCTATTCTGTTTCAGATATAGAGTGAATCGACCACCTGATTTAATAATTCACGAAGCGAGTGATGAAGATGATTATAATAATGTAAACGTTGATGTGGCTCAATGCAGTCCTGTACGTTCTCCATTTCCTGGTTTAGACGATACTTTAGATTTAGATGATTCGTTTATTGATTTAGATGATACAATCGAACCAACTCGTTATGATACGCCACCAATAGGAGTACAGCTCGATAAACGTGCGAAAAAAATGGTATACCTACTTAAACGTTATGGTCTCACACATTTTGCTTTTATTTTTATTGAACAAGAGGTAAACACTTATACAATAATGTTTGCAAACAAATATAGAATTGTTCTTTTGATATTTATTGCTGAGAATTTATGTTTCCTATTTTCATTGCGATTTAGGTGGATATGGATCTTTTTTTAACTCTCACTGAAAGCGATCTACAAGAAATAGGTATCGCAAGAAAACGGGATCGAAATTTATTACTGTCTATGATTGAAGAATGCAACAGACGTAATTAAACAATGAGATTATAATTGAGTCAATTTTTTTTCTTAGTGCTATTGCTTAGTATTATATTGATTCTTTTATCATTGTCACGTTAAACTTTATTTATTCAATAATTAATGATGTCTCAAGAGCATATAAAATATACGAAAGCTTCTAATGTGAATTTATTTTTTTGTTTGCGGGATTCTCGGAATATTTTCACGATTAGCCATTGCGGGTCTACTAAATGTCATTGGCATTCGTGCTTTATATTGTAAATTCTGATTTGCAGTTGATGCAGCTGAAGCAGAAAATATATTTATAGTCGTTCGATTTTCCGGAACTTTGAATAATGTCGACGTCATAGAATTTCCAAAAAGAACTCCACAAGTTTTTGATAATGGATGTTGTTTGGATGCTTGTGATAATGATGATTGATAACTTGTCATTGGTTTTGACTCATGTATTTTTTTTATCTTCTTTAAATTCTCGAAATCAAAACTACCTTTAGTGGTGTTGATGCGTTTGCCCAACAAACTCGGTGTTGGTGACATTGGTGTTGTTGATTGTCGTTGAGTGGCATAAAAATTATTATTGTCATTAGTTGGCAGTGATAAACGATCATTTTGTATCGAATCTTTGTTCATAAACGGTTGAGTTACTGGTGTAGTTAACACTTTTTGTATTGGTGTAATCGTGGCACGGTTTTTTAAACTCTCGTCATTAACTTGTAACTCACGTGAGCACATTTTGGGCATAATTCCAATGAGATCATTCTTAAATTTATTTACAATAGCCGCGGGATCATTTTTGTAAGGTAATTGATTCAATTCTTCTTTTATACAAATGTCTGGGTAGACAAAATGATTACCAGAATTTGATCCGACAATAGGAAAATAAACCTCGTAGAATAGTATACCATCATCGGTCTCTGGCAATCTGTAGCCATACTAGAAAAAGGAAAGAACAAGTTGTCATAAAAGATCGACATTGTTTCAATTATTAAATTAAATTTAGATCCATACCATATTTTTCCAATGTCTCCGGAGTTCTATCCAATTTTGGAATGGACATGTATCAGGGATTTTTTTATATATCGAAAGCAATCTTCCTTTTCTCATACTGCAAATTATCATTTCAAAATTAATCATTAATACCCTCAGCGTTACTTCATTCAATTTTAATTATTCACCTGGGAAGTACAGCGACTCGTAATGTTTTGAATTGCGTTACATTAATTATTCCCCCAGGATTATTAACAAAATCAACAATTATTGATTGTGGTAATCCAAGATTTTGTAATTTTAATGGATACAATACAACAGTGAACGGCAACAATTTAATCAAAACTTCATCGTCCGCTGAGTTTAAATTCGCAATTGAAGTTACATTCATTTTTATGGTTGCATTAGTTTCTCCATTGGTCAAAAATTGTCTGCCTTTAATATAAAGTTGACTGGTTACACGATTCCAGTTTGGTGCCAGGATAAATTGAAAAGTATACTTGATACATAAAATATATGTGCGAGAAGTGACTTCCATCGGTGCTGATACCTAAATCCATTCATCAATCAATGTTATTATAATAATAAATGTTCTGTGTAATAATTGGAATAAATGTATGAAATGTACCATCAAATTCAAACGTTCGAATATTGCCGTTAAAGCGCCATCTTGATAAAAATTCTTGGTAGTAACAATATAAAAAGATCGATCAGTGCCGGGTACTGGTGAACCGATAACAGAATCCTGCATGAGATTGATAATGAATCTGAAATCATAATTATTCAATGATGTTTAATAATATCAATGTAAATATGAAGCAGACATGAAATAATAATTTCGTACCTGCATTTCAATGTTTGCCAATGAAAAAATGATTTTGCTGTAGAATTATCAACTTCATCAGGATCAACATTACAAATAATACAGCAAAGGGTATCTTTACCTACTATTGGAATATAACAATGCTTTTCGTCCATTGTTAATAATTAAATTGACTATCAACAATTGCAGCTTTAGTTCTATATGTCTATAGTTTCTTGTATGGCGCGTTGCTATTTGAATAAGCATCAATGCATTCTGATTCGTCGACTGAAATAAATGCCGCCATCATAAGAACGTTAAGACGAATTTTCCAATTCTATATGAAAAGTACAATATATAATAATACTTGTTCTAATCGTTGTACAGAAGCAGAAATTTCTATTAAATAGATTTTCATAAGAAAATTCGACCGTAACATAGATACTTAGACAAGAAAGAAAATTATAAATATCTATCAATGTTGGTACGAATCCAGTAATTAAAAACAAATAGTCTCGGTCTGTTTTATCGACAGCTACATAAAAATTAATATGATCCAACAAAGAATGCGGAATTATCAATAATTTACGACTGAGGAAAGTCTTTTAATTATTCAAAAAATCAACAATTTATCAAATTTATAACCTCAAACAATTTTCCAATTACGTCGATTTCTATGTGGACATTGTATTCGTATATTCCCGCCATTATCAATTCATTTTTCATCCACATACTACTGAATGGATAAGATACCGACCGTCAATATCAACATACGTATCCAAATCAATAAAAAAAACCATCCTGTTATAAATTTCTTCAACCTTATCATCATATTGTATATCGTCGTCAAGAGAAAAATTCCCCACTCGTTAAATACACATAATATAATTGAGGAATTATGAAAAATGGACGTATAACACGACGCAGCCATAAAATTGTGCGAAGGATGCGAAACAGGAGAATATTCGTTGTTTCACGTGATCTCAAATTCGTAACCATTGAGTGAAAACATTATTTTACAATTGAATTACATTGCCATCAACCCAGCACACATAACGTCGTGACGTTTAATCAAAATGGCTCTAAACGATGATGAAAATACATGGTAAGCATAGATATATATACATAAACTTAAAAACAATATATTACAAATATATTTAGTTGGATTTGTGTGATCGCTAACGTCATTTCAATTAGATAATTGATGAATAATGCAATTATCTCTTTTATAATTTACTCGTTATCCATATTGTTGTCATCCGAAAAACTCTATTGATATATTCGATACATATTATATTTATTTGCAAATGTTTATGAATTATTGTTGATACAATGGGCAAATATGTTGTATTGCAAATGAAAATAAAATTGCAATGCTTCAATAATAATGTAAAAATATTTTTATCAAGGTTTGAATGTTTGATTCGAATAAACGCAAACAAATAAAAAAAAAAGTTCTTGGAATTTTTGTTCTATTAATTTACATACAAGTGCATGATAATTAGCATTAATTAGATAGCTGGGTATTTTAACAGTCTTTGTATTAATCAGTTAGAACATAAAGAATTCTTTCATTTGGAACTGTATGTAACTGTACACGTACATGCAATAGGAAACTGATGTCTACTTTTGATAAGATAACATTAAACTATTTTCATGACAAATATTTATGTGTTGATATCTATATATTTACGTTGACTTTCTTTTTATCAGGGTTTTAGAATTGGAAGCAGCACTTCTTGATGCTGAAGCACCATCAGCTTCTGATATATATGCAATATGTAAAGGGCAACCAGTGCCTATAAATTTAAGGCCTGATGTTTGGCAAGCGTGCCTGGATGTTATTGATAGAGGCAATCAGTTGATACATTTCAATGAAGTTTTTGATCTTCCTGAACAAAATTTAATACGAGAGGATTGTCAACAGCTAGTTGGTAAATTTATACACTCTATTTATTAATTATTTATCATATCAAAATATTAACTTTGTATGCATTGATATATTTATCATATGGCTTTTTTTTTGTTTGTTATGTTACAGCAAAACTTGGCAATGACGATGAGGATAAAGTCTCAGTTGTCTCTGATTTAGAATCAATTATTACATTTTATTGTAAAAGCAGAGGGAAAGTTTATGAAGGAGGTAATGGATGGTTGGAGTTATTGGGACCACTAATTGCACTAAAACTTCCACGAGCAGAAACATATAATTTATTTGAAGCCATAAGAGACGTTTATATTCCAAGGTGAATAAAAATTTATCATTTCATCATTTATTCATTATATTTGATAGTTCTATTCTTCTCTTTTATCACAAATCTCAACACAATAGGCGATAATTGGATCTTCATTTTTACTTTTGTTAGGGGTGATACTCATAGTTCGGTCCTAAGATTATTACTACTTTATCACGAGCCAGAATTATGTTCATTTCTTGATACAAAACGCGTTTCACCTGACCAATATACAAAAGGATGGGTCAATACACTTTTTGCTGGTGTTTGTTCATTACCAGCAGTTGGCACCATGTGGGATCTCTATTTTATGCAGGCGGATCCATTTTTTATGATGTTTCTATCGCTAATAATGGTGATAAATGCTAGGTAACGGAGATAATACTAAAATATATATTACGAATGATTATAAATGAACAATAACTTCAATATCTATTGTATTTTTATTTTATTCAGAGAACAAATTTTAAGTATGAAAGACAATGATAAAGAAAGTATTGTTGATACATTATCAGCTATGCCGTGCGCTTTAGAGGCTGCTGATGTCACGGATTTTTGTTCATTAGCGCAATATTATGCCATGAAAACTCCAACATCATTTAAACAAGATTTATATTCGATAATGTTTGGCGAGGGTGGTGATGAGAAATTTATAACACATGCATTGTGTTTACCTGTGTCGGCACAAGAATTAGTTGAGAATGCAGTTGAACCTATGTCATCTAATGGATCAGTTGAGAGTGTCAGATTTTTCTTAGTCGATTGCCGACCAGCCGAACAATACAATGCTGGTCATTTAGAAACAGCATTTCATCTCGATTGTAATTTAATGTTACAAGAGCCAGCTGCATTTGCAACTGCTGTCCAAGGCTTGTTGCAGGCACAAAGACAAGCGATTGCAGTTGGTTCAAATGCTGGCGGTGAACATTTATGTTTTTTGGGAAGTGGTAGACAGGAAGAGGATCGATATACTCATATGGTTGTTGCGTCATTTTTACAAAAACACACGCAGTATGTGAGCATGGTTGAAAATGGCTATCAAGCTATACATGAATATTTTGGTGATGAAGTTGTTACTAATTTAATAGATCACAATTCACAATATTGTTTAGTTTGCAATACTAATTTAATTGAAGCAAATTCAAATAATGCAAGTCCATTAAAAATGAAGAGTAATAATACAGATTTATTCGGTAAAATTGGTTTAGCGATGAAGTTAAAAGGCCAAGAAGTGAAAGGGAAGTTATTTGAATATATTGTTAATCCATCGGCGAGTGTCAATAGTAACATTGAGAAAAAAGATACAGAACCGATTAAACGGTTACGACAAACTACACCTGTTTTTAGTATTGATGACGATCATGATCCGGATATGATTATGACCAATCCGGAAAATGAACAGCCAGTTGAAGTTGTTTCTATTCAACAGTGGTTAAAAAATCCTCAATTGTTGCATTCCTTTAAATGTGAAGAGGTAAAAGTTAATGGATATGTTTATGAAAGGTGAGATCGTATGAATATCATAATGAATTTATCTTAGTTAATTTTTGCATGCTAATCATTATTTTTGCGGTTATTGTTTTGTTTTTTTTAGTCACCTATTGGTCACGGAAAGTCATCTAATTGTGTTACGGGAAATCCCCGGACGTAAAGGTGCTGCGCATGTCATGGTTAAGCGGCCATTGTCAAGTATTGTCAGAATAACATCAAGAAAACGTCATCCAGATTTAATTACTTTCAAATATGGCACGACACAAAGTGATACAGCCATTATATCGGATATGGATAAATTTTTAATTCCAAACGGTAGTGAAGCTACAAAATTAATATCACAACAAATTGTTAAACTATTAGCAAATGATGACTGATGTGAGTAAAAATTTATTTATTTATTTTTTTCAATTCAAATCATGTAATTTTTTTTTTTACTTTTTGTGAATTCACTTGCGTTATTACGCAAAACAACAACAATAACAGCAGCAAAAGCAATATATTCTTCATTCATTCAAGTTGGTACTTACATTGTTTCACATTGAAAGATAAACATAAATAGAGAGTATATATGTATTACACGTCCATTATTAATATCAAAGTGCCATTATGCAAAAATCTGTGTAAGTGCATTCCTGGGTATTTTACGTACAAAAAAATTTTCATCACTGTGTCAATTATATGTTATTACAAATTATTACTGTTTACTATTTGAAGATAAATATGAAATAATTCGTTTCAAATACTATGTAATTATTATTATTTTTCCAGTTATTACCTTTTTTCTTGGCGCTCAGTCAATTTTGCTATTACAAATAGTTCCTCCAGCCTAATAGATAAAGAACAGAATGTCATATAATAAATATATTTTGAAATTAACTTAAGCATACAAACGGAATCCCTGCTTCGCGATTAAATTTTCTCAGAATTGTGCTTCCAAAACCAAACAAATACAAAAAACCAATACAAAATTAAATATTATCCTTTGTTATATTGGCAAAATTGATACGAAAAAAAAAAAAAAATCAACAAAGCAAAGAAAGTGAACGAAGAGTTGTTAGATAATTATTAGTGACTGCGTTCAAATATATTTATGTCTCGTAAACTCTGCTCTTCTATGTATTGATAAAATTAATTTATTTATATGACAAGTATATGATATTGAAGATTATAATATCAACTGTGTAGAGCAGAATAAACGAAACTTTGTTTGTAATTGAAAGAAACAAGAGAAATTTTATAAATCATTGTAATATATAAAACGTAGTTAATTTGTAATCCAAATGTTAATCGTCCATCGAATATAAGAATGCGATTTTTGTGAAAGAAAAAAAAAAGAGTAGGTGAAAAAAGAGAGTGTGGGAGAGAGTACACTTATTATCAAATACATACTGTATTATATCAATTTATTCGTAATAACATCATTCTATGTACATAACATGTATGGTTGTAAAATATTATATAGTAGAGAATAAAATGAAAATAGAAAAATATAAAAACGCCAAAAATATATACAAACTCCTATCTCTTATCACGAATTCATTTTGATATAATTCAAAAAATTGT
Source organism: Zele albiditarsus (assembly GCA_958496275.1). Lineage (NCBI taxonomy): Eukaryota > Metazoa > Arthropoda > Insecta > Hymenoptera > Braconidae > Zele > Zele albiditarsus. The sequence goes on along the minus strand of OY292412.1, from coordinate 8,849,076 downwards.
TCTTTTTTAGAAGTACATTACACACATTTATAACGATAAATTAATATTAACAATTTTTCACATCGACAAAATGAAATTTATGAATGTATATTTCAATCTTTATCTCATGTACATAACGCACAAGATTATGATTACTTATCAATTGTTCACGGATAGAAAATGTGCATCGCATTTGGAGTTAAAAGAATTTTTGTGCCTCTTAATTGAATGGAATTGTTCTCAATCTTTCACGCTCACTTCAACCAACACATCCACACCAGAAAGACAAATACAAAATCATTTTCCCGCGATAGATAATTTTCCAAGAGTTGCGCAGTGGTTCATTCCATAGATAACCCAACAATCACAACACATTCAGAAGTGTATGATTAATATTATCGCGACGGCTGACCACTGTCGACTTGTCGAGCAGTCGTATCACCAGTTGTTCCATTTGTCCAAGCAAAAAATGACGACAGACGAACATGAATTTTGATAAGAAAAAAATAGTTAAAAAAAGAAAAAAACTTTGATATTTTCATAGTCACAATTGGTTCAACTGCAAAATGACAATTAATTGGCGTGAACTCTTTCCTGGACGATGGAGCGGATGTATATTTGTATCTTACATGGCACTTTTTATTAATCAAGGTAATGATAACAATAATTAATATCTCGGAATATCAAATTGCACTCAATATTTATTATTAATATGGCCGTCAGCGGATTTCTATTGTCTCAATGACAACATTCATATATTTGTTCAACTTCACTGTCGCCTTCATTATATATTTCATGTAAATTTCATGTAAAATCCCATGCGTTGCATTATTTGGACTGGAAGTTGAATGAAAATTTGCACACTATGAATAAGTTGATAGTGAAGAAATAATTTATTATCTTGTCAATATTATTTTTCTCTCATTTTGTTTTCAGGAATTATTGTAACGTGGTCACAGAGTAAAGGAGATTATGCCTACAATATTGTAGCTGTGGTATTGTTGACTGAAATTCTGAAATTAATTGTATCTATTTTTTTGTACTGTTTGGAGTAAGTGTATATACATTAATATATGAAGATAAGAAAGAAAACAATATGATTTCACTCATAATTATGTATTTTTAATGTTATATTATTTCAATTTTTCAGCAATGCACCATCACTACTATTTCACGAAATTGTAAGACATCGACAAATATTTTTATTGTATATGGTGCCATCATTTTTATATTGCCTGTATAATAATTTGGCATTTATTAATCTCGCTGTCTTTGATCCGACAACATATTATTTATTATTACAATTTAGAGTGGTTGTTACTGGTGTAATATTCCAGGTAAATTATCTCAATATATTTTTCATGTATTAAAATCATACAAATATTTCAAAATTATTTGGAATGTTTATTCGATATGAAATTTATTTTACAAACATATTTTGATTTAAGGTTGTTTTCAAGAAGAAATTATCCAAGAAACAATGGATATCATTGATTATTTTGACGCTTGGTTGCATGATGAAGCATATGAGTTTGGGCCATGATAATGCTTTCTTTGCATCGAATTTTCACTTGAATATCAACGCCCTATTTATACTCATTCAAGTATGTGAATGCAATTATTGTTATTTCAATCACAAACGGAATAATTAACGATTAATAATGCAATTGTGCTTATTGATTTTATCTTATTTTCAGACAATTTGTTCCTGTCTAGCAGGAGTTTACAATGAATACTTATTAAAAGGTCAAGGTGCTAATATAAACATTTTTTTACAAAATGTTTTTATGTATATCGACAGTAGCATTTGTAATATATTAGTATTAATGATTCAGGGTAATCCACAAAAAGTATTTGACAATGTAGTTCCTACCATATTTCTTCAACCAAAAGTCATAGTGATAATTATAAATAATGCAGCGATAGGAATAATAACGAGTTTTTTCTTAAAAAATTTAAATTCAATATTAAAGACTTTTGCCAGTGCCTTAGAACTCGTATTCACTGCTATTTTATGCTGGCTATTATTCGGTATACCAATATATATGAATACAGTACTGGCGATTGCAATGGTTAGTTATGCTGTAATATTGTATTCACAAAATCCAGTACAAAATGTTCATCCAAACATGGAAAATGATAATCATGAAGAACAAGAGAAATTATTTGTGCCATCAAAGCACGCACAAAATGTTTAAAATATTGAATATAATTTGTATGCTGTGTTTTCATTAAAATTTTTGTGCCTCAAGATAAAAACACATTTCTCATGTTTTCAATTTATAGTTGCAATAATTTTTCAAATCGACAACTGAACTTATGTGCTGTAGTTTTTATTCCATAAATCATTCAGCAATAAATGCTTATCATGAATGGTCAATAAAAAGAAAAATATCCACATGTATTGTTTCAGTTTATTTCATTTGTCATCAATGTAATATTGAAATTTAACTTATCAAACAGTCATTAATAATTTCAACTGTATGTATACATTTATGATACAAGTAATTCAAGCTCAACATATACATATTTGAAATTGATGTTATCAGTTAGTGGGCAATGTAGTGTTGGTAACACACAGGTGATAGAGTCCAATGTGTTTGCGTGAGGCTACAGTCTCGCGTCGGAAGTTAAGGCGCTCTCGTTTTATATTATTGTGTGTCTCGAAGCTCTTGGACACGAGGGCGTTTGACCCACTTGTTTTCACTACCTAATGTATTCACTTCAACATTTCTTTGTCGGCATATGTATAAATTCCCCTTTTCCGCTGCAATCTCTTTCATCCTCTATTACATGTAGATTATAATATAATTCCCATAATAAATAGGATGAGAAAAAAAATGCCTAAGTACCATTTCAAATAAATAATGAATAAAATATTTACATGTCCAAACAATTTTGTCGTCATGAAAAAATAAACTTCCTCTTAAAATAAATTTCACTTCAATATAACTTGATTATTCTGTCGATACAGCTGTTCAAGAAGAATGAATTATGTATTATATAATTGCCGAGTATATGGAATCGATAATCAATCAAGATTGAAGAAGAAATGGCGAAGAAGTATTTGTACAATTTATTATCACATTGTCGGCGTGACAAACAGTTGTCGTGTGACTGTTAAAAGACACTTGACGCGTCTGAATAATGTAAGAGACCAATAGAAGATTTCGTGTCAGCTTTTCAGGGGCATATGTTATATGTGTCGTTAGATACAGTAGTCAAGATCAACAATCATTTACATGTACAATTTTCCACCACACATTTTACAAAATCCCGTGCAATACAATATTACAAAATTATTATTTTTTCACGATGATTTGCAGAAATGAAATTAATTCTGATAATATTTCAAATCGATACAACGAATTTCACTTACATATAATTCATATTTATCTTTTCGATGTTAAATATGAACATTGTTTCCGTGTTCAGGAGCGGTGGTAACAATGACCCCTAAGTAATTGAATAAATGGAACGCCCCTGCGCTTTTTTTCTTTTTATTTTCACACGAAATTATCTAATTGCAATTGTTGTGTTCAATAATTCACAGAAATAAAATTTATTCCGCCATTATTATTGTCCCAACGAGTTTTTAGTGTGAAGTGAATTTTTTCTGCACACTATCTGCAACTATTATTAATTAAAAATACACCTCATAACACTGATATAGATGACTGATAAATTATTATTGATTTTCATCATATTCGGTTTTTACGAATATATAACGATTAATTCTCAATGTCTCATCACCTCAAATCATTTATTGAAGGATCTAATTATCATTAACAATTTGGAATTAATATATATATATATTTATGTTACAATTCCTGAAAAGCAGTAATGTCAATGACTTTTTAGAACTATGGTTGAACAGAATTGTCTCGAGCATTTTACTGTATATTTTTAACATTACTCGAATCTTTCGTCAATGATTGTGTATAATAAAATTCATTGTGACGTTATCTTCATTCCAAAGTGTTGCGACAGGTTTTACTGGCATATATAACTTGCATAAATTACAATGATAAATGCAGATCCTGCAATATTGAAGAGCAGTGGTGTCAATGACTTCGGGATAATTGGATGAACAGAATTGTTTCGCGTGCATACTACTAAGTATCACCAACTCCATATTAACAATTCATAATTTTTTTCATCAATGTTTCAGGAAAATAAAAGTCATTCCGACGTTATCTTTATTTCAAAGTACTTCGACGAGTTCCACTAGTATATATATATAACTTGCATAAATTACAATGATAAATGTTGCAATAGTCCTAAATTCTTCAAGAGCAGGGTGTTGTTAATGACTCCTTGATAGTTAAAGGTGAATGTGATTAACACCCAATTGATTTTTCATTTACATAATATACATATTATGATATGAAAAAATTATCATATTATTATTTTTTTCTTCTCATTAATCTAGAATAATAAAATTCATTTTGATGTTATCATTAATTCCAAAGCACTTTATCGAGTTCCACTATCATATATAACATCACATCAATTATAATGATGAATGCAAGTACTGCAGTCTTCAAGAGCAGTGGTGACAATGACTTCTGAATAGTTAGGTGAACGGGATTGCCTCGCACGTTTCAGTATATAAGTAAACCGTTAGATCGTGGGCTAACGAACAATCGCCCCCGCTTATACCAGGTATGAGAGGGGATGGGGTGGTCGATATTCATGCGCACCGCGAGTTGCCGCGAGAAATGGTAGCATACCACGGTGTAGGAATACAAGAACGATAGAGCAAGAAAGAGGGAGAGAATGAAATAGGGAAAGATAGAAAATGTGTGTGGAACAAGAGTCAGTAGTCCACATGCCAGTCGTGCTTTGGCTTTGCTCTTGTTACTTGTGATAAAAAACAAAAAAACAAAATAAACAAAGGTATTGTTTTTTGTGATTCAAGCAAGTTCGTAATTAATTCATAATGCAAAAACTGATTATTTATTCTTTCATTTCGCTCTTTCTCAACTAATTTTTCGCAATTTTTTTTTGGATTCACTCATCAATTGTATTGGAATGAGTATGAATTTTTTTGCTGATACAATATTTCATTTTCAGTTTATCCTCTCAGTTAAATTTTCGAATTCTACGTGTGATAACAAATTATTAAAAAATAAATTAAGGAATAAGTGCTGTTATAATTCACATTCACCATGTCTTTTTCTTCATAATATTGAATAAATATTTCTTCGTGTGAATCACTTCAACTTCTTTTTCCATTTGTTTTCATGTAAAGCTTTCGTGTTACGGAGATTTGATAGACGATAATAATTGTGCCCTGACACATTACACTTATTTAAAAGACACCAATATTTCCTTTCTTCTTTGGACTCTTATAATTCCGTTATTTTGTTAAATAATCACGTGAAAAATATTAAATGTCGTGAACAAAAAAACTTTTTAATTAATTTAAATATAAATATTTATATTCATTGCCATCAATTGTCATTGAATAATATACAAATTATTGAAAGATTTTTTACCTTGAACCCAGATACTTCGGTCAGGCTCTAGAGTATTTTCATAATTTTACATATACACAAACACATGTTGTCGGGAGACATTGAGCCAGATAGAGTTTATAATATACTCTTTTTTTTTTCTTTCCTTTTATGAATTATACCTTCAGCCTTTAACAAAACTATAAACTCAACACTGTATATCGACTGTTAATATTGAAAAGACCACCTGATAATTTTCAATGTCGTTAATTCGCCTACTTTTATGTATCACTGCATGTCAGGGTTAATTTTAATATATCATACAATACTCCTTCACTCATATAATCATCAATCGACATGTTGAATTGAATTAATATATAAATAGCTATTTATTCGTGCTATTTAGCAACCATGTGACGAGTTTAGTAAGAAAGGGGAAAGAAAAAATGATTTGAAAAGATGCAGAGATCCAAGGTATGTCTGAGTGCATTGATCTACAGCAAATGACAGGATCGACGAGAACGGGGCCGTTGCAGCCCCGTGAAGTGGAGCTATTGTCAAATGAACTAATTAAATCAGCTGAGGAAGTGAAACGCCATCAACGACCGAGGATGACACCTGTTCCACTGCAATTGGAACAGCCAATACAGCTAACACCAGTGTGGGAGCACGTGGTACGTTGCAATATAATATATATCTACATACCGGAACATATATACACACTGAAATGTAACTTGTACCTCTATATCTGATTATTATTTACCACATGTTTGTATTTGACTTTAAAAGGCAATTTTACATTATATTTTCTGATATAGCACACAGAGATGATTCTTACATTAGACTATTTGAATACATATTGTTGAGGAGTAATTTGCATTGCTACTATAAATCATTTTGAACATATATACCCTATAAATATTTATCAATCTCATGAATCGATTATTAAGCTCTGCGGTTGTTTTATGTAAATTGTATACCAATCTATATTTATATTATCAATAAAATCGATAGGTTCGCACGCAACAATTTCCACCGGATGTGGACACATGCTCAACATTTATCGAGATTATATCACGGCTCCGTGATCCCGAGTGGGAAGTGCGTCAGCATGCACTCAGAGTATTGGTTGATGTGTTGCCAACATTGGATGGCGATTGTGTGGATGAGTTGATGACACCTGTGTTGATACAATTGATCAACAATCTTGGACATCTTGCTCCTGCTGTGAGAAAAGGAGCACTTGATGCATTGAGGGTTTACATGCAGTGTACAAATACACGAGATGATATTATTCAAAATGTAAGAGAATATAGGAAGAAAAATATTTTGGATTGACAGAAAAATTACTGAAATTGATGACGATTTCTTTTTTTTTTCTGCTGTTTAAGATACTGAACGAGGGATTGAATCAACAGGATGTTGAAGATTTATTTCAGACCAATATTACTCTTGGTGTCATCCTCAGCACACCATCACTTCTATTTCCATCGTCCAACAGTCCTAAGCCATCGAAACAAAGTCTTAAGGCAGTTATTGCTGCTTTAATTGCGTGTTTAGGTCAAGTTCCAAATCAAGAAGCAGCTGTGAGATCTTTGATGAAAATTCGTAACGTTATTGGCGCTGAAGAGTTCTATTTGCATTTTAATGATTATGATTCAAGTGTTAAACGTGACTTTGATGTTCTCTGTCAAGTTTATAATTTAAATCAGAGCCCAAAGTACAAGAGAAAAATGAAGAGAAGTGGTAGGAGAAATTTAGTTGGTGAAAAAAAAGTGGAGGATAGTGCGAAATGTCCAAGTGGTGGTGATGAATTGGAAAAAAATAATGAAGATATAGTCGGTGACAATATGACAATTCCACCCTCTAGAATTGTCCTGGAAACGGAAATTAAATTCAATGAAGAGACTGCTATTACTATGACGATTTTAGAGGAAAAAGATGATGATTCGGATGCAGATAGTGTGGAGGATAATCCAACGTTGATCGAAGAGGTGGTTGAACAGGAGCAGAAGTCTAAAATTTCGAGTGAATTGCAGGATGAAACTAAGGATAATTGGATTGAACAAAGAAAAACACCAAGAAGAGTTCATTTTGGCGGTGAAATTGTCAAATTAAGAACGCCTGACAGTGATGATTCGGAAGTGACGCGTGTAGAGATTTCACAAACGCGAATTCCACTCCCTATTTCGCCAGTTACCAAGATGACAATTAATCGACCAGTAAGATCGAGATCAAATCCATCTAGTCCAAATTTAACAAGATCAAAAGTGCCTGAGAGATCGAGATCAGTTTCCAACAGTCCAAAGAGAGAGTTTTACGTTCATGATGGAAGTTTAAGTCCGAAAAAAAGTATTTTAATGAAAAATAATTCATCGTTTGTAGATGAATCGATTGATAAAACGTTTGAAAGCAGTATGGACAATTTGTTTGGTATTAAAGAAAGCGATCGTAGTTGGTCTTTCGAAGTATTTGATGATGTTGATGAAAATATATTGGAAAGAGAAATGGATTTATTTGTAGAGAAGCCAAAAAAATTGCGAAAAGGTAAAAAATCACCGAAAATTAATTCGGCTAGTAGAATGAAAAATATGAAATCAACAGAACACGTTGAGGATTCAAATAAAGTTGTGGATTCACTGGAAAAGTCAAATGAAATTCATTTTATTGAGGTTCCTGAAGTTAAAGTGGAAGCGAAAAATACACGAACGGTGTCACCATCAAATTACGCGAATTTATTTAAAGAAAGTGTTAATGGTAATGTGTCAATGTCTGTGAATACAAAGGGTGAAGAGGATTTGGAAAATGTCGTGGTAACACCGACTGAAGGAAAAATAATTGCAGAAAATAGGTTGGAAGATGTGAAAACATGTTCAATGGCTGAGAGTGTCGACGATAAAAAAACAAAAGATAAAATGCGATGTTCACCACGAAAACTCGTATTCGAAAGTTTTCCACGCCAAGAACGTAACTATATTCTCATGGAACTCTCGAGTCCCGTTAAAGGAAATTCAAGAAGTCGCGAAGTTTCACCCCAGGGTATTCAATCGACTGAAAATTCCCTGGAGTTTAAAGCACCACCATTCACTGATCCTCTACCTACGGAGTTAAATGTTCCAGCTATTTCGAATGAAGCATTAAAACTCGAGTCGAGTTCACTAACGAACGTGATCACATCCCAACAGATGATTAAAGACAAAATTAATGGAGACATTAAAACTAAGTCAAAGAATTTTATTGCGAAAAATGTTGGTGCAAAACATTTCGACAATTCAGACGATAATGGTAGTAAAACTGATGATAGTACCAATGGTGAAACTAAAATTGACGAGCCAAGTTGGGAAGAACTTGGTTTAGTTGATCAAGATGTACTCGATGACCTCCATAACAAGGTGAGAGAACATATTTATTTAAATACAAAACATAGTACGGGAACAAATGGAAACTTTTTAATTGAAAGTTAATATGAAAAATAGAAACAAACGAAAATTAAGAACGACGTGAATAGAAACGTGAGGGGGGAACAAATGAGTCAAATTACTAATCATGAAATTACCGGAATGAATTGTTTAAGCATGCGACGACGACGATGATGACGATCGTCGCACGAATACTTGATTCGAAATACAAAGCCGAGATCCCTTTGATATAAAGCGGCTATACGTGAAAGTGGGTCGATCGATTTATGCGCCAGAAAGTTTGTGGACGTTCACTTAAACGTCATCTTAAATTCATCTATGACAAATATTTATTTTAAATATCACCTTCGATAATTATTGTCCAATAATAATAATAATAGTTGGTGCAGTATATAAAATGTTCATATTAGATCAAATGTGTGTAGCATAAGTATAATATTCATCCGGTGAATAATTGAACATTTCAAAGTCAAGTTTGAATTTATTGTACAGTTGATAAACTCTATCTCTATTCAACTGTCGAAAATAAATCCTCGAGGCATTAATTACACCACCTGTATGTCTCCATCTTGGTGCAATACGATCATCTAATTTCATTTTCTTGATTGCAAACGCTTGATCCTGCACCAAAGTTTCAACCTGCAAACCATAATACAATTTTCAGCCCTTTCAGTCCACAATGAAATCTCTATCTTTTATTTTCGTTGTCTTTTTGTTCTCCACCTTATTAATTTCTTTGATAGTCAATGCAATTACCTTCGCTATAATTGTATAGTTGAGTGAACACGGAGTACAAAATAAATAATATGGTATCCAATGATCATCAGCATAATTATCTAGATCTGTATTTATTAAATAATCGACAAATTCACGCCACGTTGGTTCAATACCGGCAGGTATTGGTACGCCTTCTTGTCGTATAACGTGATTTTCTGGTGGTGGTGAAAAATTTTCATCTGTAACACAAAACAATAAAAATAAATGAGACACTAAACTGATAAGAAAAGAGAAAAGATTGGAAAAAAAATAAAACATAGCTAGATATATAAATACCTCGATATTTTCGCACGATTGCAACCCCGTATTTACGATAAAAGTGAAGTGTTCCATGTTCCCTTCCGGCAACAGAGTTCTCAAGTTTGTCCCGGTAAGCACTCAACAGTCTCTCGAATGGATGCCTCACCACAAGGAATTTTGTCGTGGCCATCATTGCCTGACAAAGTACACACCGAGAACAGATAACAAAAATTGACAACACATCAAAGAACAAGTCTGTGTTTGAAGTCTAGTGTGTATGTATACACACGAACACAAAACAGAAATAAAAGTTTTAAATATAACTTCTTCTGCCTCCGGGAAATCCATTTCGGGTATTACTCTTCGAGCAATAGTTGATATTTGTTCATTTCCATTATTCAATTCAGCCACTGGTATATTCATTAATAAACACATATTGTAGAGCCAGGTTGTACTACCAGCTTTATAAATTGGACAGTAAGATATCTCATGAATCCTATTATTAAATAAAATAAATTATTGTCAATTTTCAATAATCTTTATTGAATAAGTCAATTGAACTAGCTTATAACTCACTGATCAATGTAAAAGACTGCATATTGCGGCGCTGGGGGATATTTGAATATTTGATCACTTCCAGTCACTTGATAAATACCCAAATTATATTTCGTACAAGTTTCGCGTACTCTGAATATTCTCCGAATATTCACTGCCTCTAATTCCACCTGTAATAACCATTTATATCAATTCATATCACGATTAGAAATTAATTGAGTGAAATTATATGTGCATATATGTGTTTATATATATATATATATATATATGTACTCTCTGTCTTACCATTGGCGTAATAATTTCAATGTCCATCAAATCCTCTGTATCCTTATTATACGTATTCAATTGTTTCTTGATGACAATTGAAATAATTATTAGACAAAATATGAATATGAAAATGAAATTAACTATTCGTCGACACTTTCTCAACATTGTCAATAAAAACATTGGCAGTTATTCAGTTATTGTATGAGTCGGAACTTGTTATGCGTCATTTGGTAGTAGAAGAGAACCAGTCCTTCCAGTCTTGCTTACTGGTTAGGTTTTACACTGACAATGAAGGCAGCTTGGACCTTGAAGGAGCAACGATCTCTTCGCATACTAATTCAAGCCAAGTCAGCTGTTTAAATTCAATCGTGATTGTTTTTCTTTTTTTTTTTTCGCTCCATCTTTTAATTATTTTAATTTGTATAAAACATTTTATTTGCTTTATCTTTACATTCAAAATTTGCCAGTGCCATAATAATGTACAAATCGATATTCCTTTCTTCGTATACTTACTCATAATTTCATTTCTTTTTAAAACCACTTATCAGTGACCTGGTTTTTATCTTCTTTCAAACATGATGATAAAAATCTTAGCGTGGGCGTCAACTGTATAATGGATAACATCGTTCATACCTTTATTTATGATTAACAACAACATAGATATACCATTTAATGTTTAATGATATAATGTAGGGTTTATTGAAAAAGAAACAAAAAATATAATGAAAGTGTATCTGAAAAAGAAATGAGTAATTATATTCATGCCAGAATTAAAAGCAATAGAAAATAATACAGTGACAGCTTTGTGTGCTCGAGATTGTATAAACGAAAGAAATTTTTCACAATTTTTCTTTCTTCAACACTCTATAAGGAGCACAAGAAAATAATTAGGCACGTGTTGCGTGTCAGCCAGGAACTGGCAGCACACTTATATCAAGAGCAATATGCAAATTTACCCAGGCACATTATCGCAATAATTCAGCTGTCGAGAGACTCAAGCTATAAAAGCTATTTCTTATCAGATCCTCACTTGTATACCCATGAAAATAACAAAAAAAAAAAAAAATAAAGAAAAATACCTTTCTCCCCTGCTTCTTTTGAATGCAGATTTTGAGAGAAAAAAAAAAAACACATCTAGATGCTTGAGGCAAAAATGAATGCTTAGGAAAAATATATTCTTTGCAGGATGACTGGAGAGCACGAGTACGTGGTCTAGAGAGAATTGCATCAGCATTGAGAACATCATCGGCATTGATTGCAATTGAACCACGACTTGGATCATTGTTACATTGTGTTTTGGGTGGTGAAAGAAGTTGTCGTGTTGCTGCTGCTGGAATGGCTGTTGCCAGAGTGAGTTTAAATCTTTTTTTATCAAGTGTAAATATTCATACACATATATTATATTGATAATTTATTAATGACATTCCGTGTTTGCATGCAGGTTGTAGTTGCTGGGGTGTCTGAGGAGTCTTTGAAACGTCGATTACCACAAGTTGCATGGGGTCTATCACGTCAGGGTGGTCCCAATGCAGCACAACTAGCTCGAATAGCAATGTTAAGATTGCGACCTGCATTATTTCTCGAACAACTGCTTCAACCACACTGTATTGACGCACGAAATGCTAAGGTGAGTTTCATTTTTATACTTGAAATAAAAATAAGGTTCAAAGAGTTTTTTTTTTTTTTTCGTCATAGGTTTATATGTTTTTGTTTTTTATTTTTTCCAGACCAGAGAGAATGCCCTTCAGTTGCTCATCTTTTCCCTGGTCACTTTTCCCAGTACCGAGTTCAAAGTGGAGAATGTAGCCAACAAAGTGGCTTTGATGGTAGGCGATAGGAGAAGGCGAGTTAGACAAGCAGCTTTGGACACGCTTGCTGTACTCGCACAAATTTACGAGGCCGAGGTATATATATAAGATCAAACAAACTGGGCGATTCTTTTTACATTGTTCGGAAATTTTTACCACAATTTTTATCCTCACTGTCAAAGGCTATTTGTTATTTTTTTTTTTCTTTTGTTCCTCTTGGTGATGGTGTTTCCTCTTTTATCCTCTTGTTAGGAAGTTCTTCAAGCTGGTCGACGAGCTGCGAAACAACTAAAAGAGAGTATGGATATGGTGGCTGCTATTAGAGCTCGATTGGCTAGAAAATCTCTTCCAATGGTGTCAGCTGATGGACTTGTTGTTTATGGTTTACAAATATCACCAACAGTACAAATAGCTACAGGTGAAGTGAAATAATATTTCAAACGTATAAAATCAGTATTTATAATTAATATTTGATTTTTATTTATTTTTTTTTTATTTTCGATTGATTTTGTCAGGTTCCGATGTTGATTGGATTGTAGCGGGTAGTGGCTCTGTGTCACCGGGAACTGGAAGATCACGGGGTCAAATAATTTCTATGGATGGAAAGACTGAAAATAGCAAAAAAAATTCTAAACCAAAGTAATTAGTGTGATGAAATTGCCAATTATTTTTATTGCTATATTTTCCATATTTGAAACTAGTTATACTACTCAAATAGAATTGGTCAATCAATTACTAAATGTTAATTCTTTGTTTTTTTTTTCCTACAGTAATGAATCGAAAAAAAATTCTACATCTGCAACGAAAAGAAATTTCGTAGCCGTGGGCGTTGGATTGCATCCAAAGATTGAGCGACCTGTGGCCTGGCAATTAGTACCGCCCTCAAGCAAAGTGAGCGATTGAAACTTTCGCGTAGTCATTGCGTTTTTTTTTTTTTCTTTTCATTTTCTTTATTTTTATTTTGGTGCTTTTTTCTTGTATTTCTTTTTGCAACAGCCACCACATTTTCTGCATGACTTGTTGATGACTTCATACAATTGCCAATGCATTTACGCGTGTTCGATGCAAATGACAACATCTAAATATTTTATTTTTATCGTCAATCTTTTATCTGGTATTATTCACGCATTAAAAATAGTAATGTAAAAGGCAATACTCCAATGTCAAACAATAGATTTTGGAATGTCATTACCATCATCAATTTGTCAACACTATTTGTTAATTATTTAATTCGAACGAGGTTACGAACATTTATATCATGTTCAATTAATATTTCATTATATTTCATCAATACTCATAAATATTTGACAACGAAGTTGTGAGTAATAATCAAATTATTAATTTCCCAGGATGAAACTTATTCAGTGAATTATGATGTTGGTAAATTCTATCGGAATACTTCACCATTAAATATCGGTAAATATGTCACAGTGAGAATTGTAAGTTTATTAGATATCATTGTACAAATAACTCGACTGACGATCTTCCCAAATATTTTTAGGATTGTCGAACAGTGTCAATTTTAGAATAGACGACAATTTATCATTTACTCCACCAATTGAAATTATTGATAACGAATATGGCACAAGCGCCGTCAACGTATCACTCTTATGGAATGACAAGGATGTACTAATGACGCAACGAAAAACAGAGGAGAATTTCCACAAACGTATGGATGAAATTTATGGCGATCGATCGCGTGAAATAGTGAAAATTGAATCACGTATACCAATAGGACAATTTCACGATCGCCAAATGATTGTCAGACACAGTACAGCATATCAACGTAGACGTCATCAAATCAACGAGGTGAATTATCACATGCCTTCATCAGCACCACATTCATCAACATCTGAATCACGTGACGTTGAAATTCAAAAGCGATATCGAAGTGACAGAATTAAACAGCAATCAAGACCAGCGTCTAATGATCAAGGTGGACGAGCATCTTCAAAGCCAATACCCTTACATGACACGTAAGTAACTCTTGAATTTTGGAAAAGAAGAGAGAAAAAATATTATAATAAAAGTATTTATATACAAATAACTCAACAATGTGTTCATATTTTTCTTTCAGATATGTATCAGGCTATCGTCATAATCGAAGAAAAAGTATAGTTCAAACAACTACAATTATAGATCCAGGATCTCTCAATGTTGACAGAGTGAGTGTTTATTGCATACGAAAGAATAAAAAAATATTTTCCTCTAACAAAAATCATAGAACCATAATTTAATTTTGTGACTATTAAAGGGCAAAATTGGCCGTGATATATCATCGTCACCTGGATCACCTTTCCATAAAATATCACGAGATAGTCGAAGTGTTGATCTGAGATCACGTCGAATTTCCAGTACACCAGTCACATTTAAAGGGTAAATGATACAATTGATTATGCACCTTTTACCCTACATGTAAATATCATGTCACAGGATAATCAGAAAAATGAATATGGGATTCGTAGAAACTTTCGTTACATATATATATATATATTTATAACCGTAAGTTTACTTCGTGAATCATCAACACGTTACTTCACTTCCATCGCGTGTCAAGATGAATACGAATGATATTAAAAGTAGTTCAAAAATTTATGGACATTTTTCCAACTGCTAGCGATAAAATATCAAAGAAATTCTCGCATTTAAAATTGGGTTATTTAAATCATTAATCCAATTAATAAAACAATAAAATATTTATTGTCAATAGCGATGATGGTATGTATTGGAATATTAAAATGTCATTTGTAAAGATAAACACAAAATGGAGCTATTAAGTTTATATTTCTTTTTTTATCATCACGTTTCAATTTATGTATCGAATATACATTAACGGCATTACGTGTCAACATATCGTGGATATCTACCGCATGAAACACGATTGGGCATGAGTATAGGCATGCGGGACCCATTAGGTTCAAATCCGCGCGCTGCCTCTTATCGTTCATTCCACCTCACTGAATAATTCACCCTTCACGTGTGTGTGTGGGGCGCACCATAGAGGTCGGGGAATCCCCTATCGAGTACGCAACACACTAACAGTATCTTATCCATACATATGCACATACTCTGCTTGGTGTTATTCCGTTGAGGATATCGATCGTTCAATATAAAATTGCCATTAAGAAATGTTGTTGAATAAAATATGTATTGTAACCAAATAATTGTCGGTTATTAAGCAACTTGAAATGAATTATTTATATATAATCATTATTGAGAAATCGATTAGTTTCTTTACGAAGAAAAATAAAAGTAAATTGACGTTCATGTGAAAAAATTACTCTATTATATTTCTTTTTTTCTTTTTTTTTGACTTCTTCAATCCTCTGAAACACGAACTAAACTTAGATGAAAATGGTGGAAATATCTTTCCATTGTTTTTGTTATTTCAAACGTAGTTATATGAAATTATTTGATATAATATATATTCCTAGGTGCTCGTTTCATAATTTTGTTATTTATAGAAGAAATATTGAATAATGATTGAGATAAATATATTCCACTGCCGCTCATGATGTTTTAATTTTGATATTCATCACAGTAAACTGTGGAAAACATTTAAAATGTTGGAAGCTAAAATCTTGTATATTCGTATTTACACGTTTTGAATTAATTATTATAATTTTATTTAAATATGTGTAGCTATTTATTTCACAGTCACTTGTCAACACTCTAATATTAATACTAAATAAAATTGAGTGCTTTCAGTTTAAAAAAAAAGTAGAATACATTCAATTAAAAAAGTCAACTGAAAAATATAAAGTTGAGTTAGTGAAAAAAAAAAATAATAATAATAATAAAAAGTCCAATGGTTTAAGAAGTCAAAGTGGTAATTTACCTTTTATTCAATTATTCTTTTGATGTATGATAATTAATTACATCATACACGGATTATAGCTTTGAGCACAACACTATGAATTAAACATCTTACAAGGTTTGAAGTGCGTTAGAGAAAGAAAAAAAACGAGAGTGGTGTGTGTGTGTGTGTGTGTGTGGCTTTTACTTGAGACAGAAAAATAAGAAAAAAGTGAAAAATTGAATTGAGAGCTGCGTGGTGGTCACTCCCTTGCTCTTGTTCATACATAAGCGTGCAGTAAACTTGACATATGTAGGTAGAGATATGGACGAGCGCACACATACAGGTGAAAATACAAAAGGGGAAAAATATATATATATATATATATATATATAAAGGGAGGGAAAAAAAAAATAGAGAAGAAGCGAGAAAGAAAAAGCAAAAGAGAGAAGGGGAGAAATGCGACGAAGTGGAAAGGTGAAGGCGACGCGCGGGGCGAAACGCTGGTGGTCAGCGTCGCGACGCTTGCGGGCGGTCAGTCGTGCGTACTTTACTGCCGAGAATATGTCAGACTTGTAATACTCTTTTTTAACACGTCAATACAATGCATTTTTTACACGTATCAAAAATAAAATAAATAATAATAAATTTTTCATTCAACCTATCTGTAGAGTTTGAAATAAATTCATAATAGTTTTTGAATTGAATTACTTTGGCGATACTTTTATTTCAGTATTATGAATATGCTTGAGGAATTATTATCTCTTTTTTTTTTTTTTCACTTACAATGATAATAAATATATATTTGTCATTGACAATTGATGTGGGAAAAAAAAAAAAAAAACAATGTCGGGGGTACTGTTTGTAACAAGCCCTTGTAACAAGTTGTCTGAAATTTTTATACCATTCGTTGATCATCAATTATTCGTTGGTGAACATCGCGCAGCAATTGAGCGGCAATATATACGTTAGGTGACAAAACGACATTCAGATCGATTAGAAAAAATATTGAACAGTGAAAGAAAAAAATAAAATTGACTTTGATATATTTATTATGATGATATTGAAGTGATAATATCACGTGTGACAATGATTTTTAAATATTGCGTATCACCGAGTGAGTCCAAGGATGAAACAAAAACATCACCGCAATTAGTTAAAAGATGCACGGACATTGAAATCTTAAAACGATCACTATTTATTTGTTGTCCTTGTGCATACCGACGCAGACAATCAATTGACATTGAGAATATTAATAATGATGAAATATCTATAATAAGTGAAATACCAGTACACATCACTACTCCTATCATTTCACTTAGACCCAATGAAAATACTGAATTCATGTACGTGTATAATAAATCATAAATGAAAAATGATAGAAAATTATTTTTATTATTTTATTAATACAATTTCAATTTTCATTATCTAACAATCATATTTAATTAAATTTATTTATTAATTTCAGAAACAAAGTGAATCTAGAGAATGAGGAAATAGAGTATAATGAGAAAAATAGACGAAATGTTTCAGCACAAGCGACCTCTTGTAAACAAATTTCAACCGATCAGGCATCTCAATGTTCGGGTAATTAACAAAATATTAATTAATATAATATTTGATTTTTTTTTCAATGTTATTACGCTTCACATGAAGTGATAAGGTAGACATTATTTGGGATATGAAAAAAAAAAAAAACGTAAATAATTTACATATCCAATTTATTTATTTATAGATTTTTACCTCGAGGTTTTATTTTTTTATTTATTTATTTTTTTTTTTCCCCAATAGTGAATGAACAATAAATGATCGCGTGTTTTATTGTAGTTGTTGGTGTGAGAGAGTTTACGATCGAAATATTATATACGAAGTAGAGCGTGAGGTTCTTAACCTCGCCAACTCCCACTGAACAATATCAACTTGTTCTATGTATATATGCATCTATGTCTGTACATTTGAATATGTGAACAAACGACGAGACGACGATCGTGGGTTTACGTGTGTCTGAAGAAATCGATAGTCCACTGGTCAAGTCTAACGACCGTGTCAAGGGACTCTCAACCCAATGACAAAAAAAAAAAATATTGTTTAATTCTTTTCTTTTTAAACTTTACTCCAAGACCTTGTTTGTTTCCAATGTATTTACACGTATTGTTAGGGAGATCGACGTGAATTATTGCAATTTGAACGAATGTGGGTATTTATAGATTTTTAGGGTCGTTGAATTCAAATCTAAGGGAAAAAATTTACCAATTCAATATGATGGATGTAATAAAGCGACTGGAAATTTAATAAATCCGTGTAATTGGTTTGAAACATGATACCTGGATTGATTGATTGCAGGGAAAGAAAGAGGAACTTTAAATTTGGTAATTCGATGTTATTTTCAATTCCAAATCTAAACTAAAGAACCCCAAAATTCCTATATTATAACTTTTATATTAATGGACATTTTTTTATTTTCCCCAACCGCTTTATTGGAACCAACATGATTAAAATGTTAAATCTGACTTCGTATTCTTGAATTCCCTGACCCAAAAATCTCTTGAACTGTAATTTTTGTACAAATCAAATGACATACTCTCGATATTATTCTTGGAGCACAATCATCTTTATCTGTTGTGACAATAATGCTTACGAATGAACGTCCCTGTATAAAATTGGAATAGCATCATTATTTGTGTATTCTTTTGTTGGAGAAAATTCGCGAAAATAATAATAGACAAAATACGAGGCATATTTTTTTCATGTACCAAGTGAAGGCAAATCTAGACAATCTTTCGAATGACATGAAATAAAAAAATCTTCCTCACTCTGAACGAGCCACGTTCTCGTTATGAGCAAGAATTTTTCAGAATTCCAATTATTAATATATGTGCAAGAGTATTTACATTTGAAAAAAATGAAATAGAAACACTGAAACAAGTTCAATTTTACAAATTATTGTAGATTGGTTATTCATAACGTTATTGCGAGACGTCATTGAACAACTTCACTAGAACACATTTAAATTGAATGATGAGTCGAGACATTGCTTACACCCTGTAAAAAAAATTCAGTTTGAGAGAAATACGTTTAGAATTGTAAAATAGTATTTATAACTGCTCGACCTACTACACTGTTCTTGAAATTCTACCGCGAAATTTATCTCTAAAAAGTATGTATATTGATAAAATGCAAAAGTAAAAGAGAAAATTCGTTCAATTTCGCAGAAGCGTCCTCACTTGAACGTTAAATTTATAAAGATAATATAATGCAATTATCTCTATTCACTCGTGACAGTACCGCACAATTATTTACATTATCAAATTTTCTGTCAAGACAATCCCCGCAACGAAATGCAATAGAACGAGTTAGGTGTATGGTGGCGAGGAGGGTTGTGAGGGTGTGAAAGGGTTTTGTTCGTGTATCGCGACAAAAGCCGAGGGAGATTGATTCAATTTATCATGTACGCTTCAGAGGTAGTAATTCAATTTCTCACGTAATTCAATTTTTTATCCCAATGACATGAAGGTCACGAGAGAGAGAAATACGAATTTTCAAGCGATACATCTAACGAAAGAGATAATGAAAGAGGAAGTAATGTGACAAGCGATGAGAGCAATATAAGAGTTTCCAGTCCAGAAAAATCTTTTGATGTCATCACTCATAATTCCAATCCATCTCGTAGAAATTCAATTGATCAGGTATGTTAACCGAATTAATGTTAAGTACAGAATTTTCAAACAATACGTTCTATTTTTCCAACATCATTATTACTTTGAAATTTCAGCTGCCAGTAAATATTTTATCAAGTACAACGACTGACTCAACAGATATTGAAAAAGAAACGAGTTCGGATGACATAACGTCAGGTCAAGAGGTTGATAGTGATGATCATCCAACGCATGATCCACCCTCAGGCTCGTCAGTTATCTCCAATGATAGCAATTCAATTGATGAAGTGACGAGGGAAGTCATGAGTTCTCGCAGATCAAGTGGGATCAAAGCAATTGCTTTTGATGAAACTGATGGTCCGGATATATCTCTGGTATAGATAATCAACATGATTTTAGTCCGCAATATAATAGGCAAAATATAGTTATTATGAAAACATGATAATGAATGAAAAGTTCTAATTCATATATCTATCTATAATTTTTTCAGGCATTCGATCAACATTTTTCGAATGAACCAATGATCGATATTGAATCGGGACCAGTAAATTCAATTAATTCAGAGTCAATAGCGTTCTTTCAGTCTCCAGATTTTCGGGAACATGAAGAGAAATTGGAAATTGGTGATGAGGAAGTTAACAACGGGGAGGAGGAGGAGGAGGAGGAGAACAAGGACGAGAAGAAAGAAGAGGAGGTGGATGAGGATAAGAATGAAGAGGTGGAGGAAAAGTCCAAGGCCGTATCGATAATCGTCTCCTCTCGACCTCACTCTCGAGCCGCAGCTGAGTATCGTGAAGTCGCTTTTCAACCACTCGACATCCGGCAATCTCAGGGGACCACCGAGACCTCAACTTCCGCCTTGGTTATCCACGAGTTGAGCTCTCTTACCGCAAATTCGGGTGAACATGAGAATGTTTCAATCACGAATGAAATAGTTTCAGTGGTAATTTAAAAAATATTCATCTATTTTTATTTTTATTTATATTTTTATTGGCGATACACTTTTATACACGAAATTGATTGAATAATTTCAATTTATTTCATAGACGAAATTGAATACAAATGAGCTTCCAGTAGACACTGAAATACGTGTTGTGACTGTTGGAAAAATTAATCGAGTATTGAGTGGCTCTTTGAAGGATGGAATTCCACAAGAAATCATTGGAATACATGTAGGATACTGAAATTCATTCAGTTTAATTTTAATACTTATTTTCTCCAGAAAATTGTTTCCCACTTGTTTCTTTTTTTCCATTTTTTTCCTATATTATATACAGGCAGACGCCAATGAAGTAACAACACCAAAGAGGTTTCAATCACGAGTGCCGCGTAGTCGTATAAAAATGAGAACGGGGTTGAATAAAGTTGCGCCAGTGCCATTCGCATCGAGTCACAATACAGAGAGACCAACGGGGAAATTGAAATCGTCAATGTCACAATGTTTAACTCTACTTGAGAGTAACGATTGGTATAAGCATTTGTATATAAAATTTATTTTGTTATTATTCAATATTCTTATGTACTATTCAATAGAAAATATTTATTCTTCATTGCAAGACATATATTCGTGATGATAAATTAAATATTCATCAATAGGGAAGTGACGGTAAAAGGATTAAAGTCACTGTCAATAATAACCAGACAGGAACCAGAGCAACTGGACATGTGTCCCCCAGGCATTGTTGGTCGATTATTAGGTCGGCATGTCAGAAATCTGCGCTCACAAGTTTCGAGAATAGCATGTTTAGCTGCAGGCGACGCTTTTGAGACCGGCGCACGTTGTATCGATCAGGTAAAATGAACGAAAATTAATTTAGATGATATATATCTCGCGCGTTTAAATCAAGCAATGAAGCTTTAATTAAATATATTCTTTATTCGTAATTTTGCCTGTATTTTGTGCAGGATCTTGATGATATTGTTGGGCCATTGCTTCACCGAACGGCAGACACAAATAAATTTCTTCGCGCTGACAGCAATGCGGCACTCGATCGTATGGTAGAACATTTACCACCTTACCGAACAATTGCAGTTATCGTTTATCGTGGTGCGAGGTAATTTATCTTGAATAAATTGAACGAACATTTTTATTTACTAGTTAACCGATCAAGTAATTAACTAATTAATTAATTAAATTATTTCACGAATTTTATTTAGTCATCAGAATGCTGTGGTACGAGCTACAACTGCGCGGTTGCTATGCTCAATCGTAGATCGCATTGGTCCGAGTTTAGCTATGACATTACCGCGAGACGTGAGAGAAAAATTGTTAAGCAGTGGTGCAAAATTATTGATGGATGGAAATTTAGATGCTAGGTACTTCTTATATTGTGAAGGAACAATTAACTTCATTTCATCTCATATAAAATGTCTTACTTCTTTATTCTTACATTTCATATGATTTTTTCTAGAAATCATACGAAAATAATGTTCAAGAGGCTATCAAGATGTGACGGATTTAGAAAAGCTCTGACTGACTGCGTCCCCGAGGCGACACTTCGTCACATTGATAAAACACTACGTTCACTTTGAATAAATATTTTAATCGAAGCGAAAATAAAATAATAAAATAAATTTTTACAAAGTCAACAAGCTCAAACGATTTGATATGAGTTCAAATCTGCAATCGCAACAAGACGTGTTCTTATATGAAAACAATCGCGTTCTTGTTTTTTCTTTCCCCTTTTGTAAACAAGATACATATCCAATTGCGAGACATCACTCATGTGTGATGTTGAATCGCTGAAGACAATTCTATATTTATACACATTGATTATAAATGTATATGCATAGTGAATTATCAAATATATATATATGGACATATATATGTACATATCAAGAAATATTAACGGAGAGATTACTGCCACTTTATTTTCCTTTTCATTCTGTAAATAAGAATTTCTTTTTATTTCATCTTCTTGTTTTTGAACAGTCATTATAAAGTAAAAAAAAAAAACATGCATGTATTGAAATCTATCTGAGGGGACGTAAAAATTTCTTCCACCAATGAAAAAGACACAGGTAAATATAAGAGGACAATTTTTATATATATGTACTATTTATATTTATATAAATGTATGTTGCTTTACGTTATCAGATATCACTTATCACATTGATCCCCTCGATTGTGGATAAAATATGATTCAAAAAATATAATATATACTTCTTCACTACTATACAATGAAAAGTATAGAATATTTCGACAATAACATCATCAATGAATTTAAAAATAATATAATAACATTATGGGGTATTAGACAAGGGATTATTTTTTTCTTTTTTCTCCTCAAGCCTGAAGAGTTTCAACTTGATTATCTGGTATTTCATTATTTCCTGGATCTTCAACTGTCTCAACACTTCTCTCCGATGTCGTGTCAGTTGATTTGTTTGATACTACAGATGTTGTTTCTGTCTGTTCACCGCCATCATTACTAGCATCCTCACCATTGTTATCTCGAACGAGAATATCCGTCGCATTTTGCGGCTCAACATCAACTGTGCGTATTTTAAAGACAAACGTTGAATTTGGATCATCATCACGGTATGTTGTTTCATTGATTGTCACAACATGGCCACCAATCACCTAAATTGATTAAATTAAAAGAGGAAAACAAAGAATAACATTATTTTTGTCTGTTGAATTAAAACCACGTTATCAAAGTGGAATTCATTTTACACTGCACGAGTTGGCAATAATGAAAAGAATAGAATTTCTGACGTGCACGCAATAATATTTTGCTGAGTTATATTTCAGTTTATGTGAGTATGTTCAGACAAATCCACTCTTGCACACGTTCAAGTTGCGCGGCATGAACATGATGCAAAGAGAATGGATCATGTTGCGAGTGATGGACGTATGCATTTGCAAAATAATTTTAAAAGGTTGTGGAAATTCTTTTTTTTTTTGTATTATTTATTCCACACGATCGGTTGAAAGACGAAATATAGTGTGGGGTGAAAATAAATGAATAACAAACGCTTTTGAATGAAATTAAAGGTATATAACAGGGAATAAAATATGGATGTTTGTTGGGATACTCACTTTTGTGGTTGATGTTTTATTCGCGCCTTCAGGTATTTGGTTGAATGGATATGATAAGTCAGGTTGTGGTAGACGACCCATCTGCTCTCTCAATCGTTTCATTGTGTCTGGAAATGCAAAACAAAAAAAAAACGATACATGTTATGTCTACATGGGTACGAATATAAAGACTAATTAATTTCCATCCTGAATATAAAAATGGGATTCAATAAGTTATCATGAATGAAAACGAATTCCATGATAATAGAATGATCTATACTTTCATTGATACCTCACTCTATTGAGGATCAAATCGTTTTTTATTCGATCTTTATTGTAAAAAAATTTTTTTTTCTTTCCGTTCTCTTCTTTCGTGTTCTTTCTCTTTTAATTCTTCAGCAATCGTGCCAAAAAAATTGGATGAAAAAAAATTGACAATGGAAGGGGCAATTGGGAAGACGATGAGAAAGAGAAGGACACAACCACGCGCATCGAAGAAGGGCAATTACGCGACTCATCGATATAGAAGAATTTTCATGGCTCGCTGAACCTTTTATATTGGCATTCGTCGTCGTTTATTCACGTTGAGAATGCGAGAAATACGCGACTCGATTATATTCTCACACAATTTCATTGATTTTGAAATGAGACGTTGGAAATATCATCGTCTTATTGGCATTCTAAGTATTACATTGCAAATTTATTCAATATTCAAATCCATATCAAGTGTTATTCTAAAATCCCAATAATAATGATTTATTTTGTGAAAGATAGGAGCTATGTAAAAAAGGAATGAATAATTTTTTTGTTATATAAGTAAAATAAAAATATGATAAAACAAATAATCAATAAAATATTCTAGATTTTTCTTATGAAATGTGTCATAACACCTTGCCAAAAATCTCCCAACATAAATTAAAGGAGAATTGTGATGAATATAAACATACATATATATTCATTGTTCTATGGAGCGAGAAAACGAGAAATCATATATGCGCATTCGTATGAGGTTGAGATGAATAAATTTATGATGAGAAACTGTGAAAGTTTCTCTCACATAGATACTATATTGTTATCCATCTTTGTACCATTGCCATTTGTCTATTTTCACACATTTTCGTTAATAATACAAAGAAATAAATAGACAATAGAAGTTATAACATATAAAAAAAACCTTCTTCATAATCTTTCATTGACACATCTATTTTCTGCTACTTCAATACTTTGCCGTACAATATTACCGACGTTGTGACATCTTTCTTCAGACGATTATTGTTTCAATCACCTCCAATGTAGTTTAGCTAATTGTTTTTTTTTTCCTTCAAGTTGGAAAATAATCATTTACTCTTTCAATTGGCCTCAATCAGAATCATAAATTTGTAATTATGAGAAACAAAAATAACCAGATCAACACCAACTCTTCAACCCTGTACATGATTTAAAAAATTCAAATGTATCAGGTCTGTTACTTCATTACAAATTAAATTAAATAATCACACTGAGGTAATGGATAATATTCAAATGTCATCAGCTTCATTTCCACTATTAATATTGTCCCTATGCATTTCCTAAAAATATATATATTCAAAATATTAATAATAACAATGGCAATAATAATATTAATAATTTATACCTGAACATATAGAACACGTGCATGGAAACGAGCCGATAAATTTTGCATATTTTATCCGACGTTCACAATGCGTCTCGACGGTTACAGAGTATATATATATATATATAATATAATATATATATAGTATATAAAATTTTAAATATATATATGGAAAGCGTGTGTCATACACTCTTCCGCGCGCCCCTTTCGCATTATCCTCTCGCGACTCTCCTCCTCGTTCTCGTTTCCATAACCCCTCGATTATTATTACGACAGGAAATCGCAACACAACGACGAACGTGCCAACCACGACAAAATTATTCATTCGAATTATTCATGTATTTATCCGTGATAAAACTTTTTATCACTCCTCTTTCTATACGATCCGAAAATTTCACATAAAATAGAGTAACATCAGTGGATTTGTCTTTTCAATATATTTTCTCTTCTTCATTTTCATTCCATAATTCAATTATTGTTCATTACAAATAATTGAATCGATTGCCACCATATATACACGAATTAAAAATTAATTCAAGGTGACAAACTTTCCCTAGGGAATTTTCTAATATTAATTTTCTTCTATTTATTTTTATTTCATTCTCATCGAATCTTTCAGACATGATAAAAAATTCTCCGGTGGTAAATATTGATACGAAGTTTGTGATTATTATTAATCTGTCAATACACTATTATAAAAAAAAATAATAATAACAATATATGAAAAAAGTATTTTATGATCTTGTATAGAATATATTTGTGAGTATGCCAGCAGTAAAATTGACGAGCCGACGATAAAATCCAACACCAGATTTATACATACATACATTCGGAACAATAAACATTATCGTTGACTGGTCTCATCCGCCTATTTACTATACGTATATATAAATAACAGTACATATATGCCGATACATTGTCGAAACGTTCGGCTAACTTCCGCTTGTTCGATCGTTGGCTGTATCAGTTTTATTTATTTCTTTTTCTCCATCCATCTCTTAAATCACTCGTGTAACAAATATTCTATATAGGATCAAAGTTAAAATATATAAATTATATCATAGAAACATATCAATATCAAGGTATGTCACATGCAGGATTGTGATATAAATTTTATTTCATTATTATTTATTTTTTATTCTCGTTTTTTCTCTCTGCAATTTCAAGTGGCCCGCACGATTGTGCACGCGATTTAAATTACAGTTTTCTCCGTTCACCTCTCCAGTTATTTTACTTCACTCTGTAGTCAAGTTACTCATTATCTTTGGTATTTAAAAACCATTTCGCATTTTTCTTTTTTTTTATCTTTTTCATAATATTTTTTTTCCATTATTTCACTCACGGCCAAACAATTATTTGCACGATTATTGAAGCCTTTCGGCGGTGAAAGTGTATCTGAAACTCGAATCCATTTATTATTCATTTTTTCTCTTCAGAATCATTTTTTTCGTTGCTTTTTTTTTTTTATTCAAGCCCTTGACTTCGTTTCTCGTTGTCCATTCGAAATGTAACAGTATTGAACAATTATGAGGGACAATGATCGCAATATTTTATCAAGTGAAATTTATGTTAGCGACGATAATGAACTGGAGAGAACAAGAAAGAAGAAATATTAATCATTGTGTCGTTATTAATACATTAAGCATTTAAAATTGCACGTATTGTTTCATAGAAATTTCATAATAATCTTACGTCACTCAATATTATTTGAATAGACATATTTATTTCGATTGCATGCCATATAAAGTCACGATAAATTTATCAGCACAATCAGTTCGCGAGTTGGCGTTTGTTTCTTGAATTAACCATGAAGTCAGTGCAAGTGAGGGAGAGCGAGAGAGAGGGAGAGGGAGAGAGAGAGAGAGAGAGAGAGATGTTAACACCAAAAACAATTTTACGTGACCTTTTTTACTAACGATGCCAACCGCAGTATTACAAATAATTTAGTATCCTTCATTTTATTTTATTCGTTTGAATAAACAGTGATGGATCTCTTGTGATTTTACTTAATAATTCTCGTATCCGAATATAGAATCTTCAATTTTTAATAATAATGTTATTTATGGATAGCTAACCCGACAACTCTCAATCACGATAATACATTAGACAAATTGAGTGGATATTAAGTAACATCAAATTTACAGGAGCCTGAAGTTCCCAACGTTCGTGTTCCAACGAAAATAAGTATTTTTTTTATCACGATAATTTTTAGTCAGCGTTCTTGTTTTGACTTTCTAATGATATTGGAAAAATTTGAATAAACTAATTTATGCCAAACCCTCACAATCACCATTAATGTGAAGGAATTGCTCTTCCCTCCCCCAATTTATTGAGTATGACATTGATATTTGGTCAGTCATTTTGACTCAACGTAAATGAGATGTGAGAAAAAATTCAACTTTGTACCTTCCATGAAACACTTCTTTGATCACCCTTTTATATACAAAAATAGTTCTGCACTTCTATTCCCTCATCACCTCGACGATTCTTCGATCTAAAATTCATCAACTCACTTTCAAGCAATTTGAGAAACTAAATTCACCTACTAGTAGACTTTAAGCGGTGATATGCTATCTGTTATTCTTTCCCCTATTATCAGATCAATTTCTCTCACAGTTTCGATAGTTTACAGGAGATATCGAAATCCTAGCACATATTAAATCGTTATATAAGTCAAATATCTACATTACAATTTTCACATAATTGCAATATACATGATGGGGAGAATAATAACGAGTTGGAGTTAATATTCATAAGAATATAAATACACGCACGTATATTGATCTGCTGCATGTGCAATGATATACACACGCAAAATACTAAAAAATGGCAAGCATAAAAATTATTAGATGTAATATGAATGTGTAATAAAATAATTCTGTATTGTGTTCGTTGAATGCGAAACGTAAAAATGTTCGGTACATATCACTCGCAGAGTTCTAAACTGTTATATGCCAATGCAACTGCTGTACGTATATGATATACATATAAATTATATATGTATACAAATGTAACACGACCATTGGAGCATTGCGGTGCATCTATGGTGCTACCTTCTCGAACACATGTATACCGGTATGTACAATGGATGGTGCTTCATGTATACTGGCCACTTCCGGGGGTTGTTTTAACACGCGTATCGGAATATACACTCTCGAGTGTTCTCGATATTGGAACAATGCCAATAGACAACCACAGAATTATTTTTCCAGGATCTATTTTAAATTATCCATTAAATTTATATTATACAAATGAACTAATAATAATATCTGATGGACGGCTCAATGATATCGTTAATAACTAATAA
This sequence comes from Zele albiditarsus, assembly GCA_958496275.1. Classification (NCBI taxonomy): domain Eukaryota; kingdom Metazoa; phylum Arthropoda; class Insecta; order Hymenoptera; family Braconidae; genus Zele; species Zele albiditarsus. The sequence goes on along the minus strand of OY292412.1, from coordinate 8,820,180 downwards.
TTATGTGTATGTATGCATATGTATGATTAGATGAACGAGCGAATTTTAGTTTAATGCAATTTCACGATAATGAGATGTTACGAGATACGAACAAACATTGGAGAATATTATCCCAATGATGGGTGAATTTATTTCATCAATTAACATTCTCGGTGTATCAATTTATGTAGCTACTTTGTATGACGGAGGGAGTATAGAGAGTGCTATGGTAGGTTCAATGGAACACTCAATGCAATATGTGTCAATATATATACAGTAACGCGCAAAAGTATTTTTATGTGAAAGATAATTGCGATTCTTTTCTATTTTTGAAATGAAAAATATATTTAATCGTAGCGAACATTAATATCAGTCTGGTAAACCCAACAAAAATTCCGTCTGTCGTGAAATATGTATATATATATATGCATAATTAAATTTAGATAAACAGTTTTTAGATGATATAAGTGGTCATGGAAAGATAAATAAAATTTCCAACTGAATAATTTCTGTTTACGAATTAAATTTTAAATGATACCAAAGACTATGATAAAGAAGTTAAATGACGACAAGCTTTTAGTTTATCTTTTATAATGGAAAATAACAAAATCATCATTATCAGAAACAGTAACGACGCAATAAATATTGTGAGCAGTTTTTCGTATCAAAAATGCCTCCAATTAATTTTCCGGACGATATTGTCATGACGAAGAACCATTGAATGATCCAGGTCGGTTATTCTGGGATTAATCAAATCGAATAATGACGCTGTGAAATTAAACAATTTCCATATTCAACCTCTGCAAAACAAATAGGGGTCTGACCCATGAAGTGAAAATTTCGTCGTTCATCGAAATCGAATCGCTTATTTATTTTATTTTTCACAGTGTTAGTTATCCAGTAATATTTTTGCATTCGAACATGTTGTTAGTACTATTCTCCCTCATCTACCATAAATATTATTCAATTGAACGAAATATCATTTCAATGCTACTGTAACTCGAAGATAACATCCACGAATGTAGTATCCATATAGAAAGGAACATGTACATTTTTAATAAATAGTACATGGTTGCAAATCACGATTATGGAATATATTCACATCATCGTTATTATATTTTGATGTGTATATGTATACAACTGTGCGTGAATAAATCTGACATATATATATATATCATTCAATTGTATTTGATTATTTGTGGATTAAAACGCATATGATCTGCAAAAAATATTTTTTCCGAGGATTATGTAACGCTTCTCACACGAATCAATACATGTCTATCACACAGGCGATTTACATACGAATATATGTATACCAAACAATCGCAATTTAATTTATGCATTTTCATCTCTGGACATTAATATAGGAAACATATTGATCGACAAGAGTATATGTATTTATAGTTAAATAACTGAAAAGATAAATAAATTATTATTGTTTTTTTTATTTTTAATCAATGTACTCACTTTGTAGACTGTCAAAAATTCCTGGGAGTGGATTTTGGAATTCAGGGAAGTTCATACGGAATAAATTAAATGGCTCATGATGATCATCATCCAAAGCCAATGAAGGACGGAATTCAGTTTCAAAATCCGGAATCAATAGAACTCTGTGCACAAATGGGTTCTCAACTTTTGTCTCAACTAATTCCTCACGTTCACGCGTTGCAGCTGAAAATTAAGAATATGATAGAATCATTAGGAAATACTTGATAATAACCATTTTTATTATATACTATGTTTTTTCATTCAATGCAGAAATATCAATTTATGATATGGTTTATGCAATTTTAGATAAAGATCATTCCACATGAATAAAATAAACGGATAGAATAATATATAGAGAAGTGGAGAATAATAAAGTCCAAGCAATGGGGTGCTTTTGATCCGACGGTTGAGCGCACCGCGGTAAATTAGTCAGACAAATGACTCGGAATAACGGTTGAGCCAGAGATTATTCGGGGATGTGGAAGAAATTTTTACACTATTAATCTCTATCTTTCTCACTTTTTCTCTACATTACTATATATACTATTCAAAATATAGTATCATGGTTTTCATGAACGTGCGTCTGTGTATACAGTGCAACCCGTACAACTCCCATGAGAATTGTGTTGTCTCTTCTTTCCTCCACCTCCAAAAGTCCTAAAGACGACTCTCGTGAGACTTTTGGTCCTCGGAAATTTCTCGAGTCTTAGGGAAATATTCACGATCTTGAGAAAGTAAAGTTTTCTTCTCTTGTGTAAGAGGAAATATAAGGAAGAGTAATACTATTGAGTGGAAAAAACGATGAATCGTGGGAAGAGAGAAGAAAAAAACATGAATAAATGAATGTATACATGAAGGGAATAAGAGAAAAATGAAGACTTTATTTTTTCGCAAACGATGGATGATGATTTTTAATTTCTTCTATTCAACACGTATCTGAATTTTCTATTGTCCCAACAAGAATTACGACAATCCATAGAAAATATTAGTTTGTTATTCATCGGAATAGTTTAAGACAATTTGATTGATAGATAATGAATGAATATACATTAAAAGTTCCAAGATGTAGAATTATTTTTTTTTTTTCAGATGGAACAGCAACACAATCATAAAAATAGTTATCTCTCGAGTTACAGGAGTAAAACTACTACTCAAAGATAGTGTCACATCAGTAACATCGATTTAACGGAAGAGATGAGTGATGATCTATGCAAAAGTGAGGGGGGAAAAAAAAGAAGAAAAGGCAAAAGGGGAAAGAAAAGAACATGAGGAGTGGTAACAGAGGGTGTGGAAGATCCCAGCGATTTCTACCAACGAAGGCGCTCCTGGCGATTATCCAATTTACCAAGTTCGTCGTCAATTCTCGTTGGTGAATGCACGTAGGAAGGCAATTGAAATCAATTTGTCTCTCGCTCTTTTTCTTGCACACACACACACATTCACACACCCACAGATACTATGTCCTATAATCGTTTCATCACAAACGACTATTATGCGAGAGACAAAAATATGAATTGAGAAGAGTGGAAGTGTCGTAGACAAGAAAACAGGTAGGAAATGAAAAGGAAAGTGGATATTTGAATGTAAAAAAATATTCTTGAAGCAAATTTTTATCGAGACAATAATAAATATATGTAAAAATAATTTTGTAAGGAAAAATTTATAATGTTTACGAAGTGAAAATAAAGATAGTTATGTATATCCTATTTTTCTTTCTCTATTTGTTATCTCAGTTAGATTAATTATACCGTTCGTTGATTGGCGGTTTCACGATGGGTGGTTGGCTAACCCTCCCTTACCGTCCAAGGTAATTTGAGTAATTAGGTCGACGCGGATCGCGGTGTCTCTATGTCTGTTGGATATGCAATCGTACATGTACCATAAAGCTTCCACCAGTACATATATACATAACATAAATACGTCTAGGTATATAATAATATTTCAGTGATGTTTAATCATGACCGATTGTAATCAAATAAATATCATCAAGTGAAATATTGATTATGAATTATAATTAATAGATAAATTTAGATATTGAAACAGATATATACTGTTAATTTTGATTAAAATTTATTCCAAATTTAATTATCTACTCATACTAAAATATTAAACAAGTAGAATTTGAAATCGAATTTAATGTACCAAACAGTAGAGGAAATGAAGAGGATGATAATATAACCCTCTATTTATCGTTATTTTTTTCTTCTTGTTTAATTCACAAACAATAGAAACTGGCTAATAAATTCTTCCATGCAAACGCTTTCATACATACATATACATGTATATATCGAATCAGCAGTTCTAGAGACACACACAAGCAATGTCCATACACACGGATGTTCGCGCATTATTAATTTCCCAAAAGCGATTCCCACAAGAAGTCGCACGATGCACACATGTGTCGCAGCACACCACACACACACACACACACACACACACACATGAATCCATACAATTGTGCGACACATTTGAGCCCATTCTTCAACACATACAGTAACATAACTGTATATGTACGTAAATTTTGTGGGTGAATTTCAATTTGAAAATTTCAATCAAATCCGTAATTGGCTCATTTATATATGTATTTACATTTGTGATTAATATTTTGTTTCTCTTCTATTTCTCAATGAAAATGATGAGGAAGAAAATGAATAAGGAATTCAAGTGATTGTAAAAATAATAATGATAATAATAATAATAATAATAATAATAATAATAAAAATAAATAATAAAGCAAAATGAATAAACGACGGTTATATATGATGAGTCTTGTGCAGTTGGCGTTGCTTTTCGCTACTTGGCAAGTCTTGGCATTATATGAAACTTTGTGTACGCTAAACGATATACGCCTGGGCAACGGCAGTATTCAACGTCAAAGGCGTAATAACTTGAAAGTACTTGAAGCTGGTGAGCACGTATAGGCTTTACAGTAGACACCATCTCACTCGCTTCGTATATACTAGAGCTACCCAACCAACGACTTATTGCGCCTGGTTCAGGGTTCTAGTGCACATATAAATACATTACATTAACTTTATATATATATATGTATAAATATATTTGAGATATGTCGGGTACTGAAGTATTTCATGAATATTGCTTTTCGAATATGCCACCGATTATTATGACAATCATACAAATAATCTTGTGTGTCACTTTTTTTTTTTTTTTTTTTTTCAAGTGATGTTTGACAGTATTATGTATATTGTGGGTAAATGAAAAAAATAAATTACCAATTCTTAATGTATTGAAAATTTCGTATGTGAATTGTATACATTTGAAATAAATCATTTATCTAGCTAAATTAATTATTCTTTTTCTTTTTTCCTATTCAAAAGTTATTTCATTTGGCATTAACTCTTTCAGATATGATAATTATCAAGGAAATTGTTTCTGCAAAGTCTGTTTGCGTTCTGCAATGATTCACTACTTCATATAAATTATTTTTTATGATGTATGTCATAAGTGTATGCATATACGTTTATGTGTGTGTGTGTGTGTGTGTGTGTGTGTGTGCACATTAATTTCAAGTTGATAATTGAATAAACTGTTTAGCATCTCGCAGACTCAATTCAAGAATTGTTTGAGGTCAATTTCGTTCTCTCAAACAATTTATTTATTCGTTCGTTGTTTTTTGTTTTTCATTTGTGCTCTCACAACTACGTGCTATGTGAATTATTTTTTTTTTTCTCTTTTTCGTCCCCTATGACGAGTCAATTGAGTGGTAGTGACACCTTGAAAATGTCATTCTGATTATATTAAAGTCAATTTTACAGTGAAGTATGCGTTGCAGTCAATAGTTAGTGACATGTCCGTTATAGTAATATATTGTGGACTATGGATAATCTGCACATCTCGCACTGTTCCCGTTGCGAGAATATACATGTGTAGTTCCCTAATTGAAGTAAATTGTTTTCAGTTGACGCCACGTCAACGCTCGACGAGTGTCCCTCTCGCTCAATTCACTATAAAATCTCAGGTGATATAATTCGTTATCGTGAATTATTTGATCGTAGCGTACATAATTTATTTATAATTAAAAATTATTGCGTCATATATCCCTATGCTTGATATTTTTATTACATTCATCACGCTAATCTCAACGATATAAATACAAATTTTTCGTATTGAAATAGCACAACCACAATAAACAAATGACTATTGAATAAAACATTTGTAACATGAATTTTTACTTTGGATAATGTAATAGAGAGATATTTTTCATCAATAAATAATATACATATAGAAAATGTGTGACATATACAAACACACACTAAATATTCAATAACACGAAAAATACATTTTATGTATTTGTTGATGTCTCTCTATTCACTCATTTATTTATTTTTTTCCACATATATCGGACACGAATATTTAATGTCTTTCTATGTATTTTATTCTGGCCGTTCAGGTGTGTCAACTCGCTAATTACTTTTCCCACATATTGCCATCGGATAAATTTGTCAGTTGCGCAATTCTCTATTTCTATATATCACTCTAATTATACTCGACACCTCAAGGGAGACGAGCGAAAGCAAAAAAAATAAATAAAAATTGTACGCTCATCTTGTTTATCAGTAAAACAGCTGTGTGCCACTTGAGAATAATTAATGGATGGTAATAAAAAAAAAAAAAAAGGACAGTAACTCCATCGTGTCTAATCCTCTCAACTCACCCTATTCATGATAACATATCAATTATTAACTTGCCTTAGCACAAACTCCATACATATATAATAATACAATGTATTATGTATC